>OY759168.1:30699845-32184637 GCA_963662145.1 Sturmia bella | reverse complement strand
ATGCACCTGCCTAGGAATAAATAAATAAATTCATTTATTGCATATACATCAAATATTTTGAGCAGTTGCTGCTAAATGCTGCACCAGGTATATGCAGTTTCTTCCCATTCTCTTTATATAATGCGAAGAATTGGACAATAGGTAGGCTAAACTTTGGTTAGAGAACGCTTAATGGCGTTACGCTTAACCTTACAAAATGCGTTCCTCATTATCAGGAGAATCTGGGAGTATTTCAAGACACAATGATGGTAAATAAGGCGAGAGGTATTCTTGGATTTGTAAAGCGCTGGGCTAAATAATTTTTATGATCCGTATGTCACCTAAAATCTCTATGCATGGTTCCATTATATGGCATCCCCTATATAAAAAGCTCTCTGATGCTATCGAATCAGTGCAAAGAGAGTTCCTGTTTTGCCAACTCCGCTCGCTAAACTTTGAGCCAACAAATCTACCACCATACTCTGCCTGACTTTCTTTCCCTCATCAAGCTACCGACGTTAAAAAGCCGTAGATCTGTGTTGAACATATCATTTATTTGCATAAATAATAAATGGCGACGTATGCTCTGGTTTTTTTTAATCAACGATATAACTTTCTATGTACCTCAACGCCCTTCACGTTAATTAGTCCCATTGTCTGTTCAATTCTGTACAACTTTTGAGTTTCTCAACGATTTACTGAGATAACTAAATTGACAAAAATCGCGATTTTCATACACAAATAACATTTATTAGTATGTGTGTTTGTGTGTGTGTGCTGTGTATGCAGTGTATGAAAATCGCGATTTTTGTCAATTCAGTTATCTCAGTAAATCGTTGAGAAAATCAAAAGTTGTGCACCGATTTCAATGAAATGAAGCTCATTTGATTCAAAATATATTAAGCTAAATGCTTTGAGACCAACATTGTGACTTTAGTTGCATTCTTTTTTTTTATGAGTTTTTAAATAAGAATTTTTTTTTCTTATATAAAAAAATTTTATTTTTTTCAAAACTACACGATGTCTCTGAAACTACTCGTTCAAATTAAAAACAATGTAGGCACGGATTAAAGATAATTTTGTTGACGAATTTCTATTTTTTATTTTAACGAATATGGTGAACCGTTTTGAAGTTATTTAAATATTTGTACTGGAAGCGCCTTAATTTTGGACATAAGGGTATATCTCAAAATGTCGAGCTGATGGAGAAAAGTGGAGTTTAGATTTAAAATCAGCGACCTCAAATTAGTAAAAAATTGCTATAGAATTGCTATAGTTATTCTTCTGACACAAACGTCATTAAGAACAATTTACTGATTTATTTAAATTCATAATTTACTGATTTCTTTAAAATACTGTTTTGTTGTTAACATATTTTTTCTTTAAAATGTCTGTAAGGATTGTTATTCTATTAACATGTAATAATAATAATAATGTATTTGTGAAAGCTTAAAATAATTGTCGGCGAGATGAAAAAGATTGTAGCCCAGGCCCACAGTTCACAACGAGTTCTTATATTCATTTTTCGCCAAGTTCCAGTTGCGTTTGATCATATAAATTAGGTCAAGTCGATTAGTGTGAATAAAAAATTGTCGATTTTGTGCCATCGATATTTCGTAGCTTTAGGAATTAGTAGAAAAAGTTGCACTACTACATATGTATCAAAAAAATAATTTTTGAGGCGTCAGATTTTAATTTTGTTTCAATTTTGTATGGGCGCGCTCCCAGCGATTTGCATGATTAAGGTCTCATTTTATTTCTTTATATGCAGCTTAATGAATGAGCAACAACACTTAGAAGTATTTGTGAGTTTTTCTTACTATTACGTTTACCAGCCCTGACCGTAAAGGAAGGCAATGTTCAAATATTAACTTAATTACTTATTTGCTTTGAGAGCCAATTGAAATGTATTAATTCATTAGGTTCATTTTTGGACCTGAATTAATGAAAGGCAATATTGTTCATAATTTAAATGAAATTTTATATATGTATATATAGTGGCTAACTATTCTTCCAAAAAATACAGGTGTACAGCAAGATGTATTATTGCCATCACAATGCCAAAATTGTTTAAACAAGTACTATGGTACAAAAAAAAAAATCCTTTTTGATGGCAAACATGAAGAAAAATGCATATTTGTACGAGGGTTACTTTGGATGTGGGTGGAATAGAATTGCAATTAACACAGTTATTATTTTCGAGTACTGAGTACCAAAAAAAAAAAAAAAAATACAAATATTTAGACCTTGGTATCCAGTACCTTGTTTCGATTAAGTTTTCTCATGGCGAGAAAAAATGGAGTTTCTCACACAACTGTTTGTATTGAAAAACTATTTTCTAACAATTATTGAAAGTAAAAATGTTCTAGAAGTGACGTTTTTGTCGGGTATGTGACTTGAAGCCACCAAAAAAGTATTCTGCACACAAATTTGTGTGACGTGAAACCAGTCGGCTAAAGTGGCTAGCAGTTTGAAATAACCTTATTTTCACTCATTTCTTCTGATAAATTGCTTAAAATAGTAAATTAATATTTGGTTTTCTACGATCACTTTTTTTATAATTAATATAATTTTCTTGAGCTGAAGCTCTTTTATTATAAGAGCATATGTATATTGGAACGAAGTTCCTTAACGCGGCTTGCTGGTAGTGGAAATTAGTACAAATCGTCACGAAAGCGTGTGAGCTGTTTATATGTATTGGTGTACTGTCGACAAGCAATTATATATGATGGGCGGTGTCTCCACTGACAGCAGCAGAGACACCTACCAATAAATATTAATTAGTTGGAAAACGTTCCAAAAATTTAAAGAATCATAAAATTTCAAAATTTCTAAAACAACACAAAATAAAACATACAGATTTCAACTTGTATTACATTCAAAGATGAAAAAAAAAACGTAAGGAACTTCGTTCCTAACGGGGGTGTCCCGACCGCATTTTTTTTTTTTTATTTATTCGAATATTCTTGTCGATATTTCACTCTGCTTCGCATAGCTTCCTTCTTCAGGACAATAATATTGAAAAATTCCATAAGATTGTGATATTCAGGACACCATAAATTCACATGTGTGTTTTTAAAATCACATGTGCTGTGAAATCGTGTGATTTTCACGAAATCCACGGAAAAGTTGGCAAGCAAAATATATCCTTACACTTACATTTTCTGTGAATTTCGCGAAAATCACGTTATTTCACAGTACATGTGATTTTAAAAGCACACATGGGACTTAACAGAGCCCAGTAAATCACAACTTGTTTGAATTCTTCAGTGTGACATTCAAATGCCAAAATCACAAGAGAACAGCTGTTTTCTTTATGTTGTTTGTTTTATTCAATTGATTTGATTTTGTTAACTTGTGCAAATGCACTTTAAATGTAACATAAAAAAAAATATATCCACTAGTAACTAAGTCAGTTCTTCCAACAAAAAAAAAAGGTTTATTATCCAAATCGGCTGATAGAGTTAGTAATAAAGAAAATTAAGCCACACAATAAATTTTTTTCTTTTTTGTCAATTTATTTTATTATGTGTGTGAAGATAAATGCGGACTTAAATCCCCGGACACAAACCAATTTTTTTTGCAAAGACAAATTTTGAAGCTAATGTTTCTGGCAAAACGAGCTCTTCAGCGCACTACACTCTATATACAAATGGTGGCCTGAAGGGTTCTCTAAGATCTTGGGAATCGAATAAAATGGATTTCAAAAAGTCTTCTATTTTTGAAAATAATCTTCTCCAGAAATTTTATATTTTCAAAAGTAGAGTCTTTTTAAAATCCATTTTATTCGATTCCCAAGATTATTTCAGATATCACACCCACCTTATAGCACCCTTCAGGCCACGTTAACTTCAAAATTTGTCTTTGCTAAAACAAATTGGTTTGTGTCCGGGGATTTAAATTCGAATTTCTCTTCGCATACATTATTTTATTTGTATTAAGCTTCTGCCAAATTTATTTTTATTTTAATAACAATTATTTTGTATTTATTTGTTGTGACAATTTTCGTTCGTTTTTACGTATCGCTTTTATTTGACATTTGATGAATGGAAATATGTACTCCGTTATTTCGGAATGAATGTTGCCTGTTGTGGCATTAAAATAAATAATTATTTTCTCACAAATCGAAAAACAATAAACATTTCTGATTCATACTTCATGTGACAACTCTTTCAATGCGAGAAATACACAAAACCAAATAAAAAAAAAAAATTCCAAAACTGTTGTCACCCTTCTCTTTATAAATTGTTCTTCCATGATGACTAAAATTGTCCATCAAAAATCATCAGGTTAATAAATACATCTATACATATGTACGTCTGTACATATATACACATGCACATAAATAAGTACATACTTTACATACAAAAGCATTCGTTCACTTATTCAGGCGTTATTGCGGTTTTTGCAAATCAAATCAAATCCAATGAATCTGATTACGACTGCGTTGCTCCAAACCAAAAGGAGTTTTTAATTTATTTACCTCGTACATACAACAATGTCAGTTGTTTCTTGTTAAATAAATACTTCTCATTTTGAATTTAGCCAGTACATTTCGCTAATGGAAATTACAATCCATGAAATTTAATCCATTGAAATGATAATTTGAATTTATTTCAAATTGATTATTTGCCAACTGAGTTGTTGTGTCAGTGAAATGGGCAAAGTTTTAAAAATTATTAATGACCATTTATGAATTTGTAAATATGTATTATTCACTATTCTTTCTTCTTTTTTTTTTTTTGGTTGCCAACTATTCGACAATGATGTTTGCTGCTGTTTATAATTAATAATGTTTGCAATGATTACACAGTGACTAGACCTAACTTGGGTGCGCTGAATTCAGTGGTGCTAACCGTTTTTTTTCAGGTTAGCTCTTGTTTTTGATTTATATCGTTATCTTAAAAATGGAGGAGGTAGGACAACATATGTATATTCCCTTAACTCAAAAATTGAAAATGATTGAAATCATTGAAAAAAATATAAAAACTGAAATTTCCCAACAAAATTACCTTTCAATAAGTGTAAAAATATTTTTAATCGGTTTGGTAGCTTAGAAAATGCAAAAGTTCGAAATTTTTGTTATCTAAAACAGTGCATACGTACTAACAGGTGGGCCAAAAGAAGTCATCCGATATTGTTTGGATTTCAGAATATCAGCTGCAGCTCGCGCATCGTGTGTAGTTGCTCTGTCCTCCAGAACCAATACGTTCCATTGCGACAGAAAAACCTCGGCTAACATGGCCATATACTGCGTTGTGCTTCGATCTGCGGTGTCCTCGAAAAAAAAGGGCAACTTCCAATAGGTTGATTTCTTTTGGCCCACCTTGTACTATCATCCACGATTTCGCTATCAACAGAATTTCTCAAGGAAAACTTTAATAGTGCGAACCGGGACTTGCAAAGCTTAACGAAAACTGGTATTAAAATAAACACGGAAACAAAACTTCAAATTAATTCGTTTATTTCGGTGTACTATAGTACATATATACATTAGGCCCGGATGAATTGTCGATATTGTGCCATCGGGTTTTCGTTAATTTTTAGCATGAGGAAAAATAACTTCCGTTACGACATATCAAAAAAAAAATCATTCAATAACAGAAATATTGGGGGCTCGTCTTATATTTGCTACCCTGGGCCAAATCAGTGTAGTGGGAGGTAAAATTAAATTTTAGAGGCGTCCAATTACGTGACTGGTAGTAATCAGTGCCAGGACGCCCGCAGAGGAGTCTAGTGTATGATCGACCCTTAATAATTTTTTCTTATGCCAAAATCTTTCGAAAAATCAATGGCATAACATCGATTGTTACATTGACCACACTAATGCATGCACATGTGTACATATACATACACATATACAACCATTGCTATATAATTTTTTACTTCATCTTAAATGAGTCGGTAATATCTGCGAAATTGTGGTAAACTTTAGTGAACAACATGTTTAAACAACAGAAATAAATTTGTAGACTTACTAACTGGGGTACAACCATAGCTAATTCACATTTACCACAACGACACTGAACATTTATCCAGTTGACTGCGTTATTGTGGAGCCAATTGTATTTGTCAAAAGGCGGTTGGCATTCTCTTGAACGAACGATGTACGGGCTGCAAAGGTTTTTCTATGTTCTTGTCTTATTAAATGCCTTGCTTTTATTTTAACTAAAATTAACTTACGTTAACTTGAATTCGTTTTCGCCTTCCCTGCTGCAGCCTTATTCTATAACTCGCTAGAACTGTTTAGATATGTTATATTGCAAAAAAAAACTCTAAACTCAACTGGCTGGTTTTTAGCGACGAAAGTACTTGTATAAACTGTGTTGGTGAAAATTGGACTTTAGCGATGTGGCTAAAAATTAAATTTAACATTTTGCCAACAAAAACTGTTTGAAGCTAAAATGTTGATATACAGTCATAGCCTGGTTTATTATGCTCAGACCTTTCGTTCTACCGAGATATTCGTTATATCGAACAGTAATTTTTTATCTTATCCGCAGTTTTAAAAACATCAAAATTTAATTGTATTGATAACTTACCCCCGATTTTTGACTTGGGATTTAAATACAAAATTAGTAAATTTTCCTTAATATTTGAATTGGATGTAAAATAGCTTTCTGTTTTACAGTCTTAAATTATTTTTGGTAATTAATTGTAATAAAAGTACGGCAGCACAATGTAAGTGTCAAAATATCATCGATAACTCAATAAAGAACAGCTGTTTAAACAAATTTGGAAGCAAGTGAAATTGTGAAAAGTTTAGAAATCAATAAATTGTTTTGTAAAAATTATTAAAATGAGTAGCAAAAGTGATAAAAGGACTCCCAATTTCAATGCCACAGAAGTTGATTACCTTCTGGATATAATAAAAAATAAAATTATGAAACAAAAACAAACACATGTGCAATATTCTTAATTTGCAGAATAAAACCAAACTGTCAAAATCATATGGCAGTACGAAAAACTTAAATCGATTTTAAATGGGCACGGCAGGCCGTTTAAGTTTGATTTAAATAGCAACTGTTTGACTCAATTTTGTATTTAAATCAAATTTAAATTGAAATGGCATTTAAAATTCAAGTCAAAAATTGGGGGTAAGTGTAGAAATAAAACTTTAATTGATATTTTAACGTTTATTTAAGAATTGTTTTTATTTCTAATATGTAAATTCATTAAAAATCATAAATTTGCATAGGTGCATATGGGTGTTTCCATGGTTACGCACGTGACATTTGTACACGTTTAATTGTTTTGAATATTATAAAAATATAAATGGGTTTGAATTTTTGAATGGAATTTTGCCATTGTTACATTTAATGTGATGAGTTCCTTCCAAAAAGTATATATATTGGAAAATTGAGCACTAGGTACCCAAGTTCCATGCGATCAAAGTTGACTTACGCACGTGACAAAAAACGTAAGTGCCTTTTAAAGCAGCATGAAATATTGCAAAAGTAGGCGAATTGTAGAAGATTTTTATTTCGGAAAAAATGTTTTTATAAAGGTTATTAATGGACCTTTATAATCATGGTTTGTTCAAAAACAAGTGTGCATGGGTTGGCTAAGAAATAAAAATTTTTTTGATTACGCACGTTACATTACGCACGTGACACTTTTTACCTTCATACATATTTTTGTAATTTAACATATATTTTCAGAAGTTTTTACCATCATTTAAAATTATTATAAGTTAAAATTTTTTTTTTACATAATAAAATGTCAATGGTTTTTTTTGCAATTTTCTGTGCTTAAAAAAATTGTGCGAGCGTTTTGATTTTTTAACTAACGGTGGACCATTTCATGGAAATACCCATATACATATTTACTTATATTTGCTATTGTTAATAGCATAACATCTCGTTTTCACAATGAACCAAATAAAACTACTGAAATTTTAACAACGCATCACACGTGTTCTTTCAATACAAAGCAAAGAAGCTAAAAAGACCCACAATCTCACGATTCTGTAACGATTTTTTAATGTATTTTGCTTTGTCATTCGTTAAATCGAGAATCTTTTTTATTTGCCATTCGCTATATAAGGCAGTTAATGAAAAAATTTCGCCATTCGTTATATCGGATATTCGTTAAACTGAGTATTCGCTATACCGGGCTTTGACTGTATTTTTAACAAAAAAATCGTCCCTAAAAATCGCCTAGACCTTAGAGACGTTTAGCTATAGCTCTAATTTTTGCGAGCTACAGAATATGGCCGCTGTTATATTCCGATTATGGGATACAAAATCCCAACCCTAATGTTCATAGTATTGTAAATTTACAATACCATTTTCTAATTTAGAAAAAATACTTAAACTTTTTTTCTTGCAAGTCTTGCACAACTTTTCAGCCTGCTTTTGTTGTGAAAGTATTATTTTAATTTAATTTAACATATAGACGACCTTGCTGTCTATGCTCATTTTCAATTCCCATAAATCATGGGTTTTCTTGGCAATTTTCGAGGTGTGTTGTTTTGTCGCCCACCCTTTTTAGAATGGATAGCAGATTACCAAACTTTAACTCAAGCGGTTGTTGTTTTATTTGTTGAATGACTTATTTTTTTTTTAATTTCAGCTGCTTGTTTGAAATTAAAACTTCCTCTTTTTTTTTCTGTGGGTGGAACAAAAAGTGTTTAAAATAGATTCTATTTATTGATGTAATAAAGTTTTCCACAAGAAATAAAGTGTGTCTACGGAAAACTGTGCACGCTAAAATAACGAGTTAAACCCATTTGCATAATTTCTAAAAATTACAGCACGGACTCGAACAACGTTGTAAAAGCCACTTTGAAAAACCTATTTTGGTTAACAGAGAAAGATCTGACTAATTTCTTCTACATAACCTAATAAATGCAATTAGAAAATGTCAAGTGGAACGATGTTTTGAGTGATGCCAACGGAATTGTCGAAGGTAACAGAGGTACAAAAGGGAGAGCGTATGTTGATTATTAGACAGACAATAGAAAAAGGGCACTGGAAACTAGTAGAAATATGTATAACTATAAAAACATACTTTACACACGCATTAGTGTAGAGTACTATTTTGCGAAAGCTATCAAATTTTGGCTTCGTATAGTGGAACAACGTTTCAAATGACATTTCGCTTTTTAATAACGTTATGTACTGAAAATCTTGCCAAAAGTAAAATTGAAAAAAAAAAATTATTTTTAACTATCCAAAAAGAAATGAACAAAATTAAATTTTTGAAAATGTTGTGATTGTAAATTGCAACGTAATTCATGGCTGTTCTTCAATTATAAATTTACGGCGTCTTTACAAAAGCTCTTTTTGTTTAAAATGCTCTTGTATGACGAAAGTGTGCAGAAAAGTTGTCAAATAAGCATTTAAGATCGTGATTCATTTTCTACACAATCGTACGATTCATTTATTGAAAATTTAGAAAGACGCATCAAAACAACCGCACAATTAAACTTTTGTCAATAACTTCCAAATGGCAACTCTGATCGCAATGATCTTGATCATTTTTGAAATTTTTCAAAAGATTAACAACTGGACAGACTCGTCAAAAAAATGTTCACACACGTACACTTTTAGTCCACACCTCTTGAGTCCATATGCCATTTTTTTTAATCAGATCTTACGATTGTTTAGGATATTGAATCACGGCATTTACTAACATTAAACGATTTTTTTGTTTTTGTGTATATAGATAAACTTTGTTTATCATCAACTGAACATTTTCAGCGACGCCAATATTAGTGCTGATGAGAAGCGTGGCGCACTCGAAGCAACAAGTGGTGCCCCTGCTCAAGTCATAATTTAAATTTATTTGTGCTTTTTAATAAATATCAGTCATATCAATTATATGAACTAAAAACCTTATCTTAAAAAAATTGGCATTTGTAAATAATTTTTTTTTTAATTCTTTTATTAAAGTTAATTTTCAACATGTGAGGGCATTTTTTCACTTCACACTGCAAAGTCGTTAATATGTTTAATGATATTTTGAACTAAACTGATAGAAATTTCCCTACTGACAACAAATTTCCTTCGTGTACAATCTATTGCATTACTAAAACATCATTGATCGCTACTTACTTTTATGCGAACTGTAGAAAACGAGCTCTGTGACTAAACCTTTGTCACCCACAAATTTTTTTTTGTAAGCAAATTTTCAGAGACACTTTGTACCAGTTTATACATACATACATACATACACATCAATTGGTTTAAATTTTTGCATTGAAATACTTTTTTTTTGTGGTTTGCTTTGATACCATATTTTTTTGATTAACCTCTGTCATGTTGTTATTTTGTTGCTAAACGATCAAAATTAATGTTTAAAATTAAAAGGGTGACTGCTTTGTTTGCCATTATGATAATTTGTTTTGCTTAAGGGGTTAAATGACATTAATTAAATTTAAACATGATTTCTTGTGAACACAATTTGAGGCGAAAAAATTATTTAAATTTCATTATTGCTGTAGAAAAATTACTAAGTTTGATATTCATTCATATACATGTTTATATATGTATATACACCGTGCCCTAGTGATTCACTACTGACATGGTCACCAGTACTACTGACATATTGTACCCCGAACAACGTTTTTTTCTAATGATATTTAACATGCGATTGTCATTGAAAATCTACTAGTGACTTAAGAACTAGCGACTAGAAAGTTCTGGTGAGGCCATGTGACGACCGTGGTACTGGCGTTTCTCTGTAGACAATGTAACTTTTTTCCCATTTACATTCAATAATGGGGTTGTCATTGAACGTCCACTAGTGACAAAATGATCACACAATAAACTTTTTATATTTCTTTAGTTAATATAAATATATGAATGGAAAATATGTATACTCAACTTTGACAATGTGTATATGTATGCAGTCGACAGAATTGGTGACTTGGAGGCACTTGCCTCTAATCTTCCTTCACGGTACATACATACATACATACATGCATTAATATTTTACAACCTTTTTTTTATACATATACATTAGACCGTACCATCTCACAAGCAGGGGTGCCGTCCACCAATCGATATGACGGCAGGTTCAAAAAAAAATTGATTTTACTGCAATTTTAATTACATTGAAATATGATATTGTAATACATTTATATTAAATTACTTTTTCCGGTTGAAGCTCAACCCTTGGTTGGTCACTTCTTTTTTTATCAATATCAATTAAGTAAAGACCAGCGGCTGTTTATCGGTAGCAAACACCCTTCATCAGTACCCTATGAACTTTGTGGTCGTGTCAAATTTCACAATTTTGGCACAGCCGCTTTAAAATGTTTACAAATACCGCATGGCATGGCGTAGATGTTTAAGTTGTATCAGTAAAATGAGCCTCTAGATCTCAAGCATGCAAACCAGAACATGAAAAAAGCTCTCATAAAGCAATTAACAGTCTTCTGAGATGACAAACAATCATCCATAAAATATACTACAAAAAAAAAAAACATTGCTTTGGTTAATATTAGTTAAGTATATAAATAGGAATTAAAATTATGGGAGCTTTGGTTAATATTAGTGAAGTATATAAATAGGAATTAAAATTATGGGAGCTTTGGTTGCCGAATGGTTAAAGGGGCTGTGTCAAAATTGTGAAATTTGACACGTTCAAAGTTCATAGGGTGCTGATGAAGGGTGTTTGCTACCCAGAAACAGCCGGTTGTCCCCTAGCCATAAAAAAATTTTATTTTTCTTTACTTTACTTAATTGATATTGATAAAAAAAAAAGTGACCAACCAAGAGTTGAACTCGAGCCTGAAAAAGTAATTTAATATAAAAAAAAAACATGTAGGGGTCGCATTTTCATCGAATCTTAAAGTATGATACATCAATGTTTTTGTTTCGCGAATTGCAACGTTTTTATATAAATGTTAGTATCGCCAAGTATTCGCTTCTAGTATTTGTTCACCAAAATACTCTTTCTACTACTCATTCCGACAATGAAATTCAATTGTACAAAAAATAAATTAAAGTTAAACAAAAAGTTGAAAATTTTAGCCAAACATATTTTGATGTGCTGCAATTTGGCTGTATATAATGTTTCTGCTGAAGTTATCGAATTACTTAGTTGCTAGGCTGTAGTAATGGGCCTTACACAAACATACCTATGTATGTATATACATATGTACTTATTCTATCTAGTAGTTATTTTCCAAAGGCGTATTTTTGTAAGATAATTTTTTGGGTTCAGTACTCATTGAGTGAAAACGGAAACCTTTTACTGCAACTTCGTTGCCTGTCCGTCCGCCACATGCCCAATGGGGCCTATTATTACCCCTAACGGTAATAGCTAGAGAGCTATAATTTTCAAAGTACAAATACTAAAACCAACAAAAAGTTGAAAACTAAAAGCCATTCCCATACAAAAAACTGAAAAAATTAGCCGCAACTCACGTCTCTACCTCATAAGACCAAACAAAACAAACAGTGATGTAGAACGAAACAAACGGGGCAACCAGGAATATAGGATGCGAATGGTTACCATAGGTGTGATCGAACTTGATCATCGGGAGGGAAACGTGCATCCAGGTGACTACAACACCTAGTCACCCTACGTTTGGTAGTTGTGATGTTCAATGGAGTCATCTCACTCTTCAACCATGTTTTGCTGTCCTGCTCATAATTTTTTTTTATATATTGAAGTGGCAAATATTCATTTGGCATGCTTTTTTTTCTCTATGCTTACGCGGCGATGACTTCTGGGTCGATATACCACGCCATTGAGGACAGAGCTAGCCTTTTAAAATACTTTATGTACATGCCAAGGACTTAGATTTTTTCCGCTTTTAACATCGAGATATTTATATTCTTTTAGCATTGGTATTTAGCCAAATATATGACCGCGCGACCAAAAACTAAAAAAGTTAAAAACTAACGAGTGGTCTCAAACAAGAAACTGTGAAAATTAGTAAATTTAGCTGTAACTTTTGAATCATAAGAGATAGAGACTTTCAATTTGCCCAGGATATGTGTTTACATAGACTCTGCAACGAAAAAAAATGAAAAAAACTAAAGGGTGCTGCCATACAAGAAACTAAAATTAGCTGTAACTCTTGGATCGTAAGAGATAGAGGCATGAAATTTGCACGGTGTGTGTAGTTGTCTGACCTCCACAACAACAAATACTAAAAACAAAAAGTTATAAACTAATGGCCACTCCACACAAAGGGTACCCTGTGACTACCAAGTGCACAGTAGAACGGAGCGCTTGTCATGCGAGTCAGTCTCGTACTTGGCTCAATTTATTTAAAACTTTAAAAGATTTTTTTTTTTGTTGAAAGCTGTGGTCTCTTTTTTTTTCTAAAAAATTAGTTTTTCAAAGATAAGTTTGAAGGGTACTTTTTAAACGTTTTTTCATCAACAGTATATATTTAGAAACGTACGGCTTCTTTAAGCGCAAACGTACTTAATTTCAGTTTAGAATTGCGATTAAATATATACTTTAACAACATGTTTTCCTCCCCTGAGTACATTTTTGCTAATAAGTTGCAGCAGTTTGCAGTTTCGACTGCGATATGGACCTTTGTATATACATACTTGTAAAACACATATTCATATTCTATATTTTGTATGCAAACGTATTTGTGTGAGAATTTGTGTCTAAGCGAAACAATATTTTATTAAAACTCTTGACTTTGTACTCTTGCGGTGCTGCTTTCAAATCTTGTTTGTATTGATTTTAATTTCTGCTACTTTTAATCATGGGTAGATAGATATAATGTCTTAGCAGTGCATGCAAAAAAACTGGCATCTTGAGATTTTTTTCACACGTTATTTATGCAAAGAAAAATAAATACAGCAAATAAATAATTTGCACAATGAAAAAAAAAATTGCACAATTTCTTATTTTATTATTTATGGCACCACACTACTCAATGGTCTAAAAAATTATTTAAAAAGTTTATTTGTTCTATCAAGCCGGTATTCAATGATAAAAAAAGAAAAATCAGCCAAGTTACCCGATATTTTCATGGCTGGCAGAAAAATATATTTACGGTATTCAAAGAGTCGTCCTAAAGTCAGAAGTCTTAAAATAATAGCACGAAAATATATGTCTGCTGTGAGCAACCTGTCATAAAGTAGTGCGCTATTTAAAATATGAGTCAGCTGTTAAAAAAAGAAAGCCATTTAAATATTTTTGTTCATAATGCCAAACATAAGTGAAAAAACTAAAATAATAGCCAGTTTGTGCGAAAACTAGCTATTAGATGTTTTGATAGCTGATTCAAGTAAATTTGAAATCAGATATGTTCATATTTACGAACATATACATATGTATACATATTAATATCCTGTTCATACATGCAGCAATATTCAAATTATAACAGTTAAAGCCATTATTGAGACAAAATTTTCATATAAAAATTACAATTAGCTTATTGGCAATTAAGAGATAATTGTTTCAATAATGAGTAAAATTTATAATGCAACACTGTTAGATTTGTATTAACAGTACCAAATGAACAAGCTTTTACAATAACAGTACATATTGAACACTCCTTGTGAAAATTTTACTAATCAAATGTCAACAAAATAAATAAACAAAAAACAAATTTTTTTTTTTTAATTTTTTATGAGAAGGGGTGTTTTTTTTTCGATGTATACAACTTTAAGTTGCAATAAAACAGCGATGGATTATTTGATTGGCATGAATTTTACTTATCCGAAAGATAATCTTGTGGCATTACATTTTAAATATGTATGACTTCTGGCATATGACCGCCACGGCTGGCGCGGATGTAGTCCAATCTGGACTTCCAATTTTCGATGACTTTTTCCAACATTTCTGGCCGTATATCGGCAATAACACGGCGAATGTTGTCTTCCAAATGGTCAAGCGTTTGTGGCACAAGCGTGTTGCGCAGTCTTGTTGAAATCACATCTCCTGGACATCATGGTTATTCAATTCAGGAATGAAAAAGTTAGTAATCATGGCTCTATATCGATCACCATAGACTGTAACTTTCTGGCCATCATCGTTTTTGAAGAAGTACGGGCCAATGATTCCACCAGCCCATAAAGCTCACCAAACAGTCAGTTTTTGTGGATGTAACGGTGTTTCGATATGCACTTGAGGATTAGCTTCACTCCAAATGCGCCAGTTTTGTTTGTTGACGTTGCCATTCAACCAGAAGTAGGCTTCATCGCTAAACAAAATTGTGCGCGATATGTATTCCCCACAGCACCATTATTTTCGAAAAAAAAAATTGCACTATTTGGAAGCCCTGTTCACGCGTGAGTTTATTCATGATGTACATATTACCAAACCAAACTGAGAATAGATCACTTGACACCTGTTAAATCGGTCGCCATCTTGAACAGTAATGCCAACTTATAGTTCTATACATCGAAAAAACACCCTTTACAAAATAACCAAATGTAAACAATAACATTTTCACCTGCCAAATGCTAATTGTCGTAGCAATATTAAGTATGTATGAACACCAAAACGATATTGCCAATTAACTGAATATTGTTTCAATTAAAAAGGCATATGTGAACAGCATATAATGCATTTACATATTCCTTAAATGATATTAAATTGAATAAATACATAAGTTTATTCAAACAAAAACAGCTGGCGCCGGTTGAACGGAGTCGATTAATTTTTTGGACGGCGGCCAGTACACAAGCGTTTGTGGGCTGCCAGTCTTCTAAGATTAGTATCTCATTTTTAGGTGAAATGCATGGATATGGATGTTGATATATACTATATGTATATCTGCGAAACACACACATGCGTACATTCGTATCGCACACAAACCTGTTCAGTCCGCACTATCCCACTGTTTGAGCACACATGTCATTTTTATCAGATTGTACGACTGAGTAGGATAGTGAAACAAGGCCTTTAGCGATTAAATAAATTTATCCCTGTTCGCGCACATACATAAAAGCGTTATACGCATATTACGGGTATTTTTTTGTATGTATATTTAAAATATTTTCTTAGAATATTTTTATCTTGAAAAAAGTTAATTAATTTCTATTATTTGAACTTTTTCTTATATAATTATTTCTGTATTAAGTTTATCTGGCTAAAGTTCTTTCTATATTACCCTTGTGATTGATATTAATTAAATTAGACAAAGAAGACATCAAAGACATTTTAGCAGGGTGGACAACTAGTTGTTTCGAAGACGCCACACTTTCTCGTGGCTTGAAAGCGACAAGCTTTCGAAACATGAGCCCTTGAGTTCAAAGACGGGTGCTGACGAGAAAGTGTATCGGCTGCGAAACAACTGGTTGTCCACCCTGCTAAATGTCTTTGATGTCTTCTTTGTCTAATTTAATTAATATCAATCACAAGGGTAATATAGAAAGAATTTTAGCCTGATAAACTTAATACAGAAATAATTATATCTTGAAAAAATTGTATGAAGTCTCAGTATTTTCGGGGGTTTCTGCTAAATATGTATATTTTAATTAGTTTTTTTGAGTATTGATTTGACGTTGTGCTTGATCGTAATATACTGCATATAATTTCAGTTTTCTTATGCCAAGTGTTAATCCAGCAATTGGAAAACAAGTTTGTGCACATAATCGATGCAACGTATCTTGACCTACTGTTTTTGTGAAGTTGCAAAACGGATGCCAGATTGATTTGAATATCACGATCAGGTGTAGAAAATAACGTGGGTCGCGTGTAGAAAGGCCCTAACTGGCATTTTTATTGCAATCTCAAATTTTTTTTTTGCATAATTCGATTAATTGTGGAATCTTATATGTAAAAAATATGTAAAAAAGATTGCAAAAATTCTGAGTTACGAACTTTCTTGGTGAGATCAACGATATGCTCATGGCATATTGCTGAAACACACTCATTAATAGTTTGCATTCGGCAGCAGGATATGATCTGTTAATCTATATCTGAAGCTGTCAATGCGTTACAGACATGAGAATTAACAAAAAGAAGCAGATTGTGTGATCACATGCAAATAAATATTTTTCTTCAAAGCATCCGGTTGTTTTATTTCAATATTAAAGAACTCTTGATATTGTCCATAATTGTAATTCTCGTAATATGTGTTTTTTCCTTTAATTCTTTTATTTATTTATTTATATGTATTTTTTTTTTTTTTTTTTTTTAATTGAAAGATAAACTCATAAGTGTGTTTTTTTTAACAAAAATGCAGAAAAGCCAACACAAACTATTTAAAAATTAAATAATCCAAAAACTTGAAAGTGAATGTGTTGCAAATATTAAAAGTTTTATAGCAAACAAAACAATCCGCTTTGTAATTCAACTTTGCAAAAAGTTGTTGTAGAAAAAAAAAAGAAATATTGAACTCTTTTCTTGAAATCCCCCAGACTCTGACTCCAACGTGGAGCCAATTGTTGTGTCCATCTTAACGAACTCTTTAGTTGGGTTGGTTGTTTGTTCGGCTGCCTGTTTCGCTTTAGCTGAAAGTCCGTTTGGTTGGTAACACAAAATTTATCTTGGCGACCAAAAAAATCAAGAAAGAAAAAGAAAAACAGTATGTGTTTGTTGTCTTATACGAGTTTTGTTTAAATTGTTGGAAGTTCGTGTTGGTTTGGTTTTCCCTCTCAACTGTCAACAATTTTATTGCAAACAAAAAGTTTGACAAATAATTACAATTTACTGTTATTTTTTTTTAGTTGATTCTTGTTTTTACTTGTTGCCTGCAAAACATTCATTCATACAGTGGTCTATCGTCTGTTCGTATTCGTAAAACTTAAATTATACATTGCATTTCACATGCAAACGTGACTTTATTTATTTACTTTTGCGATCGCAGTCACCTTCCTTTGTTGCATTTTGCAGTGTTTTGATGCCATCCAACTAAAAGAGCAGGCCAGCAGCCGCACCCCACCCTTCGAATTTGTAATAATTTTATTTTTATGGGAAAATAAGTGACACGTTTAACTAATGTAGAATAAATTACTAATACTATAGACTGAACTACATTAAAAAAAAAGGAAATTCTATATTATATTATTCTGCTGCAACAGCAGAAATAAATACTGTTTAAGCCAGTGGGTGCTGAAGCTGAAATTAAGTAGTACTTATAATAATCAGGCTTATTCCAAAAGTCGTCATTGCAGTGACATTAGAAAGTGGCATTTTTATACGCATGGACCACTTTTGAATGTTATTCAAAAATAATAATAAAGCAGTGAAGCTTAGATAGACATTCTTTAATAATAGAGAATAAATAAATACAACAACAAATACATAAAAATATCCACAACACTCTTGCTTTGTCGAAATCTAGTCAACTAGCGACACGCAAGAATACAGAGATGAAAGCCGGCTAAAGCGAAATTGCAAATCAGTGTAAACCCTGCTCCTGTCGAGTCTGGAAATGCGTTAAAACTTGTAGCAAAACAAAAGCGGTACTCAGCGTTTGGTGCGTTTTTGGTTGCGACTATTTGCATTTGCGATTATATTGCAACTGATATTGAGCACCCTTTTTAACAACTTTGCAAATTTTATTGCACTCCAAATAACAGCTGAAAAATTAATACACAATTTTTAATTTTTCACGTTTTATTTTTTTGGTAATTTCTGCTGGCTCCATCTCTACAATTTTTTTGTTTGCTTTGTTTTAAAATGTCAGCTGTTCGAGTGTCAGTGTTGCAAACGCAATACTCATGCGAAAAAAGCAACACGTAATTAGCGGTGCGTAAATGCAAAAATATTGCGAGTGCAACCTTGTATATTTTGTTGTTGGGTTGCCAAGAAAAAGCAACGATTTCTTGCATTCGCACTTACGCAAGACATTTGCACCAAATAATGAACTGCGCTAAAAAAAAACCGTTTCTTATAGTTGTTTTAATGCGGTAAGGAGAGGTATGCTATGTTACGCGGGCTGCCGGTCAAGAGACCGGCCCACTTGAGGTTCTAGAAAGGTTTCGTTTTGCTAAAGGAAAAGTATACCATGCACAGTTTATATATGTATGTCTAGTTGCCTCGTTGCTGAAGATGATGCTACACGAAATGCCTTTTGGATTTGAACGCCCGAAACAAAGAAATGTCAAATAAATTGGGGCGAAAATCTTGACCTTAAGGTGTGACTCACAATTGACATATTGCATTATGGTTGAACCACTCTTTGGAAATATACATCCATAATAAAGATCGTGATGTAAAATTTTGCATACGTTTTCTTTGAAATTGATCAATATTTTTATTACTTTGGCCACTATTTAAAAGCAGTGAAACTGTTTTGAAAAATGCAAGCTGTTATTGCATTTTTTTTTTTTCAATGTTTAAACAAAATTTATATTTAATTTGTGTATAAAAGCAAGTTTATATTGATTATTTTTGTGCAAACTGATGCCATGTTGTTGCTAATATTACATGTGCACTCATACTGTTATAACTCCCTCCGCTTGCTCTTCCAGTAGCCCGTAACCGTTTTGCTGTAAATTCTTGCTTTGTTGTCGTTGTTGTTGTTGCTGCTTAAATTTTAATTTCCTACTGTAAGAAGTTGAAGCAACATTATTGCAGCTACAATTAATGCTACCAGCAGACCAACCAACCACCATTTGACACGTTTCTCCCCTTTGATATATTTTCTATCTTCCAAATCGTTTTCTAAGTTTTGTGATTTTAAAACACAGCTGAATTTGTAGAAGTGTTTCTTTTTCTTTTTCATTCAATAGCAGCAACGACCTTGTCGTCTTTGTTTTTGGTTTTAGTTTTTTCTTAATTCGTTATAATTTGCTACAAATATACAAATGATCGGTTTTCTAAGCAAGGCAAAATCACACGGACGTGTCAGTACACAGAGAATAAACACACACAGGCATTTTCTTGCAAGTTTTTCAACTCGCCAAGTGACTTGAAAACGCCAAAGTTATTTTTAGCTGTTGTGTGATGCACGCGATTTGCTGGCCACTTGCCATGTGGTTTTTCTGATCAGCTGTTTCTTCAAATCGCCAGTGTATAAGAAAACCATGGACAGAAAAAATTTGCAAAGCCAAAGAAGAACATTTTTTAATTTTTATATATTTAATAAAAATTGTAAGCAAAATCAATTACTATCGAAACACATTTAATTTATTGATCAGTCCACTTCAGTACGCTATTGCGATTTGAACTCCCCAAAAGTCTGGCGTTTGCGATTTACTGCCTGTTCCTCAATGACGGATGTCTTGCGTATATTCTGAGGCAAAGACAATTTTTTTTTGGGTTCCTCTATGATGCCCTTTTATACGAACGAAGACTCCATCGACAAGTCGAAAAGACGTAAGGGTTTTCATACAAAATCCGATTCCTCTATTTCGATCATGTCGTCAGCACTGCAAACATAAATGTCAAAATCAATCACTTCCTATTTCGCTATCGAGTGGAAGTTGTTATAGAAAAACTTTTATATTTATGCTATATTTATTACTGGGAAATAAAACTGGAAAATCTACATATATCTCATTTTTATTTTATTTGGTACATATGTATGTATATTAAGCAATTATCATATGAGATGACTCACAAAAATGGTACACTGATGGATCCAAGTCGATCCAGGCAGTGGGAGCGAGAATAGTGGGGCTTAGGGCAATAACACTTGGCAAGGACACCACAATTTTCCAGGCGAAACTATTTGCTATACTGGCAGCTGTAGGGATCCTATCCGAAAGGGGATACAGGGGAGTCAGAATCAA
Source organism: Sturmia bella (assembly GCA_963662145.1). Lineage (NCBI taxonomy): Eukaryota > Metazoa > Arthropoda > Insecta > Diptera > Tachinidae > Sturmia > Sturmia bella. Next base: position 32,164,043 of record OY759168.1, on the reverse strand, counting down.
GTTACTCTCCGACAGCCAGTCGGTACTCAAATCCCTGAGCAGCTGTACGTTCACATCCAGGACAATACTGGAATGTCACGACAGGCTAAATGACCTGGCTACACACAACCAGATTACTCTGATATGGGTACCAGGTCATGAGGGGCACAAGGGTAACGAGTTGGCTGATACTTACGCAAAAAGGGGAGCCAATGGGGCCTTCATTGGACCCACTTCATCCTTTGGCCTTAATAAACTCCTCCACAAGGGGGAAATGGACAACATCCATCACAGAAAAACTGTGGAACGACACTAGGGGTCTGGAACACTCAAAGAAATTTCTTAGCTTTGATGCTAAGAGGGCGAACCTCGCTCTAAAACTAAGTAGAAATAATCTGAGGACACTGCGCGGGACATCTATACAGAATGGGAATATCCAGTACGGCAATCTGCAGATTTTGCGGAGAAGAAGAGGAGACAATGGAACACTTTATTATCGAATGTGTGGCACTAGGCCACAGAAGACACAGGCTGTTGCAGGCCTATACATTGGGTTCACAGGACTTGCAAAGGCTTCCACAGAGGAACTAATACTGTTTCTTGATGTATTAAACTCGTGAGGGACAAAGGGTTGCACAACAGATCATCTATGGTCGCAGTGCAAAGGTCATAATACAATACAATACAATCATATGAATGCAGTTTTCCTAAAATGGTTTGCATACGTTTAAAAAATCAACAATAGAATAGTTGCTGGCAGTTGTTCGCTGGAACTTCCTTCCATAAGAGTTCAATCGAAGAGGATGCACTAGCCTTTTCCTGGGTGTAAACCGAACTGCACGGCGTTGCTCAAGTCCATAATTTATTTATTATAAATTTGTATTGAAAAATACTTTTAAATTTTAAAACACCACAAAAACAATTTATGTACTTTTAAAATATTTGCTAGTTTATTTTGTACATACTTATTTATGTATGTTATTGGCTGTTGGTTTGTATACAGATACAGCTGACCAGTTTTAGAAAGGTTGTATTTACACCACAACAATTTAGTAGTTTTTGTCGATTGTTCAATAAAAAATCAACGAAAACTTTAATTTGCCGATCTGGTATGTGTGTGTGAAGTAAATGAAAAAGAAAAAAAATTTCATTACGTAAGTCCAATTGAACGCAAACGTTCGAAATAGAGGAACCCAAATTGATACGAAATCGAGCGACTTCATTTCGGTCGCTTATATTTTCTTGCGAAATTGAGGAACAGGCAGTTACAGAACACTCGCGTTGCGAGTTCAAGTTACAATCACAAATATTATGCGAGATGCGAGTGTCAGAACATGCCCGATAGCTTGTCAGATGAAAAAGAAATCTGATAACTTTGATTAGGTTTAATGTCACATCACATGTTTTATAATGCAAAGTATTTCTTTATTTTAGGAATCTGAAGTCTCCGCATTTGAATGTAAGGGAAATACTTTCTTGTGACAAAGTCTGTATAGTGTTCGCATTGTTTTACTCGATCTATTTGCTTTGAATATTAAATTTAAAGAACAGGGGCCGAATCACGGCATTCGTGATCGAATGAATTCGTGATCAAATGCTGCGTGTTTGTTGCTAACTTTGTTTTTGTTTTACAATATTTTCACTCGACAGTTCGTTCGATCACGAATACCGTAATTCGACCCCAGGCCTCCAATTATTTGGCAAACGATTAAATATTAAGTGCTTACTTTCGTAAGCTTTTTGAACTTCACCAATCATAATTCTGATTTTCACAAAGCCGTTTTGTGCTTTTCAAACCTAAAATTGTACACAAATCTATGAAACGGGTATGTTTAAATTTGCACCAAATGGTTGTATTGTTTAAAAAAAACGCAACTTCTTGCTCTCATATTCTTATACTTCTTTTCTCTCAGTGTTAAGTTTAAATTTAATTTGCAACAGCTGTGTTTTTTCTGCTCTTAAGATTTTATTCGTTTACTTGATTGAAGCAATTTATTTCATTTGCTGATGTTGTTTGATCATTGAAGAATTGATTTAAAAGATTTGAATCTTAGAAACGCAATTATTTCTCAAACATTAAACTACGATACAAATAATTAATTTCTCTGCTATACTTTTTTTTTCTTTTCAGGTAAGTCTTTGATGATTGTTTCGAGTCCGTGATTGTAATAACTCATTAAATTTAAGGTAACAAACAACTGCCGCTTATTTTTTTTTTTAATAATAATTTTAATAAAGAAACAAACTTTTCATTAACTTGGCCAAGGTTTGTCCTACAACATGATTGACCGTAACATTTTTCGATTTAATGAATGCAAAGAAAATCAAAATTCGCAATCAAATGTAAAAGAAATCTCATCATGAAAACGAAATGTTCCCACTTACAAAATAATAAATTTATAAATTTAAAAATGTTGCTCCAGTTAATACACATACAGGCATGTTTTGCAATTGAACATTTCATTGTTAACAATAGTTTATTATTTATTTTTAGCAATTTCGTTAATTGTTATTCAAGCATGCAATATTCACACTGACTGCAAATACTCAGATGTATTAAAAAAAAAGAAGTAAATTTTGAAATGAGAAGTATACTTCAAACAAAATATTTTTCTCGCTCCCTGTTAATAGAAAAAATTTACATGAGGAAATCCAATAGGTTAGGTTAGGTTAGGTTGATTGGAGGGGTTTGCTTGCCCATGTCTTGCGACATACACCTAAGTCAGTGTAGGCTTGTTGTGCGCTCCGTGGATTTACCGTGATACAGTTTGACCCATAGGTCTATAGGAATTCCGTGTCATTCACAAAGTTCCTTAATTTCCTCCAGCATATGCCCCGTAATTGGGTTATGTCTGGTAAGGTGTCTCTCCCAAGATGTCGGTATCGTATTTGTGAGAAGGCGGGGCACTGGCATAAATAGTGCTCTAGTGTCTCGCTCTCCTCCCCACATGCTCTGCATTCATCTCCTCCCGCTATTCCCATGCGGTTAAGATGTGCCAGTAGTTGAGAGTGGCCTGTCATGACTCCCATTAGTCTACTTAATTCGGGCTTGCTAAGTCTTAGCAGTCCCCCTGTCTTTTCCTCATCTGGATCCCCCCATAGAATCCTTGCATTGATTCCCACGGTTTCGTTATTCCAGAGAGTTAAATGGGCCCTATGTGCCCAGTTCTTTAGCTCAGATTTAACTGCATCGAAAGGTTTCGCGCATACCAAGCTTATGTTACTTAACTCTCTTGCTCTTGCAGCAAGTGAGTTTGCTCTTTCATTTCCAGCTATGCCCGCATGCCCTGGCACCCATATGATGCGCAGTTCACCATGAGACGATAAAATGTTTAAACCCGCCTTAATGTTTAAAGCCAGCTTAAGTGAATAAAATTAAATTGAAATAAAAAGAACCAACACAGTACACGGATTGCCTTTTATGTTGCTATCATCTGGCAACTGACCAGCCAGCTGGCCAGCTCTATCGTAAAGTTGCACTTTTCTTGAGGTTATACGTGAACGCTCAGAACGCTATTTGTGTTGTTTGCAGTAACTTAAAAGATTTATCTCGGCCCAAAAATGGAATTAAATCATGAACATTTTCGTGCAATTATTTTGTACAACTTTCGACGTGTATTAACTCAGCAACAGTGCAGGCATGAACTTTATTCAATTTTGGATAGGAAGCCCCATCAAGGAGCACTTTTTGTTCATGGTGAATTCAATCGTGATTGTAGTTCACGTCAAGACGAATAAGTACTCAATTAAATCAAGAATGCCGTTCAGAACATGACACTGTTTGGGATTGATTTAAGTACGAAATTATTAAATTTGTTTGGAGTGTGATAATTCATTATGCAATTGATTTGATGTTTCTTTCTGAAGCCTGTTTTATCTCAAATTCGTACCTAAAATAATTCGCTCTACTTTCTTAATTTAATAATAGTTTATAAATTATTTTGTCGCCTTGCCGACTTGAACCTGGAACCTAACTACTGCCGGTCCAGTCACTCTATCAATTCAGCCATCGTAGCAATTAAAAAAAATGTAAACAAAATTCAGCACACACAATTGCTGGTTAAGGCCGTGATTCACTATCCTACTCAATCGTACGATTCATTCACTGAAAATAGCTAGCTAAATCTGATAGAATTCTGTCCTACTTTAGGCAACCCTGATCGCATAGAATAAGATAAGTTTTTGAAAATTTTCAAAAGATTAGCAAATCGGACAGACTTGTCAAAAAGTCTTTCACACACATACACTTTTAGTCCACACTATCACACTTTTTGGACACACATGTAATTTTTAACAGATCGTACGATTCAGTAGGATAGTGAATCACGGCCTTTACAAATACATCAAAGAATTTCGTACTCATTTTAAGTCTTAACAGGATGGATTATCTTTAATAATCCCCATTCGGCTTGTGTGTTATTCGCACCTAATATTTTCAAGTACGCTTCGTTCTAAAGTCAAGTAGAAAAAACTTAAATTTAGAACGTGCTTTTTCTTTCTGTGTGTAAAAAGTGGTTTGGTGGGTAAAAAAAAAAAATTGTGTTTGGAAAAAATTATAATTATAATTATATTAATTTAGGTCCAAAAATGAACCTTTTTTAAAAAATATTTGCTGTCTTTTTCAGCTGTCTATATGCCGACAACATTTCGTTGATGCTAATCAATTCATCAGTAGACTTGAAAAATTCATAAAAGTTTGTTTGAAACTCAACTACTTATTCCATAATTCCCATGAACAAAATGAGAATCAGAAATGTTCAAACAAACCTTGAACACAGCAAACATTTCTTTTCGTTTTTGCAACTCTTTTACTTTTCTTTGCAGCCTTCTATACAACGAGTCACCACCATTGGTTACTACGATTTGTATTTTTGAAAGTATCCAAAAGTAAAATTGAAATGTATTAATTTAGGTCCAAAATTTAATTATATTTAGTGTTACCCATTTTGAAAAGCTTCTTTTTTACAATAATAAATATGTATATATACTGTTTAGTAGCCCGAGCCTGAGAAGGAAAAATTTTTCTGGCAAAAATGTGTACTTTGTTGGTTTCAATCACTATAACTTTGCTATTTATTATGGAATGTTTGAAAGGTAATTTTAAGCTCTTGAAACAGAAAAAAATTTGTAGAAATCCGTTGGGAAACATCGAAGATTGAAATCCGTTTCGAAGTGACCTAAGAAAAAAACTAGTCTTATTTTTGTTATCTATGGACTCCCACAAAACAGAATTGGTGCATGAGAACCTGCGAATAATTTTGTTTGCTCAACTTTTGTATCACCGTGTAATTAATATGCATTGTTTATTTTTTGAATTGTTTAAATCATTTCCTTAAAATTACAGGTTTTAGAAAAATCGACCTCAAACTTGACAACGATTCGTTTGTCATTCAGCGAAAAAGAATGTACCGGGCAAGCAAAACAGCAATTAGAAATGATTTGTAAATCTTGTTCTCAAATCCAGCTAGAAAAAGAAACATGAAATACTACTTAGCATTTAGATTATGCAGCTTATTGTTTAGTTTAGAACTGGAACTAGAAAGACTCTTAAAAACGCTGCTTATTAAGTTGTCTTAACAATTCGTTTGTCTGATCAAGCAATAAATTTTGATGCAAAGATTTTATTTTTTCGTTAAAGAGAGATGTTAACAAGCGATTCAATTGTCTTCAAAAAAGTGGAAAGTGATGGTAGCGATGTGTTTTTCACCGACTTTAGATATTTAACTGTTCTGTTCTTTCTCTTATAATAAAATCAGCAAATATTGTTTCTACCTTAAGCCATTAATTGATTGTCTGAAGCATTCTTCATTGCAAGCGTTAATACTTTTTCAATTAAAACTTTTTTTGCTTTCCCACGAATATTTCATGCTTTATACTCCGTGAATGTTTTAAAACTTCGATTGAATTTGATTCTAAGATCATAACCTCTCATGTTGTTTTGTAATCTCCACCTTCGTTTTACTTCTAATGTTTGAAGTTTTTTTTTTTTCGTTGTCTGCTTAATATTCTATGCACGCTGTGTGAAAATGTCATGTGTATTGGCTTTGTTTTTGCCTCAAATGTCAACTTATTTTCATCGTTACAGCCACAATTAACTAATAAAACATATTCGTTGCATTAATATTTTGCTCTGCCATTTTAACTGTCAGATGAAAAAACTTGTGCTCGACAAAAGTCTTTGTAAGAAATTTAAGGTTTTTTAAGGGAGTAAAAGTTTCTCATGTTTCCTACAATCGAACCTAAATTAAAGCCTCAACCGTATTATTGCCGTCCAAGCCATCCATTTTGTATTGAAAAGGATGGTTTAGGCAGCAAAAATTCGCTTGACGCTCTGATTTAGTTTGGTCTGTTAGGCTCAAATTAAGAGCCAAGAGTTAACCAATGGTTAACTAAAATCTCGACTGTAAAGCAGCTGCCATACCTGCTCAGCCATCGCAACAATCAGAACGAACTCAATCAACAACACGCAATTTAATGCTACACAGAGCGAAAACTTCCTAATAGATTCAATAAGATTTTCTCTTTGAAACGTTTTTAGGCTGAAGGGTATCCCAGCAGAGAGAAAAGAAGATTTTTCTATGGGTATTTCTTATTATTTCCATGTTGCAAATCTTATTAATTGACTCAACAAGAAAAACACATAAAACCAAGAAGAAAACTTGTTACTCACGTTTGTTTTTACTCAGTTTCCGATTTGCATGGTACCAAAAAAAAATTCTATAGAGAAGAACTTATTGATTGTATTAGGGTTTCTTGTAAATTGTATACAATAAGGATTTCTTATTGATTTTATTAGGTTATCCTATTAATTTTTCCCTATTGGTTTTATTAGTTTCCTATATAAACACATGTAAATCATCTTTTTAATTTCATTAATTGTTGTTTTTTCAATAAGGTTTTCCCATTTAAAATAATAAGGAATCCTTCTTGAAAAAAAACCATAGAGATATCTTATTGATTTTGTTCTACTTTATTAGGTGCTTTTTTCTCTGTGTAGGAACACAACTGGGACGAACGACGATTTTCGCCCAATACGACGAATACGCCGGTTAAAATTCGCTGTCTAAATTCGTCGTATGAAGCACAATAACGACGAAGGACAAAAACATCTCATTCTCAGTTTTTTAATTTTATCTTATTATAGTTGAACAGCTGATGGGGTGACCATACTAAAAAAATTGGTTGCCAAAAAATTTACCATTATCAAAAACAAAATATTAAACACTACCAACATGTTTTATAATCGAATATGTTGGCTTTTTATTTTAAATGCAAAAAGTCAAAGCTTAGCACTTAAAATAAAAACTATTAAAGTAAAAATTAACGGTTTTTACTAAAACACTTACAAACTGAAACCAAAATGGCCACATGGTACTAATTTGTTCGTTGTTCGCCAGCGTAAGAAATATAAATAAATCTATTTCAAGTTCGCCGCGTACAACGAATTTCGAACGATGCACAGTGGGTTAGAATAGCATGTTTTCTTGGATCAAATCAGGGAAGCTATGCTCGGATAATTTTTCTTTATTTTTCAGTAAATGCCAGTGGTCAACTATTAATCTTTGAATATCTTTTTTTGTTTCAGCTACTGTTCTTTTTTCAGAATTAAAATTATGACACGAATGTGGACGAATGAGAACTATATATCCATTTTATATATTAAAATGCATTTTCAATATAAATAATTAAATCCAAAACACTTCCACATACAATTTGATACACAAGTGCTAACGGAGTATTTGCAAAATAACCTGAACTTGATTGATGGTTCCATTGAAAAATTTTTAACTTTTGCAATACTTTTTAAAATAAATAAAATTTTCAACGGGAAAGTTTTCACTTTTTTTAGCCTATTTTGCACAAAAATGTTTATAAAGTTTGACTTTGAAGTTTCGCTACAAAAACACCAGAGCACTTTTGACATTTATTTTAGCGACAAGTGATGTAGAATTTTATATACTCTAACCAGGTACAAAAAATTTTGAAGATACTTATTTCTTTTTTTTAAATTAATCCAAGAAAACAGGCTCTTCTAACCCTCTGTGCGAAGCTGTGACTTTGTGCATTTTCATATACACCAATGTGTTTTGGTTTTTGACGGCGAATATTCGCGTGACTTTGTGCATTTTAATATACACCAATGTGTTTTGGTTTTTGACGGCGAATATTCGCGGCGAAAAATTCGTCGTTCGTCCCAGCTGTGTTCCTAGCATAAGCGAGGAGTATGTATGCTACAATCCAGTAGCGGAAACAATAATATAAATATGTACAAATACACATATTAACATCTTGGTTCCTTCATGTACGTGTATGTGTAACATAAGTTACTACTGTCATAATTATTAGTGTGATCGAAAATCTGTATTTATCTGTTGTTAATTTTTTAAGCAACTGTACAAATCAGTTGAAATCAAAATTTCATTCATTTTTAAATGTTTTGTCAGTTAGAAATAACTGCACCCATCACTTCTGGAATAAACTACGGTTAGTTACTGCAAAAATATTCTGAGTGTATAAAAAAATATTTTGCTTTGGAAATGGTGATTGCTTTTAAAATGTGTTGCCTTAAAAAACGTGGTTTGTTTAAAAAAAGTATAATTTGGTGTGACTAAAAATAAAGGATAAAGATACCATAGCAACATGTTGGCCAAAAGAAGTCATCGATGTTGTTTGGCTTTCAGAATATCGATTGTGGCTCGAGCAGTGTGTGCCTTTGCTCAGACCTGTTTGAACCACATGTCCTCTAGACCCGATTGGTACGAGCGCGCAGAAAAAACTCGGTTAACAAGGATCTGCAGGACGCTTCCAGCGTGAACAGCGCACCATGCAGTCACTTTAAGTGGGTTTAATAGCTCCTCGTGCAGCAATCGTGGATTTTCGGTGCCCCCAGAAGCGATAGTTTTGCTTGTTCACGTACCCGCTGAGATGGAAATGATCCTCTCCGCTCATTATGATTTTGGTCGAAAAATCGTCCACTTCGTCACAGACACGATTATTCTGCGTTCTTGGGGAGTGTAGCGCTCCATGGCTTGTTTACTTGTATTCTACAGCTGTCTAGTTTACAAATGTAAAAAGTGATTTTTCATTGGCCGCCATTTGCAAAAGTAAGAGCAACTTTCTATGGGGCGACTCACCTTGTATATGAAGAGTATAGAAAAAGTGAAAGGAAGTAGAAACCATAAATTCCATCATCTGTCTCCGCAAAAATATCGAAATTGTTTTAAATAAATTTTCGGTTTTCTAATAACAGTCAATTGCAATTACAACTTACTTAATTCTAGTTTTGTACTACTATCGGAGTTAGTAGTTAAACATTCTTTAAGTTTAACTGAGCAAAAAATATACAATCAAACATGTCATCCATCCATCGTTCACGTATGGCTTTGTTTACTTAATAAAACAAGTATTAAATTACGTAAAATTTTTTGAAGCATTTTGTTTGTTAATACATTAAAATTATCACTGCAAAAATAAAAAGTTAAAAATTGAAAAGTAAGAAAAACGAAAACATCGAGTGGAAGTTAAATTTGTTGGCAGGTTGCAGCCAAAACAAAATGTTCATATTAAGTTTTTATATATTTGTACATATGTGTTTATTTTTGTTATTATGTATGTATGTATGTATGTATATATAAATTTTTTCATTAATTTTCACACACACAAAAAAAAAGTAAAAGTACAAAATGTATGTAAGAAAATTATTTTAACGTACATTGAACAGACAGACATTGGTTTTGGATATACTTATAACGACGGCTTTGGAAAATCCATTGAAACGAATTAAAGCCACTCATTCAATATTTGACTGGAATGGATAAAAATGGTTCCACCACAAGCTTTGATTTGAAATCTCTTCCAAACAATAGCTGCATTCACGAACTTGTGTAAATAACAGTGATTTGTTGCATTTGCAAAATTTTAGGTTTTACTTGAGCCACAGACACAGTTCACCTTTTGTTTGTCCATTTTTGCCTAAAAACGGGACCACAACTTTCTTCTTTACCATTATTTTGGGAAAATACATGCGCATATCAACAACTAAAAATGCATATAAACACAGATACATCAACAAGCAACAACGAAAATTTCTTATTGATCGTTTTATTTGCTTAACGAGTGCAAATAAAATTTAAAACAAATTTGTGTTTGCTCTTGCCAAGTTTTTGTAAGATCAAATATTTGTTCGCTGTGAATTTTGTTTTTGTTTCTTGATCAAATAAAAACCTTCAAATATACTCTTGTAAAATTTCATTTGTTTTCACTCTTTTTTTCGCCGACTTTTGGTGTTTGTACATGTATTTTTAATTGTTTGTATCCATATACTTGGTCAAAACAAGAGAACAGTGGTTCCGTTATTTGACGGATAATATTTGCTAGTGTGTCCATGCCTTGAATTAATCAATCCTAATTATTGAATAATTGAAGTACACAATATTTTCTTACTTGACTTGTTTTGACGTATACTTCAAATCACAGAATACAACCAGAAGAGTCACCAGCTCTGCCGGACTACAAAAATTACCGATTTTCTGTCAAATTTCATGAAAGTGGCAGCCTTGCGGTGCTCGAGCATCCAGTGAAGGACAGCAGACATGAAAATTTTTATATAGCTGTCTCTGTTGGTTGACTCCGCATTTGTGTACATTTGATTTTTGGTTAGAAAAATTCAGTGCAAATCTAATGCAAACAAAACAGCTCTACAAGCAAACAAATAATAGTTATTTGTATTGAGTACATCACTGGCAGTACATGGAATATGATTAAAACTTAGTTTTCAAAGCTTTTCATTCATGTTTTCTACTTTTTTCGTAAAAATTACAACAAAACCAATATTTCTCAAAACACTTTACAAAAACATTTTTTCATTGTTTATGTTTGTTTTAGTGTACACTAGTTGGTCTCATACACTCATGTTGCTACGATTCGCTGTACTGCTCACTTCTGACTGGCCCCCAAACAAATGATATGGCCACTTTACAATAGTCACTTTTGGGATATCTGTGTAGTCTGTGCTTCAAATACACGCAAAGAAAAAACATTTCACAATATGGTTGGGACAACAATATTATGCTGTCTATAGCGATGCGAGAGGTTGTAGCAAACAAAATATTTTTATTTAAAATGTAAACAGTTTTTAGTCACCGTAAACACAGTTTTTGTTACAGTTTAATATAGTTGACAACACTATTTTTTAAAGCTTTAGTTCTTTATATTTCTCTTTTTTTATTAATCGATATTTCGCTAACAATTTGTTAGCATCGTCAGGAATCTTCAATTGTTTTTATTTTCTATTATTAATATAGTTATATCCACCTGAAAAAAAAAATAAAAAAAAAAAACAATATCTACACGCTAACAAAAATATTTTAAGAGATGGTTGTGACAACATATTTGCCCAATTCACAAGCTGGTCGTATTGTTGTTAAGTCGTATTTGGAGAGGCAATTTAAACACAATTTTTTAAATTCAAATAAATTTTCAAACAATTTATGTTTCTCTTTAAGAATTGTGTTTGAAATTTTCTCTCACGATACAACTTAACAACGACCAGCTTGTGAATTGGGCAATTATGTTATCTATAACGATCCGAAAGGTTGTCGCCAGCAAGGTATTTTTATATAAAATGCCGTAAACAATTTTTGCTCACCGTAAACACATTTTTCATTACAGTTTGATGATTTCGTTGTCACTAATCATGAAAATTGAAATATGGTTGTATTCGTTGGAAAAAAAATCAAGAGCTACAACCATTTTATAACAAACATTTTTGAACGTGATTTATTGGTGACAAACTTAGTATTTTTATAGTATATCAAATGATAACCAAATAATAAACAAAATATTGTTGCTTTTAAGAAAGTTTTCGAAGTCGCCGTTGACAGCTAATTTTTCTGCAATTTTTGTGTTGTGAAGGAAAATTTGTGTGTGCTCGCTCATTAGTGAACGTTTTTCTTTGATTGAAAAGAAACAAATAAAATAAATTAAATTAAATAAAAACCGCAGACATTAAAACCCAAAATAAGACAATTGTGCAATACAAATTATGGCAGATATGAATAGCTGCGTATTTAAATTTTCAAGTACGTTACGTACTAAAATCAAGTAGAAAAAACTTAAACTTAGAACAAGCTTTTTCTTTCTGTGTATTGATAGAATAATGCATAGTTCACATGTCGGCTTCTCTCTTTGGTCCGTTTGAGAAATTGGCGGGAAAACGTAATTTTTTTTTCTGGTTGCTGATTGTAGGGTAAATACCAGGAAACCGCTCCATAATTGTTTGCTCTCTGCTACTTTTTCGGTAAGAATTCCGATAACAAACAACTTTCGGTCCATGTGATAGAAACAAGTTGCTAAAGCTAGTTATAGACGATTGTAAGATTTTACAATATTGTCAGAAAATGTATAGAATATTTTTAACCAATCGTGAGAATTTACAATTTCTTCCTGACAATATTGTAAGCAAAAGCATTGGCAGGCCACCTGCCTAACAATTAATTGTCAGTTAACTGTCAATCGTCTGAACACTTTGGCATCATCATTGCTAGTACATTGTCAGGCATTGGCATATTGTAAATTCTCAACACCTTAGAATGGCGTCATTGTCAGAATAATGATAAAGAATTTTAAAGAAAAATGTGTGTGTACAAAAGGGAGAGAAAAAACAGGAGAATAGTAAAAATGTGAGTACGAGAGGTAAAAAGTTGCAGAAAAGAGAATGAAAAAATTGAAAACATGGTTATTGAGCGAGAAATATAAAGAATGAATAATGGCATATGTGTGTGTGTGTGTGTTTTGATAATGGCAATTGGCTGACAATTTTTGATACGTAGAAAATCTTACATCCGTGTAAGCTGACAATTTTCATCGGTAGCTAAATTTATTACATATCAGGTAATTGTCTGGCAATGAAATTGTGTAAGATTTTCTTGCAATTGTCTGAACTGATAATTTTCTTAATGCTGACAATTTTGTATTTCCAGTAGATTGCCAGCACGTTGTTAGGTCTTATTGTAAGATCTGACAACCGAACCCTGATTAACAACAAATGTTTTAATCATAGAATTATGAACAAGCCTTTTCTTTCTGTGTAGTGTGTATATTTGTTTGCCAATAGGTATATTCCGTTGGACAGTATCAAATTATTTTTCAATTTCGTATTTGATGTAAGTTAATACATTTTGCTTTGAATTTCAATTTGCAATTCTTTTGTTGTTTCTTTCGAAAATAATTACATCAAATGATATTTGTTGTCGTTGCTGTAGTTTTTTCTCTTCTTCTTCTAACTTTGCTGCAAGTCTTGCTGCCACATCAAGCAACATAAATAAATAGGCAGGTAGACTTAAATAGGTAGTATACGGCGGCTTATCAGCCCGCCGTCCCTCTTCATGACACACATGTGTACATTTGCAACAATTAAGTTAAACACAGAGTACTCGTGAGTGAGTTATAGAAATTTTTGAAAGGTTTTACAAACGATACGCATGAGAAGTCAATGTGAACAACACAAATAACAAGCAGCGACAACATCGTCTTAGGCAGCATGTGTAAGACAGTGCATTTTTTTGGTTGTCATCGTTGTCGTTGTTTAATACACCCTTTTGCAAAACTCTTTCATAAAAATATGAATTAATTTACTTACGTACACGTTTATTATGCCTCTATTTTGCAAAAAGTCTTTTGAAAATGTGTGTCAGTATGCCGTTTCTTCACTTCGCTCAGTTTGGTCGGTCTCTTTAGATGATGTATGGAATTTTCAATTTGAAAATGTGTCCCCATATCACTTTCTCATATTGAGTTTTAGTTGTTGCTTATTTACATACCTGTTGCTTTTTGGCAACCACCTCATTCATAATAATGTGGCGTTACATTTTGTTTTTGTAACAATGGAAAACTGTTGTAGCATTTTTTATGTCTTCTTGTTTTAAGCAGCAGGGGCTTTAATAATTTTATGGCCTTTTTTTAATTACACATGATTTTAAAATAGGGAAAAGATGTGTAGATAAACTTATAATGAAATAAAATATTTACACTGGTGTGCCATATAACGGGTTATCCATTTTGCGGTTTCAAAAGTAAACGTAAATAAAACTCATATAAAATATTTTTTTTCCTGATATTTTTCTTATTATAAAGTTTGAACGTTAACATTATGTGTGAAACACTACATCCTTTGAATGACCACCAGGCGCAGTGTTGCAAGCATTGATTCTTTTGAGGTAATTTTCGAGCCATAACGTGACGCAAGTTGGTTTTTAAGCGCTCCAGAGTTAAAGGTTTATCTGCATAAACACGGTCTTTCGTGTAGCCCCGCAAAAAAAAAAGTCTAATGGCCACCAAGATCGCATGATCTTGGTGGCCAGTTGATATCGCCACGACGAGAAATTACGCGGCCTGGAAATGTCTTTGGCAATAAAGCCATATTCGCTCGAGTTGTGTGGCATGTGGCACCGTCTTGTTGAAACCACATATTCTCCAAGACGTATTCTTTAATAGCAGGCAAAAAAAAGTCGCTTATCATGTGACCATAACGCTCCGAATCGACGGTGACAGTTGTTCCATCGCCGTTTTCGAAGAAGTCAGGTTCAATTACACCTTCGGACCAAAGAAGGTTTTCTGGATATAATGGCCTCTCTATTCAATTACTTGAGGATGCTCAGAACCCCAAATACGACAATTTTGTTTATTAACATACTCAACGAGTGAGAAATGTGTTTCATACCGCCTCTTGTTCAAGCACCCATTCCACGTCATTTGCGATATCGCATAAACTATCGAACAAAAATAAGACTCAGCACCTACCAAATCGTTTCATTCTCTTTTTTTCCCACTAACTGTAACGAGTTTTCATGCGTTTCCATTTGCTTGGAAATGCTTCATGAGCGAACAACTTTTCGTGTATTTTGCTCATCCTGAAACGTCCATACAGTCGACTGCTGTTTACTTTCGGACTCATACGCCTAAATCCACAATTCATCGCCTGTCCCGCTGTCATAGACGTGTTTCGTAGCAACACGAGCGTATTTTTGAAGCATTTCTTGCGACCAATCGACACGTGCCTTTTTTTGAGCGGTTGACAAATTGTGTGGAATCCAACGCGACCAATTTTTTTTTCACAGTCGTGTTTTCAAACAAAATTCATATCTTTCTTACCACTAGATACGAGCTTTCTATTGGAGTAAACAATGTAGAAACATTAAACGTTAATAAAGACGAAATTTATGGCCAAAATGGGTGCTGATGAGAAGCGTGGCGGCTTCGAAACAGCCGCCAAAAAAGATTACTATTTGTTATTCGTTTTTAACTTACAGTATTTATTATAACAGCCAATTATAGCAGTCATTCGAACAAAATCCTGTCCACAAATACTCTAAAAGTCGTAATACGTAGTTCCTTAAAACAAAAACAACACTACTAATTGCTTCTGTTTGCTGTAGGATTTAACGTTTAAACATAGATTTATTCACTCAATTTTGATCGACACTGTATTTGTGCAACTTAATTTTGAAAAAAAAATCATCTTTTCATAGACAAATTCTTTTTTTTCTAATAACAAGAACAAGATTCTTTAAGTTATTTAATTTCAAAATCCATCCAAATACTTCAACTTTTTTTCATTAACCACCTGCCAACCAATTAACATGTCATGGTAAAATTTTTATCACTGAATTTTGAAAATCATCTGCTTTCGTTAGATTTTTAAGAGTTTCTTTGAAACAATGAATTAAACCTTGAAAAAAAAGTATCAACTAACCACAGACTTCCACACAGACAAATAACATTTAATAAAACCGCTAAACCAAACACCATTCGTTCTCATGATTATTTGAAATTTTCATCAAGTTAAATGCCACCAATAAAGATTTTATTATTATAATTTGAATGTTCTGGTTTTCTAGAATGTTATTAAATAAAATTTGCACCTTTAAGTGACAAATTTGTAATGTTATTTTTATTGTTTTAAACTAATGTTTACACATTACATTTGCGGTTTTCCCTCAAATATGCCAATCATTGGTAATAATTGAGGAACACAAGTAAAGCATAATTATGACTTGAGCAGGGGTACAACCAACTCTTTACTCCTCAAATCAGCATCCATTTGAACTTTGGTCATGATAAATTTTATAAGTTTAGCTCCGCCGCCAAATATAGCACCTCCAAACTTCAAATGGGTGCGCTGATGGGAGGCGTGGTGGCTTCGAAACACAACTATCATTTTTTTATGAAATTGTTTGGTTTAAGCAAAAGTTCGATCTCATTGTTTTTTATATCTCCAGATTTCTACTAGTAGTTATTTGAGGAAACTTTAAAATCGGCAAACATAAGAATTCTGTCCTGTCCGCCTGCTGAAAATGTGGGCGTCCAACACAAATATTCAGCCATGGAAATAAAGAAATAAGAAAACAATCTATAAAGTTATAACTATTAATCTATGGAAAAGCATGTCGCCAAGACAATAGTAAGGTAACTAAATTCCTAATCTTGAGCCGGCTCATGGCAAAGAGAAATGCATCAATGATGGCGCAGAGTATTTTGTATTTATTTATTTATTTTTTAAAATCAATTTTTAAAATCAATTTATTTTATTTATTTATTTATATCAAGAACACTTAAGAATATAATTCTTTTATGGGTTTTTTGTCTCAGAGTTACGTGAAAGAGGCGTTGAACGATAAATAACAATATAACTGAAATATTTTAGGGAATTGTTTCTGTTTAACTCTCCCAGACGACACTAGATGTCGCTAACGTCAGTCAAATGTAAAAATTAATTCACAAATATGTATATGAATTAAATTGCTGCAAGAAAATAGTGGTCAAATTTTATTAAAAAAAGAAAATTTACGTTTTGTTTTCTTCAATTACAGTCGAACTTCCATAACTCGAATCACCATTATTCCAAAAAAACTTCAACTTACGGAGACTTCGACTTTGTCAAAATAGAAAAAGAGGTTTTTGTATCATGTATTTTCATTTAAAATAGCCTCTAATGGAAAACTACATACTTAAGAATATAAAAGAACAAGCATATGTACTCATATACATATGTATTTAAAAATTTACAGTTATGTAAAATATTCTGAAATAAGTGATTGAGCAAAAATAGCATGTAAAGTATACAAACCAGCTCAAGCAACCAAAGAGAGTAAAACAAACAAACCAAAACTAAAACAAAAACCCAATTTAACAAGCAAAATTCTTCGAGTTATAGAGTTCGTGTGTATGTTTTTTGTTCGAGTTATGGAGAACTTCGACTTATAGCAGTTGGAGTTACGGAAGGAAAATTGTATGTGATTTGTTCTTTTAACGTTACTGCCAACAAAATTAGTTCGAGTTAGAGAAAATTCGAGTTAGAGAAGTTCGAGTTATGGAAGTTCGACTGTAGTTATAAATTTCTCATTTTTATTGAATATAATACGTAAATTTTTTCTAAAAAAAAATTAAAATAGAAAATTACAAAAGTTGTATGGCATTAATATTAAAAACAAGAAATCTTACAAAATCATGGGGGGTTTTTTTTAGGTTAAGTTGATTGGAAGTTAGGGTTGATTGTCCATGTCTTGCGAGTATAGGCTTGTTATGTTTTATTGACTTTTAATAACATTTGCCCGTCTTTAGTTTCTGACAAGTCCAATATAAAAAATAATTATGAAATTTGACATTTGGCGGTAGTCCTGTCGCTGAAGGAAAAAAAGGGGCTGATGTCGCATTCATCAAAAGTAGTTGCATATATAGAGGGTTGCAGTGATCGAGGTTACACTGTATCTTTCTCTCACCTTAATCTTTTTCGAGCGCACTTAAATGCTTTTCTTTTAATTATGACAAATGATGTGAATGTTTTTTCATGGCTTAATTTCCGGCTGTTTATTTAATGACCGCAATTTTTAAAAGTACAACAAATTATCATTATATTTTTTTTATAAAAGCGCATAAAATTTATAGCAAAAACTTATACAAAAAATTACTTCATTTAAAAAGATGGATTTTTATAGAAAAAAAAATTTTTTTTGCCATGATTTCTTTAGTTTTAAGTGATTACATTTATACAGTTCCGTGTTGTGTCTTCAGTTGCCATTGATGGCCATTAAATTCATTTGTTCGCATCAATTTCTGTCTAAATTGAATGATTATCTGAGATATAACAGCTTAACGAATTAAAGCCTCGTCTTTGTTTGAATTTTGTGTTTCATTTTTTGTACTTATAATGTATATTTTTTGTCTTTGTAATTTTTATGTATGTGCATTAATTTTGTTTTGCTTATCATTTTGTTTTCGGTTTCGTTACAAAATATATTTTCTTTCAATTTAATAAAACTTCTCGCTGCGATTGGCAATATTTTTGTCCAGATTCGTAGTTTGTAGCTGATAATTTAATTTCGCCAGTGAATGTTAACTGGCTTTTTATGAAAAGAAAACTAAACAAAATATTCACAAATTTAAGGAACTCAATATGATATTGTGTTTTTTTAATATAAAAGATCTTTCGCTAAATGCTTCATTTAAATAAAACCAAATACGAGTACAACGTGTGTGCGTGTATGTATATGATGTTATCATACATTTTGTCTTCATTTGCCACGCCTATTGAGGCCTTTATAGTATATATTAATCGTCTGATTCATGAAAAATTTTTATTGTACACATTTTATCTACAAATTAATAATCAAACGGTTAAAGCGTTATTAGGATTTAACAAAAATTTGTATTCATAAACGTAAAATAGCAAATGGATAAAATGGTAATTATTTTATATTAAATTACTTTTTCAGGCTCAAGTTCAACCCTTGGGTTTTCACTATTTTTTAATCAATATCAATTAAGTAAAGAAAAGTAAAATTTATTTGCTAGGTGGACAACCGTACCATTCAATCAGAATGGTACATAAATTCACATATATAAATTCACAAGCAAAACTGGAAAATTTTTTGACATCCGCCCATATAACTCGAGATATAGCGCCTCCCCTTATTTCAAGAAGTCGGCCCTGGAAGCCAAACGAAACAATTTTTTTCACTAAAAATTTGTCAGAATGGTACATATATGTATGTAGGTTGTTCAGAGGCAAAATTAAAACATTTTTATACATCGGCCCAAATGCATCCGAGATAACGCTCCTCCCGATTTCTCAAGAAGTCGGCTCTATAAGCCAAATAAAACAACTTTTGGCACCAAAAATCGATCAGAATGGTACATATAGAATGTTTAAAGGCAAGATTCGAAAATTTTTCAAATCGGTCCATATATATCCGAGATATAGCGTTTCCCGATTTTGCAAGAAATCGGCTCTATAAGCCAAATAAAACAACTTTTGGCACCAAAAATCAATCAGAATGGTACATATATCATTGAGAAGGGTATTTAAGATTCGGCCCAGCCAGCACTCTTACTTGTTAAATTTGAAATTAAAATAAAAACCCATAGTTCTATGCTTAAAAATCATTACTTTCGAGAAATATAAAAATACATACTGAAAAAATTTTTCAAATAATTATTTTTTATTAATTTTTTTTTTATTGTTTTTATGCAATTATCTTCTACCTTCTGTTCTTTTTATATTTGATTTCTTTAAGCTTGTATTGCAAAGTTTTCCGTTTACCGCTAATGGGATTTAAATCGACCTCGTAATACTTAAAATAAAAGGTACAACAAACAGTTCAAATAGATGTTGTGTTGGGCTATGATATTGAATCAGCATGATTTTTTTAATAAAATTTTACTTATGCCAATTTCAGTTACCAAACATCAGTTAAACGTAAAAAAAAAATATATAAATAATTTTTCATGTTCGGCCGATCTGGGGTTCGAACTCGGAGCTTTTGGCCTTACAGTGTGCCGAAAAGAATGCGTTGTAAAATAAATACAATGTATTAAATATAGTTACCATATAATGCAGGCAATAAGTACTTGCTGTATAAGTTGTAAGTGAAGTTTTCGGTGGCATGCTACAAACATTAGTTACTAAAAATAGATTGTTCTTTTGAGTCATTTATAAACAGGTATGCTATATTACCTATAAAATGCATTTATAGTTTTCGATTTTTGCTAATGCTTGGTCAAAATTTATTATTTTAAAGTACATCAGTGCCTGTTTTTGCTACTTTTCGTAACAATTAACATTACATAAGTGACGACCAGCAGACAACGCTGCGACAATCTGCGGTGCAAACAAGTGACGTGACTGCTGTCATCTGAAGTTTTAACAAATTTTAATAACATTTTTACGATCTATGCTACATCTACAAAAGTAAAGTTTAATCGATGATTTGCCTCATGATAAATGATTTTAGATTTTATCAGTATTGTATATTTAACGATCGCTCGGTCAACTGATGGATTCAAATGTCATTGACTTGTGTCTGACCGGTCTTGTTTTACTGATAAATTTCTTTCTTCTTTGCCAACAAAGTTTCTTGCTAACATTTGATCATGATCATGCTATTCAATTAATCCAATAGCAAATGTATTCAGCTTTTGTCTAAAATATTTCAAAACCATGGCAAATTAATTACTTGTGTTGCACCCATTTTCTTAAAAATTTTTTTTTTTCTATAAATGGTCTAAACTCAATTTTGAGTTTCTTTTTAAGGATGTTGTGCTGTTTTTTTAATTCACTTACAGACCCAATTAATTTATAATTGATGTAAACATGGTTTCAAACAAAAACCAAATAAAAAAAAGGTGTGACATGTTGATGACCAAATCATTTATAAATTAATTGATAAACAATTTTTGTTGTTTGGCTTTTGTTTTATTTTATGGCTAAAATAATATAAAAAAAAAACCCCCGCTTTGAGGGTTAATAAACTTTATTTATAGTTAAACCGTTAACTTGTCCAGTTAAGAGACATTAACATGGTTTGATATTTTTATTAAATTTCAACAAGTGGTGTTACCTGCTTGTTTTTTGTGTTGTGTTACACTTTTACTTTTGATATATTCCAAGACTTTTCATTTTCGGGGTTTTCTCTAAAACGCTTTGTAGCAAATGTGTTATTTACTAAGTTGGGTGTGCAACTCGTTATTTAAACTGTAACATATTTCTTACTTTGCAAAAATCTGGTCTTACCAGCGTCATTTTTATTATTTAAATTTTTTTTTTTTTTTTTTAATATTTTCCATATGATAAACTTTGCCTTAAAATTTCAATTGCAAACTACAATTTTTCTTGTTTGTTGTTTTCTTTGGCAATTTAATTTTTCTTAATCTTGAAAGTTTCTTTTCTTCGTTGAATTTCAAGATCAATGTTAGTTGCACAAAAAAAAAAGTGAAATGAAAATGGAAAAAATTACAACTTTCTTATTTGAGTGGCAACTGGTATTGCACGGCGAGGCATTCATTTACCATTCATTATTTTAATACGATAATTATATAACTTGTAGTGTAGGTGATGCGCGGTGAGTGTGAAAGCCGCTGAAGTGAACTTGAACATGATAAATTGCACTCTGCGACACAAGAAAAAATAATAATGATAATAAAAAAATAAGAAAAAAGCTTGTCAACAAAACAAAGAAAATATTCCTCAACTTCACCAGTTTGGATACCAATCCCTCTTATTACAAGAGTCGTCATCATCGTCACGTTAAGGTTATAAAGTTCTTATGCCTAAAAAATCAGTTAAGAGTTAAAACTGTAACAAACATGAAACAAAATTCTAAATAAATTCAATTCAAATAAATTCATTGACAAAGACATTGAGCAAATTAAAAAAAAGCGTGACCCCTACATTCATGTGTCCAAAGAAACAAGAGCACGCACATACACTAAGAGAAAAAACTTCGTTCCTGACATGATTTTAATCATTCTGTGGATAAATTTTGTCATTAATAACGAGCTAATGACGCATTTCGTGCTGTTAATGAAGAATGTTTCTCATTGATATAAAATTGATTTCTGAGACAGAAAAAACATAAACCAAAACAAATTTTTTTTCTTGTTCCCCTTCTTTAATTTTTATTTGCTCAGTTTTTTTTTTCTTGATTCCTTTAATCCCTTCTTTTTTTATAATTCCATCTTCAATTATTTTGTTCGTCGCCTCAGCCAGGACTCGAAGCTGGGAACCTCACGTTTCTTAAATCAGTCACTCTACCAATTCAAACAATGCAAGAATTTTAAGAAACAGCCTAGCAAGCTATTTGAGAAGAGCTTACTTTTTTAAGTTTTTTTTGAAGTATTAAATCGATCGCTTACTTTACAAAATTATGAAATCAATGAATAAAATAAAAAAAGTAAAATTTATTTTTCTAAATTAATAGTAACAGAGGGGACCATGTAGGGATTGAACTTAGTCTGGTTGAGAGTTATACAAATGTATAATGCATCTTAATCAGGCCAAGTTCAACCCCCACATGATTCCTTATGTCAATGATAATTAAAGCAATAAAAGTAAAATCTTCCATTAAAACGTATTTTATATAATGTTTTTACTAATTTTTTGTGCGTTAAATAATTCATTCTTGAATAGTTAAGGTTCATTTTTCTTAAAATTTGCGAACTAAGAAATGTCATATTATCAATGTAAACTTTTTGCTGAGCGCAAGGAACTCAACAAAATGAAAAAGAAACTGAAATGAAAAGATCGTTTCATGAATGATATTTTTCATTGTAGACACAAAATTGTTCATTTGTGCAGTGAAGAACATTCAATGAAGCCCTTTCATTACTCAAATGAATGAATTTTATCATAAGGAAACATATCTTAATAATAAATTTTACAGCAGCCTGTTTTAAAGCTGGCATTAACAGTAATAAAATAATCAAAAATTTATTTATTTTTTGCTCTAGGAGCCAATCTAAATGTATGACTTTAGGCCTAAAAATATACTTTATTAATTATATTCGGCAGTCCATATGCCGCCAATATTTCATTGATGCTACTGAAATCGCCAGTAGACTCACAAAACTTAAAGCAATGTTTAAGACTTTACTACATATTCTAGTATTTCCATGAACACAATGAGAATCACAAATGTTCAAACAAACCTTTTAAATAGAAAACAATTTTACTTTTCTTCTCAACCTTCATACAACAAGTTACCGTTGGTTACTACGACTTGTAGATCAAGGAATCGTTGTACAAAAGTTTGCTGGTTCCGCCGACGATTAGATCGATTAATTATTTAATTGTGTGTGTATTAACATCTCTGTTTTTGTTTACATTTTCTTAGCCAAACGCTGTTATTTTAACAGAATGATTTATCTGCTAACATTTCTAGCGTATTGCATTAACATAGAGCGTTTTTAGAGAAAGTGTTGATATATTTATTTATGTTAAAAATGAAGCTCTGAAGTTAGCTCCGTTTTTTTTTATAATATATTTAAAAAGTTTGATTAATGCTAAAAAAAATCAAAGGCTGGAAACAAACGAACAATTGGGGATGATAGCCCTTATATCATGTATTTTAACCTCGTTTACTTTTTGTTTGTACTTTTACTAAACATTAAAATTTTTCATGGTTAGTATGTGCTATCTTCAAGGCCCGATTGCTACAAAACCTATAAACATTTTGAACAAAAGGCAAACGGGGCTAAAATACTTGATATAATTGCTATCACCCCCCATTGGGATTGTTTGTCCCCACCTTTTGATATGTTGAACGTTTTTGACCTTTGAAAAAATTTTCATGTTAAGTATGTGCTATCTTTATGCTTATTCAAAATAAAAGATACAAACATAATAGTGGTTATGCTGTTTTCGAAAAATATTTGTTTAATGTGACTTTATGCTAAATAACATTTGTAGACTTTATTTAAGAGCCACTTATTGAATGTGTTTTCTTACTTCTTTCTTTCCAGGTAAATCTTTGATTACAAATTAAATTATGTTACTTTATCAAAGGTAAGCTGTAAAATATTAAGTATGTAAAGGGTGTTTTTTTTTTCGATGTATAGAACTTTAAGTTGCAATGAAACAACGATGGATTATTCGATTGACATGAATTTTATTTATCCTAAAGATAATCTTGTGGCATTACATTTTAAATATGATTTCTGGCATATGACCGCCACGGCTCGCGCGGATGTAGTCCAATCTGGACGTCCAATTTTCGATGACTTTTTCCAACATTTGTGGCCATTTATTGGCAATAACACGGCGAATGTTGTCTTCCAAATGGTCAAGCGTTTGTGGCTTATTCGCAGAGACCAATGACTTTACATAGCCCCACAGAAAGCAGTCTAGCAGTGTTAAATCACAAGATCTTGGAGGCCATTTCATAGTTCCAAAACGTGAAATTAGGCGGTCACCAAACGTGTCTTTCAATAAATCGATTGTGGCACGAGCTGTGTGACATGTTGCATCGTCTTATTAAAACCACATCTCCTAGACATTATGGTTATTCAATTCAGAAATGAAAAAGTTAGTAATCATGGCTCTATGCCGATCACCATTGACTGTAACATTCTGGCCATCATCGTTTTTGAAGAAGTACGGACCAATGATTCCACCAGCCCATAAAGCGCACCAAACAGTCAGTTTTTCTGGATGTAATGGTGTTTCGACACACACTTGAGGATTAGCTTCACTCCAAATGCGGCAGTTTTGTTTCTTGACGTTGCCATTCAACCAACAGTGCGCTTCATCCCTTATGAAAATCGGGAACAACGGCAATCTCAAATTGCATTATGTGCTAGCGTTGTTCAGGCGTGAGTCTATTCTTGATGAATTGCCAAACAAAACTGAGAATATATCACATGGCGGCTGTTAAATCGGTCGCCCTCTTGAACAGTAATGTCAACTTAAAGTTCTATACATCGAAAAAAACACCCTTTATAATTACATATGTATGTGCTTTCAATTTTCCAACATGCGTTTAAATATATGTACATGTTTTGATTAACTTGACCAAGTTTTCTTGTACAACATTGTTGACCATAAAATTTCTAAATTCGATGAAGCTTAAGAAGGAAAATAGAGTGTGTGAGAGAGAGAGAGAGAGAGAGAGTGATGAAGAGAAGAAGTGAGAAAAAACACAATAAAATCGAAATGCACATAAATCCATGAAAAAATTGTATTCCCACTAGCAAAATGAATAATAATTTATATTGTTATTAAATATTACGAATAGCGAATCTTGCTTGAATTAATTACACATTTCATAATCGACAACACACTACTTTGTTAGCAACCGCAGTTTTTCTTTATTATTATTATTATTGTATTTTTTTTTTTTTTAATAATTTGTTTTCATTGGATTTTAACATGCAATTTTCAAACATACAGTAATTTATTTGAAATTGAAATTAAAAAATAATTAAAACCTAAATGCAATTTTATGTGAATTTTTGGTACTTTTAGTAAAATAAACTAAAGAAAAAGAATGCTTTAACCAATTCATGATCGTGCATGTTATGAACAAATTTGCGAACACAATCAGCTACTTGCCAGTTACATACATGCATACATATATAACTATGTCATAGAAATCGAACTTAGACACAATCTTCGATATTCATAAAAAATATAATGTTGCTCAAATACATTTGAAAACAAATTTGATATGAAAAATTTGTTCTAAAATGTATTTCAACAATGTTTTATTTTTTATGAATACCGGCGAATGCCCTTTAAGCCATACGATTCTTTTCGGAAAATAATGCAATTGATTTTTAAAATTTATTAAATTTTTATGTTTTTATATTTGGGAAAACTGAAATTGCTGAAATTTCTCTCGTGCAAACTAAAAATCTGTCACATTTAAAGTTTAAAAAGAGAACAAGCCGTAATGAGCGAATTCTCTTCGAATTTAAAATATTCAAAAACTTTTAAATATTAGATTTTGCTGACTTCAATAGGCAATCCTAAAAAATAGTTCATACAATATTTTCAAAATCGATTATTATTATCACACTGATATTTTTTAAAACGATCACTTTCCATCACATACCTGAATAGAGTAAAACCTAATGTTCTTGCATCTTACGAAGGTTACCTTTTATGTTTCGGATTTTGGCAATCATAGCATTGCAATCTGGCAACTGACAACTCTATCGTAGAGTCGGAAATTTTTCAGGTTTCGACATATGGCAGAACGTTCTGACATACGAGCGCTATTTGTATTGTTAACAGTAACTAAAAAGATTCAGCGCGGCCCAAAAATGGAATTAAATCATGAACATTGTCCTGCGATTATTTTTTACAACTTTCGACGTGGATTAACACAGCAACAGCAAGGACCACTGTTTATCGATGGTATTGTGGTGAATTCAATCGTGGCCGCAGTTCACGACAAGACGAATTGCGCAAAGGTCGTGCAAAAACAGTTATTGTTGCGAAAACCATTAATGCTGTGCGCGAATTGATATTGCAAGATGGTCATATGATCTATCAAGAGATTGTGACAACCTTACACAACAGTGGAACCAGCATACACTCAATATTGCATAAACATTTGACTGTCAAAAATATTTGCTCGCGTTGAATCCCCCGTAATTTGTGAATCGCTCAAAAACTACGATCGCGGTGCTTCGAAACACGTCTATGACATCGTGACAGGTGATGAATCGTGGATTTATGCGTATGAGCCCGAAAGTAAACAGCAGTCGGCTGTGTGGGTGTTTCAGTATGAGCGAAATCCAGCAAAAGATGTTCGCCCGCGAAGCACTGCCAATCAAATGGTTGCCTGATTTTTCGAAAAAGCTGGACATGCCACAAATGTAGAATAATGCTGAACAGTCCATTCTGAGTGGTACACAACGATTTGTTTGCCAGTTGTCTTCCAAGAAATCAGGAGAACCAACCGCCGAAGACGGATCACTCTTCACCACGACAGTTCGAGCTCTCACACATCGCCTCAAACAACTGCATTCTTGAGCACCCAAAACATCGATGTGATGAGTCATCGGCCGTATAGTCCTGACTTGACACCGAATGACTTCTTGTTATTTGCTTACGTGAAAAACGAAATTGAGAGGTTAAATTTTTGCAGCACCTGAAGAAGCGGCGGCTGCATTTGGAATGTACAAAAGTGCTTCAACAATTGGTTCAAGGGCCAGCAAAAGTATGAATGTAAATCTTCATGGGGAATGTTTTGAAAAACAATAAAGTGATTTTTCCATAATTAATAGGCATTTGTTTTTGTTCTCTAATCCCGAAATATAAAACGCAAGCCTCGTAATACTACAAATTGTCATTAAAGCATTGAATAAAAATAAAATTATATACATATGTACATATGTAGTATAAAATTGTTCATGTGCCTTTTTACATCCGCTTCAAAGGTCAATTGGTAAATTTTTCAGTTTCTTTATAAAAAAAACGAATGTTTATTGAACTTTTAAGTACTGCAGAAAAGAAATAAAGAAAAAAACAAATCGACAATCGCATGTTAGTTGCTAAAACAGCTCGAGGTGGTAAAATCCCAGTTATAAATTGCTTTTCAGTTGTTGTTTAATTGAACTGTGCAACCAACAACATACAGCCAACATAGAAATTACAGAATCTGCTCTAGATTTTGACAGATCCTTGAGGCGAACCGCAATAAAACGAATTTTTGCACAATTTCATACAAAAACCAAACAGTAAAAAACAAAAACAAACAATTAGCAAATGAAATCAAAAAGTAATAAAAGCAAAAATTTGCAAATCTTTTTATTTATTTTGCTGTGGCCACAACAAATGGACATGAATAATACGAGCAACATATAGAAAAAAAAATAAACTTTGTTGCTGTGATAAAATTTGTGTTCGTTTAGGATGTTTTTCTTGTTTCTTTTTTTTATTCGTAACAAATCAGCAACAGATTCGCAGGGAATTTTAATTTTCAACTGTTACCGAAGATGAAAAAAGAATAAAGTTGCCAAATCAAGCCACAAATGATCGAAAAATTTCACCAAGAACTGTGCACGACACAATACAAGGACAAGTTTGCAAAATCACATGTTTTTAAATCGACTCACATCTGAAATCAAAAGCACTTTCACTTTACCAAAATAAGATTTTTTTATTATATGTGAAGTCTTAGATAAAATTTTAATTGTCTCATACTAAATTTTTATTATACGAACTATTTATTTTTTCAACGACCTTTTCTTTGTCTTGTTTAATTAATATCAATAACAAAAATAATATAGTTAAATTAATTAAATTAATTATTCAAGCTCTTGATCTTTGGTTTCTTTTTTATATAAAATAATATTAAACAATTATTTCTTTATTTTCAATATTGGCATTTATTTTCAATTTGTTGGCATCTTCAGGAAAATAATTATAAAATTCAAAAACAAATGATTGAAAAACTTTGATTAACAAACATTCAAAAATATTAAAAAAAAAAAAAATTATTCCCGCCTTAAAGTGTATTAACAACATTCATGAAAATAATATACATATGTAGTTAGAAAGAGCTTGAACCCCCTAAACGTAATACTAAATAATAATGTAAGAAAATAAAAATTAACAGTTGCTGAAAATTAGAATTAGCAATATAAGAAGAATGTACATATTTAGGGAGTTTTACTACAGGGTCCGCCATCTAACTTTTTTTTTCAACTAGTCCTTATTTCGTGAATGGTAACACTTAGCTCGTGTCTGATTTGACAGATAATTAGTTTTATCCTTCCGCTGAACGAATATGGTTGTGTATACGCTTGAACAACGCTGGGAAATATTGCGACATTACTTCCAAAATCATGGTAATGTTGCAGAATGTGTGCGAAAATTGCGTACGGATTTTGGAAGAAGAGAAGCACCGTCAACTCCATATGTTCGTTATGTTGTTGAAAAAGTGAAAGAAACTAGAATCATCATCGATACACCAAAGCTGAATAGCCGGTTTATCGTACACCCGGAATATTGAAAATTTAAACAGAATATATACAACAACTTCGGTGGCTCAGTGTCGCCTTAGAAACATGAGTACCTGAGTTCAAGGACGGGTGCTGACGAGAAGTGTGGCCGCTTCGAAACAGGTTCCGTAGTAATGTTCTTTAATGCTGTCTTTGTCTTATTTAATTAATATTAATAACAAAAGTAATATAGAAAGAACTTCAGCCTGATGAACGTAATACAAAATAAGATCTTACACCACGAAAAAGCACAATAGAGCAGCATAAATACAGTCTCTACAATTGTTTTAGCTTTTTTAGCAACTATGGGATCTACTCTTTCGCATATCCATGGTTTTTATCATAATGCTACGAAAAATTTTTCTTTCGCATCTCCATATAGAGTAACTCCGCAGGTGATTTCGAATAAAGTGATTTTCAAAACGTTAAAACATAGACCTGTTTTTCTTATGGTATAAAATCGATAACATTTATAGAGCAACAGGCTTGGGGACATTGATATATTGCAAAATTTTATGATCCATTAGTCAATGATAAGTGGACTTCCTTCACAGTCGATAACCGATTTTTAGTCTTAAAAGTCGATTATTTTGTAATCGATTATTCATGGCCTGAAATCGATTTATGGCATCGATTAGAGATGTGCACGTGAGTGTTTTTTGGCTCATGATAAACGACTGGTAGAATACATGTCTGCGAGAGTTACTATCAACGGAATACAACACAAACAAGTGACGTTAACGAACAAGATAAATAGTAGATTTACGGCCGGGTTTTGTAAAACACACAGAAATTTTCATTTTTGAATTTATATTCAAAACAATAACAAAATATGAAAATTTGTTTTCAATACCAAATAACATGAAATAAAATTTATGTACGTTTTAGAAAAACAGGCAGCGAATTCATTTTTACTATCGTTGGCAAAATATACGATTTAACTGATTGATGGTGGTGGCAGCCACCTAAATTTCTTGCAACAATTTAATGAAAATTAGAAAATGTGAATTTGAAAATAGAAACAACAATTTTTTTTTTTTTTTTTTTTTTTTGATCTGACTGAGAATTGTTCATGTCTATGACTTTATTTAATGTTCAAGATACCTTTTTTAGTCAAAAAAAAAAAAAAAAAAAAAAAAAAAAAAATTTGGACAACACCACAACCAATTTTTAATTATTTTTGCTTCTTACCTTTTAAATGGACATTTTGTAAACATTTTAAACAATTTTAGCCGCTGGTTTCTTTTGGCTCTTTACGAAAAATGGCAAAAACTTAAAACTCGTGGTTTCTGTTATTGTTTTTGTAAACTTTACAAGTACAGGTGCGAAATAATTTTCTTAAAAAATATTGTAAAAAAAAAGAAAATCAAACATAATTGAAATTAAAGGAAAATGTGATTGCATTTATTAAGTGTGAAATAGTTATTTTGAAGCTTTTGAGTTAATTTTAAAGCCATTTAGTGACCTATAAAAACTATTCAGTGCAGGTGTGTGTGTAAAAATCGCAACTTACAAACCGACACACATAACTTTTCTTATACATTGTTTGTCATATTTTTCAATTGACGTCAACGTATCAACGGAGGCAGCAGACACAATGCGCAAGTGTTTTTTCTCTTTAAAAGTTACTTTCGGCAACTTTCTGTGTTTTTTGAAATGCATTGTTTTCGAACGAGATCCATTTTGGGAGAACTCAAATATTTTTCATGAATGATTTTTAAAGACAACAATTTAAGAAACATATAATGCAAGTAAATATTTCACATCACAGTCCACTGTAATTAAAATTTCAGTAATAGGTTAAATTTGTGTACATATTGTTGGCAACCACTGTATTAAAATCTACTTATGTATTACTGTATTACTGTATTATAATATTTAATAACTTTAAATCAAAGGAACATTTTGGAAATATTGTTTTGCAAAATATAGAAAAGGATTCGATTGAAAACGATTGTTCAATAAAGACGATTTATACTCTGAATTAAAACTGAATTGAAAGTTGGATAAAAGAACATCTTACGACTCTTCTTTTAATATTTTATAGTATCCTTTCGTATTTACACTGTGCTGGTGATCAAGAACTTTAGTAGTAATTTATATAATATATTTAATGGCTTTTAAACTATTTAAAATGCTTCTCACTCAAATAGTTGACAAATAACAAAAAATTGCAGTCGCTCATTTAATAAAAATGTTACTTGCGTCTTGCAAGTTAATTTTAATGCACAATCAGCAAAAAACAAACAAACAAAAAACTGGTCTTACAAATTAAAAGTCCTTGAAAGTTGTGTACTAAATCTCAAAATTGTTGCTCCATTGACTTGAGCAGATGCGACCTAAATTTAACCTGCATTTCCAGTATCTGTTGAACAAAAGGAGAAGAATACCCTGTGAGTGTTTTCTACTTATTTAATATTTACGCAACATTATGGAAAACCTGTACATATGTATGTATGTATATGGATGGACTAGAGTGGGACACAATTGCTGTGTAATACCTGTATACAGTTCCAAATATAAACAGAAAATCTCATTTAACACTTGATACATGTAGTGGTCAAGTTTACCATTTACATTAGTTAGCTAATGTCAAGTTAAAACAATAGAATTTGATTCACAGCTTTTGTCATTGGTTATTAAATAATTAGGTAGATGATTTGTTGAAATCAAATGTTTGTATTATTTTATATTATATTTTCGTTTTTCCGCACCAAATTTAGCTGCAATTCAGTATCTCATTTTGTAAAGTTTGAAGAGTGCGAGATTATATTTTCCATTTTTTATCTACTCATGAAACTCCAATTTGTTGCCTGCGTTCCGCCAAAGCTTACCTAGTGAAATTTAATTAATTTTTCTGCTATTAAAGCCACCTTGAGACAAGATTAAAACGATTTAATACTTTTGGCAATTTTGCTTTACAGTTTTCTAAAGCTGGCAAATAGTCGAATCGAAATATAGATTTGCATAACAAATTTGCCATCCCTGGTGCTGAGAGTAGAATGTTGATCAGCAGAGCAATTTTAAAATGGCACAAAAAAGAGTTGTAAATAGCTGGCAAAATGGCAGGATAAGTTGCTCAATTTATGGAAAGTGTGAAAAAATAAAACTTATTTTTTTCAACATTTACTTTATAAAATTTTGATTGCATTCTACAATGAGTGCCTGGTTTATATTGATAAATATATTAATTCTTCTTTTCAAGAAGAATTAATATATTTCTTTTTGCCTCAAAAAAGAGGCAAGACAAAAGGAAAAGATATAAATAAATATATGTAATTGTTTCAAATTATATTTTTTTAAGATCTGAAGCTTAAATAAGTTATTTAATAAGCTCAAAAACAAACTGAAATATTTAAAAAAATAAATTACCAAACACAAATATTATGGGAAGAAAGAAAACACACGCATATAATTATTAATTCCAACGGGTTAATGGAAAACCGCATAAATGATCAATTTCGTCAGGATAATTCTGATAAGAGCAAGAGATTTTACAGTGACGAATTTTTTTTTTCTAGATTGCAGAAATGGCATTTTATGGCAAGGCTGATTAAAAATGGAATTTCAAAGAAAAATTTAAAGAAATATCACAAGGTATATGCCATAAAAAGCTTGCCCTCTGTTGATCATACCTGTTTATAATAATTTCTACAATATTTCGCTCTTAATTCTTAGCTGATTATTAAGATTTAAACGATTTTCGTATTATTAATTGCATAATGTAATTAAATTTAATTAGATGGTTTTGTTTTTTGTTTCACTTACCGAATGCCAACACCAAACAAAACCAATTGACCGCAGCCATATTTTTGTTTTGCTTGCAATTGTATGTGTTTGTGTGTGTGTGTGTGCGTTTGAGAGAGTTTGCGGCCAATTCAGACTGTTGCTATTTGGTTTCTGTTCTCTTTCCTTATTTAGTTTCTTCTTACTATTTAAAGTAATTGTGCGTTTGCTGTTGTTGTTGTTGTTGTTGTTGTTGCAAATTGCAATGTTACCGTTTGTTCGTTACAAACACTGTGTACGATTTTGTGGTAAAAAAAATATTTTGTTTTTTCATTTAATTATTAAATGATATTTTTTCACTTTTGTTGTATTAGCACAAGTAAATATAAATTAAATATGAAAGAAAACATGGTTACTGAAATGTGAAATTTTAATTTTATTATCATTTAAAACAAATCTTAAACACGTTTTATGTTGTAGCAAAAGTGAGTGTATACAATTTTAAAGATGTTTTATTCAGTAGTTCAAGCAAAATATTTCATTTAATGGCTCTAATTAAAATTCAGTTTTCTTTTTGCGCATTTTATTGGTTTTTGAGTTTTTGACGTAGAATATTATTTAAGGTTTTCTACACTTCTTTAGAAAGTGAATGTTTGATGTTGTTGTTTTCTTTTTGTGGTGGGCTGTCGTTGTCGTTTAAGATTTTGATATGTTTTCATTGTGATCGAAACGAAATCGTTTTAAATTTGAAGGTGATGCCATCAATTATTGGCAGAATAAAAATTATTCATAAAAAAAACACTTCCTATAGTAAAAAAAAACAAATCTAGTTTGGTTTCAAAAAATTCTGAGAGTATTTATTTATTTATTTATTGAAAGTATTTTACAAAAATAAATTTATAAAATACGACACTAGAAATAGTGTGGACCACTTGGTCATTACACTAAAATTGTGGGAGTAATAATCCATAAAAAAAACTATACATATCTGCAGGTCTTTTTGGCATTTTAAGGGGGATTGTAAAGTATGACACATGCTGCAATTATAGTAGGTGGCCGTTTAAGGAACTGTGTTAAAACCCGATACACAAGAACAGTATGCATATTTGCTTTGTGACACTTTTAACAAGCACCAGAACGTAAAACATAAACGGCTGAAAAGCACAAACCATTAAAAATTATTAAGGGTTTTCACGATGTGCAAATCTGTAATTTGCAAATTTGCAGTAAAGTTTTTTTTATCGTGAGCGTGCCTTTATTTTGTTTGCTTTATTTGCGAAAGCTCAATCTGGTAACAGAAGGCGAAATCGATCGGCGACAAGTCGGTACACAGCCGCCCCCGACTTTATTTTTGTATTACAGGCCGCTGCCGATCTTGTATTGATTTTGGAAAAAGGGACCCATATAAAGTAAAACACGATTTATTCTTTTGTTGTATTAACTAAACGTTCTTCAATGTCGCGAGAAAATATAAGCGATCGAAATGAAGTCGCTCGATTTCGTATAAATTTGGATTCCTCTATTTCGACCGCTTGCGTTCGCTTGGGTTTACGTTATAAAATTTTTGGCATTTACTTCAACGACAACATATCAGATCAGTAAATTAAAGTATTGACAAAAACTACTAAATTGTTTTTGTGTCAATACAACCCTTCTTAAAACTGGTCAGCTGTATCTGACAAGCCAAATACATACATAAATATGCATAAAATAATAAAGCAAAAATTTTGAAAGTGCGAAAATAGCTTTTGTGTTTTAAAATTTAAAAGCATATTTTCTACAAATTTAATAAGTAAATTATAGACTTAACTAGCCATCGTAGTACATTTCGTGGTAACCGAGGAAGAGACTAGTGAAGAAGTACAGATTGTTGCAAAACTGTTGCCACTCCTCTTCCATTGAACTTTTTGATGCACTGAACACGTGCCAGCATCTGTTCCATTGTTGATTTCTTAAACCCATGCAAAACGGTTTAGTGAAACTACATAGATATGATAATTGTTTAATTTATTTACTAAATAAAATAAAAATGGAAAATATGTAGACTGTCCAGTTTTAACAAACAAATATAAAATTGTTTGCTATAAAAACTTCCACTCGATAGCAAAACAGCAAGTGACTCGATAGCAAAACAGCATGTCGATGGAGTCGTGGTTCGAATAAAAGAACTTCATAGAGGAACCCAAAACAAATTTTCTTTGCCTCAGAATGTTCACACGACATCGACATTGAGGAACAGGCAGTAAATTAAAGTTTCTGCATGTATTTGTAGTAAAAATCTTATTTTTAATTCACTTAATTATGATTTTTATTGTGTTAAAATTATTTGCTGGCGGCGCCATTTTTTGTCTACTCCGCGTAAAATTTTCAGTCCGCTTCGTCATCTGTTCATTTTCAACTGAGTATTTTTATACACTTCTATTTGCTCAAGATTTTTTTTTAGTACAAATGAGGACAACTTAAGCAAATTACAATTACATACATTTTGTTGTTGTTGTTGTTTGAACATGACTGATTCTCATTTTTTTCATAGGAATTATGGAATGGGTAGTTTCAAAAGTTTCAAACATTCTTTTCAGAATTTTTCTAGTCTACTGACATGTTGATTGGCATCAACGAAATGTCGGCGGCATATAGACAGCTAAAAAAGACAGAAATATTAACAAGACTTAAAATAATACATTGCAATTAGCTCTTATAGCAGATAAATAATTAAGTTCATTTTGAAATCTGTTGTTAGATTAAGGAAAATATTTCGCTCAAAAAATGATACTCTTTTTTTTTTGATAAATTTTTAAAGCAAAACTGTAAATCATCACCGATAGTTGCGAGAAAAAAGACAAGGTCTTGTTTTGCCCAAATTCCGAAATGTGCTCACATGCAGCTTATTTAAATTTTTTTTATTTAAAACTCATTTAAAAGTTTTTCGTAATATTAATGAAGTTGTAAAATTTAATAAAGTAGCATTATTCGAAATTAAAGTCTCATCGATGAAGCATTCAGCGCAGGAATTGATGAAAGAATATTGAACGAAACGGTTTCATTCCCGTAACGAAGAGTTTTTCTTTGAGTGCAGGTCCGTTCTGTAAACCAAACCTTTTTCAATAACGAGAAATTGTCAAAGAAAAACCAAACAAATATCTATTTGGTGTTCCACAAATTTACTATTGCAACGTATAACATGACTTGGAAGTAAACATTACAAAAAGTAGAATGTCTATCCACAAAAAATTAATGTTGTTTTCTTAAGATTTTAACCACTTTGTTTTTAAAAGGCTTTGATTGTTGTTGTCTTTTTTTTAAGTTTTGCAAGTGAAAAACGTAGTTATTTCATTCGATAGTGCTACTTTTGTTTGCTTCTAATTTGGTGGTTCAAACATCTATCTTTTTAATGTGCATGTGCCGGTTTCAGATTTCTGCTGGCGCTGCTGACGTTGTTTGTCAAGTACTATATCTAAACATATAATTTCTATATTTCAAACCTAAATTCACAAATAAATGTGTGCGATTTTGCATTCACTAGTGGTTCGGTTATAAGCGATCGAACAATATTTCATCCCTGGCTCAGCTGAATAAGAAATTAAGAAAAGAAAGCATGAAATTATTTCGTTTCGCATTCCTCTGATGAAGCTATTTAAGAAAAAAAAAAAAAAAAAATTCTTAATTCCATTGGAATTTAAGTTTTTTTTTCTTTTTTTGTAAATTGGTCGAATCTTGTTTGTTATATGAATTGCTTTGTTTTTTATGCCAAACTGTCACATTGCATGTAGTTATTTTAGACTATTAAACATTTCTCTTTTTGTTAGAGCCATATAATTTTGAAATTACATATTTCTCAATATTTTAAAATAATTTAGATTTAACAATTCTGTTTTCATTTATAATTTTATGCTTTTTATAATTCACCCCACTTCTACTCAGCAGTGTTCTTTCATTTAATTAAAAAAAAAAAACAAACAATAACCGTTTTCTTATTTTTGCTTTATGTTTTAAATAACGGTTTTAACAACTCGACGTTCGGCCAAAGACTAAAGTTTCAACAAAAGTTTTTGATAAATTTTAATGCGCTTAAAATACAAGACCGAAAGAAATCTTGGCTTTAAAACTCAGCTGCCAATAAACAAAAGTGATTGTTTGAACACAAAAAAAAAAGACAAACAAAACAACTGCATAGTTTAAATAATAAGACTTAATAAAAAGAGTAAATTAAACAAAACAAAAAACTAAAACTAGTTCAAAACAAAGTAAAAATCTCACTTTTAAAACTGTTTTATCGACTTGTTTATTATGCATCTTCCATTAAATCCCCGCTCTTGTAAAACTAAACTCTCTTCAAAAGCCGGCTTTTTGTTGCTCACTTTACAACACGTGTTTGAGTTGTATTTACGTACATTGTTACCTTAAAATAAGAGGAGGGCGCCAAGACGGTTGTGTGGCCGTTTGTTTACCAATTTTGTTTAATTTTATTTCTTATTGTCGTAGGTCATGATAAAAGTATGTTTATATATTTCTTTTTTAATTCATCTCCATTTTAATTATGATCTAGTGTTTGTTGTTGTCAGTGAATCAATGTTTGTTGTCATTAGAGATATTTCTGTGCTCACAAGCAATAACAACCTAAGTTGACGTGTTATATATGCTACAATATTCTACTAAGGCTCGTTATTACAATTTAAGGTCAGTTTTATTACCGTCTATTACAAAGTGAAACGACTTTGTGAGATGAAAATATTATGAAATTCTCTCTGTATTTTAGAAAAAGAGAGTAAAAGTTTGTTGCAAGTACTTTTCATGTTTATATACCACATATGTTAATTCAGGTCTAGAAATACAGCTTACAAATGTTTTCTGTCTTTTTCAGTAGTCTATATGACACCGATATTTCGTTGATGCTTTATCAACTAATCAAAACTAGTAGAATCGAAAAATCTTAAAAGAATTTTTGAAACCCAACTACGTGTTCCAAAATTCTCATGAACAAAATGAGAATCAGAAATGTTCAAACCAAAACCTTTAACACAGTAAACATTTTTTTTTTTTTCGTTTTGCAGCTCTGAACCCATTTGGGCCCAAATGAAAACCACCGTGCAAAAATGGAATTCTATTTAAATGATTACTTATATACAGAATAATAAGAAAAAAATAAAAAAATTTTGTTTTTGTGAAATTTAAGAGGGTGTTCCCAATCTGGCATAATGGGCACTTACATATGTGTGAAAATATTGAAAGCAAATTATTTCCATGCAAATTGTCTTTTGACAGTTTTTGCATCCCCAACAAGCTCACTTATGGCAAATAGCACAGCGTACACGATTTGTTAGTTCCTCTGGAACGTGGTCAAATCCGTCCAATCGTAATCCTTCGACGTTTGATGACGATGGAAGGTGTGTTCGGGTCACTTTGCGAAAATAATATTTAGCTATGTATATTTCTTCTAAATAACTCTAGGAACAACATGAAGTCGTCATGCATTTGATATGGCCATATCTATCATATAAGTGCTCTTATTATAATTTTGGAAGAACAATGGAATTTTGTTTCCATCTTTTGCTTTTTTTCTCTCTGAATTCCATCTTCTTACGGTTTCTGGCGGTTCAAACGAGTCATACTGCCATCATTGTATTTCCAGCGAACCAGGAGTAACTCATTATTTTTATCGAATCTGTAGTTAAACTCAGCTCTGGCTTTCGTAGTAATTTCTTTGACTGTTGGAAGTGGGCACTTTTTTGTACGATTTTCACCTATAGTGCCTGTGACACGGTATCCTAATTCGCTTAAATTCCAAAGAAAGTCACAGCTAGTAAAAAAAAATTGTCAAAAAATACTTTGTGGTTGGCAGGATTTGTATCCAATTTGTTCAGCAACATCTTTACAACTTTACTTCCTAGTGGTTGATTTGACTTATCACTTGTTTTTTCCACAACATATATCAAAGGCATAACAATATCCATAG
The DNA here is from genome assembly GCA_963662145.1 of Sturmia bella. Lineage (NCBI taxonomy): Eukaryota > Metazoa > Arthropoda > Insecta > Diptera > Tachinidae > Sturmia > Sturmia bella. The sequence goes on along the minus strand of OY759168.1, from coordinate 32,125,603 downwards.
GAACTTGCTGCAACGCACTTCTTGTAGCCAAAGCGTACAGATTTACCTCGAATGAATTGCTTGGCCGAATGACGACCAAAATGCTTCACGAAAAACATTCCACTGGTAAAATTTTTTTACAAGAAGGTCTGACAGCTTTCTAACCTTAAACATTTTGTCGTTGGTGATCTCGGCATCATTGTTGTCAACAAGATGCAAATTTCATTTAATTTCAAAGAATCTATTTCTAGACATTGATTTTGGCACGATATCGACACTTACATATGTCTTCGTCTAGTGACCAATACATTTTTTCTTTTGGTACTTTGTGGTAACCGGAACGAATAAGTATTCCTAAAAACACTTTTAACTCTTTTAAATTTTAAGTTGTTTTGTTGTTGGTTGCTGTTTTCAAAATTCTGACTCTTAGCACACACTTGTTCCCGCTGTACCAAATTTGGTACAGCATTATTTCTAGGGTCATAAAATCATATCAATTTTGTTTTATCACATTGAAAACACTTGGAAATGCTTTGTTATTTACTGAATTTATAGAATAATTTATATTGATATCAAAAGTCACTTTGGGAAAAAAAATAATAATAATCAGAAAGCCATGGCCACCTCTACAGTAAACTTTATAGTGAAACTTAAGAGATTTTACCAACAGAATCAAGTAATACAATAATAATATTTAGCCTCATATATAATGTCCGAACCTTAAACTAACAAATAAGGCCAAAATATATTGAAAAAAGTAAACAGATTTGTCGCAAACCCACAAAAAGTAAGCCTTCCCCAATTGGTACAGCGGGCTTAAATGGGTTAAACAAATAAATAATTAAGTTTATATTTGAATATTCAAAAAAATTTACTCTTTGATACTTTCAAAAATACAAATCGTAGTAACCGATACCTCTTCTTGTATATAAAAATGAATGTGTGTGTATTCTTTATAGACAGCTAAACCGATTTGCTTGAAATTTCTACAGTTTATCTCTGCCTGTCTGGAAGGAACCATAGGCTATCTGAATTTTAAAAATTTCAATCGCAAAGGGGTAAAATTGGTAACTTAATACCTCCGGACTTAGCAAAGGAGTGCCTTGCGGTACTTTTTTCCAATTGCATTTATATGGAAGAGAAATGGAAATGGAGAAAAAAGTAAAACCTAAATATTACTCTCGCTAAAAAATACTTAAATAGATTTCGTAATTTTTTTTTTAAATTTAGGCATATAAGGGGTAAAAACGGGTACCAAAGGTAGCTAGATTCCTCCGTACTTGACAAAAGTAGCGCAAAGATTTAAAAAAAGCCTAAAAGCTTACAAAAAATAATGGGACAGGTGTCCGGTATTTTTTTTTTTTTTAATTTTAAGGGGATTAAAAAGGTTAAAATTTGCGGTTTTGTACTTTTATTCAATTGTATTTATCTAGAAGAGGAAGAAGAACGGGAAAAGAGTAAAAACTAAATAGTATTACTCCCAAAAAAAAAAAACTAAAATAAATTTCGTCTTTGTTTTAAATTTAAAAACATAAGTTGCAAAAACGGGTAAAAAAGGGTAAAATTGGTAACACAAATTTCTGTGGACTTAGCAAAGGTAGCACACAAATTTCAAAACGACCTGCGAGCACACTAAACATAATTGGATAGGTGTCTGGTACTTTTTTGAAGTTTTGAATTTTAAGGGAATAAAAGGGGTAAAATCTGCATTTCGGTACTTTTTTCTAATTGTATTTATGGAGAAGAGGAATCAGAACAGGAAAAAGTAAAAATTAAATAGTATTCCCCTCAAAACATGCTTATTATTAATATTTGTCATTTTTTAAATTTGGACATATCAGGGATAAAAAGGGCAAAATCGGTAATTTTGTATCTCCGGGTTTAATGCAAGTAGCATAAAAATTCAAAAGGAGTAGCATAAAAATTGAAATTCTACTAAAAATAGTTGCAGGTATCTGGTACTTTTTTCAAATTCTTAATTTTAAGGGAATATAACTGGTAAAAGCTACATTTTGGTACTTTTTTAATTGCGTTTATGTATGAGAAGGATGAGAACAGGAAAAAGTAGTTAGTCTAAGCGGCTGCATCGTTGACATCATTACTTGAAAGATTTGCCAAAATGGGATAAGAAATGGGTGTGACATAATCAAAGTACTGGGGTAGCGAAGCACACCGGGTTTTCGCTAGTTAACCAACCATATTTCTTTTCGGGTGTCTTGAGAGGAAGTTTATATTTATTCCCGATGCTGTCGGTTTTTGATACCAGTCCACCAGTTGGGTCCAGTGGTGGAAGCCCTTAAATGTTGTCGGTATATTATTTATTGCACTACCTGAAACTACACAAAAGTATCATTCACATATTTTTTTGGCTTTGTTGGCAAGTTTCCTATACTTGCGTGCAATAATTTTTCCAATACAATGCCAGCAACTATCCATGATGCTTTAGAACCCATTTTCAATCCTTTCTTTTGAAAAAATATGTTTTCCTTGTACTGGAAATATCTCTTGTCCTTAATGCAACCATTTAGGATTCGTAGCAATTTTGCTTTAGTCATGTTTGCATACACAGAAGAAGCAAACTGCACCGGTATACTGGGGATCAGTGACACCGCATCTAGTGATATTAATTTTTCATTGTCATTTATACTTTATCTTTGAAATGTATTTCGTTTTAAAATATGTTATTCGTTTTAAAGTAATTGTGATATATATGCACAGTCCCAATGAGCAAATTGGCATCAACGGAAATTTTTCTTTATGTATTAATAAACATTCAAAAGAGAATAAAATATGACCTTGAGCTCGTTGATCATCAGAAATAGTAATTGGAATATACATAAGTATATTGTATTTCTGAAAAATGTGACTGTGCACTATAAAAATTTTAGAATTTTGTTATATTTACGAGTGCTTCTTCTATAACAGATACTTAAATAATTCAAAGAGAATAATTTTATTCAGCCTATTCTTGTCGGTTACAATTTTCAATTAATTCGAATACACCTCAGTCAGCTGCAATTGGCTGCCATTTTTCTCTACAATGTTGATAATGCCAAGTTAAACGGTGTTGCCAGGGCGCAGCATATAGCTGTTACCAAACACAAATCATTAATTACACTGCAATATATTTCGCATTCTTTCGCACTTTCGCACTGAAAATGTGTCTTTTGTGTTGTCGCGTCACGTCATCTCAAAACCTTATTTTAGTGGTTGAAGAAGAGAGCAATTAATCCCACATACGAGTATTTGGATAACAGCATATGACAAAATTTGTCTGTCTGTGAAAATTTCCATATGTTCATTCAAAGAAAGTTGCATTAAATTTAAAAAAAAAATCACTAATTTTTTTCTTAATTCGCTGTCAGCAATTTTAAAAGGCCATAAATTTTCGTGTTTTAAGTCTAAATTAAAAATCTCTGTCAACATAATAAATTAATTGTTTTTTTGACACTTCTGATTATTAAAGCCAGATCACGTTTATTGTGTAATACCACAAAGATAAATACGAACCGAATTGCAACTTTGTTTTCCCTGCTCATCCATCAATCTCCAATGGCTTAAATTTAGCAGTTCGAGAGATAGAGAAATGTTTTCACAGGATTTCTGTTGTTTTACCACTTATCAAATATGTAGTCATAGACACAAATCACATAACGGATGTACATATATATGTATAACTTCGTGTATGCATACATACAATATGTATGTATGTAAGAGTCTAGTTGCAAAATAAAATACTAGAATTATTGCAAACATTCACTTCAATTGAAATTAATGTTGAAACTGAAATCAGTGCTTAATTTGGAAAAGATTTGCACACGAAAAAAAAATTTACAGTGTTTGAAACGTGAAAAACAATCTCTTCGCAATTGTAGAATTTAGTTGAAATGTGATAATATCAAATAGTGGTATTCCGAAAGCGCGTAAAGTAGTGGTTTCTAAAAAAAAAACATAAGAAAATTAAAAAAAGAAGTTTGTCGTTGATACCCAGAAATAACTTTCATACGCGTTTAACCCTGATCTTGCCGACATAGAAAATCCTATCGACATGTGTCTGTTTAACACATATGTATATGTAATATGTAAACTAAACAGCTGGGCCCCGTTTCTCAAATCCCCAAAACGCATTTATAAAAATTAATTATATTGATTAGAAAACCAAAAGGCAATACAAAAGGTTTTTGTGAGAGCGTGTACATATTTTACTTGTAAAACACATTTGTAGGTGTTGAAAAACAGGGTACTGAACGCAATTGATACAAATAATAGTGCTATATTCGGCTGTGCCGTATCGTATATACCCTTTACCAAAGTGTAATCAAAAGCTTTTCTATATAAATGTGTAATATCAGGTTATATATGGACTTTGATATATCCTAAATTATTTGAAAAATAGGAACTTATGTAAATTAAAATGGTATGATAATGAATTTTGATTAAGCATTAAGAAAAAACGGATAAAATAGAACACCTTTTCATAAATATTTAAGAGAACAATCTATTTTTAGTAACTAATGTTTGTAGCATACCACCGAAAACTTCACTTACAACTTATATAGTAAGTACTTATTGCCTGCATTACATTTTAACTATATTTAATACATTGTATTCATTTAATAACGCATTCTTTTTTTATATAACTCATTATTATACAGCGCCAACTATTAAGACAAGAGGTCCGAGTTCGAATCCCAGATGGGGCGAACATGAAAAATTAATTTTTTTTTTTTTTTTGGGTTTAACTGATGTTTTGTAACAAAAACTGGCAGAGCTAAATTTCATTAAAAATCATGCTTAATTCGTACAAAAATATCTAATAACCTAGTTCAATATCATAGTACAACACAACATCTATTTGAATTGCTTGTTATACCTTTTATTGTAATTATTACGAGGTCAATTTAAATCCCACCAGAGCTTTAAGCCCCATACAAGCTTGAAGAAATTAAATATGAAAACAATAAAAGGTAGAAGATAATTACATAAAAACGATAAAAAAAAGTATTAAAGAATTACTTATAGGTATATATTTTCTGTATGTATTTTTATATTATTAGTTGAAAATAAACGTTAGATGGCGGACCCTGTAGAAATCGAACCCTCGATATCTATGTCCCGTTTCTTAAAACCTACAGCTGTTGTCTCACAATTAAAATTTATTTTGATTTATTGATTAGAAAAACAAAAGGCGATACACAGGTCTGTTCTGAAAACCACTTTGCCTGAAATCACGTGATTTCTAAAAACAAAGTCCTGCCTTTATACTGATCTTTTTTGATGTTTCTAAAGCTAAGTCGGTTAAAATAATAAAAAGTTTCTAATAATAAAAAGTTTCATCCCATTGTAGTAATGCTTATTTTGAACTTCGAAATCATGTGATTTCAAAGCACGCAGTTTGCAGAACAGGACCAATGGTAATAAGTTGTTGTGCATCCCTATTTTACGTCGGATACACATTTGTAGGTTCTGAGAAACTGAGCACTGAGCACTCTAATAACTCGTCCACAACCCGCTGTCTATAGCTGATGATTTTATATCATGATGGATGTCAAATTCTATATGAAATAACAAGAGCAGAAGAAGCAAAAATTATTTCATATAGAATTTAGCATTTTTCATAATATGTATAAATTCATCAGGTACAGACCTGATGCCAATTTCCGTCGCCAAGAACTCTCATGTTTTGATGAAAGTTTAAAGCCTGTTTTTTGCACTGTGAAAGCTGATGCAAACACTCAATTCATTTAACTTATAGTTGAAGACTGGAGTTTAGTTTTATTGCCCAATAATCCTTTAACTGACCTAAAACGAAAACAAATTCACAGGTCCTTTTCTGTTCTTTTATTTTTTGTTGCGAAACATGTATTGTATTCGCTCGAATTGTTCAACGATTCGTCACTTAAAGCATAATTATTGTTATGCATCTGGAGTTTGTAAGTGCGTATGCATGTATGTACATGAATGTATGTATGTATGTATATGAAAAAGCTTGTCTGTTGCATGTTAATGCATGCTGAATGCAATATTGCTTTTAATGCAATAAATGGAATTATAATTTGTATAAATATTTTTGGAACGATACACATGTCAGTGAATTAATTAATTGACTCTAAAGATATAGTAAAAAAAAAAGAAAAATAACAAATTAAAACGAACAAACGACAAAGATGCCGTCGTGAAAATGCAATTTGTGCTGTTCAAATATTCCTGCAAATGATGAAGAAATAAACACGTTAAGAATCATGCCCCATGAGAAGATTTGTGCATGTGCCTTTGGACAAGTCTGTAACTGGGTTTTACCATATTTCTTTGTAGAAATTTTTTCAAGTTGATTCAAAAGTACATTAACTTGATTATAATTAACTTGTGTTTCTACTACAAACCAAAGACAACTATTGAGTACCGAAGAAGGTAGTAGACTTCACTCGTTATTCATAAACAATACTCGTACAATCAAGGGGAGAGGTATAGAGACTCCTTATTGTTTTCATGTGATAAATCTTATTAATTTTCTCAATAGATGTAAAACATTAAAGAGAAAAGGTTACGTTATTTTTGGTACCAAAACAAACAAAAAATCCATAGAAAAAAACTTATTTATTCTATTAGTTTTTCTTGTAAATTGTATACAATAGCGATTTTTTATTGATTTCATGAGATTACCCTATTATTCAAAATGCACAGAGAAAAAAGCACCTAATAAAGTAGAACAAAATCAATAAGATATCTCTATGGTTTTTTTTTCAAGAAGGATTCCTTATTATTTTAAATGGGAAAACCTTATTGAAAAAACAACAATTAGTGAAATTAAAAAGATGATTTACGTGTGTTTATATAGGAAACTAATAAAACCAATAGGGAAAAATTAATAGGATAACTTAATAATATCAATAAGAAATCCTTATTGTACACAATTTACAAGAAAACCTTAGAGAATCAATAAGTTCTTCTCTATAGAATTTTTTTTTGGTACCATGCAAATCGGAAACTGAGTAAACACAAACGTTAGTAACAAGTTTTCTTCTTGGTTTTATGTGTTTTTCTTGTTGAGACAATTAATAAGATTTGCAACATGGAAATAATAAGAAATACCCATAGAAAAATTTTCTTCTCTCTCTGCTGGGATACCCCTCAGCCTAAAAACGTTTCAAAGAGAAAATCTTATTGAATCTATTAGGAAGTTTTCGCTCTGTGTGAGCATGATCTACCGTATTTGCTTACAATTCTTTGAGTATCTTCGTGGCTGAGTTGCTGGGGGTGGCCGGCTGACAATCGCAAGGTTGTGGTTTGGAAACCATCAAGAAGCAGATTTTTCTGGAAAATCTATAAGAAAACCTATTTATAAGTTTTGCTTTCGATTTTTTCAACAAGGGTTTACTAATTCAAATAATAAGACCTTCTTCTTGAAAATCAAAAAACAAAAGCCATAGATATCATATTGACATTGTTCTTTCTAATATATGTTGATTAGGTGCTGTTTTCTCTGTGTATTCGCTTATACTTCTACGTACTCTTACTTATTTCAATGTTGTGGAAAATCTCTTATTAATTCTGAAGTTGGAAATAGCAGGGTTGCCTTTATTGTTTTCGAGGCAGCTCTACCGTAAAGTTGGCCACTTTTAAGGTTATACGTACTCAGAACGTTTTGGCATGCGAGCGCTATTTGTGTAGCGCTATTACAGTAACTCTAAAGATTCATCTCGGCCCAAAAAAGGAACTCAATCGTAAATATTTTCGTGCGATTATTTTTCTACAACTCTCGACGTCGATTAACTCACGATTAACAGTGCAGGGATGATCTTAATTCAATTTTTTGGCGATGAAGCTCCGTCAAGGATCAGTGTTTATCGATGGAATGGTGAATTTTTTTGTTCATTGTTATGACTGTTTTTGTGTTTGAAACTATGTAGTATTTTTTTTTTTTGTGCAGCGTCCCAGAAGGAGGGTTGGAACCCGCTGAGGTTTGTTCTCTGCGTTTATTAGTTGTCATGAGCTGAGCTGGAATCCCCTCTGGTCGCTGCTGCTGTTACATAAATGGCCATGTATGAATTGGATGAATTGGTAGAGTGTGCTACTAGAGAGTCCCCGAGGTCGCAGGTTCGATTCCTGTCGAAGGCTTTGGGTATTTCTGCAGACAAGCCAAAAGCTTCGCAGCTTCAATCGTGGTCGTAGTTCACTCCAAGACGAATTTCGCGATGGTCATCCAAAATCAGTTGTTGTTCCGAAAACCATTGATGCCGTGCGCGAACTGATTTTGCCCGATCGTAATGTGGCCTATTGTGAGATTGAGACAACCGTAGGCATTATTGGGGCCAGCATACATTTTATATTTATTTATTTATTTATTAAGTCAATAGATTATTACATCCTTACTGACAATATATGTACATATGTAGTGTAAAACATAAATTACAAAAATAAATTATTCAGATATTAAGATAAACTATTAGCTTTTTCTTTAGAATTTCAATATTATCAGAAAAATCAATTATATGGTAGCATTCGTACAAGTTCCCACAGGCACGATGGAAAGAATCGTTATTGGCATATACAGATCGGTAGAATTTCAAAGCCAAGAATGTAAAATTACGGGTTGGTCTCACTGGAACGTTGAAGTTTATTTGACTAAGCAGGAACTCGGAATCAACATCACCTCTTAACAGGCCCAGAACAAATAACGCGCTCAGCATCGTGCGTCCACTTTTTAGTGTTGGCAATTTAATTAAAAGCCAACCTGCTTTGATACGGAGGCAGGATATACGAATTCCACCCCAGACCACGAAGGCAGAAAATTAAAATTTGTTTTTGAACAGATACAATGCAGTTAATGTGAATAGAATAGCAAGGATTCCATACAACAGATCCATACTCGAACAAGTGACGTAAATAGAAGTTTGGTAATGTATGGGTCCATAAATTCTTTTGACCAACGTTTCATGAATCCCAGTACCCCATTAGCTTTGTTTACTATCATTGAAATATGATCACGAAAATTAAGCCTGTGATCTAACAATATGCCAAGATCTAATATGGTTTGATCTTTATCCAATACAGCAGTTTCAAACCAATAAAAAGTATCAATCGGGTTATGTCTAAAAAAAACGAGATGTGTTTACATTTCTTAATGTTTAATTCCAAAAAATTGAGAGAACACCATTGGTAAAATCTCCGTATGTCAGCAAGAAGTAAATTGTGTCCGTGTATATCCTTAAATGAGTTAAAGATTTTGACATCAACCGCATACACACATCAATACCTTTGAATACTAAACAACAGTAGGAAGATCATTTTTAAATAGTGTGAACAATATCGGGCCCAAGTGACTGCCTTGCATAAACATTTAACTGCTAAACAATTTTTGCTCGCGTTGGATCCCACTTTGTTAATCGCTCCAAAAAAGACTTGTGTCGGTCGATTAGTCGAAAAAAAAAATGCTCAAAAAATACGATCGCGGGATTTCGGAAGACGTCTATGACATCGTAACAGGCAATGAATAATGGATTTACGCATCTGAGCCCGAAAGTAAACAGCAGTATGAGCGTTTCAAGATGAGCAAAACCCAACAAAAGCTGTTAGCGCACGAAGCACTTCCAAGCAAATGGTCTCCTATTTTTTTTTTTTCAGAAAAATTAGACAACGCAGAACAGTCAGTTTTGAGTGTTACACAACGATTTGTATGCCAGTTGTCTTCCAAGAAATCAGGAAAACCAACCGCCAAAGACGGACCTCTCTGCACCACGACAATGCGAATTCTCACACATCGGCTCAAACAACTGTACTTTCGAGCACCCAAAACATTGATCTGATGAGTCATCGACCATATAGTTCTGACCTGGCACCGTACGTGAAAAGCAAACTGAGAGGTCGACAGTTTTCGACCTCTATAGAAACGGTTGCTGCATTCAGAATGCCTCAATCAGAATGGCAAAAGGCATATAAACAGAGAGCAAAAAAATAACAGTCTTCTGAGATGATAAAATATCGTCCAAGACTGCAAAAATAGCATTGCTTTGATTAATGTTAGTTAAGTATATAAATAGAAAGTAAAATTGCGTGAGCTTTGGTTACTGAGTGGTTAAAGCGGCTGTGCCTAAATTGTGAAATTTGACACGTCCAAAGTTCATAGGGTGCTGCTGAAGGGTGTCTGCTACCCAGAAACAGCCGGTTGTCCACCTAACCATAAATATTTTTATTTTTCTTTACTTAATCGATATTGATAAAAAAAAAAAGAAGTGACCAACCAAGGGTTGAACTTGAGCCTGAAAAAGTAATTTAATATAAATGTATGGCAAAAGTGCTATTGAAGGTTCAAACGCATGCAAAAGCGTATAGATCTTCATGGGGAATATTGTAAAAAAACAATAAAGTGATTTTCGATAGTTAAAATTTGTTTTTGTTCTCAAATACCGCAATATAAAAGGCAACCCTCGTACTTACCGTTTGGTGAATACGAATTTATGTATTTTTGTTGCCCATCGTATGTACAATTCAATGGTGAAGCACATTGTGTAGTGCGTATTATAATACTGCGACTATTTGGATTAACTACCGTAGAATGTGTAGTGTTGAAGGACAGTGAACAGGAAAATCAACAGTAGTTTATTCTGACTTGTACAAAATAAAAGGTTTTGTGTTGCGTTATTAATTTTTTTTTTTTTTTGCCTCTTTCCTGTCTCCACTTCTTTCCTATGTTCCTAGGTCCAGTACAGTGCAACGCATATGTATGGGACGTAGACTGCGCATTAATCCGCCATAAAAAAATACCAGAAAAAATATTTCATAACTACACAGAGCGAAAACTTCCTAATAGATTCAATAAGATTTTCTCTTTGAAACATTTTTAGGCTGAGGGGTATTCCAGCAGAGAGAAAAGAAGATTTTTCTATGGGTATTTCTTATTATTTCCATGTTGCAAATCTTATTAATTGTCTCAACAAGAAAAACACATAAAACCAAGAAGAAAACTTGTTACTCACGTTTGTTTTTACTCAGTTTCCGATTTGCATGGTACCAAAAAAAATGCTATAGAAGAACTTATTGATTCTATTAGGTTTTCTTGTAAATTGTATCCAATAAGGATTTCTTATTGATTTCGTTAGGTTATCCTATTAATTTTTCCCCATTGGTTTTATTAGTTTCCTATATAAACACACGTAAATCATCTTTTTAATTTCATTAATTGTTGTTTTTTCAATAAGGTTTTCCCATTTAAAATAATAAGGAATCCTTCTTGAAAAAAAAACCATAGAGATCTCTTATTGATTTTGTTCTACTTTATTAGGTGCTTTTTTTCTGTGTAGGCTTGTTTCTAAAAACACAACATATTAAATAAAATGTTTATACTAGAAGCTTGCTTCCCTTTTCAAAAAACCATTGATGTATTCATATTCGACCGTGTCGCATCTTATATGCCCTTCAGCAAAGTATCGAATAAAACAAAAGTGCTGGTACTCCTGTTATTATTGCTCTTTGTGCGAATAACTGGGAAAAGTTCATTTAATTCCAAGCAAAATGTCATCGTGATAACATGGGAAGATACAGTTTTTGTATTATTTATAGTCCCCCCAAGGAGGGGACGTCGTCAATTAAAAGCTTAGGTCAATAACTTGGCTATTGGCTTCAAAAAGAGTGTTCCAAAAAATGTGTGTGTTTTTTTAGGAAATAAAATCCATATGTAGGCTTCTGTCGATATATATTTAAGGAGACAATTTTAAGCACAAACGTTAAATTCACAAAACAATAATTTGAAAATTATTACTGTTTTAAGTTTTTGTGTTTGAAATTCTCTCTGCACATGCAACGATAAACAATACGACAGAGCCTGTGAATCCGGCTACTATTCTCTAAAAGTTTCCGTTGTTCTGTGCTTGAAATATACATACATTCACTTATAACACCAAGCCACATGCACCTCAATACATCCAGATTCTTTTTCATTAACGCTATTAAGCTATGGAATGGTCTACCAATATACATATATTAAACTCATTCAGGGAAAAAACAGTTTTACTAAAGCACTTTTGTATTTCTTCTCAAATAAATAAATTCAAATCTCTCTGCATATTTCTTAAATATTTATCAGTTTACTTTTACTTCTTTATTTTTGTATATCTTCCTTTTTTTCGCTTTTAAACATTATAATAATGTGATAAAAATTACATCATGTATATTTTTTTCCCGTTTTACCATATATGTCTGTGAATGAAACATTTTAATGAACCATAAAAGAATTATATTCTTAATTGTTCTTGATATAAATAAATAAAATAAATAAAATAAATAAATAAAAATAAAAAGTTGATAACATTTTTATTTGCTGACAACAACGCGATTTTTATGGAAATAATATTGTAACTACAACTTGTTTTTAGTTTCAGTAAAAATCGAGGAACAATTATTCTATTATCTTAACTCAAGGTTATGTTTGCCAACAACAATCGCTTTAATTTTCTGATAAGATGGCCTGGTACGTGTATACAATACGCATTGCTCATATATCGCTCCCTCAATGCAACAGAGTCACATCGCGATAAATCAAATATTTAACATTTATTTCAGAAAAGTTCTTCCTGTGCACTGTTTTGTACTGCGTTAGATGTTTTAAGACATATTGAAATTACAGCAAAAATTCCTGTTTAGAGTCTGATTAGAAAGTGAACAATCAATCAGCAATTGATCCTGTTCGAGTGTTGGCGTAAATACATTTAACACAAAAAGAAAAAACTCCGACTGATATTGGATTTTCTTTTGCACTTATTACCTTTACAAGTGGACAAGCTTCTGTTATAACCAGAATGAATTTTTAACATTAATGCTAGGAACACAACTGGGACGAACGACGAATTTTTCGCCGCGCATATTCGCCGTCAAAAATAAAACACATTGGTGTATATGAAAATGCACACAGTCACAGTGTCGGTCAAAATTCGTTGTACGCGGCGAACCTGAAATAGATTTATTTCAAGGCGAATCAACTACAGGTGGTCGCAATTCAATTCGCTTCAACATTTTCTCTCGAGACGTCACAAGTTTTGTTGTCATTTTCTGTCGGCTTTGACAACTCAGATGATAAAATCGTGGAAAAATGTTGAAGCGAATTGGTATGCGGGCACCTGTAATGGATTCGCCTTGATTTATTTCTATATCTTACGCCGGCGAACGACAAACAAATCAGTACCATGTGGCCATTTTGGTTTTAGTTTTAAAGTGTTTTAGTAAAAACGGTTAATTTTTACTTTAATAGTTTTTATTTTAAGTGCTAAGCTTTGACTTTTTGCATTTAAAATAAAAAGCATTAGATTATGAAATATGTTTGTGGTGTTTAATGCAAAATTTTTTGGCAACCAATTTTTTTAATATGGTCACCCCGTCAGCTGTTCAACTATAATAAGATAAAATTAAAAAACTGAGAAAATGGATACAAGTGAAATTATAATTGAAAATGTTAAAGAATTCATTTAATTTTTTTATCTTTGAACAAACAATAAACAACTTTATCAATTATAACAGATGTTTTTGTTTATCGTCGTTATTGTGCTTCATACGACGAATTTACACAGCGAATTTTAACCGGCGTATTCGTCGTGTTGGGCGAAATTTGTCGTTTGTTCCAGTTGTGTTCCTAGCATAAAACTCGTTTTAGTTCGCTTCTCTAGCATATTCTTTCGAATATCGGTTTGTGTTCGGTTGGTATTTTCTTATGACATCTTACGTCAAGATGAGAGAGAAAAATATTTCAATGGTCAAGTCACTGACAGTTTGTATATCCAAAAAAATTAGTTAGCGTTAAAACTCCAGTCTAGCAAAATTTTTCCCTGTGCACGTCATGAAGCATTTGTGTGCAGCTTTCTTGTTTACGTGCCCTGGTTGGTATATGTCAGGTTGTTGGTTTCCGGCAATTAGGATCTAACTAAATTTTTTTTCTTTTAATTGAGATCTCTTACGCCCAATTTTTGACTTGGATTTTAAATGCTATTTAAATTTAAATTTGATTTAAATACAAAATTGAGTCAAACAGTTGCTATTTAAATCAAACTTAAACAGCCTGCCGTGCCCATTTAAAATCGATTTAAGTTTTTCGTACTGCCATATGATTTTGACAGTTTGGTTTTGTTCTGCAAATTAAGAAAATTGCACATGCTTCTTTTTTTTTTTTTTTTTGCTTCATAATTTGATTTTTTATTATTTCCAGAAGGTAATCAACTTTTGCTACTCATTGTAATAATTTTTACAAAACAATTTATTATTTTCTAAACTTTTCACAATTTCACTTGCTACCAAATTTGTTTAAACAGCTGTTTTTTTTATTGAATTATCGATAATATTTTGACACTTACATTGTGCTGGCGTACTTTTATTACAATTAATTACCAAAAATAATTTTAGACTGTAAAACAGAAAGCTATTTTAAATCCAACTCAAATTTTAATCAAAATTTACTAATTTTGTATATAAATTCCAAGTCAAAAATCGGTGGTTAGTGATTTAAATCATTAATTCCTACACGGATCTAAAACTGCGCGAAAATAAAATACTAGTTAAGGTTTTTTTTACTTAAGACCAGCGATATACGACGCACAGAAAGTATATTCAAGCTTTACGTAAATCATATTATAATTTTGTGTTTACTTATGTAGATATACCTTGTAAATTAGTTTATTAATAGCCTTTTCACACCTATCAACATTTTCGTGGAACGAGTTGAATGTGTTGAAAATGTGAAAAATGCGTTCACATACAACATCTAACATCAATCAATTCTTTCTATATTATATACACAGAGAAGACATCAAAGACATTCAGCAAGCAGGGTGGACAACTAGTTGTTTCGAAGCCGCTACACTTTCTCGTCAGCACCCGTCTTTGAACTCAGGGGCTCATGTGTCTAAAGCCACAACTATGCCACATGAGCCCCTGAGTTCAAAGACGGGTGCTGACGATGTTAAAAGTCAAATCATAAAATTTTTTGTTTGCATTTTCATTACTTTGGGAATCACAAAAATATAACATATGGGTATTTCCGTGAAATGGTCCACCGTTAGTTAAAAAATCAAAACGCTCGCGCAATTTTTTTAAGCACAGAAAATTGCAAAAAAAAACCATTGACATTTTATTATATAAAAAAAAATTTTAACTTATAATAATTTTAAATGATGGTAAAAACTTCTGAAAATATATGTTAAATTACAAAAATATGTATGAAGGTAAAAAGTGTCACGTGCGTAATCAAAAAAATTTTTTTTTCTTAGCCAACCCATGCACACTTGTTTTTGAACAAACCATGATTATAAAGGTCCATTAATAACCTTTATAAAAACATTTTTTCCGAAATAAAAATCTTCTACAATTCGCCTACTTTTGCAATATTTCATGCTGCTTTAAAAGGCACTTACGTTTTTTGTCACGTGCGTAAGTCAACTTTGATCGCATGGAACGGTACCCAAGTTCCATGCGATCAAAGTTAACAGTGCTCAATTTTCAAATATGTATATGTATATACTTTTTGGAAGGAACTCATCACATTAAATGTAACAATGGCAAAATTCCATTCAAAAATTCCAACCCATTTATATTTTTATAATATTCAAAACAATTAAACGTGTACAAATGTCACGTGCGTAACCATGGAAACACCCATGTATTCTTTATAAATAGTGCTGCTAACAAATATGGAGATAAAAACACACCTAAAATGCAGTTTTGTTTCCAAAATTTTGTTCATTGTAAAGAAAACTGCTTTGTGTGGAAATTCTTTATACGGAGATCAAAATACATTGAAAGTGGAACGAAAAAGCTGTGTACTTGATTTTAGTTCATAATAAGAAGAATTTCATTGTATAGAAGTTCACTATAAAGGAGTTCGACTGTAATTGTTTTTTTTTTTAATAATTTTGAATGTCCTAAAATTCAAAATTTACAGTGATGCCACTACAATTTTTCGTAATTTTACAGTGATGACAAAATGAGTTGGGAACATTTTATAAAGATGTTGAAAGATGTTGGTTTTTAGCCCTGTATATTTCTTATGGGGAAATTTCAACATCATCGCAAATTGATGTTAGATGTTGATAAGTGTGAAAAGGCTATAAACAGTTGTTTTGTTATACTGCTATAATCTATTCAACAACGAGGTAATAAATGGCAAAATTACCCGAAATCACGCCATATCATAAGAAAGTATAAAAAGTCACAACTTAAGATACGGTATTCAGTACTTTTCCATACGTCAACCACCACACAGCAGCTCAATTAAAATGATACAGCCGATTAATTGTTGTATACTGCTGGTGTGTCTAGTACAAAGTTTACGGGCATACGAAGTACCGACCCCAAAGTTTATAGTTTATCGCCGGGGCTTCAAGGTGTCCATACCGCACGAACACGGTTTAGAAGCGGTTGAATTCGTTGTCAAGCCTATTTCAGAAAACTATCGTGTATATGGTAACATTTCCTGGAGTGCCACTATTTTCTATGCTGAAAACGATATTTACACGTATGAAAATGTCGATGCCGAATTGAACTGGAATGGCGCTTACTTGTGCCAGATCTCTGTAACAAAATATGGAATTTCTTATAATAAAGCTTATCTCATCACTGCTAACCCTAACGTGGGATCCACACCAGATCCACTTCTTCAGGCCCATCCTGGAACATCCATGCTTACGGAGACGGAGACGTCTCAATATAAAATACCCTTACCGAGTCTTAGATTTTATCGCAAAGGTTTTGAGCTGTCTATACCACATGAAAGTGGGATAGAGCGTGTTTCAAATGACATTTTCGATTCGCAATCCAAAAGACATACCTGCAACCATGTCGGCGGTCCTGAAAATGGACGTTGGACGTGTAAAAATTTTGATGCGGAAATAAAGTTGGGCGAAACTCTCTACTACGCGGTCTATGTGCAGAAAAACGGAAGATTTTATGGAACAGAATTTCGCACTTACACCGTCAATAATTATTGCGAAACTACGGCAAACGACCCTGGGACATCTAATCATGCTGAGTCTCGCTATGAAGTAGTCAGACGTTTACGACATCTGATTCAGATGAGGAGCCTCAATAAAAACAACACTACATTTAGTCAATGAACCACCTTCAAATTCAATTAGATGGGAATATACGAAACTAATATGTACGTGAATTTAATCAACAAATTTTTGTAGCTTTAGGACTTGTCTTAGTTCTTACTCCTATAAAAAAATATTGTGCTTGCTATAAAACTGTCAGCGAAATATCAATAAATAAATAAAAACTGTTTTATTGTTTTGTACCTTTCACCAAAAGCTTCCATATGGATTTTATTTTACAAAAAAAAAAACACATTTTTTGGAACACCCTTTTTTCAAGGCAATAGCCAATTTATTGAGCTAAGTTTTAAATTGATCGATTTGTAACTGTATCTTCAAAGAGTGAAATGTATGACCCAATCACAGAAATTTTTTTTCGCTCCAATAGTTTTTTCGAACAAACCGACGTCGCACAGTGGGGCCAAACGAGCGAGCTGATTACAAAACAATCTACGAAGAAATCCCAGAGGAGGACCCATTCTTCAAGAGTACTTATAAAAGGTCACACGTTGACCTACAGGGTGTCAAAGTTGATTACTTTGGGCATGAAAGCGTTTGTTCGATTCATAACTTTTTTAAATATAATCCGATTTTTTTTAGTATTGAACGAAAGAATGATTGACAAATTGTGTGGGATCCAGCGTGAGCAAAATTTTTTGGCAGCCAAATGTTTATGACATATTGAGTGTATGCTGGTGCCACTAATGCATAGATGCCCAATGTAGTAGTATTGGTGAGAGTGACAAAATAACACTGGAAGAAAACAATTTGCTATTCATTTTATTTAGTCGTCAACGAGATTGTGACACGTGTGTGGCGGGTGTTGTACATATTTTAGTAATACTCTTGGTAGTCTGAAATATTTTGAAAAAAAAAGATTCTTCGAAGTGTTTATAAATTTTTCCTCAATTAATCATGTTGGTCTTGCAAGTTACGCAATAAAAGTATATTTCTCAAACTAGAAGAATTCAGCTTATTGCGTTTTTTGAGCAAATATAATTCATATCTGAAAATAATTGTTCGCAGATATACGTGGAGGGAAATAAGGATAAATATTTCAATGAAATCTTCTTTATTTCGGGATATATTGTACCATCCAGATTTTTCCAGAGTTCTATATTGATGAAATTATGAGGGAAATCTAATTCACTTCGAAGAATAATAAGTTCTGTTAAACAAAAGAGCGTGTGAATTTAATTTGCTGATATCAGCCACTACTGGGCATCTATGCACTAATGCCTAAGGTGACGATCATCATTCAATATCAGTTCGCGCACAACATTAATGGTTTTCGGAACAACAACCGATATGGGACGACCATCGCGAAATTCGTCCTGCAATGAACTCCGACAACGATTTCAATCACCATACCATCAATAAATACTAGTCCTTCGCCAAGCATTGATTTCATTGAGTTCATCCATGCGCTGTGGATTGTAAAAAATAATCGCACGAAAATGTTCACGATTTAATTTTTGGGTAGAGGTGAATCTTTTAAGTTACTGTAAAGCCCGTATGACACTACATTTTTCTTGCATTGTTCAAATTTTGGAGAACAGTGCAAATATAATGTAATAGTAGAATTTAGTATGTGCAACGCGTTCAGCTATATTAAGATAAATGCAAAACTGTCAACATTTTTGTTGAAGTTATCGATAAAAAATGAGATGATGTCAAAAAAAATGTAAAATTTTTCAACTTAAAATTGACATTTCAAACTTGAATGTTGCTGTGTCAGCGGTTTATGGACAATTTTTGCGATTTAACGCTTCTTTTTTAGAAAATTTTTATTTCCTAGCGCTTTCTTGAAATAAAAAGAATACAACACTTACAAAAAAGATGCCAGTTTTGTTTACGTTTTGTATATTTGGTTCTTTCTAGCAATTGCTGTTTCTTTCTATCAATTCTATACCAATTAATGAAAGAAAAATGAAGTATCATACGGGCTTAAGCAACACAAGTAACGCCCGTATGCCAAAACGTTTTGAGTATGTACAACCTCAAAAATGTGCAACTTTACGATAGAGCTGCCAGTTTCCAGATTTCAACACAAGGGTTGACAAATCCCGAGACATAAAAGGTATTATTCGTATAGACAGTAGAAGTTTCCGTTGTATTGCTGGTGAATTCTGCCATTGTACATTGCTTAATGATACTACTTGGTACTTTTCATTTGTGTACTCAATACTAATCAATAGAGTTAACGGGCTTTTTAATATTCAAACAACAGATAGTTTTATTTTTCTTGCTTGCATCTGCATTTTACATACATATGTATCTGAAATATGTACTTATGTATGCAGATCGAATATGGTTATTCAATTTTAACAAAAGAAAAAATAAATTGTTAATAATTGTATGGGGCTTTTTGTTCGATTTTTGCTTCTTCAAAGTTGTGAAAGATTTTTTGTAATAAATTTGGAATTTTAAAGTAGACAAGAAAAGTAAAGCTGAAGACTTACTGGCTGGGGTACTGTTGCAATTTTTTTTGTAGACTACATAGTTTTGCATTTATGCAATATATATATATATATATATACATTTTACCTTTCTTTAAAACCACTAAGCATTGATTTTCTTTGAACCGCTCATGATTGAAATGCTGGGCAGAGTATTTCAATCAAATTAGTTTTGTATTATGAAACCGTTACTGTCGGTAACAAATAATCACCACCAGTAGTAAAGAGTTAACAAATAATGCAACTGTGCATGACAGATGATTAACTATTACTTTGCTTCGCAGCTGATCTTGCGAAGGGGATAGGAAAAAAATGCATGTCAAGGAGAGTTTCCGGGGATTGACAAGAGAGCATCAAAAAAAAAAAAAAAGATAGACTTTACAAGCGTCACTCAAGAAGAAAAAAAAAAAAAGGATTAGTGAGGCACGTGTGATGTGTATTCCTAAATAAATAAAGGAATCAATACACCATCACTATTTTACATTTAATAAACATAATTTAAAGAAAGCAACCTGTTCTCAGCAGCTAATATTTCATTAGCAATATTGTTAACTTTTTCGAAAGCGTGTGCCTAAATTCCCCATTGGGATCATTGTGCTCAAGACGAAAAGCAAAAACAGAAAACAATAAACATCTTCATTGATAAATAAAATTAAAAAGAAATAGTCTCCAAAATTTGTCAATTATCAATGAAAAATACCACGAATCTCCCCCTTCAACCAAAACCTCTTCATCAATAGCTGGCTTCTCCACTGGAAAAAAAGGTCTCCAAAATTGCCAATAACCCATAAAAAGAAACAAGGAGAGAACTAAGTGCAGAAGCGTACAGAAACAGAAATACCAGCAACAACAACAACACCTCAACATTGAACATCTTATTCTCCGTCATTAGTATTATTGTTTTTATTAAATGAGAATATATGTATATATTCATGTATGTAAGCATAACCTGTAAGACCAACATTTGGGCCACGTAAGTTAGAAAAGAGTAAAACAAAGTACAAAATTGATAATACCACAAAAAAATAAAACAATAATCAGTACTTATTTATATTTATCTGTCATAAATAAAAGTTGAAGTTACAGGGTTTACAGTATTAACATATCGTCATGACTCGTCGAATGGCCATTGGAACGATCATCATCAGACGACTGTACAAGGTTTGAACAATGCAGACTGAAAAAAAAGCACATCATCAAAAATTATCACAGGTATTCATTGATCATATTTTGTCTTGTTTTGTGTTTACTTTCATGCCCAAAAATACTCTTACGTCTAATGCATTGGTTAAGTAATCATTATAACGCTTTGTAAAAGTTCGTCACATGCTAAAATTTAGTTTTAAACATTAAACTTGAAAAAAATTAAACTCAGAACAAATAATCATTAATACTTAAAGCCTTTGAAGCGCTATATTTTTTTTATCACATTAAGTAGGACTGAACTTTAGTTGAAGATTAATAATCTATTGGAATTAATTATATTTATATTTGTATGGCACTGCTTATTATGCATATTATACGTCATATTATAGGTTATATATTGGATAACATGATATTTTAAGTTTACTTAATAAAGGAAATGCATATTGAATTAGAAATGATAAGGTGATCGATATCTTCTGAGCTTGTTTAAAAGGGGTAACTTATAAAAAAATACCGGGTGTGCAAGTTACCAAGGCGTATGTCATATACTGACATGGGAGGGAAAAATGCACCCCTCAAAGTACCAACACCACCTTTGTTTTTTTTTGTAGCTGTAACTAAATGTTCTGCTCGTTTAGGCTTATAATTGTGGCATGTAATTGCTGTGTTGTACCACATCCATAAGGGGTACCGAACAACGCCTTTGACCCACTGAGCTGGTCGTTCCATCTTTTTTTTCTACATGCCAAGCGTACTTTTTCTGGATAAATTTACAACCCTGTGTGCAACACAGATGGCGCCCAACGAAAAGACCAACAAATAAGGCATTGACTATGCCGACTGAAAGTTGTCAATTTGACAAATAGGTTTTCATCCTAATAAATGGTTTTTTCTTCTTTCTATCTATTGGTTCAGTTACAAAAAATTAAGAGAAAAGAGATTTCAAGTATAGTTTTTTATCTTTAATCCAACATCTCATAGCATTTTGTTCACTTAAGAGTCATATATTAAAGAAACACAACTTTTCTTTTTATATCAAGTGCCTTCAAATGTCTTAATGCTTTGTCAAAAAACTTTACGGTTCTTACTAGTTGTCAATAAGTCCCAATATATTTGAAGTAAACTTAGGTATTTGCGTTGCGATTGTCAATGGTAGGAACAATTTGAAAATAGCTTTATTAGTCCACTTTTCTGAGTATATATCGTTTGAAATATTAGTGTGCAATTGAATTATTTTCAGATGGATTTCTTTTCCTATTACTTTTAAATAAAAGTTAGTCCGATAAATTGATGCAGAATCTGTACATGATCTGTATATGATCACTGCCAGTAATCGATGCAACTTAAAAAAAAAAAAAAAGAAAAAAAATTAATACAAGTTAGCAGTGGATGTTAGACGCCTTATTCGTTTCAATTTGAATTGCATTTCCTGAAGTCTTTTATAAACATACACATATATATTTCAATTAGCACAAATTAATATTTTTGCTATTTTTTTCTTCGTATAAGCTAAAGAAAAAAAAATTTTTTTTTATAATGAATACTCGGAGCTCATCTATGAGGGGAGCCAAACAGAAAAATGCTACTCCAAGTAAGAATGTCCTAGCAGCAAATTTAAATAATTCAGCCACTCCTCATAGCCTACCCAGAGTTGTACACAGTCCCCATATAGCGATTTTCCCTCGCCAAAGTCTGGCGCAGGATAGCAGTAGATCTCAGGGTGAACGTGATTTGAATTTATCTTCTATGAATTCTTCAAATCTATTGAATATTTCTCATTCTGAAACAATGCGTGCGGGTACGCAACAACAGGTTCCAAGTGTTCCGTTTCAAGACCTCGCACAAGCATTGCCACCAGACCAGGCAGGATCCTCTGGTTATGCTCTCAACATTCCCTCTCGGGACCTCTCTAACGAAGTCACGACAGGTATGGCACACATACCGAGCAATCCTGCAAATTTTCAGCCACAGAATGGCATATCCATGGACTCTTTGATAGACACATTTCAACAAGCTTTACGAGCTACTCAGGAACAGTTTAGTAGGGAGTTTGAATCGCTTAAAACCAGTATACGTTCTGGTTTAAATACGAATTCTGGAAATTCTGGACCTGAATACGGAAGACATTTGGTCCCAGATATGAATTTAGCGAACAATTTTGATGCAACCCCACGGCTGCAAGAGTGGAAAGTTACTTATGACGGAAATACTCCCGTCTCTGACTTTCTGTTTAAGATCGAAACACTTCGCGAGCGCACAAATTGTTCGTATGACCACCTAATGGCCAATTTCCACATTTTTTTGAGCGGCAAAGCCGAAACGTGGTTTTGGATTTTTACCAAACAGAATAGAGGAGCGAATTTTTCGTTCCTAAAATATGCTTTGACCAAAGAGTTTGGCGGTTTGGAAAATGACCACGACCTTATTCTAAAAATATCTTTAAGGAAACAGGGTCCCAGGGAAACTTATGACGATTTCCATTCCACAATAATTTCAATGAATGCCAGATTAAGAGACCCATTGCCTGAAGGATCCCTATTGGACATACTCAAGAAAAATGTTAACAGTAACTTGAGAGTAATGTTATTCAACTCCCAGCCAAGGACTCTTAACGAATTTAGGGACATGGCAAGGCAGGGGGAAAGCGTTCTTAAGGATTGCAAAACTCACCCCCTAGTTTCTGCAGGTAGACATATAAACGAGGTTTGTATTAAGGAAAGCTCTGATGAGGAAATTGAGGATGATCCCCAAGTAGAGGCAATGCAAATTTCAAAACGCAAACCAGACTATTCTAAAATCCAATGTTGGAATTGTGAGGAATTTGGGCACTCCTATATATACTGCCCTAGCCATGTTAGGAACATTTTTTGTTTCAAGTGTGGTTTCAAGAATATTATTACCCCTAAATGTCCAAATAATCACCAGAAAAACTGGAAGTGCAGCGAAATGGGCCCCGGAACATCTCGCTCGTGTCAGAGAAGTCCGGGCGTAAATCAATTGCCGCATTAGACGCATTTTTTTCACATCAACAAAACCCTTACGTAGACAATTATGAATCACAAATAAATTTGACCGCCCCAGACCTTAAGACTACACAAAACTCACGATTGGAGCCTGCAGTCTCCCAACCTTATTCTGTTAAAGACGACTCACGTAGTAGCTTAATAAAAAGTAGAAGTACCACTAGTGAAAGTTTGTGCGTTGCTCCTGGAACTGACTTAGTAAGGAAAGCCGAATCCCTTTCTACAAAAATATATAAATGCAGACAGCGTTATATATTTAGACACTCAATTCGAAAGAAAATTGAGTCCACTATTCTATCGGGTAGAGATGATCGTCCATTTGCCAAGGTAACAATACTTAATGAACCGTTTTTGGCGTTGCTTGATTCGGGAGCAAATGTTTCGGTATTAGGAAACGGTTGTGTTGATTTTATTTCCCAACATGGAATCCGAATAAAGGAATACCGATCTTCAATATCGACTGCAAATGGAGAGAAACAACAAATCATAGGCTTTTGCAGTCTTCCAGTAAAATTCAAGAACGTGTGTAAAGAGATTTGTTTCTATTTGGTGCCAGGTTTACGTCAAAATGTCTATCTTGGTGTTGATTTCTGGAAATCGTTTGCCTTAGCACCAGACATTATTCCGGTAGTTTCCGAAATTCAAAAATGCCAAAACAATGATTCCAATTTTCATACTTTGACTCCCGAGCAACAGATCAAACTGGAGAATGTAGTTCTGAAATTTCCCTCTTTTGAGAAAATGGGCCTCGGATGCACTGATCTTCTAGAGCATGTAATTAATACTCAGGGTTCACCTCCCATTAAAGCAAAGCACTACCCTCTTTCACCTCCACGACAGGCCGAGGCGTTTCAGGAAATAGATCGGTTGCTATCATTAGGTGTTATAGAAGAATCTAATTCACCCTGGTGTTCGCCTGTTGTTTTAGTGCGCAAGCCTGGTAAAGTACGACTTTGCATAGATTGTAGGCAGCTTAATTCTGTGACCAAGAAGGACTCGTACCCTTTGCCTCATATAAACGGTCTTCTCAGCAGATTAAAGGATACTCACTTCATTAGTGGTATTGATTTGAAGGACGCCTTTTTGCAAATTCGTTTGTCAGAAACATCTAAAGAGAAAACTGCTTTCGTCATTCCAGGTAAACCTCTTTATCAATATAAATACATGCCGTTTGGTCTTTGCAATGGCCCACAAACTATGAGCCGATTGATGGACAAAGTCATACCTTCAAGGCTTAGAGAAAATGTATTCATTTACCTGGATGACTTACTAGTATGTAGTGAAGATTTTGAGACCCATTGCGCGATTTTGAGTGAAGTTTCGGATTGTTTGAGGGCCGCTAAGCTTACAATAAATGTCGGGAAAAGCAGATTTTGCCAACGTGAGATTAAATATTTAGGCTATGTTATTGGTCATGGTTGTTTAAAAGTTGATGAGTCAAAGATCGAGAGTATAGTCAGTTTTCCAGTTCCTAAGACAGCACGTCAAGTGCGCAGATTTGTGGGCATGGCCAACTGGTATCGCACATTTATTCGAAACTTTGCTGATTTGAGTGGGCCCCTGACCGATTGCCTCAGGAAATCCAACAAACCATTCAAGTTAACGGATAAAGCTGTGGAATCTTTTAATAGGCTGAAAATTGCACTGTCATCTGCGCCAGTTCTGTCCCAACCCAATTTTTCAAAAGAATTTATAGTGCAGTGTGACGCTTCTAAAGTTGGCTTAGGCGGAGTTCTAGTCCAATTCGATGACGATGGTAAGGAACACCCCATAGCTTTTGTGTCACAAAAGCTCAATAAAGCTCAACAGAATTATACAGTAACTGAGCTAGAGTGTCTTGCCGCCGTAATATCAGTTCAAAGATTCAGACCTTACATCGAAGGACTCCCTTTTCGGATAATTACTGACCACGCCAGTCTTAAATGGCTCATGAGCCAAAAAGATTTGTCTGGACGTTTGGCAAGATGGAGCCTTAAACTCCAGAGGTTTGACTTCAAAATCGAACATCGTAAGGGCTCTCTTAATGTGGTACCTGACGCTCTATCTCGTTTCAACGTAGACGAGTTAAAAATTATCAATGAGTTTGACTGTAAGGACATACATTTCGATAGTGCGGAGTATAAAAGTCTTAGGGAAACTGTCCTAGGGAATAAAGATATGCTCCCGGATGTGTGTGTAAAAGACAATATGGTATTTAAGAGAGTTAAATTCAGACGCGGACTGGAAAATTCTGAAGGAAGTGTGTGGAGGCTTTGGCTGCCAAAACCGTTAACAGAAATCGCAATACAGCAGGAACATGACTCACAAACAGCTTGTCATGGTGGACTTATGAAAACCTTATCAAGGTTGAGGCAGAAATATTTCTGGCCCAAGATGGCAAGGGATCTTAAGGAATATATTTCTAAATGTGACGTTTGCAAGTCTATTAAAAGCAATAATACAATTTCAAGACCTCCGATGGGGGATCAGTTTCAAACGTTACGACCCTTCCAAAGGTTATTTTTTGACTTTTTAGGTCCATATACATGTTCGAGGGCTCGAAACTCATACCTTTTTATATGCCTTGACCACCTCACGAAATTTATCTTTCTAAAGCCGATGAGAGCAGCTACTACGCAAAACGTCATATTATTTCTCCAATCGGAGCTATTTCCGACTTTTGGAGTACCCCAGTTCATACATAGTGATAATGGTAGGCAGTTTGTAGCTAAAGATATGAACGATTTCCTCTTACTGTATGGTATTGAGCATGTCAGAACCGGGTATTACTCCCCTCAGGCTAATGCGTCAGAGCGTGTCAACAGAGAGATTATTACTAAACTGAGATGTTTCCTGAAAAGCGATAAGGATCATTCTAACTGGGACAAATACATTCCACAGATACTTTCAATCTTAAGGAGTGACTATCACAGTTCGATTGATTGTTCGCCTTACTATGCGCTGTTTGGCCAGAATATGATCCAGCACGGGTCTGCGTACAAACTTCTGGACAAAATCGATTCTTTAAATTATGATCATCAGTATGTAGTAATTGATCCTGACAAACTCCATAGCATTAGGGACAGAATAAGGCAAAACTTAGACGCTGCACATGAAAGAGCAAGCAAAACATATAACCTTAGATCAAGGAATGTCGTTTTCGATACGGGACAAATCGTTTTTAGGAAAAACCATGTATTAAGCAAACTTTCTAACAAAATTAACTCCAAGTTCATGCCAAAATATATAAAATGCAAAATCAAATCAAGAGCGGGCAATTCCTTGTATGATTTAGAAGACTTGAAAGGCAATTACATTGGTCGGTTTCACGCTTCCGATCTTAAAAGGTAACAACTATTGCCCGGCTTATGAGTCGAGCCCCACGTTTAGACCAACATAAACGAAATGAAGAAAAAAATAATTGTTTTACTGTTCGCTGAATACAACTCGATTTGTTCAACGAAGCAGTTTTGTTGCAATTTTTTTTGTAGACTACATAGTTTTGCATTTATGCAATATATATATATATATATATACATTTTACCTTTCTTTAAAACCACTAAGCATTGATTTTCTTTGAACCGCTCATGATTGAAATGCTGGGCAGAGTATTTCAATCAAATTAGTTTTGTATTATGAAACCGTTACTGTCGGTAACAAATAATCACCACCAGTAGTAAAGAGTTAACAAATAATGCAACTGTGCATGACAGATGATTAACTATTACTTTGCTTCGCAGCTGATCTTGCGAAGGGGATAGGAAAAAAATGCATGTCAAGGAGAGTTTCCGGGGATTGACAAGAGAGCATCAAAAAAAAAAAAAGATAGACTTTACAAGCGTCACTCAAGAAGAAAAAAAAAAAAGGATTAGTGAGGCACGTGTGATGTGTATTCCTAAATAAATAAAGGAATCAATACACCATCACTATTTTACATTTAATAAACATAATTTAAAGAAAGCAACCTGTTCTCAGCAGCTAATATTTCATTAGCAATATTGTTAACTTTTTCGAAAGCGTGTGCCTAAATTCCCCATTGGGATCATTGTGCTCAAGACGAAAAGCAAAAACAGAAAACAATAAACATCTTCATTGATAAATAAAATTAAAAAGAAATAGTCTCCAAAATTTGTCAATTATCAATGAAAAATACCACGAATCTCCCCCTTCAACCAAAACCTCTTCATCAATAGCTGGCTTCTCCACTGGAAAAAAAGGTCTCCAAAATTGCCAATAACCCATAAAAAGAAACAAGGAGAGAACTAAGTGCAGAAGCGTACAGAAACAGAAATACCAGCAACAACAACAACACCTCAACATTGAACATCTTATTCTCCGTCATTAGTATTATTGTTTTTATTAAATGAGAATATATGTATATATTCATGTATGTAAGCATAACCTGTAAGACCAACATTTGGGCCACGTAAGTTAGAAAAGAGTAAAACAAAGTACAAAATTGATAATACCACAAAAAAATAAAACAATAATCAGTACTTATTTATATTTATCTGTCATAAATAAAAGTTGAAGTTACAGGGTTTACAGTATTAACATATCGTCATGACTCGTCGAATGGCCATTGGAACGATCATCATCAGACGACTGTACAAGGTTTGAACAATGCAGACTGAAAAAAAAGCACATCATCAAAAATTATCACAGGTATTCATTGATCATATTTTGTCTTGTTTTGTGTTTACTTTCATGCCCAAAAATACTCTTACGTCTAATGCATTGGTTAAGTAATCATTATAACGCTTTGTAAAAGTTCGTCACATGCTAAAATTTAGTTTTAAACATTAAACTTGAAAAAAATTAAACTCAGAACAAATAATCATTAATACTTAAAGCCTTTGAAGCGCTATATTTTTTTTATCACATTAAGTAGGACTGAACTTTAGTTGAAGATTAATAATCTATTGGAATTAATTATATTTATATTTGTATGGCACTGCTTATTATGCATATTATACGTCATATTATAGGTTATATATTGGATAACATGATATTTTAAGTTTACTTAATAAAGGAAATGCATATTGAATTAGAAATGATAAGGTGATCGATATCTTCTGAGCTTGTTTAAAAGGGGTAACTTATAAAAAAATACCGGGTGTGCAAGTTACCAAGGCGTATGTCATATACTGACATGGGAGGGAAAAATGCACCCCTCAAAGTACCAACACCACCTTTGTTTTTTTTTGTAGCTGTAACTAAATGTTCTGCTCGTTTAGGCTTATAATTGTGGCATGTAATTGCTGTGTTGTACCACATCCATAAGGGGTACCGAACAACGCCTTTGACCCACTGAGCTGGTCGTTCCATCTTTTTTTTCTACATGCCAAGCGTACTTTTTCTGGATAAATTTACAACCCTGTGTGCAACAGTACATAAATATAAACAGTGTGTAATGAGGAGCTCAAATCGCAGAAAGGCTATGCTCTGCTGTTCAAAAACAGTCTATAATTAGTCATGGCCTGGGTTCGAAGCCAATTTGGGTGGAGATGAGCGATGTGATGGTTGTGAAGCAGCCATAGTATCTACTCCAGCCAGAAAGTCTTCCATTTTACTTTTCTTGTCTTCTTTAAAAATATTGATCACTCCAATTTTATCACAAACATTTTTCTCAATTTTGACGAGGTAAATATTCGACTTTTTACCTCCTCTTTTTAAATTTAAATTTAAGCCATTTAAGTTTTTCATAAAATGTTTTTTCTTTTATACCCTTTGCCAAAAGGATATACAGTATTTATCGGATATAAAAAACTCGAAAAATCCACGAAAAAAGTTTCTTATAAGCGTTTCTTCCTTATATACAATTATTTTATATAAGAAACTTATTTCTTATATAAGTAGCTATGGCCATAAGGCATTTGTTTCTTATATGAATACACGAGCTTTTTTACCTTTTTATGTATATACGTAGATGTATGTATGTAAATAGAAAAATAAAACAAATCAAAATTGTGTTTTTGTGTATATTGGCCAATTCCTTGTTCTACGTGTAAAACAAATCAAATTTTATTTTATTAACCCCTTTAGTAAATAGATATAAAAAACTAGACAACTTCAATTTGAAAAAAAAATTATATGTAGTAAATACATATACATACATACATAATTCATTTTGTACTATTTATTTATTTATTTACGAGGCAAGAAACAAAAACTTCTCATGAGCACTAAAAGTAAAAAAAAAACGTTGTTGTTGTTGTAAAACTGTCAGAAAACAGAGTTGTCCATGCAAACTACATAAATTTAGTGTTGCCCTTGAAAGTTTCTTATATAAATTCTTTTTTTATACATTTTGTGGTTTTGGTGTTTAAGAAAAATGTTCTTTTATCAGTTTTTTCTTATAAGCGTTTTTCTTATATGAAACTTTTTTTGTTAGAAAAAACACTAAAAAGATATGGTGTTTTTGCAAATGTTTCTTATAAGCGTTTTGTTCTTATATGAGATGTTCTTATATCCGATAAATACTGTATATATGTAGATTTGTCACAAAAGGCCAGTTTTCGGGCACCGATTGTGAAGCCACCAAACACTTTATTGACCTAAATCTTACTTTAATCGTTTCATAAATGTCCCCTCTGCTTTATAGGAGTGGAAATAAGCACAATCGGGGCCATAATTGCTAAGATATAGACAAAAAACATAACTCAATTTTTTACCACATGTATTGTTAAAAAAAACAAAAAAAAGTAAAAAGAGCAAAAGCAACCAAGCGGACTCGACCCAGCAAGTGCGGGTTGACAAGCAGCTTACACTTCTTCCATTCAGCTACCGCCGCGTGTTGATCGTGTTGGCATTTTAGGTGTATACATGTAGACATTTACCCTTTTTCTTATAGGTTTGATTTTCATTTAGCTAAACA
This sequence comes from Sturmia bella, assembly GCA_963662145.1. NCBI lineage: Eukaryota > Metazoa > Arthropoda > Insecta > Diptera > Tachinidae > Sturmia > Sturmia bella. The sequence goes on along the minus strand of OY759168.1, from coordinate 32,095,071 downwards.
AACCAGAGATGCGAAAGTTTGCACAATTGAACTTTGTCAAAACAATGAAAAACAAAAATACACAGAAAAAAAAATGATTGTATATATGAGAACTTTCTGTTATCAATATGTATAAAATAGGATTGCTATGAAACTTAAGAAAGTTGTACAAAATTGTTACTTCAAATTGGTTCCAGCAATGATTTTGGTAAAAAAAATTCCACCTTTGGTAACACAAACTAAGAGTTCATAATACAAATACTACACCTGATCAACTTTCATTACATTTATAATATGATAGATCATTTATTTTTATTCATTGTGGTCGATATCATTGTGCTCAAAAAGTTTTATAACATGTATGTATGTTATAATATGTATACATTTTCAGCAGAATGTAAGAAAAAGAAAAGCTCTTATTGTAAATTTTTTTTCAGACATTACATAATTTAATCGAAAACCGAGTGTATTTCGTTCCTTTTGGGAATTTTTCCACGTTTTTTTTCAAAGCTAAAAACTTTTTTAACTATGTTCTTTTAGGTCTAAAGGTGGAATCACACGATTGCCTCAATGCACCAATTTTACACAATTTTTATTGGGCTGAATTGGAGCATAATAAAAAATGTGTCCCAATCAAATTCTCTGCAATCACATGATTGTCACATTTTAATGAAATTTTATTGTCGCAAATTGCAGCAAAATAATTTAGTACCAATAATTGCGGCATTATAGTCACACGATTGTTATATTATATGGCAACTCTGAGAAACAGCTGTTGTAGCTGATGACTTTGTTTTCCCAAAAAAAAAAAAAAAAAATTAAATAAAAATATGGTTTGTTCATTAAAAAGAAAGAAAATTGCTTCGGCGCTATTATTATAATGTTGTGCGGGCTGAAAATGCAAAAAATGAATAGTAACAACAATGGAATTTTACTGATTGAAAAGCAGAAATCATGTTTGGAAGACGCGTTTAAACAATTTTGAAACTAAATAAATGTATACATATGTATGTATGTATCACAGATATTATTGGCGGGCATTGTCTTCTTTGGTTGCCGCATGAGAACACAATAAATATTGGTGCATTTTTAGAATTTTTATTGGTGATTAGTTGTATGTCAAGTGTTCACACAAGTGTTGTCGCTTCAGGGTTATATTTAATTGGGACAAATAGAAACAACATTCGTTTTGGATGCCGCATGAGCCAATAAATTGTGCTATCACACGATTGGCACACAAAATGTAACAAAAATTCGTGCATTGCGGCAATCGTATGATCCCACCTTAAAACTGTAGCTTATTATATGTTGTGTGCCTTTTTTAGCCGTCTGTATGCCGCCGACATTTCGTTGATGCTAGTCAACTTATCAGTAGACTTGAAAAATTCTTAAAAGAATGTTTGAAACTTAACTATTTATTCCATAATGCCCATGAACAAAATGAGAATCAGAAATGTTCAAACAAATATTTCATACAGGAAACATTTTTTGGTCTTGCAACTCTTTTATTTTTCTTTATAACTTCTACGAATTGCCGTCGGTGGTTACTTTGATTTTCGTTCTTGAAAGGTGGGTTTTTAGACCTAAAATAATACATTTCAATTGGCTCTTATAGCAAATAAATAATTAAGTTCTTTTGTAGTCTTCGAGTAAAAAACGGAATCCTTCTACGTCCGTCCGCCACAGGTCCCATTATCTCGAACAGTAAGAGCTCGAGACATGAAATTTTCACAGTACCCAGCCGCTACAACAACAAATACTAAAAACAACGAAGAGTTAACAACTAAAGGGGGTCCCCATACAAGAAACTGTGAAAATTAGTAAAATTAGCTGTAACTTTTAAACCATAAAAGCTACAAAGCTGAAATTTTCACAGTATATGCAATAACATAGGCTCTACAACAACAAGTATCGAAAGCAACAAAAAATGTAGAACTAAAGATTGCTCCCATAGAAGGAACTGCGAAAATTAGCTGTAACGTTTGAACCAACCAGAGCTAGAGAGCTGAAATTTTCACAAGCTATGTTCTTACATAAGACTGCAAGAAATTGAAATTAGTTGTAACTTTTGAATCGCAACAGATAGAGACTTGAAATTTGCACATGATGGGCAGTTACCAGACCTACACAGCAACAACAAATACCAGAAATAGCCATAAATTTTGAACCGCACGAAATAGAGATTTGGAACTTTCACAGTATACATGTGTAGTAGTTGGTAGGCCACTACAACAACAAATATTAAAAAAAAAAAAATTAAAAACGTAAGTAGTCCCCATACAAGAAACTGCGACTCTGGTAGTTCTCTGCGCTCACAGAATGAAAGTGGAACCCTTTTGTGCGACTTCGCTGTTCATGCGTCCATGCGTCACAGGCCCCCATCTCTCAAACGGTAAGAGCTAGAGAGCTGAAATGTTCACAGGTCATATGGTTAACCGGCGGCTACTACATAATAAGCAATAAAAACCAAAACGAAAGGGGGGTCTCCATACAAGAAATTGTGAAAATTAGCAAATATAGCTCGTAAGTTTTGAATCACAAGAGATAGAGACCTGAAATTTGCACAGTCTATGCAGTCGCCAGGCCTGCACAACAACAACAAATACCAAAGGTAGCAAAAAGTGAAAATTTAAATACGGGGACACCCTTTAATTTGAAAATTGACTTTTGTTTTTGAACCGCAAAAGATGGATATTTAAATTTTTCACTTGCTGTACCAAAAGTTGCAACAAGTTAAAATTTAATTGCTGTTCATGCGCGGGGAGACCATTCAACTTGAAACTTGAACCACCAGAAATAGAGGCATAAAGTTGACACAGTGCATGTAGTTATCTGTAGAGGCACATCAACAAATACTAAAAAGAATGACAAGTTAAAAACTGAAGAATGCCTTATACCAGAAGTAGCCTTTATCTCTACCACTTGGACGGTATGTGAAGGGTTCCCTTCTCATACTTGGCTCAATTTATTTATTTTACTGTGTGGAAAGAAATTTAATATGAAAAAAATAGCGAAGGAATCAGGCTTCAATTCGATATACAGCATGCACTCCTGGGTCTTAAATTTATATAGAGTTTTGTGCTGGAAAATATTGTTTCAAGTATTTCCATTTTTTTTTTTCAAATGCCATCTTTGCCATTTTGTTTTTATGAATGAACTTTTAAAACATTTTGCTTATTAAAGCTTTGTGCAACGTTTCCGAATTAGACCGTATACATACATATGCATGTATGTATATTTGAAATGATCTTTTTTAACATTTCCACTATTAAATGTTCCCCAATTAAGTATCATTTTGCATGCAGTTTTTGTTTTCATTTCAATATCAACACGAAAAAAGTGATTATATTTGGTCTCCATTTTTTTGCAAATATTTTAAATATCTTTTCCTTTGGCTTGTTCAATTGTTATTAAACCTTTTAGTGGGAAAAAATATGTTTGGCTTATTTATTTATTTATTTGCATCGATATTTGTAGTTGCCAACACCAGAAACATGCTGTTGCATGTTCAAAAAAGGCAACGAAACAAACTGTTGCACGGTATTTATAATTGAAAAATAATTGAAATAATGTTGTTTGTTTATTTTTGTTTGCAAAGTTTGAAAAGAAAAATAAATCACCTTCTCCACAAAGTCAAAGAAAGGCAACAGAATTTATTATAGAATTTATGAAATATTATGGCAGACAAGCTTTTTGCCCACAAATTGATTGCAAAAGGTAGTAAAAGATTTGCAAACAGCAAACGTCTGTTAAAACTTAATTTCTTGAAGAAAAAAGAAAAACGGAGAAAGAAGCTGAAAATGAAATGCTCTTTTTTTATATTATTTATTGAATTTGTTTCATGTTTAAAACAAAATCCGTTTTATGACGTTATACAATTTTGAAATTTAAGCATTTTGAACAAACATTTTTTTCTAGTAATAATTTTTAATGTGGTTTTAAATTTATTTTTTTTTTTTTTAGGTAAGATGATTTTGCATTTGCATTTCCTTTTGAAATTGGTAAGTCATTCATGGATCCAAAGCCATTTAAGTTGTTTACAAATTGTGTGAAAAAAGTGGGAGTTGTCGAAAAGAATCCCATAACCAAAATAGATCAGGCCATTTCAAGCTAGAAAAGTGGGTTGTCTAAAACATGTCTAACAAAAATGTGTTTTGTTTTTAACTCGTTCTTCGTTCTGTTGCAAGAGAGTTATTTTTTATTTATTTGTTGTGACTTTTATACAAATTGTAGGCATTCATTTTTACTTGATTTTGAAGAAAACCACTTTAATTGACTGCTACAACTTTACCCACACTCGAATATCGAATAAAAAAAAAATCGGCTAAACCGATTTGCTTGAAATTTCTGCAGTTTATCTCTGCACGTCTGGTAGAAACCGTAGGCGATGTGAATTTTAATTCAATCGCAAAGTGGTAAAATCGGTAACTTTATACTTCCGGACTTCGCATACGTAGCACAAGACTTTAAAAAGGACTTTAAAAATAATTGGATTGATGTCTGGTGCCTTTTTGAAGTTTTGAATTTTAAGCATATAAAAGGGGTAAAATCTGCATTTCGGTATTTTTCCTATTATTTCAGCAACTTTCCAGACTCTTGGGAAGTACTTGATACGGATAACTGAATTAAATATATTTCTTAAATACATAAGCTCATTATTTGGAAATTATTTTAAGAATTTACCAGTGATCTGATCATCGTAAGCATGATGTTTCATGATTGTTTTGATTTCATTAAATGACATTTTCTGATAAGACTTAATAAAAGCAAATTCAGGTGATTCTAATAAACTGATGGAGAGTGTACTGTCTATGAATTATTGATTCTTTAAGATATGGTTACAAATTGAAATTTTTTTTAATAATAATTCAGAAAAAAAAAACAAGTGGGCTCAACCGGGATTTGAACCCGGGACCTCTCGCACCCAAAGCGAGAATCATACCCCTAGACCATTGAGCCTCATGAAAGCTAAATTTCAAAATTTTGTTTCGTCGGATTTGTTGAACGAGTCTTACCTTTGATATCAAAAGCAATAGCAGCATGCATGATTTATTTAAGTTTTAAATTAGTTTCTTTAATCAAATGCAATACGAATTTTACTTGTAATAAAACACTTGTAAGTTTCGATAAACAGTGCACCGAGTTTCGATTTTCATGGAACTGAAAATTAATTTTGATCATTAAAAAAGGCGGTATATTTTAGGGATGTAAGCAATGCGATGGCAAATAACAGATTTGAATTGTTGCTAATGCTAAGAAAAAAATCGAAACCAAATAACAAGATTAATTTAGTTATTAACTATTTTCAAATACACTATTGAACTGTACTATTCTAGGTCTAAATTGCCCTTATTACTGGTTTTTGTCAGAATAAATAGTAAAGATTCAAATATGCTTTTTAGTTTTTTTAAGTCTACCGACGAGTTGAGTGGTGTTAACGAAATATCGGAGGCATATACATACATAGGTCTTTTCAGATCTAGAACAATACATTACAGCAAATATTAATTAAAATAATTTTAGAATTTACTTTTTGATACTTTTAAATCGTAATAACTCCTTGCTTGTATAAAGGTTGTTTGTTAGGTTAACAATAAACATGAATTGTTATTTAATAAACATGATTTTCAATAAAAACTCAAACATTTTCAATTAATGACTATTTTTTACTTTCCATTTCGTATTTGCAGAACATTGATTTTTCACGTAGTCGAAATTTCAAAAAAAAAAATTAAATTTAAAAATTCTCAAATACAATTGAGAAACGGCACTTATACCACTAAATAGACCACATTCTGGTCTTCCTTTTCCATGTGGTCCAGTTGAATTACAATCCTAAAATATGCCCATATACAACATATGTTCAAATTCTTTCAGAGACTTTTTTAAAGCACGTTTCCATTACGAGTTGAATCACCCGCTTCGCTCTCTTTATAATATTTACGAAGCATGCTGCTTACATGACTTACCTATGTGCTTCGATTTGACAGTTGTTTTTAATAAAGAAACAAAACATTTTCATTATTTCGAAAAGCAAATTAAAAAAAAAAAAGAAATGCGGTCGGGGGACCCCCGTTAGGAACGAAGTTCCTTACGTTTTTTTTCATCTTTGAATGTAATACAAGGTGAAATCTGTATGTTTTATTTTGTGTTGTTTTTGAAATTTTATGATTCTTTAAATTTTTGGAACGTTTTCCAACTAATTAATATTTATTGGTAGGTGTCTCCGCTGATGTCAGTGGAGACACTGCCAATCATACACAATTGCTTTTCGACAGTACACCAATACATATAAACAACTCACACGCTTTCGTGACGATTTCTACTAATTTCCACTACCAGCAAGCCGCGTTAAGGAACTTCGTTCCAAAAACATGTAAAAAATACAAAAAGTGGAAAAATAAGAAAGTCCGTTGACTTTTTAGCTGGCGGCGTTACAGGACAACGGAGGAAGCTATCACAGTAAATACTTTGCTAACTTTATTTATTTATTTTATTGTTTACATATGTATATGTATAACATTTTGCAGTTATACTGTACGAAAAACTAAATCAAAACAATGCAAACTATATAGCACAATACACAAAGTTGGCCAATAGTTAAAAGCTGCTCAACTTTCGTACTTTGCGTTGACGGCGCCAAAACGCTTACTCTAGAACACATGCATTTTAACAATTCGATAATTTCAGTAAATGTCATCAGGTTTTGAATTTCTTAATAAGAAAAAACAAACACCCAGATCTACATATGTAAACATTTTTAATTCCATTCTTCATATTGATATTGTAATTAAAACTTATTTTTCTGGTCACGAGTTGTCAACGTACATATGTATATACATACATACGTAGTTTTGTTGCCCATCAATATGCGAAAAATTGCAAAGGAATTGTATATGCCTCTCAATTTTTGATAAGAAATTGTTTTCGAGTAAAACATTTTCGATATATTATTGAAGTGCATGCTAAAGAGAAAAAAAAGTAACTGGGCTCAACCGGGATTTGAACCCGGGACCTCTCGCACCCAAAGCGAGAATCATACCCCTAGACCATTGAGCCTTATGCAAGGTGCTAGGCAAAGGGTGCAACTAAACTGATAATAAATCATATTCAATCCCAATACAAATCTGTAACACAAACAAAAGAAAAAATAAAAGCAATGGGTTGTAGCTGTAGCCAAACACTAAAGCCGGCTCTTTTAGGAGCAACTTCAATTTTAACATCTGCTATTGACTTTGTTTTCAACTATAGTAAAAATAAGGCTGATTTAAATTTGAGTCAGCTTTAAATGGGTGCCACGTTATTTTTCGAAAATGGTCTCATAGAATGAACCTCTTACAAATATGAGTAAAATCCCCTCTCTAATTGAATAACTCTCCAAAATTAGGTGCATATAAAAACACACACACACACATATGTATGTAAATGAAAGATTTCATTAGTATGTAAACAAAAAAGTTTACACTAAAGACATGTTTACTTTCATTGTGGCATTTGTTGGATCAAAGTTGTTGCTAAATAGACGTTTCCGTTTAAAGTCGGCTATTTCTCGTCTATAATAGAGGAAACGCTTTATTCAGTAGTGAAAACTGCTTAAAACATAAATTTTCGATGTCTATAGTTGTGGCAAAATAAGATTGACCAAGTCGTAATGAAGCGTTATTTTATTGTGTAAAACAAATCTGAGCCAAGATCACAGGATTTTTAATGTGCTCGATTGGTATGCAATAATAAAATTGTCGCAATCGAATTCTCAGCAGTAGTAGATTGCCTCATTTTTGCAATTTCGATTGCTGCAAAATTGTGACACATAATTTTATGTCGTCACAGCTGAGTCATACGATTCTTCTAACTGGCGGCAGCAGCAAAAATCATATTTTGTGTTTATTATTCAGATTTCTTTAAAAAGAAAAGTAAATTGGCTAATATTCTATTTTTGTTTTTCAAATTTTGTATTGAATGTTGTCCTATAAGAAATTAATAACTAAAAATATTATTTAGATAAACCAAAAATTAAAGTATGCGTAAGAAATGTTTAGCATCGTTATATAAAGGGTGTTTTTTTTTTCCATGTATAGAACTTTAAGTTGTCATTACTGTTCAAGATGGCGACCGATTTAACAGCTGTCAAGTGATTTATTCTCAGTTTGGTTTGGCAATTCAAGAATTGAAGCCAAACGATCATCAATAAGGCGTAGATACGTCGAATGGGCCCAAAACGAGATGGCTGATGTTCCCGATTTTCATAAGCGAATTTTGTTTAGCGATGAAGCGCACTTCTGGTTGAATGTCTACGTCAACAAACAAAACTGCCGCATTTGGAGTGGAGCTAATCCTCAAAAATTGACTGACTTCCAGAAAGACTGACTGTTTGGTGCGCTTTATGGACTGGTGGGTGGAATCATTGGTCCGTACTTCTTCAAAAACGATGATGGCCAGAACGTTACAGTCAATGGTGATCGGTATAGAGCCATGATTATTAACTTTTTCATTCCTAAATTGAATAACCATGATGTCCAGGAGATGTGGTTTCAACAAGGCGGTGCAACATGTCACACAGCTCGTGCCACAATCGATTTATTGAAAGACATGTTTTGGACCTGTGAATTGGCCTCCAAAATCAAGTGATTTAACACCGCTAGACTACTTTCTCTGGGGCTATGTAAAATCATTGGTCTATGCGGATAAGCCACAAACGCTTGACCATTTGGAAGGCAACATTCGCCGTGTTACTGCCGATATACGGCCACAAATGTTGAAAAAAGTTATCGAAAATTGGACGCCCTGGTTGGACTACATCCGCGCCTGCCGTGGCCGCCATATGCCAGAAATCATATTTAAAATGTAATGCCACAAGATTATCTTTCGGATAAATAAAATTCATGTCAATCGAATAATCAATCCATCGTTGTTTTATTGCAACTTAAAGTTCTATATATCGAAAAAAAAAACACCCTTTAGTTTAGTGTATAGATTTATAGGCTGAAGCTTTGAGTTAGCAAGTGCTTTTTCTTTTCTTATATTTTTATATAAAGGCTCTTTGAAACCTCGCCATCTGGAATGAAGGCAGATTTCTTTCACAACTAGCAAATAGTTATTGTGTTAGTTAAATTTTATGCGTGTAAACAGGAGAATCATTATTGTGTCAAACAGAATATTAAAAATACCCATCTGTATGTAACATAATTGACAATCAGTGTTGCCAGCTTAGGGGGTTTTCTTTCTTTTAAGGGTGAATTTGGGATATTTTTAGGGGATTTTATGTGTTTGGTTGAACGATAAAGTGGCAGGAGTTAGAAGATTTTTCAACTGATAAGTTTGAAAATTGTTTTTAAAGTATAATTAAATGAGATATTTTATGTTCATCTAGCAGCTTCAAGTACAGAATTTTGCAACTGGTAATTAACAACTACTTTTTGTTTTGTTGAGTTGAATGAATTTTTTCCTTAAGGGTAATTTCTTTGAATTTTTGCCGTTTCTTAAGAATTGGAAAAATTAAAATATCTAAGAACTTTTTATAAAATTGAAACTCTTTTTATGAAAATGCCAAAAGAACGTTAAGAGCGAAGAAGACTTAGAAACTCTTAATATTTTTGAAGACACTTAATTTATAAATATGTACTTAGATCTCAAAATATGTGAATACAAATAAATCGAAAATTTATAATAAATTTTTATTTCTTTTTAATTGGGGAAAGTTGAACAATTTTATGCAATTTCCGCATTGTCAATGCATTAATATTGGTGATTCGCAAACTAAAGCAGAATGTTCACCAAAATTTTTTAAGTGGATTTTGTAGAAAAACGCTGAATTTTAGGAGGTTTTAAAATTATAAAAATTATATTGACCTGAGAAGACTGTTGTTGGCAATAGACAATACTTAAATGAAGAATGTGTGTGCGTTTTAAAAGTTCAAACAAATGTAAAGCATACTTTGGGGATATTCCAAAACTAATATGAATTAACTAGAGTGGCCAGATCGTAAGGAATTTGATATTGTTAGTTTTACTTAAAGCATGGAAATTTTTAACTTTAGTCCGATTTGTAACTTCTAGCTTTTTTTTTTTGAGTAAACGATTTGGTTGTTCGTATTTTCGTGCCGTCATTTGAGCTCACCTCATATTGAATTTGTAAACCGTGCACATTATACATATTTGCATTGCTATGTTATATTTAAACAGATGACAATTATTATTCGCTCATAAATTTCTTGTTACAGGTATTTCAATTACCTATTCCGGAATTCCTATAACAAAGTGAAAACGTTTTCTCTTAATAATTATAGCATTGTTGCCTAGAAAAAATATGTTAGAAAACACATTTGTATTTCGGGAAAGCAGACTTAAGCACTTTCAATGCGCCATTGCAAAAAAAAACAACTCACAATAACTTTACAAAATATAAAAATAGAATTTTTTGGAACGAAGTTCCTTAACGCAGCTTGCTGGTAGTGCAAATTAGTAGAAATCGTCACGAAAGCGTGTGAGCTGTTTATATGTATTGGTGTATCTGTCGGCAAACAATTGTGTAGGTGTCTCCACTGACAGCTGCAGAGACACCTACACAATAAATATTAATTAGTTGTGAAAACGGACACTATCAGTTGATAGATGTCGCTAAAGAAAAGTATGTCACAACAAAAAACAGCAATATTGAAAAATTTTCTTCGTTTTGTAGCAGATTGACAAAAAAAATACTGCATGTGTCGGAAGTAAAAAAATAAAACGTGCCAAAAATTTTAAGAAGCATATAAAATTTAAAAATTTCAAAAACAACACAAAATAAAACATACAGATATCAGCTGATATTACATTCGAAGATGAAGAAAAAACGTAAGGAACTTCGTTCCTAACGGGGGTCCCCGACCGCATTTTTTTTTTTTTTTTTTTTTTAATTTTAGTGCCATAACGCGGAAATTCACGAAATAATGCGTGATAATTCTAAAACTTGATCACGAGCCCGCGTGACACGACATGTTCACAACAACCGCACATCTCTAATTTGAATACCTTGATGTTTTTTTTTTCTCTTAAGAACTTTCAATTTGTTTTCATAACTTTTACCTGAACATTTATTAAATATTGCCCAGAAGAGATACCCCATTATCTTCTTCTAGTTTCGAATAAGTTATTTGCGCTAAAACATAATTTTTTTTTTTTTAATATATGTATGTGTATAACGATATTTTATTGTAAATCAAAAATTTTAGCTTACAATTAAAATAAATCTTATTAGATACATATGTATACAGCACTTATGGTTAAACAATATGAAACTTTTTAAAAATACATAGTTTAAATTAATACAATTTACTTAGCGGTTGTTTTTTTATATGTAGCACACTTCTAGTCACATTTAAGATACAATAAAACATAATATAAAAGAATTTTTTAATTTGTGGCGATATTTTTTCGATTTGTGCACTCACAGAGAACTAATAAACTTTTGCTTACTCCAAAAAGAAATTCTTAAATACATATATATGAAATTATAGTTTATTATTTTATAGTTATTTACATGTTTTTTTTTTTGTCGTTCTAAAATTGCATATGTAAGCAGGTAAACAAAATCATAGCGGAGCGTTTTAGCGAAATTCTGTAAAATGTAGAAAAAATTCATTGGCGGGAGAAAAGAATATTGTATAAGTTTGGAGAGAAAAAAGAAACCCTTTGCCAAAATACTTCCCGCCCAAGTTAAAATGCCGAACAAAACAGAATTGAAGCGTCTAGCGTTGCCTAGCTTCATACAGTTCTCATATACAGATAAATCGTTTGAGGCTTGACGTTTGCCTCCATGCAATTAGAATAGCCAATTACGCTAGAAAGTGAAGTTGGCTACGAAATCTTGATTTTTTTTTCTGCTTCTGCACACAAACACGGTCAAATATGCGTATAACACGCTAGGTACTTTTGCTTTATTGGGAATAAAATAAGTATTTAACCATCGTTTTAAATAAATGGGTGTTCATTGTATTTCTAATACATACAGTTTTACAAACAAACAAACAAAAAATGGGAAGATTTTTGGAATTAACAAATTTTAAAATTCTCTAAAAAAAACATTTTTTTTTTTTAAATTTGTTTCTCAATAACTTCATAAAAATTAGTTATACTAAAACAATTGTTTTAGATTGGTTTAAAGCTGGCATAATTAAGAATTTTCTGAGATATTGTGCACGCAAATCGAGTAGATAATTTCAAAGTTATCATGCGATGTCTGCTGCAGTCTACAAAATCTCGTATTTTAGAAACAAATAACTTCTGTCTGGGATCTGAAACACTAATGATTTTTGTAGCCAGGGAACAGAGTAGCCAACTATTAGTCACTTTTCGAAAATCGGAATTCGTATAGTTTAAAAATCTGGACTGTTTCACACAACAGTTTTCGGTTCTTTTTTTAAAACCCGGTTCGAATAAACCGGCCTTTTTGGTTTTTCTCATTAAAAGTTATGTATTTTTTGCATTTTATTGCTATTTTAACAACAGCAAAAAAAAATTGCATAGAAATTTAAAATCTTATTAAGCTAGATTATATATAAAATGGAGTAAGAGAAAAATTAGGCCAGATTTTCTTAGTCACATCACTTGTTTGTGACTGTTCTGGCCGAAGTCGCTTGACTGACACTCGAAGGAATTCCCACAGATATGTATTGTATTGGTTACAAAATGTAATAATTGCCACGAGAATCGCCTAAGTTGTTACCTGGTTTTCAATAGCGACAATAGTTATGGCGTGATGTAACTATGAGCATTATAGCCTTTTTACACCGACGTACATCTTACATCTTTCATCAATTTGCAAAGATGTTTACATCTTCCCCTAAGAATTATACAGGGCGAAAATTCGACATCTTTCTACATCAGCAGAAGATGATCCTTTCTCATTTTGTTCCATCTTACAGCTTTCGATTTTTTTAGTGCCATCACTAAAAAAATTGCAGAAAATCAATTGCTTTTGTACCATCACCAGCAAAATGACATGTCAGAAAATAATTAATTATAAATAAATTCATTTCAATTGCAGTGCAAAAGCAAGCTGGTGTTCGCATCATATGGTCAATCGATATGGAGAACATGTTGCTTGACCTATGGGAAGAAAAAAATGCAAAAGTCCTCCCCAAGTCCATTTAAAATATTTTTTTATTTTTCACAAAAAATTAGCGCCTTTTTTCTGACAGATAAATAAATGAATGATGAAAGATACTGTCAATGTAAACGACTGTTTCACATTTTCAACATCTTCCATGCGTTTCACGTGGATGTTAGTCAGTGTAAAAAGGCTATTAGAGCTGGCAAACGTATCGATAGCATCGAGAGTTTTGATTTCAGAGAATTATCGATAGTTTTTCCAGCGATACTATCGTTCAAAAATATACTACCAAATTAAAAGCAATTTGATTACAATTGGCCACAATATCTGAACTGCGGTTGATATTTAGTCGGCTTAGATTTCTGCTCTCCAAACATCAGTGACGCTGCAATTTTAATTAAGAACTATAAAGTTTGTTCTTAAAAAATAATATTTCTACATAGTTTTGTTGGTACATATTTTAAAAGAACATCCGCTACTGTCTTGACAGATAAATATTATCGTTAATTTGTACATCTGTGTGTATTTGGCGAAACAGATTTCGTTTACAAAATATTGTGCCTTGTGTATTTTTTTTTTTTGTGGAATTCCAGAAGGCCGAAAGGATGTCTAGTAAAGCTGTCTCTATTATTTCTAATAGCTGAATTTGCTTAAAGCCAAAACATGTTGATGTGTTGCAAAATTATCGGCTTGCTCAATAATTATAAATATTGGGCAAGAGCTGTGATAAAAAGTACAAAGTATTCATACACTAATGATGTTACAAACACTCAGTCTGAAGCATGTTAAGTTTTTTAGCTCTTCATATATTTTGTATTGTTGCTTTTTATTAATGAAGAAAAGACCAAACAAACTCACTTAAAACCAGTGTCTGAATGTATCAATAAACACACATATAATGTATCAATAAACTATCGAATGGCGCGACTATCAATAGTTTGCCACCTCTAATGAGTATCACAGCCCCATTGACAAAAAATCAGGACTGAAAACTAAGAACCAAAAACCAATCACCTTTGCTAACAAGTTCTCTTGGTAATGAATGAACTCGCCTTAGAATTCGCTTTGATATTTTTTAGGTTGCAATCCCTCAAGAATGAGGGCAAGAAGAAGTACAAGCAACACTAATCTAAATTTTGTAGTGTAAGACCGTTAAAATGTGTTGGAATTTTAACTACGAAATATTCGAAAATGGTGAATACTTGGACATCTGGCAACATCTTTACTTAGATTGCAACTTTGAACAAATAATAAATTAAACGGTGAAACATCGAATGTACATATGTGCATATAAAAGTGGGTATTATCTGCTGATTATCAAACTCCGTTGTGAGACCGAAAGCTAGTGAAATTTTTCATAGTCTTAGAGAAACACAAGTATTAAAGCGTTATTGAAGTTAAGCTGAGATCTGTGTTTGATTTGGTAAGCCCTTCACCGTCCAACAGACACTGTAATACCAACTGGTTTTTGGAACATCCCGAAAACCACTATATTTTGAAAACCGGTTTCGCAAAACCCAACTTGACACCTACAAAATCCGATTGTTCGAATAATTCGAATTAAGAAAAAATTTACTTCTGATCTTTCATAGCCACCTTATTGTGTTGCCCTGTTGTTTTGCGGCCATATATTGATAAAATGTATTTAAGGCAAAAAAAAAAACCGAAAATACTGATAAAGAAGTAGGTAAACTTTCCTATATTTTCAATTTTTAAATTTGAAAACATTTATATTTGTCATTTTGAAATCTGCAAGCAAAGAAAATTTCATTATTAAAATAAAAAGAATTTTTTTTATATATAAGCGCTTAGTTCTGACGCTTAACGCTCTAATTGTGTTTACATGTTACTTATGCAATTATTTAAAATTCAGTTTATTTTCAATTAAAAATATCGTCTACTAATTCTTTTGTTATAATACGATGTGGTCGGGTGGGATTTACCTTTGGACGTTGGTATAAACGAGCATTGATGGCATAAAGACGAGGAGACAGATCACAGCGCACATTAAACCACCAGTCACAAACAAAAACAGCCTGAGAAAATTGGGTGCCATTCGGACAAAGAAATGATGCCTGGCGCCCATCAATGTCACAATAGTGCCAACCTAAAGAAAACAAAAAAGAAATTATTTAAAATCATGTTTCTACTCGTACAAGCTGAAATGTAAATACGCAAACACATTAAATAACTTTTAAAACATTAATAAACCCATAATAAATTTATGAAACTTATCCTTATTACCAGCACTACATGCATTGCCATTTAAATTACTCACCCTGGCACCTGGTCTCCATATCGGCAAAAAATCCTGGGTACGGCTGTTCATCACAATAAAAATTTGTATATGGAATGGCTGAGAGTATGGGATAGTCGACACCCGGACGTCCTTAAATGATAGAGACACATTTATTTCATAACAAACAAAAATTCGTACAATAAACCATATAACAGATGTGTTAAATTTAAAATCCAGTAAATGAACTACAAGTTCCCCACCAGGAATTCATAATTGGTTTTCCTGGCTGATGGAACAAAAGTAAAAAAAAAAAAAAAAAATACCTTAAAAAATGCACTGCCGAATGAACAAACAAGAAAGAAGAACAAAAAAACAGAAAACAAACGGCAACGCACTTGTGCTGATACTAGAACCAACAACCGGAATAACAATCGTACATACTAATAAACCTTGATTTGTTGGTATTGAATGCACAAAAGTGTCAACTGCATTTGCATTGTGTCCAGATTCACGTAATTTTTACCAACAGCAAAAAGGATATCAAAAACTTGCAATAACAAACCCACTAAAATTCTTAAAAAATACCTCAAACAGAACAACGCAACACAGAATATGAATTGTGGAAAAAATATTCTGAACATTGAAGAACTAAAAACGAAATTGAAACCTGGTTCAAAAACAAACAAACAAAAAAACGAAAAAAAAAAGAAACAATCAAATCATGCTGGTTCGTATGTGCACTTCTGTGTCCTCCTCCATCCAACACAAACTCCATGCACCTTTTAGGAACTCAAACACACATGTTCTGCGGGCTGGCATGCTTTTATGCCGCCTGGCTTTACGACTCTGCCTGCTGCCTGCTGCCTACCGCCTGTTGCCGTTGTCGCATAAAGTCTGTTAATAAATGAATTTACGAGTGAATGCACTTCAAATTTGCTCGTAAAAAATTTTTAGCCAAATTTAAATTCTTTTTATTTGTTTTTTTTTTTATTTTTTGTTTCTTGTGAAGGCGTTGAAGAATGAATATAGTGAGAATTAAGTCTGAATGCGGGGTGGTTGGTTGGGTGGGGAGGTAAAGCAATAGTAAATGAAAAATGCATTTATTTACTGCAAAAGCTACAAATTAAAAAGAATTGATTTTACGCTCGCTATTGCAATGAGCCAAACGAAATGCAGGCAACAAAAAAAAAAACGCAATTCTGACTGCCGCCAAAAAAAGCACTGCGTTAAATTTGCAGTCACAAGAAAAACGGTTTTTTAAATGTTGTTGACATCAACGCTAACAAACTTAATAGACTACAAAAATAATTCAACAAAAAAAAAAAAAAAACACACACACACACTATTGAATTTGCCAGTTGGAATGTTTTCTTGCAACAGAAATAAAATAAAAATAAAAATTGTATGTTGATTAAGGCCATGAGCCACTATCCTACACAAACGTATGATAAATTAGTAGAAAGTGCAGAAGGAAATCTAAACCCACTTCAAAATGCTGCTGTTGGTGCCACTTTGTTTTGCGGTTGTGGTTCGAGTCCAATTAGAGCTAAACGAAACACTTTGAAGGAGAAAAATAAACTAAACGAAAATTAAAAAGGCACATCTGTCTTTAAAGAAAAATTGAATTTTGAATTTTTTTTTGAAAACTCAGTTATTCATTAATACCCATTTTGTCCCAAATGTATTAATTCAGTTCCAAAAATGGACCTTACAAATATTTTTTCTTTCTCAGCCGTCTATATGCCGGCGACATTTCTTTGATGCTCGACTCGAAAGTACTTAAAAGAATGTTTGCAACTTAACTACTTATTTCATAATTCCCATGAACAAAATGAGAATCAAAAATGTTCGAACAAACCTTTAACACAGTAAACACTTCTTTTTTCGCTTTGCAGCCTCCCATACAACGAGTCACCATCGTTTACTGCAATGTGTATTTTTGAAATTATCAAATATTAAAAGTTTTTTTTTTTTTTAATTCAGGTCCAAAAATAAACCTTTTCAAAAAATTTACAGTCTCTTTCAGCTGTCTATATGCCGACGAAAAAGACAGTAAATTTTTTGCAAAGGTTCATTTTTAGACCTGGATTAATACATTTCAATTGGCTCATAAAGCAAATAAATAATTAAGTTCGTTTTTTTTTTAATATTCAAATATGAGTCTACTGATGAGTTGATTAGCATCAACGAAATGTCGGCGGCATATAGACGGCAGAAAAATACAGACAACATTTGTAAGGTCTATTTTCGGACCTGAGTTAATACTACATTTCAATTGGCTCCTAAGGAAAATAATTAATTTTGTCCTCTTCAAAATAATCCCCCTCCCATATAATGAGGGGGATTCTTCCAATCCTTGAAGCACTTCCGAAATGCGCTGTTCTCATGGCCATCAGCTCGTTCTTCGACTGTGACTTTATCGCATCAATTGCAGCAAAATGCTTTCGTTTCGTTGGTCTCTCCACCTTTGGAAATAGGAAAAAGCCACAGGGAGCCAAATCTGGTGCATAAGGTGATTGAGGGTGTTGTTCTTGGCCAAAAAACCGCAACTGAGCGATACTAATGCGACATTGCTTTGGCTCAAAATTTAAATAAATTTGAAATAAACTATGCTGCCTCACGGTTGATGCCCAAAACATTTGAGAAAATTCAATGACATGAACCGATTGATATTCCAACATTCTCTGCAACCGATTTTCCAACACAAATTTTTTCACTTGTTGACGTGTTTGTAACTCCAGGGCACTTGTTGTCATCAACGTTTTCTATGACATTCATAAACACATTGCTTGAGACAGAGTGGTCTCGTCGAATGCCACAGTCAACATTTCAAGTGCCCCGTAGTACTTTATTCCTTTTTTATAGTCTAATTTAATACATATTCTTTGGTCAATTTTTTTTTTTTTTTTTTGCTTCAAAAGTCAAATAACCTACTACTAATTTTAATTGGCTTTATGTATGTATATGTGCCAACATAACAAAAATAAAATTTCATTCGTCGAATGTACGCAGCCCGCTAAAATTCAGAATTCATCTTTTCTTTTCAACAAATCTCGTCTGATCGAGTGAGAAAAAACAGCAAACAAATATTCATTTTAATAAAAACATAAAATGTAATATTAGTAAAAACATAAAATCAATCTTGTTTTCTAATTTTTCTTTTCTATTTTTTTTTTTTTTACTTATAATTCGCAATTTTTAAGAACTTTGTATTTTTCAAGAGCAAAGTCAGCAAGTGATAAAAATGTTTTCTTATGAAAGATTAAAAAGACAAATGGCAGCTTTTGCTAATTTTTCCTAGCGGCGCTATTTTTTGTTTTTATAAACTACCACATGAGAGAAACAATTTGGGAAAAAGTGTTAAATGAATTTAAAACAATTGTTTCGTATGCCTTAAGATCTATTTGAAAGCTCAATTATTATTCAAACGTTTTGTATACTAAAAGAGTTTCATTCATAAATCCTAAGCATTCAGATAATTTAATGAACTAATTCACTAACTTTTATCCAATGTTGGAATTCACCGAATCAACGAATTCTGTTTCATTGAATTTATGTATATTAACAATGGATGGATTTCATTAATTTTGCTCATTAAGATGCGCTATAAAATTGTGATAATTTGTATGTATACATTTGGTCATACAATTACAACATTATTGCAGGCAGGTAACAGAACTGAAATGTATACATACAAATTAGAGATACCTGCTGAGCAAATAACATTTGCTTATGGATTTTAATGATTAATAGCTTGTTTTATTTCTTAGACATGTTGAATTTAGGAAAATGTAAAATGTTGCCCATCTTAATTTTTTGTTTGTTTTTTTTTTTTATTAAATATTAAAAACAAAAACGAATTTTGCATGAAAAAAACTTTTTGTTTCGTTAATTTCTGAATCGCTTTGAAACGGAAAAAGATGGAAACAAATTGTATGCCAGTATTGGAAATTTTAGAGCGCATCTTTTGGTGTGCTATTCACACAAAATGGAGAAGGGTCTTCCGAATTATGGGCGTAACTATAATGTAGGGGATAAAGCCACCTTATGTGATAGAGAAAAAACTGAAAGCAGATTTAGGTTTAGAGCCCCAAAGTACATATAGTCTACATATTTTTATTCAACACACAACCAAAAGGTGTTATTTTGCAGAACAGTGTAATTAATGTTGATTACACTGTTTTCTTTTCTTAAATGATTTTCTATATTATGTATATCCCCTTCTTTTTCAATGCGCTTATTTCATTTATTTGTACTGCAAAGCCTCCGCCGAGATCCAAACATCCAACATCTCGACGGCAAAGCAGCTGCCATACCATAGAGTATGTACATACTATATTTGTACAAATTTATGCAGAAACCACATTATAAACATGTATATACATAGTTATAGCTTGATTCCATCATGTACATGTATGTGTAACATAAGTTACTACTGTCATTATTAACTGTGACGGAAAAAACGTATTTATCTCTTGTTGGTTTTTTAAGCAACTGTACAAATCAGTTAAAATTCATATTTCATTAATTTTTAAGTGTTTTGTTAGATAAAAATAACTCTACTAATTACTTCTGGAATACACTACGTTCAGTTACTGCAGATTGATTTCACTAATCTAGGGAGTACAACCACACAAGGCTTTAGTATGTGGCTTAAGCCCGTATTATACTTCATTTTTCTTTCATTAATTGCTATAGGATTGATAGAAAGAAACAACAATTGCTAGAAAGAAGCAAATATATATTTTCTCACTTTTTGTTTATGTTTTTTTAAGTGTTGTATTCTTTTTATTTTCAATTAAACGCTAGGAAATAAAAATTTCAAAAAAAGAAGCGTTGAATCGCAAAAATTATCCACAAACCTCTAACACAGCAACATTCAAGTTTGAAATGTCAATTTTAAGTTGAAAATTTTTACATTTTTCTTTTTGACATAAACTGATTTTTTATCGATAACTTAAAAAAAAAAGTTGACATTTTTGCATTTATTTTAATATAGCTGAACTCTTTGCACATGATAAATTCTACTATTACATTATTTTGCACTGTTCTCCAAAACTTAAACAATGCAAGAAAAATGTAGTATCATACGGGCTTTAGGAGATATTAAGCGAGCCATTTCAAAATTTGATAACTCTTTCTTCCTTCCCAATTTATAAACATAATTTTATATTGTGTATTTTGAAACTTCTCATTTGAATCAACTAATGAATAATCGTTAACAGGGACCAAAAATAAAAATTACTTTACAAAAAATACACTCAAACAAAAGTCTTAGTGAAAATAACTTCCAATAGATCCCAGAACATTTACTTCAATGTTCAAAAATTAAAACTTAATAGAAAAATTAGAACAAATTCCAAAAAAAAAAATAGCAACAAATTATGAAAAGTAAGTTTTTATGTAAAATTTATAACCGCTAGGGTTCCCGGTCGCTAGTGTCGCTTACCAGGAATTGATTTTCCTAATTCCAAGTATTCTCTCACAGATGGGCTTAAAAAATTGGTGGGTATTTCTGGTATATCTTTTTCTTGACTTCCGCTGTCATCACTTTCTAAATCTTGATGGGGCTCTGGCTCGAAATGCACTTGTTCTGGAGCTCTGACTCTTTTGGCACGTTTAGAGCGGGTGGATTCACGGCAATCTGAAAATATATGAAAGAAGAAAAGTTTTTCTTTATTTGTAAGGTTTTTTTTTTTTTGTTAACTGGAAGTTAAATTTAGCAGTATTTTGTATTGTCTTTTACATATCTTTCTTTTAAAATTTTTAGTGAGAAAGCTTCGACTGTTAAATGTCTTGCGAAACAAGTCTTTTATGCTCTTCTCTATTGTTATATGTACTAAATTTATATATTTAAAAATTTCAATTACGTCACATTTCGCCTGCCACACAAATATTCGATTTCACTACGCCTGATCATCTCACTACTCGCCGACAAAAAAAAAAAAAAATGTAAACTCAGCCCTTTTTATGACAAACAATTCAGGAGTTTCATTCATGCATTAATGTCAAGACTAAATTCAGTTACATAATTGCAATTGTCAATTATTTTATTTTTCTACAAATTGAACCAACAATCAACTGCAGTCTAAATTATCGTCTGCTCAGTTCTGAACAACCGCAACACACACCTTAAAATGAACCACAAATTGTTGTTTTCATTTTGTTGTACGTATTGTAAATACTCGAAATTCAATGATAGAGCAACATATTCATTGGCTGCTTGACTTGTGTGTAAAATTACACTAAACAACAACAACAAAAAACAGCGCTATGTCAACAGACAGAATTTGCAACTGCCAGACATTACACTGTTGTCTTGAACCTTTTCTGGCTGAAAAATATAGAACCTTGTAATTACACTCTTCCGGAAAACAAAGTTATATACCCCCCAATAAAAAAAAGAAATGGACACTCATTCAAGATTTTTGGCTGAATACAGCTTCCATAAAAGTCAATGTGTGATCCTCAGATTACGAAATAACGGCTACCACCTTCGTCAAAAAACCACAATGTATTCTATCACGGAAGATATTTCAACAGTTACTTGTTTTTTTTTTTTTTTGTGGTATATTTTGTTTCCCATTCGACAAATTAATTCCCATCAAACCCGTTCGTTCGCAACAAAAAAAAAAAAAAAAACAAATTAATTCACTAATTAACATTTTAATTGGTTGAATTAAAAATGTAATTGATGAATTGAAAATGTTAATTAGTTCAATTAAAAACTTAATAAGAATAGTTAATTAGAGCAGAATCAAAGAAATGTTTTAATTGATATCACACGTTTTTTGTATCACTTTTTTATACCCTTTACTAAAAGGATACACAGACTTGTTTCGCAACAAACACCTTTTCGAAACGCGGTTTCTTAACTCATAAGACAATTTATTGCACTGAATTGTGAATTTTTTGGTTTTCAACTATCTCTTCTTGCACGGTATTGAAAATGGGCAGAATCGAGCTTAAAATTACTGAGATATAGAAAAAAATAAATTAATACTAAATCATGTTTTTTGGTGTAAGAATTTATCTTTTTTTTTACGGTTCCGTACTCATCAGAGTGAAACGGAACCCTATTACCGAGCGTCCATTCTCCGAAACGATAGGAGCTAAAGAGCTAAAATTTTCACAGGATGTTGTTGTACCTTGCCGCCGCAACAACAAATCGAAAGCTACCAGGTGTCCCCATACAACGAAAAGTTACAATTAGCTTTAACTCTCGAACTGTAAAAGATAGAAAGCTGAAATTCGCACAGTGTATGTATTTATAGATGCTCTACAACAACAAATGCTAAAGACAACAACAAGTCGAAAACTACCAGGTGTCCCTATACAGCCTAAAGTAACAATTAGCCGTTACTCTCGAACCGTGAGAGACAGAGGGATGAAATTTGCAGAATATACGTATTCACATATGCTCCACAACAACAAATGCAAACAACAACTACAACTGTAAACTACCAGGTGTCCCTTTACAACGTAGAGTAACAGCTATAACTCTCGAACCGTCAGAGATAGAGATCCGAAATTTGGAA
Organism: Sturmia bella; assembly: GCA_963662145.1. Classification (NCBI taxonomy): domain Eukaryota; kingdom Metazoa; phylum Arthropoda; class Insecta; order Diptera; family Tachinidae; genus Sturmia; species Sturmia bella. Next base: position 32,072,225 of record OY759168.1, on the reverse strand, counting down.
AGCAAAAATAAGTTGTGTGTTTTGTATTTCTTTGTAAAGGAGAAAGTGTTAAAATATTACATTTATTATAGTTTTGTTGCGCATGTTCAGGTGTGTAAAAGTTGGTACTATTGAACTTAACATAATTTCGCAGTAGAGAAGAAAAATTGTGTTGGCGGTACAGTGCTGGGCAAAATACATGCTCTGATGTATTTAAAATACAAAATACATGAAAGTTGTGTATTTAAAATACAAATACTTTTTTCCCATACATTTAAAATACTAAATTCTAAAAGCAAGTATTTGAAATACAAAAAAACAATGTGTAACCAAAATATGGTTTTAAAATACAAAATACTTTTAATCAAAAAAGTTTATATTTTCTTTCATAAACACCAGCTTTTCAAATGTGTTATCAGACAAACAACCTCTTGATGGCGATTGAATAAAACGAGGTAAAGGCAAAAGTACAATTATTTTTTTTTTTTATTAGAAAACGATATTTTATTGAAACATAAATAATGGAATTAAGAAATAAGTGACAATAAAAAGTCTATCCAAGTCAACATCTTATTGATATATTTTTTCTCTTCTTATTTTAGATCAAAATGTCAAACGCTGATTTTCCTTGTTACATATTTGTTTTCTCTTTAGTATTTAACTTTCTGACAGCTTGACGACTTTCTCAATCTGTATGCACTTCCGTTTGGTAACTAAATTGTAGTCTTGACATTTTTTTGGAAATAAAACAGTAGCAAAATTTCACCTTTTCGGTTGATGTATGAATGGCATAATTTTTAGCGCATATTTTCTAACATACTTAAGAAAAATGTATTTTGAAAGCACAAGTATTTGAAATACGAAATACTCAAGCGCTTAGTATTTAAAATTCAAAATACTAAATACATTCAAGGGACGTATTTAAAATACAAATACAAAATACGTATTTCAAATGCATGTACAGTATTTAGCGGATATAAGAAACTTGAAAAATCCACGAAAAAAGTTTCTCTCTCATAAGCGTTTCTTTCTTATATACAATTATTTTATATAAGAAACTTATTTCTTATATAAGTAGCTATGGCCATAAGGCATTTGTTTCTTATATGAATATACGAGCTTTTTTACCTTTTTATGTATGTATATACGTAGATGTATGTATGTAAATAGAAAAATAAAACAAATCAAATTTTATTTTATTAACCCCTTTAGTAAATAGATATAAAAAACTAGACAACTTCAATTTGAAAAAAAAAATTATATGTATTAAATACATGTACATACATACATAATTCATTTTGTACTATTTATTTATTTATTTACGAGGCAAGAAACAAAAACTTCTCATGAGCACTAAAAGTAAAAAAAAAAAAACGTTGTTGTTGTTGTAAAACTGTCAGAAAACAGAGTTGTCCATGCAAACTACATAAATTCAGTGTTGCCCTTGAAAGTTTCTTATATAAATTCTTTTTCTATACATTTTGTGGTTTTGGTGTTCAAGAAAAATGTTCTTTTATCAGTTTTTTTCTTATAAGCGTTTTTCTTAAATGAAACTTTTTTGTTAGAAAAAACACTAAAAAGATATGGTGTTTTTGCAAATGTTTCTTATAAGCGTTTTGTTCTTATATGAGATGTTCTTATATCCGATAAATACTATATTTCAAATACTGCCCAGCCTTGTTGGCGAATATAGTTTTGAAACCCCGCATAAGTTGGTTTTTTCTTTCATCTGTGATTGAAAAAGTTTTTTGATTCCTTGCGAACAAATGAAAGACAACTATTTTTAACATTAAACTTCAACCAGCATTCATTATTTCCCTTTAGGTACATACTCATATGATTGATTGTGTCGATAAGATAACGGCTTATCGATTTTGCGGTTTCAAAAGTAAACGTAAATATTGCCGATATCATATTTCTCAGACTTCTTTTGGTATGGAAACATTTGCGATAGATCAAAATTATTTGTTAATTTGCGATTGGGTATGGTTGTTTTCAAAGCGCCGTCACTTGTAATGCAACTAAAGCTTTTCGCTTATACTCAAAAAAAAAAAAAAAAAAATTAATATCTATTTCATATCCAAATTAAAAAATTTTCAAATAAAACACATATAATAAATACTTTAATTTTTTTGAATACAAGCATTTGTTTTTATTGTGATGTATGTAAGACTCGGTACCGGCTGTAATTGATGGTGGGGCTTAAAACGAAGTCTAAAAACATTTTTGTGTCACCAACTCTGTCGTAATTATCACGCATAAATATTTTCTTATGCATATTTTTATTATTGTTTATTTTTTTTTTATTGTTTACTACTTTTTGTTTTGTTTTTTTTTTTTTTTTTTTTTTGCTTATCACGGACGGTGACAATTACAAAATTTAAATTTTTTCTCCAACATTTTCACAAGTCTGATGATGTAATTATTGAGCTTTTAACTGCTTCTGTGTGGAGATCTTTTCAGAAACTCACTTTTTCTGAAATTTATTTTAATGGTTGTTGACCTTGTGGAGTTGAAAAAATAAAACATTTACAAAACTCTAGTGTCATGTGTATTTATGCACTCATTAGGGTGGTTTAGTTTTTCCCTCGAAAATTATACACGACCTGCTGATATGAAATTTGAAGTTATTAGTATTAACTGGTATTGTATTTCCTCCCAAAATTACGTTTCATTAAGATACACTCGTAATTATTCAGCTTTAAGTTTAATTAAGACAGCATTATTCATAAGCAATAATTTACCTTTTGTATTTTTAGTGTTTTTTTTTCTATTCTGTTAACAATTTGAGTCAGCATACTGCTTCGTATTATTTGCCTGATGTTTTTATGCTTCCCTCCATTAATGCTTAGAATTACAGTGCACTAGCGATAATATGAACTAATGAAAATAAGGGCAGTTAAAATTTTTGGTATTGTTCAATTTTGCAAATGGCACGAAATTTTCTAGCCCTCATACGCGTAAACCATTTATACAATGATGTTTCCATTTTTGGTTACTCCAACAATTGCAGAGTTTTTCTTTCCCCAGGTGCAATGAGTGTATTGTTGGCATTTTGAAATTGCACTTTTGTGCTTTTTTTTATTCCGGATACTGTGGTTCTGTAGTTTTTCCAAAATTTCATATTTTACCTTTAAAGTTAGAAGTTTATTATTTTAGGTCTAAAAATAGGACTTATTAATGTTTTCTGTCTTTCTCAGAGTGGAGTGTTTGACACCCAACTACTTATTCCAAAATACCCAGAAACAAAATGAGAGTTAGAAATGTTCAAACAAACCGTTAATACAGAAAACATTCTTATGTCCAGCAACACTTACTTCTTTTGCTCTTAAAGCAAATAAATAACTCAGTTCATGTTAGAAATTGATGTGTTTTTGTATGGATATTAAACAAATTGCTCACTTTTACTTAACACTTAAAAACCAAACATACAGTTGCGTCTGCGTACATGTAAAAACTAACTAAAAAGTACGCTTTTTTATTTGACCACTGACAACTGGCATTCAAATGTCAATAACTCCGGGTTTCCCCTAATTTTTATACATAATGGGCCATAACTATAGACATCGAAAAAGTATGCTTTAATCAATTGAAAGTCACTGCTAAATAAAAGTAAGCTTTTTGTCTACTATAGACGAGAAAAAGCCGTCTTTGCGAGCAAAAGTCTGCTCTAAACTTAAAACCGGCAGAAGTTGTTTTTAACCCATTTAGCAACAGCTTTTATCGAACAAATATCGATTTTAAACGTAAAAGCTTTTTAATGTAATTTTTTTTACATTAAATTAAAGATTTTTTAATAACTATTATTAATCGAAATTCGCTTTGACGTTTTTTGTTTACTTACTAATACATTTATACATTTATGTAGGTGTGTGTTTACATTTGCGAGTCATCTCGTTAGGAGATGGGATTTTACTTAAACTTGTAAGTGGTTGTATGATAAATAATTTGCCATTTTCGATAAATAATGTGGCACCCATTAAGGCCGTGATTCACTATCCTACTGAATCGTACGATCTGTTAAAAATGACATGTGTATCCAAAAAGTGCGATAGTTTGGACTAGAAGTGTATCTGTGTGAAAGACTTTTAGACAAGTCTGTCCGATTTGTTAATCTTTTGAAAATTTTCAAACACTGTATTTTTCTATGCAATCAGAGTTGCCTTTTTGAAGTTGTTTACAAAAGTATAATAGTGTGGCCGTTTTGATGCTACTTTTTAAAGTAGGACAGAATTCTATCAGACTTAGCTAGCAATTTTCAGTGAATGAATTGTACCATTGAGTAGGATAGTGTAAAGGTGGGATCACACGATTGTGTCCCAATCAAATTCTCTGCAATCACATGATTGTCACATTTTACTGAAATTTTATTGTCGGAAATTGCCGCAAAACAATTTCGTACCAATAATTGCCGCATTATAGTCACACAATTGTTATATTATACGGCAACTCTGAGAAACAGTTGTTGAAGCTGATGACAAACTTTGTTTTCCCAAAAAAAAAAAAAATTAATTAAATGTTAAAAATATGGTTTGTTCATTAAAAAGAAAGAAAATTGCTTCGGCTATTATTATAATGTTGTGCGGGCTGAAAATGCAAAAAATGAATAGTAACAACAATGGAATTTTACTGATTGAAAAGCAGAAATCATGTTTGGAAGACGCGTTTAAACAATTTTGAAACTAAATAAATGTATACATATGTATGTATGTATCACAGATATTATTGGCGGGCATTGTCTTCTTTGATTGCCGCATGAGAACACAATAAATATTGGTGCATTTTTAGAATTTTTATTGGTGATTAGTTGTATGTCAAGTGTTCACACGGTTGTCGCATCAGGGTTGTATTTGATTGGGACAAATAGGAACAACGTTCGTTTTGGTTGCCACATGAGCCAATAAATTGTGCTATCACACTTTTGGCACACAAAATTTAACAGAAATTGTTGCAATGCGGCAATCGTATCATCCCACCTTAACACGGCCTTCAAAAGCTGGTTCAACTTAAAGTCAACTTTGCAGTGCAAAGGGCCATCCTGCCAACTTTAATTTTGACTATTGTTAGAAAAAGCTAGCAACACGTTTTAAACTTTAAGTTGTTTCTAAAAGTAACCGACTTCAGTGTTTGACTCTAGTTTAGGCCCATTATGTAACTGAAATCCGTTTCGCAATAAAAAAAACGCTTTTGTACAATGTTCATATTTTGGAGTAGTCAATGGCAGAGAAAAAGTGTTCATATTTTGGGGTGTTAATATTATCGAGAGTGTACTGTATTTACTTTGCAAAGTTTGTAGCGTGACCAAGTTTAATTCCTTCACATGTTGTTTCACATGCATTTGTGAGGAAGTTTGTTTTTAAATCGATATTAATTTTAATTCCCGGAGTCATATTATTATATAATTAAAATTTTTCTTTGATTTGACATGTACTCGTAAAAATTAGTTGTTCACTTTTATGTGTAGTGCTTTTTTTTTCTCCTCTAATTTTTTTTTTTTTTTTTTTTTTATTTGAAACTCATTATGATGATGGTCAAAGGTTGACAACATGTTTCCGTTTGTAACCGGAAAAAGTTATTCATATTTTAGGGATTTTTTATTTTCATATCTTCTTGGCTGCAGTTTCACTTTTTAATGATTCTTTTTTGTTTCCACAACACAACGATACCATCTAAATATTATTGCCGCATGCTACGCAACTGCATTGCATGTTGGCAATAATATTGTGTTTATTTGCTTACAAGGTTAACCTCGTTTCTCATACATGTTATGTTGTCTTCTTAAGCAAGATTTTGCAAGAATTATTGTTTAGTTTTACAATTGTTTACTTTGTTTTCTTATATTTTTGTTTGTTTTATGAAAAGTTTATAATTCTACAATCAATTTTTGTTTTATTTTTAGGTAAGATGTTTTATAATATTATTAATATCTATTAGACAATCTCGTTTCTGGTAAGTTGAAATTTTGTTAGAACAACTTTCAATATTTGAGCCGGTTTGTTTTTCTTTTGCTCTCAACCAGACGACAGAGAAGCCTGGGAATATTTGAAATGTACTGAATTGTTCAAGGTTTTTAATTAAAATATAAGCAGACCAATCAATGAATAACAATTCCGTGGGAATTCTTTTCTTCTCTTATTCCCCATAATATGAACAAAAAAAAAAGATTAGAATTTTCCCCCCTTTCCAGCATTGTCAATGCTTTTTGTTAAGCTGATATGAAATTTTTGGATTTGTTGCGCTATGATTCTTAGCAGCAGCAATTTTCAAAAAATACTGATACACTAGTCTTCAAGATACCTGCTAATTGTAGTGTAATACCATCTCCTAATAGTACTTTAAGTTACAACCGTGTAGAATAAGATAATGAGGAATATAGAATAAGGTTGGTTGAGATGGAATGAATAAAAAAGAAATCAATCTGGTTTTAACATTCAAAAGAAGTGGTGTGTTTTTATTCTACATGGCGATCCTGCCAGGAGTTCGCTTTAACTTAAATGCATAGAAATATTCATGCTATAATTTTGTATTTAAAATCCCTATACATAACAAAAATATAGCAGCTTATTGTAAATATGTACATGCAGGGCCCTTTTCACAATCTAAAGTTAAGTTATCGTTCAAAAATTATTAACTAACTGCCAGTTTAACTAACAGGTACCATTTAACTACCGGTTATCGTGTTGGATTTTATCATGTTTCATTTAGCTAGAAGTAAATAAATTCAGTCAAGTACGAGGCTGGCTTGCACACTTACGGTTCCGTACGTACATATGTATGTGTAATGTATGTATGGAATGGCATATGTGAATACATATATTGTATAAATTGCATCTCTTTGTCTCTTACAGCTTGAGAGTTACGTTTAATTGATTTCGCTGATTTCACATCACGTTTTGTGACACATACTTTTTAGGCAATTTTTTGTTTTTTTTTTTTTTTTTTTGGTTAGGTTAAGTCTTATGTGGATACTATACTACTTAACTTCTTTAATAGCACAATTCCTTAGTGGACGAAATTAATTTGCTTAATTTCTTTTAAAATTCATTTGGTTCATTAATTACAACATTAATTTTCCCCTATTCGAAAACCGCAGTAATTAAAATAACTGAAGTTTTTCTTCAGTTGTAAATCAATAAATTTTAATGAATGTTTTATATGGAACAAAATGAGCAGGTACATACCTGTTCATATGCAAGCAAACTTTTAAATAGAAAAACATCATTAAGTGTTGCTTGTTAGTAAATTGATAGCAGCATAAAGCAGGGCATTCACACACAGAAAGAAAAGCTGGTTTTTTATTTTTAGTACGTTTGGTTTTAGTACGAAACGTACTTACAAATTTAAGTAGTGGAAAACACACAAGTGTTTGAGTACACAATCCGAATAGGAATACATAACTAAATAGAGTCAGTCAATCCTGTTATGGCCAGTGTTGCCCTCGGAAAATTTTAAAAAGTCCCAAAAAAAAAGTATTTTAAAGATAAACGGTTCAAGTTTTTTTTATTCCCAAAAAATATAAATATTTCTTTTAGTTTTGTCAAGGGAAAGAACAAGAATCATAAAGAATGCACACGAGAGAAAATCAAATAAAAATAATAATCACCCCTATCGTGAGTAAAATATGAAATTTTTATACCCATAAAATTCTCATGAATTCTTCTGCGGTTGGGTTTCCCGATTTCTTGGAAGACAACTGGCAAACAAATCGTTGTGTGCCACTCAGAATTGACTGTTCTGCGTTGTTCTGCATTTGGTACGGTTGCGACATGTCTACGTTTTCCGAAGAACAGAGGACCGTTTACTTAGAAGCGCTTCGTGAGCGAACAACTTTTGTTGGATTTTGCTCATCTTGAAACACTCATACTCATAACACTCATAGGCCCATACGTCGTCACGTATTTTTTGAGAATTTTTTTCGACCAATCGACCGACACGAGTCTTTTTTCGAGCGATTGACAAATTGTGTGGCATCCAATGCGAACAAATTTTTTGACAGTCAAATGCTTACGCAATATTGAATGTATGCTGGCTGCACTAATGTCTACAACCTCAAAAATGTTCAACTTTACAATAGAGGCAGTTGCCAGATTGTAACGCTAGGGTTGCCAAATCCCGAAACATAAACGTATTAAGTCAGCGAAAAACAAGTTTTGCAAATCGGGACACATTTGAATTCACCCGTGGGAGACCAATAGGTCAGGGTAGATGAAGAATTTGAAATTCGAAGTTGGATCGCTTAATATCTCCTAAGCCACATACGAAAGCCCATTAATGTTGTACTGCCTAGATTAGTGAGTGATTATTTTGGTTATTTTTATTAAAAATAACAAACAAGGACCTCAAGCTCGAAATTTAAGAAATCTTATAATTATAAAGGGAAAATCATTAGTTTTACCGATGAAAAATAAATAGGACTAGTTTTAAGTGAAGTTGCATTTATTTTAAAGAGTGTTTTCAGCTAATTTTGGTGACAAAGTTTTCTGAGTGTTGTGTACACCTTCTTTCTTAGAATTTTATGACAATCAGATCACTGGCTTAGAAGCTGAAATTTAATTCAAAAGTTCCCCCACTTTGTGGCGAGAATCATTTCTTCGTTGCAAGGAAGAAAGAGGCAAAAAGTATAGCAAACTCGTTGAAAATGAATCAAAAGGGTATATTAAACAAGGTGTCATAAAGAATGTCCCAGGCATCAAAACAGAGACAAATTGACACCAAAAAAGTACCTAAAGAGTAACGTTGGTTAAGGCTTAAAATGAGTATAAATTTCTTGGGTGTATTTGTAACCAGCATGTGTGAGTGTGTGTATTAAATTGTGTTTAATTTTTACAAAAATATTGGAAAAGTGTATAATCACACTCAACATGAATTCAATTCTTCGAAACTTAAATCAAGCCCAATCGGTGTCAAAAGTACGGTAAGTATGGATGTTGCTTAATCAAGTTCTTGTTTTTAAGTAAGGATTGAATATGGCTAAAATCAATCCGAAATCGGGATTGTTTATGGCTAAAAATAAATGTTTGGCGCTGTAAATAAAACAAGCGCAACGAGCTCGATTTAATTAAATCCTTACTTGCCGTACTTGGGCTGGATTTAAGTACGAATGGATTGAGCTGTCTTTTCAGTGCAGAAAGAGATGTTTTCTGTACCCAAAATAATAAATTTCAATTGGCTTCAATAGCAAATATTAAATTGATTTTGAAATATTTCACATGCTTTTTACTTTTTGTTACTTTTCAAAATTAGAAATTAAATGAGCAACGGCTCCACATTTTATGAAAGTTGTTGAGGAATATAAAATGTATATCAATATGCGAGTGAACTGGTTTCGGTATTAAAGTTTTTTTTTTTGTTTTAGAACATTTCATAATGAAATACGTGTTAAACTCTTAAACAGACTTTCAAGGATTTTCGAGTCTACCAACGAGTTGAGTTGCTTCAATAAAATATCGGCGACATTTCAGACGGCTGCAAAACAGTACATAAAACAATCGAAGAGGTCTTTTCAGACCAAAAATAAAAGAAATTAAGTGATAAATCTCTAAAACGAAACGCTTTCACCCAAAACTGCTGCATCGAACCATTACATCGATTACTGAGCTGTTTTTTTTATTTATTTAATTTTATGTGTTGTTTATATTTTTATTTTATAAACTTGTTTTTTCTTTCCTTTATTTTGTGGGGTATGGTGTGTATCTGTGAAAGTTTTAATCATAGACATTTGCACAATTATTCGTTAAGTTTTTAGTTTTTAAATGTTGCATGACGGTTGCGTAATGTGGCAAAGTGAATAAATTTTAATTGCCACTTAACGTGTGTCAATAATTTTATATGTAGATATTAAGGTTGTATTTAAACATCAAGCACTATACAAAGGAAGCAAAATTTTGTCACATATTTTTGCAGGTTGTAAATATAAAAAAAAAATCATTAATATTTTTACATTTAAGATACGCTCTAGGAATTGCACGCGACACCTGTAGCTGTCTGAATATTTTTTCATCTCACAAGCAAATTTACTTTCATTTCATATCCAAAGCAGCGTTGTTTGGTTGTTTTTTTATGTTTGATTCCTAGCTGTCTGTATGGCATTTTGTTGAGGTGGAGTTACACAGCACGCGTTGCGTGTTTCGATGCGTTTTATGCCGCTCTCTCAAAAATAGAATCAGTGCAATTGTATGTGATAAATTATACGGCACAGCGCATAAAATGCGAAGAGTAGAACTACTACTTTTGTACGCCTCTCAAGCGTTCTCAGAAAATTTAGTCGAGTCTATTCTCAAGGTTATTGTTAAATAGTTTTGGGTCGTGGTGAGATTTCTTAAACACTTTCTAACCACAACAAAAATTATTATATGGAATATGACTGCTTATTTTTATGTGACTCGTTCTTTGTATACTTGCACACAAACGACGAACGATAAATGTTATCGAAAACTGAAAATGTACTTAATTTAAATTTGTCTTCATAAATAAATTTCCTCGGTACACAGCATTTATTTTCTCTCTGACAGTTCAAATATGACCGTAATGTATGCAAAAAATATTTGTGTAAGTGAAAAAAAAGAAAAACAAACCGAAATGAAAATTTAAACTTGCGCAAATAAAATTTAAATCTTTAAATTGACTTTCTGCCTTGTTTCTTAAAAGCCTGCAAATGTTGTGTGGGAGAAAAAGTATTTTTTTTAGCTGCACAAAAGTAGAAAATTTTACATTTGTATACAGATACATGTACATGTATGAGGGAACACATCATTAAATTGTATGTGCTGTAGTTGCATTACAGCGATAAAATTTTGTTTTCAGCGATTTGTACTCAAATTTTTCACACCAATTGCACTTGTTCGTGTTGTGTAGTGTTATTTTTCTCTCATATTTTAATATGTTCAGCATTCGAAACCATCTGAAATACCAAAAAAAAAAAAAAAAAAAATAAACTTACGTAATTGATAATAAATTTAAGCAAAACATTTTGCGTCCTGATCTCGATTTTTACTTCCTTAAAATTGAGAAAGATTTTTTTTTTTTATTAATTCAGGTCCAAAAATAGACCTATCAAATGTTTTCTGTCTTTTTCAGCTGTCTATGTGCCGACGACATTTCATATATTTTTTTTTATTGGTACGGGGTCGGTGTATTTGTGTTTGGGAAAAAAATTTCTGTGTTGGTCATACATTTGACTCCTCTACGGGAAGTTATTAGTCCCACAGATGCGTATTTGGGCTCTCATCACTCTAATTTGCCCCAGGATGCCCTTAAAGGGGTTTAAATTTATGACCAACCACCAATGATTGTTTTCTCTATAATACTAATCAGACTCAAGGTGCCTGAAGAGGAGTCAAATATATGAGCAACCCCAAATAGCCAAAAGCTATCAAGAAATTAGTTACGCAATCGATCCACCATAACATATGTGACACTTTTGTCAAATCGTACGACTGTTATGACTTTTTTAATTGTATCAAGCGTTCATATGTATGTATCTGTTTGTTTCAATTCTCTCCGCATTTGCTTGCCCCCATACCCAATAATAATTAATTAAAAAAGAAATTTTTAAAATATGTTGTTGACTTCAGCGGACACTTATGAACAATTAACATTCGGCAAACAAATAAACTGCATCAACTAAAGCCAGCACAAATGCACCACAGAACAAAAACGAATGAAATTGCAATGAGTTTATCATATTTAAATATGCATAAATTAAGGTAGAATTTAAAATTCTGGACAGACTACTTTTTGGTTTTGCTCTTAGCGCGCATTAAAAACATCTTAACGTACAACAGAGAAATTAATGAGATCGTTTTCGTAATTTTCATGCTGTTGGGCCAGAATGGGTGACGTGAATGGATGGCTGGTTGGTTGGTTGTATTGTTGTGTTATTTAAGTCTGTTTATCATATAAACATAATGCGAATAATACAAATATTAACACTCTTATCCTTGCACACGTTGTTGCTCTTGCTGACGCAGTTACATGCAGAAAAACTGAACACAAATTTCAATGGTTTGATTGGAAAATCGGTTACATATGTCAAATATTTGTCTCATAGATGTTTGCTCCAAATATTTACAATAATATTTGTTTCATGGTCACATCAGGACCAAATGCTTCGTAAAATTTATTCGTCAACTAACAGCCAGCACGGCTTGGAGTGCAAAATGTGTTAAGCAGTTTTTCTGCGGGTTCACATTTGAAATAAATATTTGCCACAGCAGCTGATTACACCAACCAACCAAAATACCAGGATTTGCTTGTCACAAATAAATATTTAGCACACCTTTTGAAGGGTTGGTTGTATAGTTTCGGAAATTTTTATATAAACGTAAAATACATGTGTACATATGTATGCCTGTGAGAGCGTCATTTCAAAAAGCAAAAATTAACTGAAAAAATAATTCAGCATTTAATAGTGATGGAAAAAGAAAACAAAAAATTAATTTAATTTCACCCTCTAGAAATAAGATAATTAATATTTTCAATTTGGAAAAAAGAAAAATAATTCAAAAAATTTGAGAAACAAAAATTTTCACACTGCATAAAGATATTGTAAAGTTTTGCTCACAAAAACGAAAAAAATGAACAAGCGGAATAACATCTTATGAAAACATTACTGGGTGCAGCTGTTATTTGTTTCTGTTTGTTCTAATAAAAAGTTTGTTTTATTTGATCAAAATATTATTTGAAATTTTTGTTTGCCGCCAAACGAATTTATATTCTCAAAATCGTGTTTGCAGCTTGAAAATATTTTATGGTCACATTACAACACAGAAATGTTTGTTACCGAATTGAATTTTGGCGGTTGCACCAACTGTCATTGACAGCACCATACTTTCAATTGCTACCTACCATCAAGCCAATAGCTGCAACAGCCGATAAAATTGATTAACTGTCTTGAATTCAAAAATTTTTGTTTATTATTTTCATAAATTTGTGCTGTTCTTTCATCTTATCTTGTTAATTTATATTTCCTTTTTATGTTTCGATTACATTACTTTTAGTTTTGTCCCTGACCAGGTTCGGACCTCGACCCCACGGTTGTTGAGCAGCCATCGCAACAATTAAAATGAATTGAATAACAAGCACTTTAATTAGAGCTAATTTTAAATTTGGTCATCAAATAAATGGTTGGCATGACTAAAATGAGAACACATTTTATTTGCTTTACATTAATTGGTAATGTGAACCGTTTAATTGTTTTACAGAAACAATAAAACCTTAACATATGAATTTGATTTGCGGCAATAAAATGTCTGCCTGTTCCTTTCGCATAAACATAATAAAAGCAAAATAATTTTTTCATTGTTTTTGTTGTTTCCAATACAGCAACCGGCAGTATGATAATAAAATTATATCACTTTTTCTCATCATTGAAAAAATGTTTTCGTTCAAAAAATAAATAATTCAAATATAAACTTAATTATTTATTTGCTTTAAGAGCCAAATGAAATGTATTAATTCAGGTCCAAAAATATACCTATCAAATGTTTTCTATCTTTTCCAGCCGTCCATATGCCGCCGACATTTCGTTGGTGCTAATCAATTCATCGGTAGACTTGAAAAATTCTTAAAAGAATGTTTGAAACTTAACTACTTATTCCATAATTCCCAGAAATGTTCAAACAAACCTTTAACACAGTAAACATCTGTTTCGTTTTGCAACTATTTTACTTTTTTTGAAGGTTGCAAACAAAAGTAAAATAGTTGCAAAACGAAAATTTTATTTATTTTATTTGTAAAGAGTATACATAGTATTTGTTGAGAATTTTTCTCATAAGAGAAACAAATATTGCATTTGGTAAGAGAAGATAGCGTAGAGCAAATTTATGAAAGAAAGAGAGCTTTTGCTAAAGCCTACTCTATACAATTTAAAATTTATTCATAATGATGCATGTATTTGTTACAATTATGATCTTATGGTAACGAACGTCTGTTGTTTTTTAGACTCACAGCATATTATTTATGTATTAAGTTTATCAGGCTCAAGTTCTTTTCTATATTATCTTTGTGATTGATATTAATTAAATTAGACAAAGAAAACATCAAAGACATTTATCAGGGTGGACAACTAGTTGTTTCGAAGCCGGAACACACTTTCTCGTCAGCACCCGTCTTTGAACTCAGGGCTCATGTTTCTAAAGCGACAACCATGCCACTCAGCCACCTAAGTTGTTGTATATTTTCTGTCTAAATTTTTAATTTTTAATTGAGCCTGATAAACTTAATACATAAATAATTATATAAGAAAAAGTTCGAATAATAGAAATTTATTAACTTCACAGCATATTGATAGCCTGAGTTGACATGAAGTCAATTCCACTGGTATTTTATCGACCCAACTATTTTCCAACCAATTTTTTTTTTTGTTTTTTTTAGCTGGAACAATCTCTACCCCAGATTCGAGTATAGTGGCGTTAAATTGGATTTCAAAATAAATTTTTCACTTTTTTTTCGCTCGGTGTACGTGACTGTGCGTATATTTGTGAAAGCAATAATAATTTATATCCCCTCGGTAGGATTGCTCATTACCGCAAAAGCATTCATCAGGCATTTAAATGAAATACATTAACAATTTTGTTGCATTATACAGAATAAAAAAAAAACGAAATCATGTCAGGTCAACAAAAATATTTAACCATTTCCGGTTGTGAGAAGTGATGCTTATAATCAGACTATCAAGGATAAAATTGTATAATAAGCTTAAAAATACTTTTTTTTATATTAAATATATTTATTAATGTTTTTTCACACTTAATTTCACTTAAATTTATGAATACAAAAAAAAGTTAATTAAAAAACAATGTTCTTTCACACAAAGGCAGATAAACGAAAAAGATCCTGGAACCATTTTATGTGGTCACATTTGTTGTCGCTTGTGGGTGTTAATTTTGAGTTAGCTCTAAAAGGATTTCCTTCTTTGTAGATATGAAAATATTTGCAGACACTACTTGTCAATCAATATTTGTTGCTTATGTTTATTACTATCGGCATAAAAGTACTACCGGAAGTAAAAATTGAACAAGCCAGAGGTGTATAAAATGTCACTAACCCCGGGGGGATAGTATAAGTTTAGTCTAAGCATATAAAAATTCAACAACCAATATATGGGCAATAAGCTCGTCAAGGTCAATTCGTTCAAGCTGGCTTACGGCCCCCGATGTCGTAACTTTATTAATCAAAGGCGCTCTGGCACCTTTATAAGAAAACATTTTATATTCTTTTCGGTCTAATAATAGACCTTATTAATGTTTTCTGTTTTTTTTTTTAGTCATCTACATATATGTCACCGACATTTCGTTGATGCTAATCAACTTATTAGTAGACTCGAAAAATTCTTAAAAGAATGTTTGAAACTCAACTACTTATTGAATTTCAAACATTGTTTTAAGATTTTTTCGAGTTTACTGATGAGCTGATAAGCATCAACGAAATGTCGGCTGCATATAGACGGCTGAAAAAGACAGAAAATAAGGTATATTTTTATCCCTAAAATAATAACATTCAATTAGCTCTTAAAACAAATAAATAATTAAGTTCATTTTTTAAAACATCGGTTGGCACAGGTCCTACATATGTGTATCATTTCGTATGGCGCCAGGATATTTTTTTTACCATATCCAATTCATTCCTTCCATTTTCGATGTACTTTGGATGTAGAATATCAACTGTCTAATAGTGCTGGTGAATTCTTCTACTTTTTATTTCTCAGTGATACTCGATACTCTTCATTTGGTACTCAAAATATTTTTCTCGAGAGCAGACAAATTTATTAAGAGCAAAAGACATGTTTTTATAGCCAGCCATTTTGCTTGTTAGCATTTGATTGCTCACTCTCTTTGTTGTTTTTTATCAATATGCAAGCATTTGTAAAGTCTGTTTTAAACTTTTAATAAGTGTGTAATGTATATTATTTTTGCATTAAATTAAACTATATACATAATTGTGTTTTATTGCTTAATAAAATATATTGTTTTATATAATTTTGAGTTTTTTTTTCTTAATTTCACAGGGCGTTTTTCAGAAACTGCCGTAAGAAAAGTTTGGGGAAAAAAAGCCCGAGAGAAGTTCTAATCTCTTGCGATTTATAGTACCTAATTATTTTCGGTTTCAAATTCAATATTTACGACGAAGCCTGCGATAAAGAAACCCTTCATTTGCTCACTTTTAAATTGGAAGTGTCTTGAAATTTCATAAAACCTACTTTTTCATGTGTCTGGCTTGCATTATATTTATTTTCTTTGTTTTAATATAAATTCGTCGCTTCCAAAAAATGTAACAATGTGACTTTTGATATTTTGAAAATGTGGTTGCAAACACCGAAATCTTTGTTCTTTCAAGACAATCTGTTTATGCCAGCCAGAGAAACTCATTTTTTTATTTTGCAGTGAAAACTCCACCTTATTTTGTGTTTTGCAACTTAAATGTTGTCACGTTTTTTTGTTTTGTTTTGAATTGTTTGCTTTTAAGTAAATCTATTGATTTTGCAATAAAGCCTTTAAAAGCGATTCAGATGATACTTGAAAATTTTAAACATGTATTTGGCAATTTCTTGATGTAAAACAAAAGGTCAAGATCATTGTTCAATGAGTTTTCCTGAATAGAAATAGAAAATAAAGAAATTTTTTTTTGGTTTTGCTACAAGTTCGTCCATCCCATCCCGTTTTAGAGAAAAGGACCAAAGTTCTTTTTGAAATTTCAGGGGTAAATTTACTTAAAAATGCTTATATTTTCCACAAAAGTGCACTTTCGAACATTTTAACTATTGGACATTATTAATTCAGGTCCAAAAATGAACCTTTTTGGACCTTAATTAATACATTTCAATTGGCTCTTAAAGCAAATAAATAAATAAGTTCATATTGGACATGGGTGGGCTCTGAAATGATGTCTAATAAATTTTTTTCTCCCCTCCCCTCTCCGTTTTAGAGAAGAGGAACAAAGTCCTTTTTGAAATTTCAAGCGTAAATTTTTTTAAAAATGCTTATATTTTTCACAAAAGCGCACTTTCAAACATTTTAACTATTGAACGTTATATTAGATGGGCTCTGAAACGATGTCCAATAATTTTTTATCTCCCCTCTCATACCGTTTTCGAGAAAAGGACCAAAGTCCTTTTTGAAATTTCAGTGGAACATTTTTTTAAAAATGCATTATATTAGATGGGCTCTGAAACGATAATTTTTTTCTCCCCTCTTCTACGGTTTTCGAGAAAAAGAACCAAAGTCCTTTTAAATTTGGTTGCTGATGAGCGATGTGGTGCTGGTGAAACAGCCAGCTAGTGAGTCTTCAACTTTACTTTTCTTGTCTTCTTTAAAAATGTTGATCACTCCAATTTCATAACAAAAAACTCTTTCTTAATTTTAAGGAAGTGAAAATCGAACTCAAGCCCGATAAAATTATTAACAATTGTAAATCATACAGTTCGACGATAAAGCTAAAATTAATGCTTTAATATCGCTGGGCCTGGCAAAACATTTTAAACCGTTGTTACCACTGATGCAATGGCAACAAACACAAAAACCAATTGGAAATCAATTGGATATTGGTGAGAGAATGTAAAACAATATTCCAATCAACAGAAAAACACAGTGAATGAGTGGAAAGTTGATCAGTATGTTTAAATATAGTAATAAAGAACTCTGGTGGTAGGATGGCTACCAGCACTACTGCTTAAAAATAGTATACAATTAGTGCAATTTCATCACACAAAAAAAACTCTCTCTCAATTTTGAAGAAGTAAGAAACGAACTCAAGCCCGATAAAATTATTAACAATAATAAACCCTTTTACTTAAGTGACGAATAAATAAGAATTTTTTATGGAAGAAGATTGAACCATTCAACTCTTCTGTGGTACAGCTTCTCACACTGCAAAGGAGTCATTAAGTACGCGCTGGCAGCCTAAGGAGCATATGTATTTTAAGCGAACCTGATGACTAACTTTCATATAACTCATTACAATACAGAGTTTGCTGTGAGGCAATAGTCCGAGACAACTTTCCATTGGTTCAAAAAATATTCCCAATAACCGATAATTTTTTTAGAAGTACAGCTTCAAAGCGGAGACAATGGCTGCCAAAAAAAACAGAATCCGATAGAACAAAATTGCAATCCCAATGATGATAGTCTCAGTGCCACCAACACTAATGAGAATAATGATAATAACTCACCAGGGGCCAAATCATCGCATTCGATATCAAATGAACTATCGAGCAAAAATAATGTAAAACAAAAACAAAATAAACAACAAACACACAGTATAAGTGACGGAATTCGTTCGATATCGAATGCCATGATTTGGCCCCAGGTTAAAATTGAATAATTGAATAAAATGTGATGGAAAACATTCTAAGCGGTTTTGGTTGCACATTTCTCGAACCATCGATTCTTTCATTGGGTTGTCACAACAGCCCAACTAATCCTATTATGTAACTGGCTAATATACATCATAATTGTGTCGAAATCGTTCTTTGGTTCATTTTTTGCCATGAATTAACGATTGAACTTATATTATTTAAATGGGATCGATCATTAATTAGTTCGTGGCAAAAATGGATAAAAGGTCTGACACACTGGGGCATTCGTAAGGGCCCCTAACACATGAACAGCATCAATTCTTATACACTAAATGCTAGGAACACTACTGGGACGAACGACGAATTTTTCGCAGCGAATATTCGCCGTCAATATTTTTGACACATTGGTGTATATAAAATTGCACACAGTCACAACGTCGGTCGAAATTCGTTGTACGCTGCGAACTTGAAATAGATTTATTTCTATTTCTTACGCCGGCGAACGACGAACAAATCAGTACCATATGGCCATTTTGGTTTCAGTTTGTAAGTGTTTTAGTAAAAACCGTTAATTTTTACTTTAATAGTTTTTATTTTAAGTGCTAAGCTTTGACTTTTTGCATTTAAAATAAAAAGCCAACATATTCGATTATAAACCATGTTTGTAGTGGTTAATTTTTTGTTTTGGTAATGCTTAATTTTTTAGTAATGCCAATTTTTTTTAATATGGTCACCCCATCAGCTGTTCAACTATAATAAGATAAAATTAAAAAAAACTGAGAAAATGGATACAAGTGAAATTATAATTGAAAATGTTAAACTTCATGAATGTTTATACAATCTGGGATCAAAAGGATATAAAAATGTCGAGAAAACAATAAACAACTTTATCAATTATAACAAATGGTTTTGTTTTTCGTCGTTATTATGCTTCATACGAGGAATTTACACAGTGAGTTTTAACCGGCGTATTCGTCGTGTTTGGCGAAATTCGTCGTTCGTCCCAGTTGTGTTCCTTGCAAAAAGCTGCACAAAAAGGCCAAAGGTAGAAAATTTACTTTTTTTCTTCTTTATTGTTTATAATATAAAAACAACATGAAAGCTATATGTATAACATAATTATTTGAATCTATTTAGATTTGCTTCAATCCAAGTTTTGTAGGCTGCAACATTGGCATAGATATCGTAGTGATCAGCACGGCCACAGCCTATGCCAAAAGAAACAATTCCAACCAATTTTCCATTGCTCACTAGTGGGCCACCAGAATCACTTTTACAAGCACCTTTTCCACCTCCGACAACACCTGCGCACAGCATATCTTCAGTTATGTTAGTAAGATGCTTGTATTGTGCCTGACAGATGGGTCTGTCCATAATTTGTAGAGTAGCTTGTTGTAAAGCGGTAGCTCGGGTACCATTTTCTGATGTAAAGCCCCATCCAGTGACAACAGCAGATGCGCCAGCTGCTGGAGCTACGGAAGCTAATGGAATCGGTTGAGCAACTGCACTGAAGGGAATATCGGTCTTCAACAGTATTAAGGCAATATCATGTTCATAATTTGAGAGATCATCATAACTCCTTTGTAAGATCCTGTGGGCATCTATGACATTTTCTTGACTAACACCGATGTTAGTAATTCCATATTGAATGCTGTACCTTTTGGCAACAATATCGAAGATGAAAAGATGGCAAGCAGTAAGGATTAATCGCTTGCTGATAATGGATCCACCACCAATATGCTCGTTCTGATGCCGCACAGAAACTTGATAAGGAGCATCTCTGATGTCAATGTCGGTACCATCTAAAATGCGGCCTTCCAAGTCAATTTTTCCCGATATAACATGGCCTTGAGCAACATTTGTGGTGATGGCCAGTAGTCCAATTGCAATGAGAAACATGATAATGTTCGTTCGAATCCGCTTATAAAACTGTTTCAATTCTTTAAGAGATGGCTTTATTTATAGTAAAATTAGCTGCTAATTTCACAATGTTACTGGATGTCACTCGCTCGCATAGACACATGCCAAACAATAACAAATTTTAAAAATTTTATTGCTGCTTTCAGTGTTTTTGGGCAAGGGAACGATATCGTTATCGTTAGAATCAGGAAAAATCACAATCTTTTTTTCGTACACGTAAGATGTTCGTTAACAAACATTGCTCAATTTATCGTTCACTTCGTCATAGACACGATTATTCCGCATTCTTGGTGAGTGTATCGCTCCACGACTTGTTCACTTGTATTCTACAGCTGTCTAGTTCACAAATATAAAAACAGATTTGACATTCACCGCCGTTTGCAAAACTAAGAGCAATTTCCAATAAGGTGATTTCTTTTGGCTCACCTTGTACAGACATATTTTTAAGTAGTTCATGCTTTCATGATTCTTAGATCATAAATTTAACAGTCAATCTATGATTTCCTAATCCGTAGGGAAATTAATTTTTATTGTTGCAATGGGTAACCGAAGCATAGCACATAGGGATTTTGAGAAAAATCGGGGGCAGTTTTTAATTTCATGTTCTACGGATTTCTTTTGGCTCACCTTGTACTTCTCATACTATCTGATTTTTCGTGTTGCGAGAAAAGCTTGTTTGCTTTTTATAAAGCATACATCTGTTCATTTCTAACCAACGGCGCAGAGCTGCTACTGTTCAGCTACCACCTCAGATATGTGAGTGTGCTGCTTTAGAGTGCTGTAAAATGTTGTGTGTTGATTTAAGAAAACCTTGAAAAAAAACTTGCGTAAATATTTTAAAGCGTTAAAAAAATATTGATACCTTTGTAAACGAGATTGCTGTTATCGCTGGTGTCATCTGCACAGCAGTAGTGATTTAATTGACACTTTCTGAAAGGCAGCTTTTAAAACGACAACAATAAATGGTGTAATTTGTCACTCCATTGTTGAATTCTTAACGAAATGTTTAAACCAGAGTTTTGTCTAAAATTTTGAACCCTAATGGTGTAAAACGGGTAAAACTGAATTTTGGTACTGTAAATTTTAATTTCATTGAACTTCTGTATTGTAATACATTTATATTAAATTACTTTTTCAGGCTTAAGTTCAACCCTTGGTTTGTCACTACTTTTTTAATTAATATCAATTAAGTAAATAAAAGTAAAATTTTGTATGGCTAAGTGGACAACCGGCTGTTTCTGGGTAGCAGACACCCTTCAGCAGCACCCTATGAACTTTGGACGTGTCAAATTTCACAATTTTGGCACAGCCGCTTTAACCACTCGGCAACCAAAGCTCACGCAATTTTACTTTCTGTTTGCATACTTAATTTAACATTAACCAAAGCAATGATATTTTTGCAGTCTTGGACGACATTTTGTCATCTCAGAAGACTGTTATTTTTGCTCTCTGTTTATATGAAAGCTTTTTTCTACATGTTCTGTTTTTGCATCATTGAGATTTAGATGCTCTTTTATTGATACAATTTGAACATTTACGCTTTGCCCTGCGTTATTAACATTTGGTACTTTTTTGTTTTGCTTTTATCTATAAGGAAACGGGGGAAAAATAGAAACTGAATTGCACTCCCCCTAAAAATCTAAAATAAATTTTTTCTTTTTGGTAAAAAGGTAAAAATCGCTAATTCTGTATCTACGAGCCTGATACAAGAACCCAAAAAGTTCGAAAAAGGCCTGCAGGCCTACTAAAAATGATCGGACAGGTGTTTGGTACTGCTTGGAAATTCTGAATTTTAGGGGAATTAAAGAGACAAAAACCGAAATTTGTACAGCAGAGACGGATGGGAGCAGGAAAATGTAAAACAAGAACTAGACTCCTAAGAAACAATTTTCGAATACACTAAGCAATTATTTTACTTGTTTTACTTAAGGGGGCAGAAAGGGTTAAAGATGGGCATAATCTTTAATTCTATATCTTTGGGCCCAACACAAATAGCATAAAAATTCTAAAAGGGCCTGCAAGTCTAATACAAACAATCGGACAAAAGTCTTGTACTTTTCTGAAACTCTGAACTTTAGATAGACGCAAGGGAAAAAAAAGAATTCCAGCAAAACCCGCTGTTTTAGCAACATTCCTGATATTTAAATTGGTATGGTTGAACTGTTTTCACAGGGTGTATTTTCCCACCACATGCGTTATATTTCCACCGCTTTCTATAACTTGAACAAAGAAAAATGGCCACGAAAATGTTGTACTACTAAAGAGCCATAAACTAGAAAAAATTTGATATTGACATGAAGATGGCGCAGCAAAATTTATCTCGAAATGCTACTTTAAAATATCGAGCAAAGTTTGGTCTACCCAATACGGGATTAAAAATTAGCAGATTTCCCGACAGTTAAAGACTTGCCAGGACCGTATTAATAATAAAGGGTCCGTCAAATAACATTTTTTTTTTTTTGAAAACGGCGCGAAACATCGAGTGTAGCTGTGGCTGTGTGGCACGTATCGCCGTCCGGTTGAAACCAAATGTTGCCAACATTCCCCTCTTCAATTTTTGTGAACAAAAATTCGTTCAACATGGCCAGATAACGATCGCCATTGACAATATCGGCCACTATTTGCTTATTTTCGAAGAAAATGGACCAAAATCCGCACCAAACAGCGACTCGTTTTGGGTACGTCGGCCTTTAAATCTATGCGTGCGGGTTTTCTGTGCCCCAAATGCGAGAATTTTGCTTGCTCACATAACCGCCAAGATCAAAATGAGCTTCATCTGAAAAGATGATTTTTTTTTTAGCAAAATCGGCATCTTCTGTAAGTCGATTTCTGGCCCACTTAGCGAAGCGTATACACAACCATACTCGTTCAGCGGAAGGATAAAACTAATTATCAGTCAAGTCACCATTCACGAAATAAATACTAGTTGAAAAAAAAACGTTAGATGGCGAACCCTTTACATATATTGGTGCACATTATAGGCACACTTTTTTTACATTTAATTTCGTTAAAATCATATCTAATGGACAGCTGAGTAAAAATACAATTCTCAAATTCGTAAATCTAAAATCCAATTCAAAATTAAAATGGAAAAAAGTGAAAACGAATACTGTGTTTACTGGGTTCTTTTGTGCACACGGCACCACAGCGTTCGTTCTATTTCTGTCAAAAGATGATGTAATCACTCTAAATTGTAGTAAGTGAAATTGGGATAAGATAAAATTAAATAAATTTAAAAATAAATATTAGTTTGCACACCATTTCCAGCTGTAATTCAGAAAGCGTCAATTTTAATGCTTAGCAAACGGGGCTGAGACTTTCATACTGCGTAAGTTTGTTTTCCAGCGCTTAAATAATGCACTTATAAATGGAGAAATGCGCACTTTCTCACCCAACAAACAACCATAAGAGAATATGATGGAAATATTTTTAAAATGTCTTATATTCATTATTTTGGCCAGATATTGATCTCTTAACTCTTTAGAACAACGAAACCGCGGGAATCAAGCTCTAGCAACAGTGGCTATCGGCTTTTATGTTTATTATTTGTGTTGTGTATATTATTGAAATTTATCCAATCACCCAGAAATGATTTGAATAACAAAAATGTTTACACACTCACAATATTTTTGCAGTAACTGGCCGTAGTTTATTCCAGAAGTAATCAGCGCAGTTATTTTTAAATGACAAAACGTTTAAAACTCAATGAAATTTTAATTTTAACTGATTTGTGCAGTTGCTTAAGAAATTAACAACAGACAAATACAGATTTTCGGTCACAGTTAATAATGACATTAGTAACTACTGTTACACATACATACATACATTAAAGAGCCGAACTATAAATACGTATATACATATTTATAATTTGGTTTCTACATACATACATACACATACATATATGTATGTAGCATACAAACTCTGTACATAAATTGCGTGTTGTTGAATTTGTTCTGATTGTTGCGAGGGCTGAGTAGGTGTGGCAGCTGCTTTGCAGTCGAGATGTTGTATGTTCGAGTCTCAGCAGAGGCTTTACGGTACAAAATTTAAATTAGCGAATTGAAAAAGTAGATAATACAGATAGAAAACTATAATTAAATAAAATGCTACCTAAGAAAAAAATAAAATAATTTTTATAAGTTGATTATGCATCAATTATTTGGCAGTTAGAATAAAGGAAAAATCATTATTTCTACCGATTGGGTTCCGTAGATTTTGTAACATTTAAATTCAAATGAAGTAATTAGTAAATTTAAATGAAAAAGAGGTAGAACTAAGTTATGAAATTAAGTTTCATGTATTTTAAAGTGTGTTTTCACTTAATATTACTAACAAAGTTTTCTCAGTGCAGTACCAGTGCATTAATTACTAATGTTGCAAAAATAATGGCGATTTCTGCTCGAAAAATGAGTATTAAATAAATCTGGCCACTATTATTGTTTCCAACAATTGCTAATTTTATTTTAATTTTCTTGAAATACGTAACTGTAACGCTGCTAACGAAAACTTAGGTACACATGGCAACACAGAAGCGCCCTCAACCGCTCTTCATAATTTTCCTAAAAGAAGGATTGTATTTACAATTCACACTGTCATGACCAGCATATTTTTTCGACTTTGAACGCGAAAAAAAAAAGCCGTATACAATAACTTTTCAACATCATTAATCTTATGTATTATTCAGATTAAATATCAAATGTAATGAATCTTTTCTTTAATCATCAATTTGGTTTGTCAAATTTGTTTTTGTGTTTTATACAGTAATAACTTCAACATCCTTGACATTTAAATATCAATTACATTTTATGAAACTCAAACGTAATTACTTTAAAATTACACCTATTCACCGGTATTCATAAAAAATAAAACATTGTTGAAACACATTTTACGACAAATTTTTCATATAAAATTTTCTCTAAAATCTATTTGAGCAACGTTTTATTTTTTATGAATACCAGTGATTATGTTTAACAGAGAGCTAAACATTTTCTTCATTTTGCAAATAAATAATAAAAAATCGCAATAAATATATTTTCTGGGACCAACACTTCAAAATCTGGTCTAAAAGAAGACAAAGGTATTGGGTGGGTTAAAAGTGAGCTGGATGTTTTCTTTTAGTGGGCTTAAGTATTTTTCTAAACAACAAAAAGTATTCTTCAAATAGAATCAAAACATTACTGTGAGTGAGAACAATTCAATAAGCCAAAACCAAAGAAAACAGAGGAATGTCTAGATGCTCCTGTCTACCATCAAAATTGGCATCATTTGTGTATGGAAATTTCCATAAGGCTAGGTATAGACGATTGTAAGATCTTACAATATTGTCAGAAAATGTATAGAATATTTTTAACCAATCGTGAGAATTTACAATTTCTTCCTGACAATATTGTAAGCAAAAGCATTGGCAGGCCACCTACCTAACAATTAATTGTCAGTTAACTGTCAATCGTCTGAACACTTTGGCATCATCATTGCTAGTACATTGTCAGACATTGGCATATTGTAAATTCTCAACACCTTACAATGGCGTCATTGTCAGAGTAATGATAAAGAATTTTAAAGAAAAATGTGTGTGTACAAAAAAGGGAGAGAAAAAACAGGAGAATAGTAAAAATGTGAGTACGAGAGGTAAAAAGTTGCAGAAAAGAGAATTAAAAAAATTAAAAACAAGGTTATTGAGCGAGAAAAATAAAGAATGAATAATGGCATGTGTGTGTGTATTTTGATAATGACAATTGGCTGACAATTTTTGATACGTAGAAAATCTTACATCCGTGTAAGCTGACAATTTTCGTTGGTAGCTAAATTTACAGTCAGGCAATTGTCTGGCAATGAAATTGTAAGATTTTCTTGCAATTGTCTGAACTGATATTTTTCTTAATGCTGACAATTTTTTTATATTTTTAGTAGATTACTAGCACATTGTTAGGTCTTACAATATTTTAAGATCTGACAACCGTCTACACGAAGCTTAACCAAACCCTTTTGAATAGAAAACCGACAATATTAATACGACTACGCCGGAATCCATTCATCTTGGGCGGCGCACAGCGGACCCATTTTATGAGATAGCGGTCAAAAATCTATAACTTTTGATCGAATTGGAATTTTCACACTTCAAAAAAAAATTTTTTTTTAACAGTATACATATATTAAATACGAATTCCCGGATGTAAGTACATATTAATCTGTATATTTTTGCTTAATCAATATGTGTTTCTAGTCTAGCGAATACTTTCAGACTGATCAAGTAACTTTTTTTTAAATATTTATATAATTATTTCACCAACATACGTACATACATACATAATAAATAATTATTATTATAATAAATAATTATTATGTGCTAAAAATAAGCAGATACAAAATTTGCATTGGCTTATATTTTCGTTTACCTAAATAGTAGTAAAAACTGCTAACTAATAACCAACCCCGTTTTGTATACATATATGTACTGTACATACATACATATGTATGTATGTTTACAGTTACACACATATGCAGGTAGAAAATCTAGCATCGCTTACACATTGTACGGTGTATACAGTTTTTTTAATATGCATATACCTACATATGTACATAAATGCTTTTCCCTGCAATTAGCTCATATGTCTTTACCTAAATGATCACAAAATGTAACGGTAAATAGCCAAACACATGGTGTAGTAAACACTATTCCAAGGCTTAAAAATTATGTCCTAATCAGACATCTGCAACAAGTACAAAATTTTGCGGTATGCATAAACGCGCACTCTGATTTTTATGATCTAATTGTTTTTATACAAATGCAAAAAAACAATTGTTTGCACATCGGCTCGTTTCAAACAATCAGTTGTACGCACTTAGTGTTTTATGCCAACATGAATGTTACAACCGTGTCGCTAAGGGCATGTGTCTTATTTTGTATCAATGCTAACATGTTGTTAGTGAAATAAGTGATTTATTCACATGTAAAAGTAATTCTCTACTCGGTGTTTTTTTGTCTTGACGTTATCGAACTACATACTAATATTTAAAATAAACTATCTATATATTATTTAACTGTGACCTTCTTTAAAGTTTCAAATGGAACAGTCACCAGAACTTATTTCAAGTTTTCATATTTTTCTGCTAACCGCTCGGTTGTTTTTGATTTAATTACGATCAAATCATATGCACAAAACAATTTTGCAAAAAGCAAACTGTTTACAAAAAATACATTTTGGTTCTATACAAATCAGTTCAAGTCAAATGCTGCAAAAGAACTTACACTTGTTGCGCCATTTTTTTTTTTTTTTTTGAGCACGAAAAGCAAACAAGCATAAAATTCATATAATGCTTGTTTGAGTTGTGACTTAAATTTAACTTTAGTAAATATGTTGGCTCGATCATACTTGTTGCAGTTGTCTGGTCCTAATTAGCATACACATTTACGCGCTTTATTTAGATCTTCCTTTTTCAATTGTTTCATTGATATGGATTAATAAATTAATCAATTTTTTATTGTCTTCTTGCTTCGTTATCTGCATTTTCTAATCGTAATAATAGATACGGCTTAGATGTTTTCTTAATTGTTTAAAAACGGGCCGGAGTAGGGTAAAAGAGTTCAAGCTTAGTTGGTGTAATCAAACAACTTGTTCGAATAACAAGATATGCTGGAGGTAAGAAACTCCTCTATGAATACGAACTTCATTTCGAACTTAACAAAAAAAAAAAAAAACTTGCAAAAAAGTTTGTTTAAAATTTTGGACTCAAAAATTTGGACCAAAATTTTTGACCTTGGACTTAAAATATTGCTCTGGTGCACACGGGCGGAACCTGGCCCGTGTGCACCAATGGGGTATAGCCGTACAGGAAAGGGTTTGGACTATAATAGGGCAGAAGATCTTTTTGAAGCGCTCTAACGGGGAGGAGTTATGCTCTATTAAGTAGAAGAATTTTGGGTAAAAAAAAATTTTTTTTAAAAATTTTTTTTTTTATTTTTAAGAAATATAAAGAAATTTTTTTTCATTCCGCTTATAGCTAATGGTCTACGTAAAAATAAAAAAATTATTTCACTTCAATATTTTGTTAAACAAAAAAATTTTGGTCATATTTAAGGATTAATATTTTCCGAGACGTTTGTAATTTCTGCAACGTTTTGGGAAACTTGATTTTAGAGCACCCCGTTCGCTATGATGTAGTTAAAATAGACATGAAATATTTTGGCTCCCGAGGTGTTCACTGGCATTTACTTTCAAATGAATTAGATATCTTTGAAATCGGTAACAACAACAACAAAAAATGACTTTTGGCCGCCAAATTTTAAAATGGTCCACTGTGCGGCGGACACATTGTACACTTTAAATTTAAAATAGCGCAGAAAAAATGTGTACTTTTACGAAAATATGTAGAGATTTTAAAGTTAACGCTGCATGTGTTTCAAGCACCTGAGTTCAGTGGGAAGTATGTGGGTTTTGGAAAATCTTAAAAAAACGCACACACACACACACACAAAACCCACATTGCGTGCGCTTATTGGCACAATGATACAGTTTAAAATTTTCTTAAAGTTCGCATGCTGCTTTTGTTTTTAACCACATTAAGATTTTGTTTTATTCAAATAAAAAAGAAACAGTCATTTTGAGGCTCCCAACAACAGCCATTCCCGCATTGTATTACATATGTATTTACTTTCTTTGAGGCGCCATTATGCAGTTAATTTAACCGCATTTAATTTCTCTCGTTTTTACCTTTTGCGGCGCAAATGGAATTAAAAATCCATTTAAATGTGTATTTATTTAACTTTAGCAATACTTTCATTAAATTTACTTTAAATAGTGAGAAAAGAAAAAACTGTACAAAACTATTATGTGAATAAAAGCCGTAAAGAAAATCGAATCCAATTTAACATGCCTTATTTGATTAGCAACAACATCAATTTATTGGCTTGATTAATAAATTTGTTCACAATTTTGTTTTTTTTTTTTTTTTTTTGGTAACAAAAGACAACACAAACACTTGGAATGGTTGGGTATTCTGTTGCGTCCATTATAATATACAGACATACATACATATTTAATTTTTTATTCTCAGTTTATTTGAGTAGCTATCACAACACAATGTTTGTTGCATTGTTTGCCAACACACTCTTTCATACATAATCCACTTGTATGTACACAAGTATGTATAACACATGAATTGGCTTTAATTATAAGTTTGTGCTCGTAATGAATTGCTGGCCTTGCATGCTGTTCAAATTTTATACTAATATTTATAAATACATATGTACATATAACGAAAATTATAAAACATATCGAATTAATTTCCAAAATAGTTTTCATAAAAGAGCTGGCTTTAATCTCTACCGCTGGTGCGTACGCAAAACTGGACACAATGTACAATGTTAAATTTATATTTTTATTGTATTGGCAACATCGAAATCAGGTTAAACACCTGCAAATATTTTCAAGCATTAATTTCAATTTTTTTTTTCTCTACGATTTATATAATTTTGTGGGCTTTTTATTTCAAACCGCCCGAATAAAAAAAAATGGTACCTTTATTTGAATAGACCTGCAAATATGCACACATATGTATGTATGTATGTATGTACCTGCATGCGTGTGTGTAATGTGTATGATTGCAACGAAACTGGAATGAGCTCGAATGTTTTCTAAATTCTTTGAGAATAGTCTCCAGGGGCGACAATTTCTGGGACACTTTATGAGTGAAGGCGTTTGAAAAATACGATTTACACATGTAAAAGTTGTCGCCTGAGAACAGAGCTCTATTTCTCAAAACTTACAATTGTGTATTACAAGTAAAATGCGTGCTCACCAACGTTTTATATTCACTCCTTTCGTAAGCAAAACTTTCCCACAAAACTTTTTCCCATTTCCCAAAATTGCAATCGTTATTAAATTTGGCCTTGCATTTTTTATTCAGCTTGAAAAAATAACGCTGAAAAAAAATTCACTTTCAATTCTACTTCGTCTGATCGTTAACAGTTATTTCATTCGTACTATTTTCGTTTTTGCCTTTGATTTGTTCACATTTTTCTTTTTTTGCTGATTAACTGTATTCATTATGCAAGTATTTATTTCTTTTAATTAGAATATCAAAGTTTATTCAAAACTGTTTTCAATTCAATTCTTTACTTATAAATATCTTTCAAGGTTTTACACGTTCAATAATTTTCTTAAAGAGTTAAGGATACTTTATACTTCTCTACTTAGATATTAGATAACAAACATTTTATATTTATCTGGGCTTAAACTATTTTTAATGTAAAGGAGAAAATTTTCAAAAACCCTGTGTGAAATTTTTGGGGGGTTTATGATAAAAGCTTAATACTAAGGGTCTGAAACTGTTTTAGGACCACAGTTGTTAATAAATCGCAAAATAATATGATGCTCAATAGAATGCGCATATCAGATCTATTGATTGTAGATTTGTGAAAATTTCAAAAGACGCTAAGAATACGATGTTGCCTATCTAGATTCTTTCTTCTTCATGTAGTAAAATGATTGCACCAATTCTAATCATTTATTCAGTTTTTAATAGGAATTAAACAATTTGTTATTTGGTTTTTTGCGATTCCTTTTTTATATTTTATCACCGGTATTCATAAAAAATAAAACCTTGTTGAAACACATTTTACGACAAATTTTTCATATAAAATTTTTTCTAAAATGTATTTGAGCTAAAAAAGAAAAAACTTTTTTCATTATTATTGTTCTGAAGAAACTATCCGAAGGAGAGTGAAGAGTAAAATGTCGACAATAATAATTAAATAATTTTAATAAAAGACCTTTAGCTCAAGAAAATAAATATATAAAGAAATTAAACAATTTTACACAGCTTTTTCATTACATTCTCTTTTATATTCTTCTTATTTAGTTTACACTCATGTATGTAGTGTGTATC
Organism: Sturmia bella; assembly: GCA_963662145.1. Classification (NCBI taxonomy): domain Eukaryota; kingdom Metazoa; phylum Arthropoda; class Insecta; order Diptera; family Tachinidae; genus Sturmia; species Sturmia bella. The sequence continues at coordinate 32,041,147 of OY759168.1, read as the reverse complement.
CACTACGCACTGGTAGCACGGCCATGAATTGCCAAGACGTTTGCAAAAGCAATTTTCCCCTCATGAGGAATGAACAAACATTTATGCGTACAAACATTTCCCATTTTAATCCGTTTGTTTTTCTTTCCTTTTTTTAAACAAACAAAAATTTATTGTAATGCACATTTGTAAAGCTTCGTGTAGACGGTTGTCAGATCTTAAAATATTGTAAGATCTAACAACGTGCTGGCAATCTACTAAAAATATAAAAAGTTGTCAGCAGTAAGAAAAATATCAGTTCAGACAATTGCAAGAAAATCTTACAATTTCATTGCCAGACAATTGCCTGACTGTACCAACGAAAATTGTCAGCTTACACGGATGTAAGATTTTCTACGTAGTATCAAAAATTGTCAGCCAATTGTCATTATCAAAAAACACACACACACACACATGCCATTATTCATTCTTTATTTTTCTCGTTCAATAACCATGTTTTTAATTTTTTTATTCTCTTTTCTGCAACTTTTTACCTCTCGTACTCACATTTTTACTATTCTCCTGTTTTTTCTCTCCCTTTTGTACACACACATTTTTCTTTATCATTACTCTGACAATGACGCCATTGTAAGGTGTTGAGAATTTACAATATGCCAATGTCTGACAATGTACTCGCAATGATAATGCCAAAGTGTTCAGACGATTGACAGTTAACTGACAATTAATTGTTAGGTAGGTGGCCTGCCAATGCTTTTGCTTACAATATTGTCAGGAAGAAATTGTAAATTCTCACGATTGATTAAAAATATTCTATATGTACCTTTTCTGACAATATTGTAAGATCTTACAATCGTCTATACCTAGCTTAATGTACTTTACATGCGTAGTAAAAATTGAGCTAAAATAATCTGCATTGAAAAATAATTCCCGAAAAAATGTGTGAAAGTTTTTTTCTAAACCAGAAAAGTTGAACCGTTTTCGTTTATTCACAAAATTACGCATTTATTTCGCACATTTTTTTTCCTACAACACCACTTTTTTAAGATTTAAGTGAAACTAAGATCAGAAGAAAATGCCACTGTAATCATAACTAATTAAACAAAAATTTATAAAACAATGCCTTTAGAATTTTGGTTGCCATACAAAATTGAAAATGTTACCCTTTGCAGTTTCGAAAACTGCCTTAAAATGTTAATCCCGTACTATCACGCACGTAATTTTATTTTTAAGTCACGCTCATGCTGTCACGCGTGATTATTCTAAAACTTGATCACGATACCGCGTGACACGACATCTTCACGACAACCGCACATCTCTATTTTAATCGTTAAAACATTTTATCAAAATTAATCATCGATTACTGTGACGAGAAAGTTATGCGTAATTTTTGGGAGGAACAACGGGCCAACAAAACTCACAATGTAGTGGGACGACAACGTATTGAAAGTTCGGCTGAAAACACTACTGCTGCCCGAGAAAGTATTCAAAGCAATCCATCAACCTCAATTCGACGCCGTTCTCAGCAGCTGTTTGGTCTTCAAAGGACAATTTTGCACAAAGATTTGCATTGTGGCGTGGCAAGACGATAAAATGATTTCTGTATTAAAGGTTTGTTTGAACATTTGTGATTCTCGTTTTGTTCATGGAAATTATTGAATAAGTGTTAGGTTAGGTTGTGAAAAAGTAGGTAGGTTTCAAACATTATTTAAATTTTTTTTTTAGTCTACTGATTACCATCAACGAAATGTCGGCGGCATGTAGACGGGTGAAAAAGACAGAAAACACTAAAATAATACATTTCAGCTGGCTCTTGCAGCAAATAAATAATTAAGTTAATTTTTGAATACGCTTCCAGTACTCGTTTAGAATAATATTTCTTTAAAAGCGCTTTTTGATAGTTATTGTTTTTATTGTACAACCACAAAGAACAAAAAAGATTTATTCCCTTCCATTATGTTCCATTACAATTCGAAAAAAAAAAATGGTAAATAATCTTAATTAAAAAATAAATAAAATTTTCAATTACAACTGTAAATAAACTGAAACATGACCGTTAATAAATTGTATAAATTATTTATTTATGTAGCAGAAAAAAATATTACTGCGAGACTATATTGAAATTTATGTGAATCAAAAAGTACATTTTCTATAACTTGAAATGCAATGTAATTCGCATTTTTTAGAGATACACAGGTACCGGTATAAGTCTATACACAAACATACGTACGCGAAAAGCACAATCGAATTCAGCATTCAATTGCGGATGCGCAGCATTTACGTATCCGCTTTAAACACAATATTCGCCGTCTAATGATCATTACAACGTTTAAGACGAACGATATTTATCTATCTGAACAAAGTAAATTGTTCTCCTGAATGGCACTTTAGAAAAAAACTTGAATGTTTTGTTGCAAATTTAGTTTGCTGTTTTAAAAGTAGTTTTTTTTTTCTAACAAGATCTTCAGATATTAATCAAGCAGACAAGCAAGCAGCAGTGGGAAAATATTGAAAGTCTACAAGAAATGAAACCTAATAATTTTCTAAATTAAAATCTAATAAATATTTATTGTATATATTTGGTAGATGCTGTTTTTTAACACTCAATTTATTTAAAGAAAGAAAAAAGAGTTAATTGAGGAACCACCATGACTCACCAGCGTCTACGCTTTCGAACGCGAAGCTAAAATAAACTACAAGCAACAATTTGTCTAGACATTTGATGTAGTAATATAATGAAGAGCTAAAATTAATAGATATAAATAATATTATCTTATGGTTATGAATTTGAGCCCTTAATTTTATTTCTTTGTAGAAATTCAGTAAAGATAGTGGGGGTGTCTATCCGAAAAATTAACTGTTATTGTTTTCATTTTTTAGGGTTCCATCCATACTCATCAGAGTGAAACGGAACCCAATTACCGAGACAAGTACGTCCGTCCGTCCGTCCGTCACAGCGTCCATTCTCCGAAACGGTAAGAGCTGAAATTTTCCCAGGATGTTGTTGCACCTCGCCGCTACAGCAGCAAATACTAAAAACAACAACAAAGCGAAAACTACCAGGTGTCCCCTTACAACGAAAAGTTACAATTAGTTATAACTTTCGAACCGTAAAAGATAGAGAGCTGAAATTCGCACAGTGTATGTATTTATAGATGCTCTACAACACCAAATGCTAAAGACAACAACAACTGTAAAACTACCAGGTGTCCCTATACAACCTAAAGTAACAATTAGCCGTAGATGCCAAACTGTAAAAGACAGAGAGCTGAAATTCGCACAATTTACATATGCCCTACAACAACAAATACTAAAAAGTACAACATGTCGAAAACTACCAGGTGTCCCTATACAACGTAAAATAAAAATTAGGCGTCACTTCCAAACTGTAAGAGACAGAGAGACGAAATGTGCACAATATATGTACACATATGGCCTACAATAACAAATTCTAAAAAGAACAAGTCGAAAACTACCAGGTGTCCCTATACAACCTAAAGTAACAACTAGCGGTGGCTGCTAAACTGTAAAAGATAGAGGTGAAATTCGCACAAGATATGCATTTAAGTATGCCCTACAACAACAAATACTAAAAACAACATGTCGAAAACTACCAGGTGTCCCTATACAACGTAAAATAAAAGTTAGCCGTAACTCCTAAACTGTAAGAGACAGAGGGATGAAATTTGCATAATATATGTATTCACATATGCTCCACAATAACAAATGCTAAAAACAACAACAACTGTAAAACTACCAGGTGTCCCTTTACAACGTAGAGTAACTGCTATAACTCTCGATAGAGAGCCGAAATTCGCACAGTGTATGTATTCCCAGATGCCTTACAACAGCAAATGACAACAAGAACAACAAGTCGAAAACTACCAGGTGTCCGCATACAACATAATGTAGCAATTAAACGTAACTCTCAAGCTGTAAGAGACAGAGAGATGAAATTTATACAATATATGTATGTATTCACATATGCCATTCCATACATACATTACACATACATACGAGCCAGCCTCGTACTTGACTGAATTTATTTAACAACCACAAAACTGTAAAACATGCAACCTTCTGCAGGATTCGAACCTGTGTCTCTGCAACTCATCCGTTGCCACACAATTCTGTACTTTTCCATTTGACGTGTCTGCAGAAATTATTTTTGCTTCTATCGAACAGTCAAAATGTCTATGTTCGAAATTGATACCTGAAAAAGCCAATCAGTTTCATTCACGCATTAAAACTTGTATCCCAACAGTTACGCATTATTAGGTATTATTTTTGTGCCATAAAAAGAAACACTCCTCAAATTTTTCTCTTTTAAAAAAATAAAGTAGAAATAAAAACTGTTGTTTTAACCATTTTAATGCAATAAACATTTTAACAACTCCCATGATTTTTTTTATTTCTTTAGTTTTTTTGTACTGCAGGCATTTTACAGTTGGCAAGAAAATTAAGCTTATAGATATAAAAACCTTTTGAAAAGATTGAATATGAAATACAATTTACGAATTAAATAAACATGAAGTAAGTTTTTATAAATAAAACCAATAATATTCAAAAATTTATTTAATTATTGTTAACTATTTTATCGGGCTTGCGTTCGATTTCACTTCACCAGAATTTTAAAGCTATTCACAATTGTAAATCATATATTATTATTCATTATTACGTTTGTCAAGCTTAAAAAGTTACTTTTGTGATTGATATTATTAAACAAGACAAAGAAAACATCAAGGGCCCTTAGATAGGTGGACAGCTAGCTGTTTCGTAGCCGCCACACTTCTCGTCAGTATCCATTCTTGAACTCATGGTCATATGTTTCTAAAGGGACGGGTGCTGTCGAAAAGTGTTGTTTAATAATATCAATCACAAAAGTAACTTTTTATTTATATATGAGCTAATTGAAATGTATTGTTATAGGTGCAACTAGACCTTATTAATTTTCTTTCGTCTTTAGGTTTTTTCGAGTCTACTGACGAGTTGAGTAGCATCAACGAAATGTCGGCGGCATATAAACGGCTGAAAAAGACAGAACACAGTTAATAAAATAAGTTTATACCTATAACAGCTCATTATTATTTCACTTTGACTTGCCACTGAGTATGAAATTGAAAATTTTTTCAAAACAATATTTGTATACTCAAATACATAAACAAATGAATTTTTAAAAATTTACCTAATTGGTCTATTTAGTTTAACCACAGTGTCATATTGAACTCAAAAAGTAAGTTCACGGTTAACATGCATTAACATATCGTCATGTCTCAGTCAGCCGGTAAATTTTGTGTGTTACTGTTGCGGTAAACAGATTCATGTGTATACTTAAAATGCTGCAAATTGCATAAGACTGTTATTTTCGTAGACGATTTTATATTTCCTGTATAATTTTAATGTGAAATTACACTTCAACAGCAGAAGAACAATTTTATGGATATGGGCTAATACAAATAAACAAAATATTTTCATTTGTAGAAATTTGATAATTATTTAAATTGTAATTCAAAGCAGTGAAACTCTCGATTTGATTTACCAACAAGTCGCCATTAAAAGTATGGATTAAAATCTTATAGCGGTGAAAACCAATGACTTAAACCTGTATAAACAGTGGTTTTACTTAATAAAAATCTATGGGTATATAAGTACTGTATGTAGCATATATGTATGTGTATATGGATATGTTTTGTGTGTTATGCAAGTTATTAGATAATCATCGTTACTTTATTACCATTTAAATTGTTTTTCAACTGTTAAAACTTTGCCTACTCGTACTGCAGCACAACAACAAATGGCTGGAGTTTTTTTTTATCTCTTTAGTGCCCTCTAGTGATTATTCTGTAAATTAAAGGTGGTAAACATTTTAATCAAAAAGTTTACAGCAATCTTGAAACGATAATAGCCTTTTTACACCGACTGACATCCACGTGAAACGCATGGAAGATGTTGAAAATGTGAAACAGTCGTTTAACATTGACAACATCTTTCATTTTTCACATATTTAGATGTCAAAAAAAGAAGACGCAAAATTTTTGTGAAAAATAAAAAAAAAATTTTAAATGTCCAAGTCCATTTAAAATGGACCATTTTGGACATTTTTATTTCCATAGGTCAAGCAACATGTTATCCATATTGATTGACCATACGATGGGTCTTTTGCACTGCAATTAAAATGAATTTATTTATATGTATGTATGTAATTAATTAAAAATTATAAGAAAATACATGTTCCGCTCATTTTTTTATGTTAAATTTGTTTTCTGAAATGTCATTTTGCTAGTGAAGGTACAAAAGCAATCGATTTTCTGCAATTATTTTAGTGATGGCATTAAAAAAATCGAAAGATGTAAGATGGAACAAAATGAGAAAGGATCATCTTCTACTGATGCAGAAAGATGTAGAATTTTCGCCCTGTATAATTCTTATGGGAAGATGTAAACATCTTTGCAAATTGATGAAAGATGTAAGATGTGCGTCAGTGTAAAAAGGCTATAAGTGAAGCAAACCGAATGAAAACTTTCGGCGGCGGCTAAAAGGCAAATATTTTTAGCGGCGCCGAATTTTTTAGTTATATAATTTTGCCTTATATCATATTTTTAAGTTTTGCCATATAGATGCATCCACAGCTATCCATGAACTTTTTTGTTTCAATCACATCTTAACACAATTTACTTTTCTCAGAATCGTTCCGTAAAAACCGTAAAAATATTTTCCAATTCAAGTCGCTTGGAACCAATGGAATCTGCTAAATTAAATTTCTAATATTTTTTTTTTTCTATGTACAGAAAATCTAACGTCTCACTCTGTACTGAGTGGAATAATCTAGCCTTTCGACATGATCACTTCCATTTAAAATAGTTCACGCAATTAAATTTTAAATTTGAATTGAAATGTATATTTGATATGAATTTCACAGCTACAACTCTAAAAAGAGGAGAGCCAGTAATGAGAGGCCCAAAATTTTTGTTGCTCTTCTTGGGGTGGTATAAATAATTTGAATGAGTGAGTGGATAATAGATTAATATTACAATTTTCTAAAGAAAATATGATTATAAGAAATGTGCAATTACCATAGAAAATATGTGTCGTCCACTTACCAGTTATAAAAAGGTATCCAAATAAAATAAAAAACATCAATGATATTCTCGGCAACATAATGAAGAAAAATAAAAAATCGTTTGCAGAATTGTTTTAAGTGCAGCCGGCGATAACAGCGATTAAATTAAAAGAAACAAATTTTTTTTTTTTTGTTGGAGGAAATTGCAAAACCGCACACTATAATTTCTTTGCAAATTTATTTAATAATTTAACCATGTGCGCACTCATATGAATTTGTTTATTATATTTAAGAATTTAGGCGATTTTATTTACATAATATTTTTTTCTCGTTTCTTACTCAAATTATGTAATTATTTCTCAAATTAAAAAGACAAAGTTTTGGTTGTGTGTGTGTCTCTCTTTTTTTTTTTTTTTTTTTGTTTCTTTTTTTTTATATATTTAGCCAATATTTTACTTGGTCTTCCATGTGAACTCCACTCCACGCGAATACAGACAGGCTTTGTTTGTTTGGGTTGTCTGTATTTGATTTAAACAGCTAATTTAATAGATTTGGTTTTCTTCTATTGATTTCGTTACAACAATTTTATGTTTATTTTAGTTTTGTTTTGCTATTTGATTTTTCTTAAATTTGTTTTTATTTTCATACAATATTGAACAGTTGTTGTCGTTGCATTTATTTACAACTTAAGGTAGGACCTGACCGAACGACGACCGACTTACATACAAACATACAGTCACATGCATCTGAAACAACAACAACACCAACAAACAAATGCAAAACCATCAAAAACCAAATAACAATTGTGTTCATAAGTTGCTGTGTTTTTGGGGTGTCTCTGTTGTTGGTTTTATTTTTTAATTTTTTAGTTGGATGATGTCGTATGATGTAGCTAATGTTTTCTTATGGTGGGTACAGTGGGCTCTTGAAATAATGCCTATTTGGCTATTTAAATATTTGCATGTACATGGGTATGTACATACATATGTATGTAAATGCGTGAAAAAAATAAATTAAAAAAATTATCGCTTTAAAACAAAGAAGAATGTGTGGAACTTTTTTAATTTGCTTTGTAAAATACTTTATTCTAGTCGAAATTTTAATTATGATAACTCTTTTGTATAACCAAAAATGAACTTAATTATTTATTCGCTATAAGAGCCAATTGAAATTTATGAGAATCAGAATCAATTTTTAGACCAAAAGTAATAAATTTCAACTGGCTCTTATAGCGAATAAATAATTAAGTTCATTTTTGAATATTAAAAAAATTTTAACTTTTTGATACAAGTCGTTGGTAGTCAAGGGTCAATCGTTGTAAGAAAATGCTAAAAAAAGTAAAGCTGTTGCAAGACGTAAAATGCTTTCTGTATAAAAAGTTTGTTTAAGCATTTCTGATACTCATTTGGTTCATCAGAATTTTGAAATGAGTAGTTGGGCTTCAAACATTATTTTTAGATTTTTCGCATCTACTGATCTGTTGTTTAGCAACAACGAAATGACGGCTGAAAAAAGACAGAAAGCGTTAAGGTCTATTTTTAGACCTAAAGTAATAAATTTCAATTGGCTCTTATAGCGAATAAATAATTAAGTTCATTTTTAAATGTTCAAAAGTTTTGCATTTTTTTTCTTTTTTTTTTTTTTTTTTGAAATAATCTAATTTTTTATTGATAACTTCCAACGAAAATGTTGACAGTTTTGCATATATCTTAATATAGCTGAACTCTTTGCATTGATATGAAATTGTGTTCTGAAACAGAAAAAACACAAATCAACACGAAACTTTTTTTCTGTTTTTCTTGCTGTTGTTTCGCCTTCTTTAGTGTTTATTTTTCTTATTTAATGTATTTGTTGTCTGCTAGGACTCAATTTGCTAGATCTGGCCGTGGAAGGAAGATTATTCAAATTAGATATAAAACTCGTTTGTTACGTAGACAATTTTGTGTTTACACCATAAGTCTGTGGAACTCGTTACCGAGCAAAATTCAGACCATCAACAATGTAAACACTTTCAAAAAAGAGTCATACAAATTGTTTTCATGATTGTAGATTAGTTCATGAATTTCTACCAAATTTAAATTTAATATTTTCTTTTTTTATTTCTGTATTAAGTTTATTGGGCTCAAGTTCTTTCTATATTATCTTTTGTGATTGATATTAATTAAATTAGGCAAAGAAAACATCAAAGACATTTAGCAGGGTGGACAACTAGTTGTTTCGAAGCCGCCACACTTTCTCGTCAGCACCCGTCTTTGAACTCAGGGGCTCATGTTTCTAAAGCGAGAACCATGCCACTCAGCCACCTGACGAGAAAGTGTGGCGGCTTCGAAACAACTAGTTGTCCGCCCTGTCTTTGATGTTTTCTTTGTCTAATTTAATTAATATCAATCACAAAAGATAATATAGAAAGAACTTGAGCCTAATAAACCTAATACAGAAATAATTATATAAGAAAAAGTTCGAATAATAGAAATTAATTACATTTTCTTTTGTTATGTTTTCATGTATTGATCTATAAAATGCTTCATTAATTGCTAATTTAAAATCTTGTTCTTAACTTTAAGTTTTTAATTAATTAATTCGATTGCTTTGTATGCATTTATTTCTGTTTATGTTTCTGATTTATTAACTAACACTCTGATTTATAAGATATTTATGTTGTTGTGTTAGATTTTATTCAAAACTAAATAAAGTAAAAATAAATAAAAAATATGTATGGTATATTTAAAAATCTAACCACTCAGTTTATTTTTTTTTTCTTTCTTTCTGATTCCCCTAATCTCTCCTTTTTATAATTCCATCTTCCATTATCTTCCATTTTTTTGTCGCATCTGCTTAGATTCGAACCTGGGAGCCTCACATTTCTTAAGTCAGCCCTCTACTAATTCAACCATTGCAAGAATTTCAAGTAACAGAGTAGCAAGCTATTGGAGAAGTTCGTACTTGTTATACCCTCCACAAGAATGTGTAAGGGTATATATAAGTTTGTGATTCTGTGTGTAACGCATTGAAATAACCATCTAAGACCCTATAAAGTATATATATTCTGGATCAGAATCAATAGAGATTACGATTGAGCGATGTCCGTCTGTAGTCGTTGAAATACCGTTTCTGAGAAAACGGTTTGAGATAGAAACCTCATTCTTTCGCTAAAATGTGTTAAATCCCGGTAGTGGGTCTGCTATTGAAATTCAGTAAGATCGGTAGGGATAGCCGCGATATATCAAAAAACCTGGTTTTGGGTGGTATTTTTGGCCATTTTGTGGTGAAATTTTTGAAAATAAAATTTTCCTGAAAAGTTAGCCATATCATTTTTTGAAATCGGCCCATATATACCCGAGATATAGCGTCTCCCGATATAAGCCAAATAAAGCAACTTTTGGCACCAAAAATCAATCAGAATGGTACATATGTATGTCATTGTGAAGGGTATTTAAGATTCGGCCCAGCCGAATATGGCACTCTTACTTGTTTTCTTTGAAATTTAGTACTGAATCAATCGTTTGCTTTGTGCCAAAATTAAGAAATCAATAAAAAAAATTTTTTAAAAATTAAAAATCGTTTATTTTTACATTATTTGATTTGGAGATTATTAAATAAATTATTAATATGAAATTTCATATTATCAACGTAAACCGTATACTGAATGCAATGAATTCAATAACATGAAAAAAAGCTGAAATGAAATGATATTTTTCATTGTAGTAACGAAATTGTTCATTTGGACAGTGAAGAATATTCAATTAAGCCCTTTCATTACCCATTACCCGACTGAATGAATTTTCTCTTAGTGTATAGAAGGAAAAGTTCGAATAATAAAAAAGTTTTAATATAATGCCAACTATGATATGACAGTTTTCTATTTAATTTTAAAAGCTGCGTTAACGGTTGTAAGGATCACATAGCAATTTAAATGTAAAAAGTAACATGTAATAAACACTGTTGATAAAATTTTACATAATATTGCTGCCGGGTTTTCTTAAACGTATATAAATTTTGTTTCGTGTATTTGTGTTGAAAACAAAAACAAATTTTCATGTCTTGTTGTTGTTTGCCATATAAATCCAAGAATAAAAATTTGTGTGTGCTTTACAAAAACCGGCAGTTAATGACCCATTCCTGATGATACGTTTTCATCAAGATGAAGAAAAATTTCTTCAAAATCTATTATCTATAAATGACGCTCACTGCAGTCTTAAACATTAAAAATTTGGTAAATGCACTAAATTGAAATCCCGTTAATAACTTTTCCTTGCAAAGAACAAAAATAAACTGCAATGTTACAATTTTTTCATACATTTCATTTCAAGTATATTGGAGGCTGAGCATTGCAACTGGTGCTGCTGCTGCACTGTACTACAAAATTTATAGTTTTGTCTGTAGTAACTATTGTTTCAATTGGTGTTTGTTTGCATTTTTACAAAGAAGAAAAAAACAGCATTTGTTAAATCTTTTATCGCCTCGTATTGAATTTGCAAAACTTGTTTGTTTGAAATCTATGTATGTATATAAATCAAAAGAAACACAACTAATTTTTAATTATGTATATTCTATATGACCTTTTTGATTATTATTATTAAAATATTAAAGTATTTTTTCTCTTTGTATAATTGTGTGTACTCTGAAAAAAAAAAGAAAACTTTCAAAATACTTTGCAAGGTTAAAATGTATTTACAGACATGTTTACATTATGTACATACACATATTAAATAATAACTAAATTTTCAGATCAGCTTTTTTCTTCTTTTTTTTTGGCATATGTAGCTGATATTTCCTGTTTTTCTTCAATAATTTCTTGTTTTTTAGGCGAAACTAGTAACCAACCCAGCAAAAAACAAAAAAAAAACAAATTATTTTTGGGTTTTTAAGCAGATTTATATTTCTGTGTGACAGAGATGGCAGTTTGCAAGCAAAAGTTTTTGTTCAATAGACTAACCTAACATTTATGCAGCAGTGATTGATAATGTATTCTGTACTTTCAGTAAAAAAAAACCCTGTTTGTATGGAACAATTAATTGACAATTTCTCTAAATAATTACTTAGGATGGCGAGATATTTTGTATTACGACATGCCTAAAAAGTTCTGTAAATTGGACAAAATTGTATCATGTAAAAGCAAAATGTATTGTATAAAGACACTATCCTACTAAATCGTATCGTGGAAATTGCTAGCTAAATTTGATAGACTTCTGTTCTACTTCAAAAAGTCGCATCAAAACAGCCAGACTATTATACTTTTGTAAACAACTTCGAAACGGCAACTCTGATCGCATAGAAAAAGATGGTTTTTGAAAATTTTCGAAAGATTAGCAAATCGGACAGACTTGTCAAAAAAATGTTCACACACTTCCACTTTTAGTCCAGACTATCACACTTTTAGGACACACAGATCGTATGATTCAGTAGGGTAGTGAATCACGGCCTCAAGAGAGAACAATCATACAAAATCTAACAAGTAGTCGGCAAATATTCATTTTCTCAACCATTTTAGAAACTTCTATACTCTTGTCACATCAGTGGTGTAGATTAAAACAAAGGTTGGCAACACCCAAATCATTAACTGAAGGTGTTGACATTTTTATACAATAATTACAAAACCAAGGGAACTCTACAATATTCATGTTGTTTTTGTAGAAACGGCTAAGCTTTGGGATAAGGAGCCTGGTTTTGAAAGAAATGAGTTTTATAGGTATATAGAGGGGGTCGTGAACCTCCCAAATCTGGAGTCAAATTCTGCCGCAGTCTTCTAGTTTCTTAATAATTCGATGTTGAAGTTGCGGAATTTACTAAAGGAAATATGAAAATGTTGTTAAAACAATGCTGCCAGAGAAAAGTTTTTGCGCAGAATGCAAAATCGCGAATTCATAAACGTATTTTTTTAATTACATTTCAGAAATTTTTTTTCATACGTATGCAAAACTTGTTCTTGACAACCGGGCGGGCTAATGGATTTTCCCGTCCATGGCATAACCAACACTGGCTACGCGTACAAAATCTGGCAGCACACTTTTTCATTTTATGGCAATTGCTATCATCATACTAAAGCCGACCCGAAGAAATCAATTCAATTCTGGTACATTCTAAGAAAATATTTCAACAAATTTTTGAATTTATTTACATATTTATTTGAGCTTAAGGTCTTTTAGAATTTGAGTAATTATTTTTGTCAATATTTCGCTCTCCTTCGGATAGCTTCTTCAGGATAATAATAATGAAAAATAAAAAATTATAAAACATTTTTTATAAATATTGACAAAAATAATTACTCAAATTCTAAAAGACCTTAAGCTCAAATAAATATATAAAATATAAGAAAAAAAAAGGGGTCAAAATAACTAAATATTGAATTTATTTACCATGACTTTTTTGTAGAAGGAGGGATGTGCAAAAGACATGTATTTTTTTAGATAATTTGATGTGGATTATAAATTTTAAAACGATTTGTTTAAGATGGTTGAATTCTAATTCTTCTGCACTAAAATCATATCAAAATAATAAGGATTCAAAAAATGGTAGAGATTTCTTTAAAGTCACCGAAAAAAATATGCAACAGCCACAAATGGATTTAATCAACTAAATTTATGTAATTTTTTTACAAATGTGGGGATTTCTGGGGACAAGAAAAAGCTATTTTGGGGCAAATGAGAATAAGGTGTAAAACAATACTGGGAACGCTGTTATGACGTTACAGCCACTCGCGTACACGTATTGCATACCCGGTTCAAAAGTGATTGAACAATGTTTCCGAAATCGAAAAAATAAAACTTTTTGGCCTAAATAAAATAAGTTAAAAGCAAAAACAGGCCTAAATGATTGTGATCCGAAAAGTTTTTATTTTCTTTTTTTTTAATTTTTATTAACCTCAAAAGTAAGAATTTTGAGTTGAGTGTGATATGTATGTATGACGTATGTACATATTTCAGAAAAATAGTCGATGAGGCTGAATACTGTCTACTCTAGCCGATACATAATATTATTACATACATATGTATGTATCTCTAAAAAGGTAATATTTTGCCTTTTGCATGTGTGCCAAATGAATGACAACGAAAAGCACGTCTATGTGAGATCATGAGATTTATAGAACTTTATCTGAGTGGTTAATTACTTTAACATTTAGTGTTCTTTCGGAATTTTTTAAAAATTTAAATAAAAGAGCTGTCGTTGATTTTTTAATTTAATTGTTATTTTTTCAAATATTTGTAATTAACTTTTTTTGTAAATGTATGATTTTAAGTTTTCTCAACTGTTTATAGTTATTTACACCAGATTAAAACAACCAATTTATAAAGATCAAATAATTTCGCGTGCAAGCAACTACTTTCACCGAAATATAAAAAGTATTGTACGCTGACAAGGTCGCGGGTGTAGCTAGTTTTAAATAATTTGTTTCGTGATGATACATGCATATAATTCAATTTTAAGAAATATGTTTCACTGGGACATTTAAAAATGGCACATGTTGCAGTCGAAAAGGCGTTTACCACTTAGCCGTTCAACATTCACACACCTCAAAAAGTTTTTTTTCTTTTTTGTATATAAATTAAATGTGCCACAGCAATAACAACGTTTTAAAAGACTTTTTTGCTGATAGTTTGTTTATTTTTTATTATCCTATTTTAAATATAATTTTCCGCTTTACAGTTTTTCATTGTTCAAAAGTTCACGCAGTACTAAACTTTGTTGTTTTTGATTTTAGCAATTCGTTAATTTTTATACATCTCATAGTTTTTTTTTCTTCATTTATTTTTAAGTGATTTTTTTTTTAATACTAAAGTTTTTGTCTTAAGTTTTTTGTTTGGTGTTTCTTATTTTTGCTGTTGAACAGCGTTGTCTACTATAAACTTACAACAGAGCTTTTTGTACTTTTAAGCTCATTTTTGAGTTGTTACAAAACTGGTTCTATTTAAATTGTTATTACAGTTGTTTTTGGGAGATTTATTTATCAATGTATTTGTAAAGTCGTGCCCCCAAAAGTTTTGTTAGATTTTTTTTTTTTTTCAGAACAATTAATGATATTTTGTTGATGTGTGTTGTTTTGCCATAAAATGTTGAAAGTTTTTTCATACACGTTCGCTGCTAAGAGTGCGACTTTAGCTTGAAGAATATTTCACATAATTTTGACGGCTTCAAAGTGGAGTGCAAGAAGTCGCGCTATTGGAAATGAAAAATGCAATTGTTTTCTTTAAAACTTCCTAATTAGTAATCTTTCATATTTTTGCTTTAAAAATAATACGTAACATATGTATGCATATGCATTTATTAGCTTGAATTTGTTTTAGTTAAATAATAAAAACATCGTATTGATATTTTCTATTGATTTGAGAAGTAAAGTGGCAAACATTTTTTTTTTTTTAATTTGATATCTGCCAATATCACTATCATATGGTTCTTTGGGCTCGCACAGTTTTTTTGTTTGTTTATTCTTTAAGCAATCTCTTATCTTCTTTTTGTGAAATTTGTAAATTATTTGACATTTTTATTAAAAGAAAAACATTCAGGCCTGTAAACGAGAGTAAATTAAAGGAAAATTGTGTGTACGTGCTTAACTCAAGTTAAGAAAAATATAAGGAAAAAGGCAATCAAAAAAAGTACGGAGGTTAAAAAGTTGTTTCACACAAAAAAAAATTTTATTATTTTAAACAGACATTATTAAATGTTTTCTGTCTTTTTCATTGGCCTATATGCCGCCGACATTGCATTAAAGCTACTGAACTCGTCAGTAGTCTTGAAAAAATTTTTAAAGAATGTTTTCAACTTCACCATATCTCCTACGATTCCCGTAAACATAGTGAGAATCACAAATGTTGGAACACACCTTCAATATAGAAAATAAAACAATAATTTTATTCACTACACGACAAATAATGCGTCTTGTTGGCACGCTGTTTCTCCCAACAATTGGTAAGGTAAGAAAGTTTATCGTCACGGTAATCGACAATTAATTTTGATAAAATGTTTTAACGATTGAAACACATTGGCTTATTAAATATTTTTCCATAATATATGTATTTGCCACGTCTCTATGTTTGACTCTAATGTTTACTGAGATGGCGGCAAAACAAAGTATTCCGCCGGATAACCTGTATTATTAACATGGGTAACTACTAGATGTTTCGATGCCGTTACGCTGCTCATCAGCACCACCCCAATAAAATTGATCGTGCTAAATTTCATATTTCAGCTACTAATATTAATCACGAGCAACATTTTATAAAATTTGACCAAAGCCGGTTAGAGTTTTTATTTTCCCGGGATCCCGCTCCATAGAAATAATAACCGTCTAATTCATAAAAATTATAACAGGAAAGCTCTTATTTGACAGATTTTCCATACAAATATGTCAAATAACAGTCTTATAAGCCTGTTATAATTTTTATGAATTAGGGGGTAAGAATTTAATTCGTTAGGCATTTACAAAAATTTTATTAGAAAGCTTAAAACACTTACTAAAACATACCTTTTGTTTTATTAGTGCAAAAATAAGTTATTTAATTTGGGTATTGAAACAAGGACTTCATATTTTTAACTTCCAATTTTTAAATTCCTTAATGTTATTTTCCATCATGAAAATGAGATCGGAAAAATAAACTTACAATTAAAGGAAAACATAAAAAATAATACAAAAGTACTCTCGGGTTTCAAGCTCTAAAACAAACACATAAAATTCTTAAAAAAAAAATAAAAAATAAAATGATTTTATAAATCATTTCATATTTTTTTGCGTTAAGGGAATAATTCTTTAAAACGCTTAAAGCGTTTATTATAGATTGGTCAGAAAGCCTATTTCTAATTTTATTAGCAAATTTTCCTGCTATCGAAAGGGTCCGCTCACTTTCTACCGTAGTTGGGCGAATGGTTAGAAGTGCATTAAACAAAAATTTCAATTCTTTCTTTAGTAAAGATTTTAAAGTACTTTTGGTGTAAAATGGACCAAAAACATCAGCGTTATTAACAGCTTCATTCAAAATCTCTTCAAATGTTTTCTCTTTTTCAGCACCAAATGCCGCAACATTATCATTATGTATTTTCTTCAATATCATTAGGTCTGCAAAACGACGATTTAAAAGATTTGCAGTGTATTCCGTTACTGAGTATTTAGAAGTATAGAAAAACAAACAATTTTCGTGCTTATGATTAAAGAAATCAGGCTGGTTTAAATATGTTATTAAAGTGTCCAATTTTTCCCCCCTTTCATCATTACGTAGATGAAGAGCATGAAACATTTTGTTCCTAGAATATATGGAATCGATTTGGTTTCTTGAGGACTTAACCTTGCAACAGCCGTCTGTACGGGTGGTCAATTAGTTTTTTTTTATTACTTACCGGGATCCCGCAAAAAAAATCCCTTGAAAGTGAGAAATTTTAAAATGAGAAATCCTGGGATTTCCCGATGCCGGAATTCCCGGGACAAAACTCTAAAGCCGCTATACAAATACAAGAAATATAAAAATTTATTACATAAAAGTTCGTATAGTAAAAAAAAGGAAAGTAAAACAGGCAGGGTCCGGCGCAAGTGTGTTAAAAAACTGTATGAAAATAATGAAGTAACGGATTTTTCAACAGGGACGCTACAAAAGTACAGCGACAGGGACAGCAGACGACGCCATATTTCTTGCAGCTCTTTTGACATTTCTCTTAAGTAAGGTTTGCTTGCCATTTCATGATGGAAAGATGTACGAGCCAACAACGAGTCGAAATTAATAAAATTTAGTACTGAAATTCGGAGTCAGTGGCCTCAACGTTAAGTGCACTACGTAAAATTTAGGATAAGGCTCATTTCTGCCTGAATGGCTTCGTCAATAAACATAATATGCGTTATTGGTCAGGCAGCAATCCACACGTACTCCATGAGTCATCATTGCATTCCGAAAAAATTACGGTTTAGTGCGGTTTATGGGCCGACGGCATCATTGGACCGTACTACTTCCGTGATGCTAATGACCGGCACGTTACTGTGAGAATGGTAATCGCTACCGTTCAATGATAACCGAATACTTTTTTGGACCCAATTAAATAATATGGACTTGGAGGATATATGGTTCCAACAAGACGGCGCCACAAGCCACACAGCGAATGTCACAATCAATTTATTGAAAACCAAGTTTGGAGAACGTGTTATCTCACGAAATGTTCCAGTCGATTGGCCGCCTCGGTCGCGCGATTTGACGCCGTTAAACCATTTCCTGTGAGTCTACGCCAAGTCTATGGTCTATCCCAACACGCCAGCGACGACTATTGAACTTCTAGTGAATATCGAACGTGAAATTGCAGCAGTATCGGCAAATTTATGCTTGAAACCGTCTAAAATTGAGTTCAGAGTCTGGACTTCTGGAAGCGTGCCCATAGTGGCCAGGCAAAAGAAATCGAGTTCCATACATAATGGCATCAAACGTGCTTTTTACTGGCATAAAGAATTTCATTGATATTCAAAACCGTTTTTGTTTTATTAAAAAAAAATTTTGTAGCGCTCTTATTGAAAACCCCTGTATTAACAATCAAAAATCCAAGAATAAGAATGAAACTGTTGTAGGACATGAATGTTGATGCCGTTTTCCTAGTATTTTTCTTTTCTGGGAAAATAAAATGCAATCCTTGCTTTTAAATGTTTTCAAGAATCTTCTAAAATTAAAAAAAAAAAAAAAGATTTCTTTGCAACGAGTTCAAAGACATTCGCCAACCGACTTAACCTGTTGTCGTTTCTGTACCATCAGAACAAGGTCATCTCGCTGGCAATTATTGTCGTCGTCGTCGTCTTGTTACCGAAAGTTAATGACAATTTATGTTCATCAATTCCCCAGCCTGTTAAGGAACTTTAGTGGTTTTTATTATTATTTATGTGATGTTATCGTTGTATCATTCAGCCCAACATCTTTCCCAGCATGATGAGTGCAGTCAGTTTTTGTGTTCTTAACTTGTGTGCACATACATACATACGTACATGCATATGTATATAGTACATATATTTTAAAAAAAATGAAACAAAATTTTAAAGTAAATGCAACGACAAATACATACATACAAAAATTGAAAAAAAAGAAACATGTTTAAGCTGCTAAAATAAATGCTGCAATTCATGTTAGTGCCAAATCAGTCAGCAATATCAAATTTTAAATTCTCTAGATTTTTTCACAAATTTAGTGAAATAATCAGCTTTTGCTTGGCAGTGGTGGAGAAAATGACGTTATACGTGTGATTCACGTGTTATTAAATTAAATCAAGTGCGTGAGCGTGAGCGGGATTAGCGATAGTGTGTGATTGCCATTTTAAGGTAGTTCATGAAATTTCACGATGTGGTTAAAACACTACTTTTTACCTTGAATTATTTTCCAATGCAGTTTATTTCAGCTCAATTTCCACTACGCATGCAATGTACCAAATCCTTGAGGGAACTAAGTAATTTGTAGCCCCGTAAACTATATTTACCCAGTGCTGGGCAAAATACAGGCGTTGATGTACTTAAAATACAAAATACATGAAAGTTGTGTATTTGAAATACAAAAATGTCAAATGTAGTTTATAGTATACCATGTGGAGGGAATGACTTAGAAATCTGGCATGAGGTGTAAATAGGTACAACTAAAAATAAGCTTAAAACTAGATTAGCTGGACATATGTAGATCGCATCAAAAATATAGGACGATAAATTTAAAGCTCTAAACACATAGACGACAGCAGACTGCAAATGCTGCCTACTTCAAGTGCAGCCAACTTCAAATGTTGCTCTGAAGTCGGCTTCATAATTATTTTGAAGACAGCAACAACATAATAATCAGCTGGTGAAAAATCAAGGAAAAAGATGAAGAACACTTTTTCAAAGCAACCAGGATGAAAATTAAATAAAATATCACAAAAAATTAGCTCAAACGAAAAAAATTGTTTTGATATTGAAAATGAACAGCTGTGTATTTTAGCAATGCTAATTTCAGGGATGCCGTATTTCTTATTTCATAATGAATAAACTTTTATATTAAATTACTTTTTCAGGCTTAAGTTCAACCCTTGGGTTTTCACTACTTTTTAATCAATATCAATTAAGTAAAGAAAAGTAAAATTTATTTGCTAGGTGGACAACCGGCTGTTTCTGGGTAGCAAACACCCTTCATCAGCACCCTATGAACTTTGGACGTGTCAAATTTCACAATTTTGGCACAGCCGCTTTAACCACTCGGCAACCAAAGCTCACGCAATTTTACCTTCTGTTTGTATACTTAATTAACATTAATCAAAGTAATGATATTTTTGCAGTCCTGGACGGATGGATAATGAATAAACTTGAAAATATTGATGAAAAACGTAATAATATCACGAAAGAACTATAAAAACACATACATTTATTTATTTATTGTATTTTTCCAATGTTCTTTTGTGTTTAATATTAAAAAAAAAATTTTTGTTCTAATTTGTCCAATTTATATATATAATGGCAACACTATATTTGCTTATTTGCTGCCCGTCAAAATAGAAAATAGCCTAAGTTGGCAGCAGCAGCAAATGCTGTTGTGCAGTCGTGTTGCCCTGCTGCCGTCAAAATAATCGATTTCATTTAAACTCATGCATTTTATTTTTGACATATTGCTGCTTGCTGTCTGCTGTCGTCTATGCGTTTACAGCTTAACGCACAAGACAGCGCTGACTGCACATTGTGCAAGATTAGATCATTTTCCGAAGTTTGAGGACACATCAATATTGAGTAGGGAAAGTAATTACAAACGCAGACTTACATTAGAAATGTTACACATGTTATTAACACACCAGTAGATAGGAGAATGAACTTTAAGGCAGATACTGATAATATAGCACAAATACATATACACTAAAGCCCCGACTTGCGTCGTTCCGATTTGCGTCGCTTTTCAAAACTGGAAAAATTCGATTTGCGTCGTTTTGAACCCGATTTGCGTCGATTCGATTTGCATCGTTTTGATTTCGATTTGCGTCGCTAAACACGGTTACATTTTATACTGCATCATTGTGGATTACAATTTTTAGCATTTGTAGTGTAGTATGTACATATTTAGCATCTTGAATTCATTAGTTTTTACAACTTCTGGCAACAACGATCGTCACCTGTACGTTAAGAAATTTTCAGATTGCGTGAAAAAAGGGGAATCCCCTTTTCTTTTTTATACAAATGGTGCTAAGAGCAGCTGTCTGGTTATGGTAACAATTTAGTGTGTGATTCACCAGAATATGCCTTAAGGACGTAAAACATGAGTCATTTTTATGTTTTTTTTTCTCTTAATTTGTGGTTTCCTTATTTTTTTATAATATATACATATAAACATTTGTTGAAGTAAATTAAATAACTTTGTTAGATTTTATAAATGAGCTTTCAAATTTGAAAATTTATAAAATAATAGAAAACACATTTTCCTGAAGAAGATACACAAAGGCGTATCGAAATATCGAAAAAACTTATCAATAAATAGAAAATATATTTATTGAGAATTGAGTGACCTTAAGCTCATTTATAAAATCTAACAAAGTTAAATAAAAAGGTCGAAGAACGAGTATCCAGAACATGTAAATTAAATAAATAAAAACGTACTCATGGTAGTATTTTTTTTTTATCAAAAATACAACATTTTTTGCTTTGTTTTAAATACTTTCCCCAAAAAATTAAAATTTATATAGAAAAAAGTGATTCGATTTGCGTCGCGTTTCTCCGGTCCCCATTAACGACGCAAGTCGGGGCTCTAGTGTATAAGTATTTAGCTAAAAATTAAAGAGGTTTCGTTTTTATTATTATAGTTATTGTTCTTTGTTTGCTGTAATTTATAGATATTTTTGCATTATTTAATATGATGTAAGAATGTTAAATATGTGATATGGAAAGTGAATGTTAAAAAGAAAATATTTTTCATTCATATACTTAAGTGTTTAATAAACAATTTCTTATTTGTTGTAATTATTGTTGTTCATGTTAATTGTTATTTCATGTACGTATGTATGGTTTGTTGTTAAAAAATTTTTTAATGAGGATGTTCTGAAACTGTTTGGATAATTTTATGTATGTGCGTGTAAGAAAGAAAAATACTTTCCTTTTTAAATTTTGTAAAAAAGAGGAAAATGTTTTTCTTTCAAATATGTCTTGTTATTATTATTGATTTTTTTTTTTATCTAGATTAGTTAGAATAATACATATACAGTATTTATCGGATATAAGAAACTTGAAAAATCCACGAAAAAAGTTTCTTATAAGCGTTTCTTTCTTATATACAATTATTTAATATCAGAAACTTATTTCTTATATAAGTAGCTATGGCCATAAGGCATTTGTTTCTTATATTTTATTAACCCCTTTAGTAAATAGATATAAAAAACTAGACAACTTCAATTTGAAAAAAAAAATTATATGTAGTAAATACATGTACATACATACATAATTCATTTTGTACTATTTATTTATGTATTTACGAGGCAAGAAACAAAAACTTCTCATGAGCACTAAAAGTAAAAAAAAAAACGTTGTTGTTGTTGTAAAACTGTCAGAAAACAGAGTTGTCCATGCAAACTACATAAATTCAGTGTTGCCCTTGAAAGTTTCTTATATAAATTCTTTTTCTATACATTTTGTGGTTTTGGTGTTCAGTTTTTTTCTTATAAGGATTTTTCTTATATGAAACTTTTTTGGTAGAAAAATCACTAAAAAGATATGGTGTTTTTGCAAATGTGTCTTATAAGCGTTTTGTTCTTATATGAGATGTTCTTATATCCGATAAATACTGTAGTTCTAAGTTGTTCTTTTTTTTCTTGTTCTTTTTTGGCATTTATTATCTCATTTTGAAGTCTCAATAAATTCAATTCAATTATTGAGTTTTGAAAAAAAACAATAAAAACTATTTTCATTATTATTGTCCTGAAGAAGCTATCCGAAGGAGAGCGAAATATCGACAAAAATAGTTAAATATTAAAAAAAAATACCTTTAGCTCAAGAAATTAAATATATACACCCATATTCATAAAAACAAATAAAGGTCTATTACACGCTTATTTGACAAATATTCCGTAGAAATACTTCAAATAAGAGCTTAATAAACTTACAATAATTATTATGAATATGGCCTATAAAATATAAAAACAGGGGTCGAAAAAAAAACACAAATAACAAATATATTGTATAAATTTCATTTCTCTGTCTCTTATAGCTTGAGAATTACGTTTAATTGCTACTTTATGTTGTATGGGGACACCTGGTAGTTTTCGATTTGTTGTTGTAGAGCATCTGTAAGTGCCTACACTGTGCGAATTTTAGCTCTATCTTTTACGGTGCGAGAGTTATAGCTAATTGTTACTTTTCGTTGTATGGGGACACCTGGTAGTTTTACAAATGTTGTTGTTTGTTGTAGCGGCAAGGTACAACAACATCCTGTGAAAATATCAGCTCTTTAGCTCTTACCGTTTCGGAGAATGGACGCTGTTACGGACGGACGGACGGACGTAGAAGTCTGGGTAATTGGGTTCCGTTTCACTCTGATGAGTACGGAACCCTAAAAAGCACCTCTGATCTCTGATAAAAAAAAATGTATTATAAAATTTGCAAGACACTGCCAAAAAATCGTCTATCACACTCATAAAATCATAAAATTGTGTAGAATAGAAAATCACGGTCCATACCCTTAATAACATTTATCTTTAGAGAAGTGAAACATAATATGTATGTATATGTACAGGCCCCCTCCCGCTTAAAAATAAGCTGGAAAAAAAATTTGTTTATACTCTTTAAGAATACTTGCATATTTTTTATGAATTACATACATTTAATTTACAATCACTTTTAAAACCAACTTATCAAGCATCTACATTGATTTTTGTGAATAAAAAAATTTTTTTTTAATCAAAAACGTGTTATTTTTGCTAAGCATCCTCTCGCTAAATTATCTGATATACATAAATATTTCTGAATTGTAGTACTTGTTAAAAACTGTATAACTGAAGCAAAACAACAACAACAAAAAATACAACTTAAGAACTTGAACAATTTTGGGCACATGAGTTCGTCGATGAACTGAAAAGTAGAGCAGCCAAATAAAATTTTTGAAAGTGATCATGATGCTGATGATGATGGCAACTTCAATTGTGTTTTTAATAAAAAATAATAATATATGTACTATATGTATATAAATTAATAATCATTCAAAAATAGAGACACAAGAATTACAGCGATAGTTTTTTGTTTCTTTAATGTTTACATTAAACAATCACCAAGAACACGAGTACTTGCGAAAATATTTTATTTTCAATTTATTTAATAGATCTTGAGTGAATTGCCAACTTAAAAATGTATTTTCTTTTTTTTATTATAAGGATATTAAATCTGTTGAAACACAATTTGAGGAATATGCTACCAAAACCCTGGAAGAAATATCAAACCACTTCGTGCAACTTCACAGTTTTCTGCAAAATGAAGAAAAACAAATAATGGAAAAGTTTGGCGAAATGAGCAACATGCCGCAATTCATGATACGTGAGACAAATGTGAAACTAAACGAAGCTCATGAAACTTTGAGTGTAAGTAGTTCAGTTTTTAATCTATATACATATATATAAAATTTGCCCGATTTCAATGAAATTTTCACAAGTGATTGGGGTCTGTGTGGAGGATGCACATAAGAAATTTAATGTGTGTATCAGTGCATATTTTGCAACAACATAAAATTTAATTTGAATGCAGAGCAACGTTTGCCGAGTCAGCTAGTAATATACATATATAAAGGGTCCACCAAATAACCTTTTTTTTTGAAAACGGCGCAAAACATCGGGTGTAGCTTCGGCTGTATGGCATGTAGCGCCGTCCTGTTGAAACCAAATGTTACCAATATCCTCCTCTTCAATTTTTGTGAACAAAAATTCGTCCCACATGGCCCGATAACGATCGCCATTGACAATGACCACTCCTTGCTCAATTTCGAAGAAAGATGGCCCAATTATGCCTCCGCAACAAACAGTGACTCGTTGTGGGTGCGTCGGCATTTCAGTGTGTGCGTGCGGGTTTTCTGTGCCCCAAATGCGACAATTTTACTTGTTTACATACCCACCAAGATCAAAATGTGCTTCATCTGAAAAGATGATTTTTTTTTTTTGGCAAAATCGGCATTTTCTTTTCAAAGTAAAGTCGCAATATTTCCCAGCGTTGTTCAAGCGTATACACAACCATATTCGTTCAGCGGGAGAATAAAACTAATTATCTGTCAAATCAGACATGAGCTAATTGTTACCATTCACGAAATAGGCGCTAGTTGAAAAAAAAAATGTTAGATGGCGGACCCTATACAGAATAAATGCTTAAAGTTTGATTGAGCTGTTTGTGGTCGGATTTACCTTATTGGTTTATTGCGATGCGAATAAAACTATTTACAGTGAACTCTCGATAATGTGAACTTCCACAATAATGAACTATCCACTAATGTGAACATTCATTTTCTTATACAAACTCTCTAAATTGTGAACTAAATTTTATGGCTCTAAATAATGCAAAACAGTTTGTTGGAAAACTGCATTCATATGATTGTATTGTATTGCATTATTACTAGGTTGGTCCAGGGATGGCGCTTTGCACTGCGACCAAAGATAATCTATTGTGCAACCCTTTTCCCTCACGATTTTAATACATCAAGAAACAGTTTTAGCTCCTTCTGTGGAAGCCCTTGTAAGTCCTGTGAACCCAATGTATAGGCCTGCAACAGCCTGTGTCTTCTGTGGCCTAGTGCCACACATTCAATAATCTTGTGTTGCTATTTGTTATTCTCGAAACGTTTTATAAACTCTTCACGCCATTTTCTCTTAGTTTTTTATGATCTCTCGTTGTTATTTCATATTTTAACACTTGCAATGGCATTCATGCGTATTTATGTACATGTATGTATGCATAATTGTTATTTGTATTTAAATGTTATTCCATTTTGTGTGATAAGTTTCAAATTATGAACAAACGCAAAAACAGTCTACTTTTGGCACGCAAGGGAGGCGCCTTAGTACTTCTTAGCTAACGTTTCAGAAGTGGAAATTCATTTCAAGATTCGGCTAAAAATTTCACTTAAATTTTATTGTTTGACCGTGTTTTGATACAAAGACACGCGAAAGTTTTTAACGCTTAAGGAATATTTAGTATTAAACTAAAAGTGAATATATGAAAATATATAAATTTGAAATAAATGTTGTGTTATCTTTCTTTCTGTGTGGATTGTTCTAATAAACAAATAAGCTAGTAAAGAGGTAGAAAATATTGCAATCGAAAATGTGAACAAATTCAATAATGTGAACAACCTTGGTTTTTATAAGTTCACATTACCGCGAGTTCGCTGTATTTCAGATTTTTCTCAAGGTTTCGTCGGCTTTTTTCCGACGTCTTCAGGAGAATTTATTTTAAATCTCGAGGCAACACTTTTTTTCTGTCATACACAAATGAATTTTTCGATAGATTTTACATGGGGTAGCCCCCTCACGAGGCGTGGTACGTGGATAGAGGTACGTAGAGGAGTAAAATGTATAACAAACACTCAATAATTTGTTATTTCCATTTTTTTTTTTTTTTTTTTTTTGAAAACGCCAATCCCGTACAAAATAAAAAAAAATTGAAAATCGGGAGCCTCAAAAAAGGTTTTTTTTTTTTTTGATGTCTCGTAGTGGATTTTTTTTCCTCATGCTAAAAGCTGTCGCTAGATATTATAAGTACAATCAGAAAAAAAAAAATATGTTCTAACCGTAGAAAATATGGTTGGTTTTACATTTTACGCTGCTGACTTCACTTCATGGAATCATAATTTCATAATTCAACCAACCGGATTAACTATCAAGGAATCAAATTCGATTTTATAGATTTTTGCTTGTGATTAATTGAAGAAAGAAAAATAAATGTTGGCATTAATAAAGTCAAGGTCAACGAAAACCGCCAGACAATGCGCAAGTTTTTAAGGTGTATTAATAAAATGTGCCTGAAGAACTCACAATTAAACAACAAATACACATAAAGTTGCATTAGGCAAGAAGTTGTAACAGTCTTCTGAGATGACAAATGTCCAACCAAAAGAAGCAACAAAAATCTTTGCTTTAGTTAATAATAATTAATTGTGTAAAATTAAAGTCAAATTGCTTGAGTTTTATTAGGCGAGGTGGAGGCTTAGGAGGTGGTGCTACAATTGTGAAATTTAGCAAAGCCAAGTTCGTATGGGTGCTGATGATGACAAGCGTGACGGCTTTGAAACAGTTACATATTCAACTCGCTAAAATGTTCTTCTCCTTCTGCAATTAAACGACTTTGAGCCCTGATTAAGATTTCAAAAATGTATTGATTATTTTTCAGAAAATACGCAGCACTCTTGAACAGTATGAAGAAATTCCGCCAGGAAATGTTTATTTAGGCCACATTTTGCCAAAATACAATCAAATAATACAACAACTACCAACTTTTGCACAAATTAACAGACCCAAAAGTAATCCCTTCATGTAAGTTTTAAACAAAATTCTAAATAAAACACCCATTTTTCTGTAGCTCTTATTTTATAACGCTTTTTATTATAGTTTTGAAGTCAAGCACGACATAAAGCAGGATATACAAAACTCAATGAATTACAAATACAAAGATCCGAAGTTATTCATTAAAATCGATACACCTTTTTACGACTCCAATCCGTCAGGGATGGATGTAACAAATGCCAGCTTGCCATCTTTTGTGAACCTGACACAGACTAAGAATGCATCACCGAAAAGAAATAAGAAAAAGTTTACGAATAAGAATATGAGAAATCAAAATGTCAATGATAATGATAATAATCCAGATGCTGCTACCACCATGAGTGCTAACGCAAATTCTAAATCTAATACAGCGAATTTAGTACGGGTAACCAATATTAAATCGCCCGAGGATTTTTATATACAAAATATCAATGATGCGGAAATGATTCGAAAGCTGTCGCACACATATTTATGCAAGGATATTTCAAATATAGCGCCGACCTCAATATCCCAAGGACGTCACTATATGGCCTACCATGTCGTCGATAAACAGTGGTATCGAGGCTTGCTTGACAGAATTATGTCTAATGATCTTTATAAAGTATTTTTAATAGATTTTGGCACAACAGTTAATGTTTCGAAAGACAAGTATGTATTCGGTACAAACTTCAAAAATTCCATATTTTTAATCTTTTTATTTGCAGTCTTTGCACAATCGAAGATAAGCACTTAGAGGTGCCATATGCGGCCAAGCATTGTTCTTTATATGATGTAATGCCAGCTGGTAAAAAATGGACAGAAGTGGAAACTAATTTGTTGTTAGAACTCTTGCAAAAGTAAGTGAATAATAATAATTATAATTGTTTTATCGGGCTTGAGTTCGATTCTTACTTCCCCCAGAATTGAGAGTTCTTTTTTTTTTGTGATCAAAATTTTTAAAGAAGACAAGGAAAATGAAGTTGAAAACTGGGGTAGAATTGCTTCCAATCCAGAACATGACTAATTCTATACTGTTTTTAAGCAGCAGCGCATGGCTATCCTACTGCCTGAGCTGTTCAGCATTGACCACAGAATACTACCAGAATGATCACCAGCTCTGCCGGACTACAAAAATTACCAATTTTCTGTCAAACTTCATAAAAGTGGCAGCCTTGCGGTGCTCGAGCATCCAGTGAAAGACAGAAAACATGAAAATATTTATATAGCTTTCTCTGTTGGTAGACTCTACATTTGTTTACATTTGATTTTTGGTTAGAAAAATTCAGTGCAAATCGAATGCAAACAAAACAGCTTTGCGACCAAACAAATATTAATTATTTGTATTTAAAGTATTATTTGCATTGAGTACACCACTAGCTGTACATGGAATATATTTAAAACTTAGTTTTCAAAGCTTTTCATTCATGTTTTCTACCATTTTCGTAAAAATTACAACAAAACCAATATTTTTCCAAACACTTTACAACAACATTTTTTCATTGCGTATGTTTGTTTTAGTTCTGGTTATGTCTGTGGTATTGACTGTGTTTATATCAATGTACCTCGATACCAGCTAGTCGTATATCTACAACAAATACAACACCCACAAACACTTCATGCATTTTGTTGGTAGAAATCTTTAAGCTCTGCCACCCATTTGTTCGCGTTTGTCTGTTGGTGTTTGGTGTATTTTGAAAGTTCTTCAGGCTAAAAGCAGTAGTCAGCTGGGCTTGTAAGGCTGTCTGGTATCCAGGTACCTTGGTATATATAATCTTATTACTCAACTTCCAATTTTATCACTGTTTTTCTGTTCATTAGAATATATTTAATTATCATTTTACTGTAAATTTATAATTTTTTTTTTTTTTTTATCTAACTTCTGTATTGTAATACATTTATATTAAATTACTTTTTCAGACTTAAGTTCAACCCTTGGGTTTTCACTACTTTTTAATCAATATCAATTAAGTAAAGAAAAGTAAAATTTAATAGCTAGGTGGACAACCGGCTGTTTCTGGGTAGCAAACACCCTTCATCAGCACCCTATGAACTTTGGACGTGTCAAATTTCACAATTTTGGCACAGCCGCTTTAACCACTCGGCAACCAAAGCTCACGCAATTTTACCTTCTGTTTGTATACTTAATTAACATTAATCAAAGCAATGATATTTTTGTAGTCTTGGACGATATTTTATCATCTCAGAAGACTGTTATTTGTGCTTTCTGTTTATATGAAAGCTTTTTTTCACATGTTCTGTTATTTGCATCATTGAGATCTAGATGCTCTTTTATTCTAGCAAATAAATTTTACTTTTCTTTACTTAATTGATATTGATTAAAAAGTAGTGAAAACCCAAGGGTTGAACTTGAGCCTGAAAAAGTAATTTAATATAAATGTACATATATTTAATTATAATATATTTAATTGATTTTTGTGTTTGTTGCTATTGCATTGGTGATGACAACGGTTTCAAACTTTACTACGGACCCAGCAATTTTTATCACAAAAAAATCTTTCTCAATTCTGAGGAAGTAAATATCGAACTTCAACCATAAAGCTAATTAGTGAACAATTTAATATTTAGTTATTTTGACCCCTTTTTTTCTTATATTTTATATATTTATTTGAGCTAAAGTTCTTTTGGAATTTGAGTACTTATTCGCTCTCCTTCGGAGAAGGAGGAGCTCCTGAAGAAGCTATCCGAAGGAGAGCGAAATATTGACAAAAATAAATACTCAAATTCCAAAAGACATTAAGCTCAAATAAATATATAAAATATTAGTGAACAATAATTATAATTTTTATTTTGTTTGCTAGAAACAAATAATTGTGTATACGATCCTAAAGGCTAGCATGTTTTAAAAAATTCACCATACTTCCAGCTGCACCTTGAAAAAAAATACAAGAAATACAACAAAAATATTAAAATACCCATTTTTGGGATTTTTTGATTTTTTTCTGGGAATTACGGCGTTTCATGAATTAAATCTTACCAACTTTTAAATTTTTCCTATTAAATACGTTATTTTCTACGTAAACGACAATTTTTAGCAGAAAATAATAACAAAAATTTGTCTTCTGCCGGAAGAAGACTGCATGATCAAGTCGTTGCAGCTGATCTGTTGTAGTTGTAGATATATTGTTTAAAAACAATTGTCTTTGACGTTACTGTGTTGCTACATATCAATTATTATTATTATATTTTTTTACCTAGCAAATATTTGTGTGAGTACACTTCAAAATCAGCTTTTACTTTACTTTATTTTTTTTTTTTTTTAGCAAACCTGTACGAGCCAGCACAATTACAGTTGTGAACGATAATTTGTGGAAAATTGATTTACACACTGATCTAACAAAATCCGTACGTGATACTTTTTTATATACTGGCCTGGCCCGAGAGAGGCCAGGAAAACACAGTTTTAAAATGCAGCCCAAGGTATGTTATTTGTAACAGTAACAAAAACGAATTTAGCTAAACATATTTTTCACCCATTTCAACGGTAGTATAATTCCAAATTATTAGGTTTTATAAATGCGAGCAAGGTCACTTTATTCTCAATAAATATATTTTCTATTTATTGATAAATTTTCGATATTTCGATACGCCTTTGTGTATCTTCTTCAGGAAAATGTGTTTTCTAATATTTTATAAATTTTCAAATCTCAAAACAAATCTTAATGACAAACTAATTGAAAAATAAAAAGGTCGAAGAACGAGTATCCAGAACATAATTCGAAATTTGTAATTTTCAATAAAATGGTGGCAAAATTAGTGAAATTTATCTGTAGTGAACTAGTGAATAACCTCAAAATTTTAAATGTAACTAAACTGATGTTAATTGTCGTTTGCTACCAATCAAACAATGAAGTATTTACTTGCTTTTGGCAACAATCCAAATTAAGATTTTGTTCGTTGCTATCTAAATAGTACCAGCTAGCACACGACAGCAATACATTAACATTTTCTTTTTTCAACAAACATAAAATTGAAGATTTTTGCTTATCTGCAGAAACGAGCAGCGCTTTCGGCAGGAATCGAACCTGCAACCTGGCACACCTTAGTATACATTTTTTAAAAACTTAATAAAATTCGTTATCTTTTGTTCAAAATTTAAGGTAAACTTACCCATCATGAAAATTGAAGAACGAATCCCGAAAATTACCATATATGACAACGAAACACCCATGGTAACTGCTTTACACATTGAAGGGCCAGATGAATTTTACATTATAAAGGTATGTTAGCTATAAAGAAATATTATAAAATATAACACCCATATTCATAAAAACTATTGAAGGTTTCTTACACGTTTATTTGACAAATATTCCGTAGAAATACGTCAAATAAGAGCTTAATAAACTTACAATAATTATTATGAATATGGCCTTAAGTAAGCAATTCAAGTTGAGTTTTTTATATCTTTAACGGTTCTCACTCTTGATACTAATTTTACCACTCTGCTAGATTCACTACGATTTTTACCACAAAGCTCGAGTGACTTTCTTACCTCAAAGTCTGCATGTTCTTGCAAATATTCTAAAACATGATGAATTTCTTTATCTGTCCACCTTTCGTTGTGAATTTTGTCACGTCTTCTCTTCACCAGTATATTTTTATTTGTTTTTTCCATATTTTTTATTTTCTCAACACAAAATTAAGTTTTGCCGGCAAAACGATTCACAGCACAGAATATCTGTGAGTCCCAGTAATTTTTTTTACAATGTTTACTAAAGCGTTTTATTTGATTTTTTAATCACAGCGTAGAAAATAAAAGTTCAGTACATTTTGTTGTTGCAGTGATGTAAACACTAGTACTTTAATCAAATCTGCTACTTTAACCAAATGTGCAACCGAGTTTAATATCAGGAGTGAGAACCGCTTTTGTTTTATCGAACACACTTTCGTTATGTAATTTTCAAATGAATTTTTATGAAATCAAAATTTACTTCTGTCTATCTGTGTATATATATATATATATATATATGGGCAATTCCATCATGTCGAACGTGACCGTCGAACACATTAAAGTTGAAAAAAAAGTCAAAATAAAAAGAAATTTTTTCTTGGTAATAGGAAAAACTTAAAGCTCTGAACTAGTTCCAAAATTTTTGCCCAGATGGATTTTGGAAATTTCTTCAAGCTTTCGAGATAATCGCAAAAAACTAACCATTCGCACGGGACAAAAAACAGAAATGATTTTGGCGACTTTCAAGTAAAACTCTGTTTTCAGCGAAACCTGAGGCAATATTACAATGCGACTAATTTTAGACTATTGGTTGATAATGTCTCTTAAAAGTTGTAAAATTTTACCTTAAAATTATTTTAACTTTTTTTTAAATTTAACTTTAACCACTGTCGCACGGGACATGTCGCACAGGACCCTTTTTTCCATCATTATATTTATGTTGTTTTCAGTTTTTTTTTAACAAATTATAAATAAATAAGCTTAGAAAACATATTTTTTAATCAAGAAAATATATCAACGTATATATTTTCATATAACAACAAACTTAAAAAAATATGTAATTTAAGAGACAATTGTGTAGTATTAATTAAAATAAACAAAAATAAATTTTAATGAAAATCAGTAATATCAAACACAGTTTTTTTCGGAATAGGCAGTCCTGGCTGCTTTTACTTCTTGGCCATCGCAACAAAAAAAGTGCAACTGTGATATGCCTTTAATGCTATTAACTTGTTTCCATTTTTCGTCTAAATTATATAGCAAGGAATGCTCTTCAATCTGTTCAGATGACATAAAATACATTTTAACTCCATTTATGTTATTTTCAGCACATTGATAAAACGAAAATGCATCTGGTATTACTACGTTTTGGGATTTCGTTATCTGCCAGACTTTCCTTTTGATAACTGCTCCGACTCCATCGACGGTTTTTTAATTTATACTCTTCTAATTTTTTTTCATCGTCCCGCAATTTTTCTCTCCACCTTTGCATATTTCTTTATTTTTTTCGCCGTTTATACTCATCTATATTTAAATAATTTAAAAGTATGTATTTTAAAAAGTAAATCATTAATGTAAGAAAAAAAAGTTTTCAAAATTTTAAAATCCACACTTACCATGTCGCACAGACCAACTTTATAAAAAAACCAAGACCACAGATTTTATTATTTTTCAATATTTTTATTATTATTTTAATTGGTATAAAAATCTGTGTTTGTTTTTAAAATTTGATGACCTTTCGTCATGTACACTTGACGCACTAATTAAAAATGTTGTTTTTTAAAGTCGCACGGGACATCGAAATATGTGATGAAAGCATAGTAAAAGCTTACCGTTCTTTTTAATCGCATTGTTTGTTATGCATTTTTTTTAGCTCATTGTATCTTCAGAAAGATTTTTTAAAAGCAAAAGTCAATATTAAATGCTTCTCTTCAAGAACTTTTATCAAAACAAAAAGTGCAATAGAAATGTCCCAATGAGCAAAAATTGGTATGTTCGACTTTATATTCGAATATCTCGCAATGTGTTATGCATAAATGTAAAATGTATTAACGTTAGTTAAATTTGATTGTTTTCTTATAAAAATATGTTTAAATAAATTGGATTCAAGAAGTTTTGGCTTTTTGGTCTTGGTAGACCTTTTGGTGGAGTTGCCCATATGTATATATGTATGTATATGTAAAATTAAGTGACAAAACTTCCTGTTCGCATACTCCTCCTAGACGGCTTGCCCGATTTCAGTGAAATTTTCAGGGGTGAGTGGGGTCTGTATGGAGGGTGCACATAAGAAATTTAATGTGTGTATCTTTGCGCGTTTTGCAAAAACAAAAAAAAAGAGTTTTAATCGATTTAGGAGCGCACCGGTATATCAGATAAACTAGAAGATGTCAAAGTCCATATGTATAACCTGATTACACATTTACATATATAGAAAAGCGTTTAATTACACTTCGGTAAAGGTTATATAAGATACGGCACTCTTACTTGTTTTTTAATATGATTTTAATATTTAAATCTTCTCTTTTTCACAGAACGATTTAATTGACAGCAAAGAGGAATTGAAAGCAGAATTAAACCAGCACTATAACTCAGAGTTATCCAAACCGCAGCAGATTTATTTAGGAACTGTCCATATGTGTTGTGCAGTGAATATCAATGGTGTTTGGTATCGCGCTGTTGTAGAGGAGGTTAAGGACAAGGGCCAGTTGTATGTACGTTTGGTTGATGAAGGACGCAGGGAGCTGATAAATTGGCGGCAGGCTTTTGTTTTAATCGACAAGTATCGCAATAAAAGAGAGTTCGCTATTGCCTGTATGCTGGCCGACATTGAACCGTTGCAGGAAAACAATTATGTTTATACTGCGGCGGCAATAAAGGATTTTAAGCAAATGCTCAGAAATCCTCAGTTGCGCATGGAAGTGGTATCGGTGACACCCAAATTTTGCAAGGTCGTTTTACATATTTGCAAGGGTTCGGTTGATATCAACATAGGTGGAGTGCTAGTGAAGCAAAAATATGGTGCCTCGAGCGGCGAATCGACACAAGTGGCCGAAATTGTTAAAACGCCTAGACTAAACAAATGCCAAGAAAAAACAAAAGCCGTTTCCAACGATAATAGTAGTAAAGCTCTTGCATCAAATATTAATGCTGTAAAACGGTCTCTGATCAAATTAACGCACCTTGTAAGCCCTTTTGAGTTTTATATACAGCTGGCAACTCTCGTTCAAGGTACTAAGACTTTTTACCAACAAATACAAGAAGCTCAGGCCAAGAAGTACGTTAATGAACAAGCTTTGCCTTACGAAACTCGCGAATGGTATGAGGACAATCACTGCCTTGTGTACACAAAACATCACAACGTTCAATCAACAGAACTCTGTAAAGGATCTTTGCTTGAGCAGTGTGAATGGTACCGCGGCATTATTACTGAGATATCATATCTTCCCGGAGAAGAGCCCACATACTCTGTGTTTCTGAGAGACGTTGGCGTGACTATTTGTTTGGTCCACAGTCAACAGTTGTATTCAATCGATCCTCAACTAGATCGTGTTACAAATGCTGTTTATCGCTGTCATTTGGCCTGTATTGAACCGGCAGGTGGCCAAAGCTGGTCGCAATCGGCCATCGATTGTTTTACACATTATATTGTGACTGCTGAAACATTATCGGTTTCGTTGCACGGCAAACGCAAACGTGACCAAAAATCGCTGGCCGTCGTTTTATGGAGTTCACGAATGGAAACTGAAAATCCCCTGGCACCATGTATTACAAAATATTCGAACATAAATCGTCATTTGGTCAAGAAGGGTTTAGCTCACTTGGTAGAGCCACTGGATACAAAACAACTATTCGATCAAATTGAAGAAATGGAATTAGAAAACAACGAAATACCACTTGACCAATGGCTGAAGTCGTTTGCGGACAATGGCGTATTTAAAGGTATGTATGTATGTGCACACATTAATCACTGGCATTGCATTTTCTCAAATTTATATTACACAAAATGCCTGGGCCGCAGCCCATTTGTTGGAAAATGTACTGTTGTCAAAATTGCAGATTTAAAAATATTTCGATTATTGAAGAAGACGCAGACTAGACGTTTTTCCACAAATGTGGAAGGCAATACATTGAAATACTTTTTCACAATTATATTGAAAATTTTATGGCTTTCTTTTAGTATACATCTCTCACTTCAATTAAAGGGACCTTAAGCTAATGCCAACCTTATCGCCAAGTCTTAATAATGGGCCATTACTACGACTTGGCGATAAGGTTAGTGTTAGCTGAAGGTATCTTTAGTGGAAGTGAATGATAAACTGGCCGGTCAACAATTTTCATTATTACAAGTAAGAAAAATTTGTTTTTTGTTAAATTGTGGCAATACTTTTGAAAGGTGCAAGTCTGGAGGAACAGTAAATGCATGAAATAACAATAATTTATTTAGGGAAAATTTTCCAATCCATTAACCATTTCAGTTTGATGTTCCAAAGACATAATCAAATGTTGTAAATGCAAAAGCTAAACCGCCCACAATTTACCGGTTTCTTCCGATAATTTAAGGCTCTTTTTCTCTTGAAGACCGTAGAACATACATATTTTTCGGTTATGCTCGCTTATAATGTTTTATCTAGTGAAATCGATTGTCCGGAGCTTATAAACTAATTTGCTTTATATAACCCCATTTGAGAAGAAATAGATGTTTTACTGAAGTCGTTCATAGAACAAACTATGCGGAAAACGAGCCAATTGCAAGATGCTTACACATATGCATCCACCGTTAAATTTTAATATTGATCTGAACAAATTTAAGCCGAGTGGTTAAAGCGGCTGTGCCAAAATTGTGAAATTTGACACGCCCAAAGTTCATAAGGTGCTGATGAAGGGTGTTTGCTACCCAGAAACAGCCGGTTGTCCACTTAGCCATACAAAATTTTACTTTTCTTTACTTAATTGATATTAATTAAAAAAGTAGTGACAAACCAAGGGTTGAACTTAAGCCTGAAAAAGTAATTTAATATAAATGTATTACAATACAGAAGTTCAATGAAATTAAAATTTACAGTATAATATTATTCAAGTATTTTAACTAAGTACAAATTATTTAAGTAATCTGTAATAATCAATTCTGTAGATGAAATAAATAAATAAATAAATAATACGAAACGTGAAAACCGCAAATGAATTTTTCATGCATTTACTATTCCTCCCTCCAGACTTGAACCTTTCAAAGATATTGCCACATATTAACAAAAAAAAAAAATGCGGTTGGGGGACGCCCGTTAGGAACGAAGTTCCTTACGTTTTTTCTTCATCTTCGAATATAATACAAGGTGAAATCTGTATGTTTTATTTTGTGTTGTTTTTGAAATTTTATGTGCTTCTTAAAATTTTTGGCACGTTTTATTTTTTTACTTTTGACACATGCAGTATTTTTTTTTTTGTCAATCTGCTACAACACGAAAAAAATTTTTCAATATTGCTGTTGCTTTTGTTGTGACATACTTTGCTTTAGCGACATCTATCAACTGATAGTGTCCGTTTTCACAAGTAATTAATATTTATTTTTTAGGTGTCTCCACTAACAGCAGCGCAGACACATACACAATTGTTTGTCGACAGACACACCAATACATATAAACAGCTCACACGCTTTCGTGACGATTTCTACTAATTTGCACTACCAGCAGGCCGCGTTAAGGAACTTTGTTCCAAAAACTTATTTTTTATTTCAAATTTTGATTTTAGTTGAAATCAAAATTTTACTAACACTTCATTTCAAAAGCTTTCTTTCGAATTGAATTATCAAGCAAATTCAATAATTTCAAAACTAAACTGTTTTATATAATTTTCTATTTTTTAGTTTTATTATATGGAAGTGCAAATTCTAATAAAATACTTACGTATTACATTATTACTCGAATTCGGATAACGACCTCCGAATTTCAGTTGAGTTACAGAGAATGATAATGCTTAAAATACCGAAACAACAAAATTCCAACACTAACTTTTAGTCAAGAAAATAAATATTTTAGGGTCTCTGCTGGTATGACTATGGAAAGGTTTCAAAAATTTTGTATTTTTCAGGAAATTTAATTCTGCTCATTTTATTTTAATGCCGGCTTGCATTTGGAACAAAAACTAAACGAAATTTATGATCTGTTTGTTATGTTCAATGTTGAGTCCAGGAATAAAGCTTACTGAAATGATGAAAATAAAAAAGCTTAAGAAACTTCTGAATAATACAAAAATCAGACACTGCAGACAGTTTACCTTATTGCCACAATATTTTCGTATTTCTGATAAAATCACTGCCATTATAGTGCAGTAAATTAGTACTTCACTGCGATACTCGGCAAAAATATTTAGAATTGGTAAAAAAAAAAAGAAATGCGGTCGGGGGACCCCCGTTAGGAACAAAGTTCCTTACGTTTTTTCTTCATCTTTGAATGTAATACAAGGTGAAATCTGTATGTTTTATTTTGTGTTGTTTTTGAAATTTTTAAATTTTATATGCTTCTTAAAATTTTTGGCACGTTTTATTTTTTTACTTTTCACACATGCAGTATTTTTTTTGTCAATCTGCTACAACACGAAGAAAATTTTTCAATATTGCTGTTGCTTTTGTTGTGACATACTTTGCTTTAGCGACATCTATCAACTGATAGTGTCCGTTTTCACAACCAATTAATATTTATTGGCTGCTGTCAGCGGACACACCTACACAATTGTTTGTCGACAGATACACCAATACATATGAACAACAGCTCACACGCTACCAGCAAGCCGCGTTAAGGAACTTCGTTCAAAAAAAAAACTTATCGGCAAGTTGTAATAGTGAGAATCGCTTACGGCACAGTTTATCGTTCACTTCTATCACAGGTGCCTTCAGCTAACGCCAACCTTATCGGTGTAAGTCGTAACAATAAAAATAAATTTACCCAAAATATGAAGAAACGTATTTAATATTACGCGTACACCAGCGAAATCTATTTTAAGAATATATTTGTATCTCTTTTATTTTTGGTGTAGATGAAAACTTGCAGCAGCAGGCAGGCAGAAATGTTGATGAAAACAATGATGATCACCCGTTTAGTAAATTTCTCACCGAAATTGACTTTACTGATACCACCGGAAAAAAGGCTCCGGCAGCCTGGTTGACCCACAAACTCATAAGCAAAACATTATTTACTGGTTATCCCACGTACATTGATTTCGATGCTACTGTTTACTTACATGAGGCCAGTGATAAAAAGCTTTTGGAGAAGATAGCTCAAAAACTTACAGAAGCATACGGACCTATGGAACCGCCGCCCGCTGATGTCCCTTTTGCCATCGATCAGGCGTGTGTTGTAAAATATCATGCTGATAGCAAATACTATCGCGGAGTGATTACTGAGCATGTAAATGCCGACAACGAGTGGGGTGTAAAGTTCATCGACTATGGCAACGTTGAAAGCGTAGAGATTAAAGATATGCGCCTGTATGCTCCATTCCCCAACCTGCCAGCCATGTCCAGCAAATACATAGTCGATGGTATCAAACCTAAAGGAGGGGCTTCAAAATTTGCTACTGATGAACTCGATCAAATGCATGGTTTGCTTGTAACGAAGTTTGTTTCGTTGAGTATTCCGGTAAGCGAAATGCATAAAAATGTTAAACGCTGTAGTATGCGTTTGGGTGCAAAGGATGTCGCCAGTGAATTCATCGAAAGGGGCCTGGCTGAGGGGGATTATAAACCTTTCGGCAGCAAGACGTTGAGCACAGAGAGGGAAGACGGTGCCAGTATTTTATCTCGCAATCAGTTACGTAAAAATCGTAATCCTTTAGCATCCGCAGCCATGGACGATTATGCAGTCAGTGTGAATTGAATATTGCAAATTAACAAATCCAAAACAAATTTACATTTCATCTTGTATTGCAGGTTTTTAGCCAAGAAAATGACATGAGTGTTGATTGCAGCTTCATACAAACGGCAGCACAACATGTAGATCACGACGATGACAATTTGACGGACAATAGTGACGACGCCGATGATGACGATGGTGCAAAATATGACCATCTAAATGAAATGCTAGAGCGCTTATCAAAAAATGCTGATGGGGATGCGGATCAATTATCGAAGCCAAGCCTGAAAAATACAATCGAAACATCAACTTCGGTAAATGTCACAAACAGACCTCCGCCCAAGAAGCGCCTGTTTAATGAGAAGGACTATACGAAAATGATGAATGTTATGATGGTTTACGATGACAAAGATATTTTTGATAATATCGATCAAGATTTTGATATTGATTTGAATCAGCAAAACGAAACTGAAGATGAGGGAGATGATTTTGTTGAATTGGGTGAAAGTTTTGCCATGAATTATTGGCATAATGCTTTCGAAGAAATGCGCGAAGAAGAAAATGAGGAAATTAGTGAACAATTAAATCGACGCGTGCTGTCTTTCGACGACGTAAGTACAAACAAAGCATTCTTTTTAACTACATATGTACATCTTTGAGTAATAAATTTTCGAATTGTAGGATGCCGAATCTGATTTTGAGTTATTTCATCCAGAGGACACCTCCACCATACTCACACATTTCAGCGGTTTGGAAAATTTTAAACTGCCCCAACTACCGTCCGCCATGCATCATTTCAAGTGTCGCGTGGTTTTCATTATGACACCAGTAATATTGCAAATATTTCCATTGCACAATGAATTCAGTTATCGAGATATAGATTTGCAAAGAACAATCAAAGAACTGGTCAAACAGTCTCTGCCGCCACTAACAAATTTCGAACCACGTACTTTGTGCTTGGCCTGTTACACGAAAGACAAGCACTGGTATCGTGCTGTTGTACGTTCGTATAATTCTGTTGCCAAAACTGTGGATGTGTTATACGTTGACTACTTGAATAGCGAGACGTTGCCTCTGAAGTATGTTCGTCAGTGTCCCACAGAGTTATTGAGCTGGCCCCTGCGCACGTTCCGTGTACGACTATATGGCATAACTGCAAATCCCAATGTCAAAGAATTGGAAATACGTAAATCACTGCAAAAACTTTTGAATAAACGTGAACTGTTCGCAGTTGTTAAGAAACATCCAGTTACTAACAGTATGATGTTTGGTAAATCCTTAAATAAAACCGACCACATAGAAGTGGTTCTCTATGAATCTAAAGAGGCCTCTTTAAAGGGTGTAACTGTTTATGATTCGCTTATTGAAAATAATTATTTGCGAAGATATTAATTAGACAGCAACATATTTTTTTCGTTTTTTTATTATCGTACTTCTTTTTCCCAATTGTAATGGAACATTTTAATTTTACTTCTTTATTACATTATTATTTTAATTTTAATGCATTTGTTACCCTTAGTTTATCTTCTTCAATAAAATTTCGTATATGCATACATATTATGTACGTAAAAAAATTCCCCTTTTTTTGATGATACGTTTAAAAATAAAGTGAGTAGATACATATGTATGTACTGCGGTGTCTCGCAAAAAAAAAGTTCGCCATACACCACCGAATATGGAACATTGTTGCAAGAGTTACGAAAAATTTTTATGCCGAACGTAGGGGTCGCCAAAATACACTTTTCGTTATATCTTCGGCATTTACAGTCGGATCTTGAAGTATGATTGAACACGATGTAACTTGTGGTAGTACCCCGATTAGCGGGATTGAGTGGACTGTATGGGTGGTTTATACCAGAGAACTACCTTTTTGTTAGTCGTGCTGCGTATATGTTTATAAATCCTCGATGGTACGAGAATTTATAAATAGGGGTTAATGAAATGAGACGAATTTTAAAAATTAGTATACAAATTCATTATATATTATATGATGTTCACCATTGATAGTGTCTTTGGCGCCTTTTTGGAAAATCTTATTACATGACATATTCTTCCATTTTGGAGATTTTAAGTGACTACATATTCCAAGTGTCAACGAAAAGTATAGCGGTTCTCACTCTTGATAGTAAACTCAGTTGCACATTTGGTTAAAGTACTAGTGTTTACATCACTGCAGCAACAAAATGTACTGAACTTTTATTTTCTACGTTGTGATTAAAAAATCAAATAAAACGCTTTAGTAAACATTGTAAAAAAATTACTGGGACTCACAGATATTCTGTGCTGTGAATCGTTTTGCCGGCAAAACTTAATTTTGTGTTGAGAAAATAAAAAATATGGAAAAAACAAATAAAAATATACTGGTGAAGAGAAAACGTGACAAAATTCACAACAACAGGTGGACAGATAAAAAAATTCAGCAAGTTTTAGAATATTTGCAAGAACATGCAGACTTTGAGGTAAGAAAGTCACTCGAGCTTTGTAGTAAAAATCGTAGTGAATCTAGCAGAGTTGTAAAATTAGTATCAAGAGTGAGAACCGCTTATAATTCACAATAATTCAATTACAGAATGTAAAAATTATTTTAAGTTTAAATTGACTGTTAACATGTACATTTTTTAAGATACATAAATAAATTCAAATATGTAGAGTGTATCTTCAAGATGTATAATATGAAATAAAGCACATACTTAAGGTTAAAGGTTGTAAATTCATGGATATCAGAAGGTTTGTTAAAAATATTTTGTATTTTGAACAATGATATATCGATGTTCTTGCTTCGAGGAGACCAATGTTTTGCTTCAACAGTCATGGACCTCAAATATACCGTTATAGTATTTACCAACCAGACCTGAGTTGCTGCCACCCAAATGTACCGCCCTAATAACAGATATTTAAAACTCGCAAGAAATCATTAACCTTTTGCTAAGCAAGTACTTCGATAATTTCACCAAAACTATTTAAAATTTTGTTTTATAATTTTTTTGTCGAATGTAGGGGTTGAACGCACTCCCATGGCAGAAATGCCAGCGAACATAGAAGACTGGAATGTTCGAGGCGATCAGCTTTATTTGTAAAAAAAAGCCAACGAAAAGACCGGCGCGATTAACACAGCGAGTTGGCTAACAACAGCGTATTGAATCGTCCGCTTTTATGCGATGTGACGCAACCCTCGATTATATTGAAAAAAAACTGGCTGAGTTCATTGTGAAAATTTATGCGCAATTTTGATTTCTATATCACCCGTCGAGCAAATCGAAATAAGTATAAAATATGAAGTGGATGTCACAGCGTAACGAATAAAGATGATGGCTGAGTGAATCGATCTGGGACACGAAGATCATCATGAACAAATCTTTAAAGTCATAGAGGCCAATTGCAAAACATTGATTTCTGACTTCCATTCCTGGTTGACCTGGTTGGGGCTTCATTGCTACACAGACTGATCAAGGGCGAGGGGAAAACAGGACTTGGCATTTATATAGAAAATACCACGGAACTTTTCTAAATAAATTTTTTAATTTAATTGTTGCACAGGTCTCTAGCAATAATTTGGCTTTTGCAGGTTTAAAAAATATCATTCAGTCGACGAGTTATACCCAGACAACCTTGTAAACCATGCTGAAAGGTCTCTATCTCTTTTGATTGAAAAGTAACAGCCATATTTGCTAATTTTCAGTTTCTTGTCTGGGGACCCCTTTGGTTTTTGGCCGGTTAACCACATGGCCTGTGAAAATTTCAGCTCTCTAGCTCTTATAGTTTGGGAGACTGATGGACGGATGAACAGCGAAGTCTTATAAAATGGTTCCACTTTCATTCTATGAGTGCAGAACCCTACCAGTGATCCTATTGAGTTTCTAGCTAAAATTAGAATCATCGCTAAAAAGCCCTAAACTGAACTAAGCGATTCTTAGCAATGACTTCACTTGTATAAACTTTTGTGAGAGAAATTTGAATTTTAGCGCCGTTGCTAAAATTTTAATTTTTTGTTCAAAAAGTCAAATTTTTAGCTTAAAAAAATATTTGTTGCTAAAAAATTTACTTTCTTGCTCTTATTTGACGTATTTCTACGGAATATTTGTCAAATAAACGTGTAATAAAAAATAGTTTTTATGAATATGGATGTAAGATTTTAGCAACAGTGCTAAAATTTAATTTTCGCCCACGAAAGTTTTTAAGAGTGAAGTCATCGCTAAGAATCGCTTAGTTCAGTTTAGATATTCAGATTTTAACGAGTTATAGAATCGGTCCGCAGATTCGCAGCTTCTTGTAATGGGGTGGCCTGCCAAAACTACAAATGCATACTGCGAAAATTCCAAGTCTATCTCTTACGGTTCAAAAGTTATAGCAAATGTTTAAATTGAAAGGTGTCCCCATGTATAGGGCAGTATTTAAATTTTTACGTTTTGGTATTTATTGTTGTGTACGCCTGGTAACTACACATACTGTGCAAATTTCAAGTCTCTATCTCTTGCGGTTCAAAAGTTACAGCTAATTTTATTTTCTTGTATAGAAGCATCCTTTAGTTCTTAACTTTTTGTTGTTTTTGATATTTGTTGCTGTAGAGCAGGGGTGCCCAAAATCTTCTTATGGAAGCGCAAACACATTTTATTGACGCACACAAAGAAAAACAGAAATAAACTCATAACAAAAAATGATTTCTTCAAGTGTTTCATCATACTCACGAAATCATTAAAAAAAACAACAAAATCATGAAAGCAAAAAAAACAAAAAACAACAAAATTTACGCTTGGCACCAATGTGTACCAACAAAGCCTGCGTTCTTT
Source organism: Sturmia bella (assembly GCA_963662145.1). NCBI lineage: Eukaryota > Metazoa > Arthropoda > Insecta > Diptera > Tachinidae > Sturmia > Sturmia bella. The sequence continues at coordinate 31,996,576 of OY759168.1, read as the reverse complement.
TTGCTGTGCATATGAAAGTGTTGTTGCTTTCAACTTGGGATATGTGTGTATGTGTGTATTTCATACAAAGAGTTGTGTATACATATTAGAATGCTCAGCCAATGCTTCGCGCTTTTACAAAAACAAAAGCGTACCAAGCGTATAGGCCGTGGGCATCCCTGCTGTAGAGTTTATGTAATGACATATCCTATCAAAATTTCTGCTCTCTAGCTCCAATGGTTCAAAAGTTACAGCGAATTTTATCTAATTTTCACAGTTTCTTGTATGGGAGCACCCTTAAGTTCTAAATTTTTTGTTGCTGTAGAGCCTATGTGATTACATATTTCATAAAAATTTCAGCTTTCTATTTATGTAACCAATCCCTATACAACACTATAGGATTTTGTCTCTCCTACTCCACGGCAGGAAAAAAAGAAGTTATACTGTTTTTTGTTTCTCGCACAAAATGATTGAAATGTTAGAGCGCTTGAGTCTCAGGTAACGAGATGCTTACATGCACTTGTTGTATATTAAAATTCATTGGGCCTTAACTATAGTCAAACACTAAATTATAGTTGAACCCAAGGCGAATACATTACATGTGCCTGCATTCCAATTGGCTTCAACATTTTTCCAATTTTATCTTCTGAGTTGTCAAACCTGATAGCAAACGACAACAAAACTTATGACAACTCGAGAGAAAATGTTGAAGCGAATTGAATTGCGACCACCTATACTCGATTCGCCTTGGTTGAACCTGCTTTAAATGGGTGTCACATTATTTATCGAAAATAAAAAATTATTTGTCATACAACCACTTACAAATTTATGTAAAATCCCATCTCTAATCAGTAAATACACATATGTATATAAATGTAAGATTGTATTAGTAAGTTAACAAAAAACGTCAAAGCGAATTCAATAAAAGTAAAATTTTAAAGAAAATTCTGATTAATAATAGTTATTAAAAAAAAGAAATGCGGTCGGGGGACCCCCGTTAGGAACGAAGTTCCTTACGTTTTTTTTATCTTTGAATGTAATACAAGGTGAAATCTGTATGTTTTATTTTGTGTTGGTTTTGAAATTTTATGATTCTTTAAATTTTTGGAACGTTTTCCAACTAATTAATATTTATTGGTAGGTGTCTCCGCTGCTGTCAGTGGAGACACCGCCCATCATATACAATTGCTTGTCGACAGTACACCAATACATATAAACAGCTCACACGCTTTCGTGACGATTTCTACTAATTTCCCCTACCAGCAAGCCGCGTTAAGGAACTTCGTTCCAAAAAAAAAATGCGGTCGGGGGACCCCCGTTAGGAACGAAGTTCTTTACGTTTTTTCTTCATCTTCGAATGTAATACAAGGTGAAATCTGTATGTTTTATTTTGTGTTGGTTTTGAAATTTTTAAATTTTATATGCTTCTTAAAATTTTAGGAACGTTTTGTTTTTTTACTTTTGACACATGCAGTATTTTTTTGTCAATCTGCTACAAAACGAAGAAAATTTTTCAATATTGCTGTTTTTTGTTGTGACATGCTTTACTTTAGCGACATCTATCAACTGATAGTGTCCGTTTTCACAACTAATTAATATTTATTGGTAGGTGTCTCCGCTGACAACGGCGCAGACACCTACACAATTGTTTGTCGAAAGATACACCAATACATAAAAACAGCTCACACGCTTTCGTGACGATTTCTACTAATTTGCACTACCAGCAGGCCGCGTTAAGGAACTTTGTTCCAAAAACTTTAATTTAATTATTCAATGTAAAAAAAATTTACATTAAAAAGCTTTTACGTTTAAAAGTGATATTTGCTCGATAAAAGCTGTTGGTATATTGGTTAAAAACAACTTTTGCCGGTTTTAAGTTTAGAGCAGACTTTTGCACGTAAAGTCGGCTTTTTCTAGTCTATAGCAGATAGACAAAAAGCTTATTTTTATTTAAAAGCATACTTTTTCGATGTCTATAGTTATGGCCCATAATTTTTAAAGAATAACAATTCTTAGATGCCCTTTTCCCACAATAGAAGTCTTTAACTTACCTTTACTTTTCTTAACATTTACGTTGTTCACACAATTTAACCGAGTCCATCACAAAACGCAACAATTGCAATTTTGTTTAGTTTTTGTTATCATCTATAGCTACATACATATGTTCTTATCTATAAAATGTTCTTATTTTTTCAAGATAAGTCCATTCAGTAGAAGTGCGCCCATATAAAGATATTTTTGTGAAAGTGTATACACAGATATGCCTGTCAGTTATAAGATAAGAACAACAATAACGGGTATCCCAACAATTTCGTTTGGGTACATACCTTAGTAAAGGGTACATACAGGCCCCGATTATGGTTCACAACATTTGTTCATTTAATATTTTTTGAAAAGTATCAAGTGTTGTCAAAAACTTACGACACCTAATTGAGTGTTGTCTTGTTGATGTTACAAGTTAAATTATGAAAAAAATTATAAAATTTGTAAGTGTGCATATGAAATGTTTTGCAAAACTATAAAAAAAAACAATTAATTATTAAAATTAATTAAAAAAATACAAATAAAAATGCATCGGTACACATAATTATTTCCCATTTTTTATTACAAAACAGTTTTATTTTGTATTTTATAGTTGCAATGGATTTAAACTGCAATGTACAATTTTTTGGTCCTTTCATTATCATAACCAAATTGTTAGTATTTTTCTAACAAAAACGTTTTTTATTATTTTCATTTTTACAAATGCATTTCCACGCGGTAGATGCGCTGTTATATGAAATACAATACCAAAAAAATCTGCATGTCTTTTGATGGTAAAACTTGACAAAGAAATGTCAAAATTTATTGTTTTTCGCTTGTGTTTGTGTATGAAAGCAGTGTTGCCAGTTTAGGGGTTTTCCCCCTAGATTTAGAAGTTTTTTTCTTCTTTTAGAGGTGAATTTGGGGTGTTAAGTTCTTTCGGGGGAAATTTAGGGGTATTTTTAGGGGATTTCTGTGTTTGGTTAAACGATTTTTCAACTCATAAATTTGAAGACTAGCGATTTTTAAAGTAAAATTAAATGATATATTTTATGTTCATCTGTTAGCTTCAAGTACAGAATTTTGCAACTGGTAATTTTAAGTACTTTTTTTTTATTGAGTTGAATAAATTTTTTCTATGGGTCATTCCTTTGAATTTTTTCCGTTTCTTAAGAATTGGGAAAATTTAAATATTTAAGAACCTTTGATAAAATTAAAACTCTTTTTTATTATGTCAAAAGAACGTAAAGAGCGAAGAAGACTTAGAAACTCTTAATATTTTTGAAGAAACTTAATTTTTTCTAGATACACAGATAACAATTTCCATTTCAAAATATGTGAACACATAGATTTTGTAAAAAAAACATTGAATTTTAGGGGGTTTTAAAATTTGTCTGGGGGAGGGGGAAGAAATACATTGACCTGGGAACACTGAATGAAAGTAACATACGCTTGCATCTTTCTGGAAGGGTTGCTTTACTTGGTAGTTTTTTGTATGCAGGCATGTATTTTTGCAGAGCATCTTTTTGAAATATGTTCTACAAATGAAAAACAACTCTGTGACATACACAACACCTAGATGTTGTGAACCATAATCCCAAAAAGACTTGTAAGTTGTGTTGTAAATCCAACAACACAACATTTAGATGTTGTGAACCATAATCGGGGGGAAAGATTCGGTAGTGCCGAATTTAACATTGTTTTTACTTGTTTTTTACGGTTCTCGATGCTGCAAAACATAATTGGGAATTGTTTGTGAAACCAAAAGGTCAAGTGCTAATCGTTACAAAGTTAACAAAATAGATTTTCATAAGCGTGGTCGATGGTTATCGAATTCGGCCAATTCATATATGATTTTAAGTGTGCTACCATCAGTGCGAAGTTATACAGTAGTTGTATAACAGTGAAAAAGTGTCTGCTTTACCATAGTTGAATAATTAATAAAGAGTGAACGGAAGTGAAGGTACTGTATATAAATAAAATAGTTGAGTGTGTTTTATTTCGTTTGCAATCAAAGAATCCGCAAAAATCGTTTTTATTAAAGGGTAAAAACGTAACAATATAAAAATTTGTATCCCGAAAAAGAAAAGGTTTTTGAAAAAACATCGAAACATTCCTGAAGAAGATATCCATTGTGATATCGAAATATTGAATTCAATAAACAATTATAAAAAAACAAGTGACCTTAAGGCTCAAACAATCAAAATACTATCCCGCATTTTTCTTTTTTTTTTTTTGCAAAGTTTAGTAAAATGAGAGCAACCATAAATTTCTCTCGGTAATAGACAGAAATGCACAAAAGTACAGGAACACCAACAACCACATTTCTATCCCAAAAAGTAACATATGGTATATTTCGCAATGCAATATTGAAATTGGAAAAATGAAATGTTTTTCTCCTTTGCAGGTACTTTTACTTTTATATGAAACACTAATTGAAAAGCAAAAAAAATGGTTGTTATGTTGTTGTGTTCAGATAATCTTGTTTATTTCTTATTACTTGCTTTTTGCAACAGCTGATTGTTTAACTACTTGCCTAAACTAGCACGAAAAAAGAAATACGGGCAACTTCTCAAAAGCTCTCTGAGTTGTACGAATTTTGAGTACGGCTTCACCGCTTTTGTGGAACAGCTTAAAAAACCTTGTTTTCTCGGAAGTATAATACTTTTACGTTTTTGTCTACCACATTCTTTGATTTTTAAAGCCCTAAATCACAAATTATGTAAGTCATTCACTAGCTTAATTCCTTCAAGCCCCAATCGATATGTTTTCATTCCTCACAGAAATAATTCTGTTTGGAATGAAATCTAATTTTAATTATTACAATTTTCCGCAAACTAAATCTACTACGGCAAAACACGATTAACGATTTTTGCTTCATACAGTTTGTAATAAACTAAAAAAGATTTTAATTTGAGGTAAGGAAACCTTCATAGCGCAAGCTCTTGAACAAGTGCTTATTAAATTACATTTGAAATAATATCGTTAATTTACCACAAAAAAAAAATGTTATTGGAATTGTTGCATTTCGTTACAGACCTCCTTAATATTTTTGATTTAATATTTAAATTTTTTATTTATAATGAATTCATTGTAATTATATTTTAATTTTTGTTTTTGTAAGTTATTAAATTTTGTTTATAATTCATTGTAAATTGAATATTACTGATTAAATTATATAATAAGGTTCTTGTTTAAACTGTTTTGTTTTTCTATTATTTAAGTTTTATTATTTATTTTAATGTAATTTTAAATTTTTTGTTTTTTTTTTTTGCTTTTATTTAATAAAGTCCTATGCTAAGAATAAATTTTAAACTAAATTAGAGTCAATTTAAATGTAAAAATATATTTTAAAAATTTATAAAATTAAATTGTTCTTAAATTGAAAGAATATTATTATTAGTATTATATATTTTTAAAATTAATGTACAAATTAGAAAAAAAACATCTTCCGATTACTTAGAAATAAAATTTTAATTACGAAGGAAAAAGAAATCAACAATTGCAGTCAATGCATTTATTCATTAAATTAAATTTGTTTAAAGCATAGAATCTGTAAAGCACTAAAGATATGAAATTATATAAAATAAACAAAAATTTACTAAATTCAATTTACTATCATAGAGATTACACTCACACTTAGTATATGTACTCATTAGGCATACATACATACATATGTATATATTGAAGTTTTATGCATTTGTATTTTCATGTGAATTTATTATTAATATTTTACAAAAAGGAGAACTTAAATATACAAATTTAAATTAGTTGGGATTCTAACGTTTAAATTTTATGAATGTTGAAATTTGTATTGCACTATTTTGTAGGAGACTGTAAAATACATACGCACACACATAAACGTATGTATTAATGCATCTTTTTGAAAATATTATTTTTAAGCCTAATGATTATTTTATAAACTTCCCATTTTTACACCATTAACAAATATTGTAGAAAATACATCATACGTGATACAAAATGAAATAAAAAGTGTTTTTAATCTCTCTTCAAAATGTAATGAAAAACAACGTATTCGCCTTATTTATAAAATTATTCTTGATTTAAAAAAGATCAATGATTTTTCTTGATCCTATTTTTGACATTTTTTTTTTTTTTTAATAATTGCGTTGATTATAGTCCAAGCTTGAGGTCTGTTTTGTTTGTTTGGGAAGATTGGCCTTTAAATAACGCTAATATTTATAAATGTTAATAACACTGTGCTTGAATTTGGAACTTTTTTTTGCCGACAAACGGGGCACCCAGTGACTAAACCTAATTCGGGTACGCTGAATTCAGTGGTGCTATCCGTTTTTCTAGGTTAGCTCGCGTTTTCGAGATTCACCGTTATTTTAAAAATGGAGGAGGTTGCACTACATGTATTGAACTAACTAAAAAAGTTTTTCATTTATTGAACTTTAGTAAAAAACCGAAATTCCGCAATAAAATAACCTTTAATCTGATATATAATTCATAATAAAAAAATTTCAGTTTTTAGAAAAAAAAAATTTTTTTTTGAAAAAAAAAAATTATTTTTTTTGCAAATTCTTGAAATTTTGTGATCTTTAAAACTGCATAAAAAATTGAAAAATTAAGCTATGCCAACAAATTTTCCCGTGTATATAAAAAATTATGTTTGAAACAAAACGAGCTTTAAATGACCAAAATCTGTGGGCAACTTTTGATTTTATTCACAAAAGATGAAAAATTGCAGTTTCAACCTGTTACCAGACGAAGCCTCAAAAATTGAAAAAAATATTTTCTTGTTAATTAAAGTACATTTCTGCATGTTCATATAAAAAGTTTTTTGTAATTTTCTAACATTAAAATGTGTTAAAAAAGTGTTATGAAACCTTTTTGCATAATTTTGCATAATAGTACAAAGAGGGCTGTACCTAACATTACTGAGAAGGACCATGCATATGGTTTAAATCTGCATTGGCATGAGTATACATATATGCGCAAAAGAGCAAATAAATGAATTATGCAATAGATAAGGATCCCTCCAGAACTATACTAAAAACTCCTCGTAAGGGAGTTGTAGCCTACATGCTGTTAGTCTGGTAACCTTGTTATGAAGCATTGATTTTGACAGAAGACACAACTCGATCTATCGATAGACGGAAAAAACCCTTCAGCCATGTTACGCGAAATCAAGGAATTTTCAGAAAACCAGCTCGACCCTGATATCATTAATGATTAAAATCATTGTGAATGCGTCAACTGCCAACACAAATACAGCAGATTTTAGCAGCAACACAAGGTGATCTAAATAAGTTGGCCGGAAAAGGAGATTGTATGATGGATGTACAAAATCAACCCAAATTTAATATAGTGAATGAAAATCCAGACTTATACAGTATTATCAAGGACGTATGTAAGTAGTAGAGATGAAACAAACGAATACAACCGAACGATTAAACAAAGTTAAAAAGCGATTCATTAATTCCCATGCAAAACAAGCACAATGACCTGGCCCGTCGTCCTCTACCACTCTGAGTCCGAATCAGAAGACGACATTTACACATACAGTATCGGCGATCAATCTCGCCGCTGACCATCGTGGGCTTGAATACCGCTGGTCTTACATCTTACCCCGCAGGCTTAGATCGAGGCTCTCAGCCTGGTACAAATACTCAACGATTCACTTCATTGGCCTCTTTATCGGGATCTTCATTGTGTGGGTTTTCGGTTACCTACGCAATGGAGCAACCCATAGACGAGCCAATACCACCTCGCTCGACAACGCTATCAATTGGTCGAAACAATTAGTCGAAGAACACCCGGGTCAAGTAGAAACAGGCTATCGTCCAGCTACATCACCCCGCTTCTGACGTTGCTAAGCGGTTGAATAAGCCGTTTAGGAGTTCCGAAAATTATAACGACAGATCAGGGTCGACAATTCGGAAGTAACCTGTTTCAACACTTTTCAAAATGATTGGGCATCAAACGAACAATCCCATATCATCCACAGGCATACGGGCTTATAGAACGATGGCACCGCGTATTGAAACCATCTTTAACGTGCCACGAACTGGACCGAGATTCTGCCCATAATAATGCTAGGTATAAGAACTGTCAGTTGCCGAAGCTCAACTAGACAACACGATGGAAAAGCGGTGTACGAGCCAAAGGCTTTACGTTTTTAAATATGTAGAGCCCCAGTCTTTTCTGGATGGTACATTCAACGTCTTGATTTATAGGGAGAATTGGTAAAAATCGTGAAAGACAAAAAAAGGCGAGACTTTTGGCAGAACCAATTCCAAGGCACACATAATCTCAAGGTTGAATGCAATCAAGAAAGCCATGCTGGAGAGAATAACCGCGGAAAGAAGCATACTCCTCCTAATAATAAACTAGCATTAATACCTAATCAAGGAGTTTGGTATTGAGAGAGTAAATAACATAGACTTGATAGATGGCTTGACTTCAATTATCTAATGGGATAGGTGGTACACACATGACAGGGTGACAGAAGACTTCACATGTAAAGCTAATGAAGTAATCAAAACATGGACTGCCATAAGGAATAATATGATAGGTTTGGCAAATTTGTATAATGTATGTACATTATACAAATCATACCAATAACCGTAAAAAAAAATAGGTACTTTAGGATCTATATTGGCACTATTTGACTCCTGTCGCCCATGCTTCAATGAAGTCAGATTAGGAACCATCAACGTAACCCTGAAACACCAAAACAATGCAGTGTACAGTACTGTCGTTAGTACTTTTGGATTACTTCAAGAACATTCGATCTTCATGACAGGATGTATTTATAACTCGACAATCTAATCGTCAATGAAAATATGGCTAGTACCAATGACGATAGCAATTAACCTTGCAAACTAGACAGAGAGAACATATCAAGAGGCAAGGAAACGGACATCCATCCAAACTTTTAAGCTCCTTCCCGACGCTCCAGAAATAGAAAATTTATTGGCTGCTAGCAAAAACAACAAAACGATGATTTTGTCATTGCTAGCGGACATATCTATGTTTGGAGTATCAAGGGCATCAAACAAGGTTGCTTTTCCAGTTCCCCTGGTTTTCGCAGTAATGCGCAGACGCAATTTGTATGTTGAATTCATGCTTGGGAGAACCATGCATGATACACCAGAATTCTATTAAACATGACACATGACTCTGTTCGTAGAATGGACATGTCAGGAGATGGAGCATTCAGATTCTGTCATTTTGCATGACAGAATCTGAAGACAAGAATACACCATGCGCACAAAGGAAGGTGTAAATACTGAGGTCCTGAATGAGATGCTATTTCACGCAGTCTGGGGAACAGCTAAAGAAGACTTGTCTGGATTAGATAGGAGATCCAACTTCGAGGCCGAGGTACAGGTGTCGCCAGCACTGAGAAAAAAGAAGAGTATTTTGACAGAACCAATTCCAAAGCACGTATTATCTCAAGGTTGAATGCAATCAAGAAAGCCCTGCTGGAGAGAGTAGTTACTTGGACTAGTTTTTGGAATACATGGTCCTCTCCTAGGACATTGTAATTTGAAATTTGGATTAACTTTGGACTAGTCGTGGTCCCTTGTGGACCACGACTCTTTACACGCATGCAAGGAGTAGTCCCGATTTCTGCAGGGTGAATGCATTTTTTCATTGGAATTTATCTTGATTTAAGATGCTATGATGAACTAAAATAAAACTATCTTGCTTTCAAACAAAAGGTTTTAATCATAAAAAAATCTGTAAATGATTGTGTATACTTGAAAATTTGATATCCGCAGCCAGTCTCTTTCACCAAAACACAGAAAACATCATGAAATTTTTAAATTTATTGTTCTGCAGCAAGTATGTGGGCGAGAAACGTTGACGGTAAATAAAAACTCGTAAAACAATAAAAAGGAAATGATTGAAAAGAAATTGTGCTAAGAATAAAAATATTAAGCCAATTAGAACAATTAAGGAACATTAGCCAGGAGAAAAATATTTCAATTAAATATTTTTTCCGAGGAACAATCAACAAAGTGGACATCAAAAATCATGTAGCATGGAGAAGAAGAAGGGGAGTATTAGATGGCAACCGGAGGATACCGTCAACGATGGAGACAGAAACTACAGTAAGTACAACAATTAAACGTTGTAAAGGATATACAAGATATCCATTTAAATTTTTTTTTAAACTTGATTCCTAATTTTTAGGGTGGTAAGGAGGAATAAACTTTTTAGAAAGAAGTAATAGTGTCAGCGTATATACATATTTTATCGGGCTTTTAGTTGTGGCTTTAGAGTAATTATAAACTTGAAATTTTTATATTTTAATGAAAAATAAGTTTAGCATGCATTTTGAAATTATAGTTCTTTAAAATAAAACAGTTTTGAATATGAACAGCAAGAAACGACAATAAAGAATGGAACTAGACTAGATATTGTCGTTTAATGTGAAGATTCAATAGGTATCAAGAAATTTTGCCCCAAATGAAACTAAGTCATACAGTACAACTTCGCCAGGCTGTAAGGCCCCGATTACGGTTTACAACAGTTGTTCATATAATGTTGTAATTGCAACTGTTGTCAAAAACTTACACTACCTAATTAGGTGCTGTCTTCTTGATGCTACAAGTTAAAACACGAAAAAATGAAAAAAACTTATAGAAGAAGAGCACCACTGAGTATAATTCAGACAACAAAAATATCGTGAATGTGTTTATTAACCGATTACAATTTTAAGCACTACGCTCCAGCGAGAACTACGTACGAGCCTTTTCTCGAGGTGTTTGAAGTATGAATTAAATATATCTTAAGGCGAATTTTTCAAACAATTTTTAGTTGAAATTTATTTTGAAATTATCTCGTTTCAAATAAAATGGCCATTCAATAAAATTACTCAAAACAGTTTTCTACAATTTTCATGTTTAAAAATAAACACATCAACTTATAGATTTTGTTATATATTAATTCAGGTCCAAAAATGAACCTTTTCAAAAATATTTGTTGTATTTTTCAGCTGTCTAGATGTCGACATTTCGTTGGTGCTAATCAACTCATCAGTAGACTTGAAAAATTCTTAAAAGTTTGTTTGAAACTTTACTACTTATTCCACAATTCTCATGAACAAAATGAGAATCAGAAATGTTCAAACAAACTTTTAATACAACAAACATTTCTATTTTCGTCTTGCAACTCTTTTACTCTTCTTTGCAACCTTCTATACAACGAGTCACCATCGGTTACTACGATTTGTATTTTTGAAAGTATCAAAAAGTAAAAGTTTTTGAATATTCAAATATGAACTAAATTGTTTATTTGCTTTAAGAGCCAATTGAAATGTATTAATTCAGGTCCAAAAATGAACCTTTTCAAAAATATTTGTTGTATTTTTCAGCTGTCTAGATGTCGACATTTCGTTGGTGCTAATCAACTCATCAGTAGACTTGAAAAATTCTTAAAAGTTTGTTTGAAACTTTACTACTTATTCCACAATTCTCATGAACAAAATGAAAAATACAACAAATATTTTTGAAAAGGTTCATTTTTGGACCTGAATTAATACATTTCAATTGGCTCTTAAAGCAAATAAACAATTTAGTTCATATTTGAATATTCAAAAACTTTTACTTTTTGATACTTTCAAAAATACAAATCGTAGTAACCGATGGTGACTCGTTGTATAGAAGGTTGCAAAGAAGAGTAAAAGAGTTGCAAGACGAAAATAGAAATGTTTGTTGTATTAAAAGTTTGTTTGAACATTTCTGATTCTCATTTTGTTCATGAGAATTGTGGAATAAATAGTAAAGTTTCAAACAAACTTTTAAGAATTTTTCAAGTCTACTGATGAGTTGATTAGCACCAACGAAATGTCGACATCTAGACAGCTGAAAAATACAACAAATATTTTTGAAAAGGTTCATTTTTGGACCTGAATTAATACATTTCAATTGGCTCTTAAAGCAAATAAACAATTTAGTTCATATTTGATTTTGTTATATTTTAACACCCATATTCATAAAAACTATTGAAGGTTTATTACACGTTTATTTGACAAATATTCCGTAGAAATACATCAAATAAGAGCTTAATAAACTTACAATAATTATTATGAATATGACCTTATATATTTATTTGAGCTTAAGGTCTTTTAGAATTTGAGTAATTATTTTTGTCAATATTTCGCTCTCCTTCGGGTAGCTTCTTCAGGACAATAATATTATTATAAAATAATTACTCAAATTCTAAAAGACCTTAAGCTCAAATAAATATATAAAATATAAGAAAAAAAGGGGTCAAAATAACTAAACATTAAAACTTATAGATTTTCACCCACATTCATAAAAACTATTGAGGGTTTATTACACGTTTATTTGACAAATATTCTGTAGAAATATGTCAAACAAGAGCTTAATAAACTTACAATAATTATTATGAATATGGCCTTTTGTTTATAAATTCCTTTCAAAATTATTGACTAATTTCTACTTGATACTTTGCTATTTTTCAATTAGATTCTTGGTTTCTCTTTTTTTTTTTTCTTTTTGACAAATCAACATACAAACATTTATAGATCAGAGTGTTGTTTGTTTTCGATCATTTCTAGGGCTATAATAAATTTTATATAGAAATTATCTATCCTACATTGATGTTAATGAGAAGTGAGATTAAAAAATTGTTTAACAAAAGAGTTTTGATACAGACTACACTCTAAGAGAAAGAATTATAGAGTAATGGTACTCACATTTAGGAGAATAAAACCTATAATGCCAGCTTAGAATTTAAACTTCTACTGTAAATGGATCGCGTGAATGATGAATTTTCAAGTGTTTGTTATGGTTAGTTTTTGTTGTTGAACTCTTGCCACATATTGAACATTGAAAAGGTCGTTCGCCGGTGTGAATGCGCCTATGTTCGATGAGATAATAATGACGATGGAACGACTTTTTACATAGATCACAGGTATATTTTTTATTGCCATGGTGTTCCCTTCTATGGCGCATGTAGTTATATTTGCGTATAAATTTACAACCACAAACCTCACATGTATAAGGTTTTATTTGTTTGTGAGAATTCATATGATTTTTAAAGTCAACCTCGCGGACAAATGCCTTTGGGCAGTGTTCACATTTAAAAGGTTTTGTTGTACGATTCGCATGTACCCAGGAATGAATTTTTAAATTCCATTTTGTTGAGAAAGATTTATTGCAAATAGCGCAATCGTATTGGGTTTCCGTGGAATGTGTTGCCATATGGGCTTTCATAGAGGCTTTCGCAAATATTTGCTTACATATTGAGCATTCCATCGGTTCGGTGTAATCGAATTTATCCGAATGAGCTAGACGTATGTGTCGGCGCAAAGAGTTGACATGCACAAAACGGTCACAGCAGTGCGGACAGCATTTCGGCTTTGAATCGTGTATTTCCTTATGCCACAAGAAACGTGCCTTTGATGGTAAAACCTCTCCACAATAACAAACATACTCCTTATGCCGAGTTATTTGTTTGGTGTGTCTCTTCCGATGCTGAGTTAAGTTCGAATACCGTTTAAAGTGTTTACCTATAAGAAAAAATAAGCAAAACAATTTTTTTAATTATGGGCCAGGTATATATTAACGACTAGAAAAATATATTGACGCGGGTTTTTAGCAGATTATATAACATTCGTGTTATTGTAGTAGATTTCCCAAGTGTCGTACTTTTTGCAACTGACGGCACAATTTTTCAAAAACGCTGCAAAAACACCAGACACAATACTTCATTATCATCGTCACATGATGTCGCTATGAAAACTGCATTCTTAGATTTTTGTTTTACATATGTATGTATGTAGTTATCTATGTACGTACATAACACCCTGAGGAATTAACAAGCCCGTACGAATCAGTCCCAAAGCCATGGAACATAATTAGAAAATAACACGTTACACTTTTAAGATAATCGGTATTTGGTATTTTTAAAAGCAAAATTAATTCATCACTCAAATAGAATGAGAGAATACAGACTTCGCCATCGCTGAGGCAAAAAATTCTTCTTTTAAAAATAACAAAACTACATTGCAATAATGGCCAACATTTGTTTTGATTTATTTCAAAAAATGGAAGTCTGGGAATAAAGCAGCTATGAAAATTAAAGCAACATAGAAACAATTATAGCGACAACGAAAATATGGCCGCATGCATATTTTTCTGACAAGAATACAAAAAAGTGTAAAAGTCACAATGAATACGAAATATTACCCACAAAAAATGGTATTACGCTCAAATTCACTGCCATTGGCTAACATGCGGACAAGGCTTTAGACACTTTTGTTTGTTATGGATTTTAGTTAACTAGCGCCTACGAATTTAAGCATTAATCTTTTAAAGCGCTTTATCTTTTCTTGATAGCTATATACAATATTGGCAATAACCGCTAATTGTTCCCAAAGGAGTATAATTGTTCTCGAACGAGTAACAAATGAGAACAACTAACAAAAATAGCCAAGTAATGACACAAAATAGTTGGACAGCACTAATCTCGCTTGCCGTTTGTGTTTGTTGTGGTTTGAATTTCTCAAACAGCAGATTGTTTAACTATTTGCCCAAGCTAGCCGTAAGAAAAAGCGAGAGCTATTCTGTGCAAGAAGAATATTTCTTTTGCTTTTCACCATTAGCTGTATCTAAATTGTTGTGTGTTTATACAATTCAACACTATGCTAAAAATATATGGCTCAAAATTAGCAGTTATTATTTATCAGTTTAAATACTGCGTAAATTCGCTCAGATTTTAAGGATACAAGATAAACTATATGCGCAAATTGATGATTAACCACTTACCACAAAATTTACATTTCAATGGAGACAGTCCAGAATGCATACGCATATGTTCAACAAGAGCACTTCGCACAACGAATTTTTTATCGCATACTGTGCAGCCAAATTCTTTCCATCCCAGGTGGCGTTTCAAATGTAATGAGAAATTTTTCCACCGCTGAAATTTCTTCCCACAAGTAAAGCATTCTGCTGGATGTTCAGTTAAATGCGCATCATATAATTTAACTGAGTTGAAATTTTGCCGACAAGTGTAGCAAAAAAACATTGATGATTTTATAAGATTCTCGTCTAACTCAGACAGGGTTTGGTGCTGTTTTAATGTTGTCATATTGAAAGAAACTAGCATACGATATAATGTAGTCAATTTATTGCTTGGCGTCGTTATCGATAAAGGAAAACTACCGGGTAGTGGTTTGGAGTCGTACTCAACCGCTTCAATTTTTGCTGTAGCATTCGTAGAGACAATATCTAGATTGTGTTTATCTTCTTCCATTTCGGCTTTAGCGCACAGATCGGCGTTAATTGGTTCAATGCCAGACACATCTCTATGGGGATTCTCATTTTCTATTTTAACTATACTCTGTTTGAAGTCACCCGCTCCATTGTCATTTTGTAAAGCTGATGTTAAGATAGTGCTTGCTGCGCTTGTTGTGGGCAAAGCTATTTCTTGATTATCGGAACTGCCAAGAGTGGTGACAAGACCAGTTGTGGGACACACTAGTCGTCTGTTCTGACGTATGTAATTATGAATATCAATCATGTGAGCATTGCGATCTTTAAGTTTTGAATACTTTGCATTGCAATGACCACATTCGTAGACTTTTGTACGTTGTTTTTGTTGCGTTTGAGATTGCTGCTGCTGTTGTTGCATCATAAAGCCTGTTGCTAAGGCATTTCCAGCATTTGATGGCCCTGCCAAAAATGAAGTCGATGTACTGGTTGTCTGTAAATCTTGTTGTTGTAACTGATGCTGGGACTGATTTTGAAAATTTAATTCCGCCTCTGCCATCTCATTTTGATGCTGGTTAAGCATTTCTTGAGAGGTTACTGTCGATGTTGGTTGCATTCGTCTACCAATTGCTAGGAACGACTTTTCCTCTTGAGAGCTGCGCTTACGTTTCTTTCTTATTTTTGCCGATGTTGATGGCATAACATCCATATTACAATTGTCGTTTGAATTTTGGGAGAAAATTGGTATTGCATTGCTGTTATTACTGCTCGTTTGATCGAAGCTATTTAAGTATTAGCAAATAAAAAGCATTTATTATTAAATCTTTTATTTTAATATTAAACTAATTTTACCTTTTCATTCTATTGCTTGTACTGGTTGTACCCGAAACATTAGTTGATGCACTCAAATCTTGTACAGTAAAATATTCATCATGATTCCAACCGCTATCAGGAGGAAATATGGCGGGAAATGTAGTCTTAAAGAAACGCGCCGATATATCGCCATACATCTAAAGAATGTCGATTAAGTATGAACAGAATTGATGAGAATATTTTTATTTTTTAGCATCTTTCAAATACATTTGTTTTAATTAATTAAATTTTCAATTTGCCGACTTGTCGTAAGTTTTCTTATTTTTTTATTTATGTAAAAACCATTTTACGAAAATTGCAAGAACTATAGAAAAAACAATTACAACCGTTCAGCCGTTCGCAAGTTGTTAGGTTCCATACTCATAAATTGCAAACGGAACTCTATTACTATGACTTCGCTGTCCGGGATGTGTTGTTGCCTGGCCGCTACACCTAAAGAGTGTCTCCGTACAAGAAACTTTGAAAATTAACTGTATCTTTCTAGCTATGCGAGAAAAAGAGACTTGAAATTTTCATAGAATATGTACATAATTGCTAGGCCACGACAACGAATACAAAAAAGAATAAAAAGTTCAAAACTTAAGTGCTTCTATCTATAGAGGAAACCAAACATTAGCTGTAATTTCCGAACAGTGGGAGAATTAAGTTTGAAATTTCTTGATAGAAAATAAGAAATTTTCACAGGGCATGTAGCTACCTGACCGTTGTAACAACAAATACCAAAACGTTGGTATACATGAACACCGGTATTCATAAAAAATAAAACGTTGCTGAAGTACATTTTAGAACAAATTTTATATGAAAAATTTGTTCTAAAATGTGTTTCAACAATGTTTTATTTTTTATGAATACCGGTGGAAAACTTTAGTTTTTATTGATTATAAATTAGGAATCAAGCCCATAAGGCCAATACTCTACTCCAATAATGTGTAGTATAATATTTATGAATAACAAATTTTTAAATAAAACTAAAAATATTTTTTAAATAATATACAAATTGTATGACAGTGTAAAGTTAAAGAGAAAATGTAAAAAAAATTGCAAACATAAGTATATGTATGTATGTATACATATGTATGTGAAGGAAAGTAAACAACAAAAACAGAATTTCACAAAAATTAAAAAAAAAGTCAATGCTTCTAAGAGCGTCTGACAGTTATTGGAGGAATACCAATGAATGTAGCTTTTTTAAACTTTTAAACTTATGAGAAGAGAGTTCCACTTTCCAGCAAATCTAACTTCCAATGATTTTTCGTAAAGAGAGGCGTCAGTCAATGCGATGTGTATTTCTAGGGAATCTAACAAACTACTGAAAGTTGGTTAATACCAAGAATTACGGACAATCAGTTTTAATAACATTGCGGAACAACAACAATATTTTTAAATTGATGAAATTTTCGAATATAAAACCGAGCAAATCAATGACGCATTGAAGCAAGAAAATCTTTCTCAATTCTGAGGAAGTAACATCGAACCGAACCATATAAATTAAAGCAGTTCATAAAGTTCGACTATAAAGTAAAAATTTATGTTTTTAATTTTTTGTGAAATAAAAGAAAAAATAGAACTTACCGGTTGACTCCACGAGTTATCAATATCGCAATTACTTTCTTGTTCGGAAATTTCTCCCTTAGCAGGCATTTTCTCATCCGTACGTATATTTAGAGTGGCCGCAGAAGAACAAACACCAGCCATACTGTTTTCAGCCGTACCGTTAAAAGAACACGAGGTTGAGGAAGACGGTGGAGGCGGTGGCAAGACTCGATCACTCGGATTTAAATTAATATTTTGTTCCCGTTTGCATGAATCGAGATCTAAATATTTACTGGTTTCACTACCATCCATGGGACCGTTATCACCGTCAATGGATAAGCCACTATTGACATTGCAGACTGATTGATTTGAAGAAATGGGAGAGACGTTTTGCGCTGCTGTATGGTAATTATTAGTGTTAAACCATTGATCATGTGATGCTGCAGCAATGTGTTGATGCTGTTGCAAATGACTGTGATTACTCTGTAGTTGTTGGTAGTCAGTGTAGTGTTTGCTGGACGATGAGTCTTCTTGTAGCATTATGTTGTTGTTGTCATTCGCAGAATTTTGATAGAATGAAGAAAACTGGGGATTTTTAATATCGGCTTGTTCCGCAGCAATTGTAATATTACTGCCAATATTGTTGTAGAGATAATTAAAGTGAAAATCATTATACATCGGAATCGTTTGATGCTGAGCATGAGCTACTGAAACACTTGCAGTTGAGCTTTCATTTTGCTCTTCAGGTGGCATAGAAGCATCTATAATTGATTGGGAGGAATATGTTGAGGACGTTGACTCATTTTCTAGAATTATGTTTTTATTGATTTCGTCATCAACCAGTGTTATTTTAGGCGAAGGTTGCTTACTTGAAAAAAGCGATTTGGAAGAAGGAAAAGTTGATGTCGTTTCGTTTTGTGACTTCTTCGAGTTGGCAAAATCATAAAGAACACGCGCGTCATCGTTAACGTTATTTTCTGTTTTCATTTCTTTTATAATTGAAGATGAAGGTAAGCTAGCCTCTGTTATGCAAGGCTTTTCCTCTTTGAACTCAAGGATGGGCTCTTTAGAACTAAGATGATGTTCTAAGATACTAAAACTTGAGCCTGATGTAAATTGAGGTTGTTGTTGCAGGTTTCCATATGTTGTAGATGTGATGGGTTCATTTTTAATTTTTATATCTGTGATATTTGATACATCTTTTCCAGTGGAACTTTCTTTTGCATGTTCCTCCTGAGTGCAAGCGGAAGTAGATGGAAATTCTTGATCATTAATTGTTCGATTTTGGTTTGGTTTACTTTCAGTGGTTGTGGTTAACAAAACTTCAGTCTTTGTAGATTTTGGCTTGATGATTAGTTTTTTTGGACCTTTACGAGCCAGCGGTGTGTGACTCAAAGTTTTAGAAAGTGCAGCAGATTGAACTTTTTGATGGGGTTGTGATAAGTCCTCAGCTTCATTTGAATTTTTAATGCTCTCCATAGAGGTTGACTGTTTTCCTTGTTGCTGGTGTTGACTAGTAGTTGCCATACGTATCACACTGGTAACTTGGCTAGAATTTATACTCATGTGGCTTGGTGAAGCACTTGAAATAGCAATTGCTATTTCATTTTCAGATGTACTTAAAAATACTTGAGGCTTTTTCTCTTCTTTTTCGTCCTGTTCTAGTTCATTTGCTACAATATTTTTATTATTTGTTGTTTGTTTATCACAACTACTTCTAGGGATATCAGTTATTTCCTCAGTCTCATGTTTGTTGCTGTTTAAGGGTGGTGCTGCGTCCGTCGATGCTGTTGTATTTGCTATATAATCATCCATAGGCTCCTCCTTTTCGATTTTAACAAGTGGGATGGGGGCAATAGATGTAAGCGTTTTACGCTGAGATGCTACTTTACTTGACGCAATTATATTGCCAACTAAATCCAAATA
This sequence comes from Sturmia bella, assembly GCA_963662145.1. Lineage (NCBI taxonomy): Eukaryota > Metazoa > Arthropoda > Insecta > Diptera > Tachinidae > Sturmia > Sturmia bella. The sequence continues at coordinate 31,977,023 of OY759168.1, read as the reverse complement.
TTCATTTAAATTTAGTTGAACATCGCTTAAGACTGTGATTGTATTTTTAGATGATTTTTTTCGACTGACAGTGCTGTTTGTAGTGTTATTTGAATAACTGTGTTGTGTAGCAACTGGATTAGGCATGGCTGCAGAAGAAGAAGAAGATGTAAGTAATGGAGTCGATGTTGAAGATAACGGTGCTTGATTATCGTCATCTGTTGTAGTCGCTATTGTAGATGATATTGATGAAGTAGATTGTATTGAAGTTGTTGATAGTGAAAGGGTCAATCGATTCTTCTTACTCTTTACGGTGGTATTTTTATGATCTTTTTGTCTTTGTGAAATAAATTCTTCGTCGTCGCTGCTTTCACTAGAAATGCTAACAAAGTCAATAATCTCATCATCCGTTGAAATTTTATCATCGAAATGTGATTGCGTTTGTAATTTCTTGATTTTAGCATCTTTACAAGATGGTTTGTTTTGTTTTATGTCCCGTTTATCTCTATTTTTTCCTAACTCTTTGTCAACAATATCATGTTGTTTCGACTTGGCATCAGGAAGTTCAAGTTTTTCGTCTTCAATTTTATCTTTGCGTTCGTCGTCTTCATCATCATCATCATCATCATCCTCATCATGAATGTGTAAAACACTGGGTGGTGATTGATAAATACGTTCGATGACAGAAAACTCTCCATTGTCCGTTTCAACGCACTCAACAATATGTTTTGGAGTTTCTTGGACAATAAAGTCGCCGTTTTCTCTTTCTAAATAATGGGCAACTGGCGATTCTGCGTACCGTAAAACTGATGAAGTATTTGAAGGCGAAGGAGCACCGGCAGCTGCTGCCAACAATGCAGCAAATGGAGAGTTGGTATGTCTTGCCAGTGTTGATGCAGCTACTGATGCCATTGAAGCCGATGCAGCGGATGGACTTATCGAAACTTGAGGATATGAGGGAGGTACAGTTGCATTTAAATTTGGATTTTGCAATGTTGCTGCAGACTTTGTCTTTGAAGGAGACTTGTTTATAACTTCATTCGAATTGAAAGTTGGATTGTTTAAACTGTTTGAACTTTGCGAATTAAGTTGTAGTTGTTGTTCTTGTTCTTGCTGCTGTTGGTGTTGCTGACGTTGTGACAAATCGACTTTAGATTGCTGTTGGTATTGTTGGTTCTGAATAAGTCTAGAAGTTGTAGAAAGAATTTGGTTTGACAAATCATTGTTTTTTTGCGAGCATATACTTTTTTCTGGAATAGGAAGCTGAGATGGCGACGGTGGTATCTGTATTCTTAAATTCTGCTGTGATGTTTGATCTTGCTGCAAATGGTGTTGTACCAATTGTTGTTGCAAAACTGAATGTGCTGGTAGATTTTGATGTTGCTGTGTACTCAATGGACCGGTAACTTGGTGCTTACTTTGATTATGCTGAGATCGTATTTGACTAATTGCAGTGCCATAGGCTGGTGGGGGCTTTTGATGCGGTTGTAAATGATTTTGTGGTTGGTAAGTAAACAACTGAAAGTAATTTAATTTCGACTGAATTTATTAAAGGAAATTAGTTTCGAAAATTTATAAATTCTAATTTATTTTAGCCTCTGTTACATTGAGAAGAAACATGACGAGATGACCAAGTGAAACTTGAAAGCAGAAAATTAAGTTTTAAGCAACTTGGTAATGATTACTATCTTTTTGCACCCTCTCACACAAACTCAACAGTTGTTTAATAGACGTTAGTTAGTGTGAACTAGCACTTAAAGGTAATTACAGCGAATTGTTCCGAACAATATTTTTGTCAGTACAATTTTTGTTTATGTTGCTTGAAATTATTTTTTCCTATTTGCAAAAGAGAGTCGTCAAATAACACACAAAAATACTTCCTGCCTGTTCCTAAGCGAAAGAAAATTATTTTGGGTTTCTCTATTACGTTCTTTTATTCGAACGATGACTCGATCGACAAGTCGAAACGACGTTTTCATACAAAATCCGATTCCTCTATCTCGATCATGTCGTCAGCTCTGCGAACACAAACGTCAAAATCAATCACTTGCTGTTTTGCTATCGAGTGGGTGTTTTTATAGGAAAAATTTTGTATTTGTTAAAAAACTGGAAATTAAACTAGATAATCCACATATTTTTCATTTTTATTTTATTTAGTAAATATATTAAACAATTATCATATGTATGCATTCCTAAACAGTTCGCTTGTTCGCTAGATGGAAGAACATTTTGACCTATCACAATAACTTTAAAGTGGCGTAAATGGCGAATAATAAACTATTTTTTTTAATTTTATAATATAAAGTTGTTTATATCATAATCAGGAAATATTAAAGCTGTATGGACATAAACTTGTCGATATTGTGCCATCGATTTTCGATATCAAATCATTTTCGAAGCGTCCGAATTTCATATTTTTTTTTATTTTATGGGAGAAAAGTGTTGGGGAGAAAAAATTATTGAAGGCAAATTGGTGTGATGTGGAGAAAATTTAATTTTCGAGGCTCCCCAATACGGCCCTGTGCGACTATTTAGTCTTCCTGAAAATCGCACAAAGTAACTACATATATAAAACTTTGCAGATGGCTACTTTTGAATGTGGAGATTACGACGACTTAAGCACTATTTCCTTATTTCCACACATTTATTTAGGTTATAAATTTAAGGCTCTTATTTGACGTATTTCTACGGAATATTTGTCAAATAAACGTGTAATAAACCTTCAATAGTTTTTATGAATATGGCTGTTAAAATATATATTTAATACCTGTAGCGGAGGTGGTGGAGGCAAGTTGGGTGTGTATATAACCTTTAAGCTTTGCGTATGGTGCGAGTTTGTCGGTGGATGTTGATGTTGACCTGGCTGGTACAAATGAGATTGACGAAGACTACCAGAACTTCCTAAATGCGACGTTGTATGATGCGGTGGGGGTGGTGGCGGCAACTGCTGTGGTTGAATTGAATGAAATGTTCCATTTGTATCCACTGGAAGAATTCCCCGACTTGCCGTATCCGGATGTTGACCAGAATGTTCAATTTGCGAAGAATTTGGAGGAGGAAGTGGTGGTGGAGGCGGCGGCGGCGGCGGTGGTGGCATGTGCGGTGGAGTAGCCAATTGATTGTGGTTGCTATTATTAGAACGTTGTTGTTCGTACCGATTATTTGCCCCAAAAACATTAAAATTGTTGTGAACACTTGTTGTATTTGCCAATTCGATAGAATTTCGATACGAATGACTAGCGTTTGTTGTTGAGCTAGAAACTGAAATAGTTTGGTTGTAACTTTGTTTTGAAAAGCATTGGCTTACATTTTCATTAGTCACGACATTTATTTTCGCCATTGCAACAGTATTGGTTGTTTCTGTTTCAACAACTGTCTTGACCGGTCCAACAGTTTGTAGGGTTGGCATTTTCTCGTGTTCGTTTTCATTTTGTGGTTCCGTTTTCATTTCATAAAGTTTGTGTGCAGTTTTTAAATTTTGACTGTTGTTACCGCTTTGGTTTGACAATGAAGAAATGCTGGTCGGTTTGCTTGCATTATGGCCCGCACAATTAAAATCAAGTTCTTTATCCTTTACGGTTGAAGGCGGTTTCTCCAACTCAGAGGACTGCTTGTTGGTTGTATTAGCATTTAAAACAGATGATAATATATTGTTATTACTATTCCCAACTCCTGATCCAGATATAGTCATTTGCACAAGAGCACGTATAACTTGCTCTTTCGGATGAGTTTCCAAGTGGTCTGAAAGATTCATACCTGCATGCAGGTATAAAGTGCATACCGGACACTGAACAGTTTCCGCCATTTTTATATATTTTTTCGATCGCTTTCTTTCTTATTTATTCTTGCTTTATCCCTTTTATATGAGATAAGTTTTCAAGAAAAGTTATTCAAGAAAATTATTCAAGAAAAAATATGTTAAGATTCTTTAAGGATTAAGACATTTCGGTCTTACTCATGAAATTATTTTTGCCAATAATGCTTGATTTTTGCCCATTGTGATGTACTTCTTAAATGATCTACGCAAATAAAAAAAAATTAAAAAGGACGGTTAGTAACAGAAAGAAATTTTATATATGTATTCATATGTATGTACTAAATGTAAATCAAATAAAGTGAAGCCTAAACTTCAGATGCACAAAAAACAGTGGATATTGCAGAATTGGATCGATCAAATAGGCGTTTATATATAAGTTAAGTAAAGCGTATAAGTTTATACAAGTTTTTGGTGTTTTAGAATTGACATCAGGAGTTTGTAAATGATTTCTTAATGTTAGTATTTCTTGATCACGTTTTTTCTCAATTTTTTATGGAATTGACTCGGTCATTTTTTTAGAAAATGCTGTTTTTATTAACAAAAGCTAATCGAAAAGTGTATCTTTATAGCACCGGCTCGAATACACTTTTACACAAAAAATTTTTAGGTCTATCAAATTGTTTGATTAATTTATTGGTTTTGAAGGCAAGAAATGCTATAAAGACAATTTAAAATTTCAATATGTAACGAGCAAAATAGAAAGCGGCTTAAGGGTAAAAACCGGTTTTGTTCATGAGAGCCAGTTTAAAGATTTAAATACGTGTGTCTTTGGTGTACCATCACTTTCATAAGACGCGCATATCTCTGCGAGGTAACACTTTTGGGGCATGGGATCGGTCCCATTCAATTTTCAGATGTTGTCCACATCAAAAAATAAAGTGAAAATTTACTTTTTACACTTAGGTCCCTTTCTCTATTCGCTGTCACATATTGATCAATATCCTGGAGACGTTAGTGGAAATTCTGAGTTTAATTAGACGTTGCAGAAAAAACTTTAGGATTTATCAAATTTGACATGTTTAATTTGACATGTTTAAGTATTTGCAAAATAACTATGTACATACTTTCAAACACGGTATTATTTTTCGTTAAAACTCTGACGATGCTTTGTTAATAACAATATTAAGTCCTAACTTTTACAAAAAAAAACACAAAACATTCCACAGTCACTTGTTTTTAATATAAGAAAAATTTCCGGGAATCCCGGGAAATGGAAGTCCGCAAATTCACAAGCCCTGGTCATGATCAAACACGTTCGTATTGAAACAAAATATAAACGTAAAAAATTTTACTTTATTTACATAAATAAATACATACATACATATATACATAAGTACGTACGTATATATCGTTCAGTTACGCAAGCAACAGACAAGTTCGCGACTTCCCTTTTCTCTTAATATGCGTCCTGACATCTAAAAACACATTCACTTGTTATAGTACCACAGAACTTCCTACCAATGTTGACAATTTCTCCTGCTACTCGCATTATTTTTACTTTTCTGTAACATACAATTTAATTTTCAATACGACCGTTTTTCGAACTATTTTCTTTTACAATGTGATATTTATCCAAAAAGTGATACAACGTTTGATCGTGCAGAACCGAAAAAAATCTCACATGCGATATTTTATTTTTTCAACATTTCTTTCACTCTTTACAATAAATAAATGTTTTATGACTTCAATGTCATGCGTTCAGTTTATTAGTTTTTTTTTTATAAACAAAAAAGTTGCGTATACATATGTATCTAGAAACTCGTTGATTTTGTGCCTTTTGCAAATGTGTGTATATACATAAGTGTCAGTCTCAATCAACTTAAACATCAAAAATTTACGTTTAATCAATCAAACCAGCAAAAAATTGATGCAATTAATACAACCACTAAGAAATATACAAAAAGTCTACAATGTACCAAAAATGTACTTGTGTTTAATAAAAAAAAAGGAAAGTGCTCATGTCTGCCGACCGAGTATCGAACATTCTTAATCAAACATTTGATTAATATCCAAACTGATTGTTTCGAAAGAGTTGCATGTGTACCTAGACACCAAAAAACTGACATTTTTGGACATAAATAAATGTCTTCTTATACGTAAGTACATTGGATTGGTATGAATATTCGATATGTACATCAAACATGTTTATTAATTTGAAGTATCGAGTGTGTGTGCTCAAATTGTTTACATTTTTGTTCAGTTTTGTTTTTTGAATTCTTCGCTTTTAAATTACAAATGTTTTACATATACAGTTTGACGACAACATCGAAGACATTGTCGCCCATCTTGAAGGCAATGTCTTTAAAATTTTCGCTTTTATGTACAATTGTTTTACATGGACAGTTTGATGAATAGATCAAATACATTATCACCCATATCTTAAAAAAAAAAACCCAAGCTAAAGAGGACAAATTATACGTCGAAAACTATGACGTCTAAGACGATTTTGCCAACTGGGCATTAGCATATACAGATGTACTTATACATTAGAGATGTACGCGTGAGTATTTTTGGCTCACGTCACGCCAGCTCACGATCCGAATAATTTTCCTCAATGACGCATTTCAATCCCCCATTTTTACGCACGAACATTTTTTAAACGCACAATTTCACGCACGAAAAACGAAAAAAGTTCTGACGAGCATTCACGTTTGTATTGAAAAAAATATATAAACTATATACATATATATATATTATATATATTTTTTTATGTTCTGCTAGTGCTTGTACCTAGTAAATCTGCCTTGGCTGTTACTTTACGTTGTAAAGGGACACCTGGTAGTTTTACAGTTGTTGTTGTTTTTATCTATAAATACATACTGTGTGAATTTCAGCTTTCTACCTATATCGGTTCGGGAGTTATAGCTAATTGTTACTTTTCGTTGTATGGGCACAGCTGGTAGTTTTGCAGTTGTTGTTGTTTGTTGTAGCGGCAAGGTACAACAACATCCTATGAAAATATCAGCTCTTTAGCCCTTACCGTTTCGGAGAGTGGAAAATGTGACGGACGGACGAACGTAGTAGTTTCGGTAATAGGGTTTCCTTTTCACTCTGATGAGTACGGAACTCTAAAAGTGTGCTGCCAAATGCTTACAGATTATACCATAGGGAAGAAAATCCTTTAGCCCGCCTAAGACCGGTTGTCAAGAACAAATTTTACATATCTATGAAAAAATGTATGAAATGAAACTACAAAAATACGATTTTGGATGCTTGAAACCGTTTACGAATTCAGGATTTTACGTTCTACGGAAAAAACTTTCCTCCGGCAGCACTGTTTTACCACCATTTTCATAAATCCTTAGTAAATTCCAGAACTTCTACATCAAATTATTAAGAAACTAAAAGCCTCCGGCAGACTTTGACTTCAGTTTTGGAAGGTGCACGATCCTCTCTACAAACCTATAAAACTCATTCCTTTCGAAGCCTGGCTCCTTATTCTAAAACTTGCCCTTAAATTTTTCGTTTCTATCAAACACGAAATTTTAAATCAAGTGGGTGTTTTTTCTAAAATTTATCACGATCACTCGTGATACGACATTTTCACGACAACCGCACATCTCAATTTAAAAGTATTTTAAAAATAGATATTATTTCGATAGAGGAAATTTCTCCAGTTGTGATTTGTACGCTCCTGTATCAGGTACCTATGTTTTTTTAAGTATATTTCAATTAAAGTTAGGTATTTAATAAATTAATTTTCATATAAAGCGGTGGATATCCAATCTCGCGCTTGTAGGGAGTTACAAAGTCAAGTTAATAAGATTAAGTCTGTTATAAAAATGCAAAAGAAAATAAAACGAAACAAAACAAAAAGAAAACGAAATTGTAAAGGTTTTGAAAAATAAATAAGTTATACCTACAAAATTAAATAAAATCACAAGTACATTATTGAAATTTAATAAACTATTATGCATTATAAGTAATTAATGAGTAAATTGAAAACGCTTACAAAAAGCGTTAGATAACAAAATAGAAACGAATTGGTAAATTAAAATGAGGAGCCCATGCAGGTAACTAATTTACCTGCTTTACTTGGCGTTTAAAATTTTACTAAATAAATAAAATAAAAAATGATACGCATTTATTTTCCAATTTATATGTTCAAATATATGTAGATTTTGTGTAGATCTAGTGTCTCTTGAAGTGCGTTTTGGTGCCCTTCTTCTGTAGTCTCCCCATTCATTTATCACGATTTCCTTATACTCACTTAAATTGCCCTTATAATTTATGGTTGGGTTGTAATTGAATTGCTTATTATGCATTGTAGTCAGTTATAATAATATTGAGTTGTTATGTACTTGTATATGTATGGATTTCTGTCTGTATTTTCCGATTGCTTAGTTTTTCGATTTGGACAATGTTTCTTTATAATAATGGCTAGTTGTATATATATGCACATACATACTTAAAAAAAAGTTCATTTGCACCGATTCTCTTGAATTTTGCTTAAGTAAGAAATTTTTAAATTAAAATCAACCTTCATGAGGTGCGCATTCACACTTCCACATCTCTAAAATATTTTGTATTTTATTGCAAGTTGGACAGTTTATACATATATAAAGGAGTTGGAGCTTGTTCGAATTTAACTGTGCATCCGTTCAATGACACACAGAAATATTTTTTAAAGGTTTTGTTCTTGTTTCTTTTTGTTTTAATCGTCTTCTTTTCTTTTATGTTTTATTGTACACCACCTACTTACTACCTATCCATTCAACTTCTACATACAAAATACAATAACAACAACAACAAAATATCCACCTTTGTATGTGATACAAGACGAGGCCACACAAAAGAATTTTTTCACTTGGAATTTAAGCACTTTATTAACAATATATCCATGCTAATTTTATTTTGTATTGTCAGATTGCATTAAAATTTGTTATTTGATATATATAATGCAATTTGCGTATGACTGCGCAAAGAAATCAATCATTAAAAATTTTTCACTTGAGAAATTGAGAAAATTACGACAATGATTCCGTCGTCTGGTTATAATTAAGTGTAATAGAATAACTGGTACCCCATTGTAATAGAACACTATATGTATGTTACTACGTAGAGAAAAGCAACACTGTACTTCTGTTTACACAAACAATAAAATTGCCTTAGGGTTTCCGTTAAGTGCCGTAAATTTGTGTGTGCGTCTATGGAATTTGCTACAAGCAGTGTTGTACTTGGAAAATTTTAAAATATGAAAAAATCTAATAGATTTGCATTGAAATCTATAACAATTAAATATCAATCCGCAATCGTTTAAATAACCGTTTTGTGACGTTTTTTATTATTTTAAAATTCAATTTTGAGAGCTTCAGAGCAAATTGGTTCAGAGTTGGCTTAAAATTCCGTATGCAGTAGATTTTGTGTATATACAAGTAGGCTATTATAAAACATATATCAAAAAGTAATCAATCAAAATTTTTTAAAAGTAAACATTTCTATAATGCTATTAATATTTTATTCAGCTAAAGATCCCTTATTATTATATATCTTCATATATTTTTGTCGGAATGAGACAGAATATAGCTGGTGTCTCCACGGCAAATAAAAATGGAAATAATTATTTTCACATCTGTCATGTTCTATTGCCAACACCTTTTGTAGGCGCGTGGATGGCGAAAATATTTATTTGCATATATATTACAAAATAGTTGTTCAAGTTTATTTCGATGCAATTTTTTGTAAGAATTTAAACTAGTTTGTGCTAGAAAAATTTAAATAAGTTTAGCAAATGAATAAATTAAAGTGCGTAAATCAAATAAATTTTTAAAGAAAATAAAAATTTATGCAAATAAAAATAATAAAAACCTAGAAAAACGTAGAATTTGGTACAACCACGCATAGTGAAAATTTTTTCATTTATGTCCAATACACAATAAATGTTTTATAGCATGATACATTTAATATGGTCGCCTTATTAACCCTGTTAACTGAACCGTTAATAATCTGAGTTCGTAAAATTGTTCTGAGAATACATGCAGGGAAGAATTTACGTTATTAGTTATATCATGTACCAAGGCAGATTGATACCAGGTAGCCTTACAAGCCCAGCTGCCTACTGCTTTTAGCTTGTATAACTGTCAAAATACACAACACACACACATACGAGAACAAACGGATGACAGTAATACAACTTTTCTACCAACAAAATACATGAAGTGTTTGTTATTGTTGTGTTTGTTGTAGTTATGCGATTACCTGATATCAAGCTGCCTTGTCATGTACTACGCTTTTAAGCATAAGCTTGAACATGAGCATATTTTTGCTGTTATTCTGCCAACGTTATTGCTTATTTTCAGAAATAATTATTGCACGTGTAATCGTGCAGTTAAATAGTTCTGTCCATGATACAACTAACAAGGTAGCCTTATCAGCTAAACCGTTAATCATCTGACTACTTTAGGTTGTCAAAAGTATGCAGAGATGAAAGGCAGCCAAAAGGAGCAAATCAATGTAATCTCTGTTCATATCTCTTTTATAAATGTAGAAGCGGTGACTTTTTGGCAGTTTACAGAAGTTGTACAAAAACAAAATGCATGTTATTTTTATTGAAGTTGTTCTTATTGTTGGGAAAAGGTTACCTTGTTAATTGTATCGTGGTTCTGTCAACAAAGCACATCAAGTGTTTGTAAGTGTGCAGTTATGCGGCACCTGGTATTTGGTACCTTGTTATTGTACATATAAACAGATTTTATTGTTTCATTCCATTAAATTGTCTTAGAGTGTACCACTTTTAAAATTCGATTTTTTTGTAGAACTGAATTATAAAATTATAAAACTTTTGAAAAATATTAGAAGATAAAAGGTGAAACTTAGCAAGATGGTGGACAAAAGTTCTGATCAAAGTATTATGGATAAATCGATGAGATCGGTTTTTGGTAATTGGATTAGATAAATTTGTAGCCTCCTATAGTAATAAAACTACTTTTTACAGTGGGCAATATACCATATGAGGCCACAGAAGAAAAGCTTAAGGAGATTTTTAGTGAAGTTGGGCCTGTTGTATCTTTAAAGTAGGTATTTGTATAATTCTGCATATCGCTAGTCTAAGCGTGTAATATGCTGTTTTTAATGATTACATATAATTTAGAATATCGTATAAAGTAAAAAAACATTTTTGATCGGAATAATCATAAATTCATGCAGGCAAATACTATCATAGTTCAGAATGAAATGATAGGTACGCATATAGGCACAAGCATATACATATATGTATTTATATAAATTTGTTTTGAAACAAACCATGAATAAAATGTTAAATTCATTGCCAAGCAAAATGCCTCATGCGCTCAGTGAATTTGTACTGACCAGTGGTTTTCTTTAATAATTCATGTTAATATAAAATTTATAGGTTAGTCTTTGACCGTGAAAGTGGTAAACCTAAAGGATTTGGATTTTGCGAATACAAAGATCAGGAGACTGCATTGAGCGCAATGCGCAACTTAAACGGATATGAAATAGGAGGACGCACATTGCGAGTGGATAATGCTTGTACTGAAAAATCTCGAATGGAAATGCAACAACTTTTGCAAGGGCCACAGGTAGAAAACCCATATGGAGAACATTGTGATCCCGATCAAGCGCCAGAAATAATAACCAAGACCGTTGCATCTTTGCCACCTGAACAGATGTTCGAACTAATGAAGCAAATGAAATTGTGCATACAAAATAATCCTTCTGAGGCTCGGCAAATGCTAATGTTAAATCCACAACTTGCTTACGCACTTTTACAATCGATGGTTGTAATGCGCATAGTTGATCCTCCAACTGCATTGGTAAATTGAAAAAACATACTTTTTAGAAAGTTGAGAAATTTTTCATAATATTCCTTAAAACATTTTAGGGTATGCTGTTTAAAGCCAACCAAATGCCACCGGTATTAGGAGCTAAACCATTATCGGGTGGTTCTATAGCACAAGGATTGAATTCAATGCAACAGCAACCCCAAATTATACCACAAGTGGCCACCATAAGTGGACCACCTATGCCAGTACCGGTACCCAACTTTAATTCTATGCCTGGAAACGATATTGACTTGCGCCCCATGCCTGATCCTCGACAAATGGATCCGCGTATATCTCGTAATATGGATCAAGATATGCGATCAATACCAAATCCTGTACCACCTCCCATTATGGATCCCCGAAATCAGCGTCAAATGCAACAGTCACAAATAAATACTCCACCATCGTTTCCAAGCGATCCACGTCAAAGACCAATGGATCCACGTTTGCGTGGTGTTGGGCCCAGTGGACCTGTTCCCAATCAAACTTCTCAGCAGACAGCTCAACAACAGTTGCAAAACCGTTTGGTTACAAATTGTGGACTACCTAATGATGCGTCTGACCAGGAAAAGGCTGCATTAATTATGCAAGTTTTACAACTCACTGATGAGCAAATTTCGCAGCTTCCTCCAGAGCAAAGAACAAGTATTTTAGTTCTTAAAGAGCAAATCGCTAAAAGTACCCAGCGATAATTATGCATATTATGTAATTTCTTAAATAATGCAAATAAAAGTATCCCTAAAAGAGTACATAATTAAAAAAAATTTTTGTTGGCATACTCTACTTCAGCGACATCTAGCAACTGGTAGTGTCAGTTTTCACAACTAATTAATATTTACTGGTTTGTGTCTCCGCTGACGTAAAACAGTTTCGCTACTTGCCGCCCGTCATACACGATTGTTTGTCGAAAGATACACCAATTCATATAAACAGTTCACACGCTTTCGTGACGATTTCTACTAATTTGCCCTACCAGCAAGCCGCGTTAAGGAACTTCGTTCCAAAATTTTTTTATTTTCAGGACTTCTAAATCATTGCATGAAAGGGGGTCGTTTAAAATGACTATCAGAAAAATATGGAGGCATTAAAGCAATTGGAAACAACATAGTATACTTCATAAATTTATTACTGTTACCTTAGTTATTTTTGAAATAAAAAACAAACCCAAAATTCACTTATGAAAAATTAGATCCAAAGTTCAAGTTTGTATTATATATGGATTAATATTTAATTGTACTTGTTCAATTATATATTGTAAGAATACATCAAATAAAAATATACTTTGGATCTTCAATTCAACCATTTCAACTGAGATTTTGCTTTAAATTCTCATGCAAACACATGACGTCCAATGGCATGCTAATGAATTGCTAGTGTAATTTTCCACATAAATTGAACCGGATCGTATGTAGTTAAGTATATGATACAACAAAATGTTTGTAATATGTTTTGGCCAGATCTTACGACAAGTAATATTCCAAATATGTCGTAACAATGTATATCTTCTGAACTTTTAAATATGTGTTTGTTTATGTTAATTTCTCTTTTTCACACCATTACAGCGTCACTAGAGCTTGATACAACTTTTGAACAGCTGTGTTGACAATTTGGCGTAAGTTTTCATCGTCTTTTGTTGTTACAGCCTAAAGACAAAACATTTTTAAATACAGTTACATTTTGAAGAGCTGCGTGTTGATTTCGTCTATACTTACCAGTGTTTCTAAGTTCACTTCTACACTTTTGCCAGCTACTGTTACCGGCAAAATGTCACCTTTGAACATTTTTGGTACTGTACTTTCGCCAAAAGTGTCCTGTAGCGTTTCCAAAAGACACTCTCTAAAGTGTGTGCGATCTGATTTACTTTGACCTGCTGTTCCTTTAATATTTGTCCCTCCCATTTCGGTTTGCATTATGCAAGCCAATACGGAATCGGCAAACATATCATTGACTGGTGTAGCTTGCCATTCCATAATAATAATCTTGCCTTCAACCATTAAGTCAATACAACCAAATGCACGTAAATGTTTATCTTCTTCCTTGATCTCTACAGTGCCTGCACCGCCAATACGATCTAATAATAATTGAAGAGTTATCAAAGAACTACTCCACGGAATAGATTGACGCTGTGTCACAACAGACATGCTCATATCAGTGTATTCTAAAGAACGTAGCAGGGCGTTAATAAAAATTAGTATTATAAATATCTCAGTACATACTAGATAAATCTGAAGCAGCTAGAAGATGATAGTTAAAATCTCGTTTTACTAACACTCCAGACAGTTTGTTGTTAACTTCTGGCTTAATGGCAGCTAAAGTTCCCATTACTTTAGCAGTTTTTTCGCCACGGAAATACAATTCTACAGAATGAGTATTACGCGGGTTGTAAAATTTAATATCTGTGTTCGGATCCGCTTCATATTCACGTTGCAAAGCCATTTTTAAGCGAGACATTTCGTTTTGTTCACCGTGAACCAAAACCTAAAAAATTTAATGAGATGAACATGACTCAGGAAAGATTCAAGTTTAAATTAAATATGTATATGTACCACATGCTGAGGTTTCAAAAGCCTTATAAATTCACTAGTTTGCTGGTAATCAGTATGAGCAGAGAAAGATATATAGTCAACAGACATATTAAGAGGCAACTTTTGCCCTGCAAGCGTTGTAATCTCCTCTGGTTCTGAAAGTATAGTTTTAGCCAGGGTTCCCTCAACGCAGTAACCTGCTATAATAACTCCATTCTTGGGATCTGTACACCAATTTTCGAATAGCTCTCGAGATAAGCCACTTTGCATCATACCTGGTGATGCCATAACAACACACGGACCAATATCGTCAAAATGATCGATACCTTTCAGATTTGAAATATGTCTAAACACGAAGGGATTGTTCACGGCTATTTGGCGTCGAATTTTATCATTCATGGCATTGATATATGTCTGATAAACGGCCATACACTTTTTAGCCAAAGATGATGCATAGTAAATGGGAATATCATGTAAGTCGGGATTTTGTGACCAGTACTCATCAAGTATCAGAAGAAGTTCCTGAGCTCTTCCCAAAGCAAATACAGGTATAAGGCAACGGCCCCCCTGGGTAACAATTTTTTGCACCAACGATGTAAAACGGTTTTCTCTATCCTCACGTTTTTCATGGATATGTGTTCCATAAGTGGATTCAGTTATTAAAACGTCTGGTTTCATAGTAGGTATTTCTGCAGCCATTAAATGACGATCTTCTTGACGTGAAAAATCTCCAGTGTAGAGTATCTTAATACCGGCAATTTCTATCATAAACATTGCAGCGCCGAGTACATGGCCGGCATTGTAAGCACAAAATCGAACGCCCATAACATCACGTTCTTCATGAAAATTTATCGTTTCAATTTTTTCCATCGAAGCTTCAAGATCAGCTTCTGTATACAACATTTGTTCCGTTGAAATATTACTAATTTTAATGTAGTCCGACAGCATCCATCGGTAGATTGCTTTAGTTGCATGCGTCATAAAACACCGTCCGCGAAAACTCGTTTTCATCAAAAACCAAGGCAAAGCACCACAATGGTCTAAATGAAAGCTTAGATTTGACAGTTTTACACATCTGTTTGGACATTTATTTGAATACACTTACTGAGATATGAACAATAGGTCCACTTCATCGGCTTCAATCAAATCAACATACGGAAGAGCATCCATTCCAGACAGACCAGGATGTATGCCACAATCCAACTTAAATATACATCCATAGTTATGGTTAAATTATTATATCTCCGATACATTACAGGCTATACATACCATTATTTTCTTTCCTTTGAATTCCAGCATTATGCATGAACGTCCCACTTCCTGACCAGCACCACTTTTCAAACAAAATAGAAACAACACAATGTGTGTACAGTGTAATTATTAAATATATGGTATTATGTATGTATGTATATGCTCACAGTGGCTTTATAAGTAGTAGGTCACTTTCTTCTGCTGGAATATTACCATCCTCCTTTTGTGCCATATCAATTAAATTTCTTTAATAATTTTCCGGCAAAACTACTAAACAATCCTTCAAAACTAGAGCTGAACAATAATCGATGGTATTATCGAGTTTTAACAAGCTATCGATATTTTTTCATAATAATGATACTAACGCCAAAAACGTTTTCTTAACCCTTAAGTAGATACCTAACTTATATGGAACAAGTTAAAAATAAGTTATTAGATAATTTTCGAAAATTTAAAAAAAATATTGTTCCCGGGTCGGCTTTATTTAGTATAACGCTAGCTACCAATTGCCGTAAAATTAAAAAATTACTGTCAGAAGCATACAGATTTTGTACCCGACGCCGGTATTGGTTATACCATATAGTAGAAAATCCTTAGTTGTCATGAAGAAGTTTTGCACATTTTTGAAGTGTCGTGAACGGAGTATTCTTATGTGTTGTTCTAAAGCAATAGGCTTGACAGAGCATCTAGCTCCATTATTGTTATTAGACTACAAAGCTCATCACTATTTAGATTATTAATGTGTATAGCTGGAGCCTCTCTTTCATCTGTTGATTTCCCATAAATAATAAAGTTGAGCACTTTGACTACTGCTCAACTTTATTATTTATGGGAAATCAACAGATGAAAGAGAGGCTCCAGAAACTTCAAAATAAGGTGCCACAGACTAACACATACAACCGACATGCTATCAACATTACAATGGCTCTCTGTAAATCAACGTCTTGTAATGAACATTTTAATTTTTATATTTAAAGTAAAGAATGGGATGATGCCATATTATTTAAATAGATATCTAGTAAATGTTGCAAATGTACAGCCTTATAATTTAAGAAATTCAAATGACTTCAGACTTATTTTTTCCTCAACAAACTTTGGCCAAAATTTTTTATTTTATAAGGGCCTGAAAATTTTTAATGAAATACCACAGGATCTCAAAAGAGAAACAAATTTGTTTGAATTTAAACGTAAAATAATCACATATGTAAAACAAAAATATTGATGTAAAAACAATTAATTTAGAGAAAGAAAAAAGAAAATTTTAACCCTTTAATCTTATATTTAGTAAAAAAAAAAAAATTTTTTTTTGAAATTTTGTATAAATAGCAATAAATATGCTAAATAAAGAAATAATAATAAATGAAACAGCTAATACTGTAGCCTTTTCCCTACAGTAACAACCTCAAAAAAATAACATGCATATTGTTTTTGTACAGCTTCTGAAAACTGTCAAATAGACGCCGCTTCTACATGTATAAAAGAGAGATGAACAGAGCTTACATTGATTTGCTGTCTCATTTTGGCTGCCTTGGTTTGTATCACAGACATAACCAGATATCCCCAAAATGACTTTTGTAAAATGGCCATATCATTCGTTTGGGGACGCGCCAGCGGTGAGCAGTGCAGAAAATCGTGGCAACATGAGTGTGTGAGAACAACTAGTGTATACAAAAACAAACACAAACAATGAAAAAATGTTGTTGTAAAGTGTTTGGAAAAATATTGGTTTTGTTGTAATTTTTACGAAAAAAGTAGAAAACATAAATGAAAAGCTTTGAAAACTACGTTTTAAACATATTCCATGCACAGCTAGTGATGTACTCAATGGAAATAAAATATTAAATACAAATAATTATTACTTGTGTGCTTGTAAAGCTGTTCTGTTTGTATTCGATTTGCGCTGAATTTTCCTAACCAAAAATCAAATGTAAACAAATGAGGAGTCCACAAACAGAGATAGCTATATAAACATTTTCATGTTTTCTGTCCTTCACTAGTAGTAGTATTCTGTGATATTTACGCTTATGATTGGATGCAAAGTCAACTAAATAAGTTTACGCAAGTCAACAGCAATTCTTCAATATTTTTTTCTAGCCTAAATGTGTTTTTCCATCTAAATGTGTTTTGTTGCATATATGTACATATGTATGTAGGTATTTTATTAAATATAAATTTTATTTCAAATTTTTCAAAATGCGTAAAATTTCATGTTAATTTTTGCACTAAGTGTTGTTTACAATATTCCCACATGAATAATGCACCAGTTACGTGAACATTTAATGAACGTACTTGACCAAATTGTGGTATTTCAACCGCATTGTCCAATACGCTGAGCAGTGGTGCTGGTATACCATCTTTTTCGTGCCTGGAAAACGAATAAAATAAAAATCTTATTAAAATAAAAAGCTTATTGAATTCCGAAACAGCCACAGTTCAAATTTTCTAAAAATTGCTCTTTCCATGAATTAAGTTATCTATCAACTACAACTACAACGAAAATTTCATTGGCTCCACAGTTTTCTTTCGTTAGCTGGAAGTGCATCATTTTTTATATAATTTAATTTAGTTATAAAATTACTATCACGTTTTCAAAACCCTCGTTTTGCTTCTCTAACAAATTCAGAATTTTGAGTTGTGACTGTTTATGATTTAGCGTGGAATTTCCATTAACTGTGTTCGAATTTGAAATTTTTTTTCCGATAGACGGGGAACCCAGTGACCAAACCTAATTCGGGTGCGCTGAATTCAGTGCTGCTAACCGTTTTTTTTTTAGGTTAGCTCTTGTTTTTGAGATATACCGTTATTTCAAAAATTAAGGTGGTAGGACAACAAAACGATTTAAAATCTTGGAAAGACTACAAAAACCGAAATTCGGCGATAAAATTACCTTTCAACAACTGTAAAATTTGATAAGCAAACAAAATGTTTCTTGCATACTACATTTCATAATTTATTTCTTTTTTAATTTTTGACGCTTCGTCTGGTGACCGTTTCAAACTGCAATTTTTGATTTTTTGTGAATAACTTCCAAAGTTATGCACCGATTTTAGTAATTTAAGGCTTTTTTTACTTGAACCTTTATTTGTTATGAATGTATGAAAATTCATCAGCATAACTTTGTTTTTAGAATTTTTATGCTGTTTTAAAAAACAAAATATTTCGAACTTTTGCAAAAAATTAAATTTTTTCAAGGAAATTTTTATTTTATTTTTTTAACTACTAAGCCGATTAAAAAACTTTTACAGTTGAAAGGTAATTTTATTGCCGAATTTCGGTTTTTGAAGTCTTCGCAGGATTTTAAATCGTTTTTAGTTAAAGGAATATATGTTCTCCTACCTCCTCCATTTTTAAAATAACGGTATATCTCAAAAACAAGAGCTAACCTAAAAAACCGGTTAGCACTACTGAATTCAGCGCATCTGAATTAGGTCTAGTCACTGGGTGCCCCGTCTGTCGGAAAAAAAAGTTTAAAATTCAAACACAGTGTTATTTAAGGAGAAATAAAAGTTAATTGTTCTGTGTCTTTTTCAGCGTATGTTAAGTGAGCGTATGTACATATATAAGTATTACATTTACTGTAAATTACATATACATATGTATTTAATTTCTTACCCAAGTAACAACACACATTTTTCAGGAAACTGGAACTTGTTGAATCTTTCGCTCTTGCACGTTTGTTCCGCACCAACAATGCTAAAGCCTTCCAATTTCTTCAAAAGCAAAAATTCTTTCAAGTCTTTCGGCATAACTTCGTGTATATTTAAATTTTTTTCCGCTGTCATGCTGAAATAAACAAATTATTCTCTAATAAATACTCAAAAATGAATTTATTCAGATAAAGACGGTTAAATACAAAATTATGTTTGTATTGTTTGTATTATGTTTTACCTGGATACTGTTTTTTTTATAAAAATAAATATTTTGAAAAATATGGTGGAAGCACACATCCTTACCGAATAAAGTGAATAAAGTCGCGTTTTGCACCTTTTTTGAGTGCCTGGTACTAATTGATCATTTTGCATTATTTTGGACTCTTTTTGAACAAAAATAAAATTATATTTCATACCGATACACATCTGCTCCGAATCTTTATTCTCATATTGTTCATGGGAATTTTAGAAAGTAGTTGGGTTTCAAACATTTCTTTAAGATTTTTTGAGTCTACTGATGTGTTGAATAGCATCAACGAAATGTCGGCGATATATAGACGGCTAAAGACATAAAACATTAATAAGGTCCCCTTTTTATCCAACATTTTGAACATTTTCAACTTTTGAAAATCGCCCTAATCAGCTGATAGAATACCTGTTAAAAAGTTATAAAGTTACTGTTTCTTACCGATGAAAAAGAACTGCAAAAACGTTTTTCTTATGCCTTGCTATGTGTTTTAGTGCAATGCCAGAAGCAGGACGCACAGAGTGTACGCTGACTTTCTACCTCTTTTTGGCAGCCTTTCATCCCTGTATACTTTGTGTCGGCGCAAGGCAAATTCATTACCAGGTAGGTGATTTTTGTTGTCAAGGTTTGAATATTTGCCAAACACTTTAAAAGTTATATTTGTGCCTTAAACACCGGTATTCATAAAAAATAAAACGTTGCTCAAATACATTTAAAAAAAATTTTATATGAAATATTTGTTGTAAAATGTGTTTCAACAATGTTTTATTTCTTATGAATACCGGTGTATGAAAATAAAAAAATTATTGCCACAATAATTTTTGCAATAAAAGCCATCAATTTCTTTGTACGCAAGGAAAAAAATTTTACATGCAAGAGCTATTTGAATCAAGAAGAAAAAAATAATCACCTGTGCTACCAAGTTCACCTTGTATGAATTCGCCTTGGTGTCGACAATGAAATCATAAGCCAAGTCGAATCCATTACAGGTGCCCGCCTTGTCATAAACGCAACATCATTTATAGTTGTTTCTATTGTCATAAATATGTCAAGAGAAATACGGTGCTTCATTTCAAATAACTAAACGGATAACAACATGAAATCACGATGCAGACAGTACAATCTACAACAAAGCATAAACAAATTTTGATGCTGAACAAACAATCGACAATGAAATTTTTCAGATTGCGTAAATAGATTGCATAGTGTGTAGCCACCATAAACATACACTCACCTAAGACTTTTAAAATCATTTTTCTCTATGTGCATTTTTGAATCGAGGACAAGATTTTTTATACCCAGCACTTCACATGTTCGTGCAATTCCTCCTAAATTTGGTAGCTTGTTAATAAGACTTGCAACAACATACATCTGCAAAAATAAATAAATAAATAGGTAAATAAGCAGGTAAATAACAAAAAACGGAATTTTAACACAAGCAACAATGTTGGCACCGTATTGAGTTTGTTCCCGTATCTTTTGGGCAAAGTTTGGTAAAATGAGAGCAATCATCAATTTCTCTCAATAATAGACAAAAAAAAGCACAAAAGCAAGGGAACACCAAAAACCACATTTCAAACCCAAAAAATAACATCAGGTATATTTTGATGATTTTAATTTTAATGAAAAGTGAGGGCTGTTTCGTGCAAGAACAAAAATATTGTTCACCCACAAGCTCTCTCAGTTGC
Organism: Sturmia bella; assembly: GCA_963662145.1. Lineage (NCBI taxonomy): Eukaryota > Metazoa > Arthropoda > Insecta > Diptera > Tachinidae > Sturmia > Sturmia bella. The sequence goes on along the minus strand of OY759168.1, from coordinate 31,956,082 downwards.
CCGCAGTCACCCAACCTTGAGTACGGAAACAAACTTATTATTTGTTATGAAAGAAACAAGTTGTAATACATTTATATTAAATTACTTTTTCAGGCTTAAGTTCAACCCTTGGTTTGTTACTATTTTTAGTTAATATAAATTAAGTAAAGAAAAGTAAAATTTAATAGCTAGGTGGACAACCGGCTGTTTCTGGGTAGCAAACACCCTTCATCAGCACCCTATGAACTTTGGACACAGCCGCTTTAACCACTATTTAATTAAAAATAGTGACAAGCCAAGGGTTGAACTTAAGCCTGAAAAAGTAATTTAATATAAATGTATTACAATACAGAAGTTTAATGCAGTTAAAATTTTCAGTAAAAATGTTAATAACGCAGGGCACGGCGTAAATGTTCAAATTGTACCAATAAAAGAGCATCTAGATCTCAATGATGCAAAAACAGAACATGTAGAAAAAAGCTTTCATATAAACAGAGAACAAAAAATAACAGTTTTCTGAGATTATAAAATATCTTCCAAGACTGCAAAAATATCATTGTTTTGGTTAATGTTAATTAAGTACATATATGTATATACAGAAAGTAAAATTGCGTGAGCTTTGGTTGCCAAGTGGTTCAAGCGGCTGTGCCTAAATTGTGAAATTTGACACGTCCAAAGTTCGTAGGGTGCTGATGAAGGGTGTTTGCTACCCAGTCCTTTCAAGAAAGGTGGAAGTAATGTTTTGGAACCTAAGAAGGAGATATAATCGATGTCTGCGTTTGAAAAACTATTTGGGAGAATAAATTAGTCAGATATTTTATTGTTCCAGAGGCCCCTGGAAGCATATGGGAAACTGTTTATGTAAGGGAGCCCTATGAGAGTGGATATAGAGGTTTGGTTTACTTCGCTGAAATGACAAGAAAGGAAAATTAATACATTTCAATTGGATCTTAAAGTAAATAAATAATTAAGTTCATATTTGAACGCAATTGTTGTATTTCAAAATTCTAAATAACGCTACTGTACTATGTATGTATATAGCACAGACATAACCAGATATCCCAAAAATGACTTTTGTAAAATGGCCACATCATTTGTTTGGGGACGGGCCAGCGATGAGCAGTGCAGGAAATCGTGGCAACATGATTGTGTGAGAACAGCTAGTGTATACAAAAACAAACATAAACAATGAAAAAATGTTGTTGTAAAGTGTTTGGAAAAATATTGGTTTTGTTGTAATTTTTACGAAAAGTGTAGAAAACATAAATGAAAAGCTTTGAAAACTACGTTTTAAACATATTCTATGCGAAGTCCACAAACAGAGATAGCTATATAAAGATTTTCATGTTTTCTGTCCTTCACTAGACTCACCAGTACCGCGTCAAGTTGGCACGGCGTCAAGTTGGCACGCAGCCACCGCCGACTTTATTTTTGTATTACAAGCCGCTGGCGACCTTACTTTGTTTGTGGAAAGACACCCACATAAATTAAAATTAAACGCGATGTATTCTTTTGTTATCATTAAATTAAAAGCTTATGCTTGCATTTGTTGAAAAAATCTTCCCAGTAAAACCAACTTAACTGATACACCAATACATTGAAAGATTTTAAAACTTTAACATACTATATATACATACATACGCACACTCATATTCCATAAGCGCTTTAAGTTAGAAAGAAACACCCGTTTTGATTAAAAAATCATGCTATACCTTACTCTTTTCATCATCTTAGATGACAGCACTAATAAATATGAACGGCAAAGAACTGTCATTAAAAAATAAATTGATCACGCACGTGAAAATAAAGTAAAAGCCAAAGTTAATAAGTTTTCAAAAAATATTGATAAAAATGTAAATAAAAGTATAAGTAGAAAATCGAAACAAAATGTTTGATTTGAAAAAAAAAAGAATTTAAGAGGAGTAGAAATGTACATATAAAAATATAAATAAATTTGCAATTGTTGATAGAGCGGAAAGTGTAGAGCAGGGGTGCCCAAAATCTTCTTATGGAAGCGCAAACACCAATACGTATACACTTTACTGACGCACACAAAGAAAAACAGAAATAAAATCAACAATGATTTCTTCAAGTCTTTCATACTCACGAAATCATTAAAAAAAACAACAAAATCATGAAAACAAGAAAACAAAAAACAACAAAATTTACGCTTGGCACCAATGTGTACCAACAAAGCCTGCGTTCGTATTGCTGTGCGTACCAAGCGTATAGGCCTGGTGTAGAGAGTTGTCCGTCCGCTAGTGAAAATTCACAAAGTATTGAAGAAATAGGGAACGTTACCCAAAATATAAACGAGTCAAGTTATGGGCTATTTGTAATAATGTGCCCCTGTTAAAATACTCTGACAGACTTGTTGCAAAATTTGAAGGGAATGGGAGTTCCTAACTTGCCCAAATTGGTTTTTTGTTTTTGTTTAACTTTTTTATTTTTATTACATTTTTAAATAGTTTGAATTAATGTCTTTTATTATATTTAATATAAATAAGTATGTATTTTTTTAAGATAACCAATATTAGTAATGGTTAACTAACAAGTAATTTATAGTATAATACTGCCGGTTATCGCTACCGTTAACTAACCGGTTATATACACGTTAGCACTGATGTGTGCGAGCGAGAGCACTATAATTTTCTCTGTTCTAAACAATAATGTAAAAGAAAGAGATATCAGTTCACACGTACAAGAGACTAGGTTAGTTTTTTCCCAAAGGCCTGTACAAAATAACTGAAAGTTTTAGAATTTCTAACCTATACTTTGGTTATGAGTACATGTTATTTAACGAGTTATTTGACCGGTACTGTTCTTGCTGGGTTATTTTTAATTCATATGAATGTGTGTTTTCTTGTATTAAAATTTTTCGTCACCGCCGCTAGTTATTCGGCTTTGCCATCTGTTGGCGCCATCTATTGTTGTTTACATTATTTATTTTCATCTGAGCATTTTTGCACACTTTTATTTGCTCAAGGTTTTTATAGTGCAAATTGGTGCAAATGAAGCAAAAAGTGTAAATACATACATTTTGTTGTTGTGTGAAAAAAGCAAAGCATTTCTGATCAGATTTGCTTCGTTTGCACTGCCATCGTGAAAATCCTTAATAATACTTTTTTGTTGAACTTGAAGTCACTCTTATCAGCTTTATTGTTTGGCGTTGTTGTTTTCCAAGGGGTACCGAAATATTGAAAATAACGCAAAAAAAAAACAAAAAAAAAAAAAAAATAAAGCTGATAAGAGTGACCTCAAACTCAACAAATTATTATTATTATTATAACAAAAGGTCGAAAATATCATAAGAAAACAATTGAATATGTAATAACTCTATTTAGTGTTGACATTGGATTGATTGATTACCTTTGCTGAGTTTTCTTCAGGAGGATAGACAATTAGATTGTGAGGTGCCGTTAGATCATTAGTTGGATTCATTTTTCTCTGTATTTGATCATTCGCTTCGTTTGGTGCTGTAGTCTCCTCATATTTTCTCAATTTTATTTTACTTGCGTATCTTTCGCGGTATCCTTCAACTTTTTCATTAAGTTCACAGTCAATATGAGATATAAAATCATGATCATTCAATTCATCAAATGGTGCATTTGTAATATACAAAATTGCATCAATTATATGATCTGATATATCAATAAAATTTAACCGAATGTCAGTAAGATATTCCTCTAATTTGTCACCCGCAGCATCTTCTATTGTCTTAAGTATCGGTTCAAAACCCATCGTGCTGGAAGAGAAAGAGAACGAGGGACATGCCCATTAATATTTTGTGCAAATAGGCGTATGAACGAAAATTTAATACAAATTTCTTCATAACAACATTACAGACATTTTCTTGAAGGAGAGGAAAGTCAAAACACAAAGAAAATCGGGATATAAACTTTTTGTATGTCTCTAAGGATAATTCTAAGAGCGTACAAATGCTTTTCGCTTGATTGAATTTTAACCACAGCTGAAATAATGCGAAAAATTCAATTTGATTGCGGCTTTGTCACAAGCTTAGTTGAAGAGTTGTAACTACAGTCTCACGATATATGCAGTTTGTTCAATTAATTGATTTTCGAATAATCTCTTAAAATTATTCGAGTTCCTCGACCAAATCAAATAAATTTCAAAATAACTCTTATACATATGTATATTGCAAAACTAAGTACCCAAAGATAAAGTAAGTACTATTTGATTATATCTGTGGCAATATAGAAGAGTAGCTTAAGTCGACATAAGATAGAATTGAGTTAAGGCGTTTGGCACATTACAGAAGGAAATGCGCTTAAATGTGTTTAGTCAGTTTTGAAAAATTTTGTTTTTTATCAATATATTATTAAATTTTTAATTTTATTATACCTTAGTTCAATGAAATCAAAATTTTCAGTAAAAAAGTTTTTTTTTTATCAATGTGATGTACTTTTACTTTTTAGCTTAATACCCTTATTCATAAAAAAAATATTTCAGGTTTATAAAGCTCTTATTTGACAAATTTTCCATACAAATTTGTCAAATAAGAGTTTAATAAACCTAAAATATTTATTACGAATAAGACCCTAACACCGGTATTCATAAAAAATAAAACGTTGCTGAAGTACATTTTAGAACAAATTTTATATGAAATCAACAATGCATTGATCAAAACAACTTACATACATATGTACACATAATTTTGTTTACATATTCAAATTTTACATTGATCATATAACGGAATCGCTTAACTTCACTTAAGCTGTATAAATGTTAACCTTCACAATACATACTTTTTATTTAAACAGAAGCGTTTAAGTTACCTAAGGTCCAGTGCAACGCAAATTTCAGTTTCGAAAAAGCGCTTAAGTAGAAAATGCATAACATCTTCTGAATTCAAAAATATTTTTTTTTTTAAATATTCATCCTTCTTCTCTAATAAACATGTTACCAATATATTAATTCATTAGTTATTCGCAAAACTCAAGCAGAATAAAAACTACACAAAATTGATTATATCTCAATACTTAGATAAGTTTCCACTTAAGCTATTCTTCCATATTGCCACAGATATTATGGAAGTAGGTGAGTTGTGCTGTTCATGAACGAACTTGTTCTTCTGAACAATTCACTTTACTGAACAGAGGGACTCCGTTCAGTTCGGCTGTTCATTTCTGTTCTTTTTGTTCTTCTAAAAATCTGTTAAATTCTGTTCTTCTTGCTCACTTGCTTTTTTATTCACAATCTGTTCATTCACAATTATTATTCCGTCACAATTATCTGCCTTGCTCATATTCATGTGCAGTCCGACCAGTGTTACCATCAGAAAATTCAAAAATTACACTTAGGTGTATTAAAATACCCAATTTATATCAGATTATAGCTGCTATCAAATTAAGGTTTTATTTCCTAAAAAACTGCACAATAGAACACCACAAAAAAATTCAGTTAAAGAAGTTTCAGTTAGTATTTTAAAACTAAATATTCAGTTAACAGCCACAGAGATATACATACATATAATTACACAGTTTTTGCAGCAACTGTTTTTTTAAATTTTTTATAAAAATATATATATATATATATATATATATATATATATATATATATATATATATATATATATATATATATATATATATATATATATATATATATATATATAAAAAAATATAAAACAGGAGAAAACTCCCAAACTAGCTGCATTTAAGTCTCACAAACCTCATAAATGGCGTAAATAGAGACTTTAGTCGGCGAGCGTTAGCCTTGCAACTAGTGTATGTATGTAAATGAAAGCAATAAAAAAATATTACTCTAAAATGATTAAAAATATTTTCAACCTAAAGGGTGTCCCCTTGTATGAACACCAATTAACTTTTTAACTTTTTTCAGCTTTTGGTATTTGTTGTTGTAGAGGATTGTTGTAGACATATACTGTGAAAATTTTAACCCCCTAATTCATAAAAATTATTACAGACTTATAAGACTGTTATTTGACATATTTGTATGGAAAATCTGTCAAATAAGAGCTTTATAAACCTGTTATAATTTTTATGAATTAGACGGTAAGTCTCTATCTTTTACGGTTCGAAAACGAAAGTCAATTTCCAAATTAAAGGGTGTCCCCGTACAAAGGGCAACATTTAATTTTTCCCCTTTTTGTTATTTGTTGTTGTGTAGGCCTGCTGACTGCATATACTGTGCACATTTCAAGTCTCTATCGCCTATGGTCCAAAAGTTACAGCTAATTTCAGTTTCTTGTATGGGTGCACCCTTTATTTCCTAACTTTTTTGTTGTTGTTGTAGAATCTATGCAACCACATATCCTATGCAAATTTCAAGTTGCTGTCTTTTACGATTCAAAAGTTACAGCTATAATTGCTAATTTGCCCAGTTTCTTGCATGGGGACCCCCTTTAGTTTTTAGTGTTTTGTTATTTTTAGTATTTGTTGTTGTAGCGGCTGGATAACCACATGTAGTGTGAAAATTTCAGTCCTCTAGCTCTTACCGTTTGCGAGACTGGGGCCTGTGACGGATGGACGCATAAGTCTCAGTAATTGGCTTCCGGTTTCACTCGATGAATACGAAACCCTAAAAATGAAGTAAAATTCAATACTTATACAGGTGCTGGTTATAAATACACCCAAGAATTTCGTACTTATTTGAAACCGTAACAGGACTGATTCACTTTAATAATCCCCATTCGCCTTGATTTAAGTACACTTGTGTGCTATGCGTACAAGTACGTTCTGTACTAAAATCAAGGAAAAAAAAACTAAATTTAGAACGAGCTCTTTCTTTCTGTGTAGTTATTTAATTATTATAATAACTTTTTGGCTCCAAAAATTATGTTATAGTAATAAGTACTGCTTTTTGGCACCAAAACTTGTTTAAGTTCAGTTTTAGGTCCAGCAGTTCCAACTTCTTGATCAATCGGTTTTCGCTACATCTCAGCTACATATGTATGTATATGTATATGGTCTGCTGACGAACATTTTTATTTTTTGCTTTTGTATAACCACATTTTACTGTAGCATCCACTTTTTTGGCACTAAAGCTTGTTTAGAGTCCAAACTTCTTGAGAAATCGGGTTTCGCTATATATCGGCTGTGTATGGACCGATGTGGAAAGTTTTTGTTTTTTGCCCTATTTTATTATAACATTTACTTTTTGGCACGAAGGCTTGTTTAAGTACGCTTACAAGCCCAACTTTTTGAGAAATCGGTTTTTGCTACATCTCAGATATACATACATACATATGTATACGAACCGATGTCAGAAATTTGTATTTATTTATTTTATTTTTTTTTTACCTTTAATGATCATTACAAATAATATATATGTATAGTATTCCAACTTTAAAGCAAAAACGAAATCTTTTTATACCCTTCACATAAATGTGTAAGGGTATATATAAGTTTGTGATTCCGTTTGTAACGCATTGAAATATCCATCTAAGACCCCATAAAGTATATATATTCTGGATCAGCATCAATAGCGATTACGATTGAGCGATGTCCGTCTGTCCGTCTGTCCGTCTGTCCGTCGGTCCGTCTGTCCGTCTGTCCGTCTGTAGTCGTTGAAATACCGTTTCTGAGAAAACGGTTTGAGATAGAAACCTCATTCTTTCGCTAAAACGTGTGAAACCCCGGTAGTGGGTCTGCTATTGAAATTCAGTAAGATAGGTCCGCGGATAGCCGAGATATATTCAAAAAACCGGGTTTTGAGGGATATTTTGTGTAATTTTTGTATTCAGATTTTTTAAAAAAATTTTTTCTTAAAAACTAAACCATATCATTTTTAGTGCTCATTAAATCCTAGAAATGAAGGAATTTTTGAAATCGGCCCAAATATATCCGAGATATAGCGTCTCCCGATTTTTAAAGAAATCGGCTTTATTAGCCAAATAAGACAACTTTTGGCACCGAAGATCAATCAAGATGGTATATATAGGCTATTTAGAGGCAAAAGTGGAAAATTTTTCCACATCGGCCCATATACACTCGAGATATAGCGCCTCCCGTTTTCTCAAGAAGTCGGCTCTAAAAGCCAAATAAAACAACTTTTGGTATCAAAAATCGATTAGAATGGAACATATAAGGTGTTTAAAAGCAAAGTTGGAAAATTTTTGAAATCGGTCCATATATATCTGAGATATAGCGACTCCTGATTTTTCAAGAAATCCGCTCTTTAAGCCAAATAAAGCAATTTTTGGCACTAAAAATCAATCAGAATGGTACATATAGACTATTTAGAGGCAAACGTGGAACATTTTGGACATCGGCCCATATACACTCGAGATATAGCGCCTCAAGTTTTCTCAAGAAGTCGGCTCTAAAAGCCAAATAAAACAACTTTTGGTACCAAAAATCGATCAGAATGGTACATATAAGGTGTTTAAAAGCAAAATTTGAAAATGTCTGCAATCGGTCTATATATACCTGAGATATAGCGTCTCCCGATTTTTCAAGAAATCGGCTCTATAAGCTAAATAAAACAACTTTTGGCACCAAAAATCAATCAGAATGATACATATAGGTTAGTCAGAAGCAAAACTGGAAATCTTTTTGTCATCGGCCCATATATGTTCGAGATATAGCGCCTCCCGATATCTCAAGAAGTCGGGCCTGGAAGCTAAACGAAACAGTTTTTTGCACTAAAAATTTGTCGGAATGGTACATACAGGCTGTTTAGGGGCAAAATTAGAAAATTTTTGGACATCGGCCCATATGCACCCAACTCTTGGTACCAAAAATCAATCATAATGGTACATACATATGTATATAATATTATATACATATGTATATAATATTTGCGATCATGTATGAATGTATGTATGTATGTATGTATGTATGTATGTATGTATGTATGTATGTATGTATGTATGTATGTATGTATGTATGTATGTAGATACGTTTGTAGATACGTTTGTATGTATGTAGGTATGTATGTATCTACATATGTATGTATGCATGCAAGTATGTTAGCATAAACAATTTTTTTGCTTTGGTGTAAAAATGTGTATGTATATATACACGAGCTTGAAAATGAAAGTGATATAAAGAATTGTTGAAAAAAGGGTACGCAATGAAATTCTTTTAAACAATTGCGTCTTCAAATTCATTCACACAAAAAATCATTTTGGGTTTCCCTACGTACTTACATATGTACATACACACACACATGTGTATGATGATACGCAACAGATCATCAAAAACGTGCACAAGAAAAAAAATAATTTTGTAAAAGCAAGCAATGTAAATATGTATGTATGTATATATGTATGTATATAATCATTGTTTTATGGAACACACTGAAAATATTCAATAATAAAGAATTTATTTTAGAGTTTTCTATTATAGATACATACATACGTATGCATGTACCCACATACGTAAGTAAATTGAAAAGCAAATCACACTTAATGGCAATGTTTAGCATTATAATTCAAAAATAACGCAATTATATGCAATTTTTTGTTAAATAAATTTTACTATAAAGTTAACTGATAAATAATTAAGAAATACATTTTGCTTTTCTTTATTTCATTGATATTAAAAAGAATTGGTGTCACCCAGTGGTTGAAGTTGAGCATATTAGGAATTATTTAAATAAAAGTTTTACAGCCTGTGTTAAATCCCGGTAGTGGATCTGATATTGAAATTCAGAAAAAATCGGCCAATTTAAAAGCCAAATAAAACAACTTTTCGCACCAAAAATCAATCGGAATGTATGTACCATTGTGAAGGGTATTTAAGATTCGGCCCAGCCGAATATAGCACTCTTACTTGTTTTTTGTTAATTTCATGCAAAAAACTCAAATTCTTTTGAACTTTGCGGTTTTGTAGCTAGATATGTATATATCTTGGTTATTCATAAACCGATTTTGCTGAATTTCATTAAAAATTACATGACAAGATATGTATGTATGTATATGAACAGTTTGGCATCAAACTCAAAAGACATGTAATTTTTTCACGCACTTGATTTCAACATCCTACAGACGGACATCGCTTAATCGACTTTTCTATAGTGGCCGGAAATAAAAATTGGGGAAATTACAAACGAAATGTTGTGAAGGACATAAAAAAGTTCACGTTTTAGAGCTATAACAACTTGTTCACATTTTAGAGCAGTCAATGCCGAAATAAAAATGTTCATGTTCATGTTACTGGATGTTCACGTTTCTGCGAGTTCACTGTATTTTGGTTAATTTAAATGTGTACATACCCAAATTTTCCTTTTAGAAGTTTATATAAAGAAAGCTGTGCAAATAGTCGAGTTTGAAAATTGGCACCCATCGAAAGCGATAATAGAATGTATATCACATTTGTACTTGTTGCCGCTGTGGGGTTATGTATTGTAAAATATGTATATGCCACCGTAATAATAGAAACCTGTTGTCTTGAAGTCATATTTTTCGCCTAGAAGAAAAAAGAAGTGTTATGATTAAATTGTGAATGAAGTGAGAACTTATTATAGATTTTAGTAGAGCAACCATACACGCGTTGCTGGGCAGGAAAACCACTTTCATCGTCAATGCTTGAACATGAGATGCATGATTGTCATGTCCTTTTTGGCTAGGTACAGAACAGCGGCAACCACAACTACAGCAGTTGTAAAATAGCAATGCATTTCAGGTGTACGGCGAAAAAAATAGTTGTTAAAATATTTGATGTAAAATGAGCTTATTTCATTTTACATACATATGTATACTTATATTTTAATTATATTAAACTACGCTGCAATACTTTTATTTATATAATTCCTAATATGCTCAACTTCAACCGCAGGGTGACTACCTATGTATATTTTTAATGTTAATTAATTAAGGGAAAGTGTATTTCTTAATTATTTATCAATTGACGTTTCAATAAAATTTATTCAATAATAAATAAGTACATTATTTTTTAATTATAATACTAAACATTGCCATTAAGTGTGATTTTTGGAACGAAGTTCCTTAACGCGGCTTGCTGGTAGTGAAAAATACTAGAAATCGTCACGAAAGCGTGTGAGCTGTTTATTACATATAATATATGTTATCTGTCGACAAACAATTGTGTAGGTGTCTCCGCCGTTGTCAGCGGAGACACCTACCAATAAATATTAATTAGTTGTGAAAACGGTTGCTAGATGTCGCTAAAGTAATGTACATATTTCACAACAAAAAACAGCAATATTGAAAAATTTACCAACAGTTGCTTCTCTTCGTTTTGTAGCAGATTGACAAAGAAATACATACAGATTTTACCTTGTATTACATTCGAAGATGAAGAAGAAACGTAAGGAACTTCGTTCCTAACCGGGGTCCCCCGACCGCATTTCTTTTTTTTTTTTCATTTACTTATGTGGGTAGATGCATATGTATAATAGAAAACTCTAAAATAAATTCGTTGCTATTGAGTATTTTCCGTGTATTTGTTTCATAAAACAATGAGGATACATATGTATGTGTATTTACATTGCTTGTTGCTACGGTATGATTTTTTCCTTGGGCACGTAGTTGATGATCTGCTGCGTAGAGCCTTATACATACATACATATGTGTGTATGTAATATGTATTTAAGTAGGTAGGCAATAAACAAATCTTTTTAATTTAATATAAATGTAAATCTTTTTTCATCAATTCTTTCAGGCAATTTTCAAACTCCCGTAAACACATTTTAAACCAAACCAAAAAAAAAAAGAAATGCGGTCGGGGGATCCCCGTTAGGAACGAAGTTCCTTACGTTTTTTTTTTTCATCTTTGAATGTAATACAAGGTGAAGTCTGTATGTTTTATTTTGTGTTGTTTTAAAAATTTTCAAATTTTATGATTCCTTAAATTTTTGGAACGTTTTCCAACTAATTAATATTTATTTGTATGTGTCTCCGCTGCTGTCAGTGGAGACACTGCTAATCATACACAATTGCTTTTCGACAGTACACCAATACATATAAAAACAGCTCACACGCTTTCGTGACGATTTCTACTAATTTCCACTAGCAGCAAGCCGCGTTAAGGAACTTCGTTCCAAAAACCATTGTTTATGCCTACCTACTTACATACATATGGTTACGTTTTTACCTTTTAAAAACGTTTTCCGTAGATTCTTTAATTGTAATGTTTAATATTTATAAATATTAATATTTACTTCAAAAATAAAAATGTAAGATGAAAGACCTTTAGCTCAACAAATAAAATAATATTAAGAAGGAAAAAAAATTTGTGTAAACAAAACTATTAAAATTGTTTATTATTATAAAAATAATAATAGCTCAAATATACATATATTTTCACTTAAAGAATAAAATCTTCGACTTCTACCTAACACTTGTTGTGATGCTCATCACGTCTTATTGCGACAACATGAATGGTGTTCCATGAACAAATGTGAGCAATTTTTCAAAAACTAAAATTGTTTTCACGAACAAAATGCCTTCAAAATTTCTGGTATGCACATGACTGCAAGATTATTCACGTTGATGCTCATATTCATTTATGAATAAGCGATAAATTCTTTGAATAAAACTGAAAACCATGCTCACACTTCATAACTGAAGAGTGAACAAAGCAGAATGTATTTTGTGTCATCATACATGAGGAGAACCAAACACAAAAAAATGTTGCACTGTTCATATGTACGAGTGATCAGTGAGTGAATAAATGGTACTGAAGGAAAGTGAAATTGTCTCATTCATACCAGGGTTTTGCTTCCTAAAACCAACAAGTACTGTGTTATAAATAAAGATACGTACACATAAAATCTAACACCCATATTCATAAAAACTATTGAAGGTTTATTACACGTTTATTTGACAAATATTCCGTAAAAATACTTCAAATAAGAGCTTAATGAACTTACAATAATTATTATGAATATGGCCTTAATTATTTTGTTTTTTAAATTAAAAAAAAAAAACAATAATAATAAAAAGCAATATTTTTAAGAAACAGTCTCCAGGTGGATTTACACAAAAACACAGTCATTAATTATTTGTATAAATAGCGCAACGTGAAAAGTAAAACATTAAAAATAGTATGCATATTTTTAGAAGTAAGAATTAATAAACATAAAATTATTTTTAATAAATAAAATTTAATAAAATTGCAATTATCAAAATAAATTCAAAATATTGTTGTATGAGAAAGTAAACAGAAAGATAAAAGAAAACAAATACAGAAGTAATTCATTCGTTCAGTTGAGGAATCATTCGATTAAATTAATTCATTCGTGAATGATACAAGCCTACTTCGCTACTGATTATCGTGTCGTGGAAACATGCTATTATTATGTAAATAAAAATAATAATAATAATAAATGAAATGTACCTACCTCATTTAATTTTTGTATGAGTACAGTTTCTCTGCTTTCAAATAATCCAAGAATAAACTCGTAAATGTAAGTTACATTTAATTGGTTATTTTCATCGAGCAAGATGTTCCAAATTTCATTTAATATCTCAACCTCAGCGTTGTTAGAGTACTTAAGACAGTAATAAATGCAAACAGCAATTCTTAATTTGACGCGATGTTCAAGAGTATTTTCAAAATACCTAGGCCTTTTCCTAGTTATAGATAAATGGAGTTTCAGCAGATCTAACGCATACTTGCTATCATTAACCTTCATCTGAGTCCTAATACAACGGTATAAAACACTAATCGGTGTGATTTTGTTGGATTTAACAAAAAATGCTTCTTCAATTCTGAAATGAAATAAATTAATATTAAATGAAATGGTTCAACATTGTTTGTTTATATGTATGTATATTTTGATTAAATGAAAGAAAATCGATTTTATATTGATAAATGTTTTACTTAAAGTCGGCAATTATGTGTGGAATACAATATTAAATAAATGTCCGCCTCTGTTAGCCTCACAAATGCGAGCCTCTTTGGGCACATTTTTCATTATATTCCCACACATTTTCACGTGGTATTTCACTAATTCCATCATGAATATTTTGTTTTGAGTTGCTCTAGCGTCTCTGATTTGTTTGCATAAGTCTTGCTTTTCAGATATTCTCACAAAAAGAAGTCCGGGGCAGCCAAATCTGGTGACCGTGGAGGCCAATCAACATTACCATTTCTTGAAATAAGTTGTTATGGAAGGACGTCTCGCAGTAATTCCATTGTAATCCTGGCTGTATGCAATGTGCCCAAAGCATATAGTTGTGGCGTTTAAAAGTTTTCAATCATATCACGATATTGCTCCCCATTGACCGTTACCGTTGGGTTGTTTTCAGTTTCAAAAAAGTAAGGTCCAATGATTCCTCCTGACCAAATTAAATTACACGCCAGATTGTCACTTTTAATGGATGCAAATGTGACTGATGAATAATTTGAGAGTTTTCCATTGCCCAGAACAGACTATTCTGTTTATTTACATATTCATTCAAATGAAAATGAGTCTCGTCAGTCACTCATTATGATTTTTTCCTGAAAATCGGGGTTGGCATATGTAGGGTGGCGTAAATGGTCTTTGCAAAATTGTGGTCCAAGTTGTTCTTTGAAGACCAAATTGAGGTTGATGGATTCTTTTGAAAACTTTCGTAGACAGCAGTAATATCTTCAGTCGATCTTGTAGTACGTTGTGGTTCATGCTTGGGCCTATCAGCTACAGTCCCTATTTCTTCAAAGCCATTCATTACACGATAAATAGTATGTCTTGTCGGCACATTGTTTCTTCCAAATATTTCACGTAATTTTATCATTGCCACAGTAATGGATGATTGATCGTGATAAAATGTTTTAACAATTAAAATGCGAATACTGAATTTTCCATAATAAATTTGCCATGTCTCTTCGTTACGACTGCCAGACAGTGGCAAAACAAATTAGTAGTACATACATATACCTTTCCGTCGGACTCCCTGTACTTATTTGCAGTTTATGATCATCCTTATTGTGTTTGTCGTTTTTGCGGAGAAAGTCAGGCGTGTTTGAAAAGTGTGTGCGTCGTTCTACTCTACAAGAACGCCGTTAAATTTCAATTGTGGTTGGCTATAAAAAATGCCAAAAAGTGCGAATTGATATTCAAGAGCAACAACGACAGCTGCCAGTTTTCAACTACGCCAAACACAATAAGTAATTTTCATATTTAGTTATAATAAATTCATTCATAAGTCAAATTGAACATGTTTTGCGACACGCAAACAAACGGTCAATTTCCTATTTTGCACAAACAATGACATTGATTTCCCATACAAGATGAAATCTACTTCGAGTAGATTTTGGCAAAATCTCCCCAAATCTACTCCATACCAAGCGACACAAATGTGATTTTCTACATTTTGGACTGAAAAACTCAACACTGTACAAATGAAAATTTTACTGTTTGAAAGAAAACTATACCAAAAACACAGTTTAAGTTACGAAAGTTTATTTTCAATAACATCTATATTTTAAATATGACTGTAAATTTAAATAAAAGCATACAAATTTAAAATACACAGTGATCGCAGCTACAAAAAGGCAAGATTTTGGGATGAAATATTGATAAATGTAAAAAAAAAAAATGGTGTAACGACACAGATTTCAAAGTAGATTTTATGATGTAAATGGCCTACCATTTTAATTTGAAGGAATCGATTCTCAGTTGATATTTCACTTCTGAGTCTAACAGCTACTATTTATTATGATACAGGTATGTAGTTTATTCTGAACTGATATTCAGTGTATGTAAGATGAACGTTTTTACAGTTTAAAGCCGTTTTAAACTACTTCAAAAAGCTTGGCATACTCATAGATCACCAGCGAATTACGATTACCAGCAAGAAAATTACTTTGGTAACATGAAATCCAATGTTATCGATTTTGTTCGAACTATACACTAGTTCCAATACGTAAAAAAACACCACTAAATATGATAACATCAGAATTATTTTTTGTCGTTTTTAAATCCGATTCCGTTACGATCGGATTCAATGACATTTCGGATATTTGCTAATAGAAAGAAATCATATTCAATAGGCTGTTAAAAAAGTGGGTTCGCTACACACGCTTACTATCGAGATGTTTTTACTCACATATGACCATTTTTTTTTGTACTCAGGAGTACGTACGGTCATCAGCAAGATTTTTTCAGTGACACCATTTTTACGAACGACTAAGGTAAACATTTCTAAAGATCAATCATCTACATATTCAGACAAAATTTGCACATAAAAATATCATTATAGGTATTACGTACATATATACATCTGTAGTTTTTACTAGAGATGTGTGCATGAGTGTTTTTTGGCTCACGTCACGCACGCTCACGAGCAACACTTTTTCAATTATGTATTTTCATGCACACCCCTTTTTTAATCAGGCAATTAAATTAAAAGATGCAGCATTATCTTTTTAGCAAACTCTATCGGAGACATAAATTTGAAATTCACATCAATATGAAATTCTGTCAGTAGAATAATGTAGCTTATACATATGTATGTATAACTCGCCTTAAGTCAGCATCTGTTGTTATCGACATATGTCAGTTGCTCAAAACACAGACAATTACGCAGCCTTGCTTCCCTTTTAATACCTGCTCATTGCTTCAAAAGTGGATTATTACCTGCAGATTGCCAGCGTTTCAAAATGTTATAACTGGTACAAATTTTTACTTTTATCTGTGATGCAATTTAAATTTCTATATGACTATTTTCCGAACTATTTTTTTTTTGCAATGTAATACTTTTTATTAAAAAAAACCCAGAACTGGAGAGTTGTAGCAAAAAATCTCCTCATATATATCATAGTTTGCTTTTCTAACATTTCATTTACACTTTGCAATCCATTTTTTTGAACTTAAGCTCATGAAATAAAAAAGTATGTTACAAACCAATGATTTAATTTTTGGGTTTGCACTGCGTATAGCTTATTGGGTTAAAATTAATTATTTCTGCGAACGAAGGATTTTTTCCTTCCCTACAAATCGACCTAGACTAATGTGTAGTAGAACATGTGTAGTAGAAATTGAGCTAAAATCTGCATTGAAAAATAATTCATGAAAAAATGTGTGAAAGTTTTTCACAAATTATTCTGTCACCCATTTGCTCGCGTTTATGTGTTTGTGTTGTGTATTTTTACAATTGTTCCCAACAAGAACAGTGTCGGTCATTTGATGTATCATGCGACCGACATTGCTGATGGATTCATACATCAGGGTCTCTAGCATTTTCTTAAGGGAAATATGAAAAAAAACTAATGTAATCATTAGTGTACGTGTGATTTTACGCCAGCGTTGCCACCTCGGCAAGGTGATCATTCGAAATCTTTTTTTCCAAATACCCACAAAATTACAGACAATGCTATTAATTTCCTTATTATTAAACAAAAAAAGAGTTTTTCGAAAATTTTCAAAAACAATGCAAATAGAATTAACTATTTTAGAGATACATTTAGATCTAAAATTAAAATGAAAACAGTAGTCAGTAGCAGTTTTAACAATAGAAAACTAAATCATATATAAAAATCTTTCGCAGCACCGAGCTTTTCAAAGAATAAAGGGCAAATAAAACTATGGGAACATAAATGCATAAATGTAGTTCCAAGTGAAATTATCAAACTAATACGGGAAAATCAAAATATTAAAAAATCATTGTAATGGCAATGCTGAAAGCTATAAAATTGCTTTGCACGTTTTAGTAATTAAGTCGTTACTTTCTTAGTTTCCATGAGATATTTCTTGCAGGAATCAAGCTAGAAGCAGTAGTCAGCTGGGCTGCTAAGGCTACCTGGTATAAAGGTACATTGCTTATTCCCGTACTATTGTGCTTTTTTCTCTATTATTGAAACCAAATCTTGATTGATCTCATTTTACCGAACTTTGCCCAAAAAGTACGGGATCAAACTTAAAGTGTGTTCAATGTACGTTCCCGCGGAATCCCACGGGCTCCCATCCAAGGTCTACTTATTAGGTCAATGTATCAATCCGTGCGATTTTGCGCGTTGTCATGGTGAATTTGTTAAAAACTAAACAGACGTATGTGGTTGTTGTACGATTGACAGCCTCACCACTATTATTAAACAAACGAAATACAGGCCGCTTTTTTTTACTTTTGTAGAGTTGCACTGACCTGAACTTTACCTGTCATTTTTTTGTGCAAAATGGTAAAACTGTCGAATGACTTTATCAGCTGTTTAACATTTAGAAATTTGGAGATGTCCAAAATATTATTCATAAAAATTTTCAGGTATTTTTGAAAATCCAAGTAGAAATGATTAACTTTTGGTATTTAAGTTATACAAAAGTAGCATGCATACATATACATACATATGTAATTTACGATCAGTCTTTGTTGTCGAAGAACGTTGATACACGTATGTATATAAATACATATGTATGTACATTTATATACTTGTCTGTATTTCAACAAGTATGATTCCGTGCTTTTTGGACAAAGTTCGGTAAAATTCTCTCTATAATAGACAAAAAAGCTCAAAGGTACGGGAACACCAAAAACCACATTTCAATTCCAAAAATTAGCATGTCATATATTTTGATGCAGCAATGAAAATTGAAACATACATTTTGAGAAGATGGAGTGTTTTAGATTTTAAAGTGCTTTGCAGGCATTTTTATATGAAATACTAGTTCAAAAACATACAAATTGTTGTGACGTTGGTTGATTCAGTTGAACTGTTTTGTTTGTTATTGATTACTTTTTGCAACACCTGACTGTTTAACTACTTGTACAAATTAGCCCGAAAAAAGTGCGTGCTTTTTCGTTCAGGAAGAATAAGAATATTCCTTTCTCAAAAGCTGTTACACTTGCCCGAACTTTGAGTACGCGAACAGTTTTTGTGCAAATTGGGATCCAGCGGCATCCCAATGTGGAGTACGGGAGCAAACTTAACGTTTTCACCAGAACACAGCTGTTTCAAAAATGTTCGGGCTTGAAATGTGGTTTTGTGTGTTCCAGGAAAACTGGACAAGTTTTTAGTTTTTTTTAGAGTATTTTCCATTTACTCTCATTATTTTACCTCGAATAAGCTTAGATACAAAATTTTCGCAATAACTGAACATCTCTAGTTCGTATGCAAGTGTGCTTGAGTTCAAAAAATTTAAAAGCAGATTCAAATACTTTTCAGTTGTGTACTTCTTCCAGCTGTTGTATTTTTTGTAACCGTTTTCATAAAAAATTTCTTTCTATTCTCTCATTGTCGTTTTTAGCTCGTTTCACTTCGAAATTGTTTTTTAAACGCCGAAGAGAAGTTATTGGTTTACAAAGAAAAACAAATTAATAATAATAATACTTTCAGTGCTGCAGCAATTGGATACATAGTTATTTATAAAAGTAATTTTTTTTTTTAAACGAACTTAGTTATTTGCTTTAAGAGCCAATTGAAATGTATTATTTAGATCTAAAAATATGCCTAATATTTTCCGTCTTTTTCAGCCGTCTATATGCCACCGAAATTTCGTTGATGCTACTAATCAACTTATCAGTAGAGTCGAAAATTTCTTAAGAGAATGTTTGAAATTCAACTACTTATTCCAAAATTCCCATGGTCAAAATATTTAACTTACCTCTTATCACCTTGGCTAGGTAATATACTCAATAATGCATCAGATACTTCCTTCAGCAAGTTGTACTCACACGCATCTATTGAACTGACATAAGGAATTTGGTTTAGAGCAATTTGTTCAATTATAGTCTTAGCATATTTTCTGATGGTATCCTCGCCATAAAGTCCATTGAGGAAAAAGAAAACAGATGAAGTGCTGGAAAGTAAATTGATTTCAGTAAATAAAAATACTTCTTCAATTCATTGCCCTTACATGGAGGGTTCTTTAAACTCCAGAAGTTTATCAATAAAAGACAGTTTAATTTTCTCTTGATTTGTTAGAAATTTGCTTACAAATGAACTGATGACCTCACGTTTTCGAATGCCGCTATTGAGGATTAAGTTCAATGTATCGTCATGTGCGTATTTAAATGAAGGGTGCTTATAAATGAAAAATGCAATTGCCGCTTTTTCACACTCTATGAGTTCATCCTTGTCATAAGGTGGTGGCTGATCAAGAAATTTTATTTTGAAATGATTAATTGCCTCCTGTAAGTCATCAAATGGAAAATTATGTAAATCCAGTTTATACAACTCATTCATATCTTGCTCTCTTTCTTCAGAAAGTTCGTATTGAAATGGTGCGTATTTCAAATAACCATGTTTTTCAACTGGTATGGCTTTAAGAAAACTAAACAGTTCAGGTATCCAACAATAATGCTTCGTGAAAATTTCGTAAAATTTCTGAGTAAATATGGAATTATCCTCAGACTGAATAACCGATGATTGTTTGCCATATAATATTAAATGATTATTGTAGTTATCATTGTTATTATAAAGTGTTTCTACATACATAACATATTCATTAGCAGACATTCGTTCAATAGCATTTTTGAAAATATCATTACATAGTTCTATTGATTTGTTGCGTAGAATTTTGTCTTGGCTCTTTCGAACACAAGCACAAAACTTTAAAATTTCGTTGAATGTTAAAGATGTTTCCAAGTTATGATTTTCATTCAGATTCTCTAGCCATTTATATAACGGTAACGATTTCCAATTCTCAATTTGAGAAAACACTGGTAATAAAATTGTAACATCTCCCTGCAAAAATGATGTAAAGTATTTATCCTTTAAAAAATATCCCTCATAATTGAACAGTGAGTTACAATTAGATGCTTGAAGCAAGTGCTTTAATGTATCCGTACATAAATCTGCGCACGAAAATGTACTCATAAAAAACTGGAGACACCAACGCAATACCAAATTATTCTTATGAGTTAATAGTCGCATATAAAGTACGTTATGCCATGACGATTGCATGTGATGGCTCTTAATAAGTTGATTAAGATTTTCCAGTGACGGTAATATAAGGTGTGATTGTTCTTCTTCGAGATTTTCCAGAATTGTTATATATATTGTCCAGGAGCGTTCAATATGCTGGTTATGATCTTTAGGCAGCCACATTTTAGCGACGCTGGATACACTTTCAATGAAACAGAAACAAAGTTTCTTGAACAAAAAGTAACCACATTTTCTAAATTTCCTTTGATCTGATATTAAAAGATGTTGTATGATAATTATTAAAATTGGGTCATCGTGAAAATTATGTTGAAATAATTTAAAATAATCAAAGAGTTGTATTAAAATGTCGATTTCGATTTCTTTTGCAAGTCCGTTTTGTAAATTCGCATAAATTTTTTCTTTCAAATTTGGCCACAGAGTTCCCAAAGTTTTGCAGCTGTTCGGAAATATTTCCATATATTTCTCCATACAAGCAATAGTATTTGACGCTAACACACGAGTTTCAGCACTCAACAAAATTTCAGCAAGCTCTCGCAGCAACTAAAATCGAATAAGAATAATAAATAAAAATATATAAATAAAAATTTGAATTAAAAAAAATGCTTTTACTAGATAGAATGATGAATGTCCGATAAAATGCCACTTTCATAATTTCAATATCGGTAAAAAAAAAACATGAAACATTTCTGATCTCATTGCACAAAGTTATTAAAACTAAACAAATAGTTTACATCAAAAAAAGATATTGCGAAATATCTCATTTTATGAGTGCCTATAGATGTTAATACACAAAATTCAGCATCCGTTTCGTGTTACTGAGCCAGTATTTCGCTATTTTTTTACTATAGCTTACTTCAGCTTTTTGTTTTTTATCGCCTTTTTGAGCAAATTATTTTAGAAATTGAGCTAAAGAAAGCTGCATTGAAAAATAATTCATGGAAAGTTGTGTGAAAAGTGTTTTGTAAGCCAACTCACGCACTAAAGCTTGATTTTTCAAAAACTCAATCACGCTTGACATGAAAATTTCATGACAACAGCACATCTCTAATTTAAATGTCTACATAAATATCGCACTTTGGGGAAACTTTAGAATAAGGAGCCAGTCTTTGAAAGAAATGAGTTTTATAGATTTGTAGAGGGGGTCGTGAACCTCCCAAAACTGAAGTCAAAGTTTGCCGGAGGCATTTAGTTTATTAATAATTCGATGCTGAAACTGCTGAATTTACTAAGGAAAATATGAAAATATTGGTAAAACAGTGCTGCCAGAGAAAATTTTTTGAACAGAACATAAAATCGCGAATTCATAAACGGTTGCAAGCAACCAAAACCGTATTTTTTACATTTAATTCAATAAATTTTTTTGAAGCCGGTGTTGGTTATTCCATGGAGGAGAAAGTCACTTAGCCTAGCCGAAGGCTGGTTGTCAAGGTCAAGTTTTGCAAACTTATGAACAAATTTATTTAATGAAATTCACTGCCTGTTTCTCTAAATGCGAACGAAGTTTTCTTTCGCATATTTGTATTAAAAGCAACAACAATTTTTTGATTGTTTTTGTTGTTTCCAATACAAATGTGCGATAGAAAACTTATTTTTGGATTCTTTCAAACGTTTATGGATTCGCGATTTTACGTTCTGTGCAAAAGCCTTTCTCTGCCAGCAGTGTTTTACCAACATTTTCATATTGGGTGGGACAAAAGAAGTCATCCGATGTTGTTTGGCTGTCAGAATATCGGTTGTGGCTCGCGCAGTGTGTTCCGTTGCTCAGTCCTTTTGGAACCATATGTTCTCCCTCGAAAATAAATGGCCCGATGACTCCTCCAGCGTGAACAGCGCACCATGCAGTCACTTTAAGCAGGTGTGATGTCTCCTCAAACATTATTTGTGAACTTTCGGTGCCCCAGAAGCGATAGTTTTGTTTGTTCACTGACCCGCGAGGTAAAATGAGCCTCACCGCTCATTATGATTTTGATGGAAAAATCGTCCACTTCGTCATAGACGCGATTATTCCGCGTTCTTGGGGACTGTATTGTTCACTTGTATTATACAGCTACCTAGTTCACAAATGTAAAAATAGATTTGACAAAGCCTCCGCCAGACTTCGACTTTAGTTTTGTGAGGTCCACGACCCTCTCTACAAGCTTATAAAAAAAACTCGGTTCTTTCAAAGCCTTGCTCCTTATTTTAAAGTTTCCCGGAAACAATCTATTCTCTCAAGACCCGAGTATGAAAGGTTCTATATTAGACAATATTATTAACTCAAAACTGAATTTTTGAGTTATGACGCTGTTGCAGCAAAGGTTTATTATGTACATATGTACATACATGAAATTTATACCACTAAACCAGGGATGCCCACGGCCTATACGCTTGGTACGCTTTTGTTTTTGTAAAAGCGCGAAGCATTGGCTGAGCATTCTAATATGTATACACAACTCTTTGTATAAAATACACACATACACACATATCCCAAGTTGAATGCAACAACACTTTCATATGCACAGCAATACGAACGCAGGCTTTGTTGGTACACATTGGTGCCAAGCGTAAATTTTGTTGTTTTTTGTTTTTTTGTTTTTTTTTTTTAATGATTTCGTGAGTATGAAACACTTGAAGAAATCATTTTTTGTTATCAGTTTATTTCTTTTTTTCTTTGTGTGCGTCAATAAAGTGTATACGTATTGGTGGAGTTTATGCTTCCATAGGAAGATTTTGGGCACCTCTGCACTAAACAAATGATAAATACCGTTCGGGTTAGGAACTACTTCTCGCCTGTAGATCTCTTGAATCTTAGAGATGGTGATTTAATCTTTGACGGTGCAGACCTTTTGTTTTATCATAGCCGAATTAGGACATTGGATATATCCAACACAGTTTATAATACTGCGCAGTAGTACTGTGCGGCTATTTGTTTTATGTTCTTTTTTATTGTGTTTTTTTATTTATTTATTTATTTATTTATTATTAGTTTTGTGTATATATTGTTGTGTTAGTTCTAGGTTTTAGTGTGTAATTATTTTAAGGTTTTAGTTTTTAAGTTTAGCTTTAAAGGCCTCCCTTTTTTACTTCCTTTTTTTGGGAATATTTTTAGAATTCAATGAAGGATGTTTTTCTTAAGAGATGTAAAATTTAAATATACTTTGTTAAATAAGTTTGTTTGTAATCCTTGATAAGTATTAGTACGTAAGGAATTTTGTGTTAATAGTAAATAGAATAAATTTAAACTAACTTTGTAACTAACTTTATTTTGGAAATAAATCAATCAATCAAAACAAATGCTAAATAATGTTAAAAAATCAAAGAATTCTAAAAGAAAAATTCGATGCTAAATTTAGCAGTGAAAATGCTAAAAGGGTCACGATAATTGATGCGTAAAAGGTCGAAAATTCTAAGTATTCTTCAAACTAGAATTACAATTTTATTACACTGTAATACCTACATTTATATTAAATTTGAACTTGAGTCTGAAAAAGTAATTTAATATATGTAAATGTATTACAATATAATAAGTCCAATAAAATTAAGATGTCAGTAAAATGTTAACAATTTTATTACACTTTTTTAAAGGGTTATGCTAATTATGGCTTGCCTCTACGTTGGCGCGTATTTCCAACGTTTAAATATCTCAAAAAATTTTGGCAAAATTTTTTCGATAAACATTTAATGGTATTTAATTTCTATTATTCGAACTTTTTCTTATATAATTATTTCTGTTTATTAGGCTCAAGTTCTTTCTATATTATCTTTGTGATTGATATTAATTAAATTAGACAAAGAAAACATCAAAGACATTTAGTTGTCCACCCTGCTAAATGTCTTTGATGTTTTTTTTGTCTAATTTAATTAATATCAATCACTTGAGCCTAATAAACTTAATACAGAAATAATGATAAACATTTAACCTAACAATAAATTACTTACTTTTTCAGATATAACAACATTATTGTATCCATAAAACTTAATAGAGTATAAGAACTGGTAAATAATTTGAATAGCAATATTTGTATCGTTTTCGTTGTCATTATGTTCGACCAATAAATTTATCAGAAGTAATCCACTATCATCTTTTAAATAATCTCCTCGGGGGATCCATACTTTAAGACATCGGTGAACATATGCTAACACCACTCTGAAGTTATCTTTTTCATGAAATTTGGTAAAGTGTTCATTTAAAAACGGAAAAAGTTCCTCAGGTTTCAGGACGGACGTCCTAGCGCTTTTTTCCATTGTAAAAGTTCCAAGAGCTTCTTTTTGCTGCTTTATAAAATTATGAAAATTATCGTGATTGTTTACTTTTTCCGGATCCATTTCAGTGATAACAAGAAACTTTCGAAAATACAATTAAAATAATAGTACAAAGAATTATTAGCAGCACAGATTATTAGTAGTAAAACAAGCTGATGCCTTTCCATTCTATCCGCCGCTGACAAGTCTGACGGCGGCTCAAGACATGGCTCCCGGACTGATTTTTGTATCGCTTCCATTTATTAAAGTTTTTGATTCCTAGAAATTTAATTCCTAGAATTAAAAATAATACAATTTCAATTCATTTTATTATTCATCAGCCAATTTTTGGCTTGATATTTAAATCTGAAATTAGTTTTCATTTAAATTTAAGATACAGAATCCATACTATGTATGTAGTCTGGTAGCATTTTTCACAAAAAAAGATACCCAGGCGAATTCATACAAGATCAACTTGTATGCAAAGCAACTACATACCAGGTAATCGCATAATTACAACAAACACTTTATGTATTTTGTATTACTGTCAGCCGTTTGTTCGCGTATGTGTGTTTGTGTTCTGTATTTCGACAGTTATACAAGCTAAAAGCAATAGTCGTCTGGGCTTGTAAGGCTACCTGATATCAAACTGCCTTCTTTGCTACTTTCATCACATCAAGGCGAATTCAAACAAGGTGGCACAGCTGATTGTATTTGCTTCTTGCCTCCTCAAAAAGCTCTCACGTTGCATCACTACAGTTTTTCTACCAACAAAATACATGTCTTGCGACATACACCTAAGCACAAAGTAGACCTAAGCCAGTATAGGATTGTCGTGCACTCTGTGGATTTTCTATAGGACTATGGAAGCTCCGTCTCATTCACAAAGTTTCTTAATTTCTTCCAGCATATGCCTCGTAATTTGGTTATGTTCTTGCATTCATTCCCACGGTTTCGTTATTCCAGAGAGTTAAATAGGCCCTATGGGCACAGTTCTTTAGCTCAGATTAAGCATAATGTTCATCGACGACGAGCGTGAGAGGTGCAATTGTTGGACACGACAACTAGCGCAACTAGCGCGAACAGCAGCAATATCTTTTGCAGTAACTTAGGGATTACACGATCAAGTTATGCCTTTCAAGTTTTAATACATTCACACTTTTTACTAATACACTCACAATTTTGAAAATTGATGCAAACTTGATGCCAATTTTTGCTTTCCATAGAGAGCATCAAGTCACAATCAAGAAAACAGCTGACAACAATTTTTTTTCGTTCTGTCTGCAAATATTTTTTTGTTTTGTTTGAAAGTTGCAATTAAAAGTGATAAAAATTAAACAGATTCAAGCTTAAAAATAGAAATAAAAATGTTTACGTACAAAACCGACTATGTAATGAAAATGTCGACTATGTAATGAAAATGTAATGATGTGCTGCGATTTATAGAGCTATACAGAAGCCACGAAGTTCTGTGGAATATGAATGAGGCGTCATATCGACTCCTTTCTGCCCTCTGGTTTTTTTCTTCTTCTTTTATTTTCTTTATTTCTGATAGGCAGCTATTTTTAATGTTCTTCTTGACGGCATCTTGAAAACGGTTATGAAATTGCGTACAGTCTACGTCACAGCTATCAATTTTATTGAATTTTGACAAGCAGTATGTGAAAAAAACTTGATCGTGTAACTGCAGTGTAAGAGCTGTACGAGCATGAACCCGGTTTGCACCCACATTTAGACGATTAAAATTACAAAAAAAAAAAAAAAATTACGAAGTGCACGATATGCATTTTGATTTGAATGCCCATTTTCATAATGAGACTGAATTGATTTAGTCTGAAGTTGTGAAATGTGTGGTTCACATTTCACGTTTAGGTGTGGTTCACATTCAACATCGGTTCTTAAAATTTAAACACAATATCTGCACGTACAGCAATTTGTAATAATGAAATATTACAAATATTATATAAGTGGAAAAAAAGAACGGATCAGTTGCAAGACAGAAAAAAATATGTGCTGCAAGACAGTTGCAAGACAGAAAAAAATATTTTTTTTCTCAAACATGTTTGTTGTTTTTGTATTTTGAACAGTCAAAATATATTTTTGATATTATTCTCCTGAAGAACCCATCCGAAGGAGAGCTATTTTTTTATATTTTTATTGTCATAAACAAGTAATTAAAAGGACAAACACCTTCAACTCGGACAATAGAACAATATTCAAATTTGTAAAGTATGGGCAAGATTTATATGTATGTATGTATTTATGTACATACATATATACGAGTACATACCCATTCGAAAACTATTAACATTAAGTAGTCGACTACTAAAATAATTGACTTCAAGTTAACAACTATGCAATCGGTTTTTAATTCAACTTGTATATGTATACTGACTATAAGCTAACTGAAAAGTAAGCAAGATTTTGGGTCAAAGTCCAAATAATAACATATACACATATTTACATGGTTAACACTCCACTTAAATTGACTGTCGCACTTGCATATTTTAAGTGCTGCGATGGCTGAGTAGGTATGGTGGCTACTAGGGAATGGTAAGTCGATTTCGACTGTATTCGATAGTAGATTTTCTGTCCTAAAAAACGATTATTTTCTGATCGATTATGTATTGCCAACTTTATGCTGAAATCGATTTTTGGCGTCGATTAATCGAAATGGTAAGCCACAAAGCGTGAAATGGTAGCCTTTTCACTACAATAACAACAATTTCAATAAAACTAACATGCATTTTGTTTTTGTACAACTTCTGTAAGCTGTCAAAAAGCTGCTGCTTCTGCATTGCTTACCTTGATTTGGTGTTTCGTTTTGGCTGCCTTTCATCTCTGCATTCTGTAGACAACCTAAAGTAGTCAGATGATTAACGGTTTAGCTGATGATGCTACCTTATTAATTGTAGCATGTCAGTAGTCAGCTGGGCTTATAAGGCTACCTGGTATCGATCTGCCTTGGTCCATGATGCAATTAACAAGGTAGCCTTTTCGCTACAATAATAACAACTTCAATAAAAATAACATGTATTTTGTTTTTGTACAACTTATGCAAACTGTCAAAAAGACTCCACTTCTACATTTACAGAAGAGAGATGCACTGAGCTTACGCGGATTAGCTATCTCGTTTTGGCTGCCTTTCATCTCTGCAATCTCTTGACAACCTAAAGTAGTCAGATGATTAACGGTTTAGCTGACGAGGCTACCTTGTTAATTGTATCATGCTTGGTTCCAAGTAAATTGAGCAAATTTTTAGTTTTTTGAGAGTATTTTTCGTTTGCTCTCATATTAGCGGACTTTACCCGGAATTACCTCCAACAAACTTTATAATCATAATATAAAATCTCACCAAATAATAATATAAAATATATCACTACATAAATAATAATATAAAATATAAGACCAGCCTTGACTTGTACATTTCTCTTTGTGCACACTAACTTTTAGGTCCAGGTTAGACTTAAGTTATTTGGAGTCGGATAACTGACTACTGCCTAGGACAATTATTGAATGGTAATACAAAATAATTATAGAAGAAAAGGTTTAAATAATTTTTAATCAATAATTCAAGCTTCACACATATGATTTTGACTTAAAACCAAGCTTAAAGCTTAATGTATTAATTGAGGTCCAAAAAGGAAACTTTTCAAAAAATATTTGCTGTATTTTTCAGCTGATTATATGCCGACGACACTTCGTTGGTGCTAAGCTGCTCATCAGTAGACTTGAAAAATTCTTAAAAGTTTGTTTGAAACTCAACTACTTATTCCATAATTCCCATGAACAGAATGAGAATCAGAAATGTTCAAACAAACCTTTAACACAGCAAACATTTCTTTTTTCGTTTTGCAACACTTCTATTTTCTTTGCAACGAGTCACCATTGGTTACTACGATTTGTATTTTTGAAAGTATCAAAAAGTAAAAGTTTTTGAATATTCAAATATGAACTTACATAATTATTTATTTGCTTTTTTTGAAAAGGTTCATTTTTGGACCTGAATTAATACATTTCAATTGGCTCTTAAAGCAAATAAATAATTAAGTTCATACTTAAAGCATAATCCTTTTTTAATCCTTAATCTCAAAAAATGGCAGTTAGCACTTTTTAGCAAAACGGTCGTAAGAAATGTGGTTTTGTGGTTTTCAAGCCATTCATTGAAATGTAAAAATAAAAGTCTTACGAATCTCAATAATATTTTACAACTACATATATACATAGTACATATATATGTATGTATGTGTGTATATGTATATTTATGCTTATAAACTTCAAAATTTTAGATTTTTTCTTTAAACAAGGCCAAATCGATCTAAGTTAGAGGTCAGTATAATATCTTTTACGGCAGTAAATACAACCTTAATATTCTCAGTATCAGTAGCACAGGTGAAATGGGAGTACATCAAAGGTCGCACTTGTAAGAACATATTTAATATAAATTTTCGAGCCGCTCTATGGTCAAATCTAGGTCCTTCAAATTCAGGAAAAAAATCATGCAAATCTGAATACATAATTTTTTCATCCAGCAAATCAGTTTTGTTCAAAAACAATATAATTGGTGTCTCCTTAAAAAAATTTGATAGCGTCGTAAAAACGCTTTTAGACTCAATAAGACGGTTGCGTTGGTCATGCTCTGTTAGAACTTGGTCGTATTCTGAAATAGCAACTAAAAATATTATGGCTTTGACATTATCGAAGCAATGCATCCATTTTCTTCGTTCGGATCGCTGGCCACCCACATCAGTCATGCAAAATTTTACATTGTTTACTTTGAACTCATGCTTTATTACCCCCGTCGTTGCTATTCGAACTCTTAAGATATCTTGGTCAGTAGGCAAGTAATCATGTTGAGCGATGCGGTCGATTTCACTCAAATAATATTTGGTTGAATCATTTAATTGGTATTCGTTACGTCGCATATAACAAGTTTGAATACCGGAGTCGTTCCACAGTTGTTTTATTGCTGACAGATACGGATCCTCTAGGTATATGTTAGAACCTGTATTTACGTACATGATGAGCGTTGAATTTTTTGTCTCATTTTCCAGTTTCTCATAATCAATTTTCAATAACTCCATGGCAGCTATCATATTTTGCATCGATGTAATAATATTTTCATGTATTAATTTAATATGGTGTATTCTCTCCTCACTACTGAATCCGTTGTTATATAAAATCCGCATTTGTCGAATAAAAGTCGATTTGCCGGATTCGCCCGTTCCTAAAAGCAATAGCTTGATTTCTTTCTTGTATTGTTTATTCAGATCTTTGATAAACTTCTCCATTTCCTTCTTTTGTTGGTCCCAGCAACATTCCATATTAAACAATTTTTTTATTTTTAATTTTTAATTTTTCCGTTAAAACACAAATATTACTTTAGAATTCAGTTGCAAACAGCATCAACGAAAGAACACAAATATAAATTGAAATTTCTATGCACTGCATAAAGCGGTTGGCAAAAGTTTATGTTTATTTTAAATCAATGAGTCTTCCTTTATAAAAACAAAGTAAACGAGCAAATGTCGTTTATTTGCGAACGAGGCACTATTATAGCATTTAACAAGCATTTCTTTGCGTATTTAGTAGTTTCTATAGATCAATGTACATCACAAGTCACCAGAACTATGTATATAATATCAATTTTCTATAGCTTCTTGTTATTTGCGTTTGTAGGATTTGTGTGATGTGATGTGAGAGCAGTTTCAAAACTGCGATAAGCACTATCGAGTTTTACCAATACATACATATGTATATCAGGATGGGTCGATTGAGCAATTGATATTGTGCCATCCATTTTTCGAAAGCTTTTGGCATGAGGCAATAAGTTCTATTGCGACATATCAAAAAATCATTTTCGGCGTGTGCGACTAAAAAGGAGGCATGGTGCTGGGTCGGTGTGCTCGAAAAAAATATTCGGGAAACATTATTGTTGGGCGTTATTAATATTGACAGCTGTACAGTGCTACAGGGACTGATTGGTCCCAGGATTCCGTATTTGGACGCCTCGCAAATGAAATACTCCCCCATCAAACTAACTTGCCCAAGGGCGCCCTTGCAGGAGTCAAATGTATGATTAAGCCCCATAATTTATTTTTTATCCAATGTTTTCTTTTTTTTTTTCGAACAATCCCCTCTTTTGGGGATTGTCATACAAAAATATAAAATTTACGTATTATTATAAAAACTAAATCGATTTTAATCTTCTTTTCAATAAAAATAAATAAAGAAATGTCGCAAACTGCCGCCCTCATTAAACAACTTAGTATTTTAAGTTAAAGTTTTCAAGTCCTCTAAAGAAGGAAACAAACTCTTGGGTCAATATTAAAAATCCTAGATGAAAAGAATTTGTATTTCCTTTTAAAAGATTGGACAGCTTTTGAATATACATATGTATGTATGTATGTGTATGTTATAAAAATATACACAATGAAATCTTCAATTGTTATCTTAATAAACTTTTTTGCAAATAAATTACACACAGATCAAGATTGCCATGCATTAAATTGTAGCCATAATACAAAATTAAACTTTGATAGGTTTATACTTTATTAGAGACTCTTTTATTTGCAAATAATCCATTTCGTGGTTTCAAAAGTAAAGGACTGGAATTCGACATCTGTCAAACTAAGTTGTTAAACCAATTTCTTTACTTCTCAGTTGAAAGTCTAACCTTGACAAAAATGGATCGCTTAACTATCACACACACACACACATAAAAATTATCAAAACATACTACAAAACTGGTGAATAAGAGGAGATTATGGTTTACATAAACGTCCAACTACGCAAGCAATTGGCACTCGGTGGGGGGTATGTTAATAAAAAAAAATTCTCGTATTTTGGGTTCTGAGAATCCTCAAGTAATTGAAGAGAGGCCATTACATCCAGAAAAAGTCACTGTTTGATGCGCTCTGTGGTCCGAAGGTGTGATTGGACCCTACTTCTTCGAAAACGACAATGGACTGACTGCCACCGCCAATTCGGAGCGTTATGGTCATATGATAACCGACTTGTTTTACCTGCTATTGAAGAATACGACTTGGAGAATATGTGAATTCAACAAGACGGTACCACATGCTACACAAATCGAGCGAATATGGCTTTATTGCAAGATACATTTCCTGGCCGCGTAATTTCTCGTCCGTGGCCATCAAGATCATGCGTTTTAACACCATTACACCATTATTTTTGTGGGTCTACGCGGAAGACCGTGTTTACAACAAGTGTTAGGGTGAAGTCGTTGATTTTATTCTTCAAGTAAAAATATACATATGTACATGTATTTGAGCTATTATTTTTATAATAAACAATTTTAATTATTTTGATCATACAACCCTCTTTTCGCTTTTAATGTTATTTTATTAATTGAGTTAGAGCCGTACAAGAACAGTGTCGGTCATATGATGGATCATATGATTCATACATCAGGGTTTCTATCATTTTCTTAAGGGCATAATGAAAGAACTGATGTAAACATTCGTGTACGTGTGAGATATTTTTTTAACCAGCGCTACCACCTCAGCAAAGCGATCATTCGAAATCTTTTTTTCAAAATGCCCACAAATTTACATGCAATGCTATTTATTTCTTTATTACTAATTAAAAAAAAAAGAGTTTTTTCGAATAATTAAAAAAAAAACTATACAAAGAGAACAAAGTAAATTATTTTAGACATATTTAGATAAAATTAAGAGGAAAACGGTAGTCAATAGCAGTTTTAACAATAGGAAACTGAAGCATATGGAAAAAACTATGTTTTTTCAAAGAAAAAAAAAAAAACCAAATGAACCTATAAAAACATTATTGCATAAACGTATGTAGTTCCAAATGAAATTATCAAACTAATACGGGAAAATCAAAAATCAAAATATTAAAAAAAATCATTGTAATGCCAACGCTGAAAGCTTTAAAATTGCTTTGCAGGTGTTAGTAAATAAGCTGTTACTGTGTTAGTTTCCATCAGCCATTTCTTGCAGGAGGTATTTCCTCCCTGCAAGAAAACACCGAGTAGAGAATTACTTTTACATGTGAATAAACCACTTATTTCACTAACAACATGTTAGCATTGATACAAAATAAGACACATGCCCTTTTAGCGACACGGTTGTAACATTCATGTTGGCATAAAACATTAAGTGCGTAGAACTGATTGTTTGAATCGAGCTCATGTGTAAGCAAGTATTTTTTGCATTTGTATAAAAACAATTAGATCATAAAAATCAGAGTGCGTGTTTATGCATACCCGAAAATGTTGTACTTGTTGCAGATGTCTGTTGTGAACCATAATCGGGGGGTAAGTAAAGAGCAGTAAACATTAATATGTGAGTGGACAACCGGCTACTTTCTCTTACTTTCTCTTTATGTACGCAATTAACATTAATCAAACAACGATTCTCTTGTAATCTATTTTATGGATGATTTTTTTGTCATCTCCGAAGGTTGTTAGTTGCTTCTTATAACGTTCTTCCATGTCCTGATTAGCATCATTGAGATCTAAGGGCTGATTTTTATTTATTTGCGCCAGGCCATGCGGTATTAGTTAACATTTTTATTAACATTTTAATTACATTGAACTATGCTGTAATACATTTATTTACATACATACATATGTACACATTTATATATGTAATTCTTGACTGGTTCAAGTTCAACCCTTTAATTCGTTCAATGTTCATAGAGTGCTGATGAAGGGTGTTTACTATCCAGAAACAGCCGGCCATAAAATTTTACTTTTCTTTATTCAATTGATATTAGCGGTACTCAGCGTTTGGTGCGTTTTTGGTTGCGACTATTTGCGTTTGCGATTATAGTGCAACTGATATTGAGCACCCTTTTTAACAACTTTGCAAATTTTATTCCACTCCAAATAACAGCCGATAAATTAATACACAATTTTTAATTTTTCACGTTTTACTTTTTTGGTAACTGCTGTTGGCTCCATCTCTACAATTTTTTGTTTGCTTTCTTTTAAAATGTCAGCTGTTCGAGTGTCAGTATTACAAACGCAATACTCATGCGAAAAAAGCAACACGTAATTAGCGGTGCGTAAATGCAAAAATATTGCGAGTGCAACCTTGTATATTTTGTTGTTGGGTTGCAAAGAAAAAGCAACGATTTCTTGCTTTCGCACTTACGCAAGACATTTGCACCAAATAATGAACTGCGCTATTAATAAAAAAGTGATCAACGCAAGGATGAACTTGAGCAAGTTAGGAATCATATGAATAAGCCCATGTTGTTTTCCCATTGTGCATTTGCTGTTATTTTGCGGCTACCATGTTTATTTTTGTGCTATGATAAGTTAAAAGATGATTTGTTGCAATGAATCATTGACATTTATGATTGTGTATATCGTATACTAGAGACCTGCATGGCTGCTCTTAATACCCTGCACTTGTGCTTGACTCTCTGTAAATTTTGTCATTGACGATCTATCAAGCATAATTTAAAATTTTTTGTGGCGTCCGTTTGGTAAAAAAAAAATCAGTTTCAATTATTTATTTAAGTCTATGCTGTTGATTAAATTATGTGTAATAAAACAAATTTCTTTTATTTGATGTACAATAATACAAAATTTATTTTTGCGTTTCAATAATTTTTTTTCATTATTTTTTATTTTTCCATTCTTCTTGACAACCATTCGCAATGAAAAAATATGAAAAATTAAAAGTTTTCCATGCTTGATGGTTTGCTAGAATACACGACAAGGAATTGACAGCAAGCATGCAAAAAATCAAAAAGTTTTTGATTGTTCGTCAAGCACCATCGCTGTCGCGCATACTAAAAAATATTCACTAGTACTATAAGTATACTTGCTAAGCATTTTGAACATGTATATTCCGCTTAGCACACTGATATTAGGTCTGTTCAATAACTTTACTTGCAGAAACTAGCAACGCAATGTTTTTTAAACATTATTTCCTGAAGAAGTTTTCCAAAGAAAAGCGAAATATTGAAAATAAAAATAATAAACAAGGACCTCAAGCTCGAAATCGAAGAAATGATATAATTAAAATGGAAAGAGGCCGAAGCAAATAGGATAAAGAGATTAAAGATTAATTTTATTTTGTGCTTTGATTCAACTTAGTTTTGTATTATTCATGATGTACACTTATTATTATCAAAAGCATGTTCAAAATAATCCAATCCCCTGCAATTTGCTTTCCTGTCTACACATGCAAGTGGAAGTACATTTTAAAAATTGTTCTCAAAGCGTAAACTTTTAACAAATAATGATACGTACACGCATACATATTTTACATTTTGCCAACTGATGAAAAAATCATATTTTCGAACTATTATTAAAGCATTATTCACAACAGAACACTATCAAATATTGTGACATACAATTTTTGTTGTTGAACGCCAGTTTCAAATTGTTCTTGCTGGTAATTTAGGCAAGGTATGCTAAAATCTTATTAGTAATTCCAGTATAGCTAACAACGTAATGTTTTTAAACTAAATGAGTTTTGAAATATTAACATATGTATGTATTTTTAAAACACTGAATCAGTCAATTTAACAAATCCTAATTCCGGCATTCACAAAAATCCAAAAGTTTTCTTTGATTTATTAAATTGAGCTTGAGGTCACTTGACATTTAATAAATATACATACATATGTATGTATATGTTTTCTTTCTTGTTAAATTCTACAATATTTCGATAATATAATAAGACAATAAAGAAAAAATATAGTATATTTTTTAAAAGTAAAGTGACCTCAAGCTCAATTTAATAAATCAAAGAAAATTAAATAAAAAAGGTCGAAAAACTAGTATCCAGAAAATTGAAAAATATAAAAGTGTATATCTATACTTCCAATATATTACATGAAATTTTATTTAAAAAAAAATTTTTTTTTTGATATTAAGCACTTTTAATGTCTTAAGTTTTACATATAGAATGTACATGCATGTATATGTATTGTAAGTAAATTTAAAAATCGGAAGCAAAATGGCAAAGGAAACTAAAATTGAAAATTGTTTTCATTATAATGAAAAAGCAATAGATGAACTAAATCATATTTAATAAAGTAGATGCAAATGAAATGTATGTAGAAAATACATACGAGGTCTGACCAAAAATAACCGTTATTTTCAAATTTCGTGAGTTGCGTATGTTCGATTTTCGCATTTTTTTCTGTTATGTTGGCACACATGTCTGTTATATGTACATATGTTGGCAATATCAGCCATTTCGGACAGCCAGTTTGTTTCTGACAGATAAAAAGGTTAGTCGTGTTTTGGTGTGCTCTTCGTTTTTTTTTTTTACTATTCGAAAAAATAGATCAAAGAAACTGTATTAAGTTTTGTGTAAAAAATGAAATTAAATGCGATAGAACATTTGAAATGTTGTCTGTGGCGTTTGGCGAGTCTACAAGTTCAATTGGGGTATATCCAGTTTGAAAAAGGCCGAGAAGATGTCAATAACGATGCTCGTCCTGGTCGCTCGAGCCAGTCAACAACCGATGAAAACATTGAAGCAGTGAAGGAAATGATTTTGGATAATCGTCAAATCACTATCAGACAGGTTGCTGATGATAATGCCATCGCATCGTCAACGACGATCCAGATTTCCTCAAAAATGTCACAACTTCTGACAAGTCATGGCTGTATGGCTGTGACATTGAAACCAAAGCCCAGTCATCCCAATGGAAGCGTCCAGAAGAAAGCACGTCAAGTTCGATCAAATGTGAAGGTTTTGCTCAGTGTTTTCTTCGACAGCAATGGCGTGGTGCATCATGAATTCTTGCCACAAGCTCGTAATCAATAATGATTACTACCTTAAAGTTATGCGCCGTTGGTGCGAAGCAGTTCGTCAGAAGCGCACAGAATTGTAGAAAAACAATCATGGATTTTGCACCGTTCACACATCGATGCTTGTGCGTGAGTTTCTGGCCCAAAGCAAAACCGTTATCATGCCTCAACCACCGTGATATCCATATAATTTTTATCTGTTCGAACGAAGTAAAATAAGAAAAGTAAATTACTCTTGTTAACTCTTTGTGTGCTTTTTACTACATAATTCGTGAAATCAAAATACAAATGACACAAAATTATGTGCGCGTGCTCATCACAAGCGCAGAGGCTTTGATACAAACAGATGGATCTGTGCAGGTCCTTAATGCACATCATACATATGCATAATATATGTACATATGTATACGACTAGCGGTTGCCAACACACAGTTTCACATTATATAGTTTTCAATTATATACATACATATATTTTTTAAGGAATCTTAAATTTTGTTTTAGATTTTTAAATTAAATTAAAATTATACAAGTTTGCACTCAAAATCGTGTCCCGCACTGCTGTATAAACAAAAAGTAAACTTTTGCTCTGCAAATCGATTGAGCTTGAGAAATAGTGGTACTTTCTTCTATCTGATGGGATCGCTCGTAAAAATGTTTGCGAAATAAAAGCAAGTGCTGCTCTTGGATCATACTGGGGGCCCTTGTATTCAGGAAAATAATTCGCCAGATGTGAATACATGATTTGTTCCTCTAATAAATCAACTTTGTTAAATACTAAAATAAAAGACACATCTTCGAAATATTCAGCGCATGCAATTGAGTTTAACAATTCTAGTGACTGTTCTAGGTGATGACAACGATCACATCCGATCGAGAATTGATCATATTCCGAAATTGGCACCATAAATATTATGGCAGTAGCATTGTCAAAGCAATGCATCCACTTTTTCCGCCCTGATCGCTGACTTCCCACATCAGTTATAAGAAATTCTACATTCTTGTGTTTAAAAACGTGCTGTTCAAATCCATTGTAACGTACACGGGCACGCAAGATATCCTGATCATTTGGTATAAAGCGAGGCGAAGCTATCCGATCAATGTTATTAAAGAAATATTTTATAGAATCTAATTGAGCATATTCTCGTCTACGCATATAGCACTCTTGTATTCCAGCATCTGCCCACAATTCCTTCAGAGTCCACAATACATCAATGAATTGTTCGCAAACATTTAAATTTATATATTTAACAACAGTTGAATTTTCCACAGCGTTTTCTTTCCTCTCATATGGGATTTGCAGTATTTGCATGGCATCAATCATTGTCTGCATATCATTTATAATATTTAGTTGGATAATGGCAATATATTTCTTTCGTTCGTTATATGAATGTCCCTTATTGTATACACAACGCATTTGGCGAATAAACGTTGATTTTCCAGAGCCAGTGGTGCCCAATAACAAAAGTTTAATTTGTTTATTGTATTTGCGCTTGTAGACTTGCAATGTTCGTTCGAGCCTTTTGTTTTGTAGATTCTGAGCCTTAATCTCTTCGGAATGTAAGCAATTCATTTTGGAGAGGTAATTTCAATGCTTTGTACTTAGTAAATTTTTATTTGCTGCTGTATAGACACATATTCACATATGTATGTATGTATGTACGTATGGATGCACGTTCACCAACCAGCAGTTGGAGGTTCTTTTTTATTACTACTTGTAAGATAAAAATTAATTAATGGTTTGAAGCTTTTATCGTTAAATGTGATCATATGCAAGTAGTACAATTGTGCAATTCTCTTTATTTGTTTCATTCATATTTAAAAGAGCAAACAAATATGTATGTATATTTTTCATACCTACTACGTACAGGGGTTTGAAATGATTTTTGTTGCTGTTGTTGTTGCTGTTAACATGTACAAACACATACATATGTATACCTGCATGTAGTTCAGTTTCTAGTGAATCGTTCAAGACCTCTTAGTGAAATCATGTATAGTTCTATAGATCTATGTACATATATCTAATGTGCCTTGGAACAGATGTGGAGAAGTGCGGGATCATAAGTGGAAGGAGTCCAAGCAATTTTTTCAAATATACACTATGCTTGTGTTGAGACGGCCAACAATTTTCCTTCTGATCTTGCACCTTTTCAATCTATGGCATCAGTTGACCAATATTTTAAATATAAGCATGAGAAATTTCATTCAATTCGATTGTGCACTAAAAACTGAATTAGCCAAAAAAATAAAGTCTTACGAATCACTGTGCTACGGCATATTTAGTTAATACTGTACAACAAAAAAATTATGTTTATACTAAAAGTGTACTAAGTTCAGTTTTCGATATGTTTTGTCTTTTGACGTTGATATTTTGACGTTTTTTCATAACTAGCATATGCACATAATTTTTGTCATCGAAATCAAAATATGTACTTTGAAAATAAGAGCATACAAATTTTTAAGTCTATTTGATATCACGGAACTCAGACAATTTCCGGTAAACGAAACCTTGGCAACCAGAAGACTCAAGCGATACGCAGCATAATAGGTAATTAAGCGCTACTACGAGGGTCACAATGTCATATAAGGTTATGTTCATACATAACGGGCTATCTATTATGCGGTTTCAAAAGTAAATGTAAATAAAACACATATAAAATATTTTTATATGTGGAACCATATTACCGAGACTTCTACGTCCGTTCGTCCGTCCGTCACAGCGTCCATTCTTCGAAACGGTAAGAGCTAGAGAGCTGAAATTTTCACAGGATGTTGTTGTACCTCGCCGCTACAACAACAAATACTAAAAGTAACAACAAGTCGAAAACTACCAGGTGTCCCTATACAACGGAAAGTAAAAATAAGCCGCAACTCCCAAACTGTAAGAGGCAGAGAAATGAAATGTGCACAATGCATGTACTCACATATGCCCTACAATAAAAAATGCTAAAAACAACAACAAATCGAAAACCACCAGGTGTCCCCACCCTATACAACGTAAAGTAACAATTAGCCGCTACTCGTGAACCGTGAGAGACAGAAGGATGAAATTTGTATAATATATGCAGTCACATATGCTCCACAACAACGAATGCTAAAAACAACAACAACTCTTAAACTACCAAGTGTCCCTCTACAACACAGATGCCCAGTAGTGGCTGATATCAGCAAATTAAACTCACATGTATTATTACGCTCTTTTGTTTGATCGTCAATCAACCAATACGAAATCACCATGTTGAGAGGGAGAGACAAACTACACTTGCAGAAATTCTGTGTCTTATTATTGCGATATATTAATGATGTTAGCCGAAAAGTATTTTATGGTACAAAATGCTTTTGATGACATGCAATGCCTTATTTGTCATAAGACATTTAAAAAAACTAAGAAATATAATTTAAAAAAAACATTTTGAAGATGTTCACAAAGACATGAATAAAATGAATAGAAAATTGTTTTCTTCCAGTGTTATTTCGTCACTCTCACCAATACTACTACTATGGGCATCTATGCTCTACAACAGGGGTGCCCAAAATCTTATTATGGAAGCGTAAACACCAATACGTATACACTTTATTGACGCACACAAAGAAAAACAGAAATAAACTCATAACAAAAAATTATTTCTTCAAGTGTTTCATACTCACGAAATCATTAAAAAAAAACAACAAAATCAATCATGAAAACAAACGTACAACGTAAAGAAACAGTTGGCTGTAACTCTCGAGCCGTAAGAGGTAGAGAGCCGAAACTCGCATAGCGTATGTACTGGGAGTACATACTGTGCGAGTTGCTTACAACAAATGACAACAACAACAAGTCGTAAACTACTACGTGTCCCCATACAACGTAAAGTAACAATTAAACGTAACTCGCAAGCTGTAAGAGACAGAGAGATGAAATTTACACAATATACATACATATGTATTCACATATGCCATTCCATACGTACATTACACATACATACATAAGGAACCCCAAGTGTGCGAGTCAGCCTCCTACTTGACTGAATTTATTTATTATAAAGTTTGAACGTTGACATTATGTGTGAAATACTACATCATTTAAATGACCACGAAATATTTAAACGATCAATGAGTCTCTTTTGTGAATTTAAATAACGGGTTATCCCTTATGCGGTTTCAAAAGTAAACGTATATAAAACACATAAAATATTTTTTTTCACATTTGTTTTTTATTATAAAATTTGAAAGTTGACATTATGTGTGAAACACTACATCGTTTAAATGACCTCCACGCGAAGTGTTTCAAGCATTGATTCTTTTGAGGTAGTTTTTGACCACTTTTTGACACATATTGGGCGGTATCTGAGCCATAACTTGACGATGTTGGTTTTTAAGTAAAAGGTTTATTTGCATGAATATGGTTTATCACATAGCCCCACAAAAATAATTCTAATGGTGTCAAATCGCATGATCTTGGTGGCCACTTGATATCGCCACGACGAGAAATTACGCGACCAGGAAATATCTCTTGCAATAAAGCCATATTCGCTCGAGTTGTGCTTCATCGCTGAAGAAAATTTTTTTCGAGAAATCGTTGTCCACCGCCTGTTGTGCAAGCACCCATTCCACGTATCTACGACGTTGTGAATGGTCAGCTGGCTTCAGTTGTTGTATGAGCTCGACTTTATACGGATGTAGGTGTATATCTAAATGCAAAATACGCCATAATGTGCCGTAAGACAGTCCTAATTCCTGAGAACGACGAGGAATCGACACATTCGGTTCTTCGGCAACACTTTCACTTACAGCAGCGATGTTTTCAGCGGAACGAGCGAAACGATGTTGCACAGGCCTTACAATATTTGTAACCCCTCTAGTTTCTTAAAACTGGAAGGGTGCTCTTAAAGCACGATATTTGGCTGTGGCAGAATCACCAGTTTTGTAGTATATTTTGATAATTTTTATGCGTGTGTGTGTGATCCATTTTCGTCAAGGTTAGACTTTCAACTGAGAAGTAAAGAAATTGGTTTAACAACTTAGTTTGACAGACTACTTCCTAGGACACCATCATGTTAAAATAGTTAGCTGTCGGCACTGAGAACTAATCCAGTCCTCAACCAGTACCTATTGTAAAATAGTTGGCTTTAAGTTAATTTAAAGTTAACTTCGTCTCCGACAGGGTTCTTCCTTAAAGATGTGTATGTAGTAGTGAGGTTAAGAAAATTCGTATTCGACTTTCTGAATACTAGTTAGTACTATTGTGTGATAACTTCAGTCATTGAAATGCCATAGAACCGATAAGAACATGTAGTGGTGTGTTAAATTTTATGTCCAATTTATTATTAATGATTCAAAGACGCAGTTCGTTCTAAATAAACTTGAAATATCTAGGGGTGCTACGGCCCTACGCTCCTTGTAAGAGTTAAAGAAATAAATACATATGTACATATTGCGGAGCGCTAAATTTCGGTTTGAAAATTTGTGTTGAGTGAATGTTATGCAAATGTTCATATTTGTGAGTATTGAAAATCGACATTCATTAAATAGTGGGCTTAAACTAGATTACAAAATTGTGCCCATGAAAAACAAACCTCCTCGCACCCTTTGCCTAAGAGCAGCCGGCACAATTGTTCTCGTGTGTCCAGACCGATGTATCAAGTAGTATTCAAGACATACGGAACTGGAGTACCATATCCAATATTCTATTAACGAAATGCATTTCGAAATATGTACTTAACCGTATCAATCTGCTGGATTATTTCAATAATATTGAACATATTTTCCAAACTTCTCAAGTTGGGTGGTGGCATAAACGAAATGTCGGAAGGCATTTTGCCCATAAATTAAAATAGCAACAATAAATTCCATACATTTTTTTTTTTAGTTTTGTGTTTATTTAGCGTGCATAATAATAATTTGGTCAGAAAAATAAAAAAAAGTGTCTTGTATGTAAGAATGTTAAAGTTTTCACGTTTTTTACAATTTATTGTTCCAGGCATAAACTTGTGGCAGAGCTGATGGATAAGACAAGTTGTACATTTGAGCCATAAGTAAACCATGTTTGTCAGAAGACTCTGGACGAACGGTGGCCAGTCCTGCAAATATAGAAGTGATAAGTTATTGAAAAATTAACTTAATTATTTATTTGCTATAAGAGCCAATTGAAAGGTCTATTTGTAGGCCTAAAGTGGTGACAAGTTGACTAAAAATGTGGGTGGATTTCCTATCCAATTAGTAAATTAGATATTAACCCCCTAATTCATAAAAATTATTACAGGCTTATAAGACTGTTATTTGACATATTTGTATGGAAAATCTGTCAACT
The DNA here is from genome assembly GCA_963662145.1 of Sturmia bella. Taxonomy (NCBI): domain Eukaryota; kingdom Metazoa; phylum Arthropoda; class Insecta; order Diptera; family Tachinidae; genus Sturmia; species Sturmia bella. The sequence goes on along the minus strand of OY759168.1, from coordinate 31,913,076 downwards.
AAGAGCTTTATAAACCTGTTATAATTTTTATGAATTAGACGGTAAAGATATTAGTAAATTAGATATTGCTACCAAAAAATTCATGATGTGTGTGTTGGTGTTGTATTTGCTATAGTTATGCGACTACCTGGTATCGTAGTACCTTGGGTCAAACGTGCCACTTATTTCTCTTTCAATAGAATATCCTTTTCTAATTAGAAATCATTGAAATTTTGCCGTTAGCAAAATTCGCCATCAAGAGGTTGTTTGGCTGACGCCACGCTTGAAAAGCTGGTGTTTATGAAAGTTAATGAAAGCTTTTGTGGTTGAAAGTATTTTGTTTTTTAAATATGTACGTATTTTTGTTACACTGTATTTGGTATTTCAAATACTTGCTTTTAGAATGCCGTATTTTGTATTTTAAATACATGAAATAAAAAGTATTTTTATTTTAAATACATCAGAGCAAGTATTTTGCCCAGCACTGAGCTCACTAAATAATTTCGACTTGATTCGCAAACCCACGAACAATCCCCCGTATAGTAACTGTTGTTATCGTCGTTACATGCAGTCAGCATGAAAACTTGCACTTGTACACTTCTTTTCGAGAACAGTTTTCTGCTTCAAGACCTAAGGGCCAGATAAAGTTTATTAACCGCCTTCATTTGTTGTTGGTGGCTACAACACAAATCTTAAATTTTTTTACGCAGACTTGATGTGACGACAATTGGAGTATAGGGGCATATTTTAGATTTGGATTTGAATGCATTTGTGGGAAGAAGCGGGAACGAAGTCGTTAGAATTTAGTAAGCCAGGCAGTAAATTTACCCAAAATCACTTTATACTAACAAAAAGTCTCCTATACTGGTACAGAAATGACTACCCAGTAAGAACAGTACCGGTCAAATAACTCGTTAAATAACATGTACTCATAACCAAAGTATTGGTTAGAAATTCTAAAACTTTCTTTGGGAAAAAACTAACCTATTATCTTCTGTAAGTGTTAACTGATATCTCTTTCTTTTACATTATTGTTTAGAACAGAGAACACACTAATGGTGCTCCAGCTCGCACACATCAGTGCTAACGTGTATATAACCGGTTAGTTAACGGTAGCGATAACCGGTAGTAATATACAATATATAACTATAAATAAGGCAGAAAACCAAAATTCAATTGGTATCTATGGTTATGGTTATGGCTACGGCATTATGTTAAGTCAGCACTGTTCATTTACAGTGCTGCCCCATAAAGTTGGTTCAATCAGCTGTTTTATATGGTTATGGTTAAGTCGGGACTAATTTAACCTTAACTTTATAAATAAATATATATGTATAACTTAAATAACTTTGTTAGTTAACCATTACTAATATTGGTTAGTGCTACTGAATACTACCAGTTATTGTATTCCTGAAAATCGGTTATTGCTACTGTATTAAGAAAAGCTCGTTTTAATATTTTTAATTCATTTTATTTTAAGAAAAAAAAAACATATCTTAAAAAAATACATACTTATGTATACTAAATAAAAATAAATAAATTTATTATTTGGTTTTTTTCGACCCCTGTTCTTATATTTTATATATTTATTTTCCTGAGCTTTTTCTTTTTTTTTTAATATTTAATTATTTAAAACAAAACTATTTTCATTATTATTGTCCTGAAGAAGAATTAAATATTTAAAAGAAACCTTTAGCTCAAGAAAATAAATATATAAAATAAAAATAAATAAATAAATATAAAACCGTTTTTGATGCAAATTTTTTGACCTTTGTTGTTTAGTATTTTAATAGTTCGAGCCTTAGGTCCCTTGTAGGTGTATGTAGGTGCGTATGTGCATGTGTGAGTGTAAATGTATTTATGTAAACTTAATTATTATGTATGTATATATGTATGTTAAAATATTTTGTTAAAGTGTATGTAATTTTCAAACATTTGTCAGGATAAATTGTTTTTGTTTTTGAAATTGTTAAAATTTTTTTTTGAAAAAACACCAAAACATTCCTGAAGAAGATATCCATTGTGATATCGAAATATTGAATTTAATAAATACTTAAAAAAAAAAAAACAAGGGACCTAAGGCTCGAACAATTAAAATACTAAATATAAAAACTCTCTCCACATGGAATATCTGTGGACTTTTGACAAAACAACCTCTTTCAAAAACTACAATTTTACAGGAGAACGAAAAAACTGTTAAAATATCTAACAACTTTGAATTTGAAATATTTGGTGAAAATGTGAAAGTGAAGTATTAAATTTAAATCTTGTAATGCCAACAGCTTTTCAGAAAAATGAAGAGTTAAAAGATATGATCTTTTGTCGAAATTGTTTTCAACAAAAAAATTAGCTTACACTATACAAGTTGTTTTGTTAAAATGGTTTTAAACAAAAACGTGATTCATATTTTGCGCTTATTTCAAGGCAAGTTGTTTTGTTAAAATGAAGCTAGTAAAAAAAGGTAGAAATAAGTTGTTTTTAAAAATATTATTATATATAAGATAACATAAATACTTGAATTCAATTAGACAATATTGGTACAAAATTATATTTCTGTAGGGGAAACAAATTTTAAGTTCACCAAAAAATCGTTCAAAAGGAAGGAAATAAAAATTGTATCTCTACACATTTTAAAAGCATATTATTATTATTGAATATTTGCAATGGGAAGACATTGTTTTAAGTCAAATGTGAACATTTTATATCTTCGCTATTTATTGCAAGATCCTTATCCTTTTTCTTGCATTCATACCAACAATCTGCATCATTATGTTTTTTTCTTTCTAACTTCAGCCATTTTTTTTCATCTTCGTTGATAGAGTTTCTTATTTTGGATTTAAAAAATGAAAAATTTTTCCACTCTTCTTTAAATTTTTTTTTTTCAATTAAAACATTTTTACTTATACTTTTGTTTACATTTTTATCCATATTTTTTGAAAACTTTTTAAATTTGGCTTTTATTTTATTTTCACGTGCGTCTTCAATTTATTTTTTTATGACAGTTGTATGCCGTTCATATTTATTAGTGCTGCCATCTAAGATGATGAAAAGAGTAAGGTATAGCACGATTCTTTAATCAAAAAGGCTGTTTCTTTCTAACTTAAGGAGCTTATGGAATATGAGTGTGCGTATGTATGTATGTGTTGAAATTTTAAAATCTTTAAATGTATTGGTGCATCGGTTAGGTAGATTTTACTGGATTTATTTTCCTTCAAACTACCGATACAAAACTAATCTTACCTTTTGAATAAGCATATTCCATGATACACGCTGCGATTTGAATTGAGCATTCGGTTATACTGCTTAAAGGTGGATAGAGAGAACCTTTTTTCAAGTCTTCCTCTGTGCATAAGCTGGCAAGTCGTTCAGCTGACAAAAGAAACACTTCCTCCGGAATAGTGAGCATGCCGGCAGAAATAACACCTAATGCCACACCAGGGAATATGTATGAATTATTACCTTGGCCTGGGTAAAATACATTGCCCTTATATTGGACTGGTTTGAAAGGAGAACCCGAAGCAAAAATACATTTTCCATGGGTGTGCGTGTAAGCTTGTTCGGCAGTACATTCAGCTTTGCTGGTAGGGTTGGATAGGGCAAAAATAATCGGAGTTTCATTGAGTATCGCCATAGTGCTAAGAATTTCTGGTGAAAAGGCACCTCCAATTGCAACAGCACCAATTAAAACAGTAGGATGAACCAGTTTTATTACGTCGGCTAATGTTACGACAGGCTCATGTGGTTGAGCGAATTTCAATTTGTGTTCGGTTAACCCACCTGTGGGTCGATTTTGCACAATTAAGCCTTTGCTATCGATCATCCAAATAAGTTTCTTTGCTTCAGTTTCCGACAGACCTTCCTTCATTAAAGCCATCAAACACAAGTTAGCAATTCCCAAAGCAGCTTCACCAGCACCAAAGAATACAATTTTATTCTCCATTAACTTGGTACCTTTGATTTTTAATGAGGCCAATAGGCCTGCAACAGCCACAGAAGCTGTACCCTGAATATCATCATTAAAAGTACAATAATCGTTTCGGTATTTCCCCAACAGACGGAAGGCATTTGCATTCGCAAAATCCTCAAACTGTATTAAACAGTTTCGGCCAAAACGACGCACAACTGCAATCATAAACTCTTCGAGAAATTCGTCGTAAACACACCCAGTGACACGTTTCTCTCTTATACCAATATATAAAGGATCATTTAATATTGACTCGGTGTTCGTGCCAACATCCAAGGTAATGGGCAAACATTGGCTTGGTTTGATACCTGCTAATGCTGTGTACAGGGACATTTTACCCACAGGAATACCCATGCCGTTCGCACCCAAATCACCCAAACCTAAAATACGTTCTCCATCAGTCACAACAATGGCACGAACGTCGGTCTCGGGCCAATTCTAAAATATCCAATGATATAATATTTGTATTATAGTGGGATGCACACATACATATGTAGATTAGATATGGATATGTATATGGCGATGAAACGATACGAGTACATTATTTATGTGTATGTATGTATATACATCTGAGGTCCGAAGCGATAACAGTCCAAGTCTTTTTAAAACAGTTTCGAGAAAGCCGTGTTTTCAATGTCAAACAATTTATTTAACAAAATCAAAATGGCAATTTAGAAGAATTTTTTTATAAATTTAAAGTTATGATATTGCAGAATTCAGATACATATGTATGATTTAATAAAAACATGGGAATTTTGCCGTTTATTGTGAATTGTGTAGGAATTTTGTTAAGGATTATATATCAATCCGGTTTTGTTTGTATCTTTTTAATAAAATTCGTTAGAGACATGGAAATTTCACATAAATATGAAGTTCTGTTTGTAGAATATTGTAATATATGTACATATATAACACGATTTCATTTTAAGTCCTCTTGTGTTGTTATCGCTGGTGAGCTCAGACTTATCGTTCAGTTACGCAAACGTAACTAACCCCCAATTTTTGACTTGGATTTTAAATGCCATTTCAATTTAAATTTGATTTAAATACAAAATTGAGTCAAACAGTTGCTATTTAAATCAAACCTAAACGGCCTGCCGTGCCCATTTAAAATCGATTTAAGTTTTTCGTACTGCCATATGATTTTGACAGTTTGGTTTTGTTCTGCATATTAAAAAAATTGCACATGTTTTTTGTTGTTTCATAATTTGATTTTTTATTATTTCCAGAAGGTAATCAACTTCTCTGGCACTGAAATTGGGAGTCTTTTTATCACTTTTGCTACTCATTTTAATAATTTTTACAAAACAATTTATTATTTTTTAAACTTTTCACAATTTCATTTGCTTCCAAATTTGTTTAAACAGCTGTTTTTTATTGAGTTATCGACATTGTTATTATGTTGAGTTATTACATTGTGCGGCCGTACTTTGATTACAATTAATTACCAAAAATAATTTTAGACTGTAAAACAGAAAGCTATTTTAAGTCCAACTTAAATTTTAATCAAAATTAACTAATTTTGTATTTAAATCCCAAGTCAAAAATCGGGGGTAAAAGCGGGCTTGCTTGCCGTTTGGAAAGCAAACGTACTTTTTGGTTTTCAAAACTAAAATACAAATAGCTGAAATTTTCAAGTTGAATACTATGTGTTTTTTTTTTATTTAAATCCTAATTTTTACGACTTTGTCGTCATTAAGATTTTGAGTGCAAATATGTATGTTTGTAGTTTGTCATGTATAACCCAACTATTACTCACTCTTAAAACATCATAAACATGACATTTATCTTTAATGGTTATGAAAAGTCCTTTCGGGTTTTGAAAAATTAAGCTGAACTTTTGACACGCCAAGCCCACTGTTGGCGTGTACACCAACGGCATCAGTTTTTCCACATCTGTCGCCAATAGCTTATAGAAAAGTCGCTCGTTACGATCAGCCAAATTATTTAAGTACATGTATTTATCTAAATCGTTTTGCAAACGATCGAGCTGTACAAAAGCGTGTTTAACTTGTTGCTCCTCAGTTTGGACAACTGCTGGCAATAGACCATGAATGCCCAACAACTGACGTTCTTCCAAAGTGAAAGCAAGGCCCTGTAGAATATGAAATGTATACAATAAAATCATCTCTTAATACTTGCATGCAAAAATAATTGAGTATTTTTAAGCGATTTTGATTGAAATCTACAATAATCGTGAAGACAAATGGCGCTGTTTTGATCAAGAAATCGGCTCTTATTTGCACAGTTTTTTGATACAGCCAACGCTTCCTATTCTACACTGCTTTTTAATATTATCACAACCGATCAAAACCCCTGCGACTTAATGTGAACGGCCATAACTAGAATAAAGGTGCTTTTATAGTAAATATTTGGATAGTATTTTAGTTTGAGTACAGGCTATTGAATATAAGTAAGTAAATCGGGGCTGAGTTGTGTCATGTAAATAGAAAAAAAAATTTATTTTTATGCCGATTTTTCGCTTATATACAAAATTAATTTTTTACATCACAACATTTTAAAATTTAACTAACAACCTTCAAACAAATTTAGAGAATTATTGCTTATATTGTTTTTAGTTCTGTAAAGACCGAAACCAAGGCAGCTCGATACCAGGTAATCTTAGTTATGCCATTACCTGGTGCAAACACAACAACAACAAACACTTCATGTATTTTGTTGGTAGAAAAGCGGTATTACTATCATCCGTTTGTTAGCGTATGTGTGTTTGTGTTGTGTATTTTGACAGTTCTACAAGCTGCCCTTTCGGACATTGAGTAGTCGACTACTAAAATAATTAACTTTACGTTAACTTTTATGGACTAGCTTCAAATTGGCTACAATACAATCGATTTGTAATTCACTTTTGGTATACTGGCTATAAGCTAGCTGAAACGTAGTGCAGAGTTCACCCAAAATTAAAATACTAACATACACACACACACGGTAAATAACTCATGAATTAAATTGCCTATTGTCGCATTCGTTTTAAATGTTGCGATGGCTGAGTGGGTTAAGTTGGCTGCTCACCAGTGTTGAGGCTTAGTGGTTCGAATCCCGCCAGAGGCTAACAAAAAAAAAAAAAAGTGTGATGAAATTTAATTTAATAAAATATAATAACTATTACCATCGAAAAATGTAAAATCAGCCTTGATTTGTACATTTTTTTCTGTATGTACTGACTTTTAAGTAGCTAACTTTAAGTTAGTTGAAAAGTAATGCAACGTCGGACAATTGACTACCTCCTAGGACATCGTAATGTTAAAATAGTCAGTCATCTCCATTAAAAATAATCTAAGTGTCAACCACCACCAGTTGTAAAAAAGTTAGCTTATAATTCATTACTAGTTAACTGAGTTGCCGGCAGGGTGCCTTGTCCGAAACTAACCCAAACAAAATTTTTTACTAACACACATACATATGTATGTATGTTAGAGTGAGACATCTAATGTATATATAAATAATTCTTGCAATTATTTTTCAAAATAGCGCGGTTTCCATCAAAAGTAGACCTTTTGTGTGCAAAAATTTTTAATAAAAAATATATGTAAGTGAAAAATAAAAAAGAAAGTATTAAAAATATCAATAATCAAAGTTTTTACAAAATATGCTTATAAAATTTCTTTGTCTCATATAATATCCGTCTAATTCATAAAAATTATAACAGATTTATAAAGCTCTTATTTGACAGATTTTCCATACAAATATGTCAAATAACAGTCTTATAAGCCTATAATAATTTTTATGAATTAGGGGGTATGAGTTTATAATATTTACATGAGCAAGGTGTCCATCAAGAGGATTGAAAGGCCAGAGTTGGACACAGTGGCAGCCTTGCTTCCCTTGCGGTCAGTATCTTCTGGGAAGGAGATAGAGAAAACCTGAAGATCGAAACAACGGAAATGAAATCAGATTCAACAAGCAATAATTTGTTTTATGTTGTTTACAGCTTAAGTACCTCACCAAAATGAAAGGTGCTGTCCACAATGCCAGCAGTGTCATCCTGTGGTCTGTTTATAGACGACCTACTGAACGAGTGTAATTGGGAAAGGAGGTGGGAAAAGCAGGCGCTACCAAAGCTTGTGACCTGCATTCATGTTTTGAGAGGTTATGTATGTGCTTCTATGATATAAGAATACATTTTTATGGTTTGTTTTTATATTATTTGATCTTGAGATTATTAAATATTGATTCTAGATTAAAATCCGTTTTGTTTTCTAATAATTGGAAACAATTACATATATTTATTTACATATTTTCAATATTTCGCCAACAATTTGTTAGCATCTTCAGGAAAATAATAATGATAAGCTGAATTTTAAAATCAAAACTTAAAATTTTCGGAATAATAAATAAAGTACGTTTTCCCTAGGTTTTTGAAAGGGGTTTTACGCCGAGTAGGTGAAAGTGCTTTTCCCAAATATTTTGGTAATAATACTGCTATCAGAATTTGTTTCCCTTCATATTTCCTACGCCCACAATTCTTTCTACACAATTTTTAATATACATATGTATGTACATATTTAAGATGAAAGCAAAACTTCAGATTTTTGACACGTGTTTGTGGCTTCCTGTAAAATTTCGAAAATGTGACTTGGTGTGATTTACCTCCCACCTACAGCTACAGACATTTTAACCTACATAGTTTTGTTTTGATTACAGCCCAGACAGGCAACATGATAAGAGTGTTATAAATGAAGACAATGACTGCATGAACTTAATAAATAATCTCGAATGATTGCAAAATTCTTAATGCTGATGAATGTTGTAATTTCAAATAAGAAAATGATTCTTACTTCTAAACAAAATTATTACAGATTTATTTAGTTTCTTTATCTGTTTGAATTGACAATATGATACGATGCTGAAGAATCTGCTTTGCGTAATATAGCTTTGTAGCATACGTGAGCGGATCGATAATTGTAGAATTATTACGTAGAGCAAGATCACACAAGGCACTTTTAGTTGGGCAATTCTTAAGCTTGATGAAGTATTCGGTGAGGGGTGTAAGTATTGAAAATTAATTTGCCCATACTCGACGATTTTGTTTTGATCTGTCATTCGCTATTTTTTTTCGTTGGCTGGTATTTGGCACTTCTTTTTATTTCTTTTATTAATTGCTTAGCTTTCTCTGTTTCGGCTCGTGGTGTACACATGGGCTTAAAATATTAATGGCTAATAAATAAAGCAAAAAGGTGTTTATGTGAAACTATTTAAATTTACAAGAGTGCATGCAGCATACTTAATAAGAGTATCGTATATGTACATAAAATTGTTGCTAATAAAAACAAGCGTCAAATTGTATGCAAACAAAAGCTAAAGGAAACCCAGAAATTGCTCCTGTGTAGACACGAAAGTATATTTAAAAGAGAGTTGTTCAACTAAAATCGCCTTTTTTGATTTAGAACGTAACACTGCTCTGCAAAAATAATTTTTTTCCTGTCCTTTAAACAAATTGTGTGATCTATAAAGATTTTGAAGCGCTAAGCTGTTCACAATTTGTGTCTATCACATAAAGATTTCTTTTTGTGGAATAAACAATTGTAGATTAGGTTAGGTTGATTAGAGGGGTTTGTTTGCCCATGTCTTGCGACATACACCTAAGCTTTGTTGTGCGCTCCGCGGATTTAATCATGAATAGTTTGACTCATAGGTCTGTAAAAACTCCGTTTCATGCACAATGTTCCTTAATTTGCTCCTGCATATGCTCCGTAATTGGCTTATGTCTGGTAGCGTGTCTCTCCCAAGATGTCGGGATCGTATTTGTGAGCATAAATAGTGCTCTCGAGTCTCGATTAATCAATTTACTTAATTCGGCCCTGATAAGTCTTAGCAGTCACCCGTTTTTTCCTCGTCTGGATCCCCCCATAGAATCCTTGCATTGATTCCCACGGTTTCTACATACATACATATGTAAATGAAATTGCAGCACGTAGCTTTCTTTTAATATGTGTATGTTTTTACGTGACAAGTTACCTTCATGCAGGTTACGATTCGAAACTTGTTGGGAACAAACATATAAAATTTATTAATGCCTGTAAGCTTCCATTATGATAAAATCTTCTTCTAGTTTATTTAAATGTTTTTTTTTTTTTTCTTACGTCAATTGGAACTTATAATATTATTAACCATAATTATTTTTTGATTCGCGGTTATTCTAAATTTATTTCAAGAAAACTATGGTATTGTAATTTGTATATTGTATGGCATTGCAAATTGTATTATAAATTGTTGCACATATAAAAGATGACTGAAAATTTTGTTGAGAACAAGTAAACTTTTGGAATTGCACAAAATTGAACAACTTTTATGGCATTTTTACACACGCTTTATTAAAATTATTTTTAATATATGTATGTATTATGCGCTAGGAAATAAAATATGTACATATGTATGTATGTGCCCAGCGGTAAAATAACCGATATCTAATGTAATGTGTTATTTTAGAAAGTAGAATAATGCATTCACTAGAATCAAGAAAGCAGAAAACGGAAAGTACACACAATGAAAAATTGAAAACCTCATGCTGAACTTGTACAACAATAATAATGATCTAATCTAAAATCAACTCTCTATTTATGAAAATAAAGCAAACGATATGGAAAGAAAGTGAGTCAGAAACTAAAAAATAAAATAAGAGAAAAAGCTATAAATTTTGAGAATAATTTTTATTTGGACTACTGATATACTATATCAAGAGGAATCAACTATAGTTAATTTTAAAATTAATTCCGAATGAATGACAATCGTAGTAATTCAGAAATCACGAACTAAAGAATAGATTTATCTGTATTAATAATCTAACTTATTAGTAGTATTGGGCAAGGGATTTCATTTGAGTGAATCGTTCGTTCTCTTTCAGAAAGTTAATGTGAATTAATTCATTCATTCAGAAAGGATGAAGGAAAGTGAAAATGTATCATTTTTAGCAGGGTTTTGTTTCTTATAACCTCAAATAGGGCGCCTCGAAGGATGAATTGGTAGAGTGTCCTATTAAGAGTCCCCGAGGTCGCAGGTTCGATTCCTGCCGCAGCCTTTGGGTGTTTCTGCAGACAAGCCAAAAGCTTCGCAGTTTTGTGTTTGGTTTAAAAAAAAGTGTTGTATTATAAGTAAAACACGCACTCACAAAATCTAATTATGTATTTTGTTTTTTTAATTAAAATAATAATAATAAAAAGCAATATTTTTGAGGAACAGTCTCCAGGTGGATTTACACAACCACAGGCATTAATTATTTTTATAAAAAGCGCAACCTTAAAAATACTATGAATATTTTTATAAGTAAGAATTAATAAACATAAAATTATTTTTATTAAACAAAATTTAGTAAAATTGAAATTATCAAAATAAATTCAAAATATTGTTGTATGATGTAAGCAAAAAGAAAGTAAATAGAAAGGTCAAAGATATAGAAAACAAATACAGAAGTAATTTATTCTTTCAGTTGAAGGAATCATTCGGTTGAATTAATTCATTAATTCATGAAAAGCTAAACTTTATTCGAAAAACATATAAAAATATGAACTTAATTATTTATTTGCTTTAAGAGCCAATTGAAATGTATTAATTCAGGTCCAAAAATTAACGTTTTCAAAAAATATTTGCTGTATTTTTCAGCTGTCTATATGCCGACGACATTTCGTTGGTGCTAAGCTACTCATCAGTAGACTTGAAAAATTCTTAAAAGTTTGTTTGAAACTTAACTACTTATTTCATAATTCCCATGAACAGAATGAGAATCAAACAAACTTTTAAGAATTTTTCAAGTCTACTGATGAGTTGATTAGCACCAACGAAATTTCGTCGGCATATAGACAGCTCAAAAATACAGCAAATATTTTTTGAAAACGTTCATTTTTGGACCTGAATGAAAAACATATAAATTAGAGTAAAAATGTATTAAAAAGAACTTATTTATTTGATTAAAGAACCAATTGAAATGTATTATTTTGGCTCTAAAAATATACCTCTATGTTTTCTGTCTTTTTCAGCCGTGTATATGCCGCCGACATTTCGTTGATGCTAATCAACTCATCAGTGGACTCGAAAAATCTAAAAATAATGTTTGAAGCCCAACTACTTATTCCAAAATTTAATATTTTATCCCGATTTTAAACTGTGTGACGACCTTAAGAGAAACATTGAAGTTCAGTTTATTTACTTAAATTTTTAAACATCAGCGTTACAAAAATGCTTAGCCCAGCTTACAAAGTTAAAAATCGATCAATAACCAAATAAAAATAAGCGCTCTGTTTCTATTATTCTGTTATTAAAAAAAAATCTAAACCGATTTTTTTGTAATTTCGAGAGTTCACTTAAATATATGTACTATGTACATATGTATATGTATGTACATACATACTCACCTTATTGTATCTTTTGTGCTGCAATTTTTGTAGGCCCGTTATATTTCCGGGAACATCACTATAACTTCTGCTGGACAATCCTCTACAGCCAGGAATAGGGCTTTTTGCGGAATTTTCTGTTCCAACTTTCTTAGAAATTTCCATGCTTTCAAAATTTTAATAACGTTTGCTTATTTCTTTTTAAGTTTTTGGCAGGTAGGATATGTACACATATGTAAGTATGTATGTCTGCTGCATGTACACTTATCGCACTCTAAACCATATGGAGCTGTAAATTAAATTTCAAAAATATTTAGGAGGCCAAAAATTTTCTTCAAACCAGTAGTTGTAATTATATAATCAATTTAGTTTTACACATAAAGTAATTCTTCTACACAAAAAGGCGATTCAAGCCAAATATTCCTGGTTTTGGTCTGTATATGTTGTTATGACAAAAAAAAATTTTTTTTTTTTTGGAGAAATCTTATGATGTGACTGCGTGCGATAAGTATCTACACATTAAACGTTATAAGTTAAATACACACTCAATAAACATAAAATATTTTTTTAAGTGCTTCTGGGGAATAAAGAAAAAATATTTTCTAAAGAAAAAATATTAGATTCTTTTATAGCTACATATGGCTATTTTCTGACACAGAACTTCAAACTTCACAGTGGACTAAATAATGTGCTGTCTGATGGTGCACTGATACGTACAAAAACTAAGTAACGCTCTACGTTTTCTTTTATTTAAATATGTACATGCACAATAAAATTTAATTTCTTTAGTTTCACATATTTTTTTGATGTGCTCTTTTGTTCTACTTAATTTTTGAAAACAAACACAATTGTAACCAAATTTACATCTAAAATAGGAAATTACTTGGGTAGACCGACAGCACATGGGCTGGCGGATGTATCGCACGAAATGCGAATTAAATAGGGTGGAGTTTTTCATCCGCTCATCTGGCTAGTTCAGGCCAAAACCAATAGGTGGTGTGCAGGGCTGATTCCCTAACGGCTCTTCGGGGAGCACAAAGGTACCCAAGTGGACTGGTGTCACGACCGGCAGCCCATGAGACATAACATATGTATGTACATCTAATTTGACAGCTTGTGTTTAAAGATTATTGCTCAGCAATATTTTTTAGCAATAATTACTTAAGATGTATTAAAACATATCTTTACACAGGGCACAAGGCCAAATTCTAGCATTTTTATATGTCTAGTATCAAGGTACTTCTATACCAGGTAGCCGCATAACTACAACAAACATTTCATGTATTTTCTTGGCATATAAACCTTAAATTCTGTCATTCATTTGTTTGCGTTTGTGTTGTGAATTTTAACAGTTTTTCTGGTTAAAGGAGTAATTAGCTAGGCTTGTAAGGATACCTGGTATTGCGGTTCCTTGGTATAGTATATTTATTAGATGGTTTTTTTTTGTTAGAAAAACAAAATAATAAACTTGTATAAATCCAATTTTCTTGAAGTTTCAAGACATTTGTGCGAAATGTCATTTTTAGCAGCAGCCGAAATACATGCAAGCATTGCTCTTAAAAATGTTTTAAACGCGAATATATTCAACTTTCCATCAGACGACAACGAGCTTAAAGTAGAGCAATCAATCAATTTTAAATATAAAAAAAATACAACAAAAATATAGCCATTATGAATGTTCCATCAAATTCTGCTTATAGTGCGTCTACGCTTCTACGTATAATCAAGACGTATTGACTAATTACGCGCAACTTATCACGAGGAGCGAATTCACGTAAATTAAAGTCTGGCAGCTTCGTTTAGAGCTGGCATGCATAGCGATAAGACAAAGCACTATTATTGTCATCACCAAAAAGCGCGTCGTTTTACTTGTTTTTTTATGTGTTAAATACTATTTACAAATTTGTTTTTATTGATGAATAACTTTCCACAAGACACAATTTGAAATCAAACATAATTTGCAGAACAATGACAGAAGAAGATAATGCTGATACAACTTTAACAGCAGCAGGCCAAGAAAGTGATGTGGCGTTTCTGCAGTTTATTGAAATGGAAAATTTTAAGTCTTATCGAGGACATGTAGTTGTGGGACCTTTGAAGCAATTCACTGCAGTTATAGGACCAAATGGTTCAGGTAAGCTATATCAGGTACCATGTACGTTGACGATTAAGTTAAAACTGAAATCTGTGTTTAAAAGGAAAATCAAATTTCATGGATGCCATAAGCTTTGTGATGGGAGAAAAGACCACCAGCTTGCGGGTAAAACGATTAAATGACTTAATACATGGTTCCTCCATTGGGAAACCCGTGTCACGTAGCTGTTATGTTACAGCAAAGTTTTTAATCGGTTCCACTCAAATGGATTTCCAACGTGCTGTTATTGGTGGGTCCTCAGAATATCGTATTAACGGCGAAGTTGTTTCTAGTACCACATACTTGGGGAGGCTTGAAAAATTGGGCATTAATGTCAAAGCGAAAAATTTCTTAGTTTTTCAAGGAGCCGTTGAAAATATTGCCATGAAAACACCCAAGGAGCGTACTGCTTTATTTGAGGAAATTAGTGGGTAAGTCATAAAGCACTCAGGTCCATGGGAGGATTAATAAAAACGTTCGTTCTAGATCTGGTGCTCTAAAAGAGGATTACAACCGCCTAAAGCAAGAAATGGTATTGGCTGAAGAAGAAACTCAATTTACCTATCAAAAGAAAAAGGGTATTGCAGCCGAACGTAAAGAAGCCAAACATGAAAAAATGGAAGCAGATCGTTATGCCAAGCTCAAAAAGGAATATGTAAGAAAATAATTGGTTTGAAAATATCAAAATTTGATACGCTTGCATTTTACTTTCAGAACGAAAAACAAGTGGAATATCAATTATTTCGTCTTTATCACATTGAAAAGGATATACAACGTTTAAAAGAAGATCTTGAAATCAAACAAGAGGAAATCAAAGAAATCGAAAAAAGAAAAGAAAAAGCAGATGAAGTTCTTAAAGAAAAGAAGAAAGAAGCTGGGAAATTGAATCGTGAAATGGCGAAAATCGATCAGGAGTCGCGAGAGTTTGAGACGCAAATGAATAAGAAGCATCCTCTTTATATAAAAGCGAAAGAAAAAGTGGCTCATTGTCAGAAAAAACTCAAATCCTTAGCAAAAACTTTAGAAACCGCCCGTGAAGCTGATAATGCCCATCAGCAAGACATACGGAAACTAGAAAAGCAACTTGCTGAAGTAGAACAAATGAAGAAGCGTTTTGAAGATGAAATCGAAAATGAATCACAGAAACGTGGCAAAAGTGTCCACATGGAAGAGGGATTAGTGCAAGAATACGACCGTCTTAAACAGCAAGCTGAAGCAACGGCAACACAATATCGTTCACAATTAGATTCTGTAAATCGTGAACAAAAATCAGATCAAGATTTACTAGATGGCGAACTAAATCGTAGAGCATCTGTAGAAGAAACTCTTAAAAAATTGACGCTACAACGTGAAGAGGCCATCAAAAGGCGTGATAAACTCATGGATCACATAAAATCGTCACAAACTGCTTTAGAAGAACAGAACAGGATTAAAGATGAGCTTAAGCGTGATGTGGGTTGTTCCAAGGAGAAAATCGCCGAAATCCAAAGAGAACTGGAGAACGTCCGTGACCAATTAGGTGACGCTCGCAGTGATAAACATGAAGACGCACGGCGCAAAAAGAAACAGGAAGTTGTAGAGTTATTTAAGAAACAGGTTCCAGGTGTAGTAAGTTAATCTTATTTATTGTTCAGATCAGGCGTTGTGTAAATAATTTATTTATTAGTACGACCGAATGATTAACATGTGTCAACCCACGCATAAACGTTACAATGTTGCTGTGACCAAAGTTTTGGGTAAATTTATGGAAGCAATCATTGTGGATACCGAAAAGACAGCTCGGCAATGTATTCAAGTAACTTCTTTTATTAAACGCTGTTGAAAAGAAACGAAGATCTTAATTTCATTTCTTTTAGATTCTCAAAGAGCAAATGTTGGAAGTAGAAACCTTTTTGCCTTTGGACTACCTGCAAGTGAAACCGCTGAAAGAACGTTTACGGTATACAAATCTTGATATATTGCTATAAATACTTGCTAAACGAAATAAATATTTTCTTTTTTTTTTTTTGGGGTCTTTCAGTAACATCAGTGAACCCCGAAATGTGAAGCTGGTCTTTGATGTCTTAAAATTCGAGCCTCGTGAAATAGAACGTGCAGTACTTTTCGCTACTGGCAATGCGTTGGTTTGTGAGACTCCAGAAGATGCAATGAAAGTGGCCTATGAGCTGGATCGTTCACGTTATGATGCCTTAGCTTTAGATGGTACCTTTTATCAAAAATCTGGTCTCATATCAGGTGGCAGTCATGATTTGGCTCGTAAAGCTAAACGCTGGGACGAAAAACACATGGCACAGCTAAAATCCCAAAAAGATCGGTTGAGTGAAGAGCTTAAGGAGCTGGTAAAGAAATCAAGAAAGCAAAGCGAACTGGCTACCGTTGAATCACAGATCAAGGTCAGTTGAAACCAAATTTATTATCACCAGCTAGTGGTAACTGTGTAAATTGTATGCTCTTGTGAATTGGATTATTTGTAATGTAAAATGTTAATTCAAAATGATATGCTACAACATTAAGATTTGTTTATAACAATTTAAACAAATTGCAGGGCTTGGAGAATCGTCTAAAATATAGTATGGTTGATTTAGAATCTTCAAAGAAATCCATACAACAATTCGATAATCAGCTCAAGCAAGTACAGGCACAATTGGACGAATTTGGGGTAAAGTACAAAAAATATTGTGCAAACGCAAGTCCATATCTATAAAAAAAACAACTTTGACTTTTTCTTTACAAGCCGAAAATTACAAAAATCGAAACTCGTATGGAAAAAAGAGATGAAAATATACAAGAAATAAAGGAAAACATGAATAATGTTGAAGATAAAGTTTTCGCGTCGTTCTGTCGACGCCTGAACTGCAAAAATATACGCCAGTATGAAGAAAGGGAATTGGTCATGCAGCAAGAAAGAGCGCGCAATCGAGCAGAATTTGAGCAACAAATCGATGCCATCAACACCCAGTTAGACTTCGAAAAGCAGAAGGATACAAAAAGTAAATACTTTTTAAATACATATTGTGCTTACAATTGACATGTATCCATTTTAGAAAATCTTGAACGTTGGGAACGCAGTGTCCAAGACGAAGAAGATGCTTTGGAAGGCTTAAGAGCTGCTGAAAAGCGCTATCTCAAAGAAATCGATCAGGACAAAGATAAAATGGAAAAATTCAAACAGGAAAAACAAGCCAAGAAGCAAGCCGTCGATGATATGGAGGAAGACATATCAAAAGCACGAAAAGAAGTCGCTAATGTGGCCAAAGAAATTCACAATTTTAATTCTCAGTTATCAGCTATCGAAGCTAAAATCGAGACGAAAAAAAATGAACGTCATAATCTTTTGCTACAATCAAAGGTATGCTTTTACATTTCAACAGCTGTATAATATTTAACGTTTTCTCTCTTCAGATGGAATGCATAGGCATACCTCTGCTAAAAGGTTCTTTGGACGATTGTGTCAATCAAGGCGATTCAGAAGTTACCAGCAGCGCGACTTCCTCTTCCTTAATTTTAGAAAAGGAAAATCTGTAAGTACCACAATTTGTGTATCTACAACACAACTCTTTATTTACTGCCTGTTCCTCTGTATCGAAATAAGATCGATTTGATTTTCTCTTTCGAACACTGAGGCGATCGACAAGTCGAAGAAAACATGTAAGTGTTTTCATACAAAATCCGTTCCTCCATCTCGAATATGTTGTCAACACTGAGAACACAAATGTCAAAATCAATCACTTGTTGTTTTGCTATCGAATAGGAGTTTTTAATAAAAAATATAATAAATTAAATTTTAAGGCTTAAGATCTTTTTTATTCAAATTTTTTGCAACAAAACACAAATATTTATTTATTTCAATATTTGTGCGTAAATCTGTCAAATGCGTCCTTAGATAATATCGAAATAGATCAATCAGAAGACGCGATTATGGTTTTTATGCATGGTTCCAAGTCGAGCGCAGGGGTTGGTGGAGTTTTAGATATCCCCCTGACTACAACGGACGATCTGTTTTAGACTACGTAATGAGTATAGGGTCATTCAGGCCGGAATTGCGGCAATAAGGAGGGCGGTAAACTGGATCTGTACTGCCAGCAAGGCCGCCATAAACGCAGGTGCTTACACAATTTCTAGGTTGATTCGTGAGTGCCGGATATCTCTAAATGAGATAGCGAGACATTCAGACCTGGAGCTTCTCTGGATACCTGGACACAACGGTGTGTAATGAGAGATGAACTGGCGAGATCTGGTGCCCCTTTACAACAGGTCTGACGACCGTTTAAAATTATATTACAGAATCACACAATCGTTACTGCAAACGGTGAAATATGTAGTAAAAAATTATTGGATCGTTAAAAGTTACAGAATCGCGTCAGAAAAATTCGGTTGATCGGTGTTAGCGCTAATGTCGCCCAGGTATTGCAGGGATATCTCATTTATTGTTTATCGAGTATTTGCTTAAGTATTCTACAGCTGATGACTGATGTACAGTTTATATCCCTAACGGAGAAAAATGGCACATTTTTTCACGAGGTTAAGAAATAGCAACTCGTATCTAGAGATTTTTTTTTTTTGATTTATGAACTAAATAATTGTTTGGGAATTGTTGAAACTAATTGAACTAACTATTAATACGTAAATCAATCAATTTAATTGGATTCCAAGTTTTTTTTTTTTTTTTGGTACACAATTCACACACTAAAAAAGTGTGTATAAACTGGGGGAAAAAACCCTAGACTAATTTTCTTAATAAATATTTCATAAATAGGAATTTTAACGTTAAAATAAATACACAACTGGGTTCATATATTTCTGGCCTTTTATTTGAGGTTTAATTGTCGGTTTTCAAAATAAAATGTTCATTCAAACCGTCAATACAGAAAACACTTTAATCGTTTTGCAACACATTTTGCTCTTTGTAGCTTTTTCTAGGGGTTTCGAGTCTTCTGACGAATTCAGTGACATCGAAAAAATGTCGCTGACATATAGACGCCTGAAAAGCTAGACAGAAAAGAATAAAATTAATGATATCATGCAAAGCAATTGGCACAACGGTACCTTTCTAGGACCCAGGTGGTCCGTGTAACACAACATAATTGTACATGTACGACTGACGAGACAAAATCTAGATCATTGGCTTGTGTCTTACTATTTCTCTTTTGCTGTTTCGATGTTGGTAAACATTAAATTACAAGTATAAAATATGCTGCCCTTTTAATTTTAGTATTGAAGTTGACTACTCCAGCTTACCACGAGATGTTTGTAAACTCAAAGACGATTCAGCGTTTAAGAAAACAAACGACCAGTTGCAGAAAGATCTGCAAGCTAAACTGGATGTCTTGGAACGCATTCAAACGCCCAATTTAAAAGCGATGCAAAAGTTAGATCGGGTTACGGAAAAAGTACAATCGACCAATGAGGAGTTTGAGCAGGCCCGACGGAAAGCGAAAAAAGCCAAGGCTGCATTCGAGCGTGTTAAAAACGAACGTGCCGAAAAGTTCATACGTTGCTGCAATCACATATCAGATGCAATTGATGCCATCTATAAGAAACTGGCCCGCAATGAGGCCGCTCAAGCATATTTGGGCCCAGATAATCCCGAAGAACCTTACTTGGATGGAATCAATTATAATTGCGTGGCTCCCGGTAAACGTTTCCAGCCGATGAGCAATTTGAGTGGTGGCGAAAAAACTATTGCTGCTCTTGCTTTATTATTCTCGATACACAGGTAAATGTCGTACGTAGTGAATGAATTTCTACTCTGTGTAATTTTTCTTACAGTTTTCAACCTGCACCGTTCTTTGTGCTGGACGAAATCGATGCTGCACTTGACAACACAAATATTGGCAAAGTCGCTTCGTACATACGCGATCACACTACAAATTTGCAAACCATTGTTATTTCCTTGAAAGAAGAATTTTATGGGCACGCGGACGCCTTGGTGGGCATTACTCCTGGAGTAAGTGGTTTTCTTAAATTCAAATTCCCGCAGCCTTGTATGAAAATTTGTTTACTATTTATTACAGGAGGGCGACTGTTTGGTTTCCAATGTTTATCTTTTCGATTTGACTTTATTCCCTGACAAATAATCCTTTTTTAAGCTCTTCATTTGGTGTGCAAAGTTTAAGCGGTTTTTAATTTTGCTAAATTAAGAGTTCTTCTGTTATGAAAACAGAAATTTATAATGTTTCACTCAAAGCATAAACTCTAGAAGATCTAGTTTTTTTTATAACTAATCTGTATTTTAATTTATTAATACTTACATATACATACATATATATATACATGCACATTTAAGAATTACCTAAAATATTGAAAATGAGGAAAATATTTACATACAAATGCTGTACATTTTTTTTGACCATAAAATAAAAATAGTGTAAATTAAAATTTCGTTCAAAAATGCTTTGCTGTGTGTTTCTCTTATGGTTTGAACAAAGTAATGGCGTGTGACCGAAGCTGTGAGAAAGGCTACTTTTCCTGATCCTTTCCTTTTTTAAATATATTAATTCAGGTCCATAAAATAGACCTTTCAAATGTTTTCTGTCTTTTTCAGCTGTCTAGATGCCGCCGATCAACTCATTACCACCAACGAAATGTCGGCTCTCATTTTGTTCATGGGAATTGTGGAATAATACTCTTATTCAAAAAAAATTATATCAGGTTTATGATGCTGTCTGTTATTTGACAAATTTGTATGGAACATAAGAGTTTAAAATATTAAAAATATTTATTATGAATAAGGCCCTAAGTAGTTAAGTTTCAAACATTTTCTTAAGAATTTTCGAGTGTACTGACAAGTTGATTAGCACCAACGAAATGTCGGCGGCATTTCCAGACAGCTGGAAAAGACAGAAAACATTTGAAACGTCTATTTTTTGGATCTGAATTAATACATTTCAATTGGCTCTTAAAGCAAATAAATAATTAAGTTCATATTTGGATTTTTTAAATATTCAAGCAACTGGTAGTTTTTTTTCCTACATATCCACACGTACATACGTATTAGATATATGCACATGTCTATGTAAGAGATCAAAAATTAAGTTTGTTCGAGGTAATTCCGGTTAAAAACAGGTAAAATGAGAGTAAACGAAAAATACTCTCAAAAAACTTGCCCATTTTACTTGGGACACACGAAACCACGTTTCAAGCCCGAAAATGTTGAAACAGCTGTTTTCTCGTGAAAACCTTGAAGTGCAGATAAATGTACAAACACACATACATATGTATGTACATACATATATCAATGTTTTTGGACAACAAAGATTGATGGTAAATTGAATGTAAAGGGTGTTTTTTGGATGTATAGAACTTTAAGTTGCAATAAATACAACAACGATGGATTGTTCGAATGAAATGAATTTTATTTATCCGAAAGATATTCCTGTGGCATTACATTTTAGATATGATTTCTGGCATATGACCGCCACGACTGGCGCGGATGTAGTCCAATCTGGACGTGCAATTTTCGATGACTTTTTCCAACATTTGTGACCGTATATTATCGGCAATAACACGGCGAATGTTGTCTTCCCAGTGGCTCCACAGAAAGTAGTCTAGCGGTGTTAAATCACAAGATCTTGGAGGCCAATTCACAGCTCTAAAACGTGAAATTAGGCGGTCACCAAACGTGTCTGTCAATAAATCGATTGCGGTGCGCCGTCTTGTTGAAACCACATCTCCTGGACATCGTAGTTATTCAATTCAGGAATGAAAAAGTTAGTAATCACGGCTCAATACGGATCACCATTGACTGTAACATTTTGGCCATCATAGTTTTTGAAGAAGTACGGACCAATGATTCCACCAGCCCATGAAGCGCACCAAACAGTCAGTTTTTCTGGATGTAACGGTGTTTCGACATACATACATACATTGAGGATTAGCTTCACTCCACATGCGGCACTTTTGTTTGTTGACGTAGCCATTCAACCGGAAGTGCGCTTCATCGCTAAACAAAATTCGCTTATGAAAATCGGGAACGACGGCAATCTCGTTTTGCACTAAAATTGCACTATTTGCAAGCGTTGTATTTTAAATATATGGAATAAAAAGTATTTATATTTCAAATACACAACCTTCATGTATTTTGTATTTTAAATACATCAGAGCATGTACATATTTTGCCCATCACTGTTGGCATCACATCACAAACTATAGCAACTCCCAGCCCGAGAAAGACATTTTTTTGTTGGGAAAAATGTGTATTTTTTACGTTTCAAACACTACAACTTGGCTGTTTATCACACGATTTGGGACAACTATGTCTAGTTGGAAAGGTAGTATAAATCTCTTGAGACAGAAAAGTCTGTTGGCAAACAACGAAGTTATTCAAAAATACAACAAATCTCGCTATTCACTACATTTATCATTATCAAATCCTGTTTCGAAATGAACTAAAAAATTTAAAGCTATTCTTGTTCTCCATCGAATTCCAACAAAACAGAATTGGCACTTGAGAACCCCTGAATAATTTTTCTCTCAACTTTTGTAAGCCGTGCAATTTTCCCAGATTTATCAGAATTGATTGTGAAATAGAACTGGGTATTATTTTGGATTTTCCGATAATGGAGTAACTACATTTGAGCATTAACACCGGTATTCATAAGAAATAAAACATTGTTGAAACACATTTTACAAAAAATTTTTCATATAAAATTTTTTCTAAAATGTTTTTGAGCAACGTTTTATTTTTTATGAATACCGGTGTAAATATCTAAAAAAGTACAAATACTCAGCACCCTTTACCTTAACACTATATTCAATACTTCACCGGAACTAACAATCGGTTGATTGATTTTATATGTTTTATCCCAAAAAGGCACATCAAATACCAGACTGTTTGAGCTTTTTAAAATAAATTCAAAATCAAATTCGGATATTCAAATTGCTTGGTGAATTTATAACTTTATGATTTGTTTTACTTCAAAGGGCTTTACGTGTTAATACGAGTAATAAACGAAAAAAAAAAAAATTCTATTTTTCCATCTTAAAGAAGAAGAGTTGTTATTTGTTTTTTTTTTTATTAATTAAGTTTTGTTTCTGTTTATTTAAAGATTTGTTGGTGTACTTTCCTTGTCAGTTTTATTGTTTTTTTTTTTTTTATTTATTGTAACTTTGTATTTTGTGTGTGTTTTCTTTACAATTTGATTTTGTTTATTTATTTTTTGAATAAATATCATTTTTATATATCGGCTGATATTCTTTTGTAGTTTGTTTATTTGTTTGAACACAAATTCAATGACTTTCAGCTTTTTGTTGCAGGACCTTTATTACTGTAAAGAAAATGAAAGGAAAAAGAAAATTTTAATTAAAAAAATTTTCAACAAATTTAAGGTTAGATAATTATAAAATAATTAGTGAATATTAGTATCTAGTATCTTCTTGAGCTAAAGGTGCTAATATAATATATTTTTTATATACATTTCCTTCGGATACCTTCCCATAATATTTAAAACTGTTGATTAGTTTTTTCTTTTTCAAAAATAAAAACAGACATACATATTTGAAAGAATAATATTTTCAACGGTTAATTACCTGGTACATATGCAATTATACATATGTATGTATAAAATAGAAAATGGGTGTGTTTAATATAATTCTAAATTTAGGCAGAAAACATACAACAACTTGGAAGGCTGAGTGGCATGAGTGTCGCTTTAGCGAGATGAGCCCCTGTGTTCAAGGACGGATGCTGACGAGAAGTGTGGCGGCTTCGAAACAGCTGGTTGTCCACCCTGCTAAATGTCTTTGATGATGTTTTCTTTGTCTTATTTAATTAATATCAAACACAAAACTAATATAGAAAGCACTTCCCTGCAAGAAATGGCTGATGGAAACTAACACAGTAACAGCTTATTTACTAACACATGCAAAGCAATTTTATAGCTTTCAGCGTTGCCATTGCAATGATTTTTTTAATATTTTGATTTTCCCGTATTAGTTTGGTAATTTCATTTGGAACTACGTTTAGGCATTAATGTTTTTTTTAGGATCATTTGAGGTTTTTTCTTTGAAAAAAACATAGTGCTGTGAATGTTTTTTCCATATGATTCAGTTTTCTATTGTTAAAACTGCTATTGACTACTCTTTTCCTCCTAATTTTATCTAAATATGTCTAAAATAATTTATTTTGTTCTCCTTGTATAGTTTTTTTTTAATTATTCGAAAAAACTCGTTTTTTTTTTAATTAGTAATAAAGAAATAAATAGCATTGCATGTAATTTTGTGGGCAGTTTGAAAAAAAGATTTCGAATGATCGCTTTGCTGAGGTGGTAACGCTGGTTAAAAAAATAGCTCACACGTACACGAATGTTTACATCACTTTTTTTCATTTTGCCCTTAAGCAAATGATAGAAACCCTGATGTATGAATCCATCAGCTGATGGATCATATGACCGACACTATTATTGCAGGGTTAAGCCCGATAAAATTAATGTTTTTTAGATTTTAGTTCCTTGGAATTGAGAAAGATTCATTTTTGTGATAAAATTGTAGTGATCAAACATTTTTAAAGAAGACAAGTAAAGTAAAGTCATGACCTGGGGGCTCGAAGCGGTGTCTGTGCTGCTGCTGAGCTAATAAGTTTTCAACTTTACTTTTCTTGTCTTGTCTTCTTTGAAAATGTTGACCACCACAATTTTGTCACAAAAATATATGACTGTAAGAAACAAAAGTGTTTTATTTTCGATATCAGCTCCAAAAATAGATCTTACAAATATTTTCTGTATTTTTCAGCCGTCTTAAAGCAAATAAATAATTAAGTTTGTATTTTATTTTTCAAATTCTTAAAATGTGAAAGACGGAAAAAGAAAATATATTTTTCTTTCAAATCTGGTCTGTAACTGTTTCTATTTCTGTTCTTGTTTTTCAATATTATTGGCCGGAAGAAGCTCTTATAGAAGACCTTCAGCTGAACAAAATACTAGTATTAAAAATACGAAGGGGGTCGAATAAACTAAACATCAAAAGTATTGAAGGACAAACAAAAGTGATTTTAACATTTTCTATTTAAATATATTGTTTTAGGTCTAAAAATAGACGTCTATATGCTGCCGACATTTCGTTGATGCTAATCAACTCATCAGTGGACTGGACAAATGCTTAAAAGAATGCTAGAAACTTATTCCATAATTCCCCATAAATAAAATGAGAATCAGAAAGGTTTAAACAAGTCTTTAATACATGTTTAATAAAAAGTTTGCTTGAACATTTCTGATTCTCATATTGTTCATGGGAATTATGAAATAAGTAGTTTGAATTCATCCTTCGTTAAAAGTCTGCATAAGTGTTGAATCCGAAGCGAACCGAATTTAGTTAGATGAAATAAGTAGTTAAGTAGCAAATATTCTTTTAAGAATGTTTCGAGTCTACTGATGAGTTGATCAGCATCAACGAAATGTCGGCGGCATATAAACCTAAAATAATACATTTCAATTAGCCCCTATAGCAAATAAATAATTAGTTATCAATTTTGAATCTTCTATTTATGGCAACTGCAAATTATTATTTTAGTTCCAAATAGACCTCTGAAAAAGCTAGACAGAAAACAACTGTTCAGAGATCGGTTTAAAGCTGAAATAATTATTCAAGGACACAATACTATTATTGTTAGCTAAGCTATAGAGTTAGAACTTTATAAGTTTTATGTTCAATAAATTTTATACATCTGTAAGAACTTACATTGCTACATATTTAAGGCTATCACAGTGTATCTTATACTCCATTGGCACGGTAACAGGTATATTTAATATCCTACGTAGTGTATCTCGGATACGTGTCGTACTGAAGTAATCAGAGGCATCGCGATTCCAAACCGATAGTGTACCTTCCTGCACCAAAGTAAAAAGAATGTGGGAAGAGAAAATATTAAAATTGAATTCAAGATGAAAGAAATAAGAAAATAGCATCGAAATGAAGACAACCAACCACAACAGTAATGAACTCATTTTTATTAATTAACTAACATTTGTACTCTGGCAGAGCAAATGTCGGTTAAGTGTAGTACACAGGTAATATACATAGTATATCGCTGGCTCAGTATTACAAGCAGTGTGACCAGATCAGTTTTGTCAGATGAGGGTATTTATCCCCAAATCGGGGATATTTCTTTTTGAAATGGTGGTAGAAAAAATTGCTTTTGGGGATTGGACAATTCATTTTTGGGGATATATTTTTACTCTAGCGGTTTTTTCGGAGAATTTTTTCTTCAACATTAAACACGTTTTTCTGCTTACGTTTGTCCTAATTTCAACACAGCACAGCTCGTTTATTTGTTATACAAATAATATGACTTAAATATTATTAATATTAAGTTGGCGCTGAATCTCCGCGTTTTAGTGACCTCACAGAGTATGTAAAGGGTGTTTTTTTTCGATGTATAAAACTTTAAGTTGGCATTACTGTTCAAGATGGTGACCGATTTAACAGCTGTCAATTCTCAGCAATTTATTCTCAGTTTAGTTTGGCAATTTATCATGAACGGACTCACGCCTGAACAACGCTTGCAAGTAGTGCAATTTCAGTGTAAAACGAGATTGCCGTCGTTCCCGATTTTCATAAGCGAATTTTGTTTAGCGATGAAGCGCACTTCTGGTTGAATGGCAACGTCAACAAACAAAACTGACGCATTTGGAGTGAAGCTAATCCTCTATGGTATGTCGAAACACCGTTACATTCAGAAAAACTGACTGTTTGGTGCGCTTTATGGCCTGGTGGAATCATTGGTCCGCACTTCTTCAAAAACGATGATGGCCAGAATGTTACAGTCAATGGTGATCGGTATAGAGCCATGATTGCTAACTTTTTCATTCCTGAATTGAATAACTACGATGTCCAGGAGATGTGGTTTCAACAAGACGGCGCACCACAATCGATTTATTGAAAGACACGTTTGGTGACCGCCTAATTTCACGTTTTAGAGCTGTGAATTGGCCTCCAAGATCTTGTGATTTAACACCGCTAGACTACTTTCTGTGGGGCCACTGGGAGGACAACATTCGCCGTGTTATTGCCGATATACGGCCACAAATGTTGGAAAAAGTCATCGAAAATTGGACGTCCAGATTGGACTACATCCGCGCCAGTCGTGGCGGTCATATGCCAGAAATCATATTTAAAATGTAATGCCACAAGATTATCTTTCGGATAAATAAAATTCATGTCAATCGAATGGATTCATCGTTGTTGTATTGCAACTTAAGGTTCTATATATCGAAAAAGCGCATGCTTACGTTTTTTTTTGCAGAGGATACGAAAAAAGTGTTGGAAGAGATTACGAAGTAGGAATGGCGCAATCCACTTTTTGCAAAGCACTCTCTAAACTGTTGGATGCTTTAGAAAAGTCTCTGCGCAGAACGGATAAAATATCCATGGATAAAATTCCATTCATGATCTTTTTTAATAGGAGGGCCAGTTCTTCTTTAAGCGTATACCAAAATTTGGCCACCACATCTTTAGAAACCTTTACAAAACCACAAGCAATGGGTCGGTTATTTTGCACCCTATTGAGAAGCATGTCATGTTGCACATTATTTATTGATTTAGAGCTAAAAATAGTTTTCAGCTAATTTATATATCCATTAAAATGTAGCAACTACTTGCATTTTTTTTTCTAGTTCCCCAAAGAAAATAAAATGAACAACAAATTGATACAAAAAATGGGAAAATGTCTTTGAAAAATCCATTCACGATAAGGGAAAATTTCGAATGGGAACACATTTTATGGGAAAAGTTATTCATGATTGCACGTTTGGGAAATGGGAAAAATTTTAGGGAAACAAATTTTCACGATAGGGGTGAATAACACAATTCAACATTTTGTTTGTTGCTGTCAGTGTATTTCTGTAAGCGAACGAGTGATGTCGAGTGATGCCACCGCAGGCCTGTATTTTAATTTTACCTTGTATTTTAAAATCCAGTTTTTAAGAAGCAATTGTGGGGGTATATTTTTGAAAGTATCAAAAAGTAAAATTTGTTTTGAACATGCAGATTATTTATTGTTAAAAAATCTTTACTTATAATATGTATGTACTGATTAATTCTAATGTAGAAATGTGCAGTTCGCGAACTAACTTGTTTGATCGAACTACTCATGCGACTGAACTAAAGGAGCCACTCATAACAGCGGTCGCTGATCTATCTCGTTTTGGTTGCCCTTTTACTACATTTCCTTTCAATCTCAATCTCACTAAAATGTTAACACTATCATTTTGGGAAGGGGAGGAAAAATTTGTTTGAGCGAAAATGGCGCTAGTTTTGGTCCAGAGGCGCCCGGCAGCATGTTTGTTGCTCCCTTGTATCCAGGTGGTCGCAATTCGATTCGCTTCAACATTATCTCTCGAGTTGTCTTACCTTTTTGTTGTCGTTTGTTAACAGCTTTGACAACTCAGATGATAAAATCGTGGAAAAATGTTGAAGCGAATTGGAATGCGGGCACCTGTAATAGATTCGCCTTGCTGCCAAACGTGGCCAGTAGTTGATTTTTCTGATCTTTCGTTACTGCACATGAAATTTTGCAATACTTAGCCAACGATATGCTCTCAAAATTCAGCATTTTGATACAATTGTTTTTGTTGTTGTTGTTGTTGTTGTTGTACTTCAACTTGTTTAAAAAAAATAATGAACGAGCAGAAATGAAATTGAAAGTGTTTTTTAATGGTGTTTTGAAAATTCGTGTTATTGAAACTGTTACTTAGTTTTTCATGTTGGTTCTTTGCAAATTAAAACTACATTGCTGATATTTTTATTTAATAATTTTTATTTCTTCATCAATGGAATATTTTGAATTTTTTGTTATCTTTTTAGATCAATTAATTTAATATGTTTTTAATCAATCCAAATAAAAAAAGGAAATACTAATATAATTAATATAAATTGTCATTATTCTCTTCTTCTTTTTTTGTTAGTTTTACGCATCTTTTTTTGTTTTCAATATGTTGTAATTCTAACACTTAACTTTTTAATTCAATAAATATAACTAATTTTTTGTTTG
This sequence comes from Sturmia bella, assembly GCA_963662145.1. Taxonomy (NCBI): domain Eukaryota; kingdom Metazoa; phylum Arthropoda; class Insecta; order Diptera; family Tachinidae; genus Sturmia; species Sturmia bella. The sequence continues at coordinate 31,883,671 of OY759168.1, read as the reverse complement.
TTTGTTGTTTGTTTTATATTTGGTTTTTGCTAAGGAAAGAGAAAATATATATGTATGTATATGATTAATTTGTTGTTTTGCATTATTAGTATATTATTTGTAGTATATTTTCAAACTTTTTTTAGATTATTTTCTTTAAGTGGTTTTAAATTTTCAATAATATAGTTAAATTCAAATGTTTTAACACTCAATGAGTCTATTTTGTTTATTATTTTCTGTTCATTTGCTTTTTATTTCATTTTCGTTTCAGTTGCAAAAAACTTTTTATCAATTTATCAAAAAATTCCTGTCTGCTTGTGAAAAAATGCCAGATAGAAAGAATATTGATTGATATTGGCAACATTGTTTTGTTTAATAGCACATACCTACAACACGACCAAGCTGAGCTTTTCCTCAGCTGTTTTTATCAGAAGAAAATGGGAACAAGTTTAAAATAAAATAAATTCAGCCTATCGTGCGATGATAGGCTTAACCCAATTCACTTAACAAACGAAGGAAGTGCAGTTCGAGTTTCGTCAGATGAAAATATTTTCAAATATACTTACTATGTATGTCGTGAGATATAGTTTCAGTTTCTTTTAGGTTGATGCCCTCTAGTTTTTTTTAACTTAATTTTGTTCTTATTATTTGATATTGTAGCAAGTATTCTGTGAAATTCTGGCTTCTATCTTTCACGGTTTGAAAGTTGCTGGTAATTTTAGGTTTCTTGTCTGGGGACACCCTTTAGTTTTCCACAACAACTTTTCATTCAAATGAAAAGTCAAATGCGTATCATTTACTACAGCCCATAAAGCGAGCACATTGTATGGCTTGTTGCTAGCCTAAATAGTAACAATGGCAGCCCTAAACAAAACAATCAAAGATAAAAACATAAGTTTTGCCTCAGTAGCTCAGTAGATTTTCCCCCTGCAGGAGTGTTGCGGATAACTTGTTGTATTTCTGTGGCAATATGGAAGAGTAGCTTAAGTCGACATAAGATAGAATTGAGTTAAGGCGTTTGGCACATTACAGAAGCAAATGCGTTTAAATGTGTTTGGTCAGTTTTGAAAAATTTTGTTTTTTTATGAATGTTATGTACTTTTACTTTTTAGCTTATTCCTAATAAATATTTATTAGGGTCTTATTCCAAATAAATATTTTAGGTTTATTAAACTCTTATTTGACAGATTTTTCATTCATCCAAATATGTCAAATAAGAGCCTGAATAAGCCTGAAATAATTTTTATGAATTAGGGGGTAAGTCTTTTGAATCAACAATGCATTGATCAAAACAACACATAATTTTGTTTACATATTCAGATTTTACATTGATCATATAACGGAATCGCTTAACTTCACTTAAGCTGTATAAATGTTAACCTGGAAAAAATAAAGTCATTATTTTCAAACAACTTATGTTTACACGAGTTTTTAATTTTTCGTTAAAAACAATAATATCTTTTTATAAACTTGAATAAAATCTCTTCACCCATATTCATAAAAACTATTGAAGGTTTATTACACGTTTATTTGACAAATATTATGTAGAAATATGTCAAATAAGAGCTTCATAAACTTACAATAATTATTATGAATATGGCCTCTTATGTTTATTAAACTTCACAATACATACTTTTTATTTAAACAGAAGCGCTTAACCCCCGATTTTTGATGACTTGGGATTTAAATACAAAATTAGTAAATTTTCCTCAAAATTTAAGTTGGATTTAAAATAGCTTTCTGTTTTACGGTCTAAAACTATTTTTGGTAATTAATTGTAATAAAAGTACGGCAGCACAATGTAAGTGTCAAAATATCATCGATAACTCAATAAAAAACAGCTGTTTAAACAAATTTGGAAGCAAGTGAAATTGTAAAAAGTTTAGAAAATATTAAATTGTTTTGTAAAAATGATTAAAATGAGTAGCAAAATGTTAAAAGTAATCCCAATTTCACTGCCACAGAAGTTGATTACCTTCTGGAAATAATAAAAAATCAAATTATGAAACAAAAATAAAACATGTGCAATTTTCTTAATTTGCAGAACAAAACCAAACTGTCAAAATCATATGGCAGTACGAAAAACTTAAATCGATTTTAAATCCGCACGCCAGGCCGTTTAAGTTTGATTTAAATAGCAACTGTTTGACTCAATTTTGTATTTAAATCAAATTTAAATTGAAATGGCATTTAAAATCCAAGTCAAAAATTGGGGGTAAATTACCTAAGGTCCAGTGCAACGCAAATTTCAGTTTCGAAAAAGCGCTTAAGTAGAAAATGCGTAACATCTTCTGAATTCAAATGAACATGTTACCTTACCAATATATGTTACCAATTAATTCATTAGCTATTCGCAAACCTCAAGCGGAATAAAAACTACACAAAATTGATTATATCTCAATACTTCAATTTTCCACTTAAGCTATTCTTCCATATTGCCACAGATTTATTTATCCTTTTTTATGCAAAGCTCTCTACATGCTCCTCACTACCTTAGAGGAACCAGTGCAACATGTACATATTTCGATAAAGTGTGTAAAATTCACTATCCTACTGAATCGTACAATCTATTTATTAAAAATGACATGTGTGTCCGTCCAAAAAGTGTGAGAGGCTGGTCTAAAATAAAACTGTTTGTGTGTGAAAGATTTTTTGGTTTACTAATTTTTCGAAAATTTTCAAAAAGTATCTAATACCATGTTCATACATGCGCCTTTATTGAGGTAATCGCAATAAAGTCCATTATTGAGCTCAATATTCCATACAAAAAGTCAATAAAGTTATTGCTCAATAAACTCTATATTGCTTTAAATATTGAGAAAAAGATGGAACACAACACTGTAAGAGATGTGTTTAATAAGCAAAAGTATACAACGCGAAATGAATGACGTGATAAATGTAAACAAAAGCAAACAAAACAAAATAATAAAAAATAAAAATAAATACAATAAAAATAAAAACATTGCAGCATTTCCAAATTTTTATTTCAATTTCTTTTTGTTATTGCCGTTTTGGAGTCATAACATGAACGCACTACTTGTACAAGTTCCATATTTTTATTGTACAACACTGAAATCTTTTTAATAAAAGGCAGTTTTTCTTCCATTTTTCTTATTGGAAAATATTTTTCACTTTTTTTTCTCACTTCCAAAACAAAAACAACAGCTTTTTTTCAGCTGTCAGATACTAATTGAGTTAGCGCAATATTTGTATGTATGAACGCAAAAAATATTATGTCAATAAACTGAATATTATCTCAATTAAAAATGCATGTATGAACAAGGTATAATTCTATGCGATCAGAGTTGCCTTTTTCAAGTTGTTTACAAAAGTATAATAGTGTGACCGTTTCGATGCGACTTTTTAAAGTAGAACAGAATTCTATCAGATTTAGCCAGCAATTTTCAGTGACTGAATCGTACGATTGTATGTACATAGCTTCTGCTAACACAATCTATACATATACATATATGTATGCAGCTCTAAATCATAATACTGCAGTTGTAAATCAGCGGCCAAATCATCGCATTCAAGATAAAACGAACTCCTTCGCTTATGCTGCGCGTTTGTTGTTTATTTTGTTTTACATTAGTTTTACTCGATAGATTTTATTCGATATCGAATGCGACGATTTGGCCTCCGCCAAATTGTTTCTCTGCACTTAACTATTTTGTAGCGGTCCCTTTGAGGAATTTCGTTATTAACCGCGCAGCTACTTCTTATGTGAGGGGCATAATGCGTGTCCAGTTAGTCACAACATAATTGCAAAAATACTGTTAATACCATCCTGGTCATAAGGTCTGGGTTACTTGGATCATGTTGTGCAGTTATGCTTTACAGTTTTACTTTGTTAAGTACATAGATATATATGTATGTACTTGCTTAGCTAAATAAATACAAAATACTGTCACCAATAATAGAATATGCAAAATTTGAAAAGAATTTGCAGAAATCTGCAGTATTAAAAATTGTACATTTTTTCAGAGAAGGAATTATTGCTTTACCCTTTTTGTTGTTGTTGTTGTTGTATGGATGTATTTAAATAGATTTTTGTTAGAACGAAAAACTTTCTTTTATTGATTCATGTTTTTATTCATGTATGTGTTTGTGTATACCTTGGGGCGTGTATCGTTGGGGGCGGAGCATTTTAGTTTTAACAAATGTGTGTTATTTTTTATGTGCTTTTTATTACATGGTTGTTTTTTTTTTTTACATTTTGTATACATCATTTTTTTTATTTCATTTCAGTTTTTATTTATTTATTAGCATAGAAAGATTAAATATAAATAAGTCTGGAGTTTTTATAAAATTAATTTGTTTTTCGTTTGGTTATTTATTTATGTTTGTTTGCATTTTATAAATATTAAACTTAGCTTATTCTTGGGATTGTTAAATAAGTGATAAATTGTTGTTCTATTCTTATTGTTTTTTAAGGTAAACAATATAAATTGCACATTGATATATATGTATATAATTTTGTTTTAAGTTAATAAGTTTCAATTCTTTCACTAGTTTTTTTTTTAGATTTAAAAGTTTTTTCTTCGAAGTTTTTTTTTTTTGATGAGTTTTATAAAAAACCAAAAATATGTTCACTACTTTTTATACCTTACATAAAATTGTTAAACAAAGGCTTTGCTTTTTCTTCAATTAGACCTTCTTCTTTAACAAATTTTAATTTGAATAACGTTCATAACAGAAAATTTACCACAATAAAATACTGAAAATTTCCTATTATGACACTTTAAGGTGTCATTGTTACAATCATGTGTATGTCGTCTCATGGAATGGAATCCATAATATTTATAGCATGCGTTTTTATTTTTATTTCGGTATATAAAACATGTGTATGCTGTGTCTTATGTAAATTTTATTTTGTTTAGTTTCTTCATCTTGTTTTATTTTAATTTTATTTTGTTTAAATTTGAAATACTATTATTGCTTTTTTGGATATTTGTATAAACGTTAATATGCACATTATATTTTTTTTTTCTTAATTTCGCTGATTTTATCTTTTTATACTTATAGTTTGTATTTGGAGGATTTTTGTTTTATTTTGTTGTCATGCATCTGTGGGTTTTATTGCTGAAGTTGTTTTGATTTTATTTTAAGAAGAAGTAATAACAAATGTAGTGTTTTTTTTTCTGGTTCAAGAAGAAAATATAACAACTGGCAAATACTGAATATCTTTAGCAGTTATGAAAATGCTCATATCCAATATTTCTTTTGCAAAGAAACCATTTTCGATTGCAGTTTGATTTGTATTATTTTACGATTAATTTTTTTAGCTACAAATGTGTACTTAGATACATATATGTACATATGTACGTTGTGTATACAAAACTACTTGCCTCATTCAGTGGCTTAAAAAAGTTGATATGCTTTTTATTAACTTGCTGACATTTCGTTTCAAATCTAATCGTCTGTTTCTTTACAAAAATATAAATAAAGGTTACTCATTGAACCCGGAGAAATTAATGTGGAACACTTCGAGGCCAATCTAATTCACAATGCTACGAAATGTAATAGTAAAAGTGAGGTTACACACGAATTAATATTTGTCTGCTTTTTATAAAAATTTTCTAAAAATGTAGTTACACTCACATGGATACAATAACAAAAAGAGAAATATGTAATAACATAAAATTTTACAAGAACATATATTGAGGTTATGTTTGCTCAATGAGCATATACAAAATTTAGAGCAAATTTGCATTTGGTCCTGCAATGTTTTTGTAAAATTATACAATTGCTGAACAAAGATTACCTTAATATACATGCTATTGTTTTTGTGTTCTCCCCCGCTCTTCTATTTTTGTAACCAAGTGTATATACATATGTGCATTTTTAGTTATTGTATTGGTCTCGTCATTTGATGTGTGATATTTGCCAGTGCGACTGCACCTTATGGAATTTTCTAGATATTTATAAAACAAACATTTATGCCGTTTTCGTGTCTACAGCAAAGAGCTAAATTTTTAATTTTGTATGGCCACCAAAATTCTAAATGGCATTGTTTTATTAATTTTTTTTTTAATTATTTATGGTTATGGTGATATTTTCTTTTGATCCTAGTTTCACTGAAATCTTGGGAAAAAAGTGAAAAATAAATGCGTAATTTTGTGTAGAAACGAAAACGGCATTCGATTATCGGGGTTGCAATTATTTCGCAGCCGAAAGGTATGACATCGCCGATAATTGAAGCACAGCAGCGTAAAACGTTTTAGGGTTTAAATCGTGACATTTTTAGCAGATGCAAAATACGCTTTTTAAGGGCGGGAACATATTTTTTGTTAAAAAAAAAGATTTCGCTTATTACAAATAACACCAACAAAAACACTTTTTTTCACATTTTGTTGAGGTATGCATTTTGTTTTAGTTATAAGCTCATTTTTCACATGTTACGTCGGAAACGACATCCTTAAGCAATATACAGAAAACAATTAAAGAGGTCTTTTTACAGCTAAAATATTAAATTTTGAATTGGCTTTAATAGCAAACATTGAACTCAGGCTTGAGCGCAGTTCAACTATTTCCCGACTACTTATTTCTTTTACACACAATCTCTCATTTTTGCATCTGCCTTCAGACCGAGTCACAGCTAAACTGAAATATATGCTATAACTTGCTAAGAACTTTGTTCCGATCAGTAAATCTTCATCCATGTACAAGAGTTGGGTAACTTTTAACTTTTGTTGTACGTTGATAGCAAACAAAAATTTTCTTCAGATTTATTGAGACTTAAAACAATACAAAGTTGTATAAATTACATGAAAATTGAAAAAAAGAAAACTTGGGACAAACAAGAAAAAAAAAAAACTAAAATACATATGTAGGTATAGTAAAACAAATAAATAAGCTTTAATCGATAAAACCGACAAAAAACTTCTTCCGTTGTTGCATTGACGTGAGTTAAAAAAAAAATATAAGAGACAAGTTACGATGGATTCTGTAGGACACGGTCTTTACACTCACTGCCTGTTCCTCTAAATGCAAACGAAGTTTTCTTTTGCATATTCATATTAAAAGCAACAATAGTTTTTCTTTTATTGTTTATGTTGTTGCCAATACGAACGAAATGTGCAAACGAACACTTCGATCGCATTTAGAGGAACAGGCAGTTATTCCATTCGTAACATATTGTTTGCAGCTTACAATGATCGCCCACTAACTGATCGCATTTGGATAGCGATTAGGTGCACTCAGTTTTGGTTGATTTGTTCTTAAATTGTGTTATTTTATTTTAAATTATAATAGCCATTTAATGTAATGCAAAAACAAATTTTGTTTTCCAGAGTGGCTTTTACAACGTTATTCGCTGCTGTGCTTCGATTGCTTTTTTGCTTTTGGTAACTTAACATCTACACCTGAAAAGTCAGGTGCTGTATGAAATAATTTAATATTTATACAATTCTTAATAAGCTCAAGTTCAAATAATTTTTGCCCTGCGGTTTTTAGTTTTTCATGCAGAGTCTGACGGTTGTCTTTAATAATAGGTAAACTTGTCAGTATTAGGGCTGTCCTGAAAATCACATGTGCTTTTAAAAACAGATACATATGTACAGCCAAACAGCTGTGACACAATCAAACAGCTGTTTTCTATCACAAAAGCACATAACAAGAATTCTTTTATACATTTTTCTTACAAATCTGCCAATTTTACCACAAAAATCAATAAAAACAGAAACGAACCAATCTATTAAAAGTTGCGAAATGAAGCGAGCGAAATCATAAGAAATCACACAAATTTGTGTGCACAACACATTTTTCGTGTTTTCAAATCATAGTACAGAAAACGTGATTTTCAGAACAGGTGCAACAGAAAGCAAATTCAAATTGCAGAACACCTATTTTTTTTTTTTTTTGTGTACAAAAAGGGATTTCCAGAACATGACAGTACGTAACAAAATTTGGCCGCACTGGCGAATTAGGAAGTTTCCAAACATCAATACGAGGTAATTTCACTAGAAGAGAAATGCTCAACTGTGTGTTGTTTTCAGTAACATTGAAACTGCTGTAGGCACAGAGAAACCAGTGCCAAATAAACACCTAATAAATTAGAATAAACGGGCCTGTTCTACAAGTCACTTGCTTTCAAATCACATGATTTCGAAGCTCAAAACCGGCATTACTTCAATAAGATAAAATTCTACGTTATCAGTGAAGTCGGGCATAACACTTTAACAGATTTAACTTTAAGAAAATCTTACAAAATCTACATGAACTCCGATTTTTGTTACCATTTCTTTTAAAAAATCCTGTGATTTAAAGCAAAGTGATTTTCAGAACAGCCCTTAAAGTTAGGTTTTCAAGAAGGATGTCTTATTATTTTAATAAGGAAACCCTTATAGAAAAAATCCAGAAGGAAGCTATCATAATTTTTTATTGAGCATTCTTATTGATTTTTTAAAAAAATTTCTTGTTGATAGAGTCGACCCGACACTAAACCAACTCAGCCATCAAGACACTTAAAAATGTTTAAGCAAATACCGCACATGTCACCAATAAGGAATACTTTTTGAAAAAAAATGGTGAAGCTACCTAATGAAATCAATAAGAAATCATAATAGCATATATCTCCTCTGCTGGGATATCCTTCAAGATGGAATACCAACGGAGGCACTCAAACTGTTAGTGGAGAACCGACCAGGGGAAATACTCGCAATGTATAATGCCTGTCTAGCACAGGGTATTTTTCCAAGATGCTGGAAGAGGCAGAAACTGGTACTGGTTAACAAGGGTAGAGGAAATCCAACGCAAGCGTCAGCATACCGCCCTATCTGCTTGCTGGACAGTACTGGAAAGCTATTGGAAAAGTTACTGCAGCGTAGGTTAGTGGATTCCATCGAGGCGGCTGGTGGATTATCAGATAGGCAGCATGGATTCCGTTCAGGCAGATCAACGTTCGGAGCCGTTGAAGATGTAGTCAAACACTTCAACAATGCGCAGCACAGACGCTACTATCCAAAGCGCATAATTGTTTTAGCCACGCTAGATGTACGGAACGCCTTCAATAGTCTGCGATGGAGCGATGTAATTGCATCTCTGAGAGATAGATTTCGAACCCCTGGATATTTACTAAGGATACTCCGAAGCTACCTCAGAGACCGAGAGCTGCTCTTTGATACGATAGACGGACAGAGAAGGATGACAATCACATCTGGTGCAGCTCAGGGATCAATCCTAGGACCCATTCTGTGGAACGTCAGCTACGACGAGATCCTCAGAATAGAGATGCCAGAGGACACGCACCTTGTTGGATATGCTGATGATATAGCAGCAGTCATCTCAGCACGAGATGTGGACGATGGCAGAAGAAAGTTAAATCAGGTTGTAATAAGAGTCCAGACCTGGCTGGAAGACCATGGACTGCAGCTCGCCATGAACAAGACTGAGGTGATGCTGATGACGCGAAGCCACATGCCACTGGAGATCAGCATGCATATAGACAACACGTCTCTAGTCACAAAGAGATCGGTCAGATATTTGGGCGTGACCTTGGACTGCCGACTTACCTTCGGGGCTCAAGTGCAGCATGCGGCCACCAAGGCGGCAAGGGTTACCGGCATGCTTACCAGACTTATGGCGAATATCGGCGGACCAACACAGAGCAAAAGAAGACTGATTATGGAGATCACTAACTCAATACTCTTATATGGGAGTGAGATTTGGGGAGACGAGATCACGGACCGTCCAGAGATGGCAAAACAGATGGCGAGCGGAAGAATATGGGGCATGGACGGCAACACTTATCCCTAGCATTCAAGGGTGGGTCCAGAGGAGATTCGGGGAAACTAACTATTCCCTAACTCAGTTTCTCTCAGGTCACGGTTATTTCCGAAAGTACCTGCACCGGATGGGTAAGGTGGCAGATCCTTACTGCATATACTGTGAGGTTACGGAAGATGACGCAGAACATACTTTTTTCAGCTGCACAAGGTGGCAGACAGAACGTGATTTACTGAGGTCTCAGGTTGGCGACTTTGGACCCGATAACATAGTTGGCAAAATGCTGGAAAGCGAGAACAGCTGGAATGCTGTGAGACATTACGTGGAGCTAATTCTAAAACGGAAGAAGGTCGATCTCGATGCAGCCCAGCAGAATGAGCATAATGACGGGCCCAGACGTGGGTAAATAGAGAAGAGTCCTGGAGGACGTAGATCTGGGCCTTCCCGAAGTAATGCAGATAGCGGTCCCGGGAAGGATCACCCCAGAAAAGAGGAGGGAGTTTTTTAGTGGATACACCACACAATGCAGTTGACGACGGTCACTGTAAGTGCAAAGGCATTTTAAACCCTACCTCACCGTCAAAAAAAAAAAAAAAAAAAAAAAAAAAATATCCTTCAAGGCTAGAAACGTTTCAAAGAGAAAATCTTATTGATTGTATTGGCTAGTTTTGGCTCGAAGTGCGAATGAATCTCAAGCCATAATTTGTTAATGGCGAAAGGCACACAAATTTATGGAAGAAAGAAAAGCCTATTTTCAGTTTATGCAGAAATCACAAAAAAAAAAACAACAAATTAGAATGTAAATTTTATTACAACTTTGGTGTTTCTTTTGAGAAAGGATTTCAGTTTCAAGTATTTCGGTTTTCAAAATTTATATTGTGCTTATTACTTTGTTTATTAGCTTTCAGTTAATGGAAATTTATTTTACTTATTCAAAACATTTACATACTAATCAATAAATTTGTATACTAAAATTATTAATTGATCTCCTGTGATTTTTTTTATGAAATATTATGCTTCGTATTTAGAATAAAATTACATTTTTTATTTTTGTATATTATTTTCAATTTGCTTAAATTGTTTAACTATATAGTATATATGTATATATATCAAGTTTTCATATTTCAATTTAAATACAGCGAAATAATGCAACAAAATTAATTACATTGACTAGACACTGAGATTTGAAAAAAACAAAATGAAGTAAATTCTACATAATAATTCTTCTTTTGTATTGCCATCAATTATATAGTTTATTACTATCAAAAAAGAGGCAATACAAAAGGAAAAGATATAAGTAATAAATTCTACAGGTTTACAAAATATGATGACGAAGAAAAACAAAGCTTTTCTCTGTATTATGTGTATGTTATTAACTTGATTAAATATTTAACAATTTTCTAAAGAATATATGTATACTAAACAATTTGGTATAAGAATAACAATTTTTTAATTAGGGGAATAATAGTTATGTATATACATTTTAGGGTTATGATTTTATACTAAATTTACTTTACATTAAAAATGCATTTCAGAGATATTTACGATTTATAAGAAAGGCTCTTTCCATTTATAATTTCACAATTTCCGAACAAAATACGTCTTTTTTTTTTTAATTTGATCACTTTTTATTTAAATTGCCACATGACATACAGTTTTGTTGCATGGTAAGGAGTATTGGAAAAATGTGTTATTGAACACGAAAGTTTGATGAAAGCAAAGTAAAGTTTTGGAAAAGTTATTTTTTGTAGTATAGAAATTTCAGTTTTTTCCGCATGCGACAAAAACAATTGAAAAGCAATCGTTGCTTAAAAAAAAAAAATATTTTCCAATTGTTTTGGGGGCAAAATGCTCAAGTCTGGCCATGCTCATAAATTTTACTCACGTGTGGTGCATTTACTCTCTGAGGTGTGTTGAGCATAGCTGCATGTTTGCTCACTAGGCATACACACAATCATATACTACACTGTTTTCATTGCTCACTGAGAGAGCCGTTATAACTTTCATGTTGAACAAGGAATCTTAATATCTGCACTTAATGTATTTTGTTGTTAGAAATACTTTAAATTTTGTCACCAATTTGGTCGCGCTTCGTTGCTTATTGTCGTACATACATACATATATTTTGACAGTTCTTGAAGCTAGAAGGCTAGCTGGTCCTTGATGTTGAAAAAACAACCCAATTAAGAAGAGTTCACTAATTTTTCCAATACTCTTTTTTTTTACATAAAACAAATTAACTTCTTCATAAGAAGTTACATACATATGTACATGCTTTCATTCAAAATCAGTTAAAACTATGTATGTAGTTGTGAATATGTACAAACAATCACCCTCATTGGGTTTGGCGTAGTTTTCGTTATTGCTGTTAATTTTATAATTTCACTTTTTTTTATAGTTTTGACAGTCAAATACGCCAAGTACGTTTGAAATTTAATGGATTTCATGTGGTAGATTTTGATAAATAGCGTAATTTTTGCACATCATGACATCATTTTTCAAAAACGCCAACCACAATAAGGGCGAATACTGTACTGTGCTGTACTTCTTGCTGAAAATCACCAATTATAATTTTAATGTGTAACTACAGATACTCATTTTCGTACATTCAAATCACATTTATCATAAATAAAACTAAGATTTGATTATTTAATAATATTTTCATCACATCATTTTAAGTCCAAAATTAAATATAAAATTTAAATTGAAAAGTGTTGTGTGGTTGTGTAAGCTTTGTCAAGGATTAGTGTTATGACGTTTCAAGGATTTGATTTACAAATTTAAATATATAATATTTAATGCAACCCAATTTAAACTGACAAGGGGAATTTAGGGAAGCTTCAAATATTTGTGCGCTTTTAAGAGTTTAGAGAGTGCAAAACTAATAATCTTATGCAAATATACAAAAATATTTCACATACCTAGTATCGCACATCCAGTTCAAAAGTGACTTAATTCAAAAATCTTAATTTCTTTTTGGGTTTTTATGCTTAAACTAGGCACAACACATACATACATATGTACATATGTTTATATAAACCAAACAAATAAAAACGTTTTAGATTTTCTACTAAAAAGCCTCCATTTGTTATTAACTTATTTTTTTTTTTTAGTTCAATACTGCTTTTTTCGATTTCTGAAAAATTTAAATTTTGTGTTGAGTCACTTTTGGAACTAGGTGTGATATGTTTTCTTAAAAAAAAAAAAAACTAACATCAATTTGAAATGTATTTTAATTGGAAGTTTTCCGACACATTTTTTAACATCCATTTCATAAACTTTAATTTTTTTTTTTTTTTTTTGAATACGCACAGTTGCATTATTTTTAAATAAAATTATCATGAATAAAATAAAAATAAAAAAGAAATGCACTAAAAGTTTCTTTAACAAATCAGGGGCCATCTCGCCGTGTATTCGTGATCGAGTGAGTTTCGGCACGTATGCTGTGTGTTTGTAGTTTACTTTATTTTTGTTTTACACTGCGGTTTTCACGCTTCGTATTGGTACTTTAATAGATCTTGGAGATATTTTAAATTTAATATATATTGTTGAAAAAATCTCATACATTTTTAATTTACTAAATTAAAACCTCTGCAATGCCACAAACAAACAGTAGCAGATTTACTAAATGTAGCAAGTGGATTTATTTACAAGTATGAAACAGCTGACTGATTTGGCGCCACATTGTTTTTTGCTTTACATACAATAAAGTGAATTGTAAACATTTCTTAAATTTGCAATGGAACAGACTTTTGGCTGTAAAATATCTAAGCAAAACTCAGCTGTTTCAATACCAATCAAAAAGTCGCTCACACTTAGAAGTATTTTATATTTAAAAGTATTTTAAATATAACACGAAGTGTGAAAACCGCTACTATTTTTAATCGATCGCGAATACAACGATTCGACACCAAGTATGGAATTGCAACATGCGTGATCGGCCAGACTCTCGTACAACTGATAGGTATGATTGATCTATAGCCTGACCTGTATAGAGTTGCATTTGTGAGTCCAGGAATGCCGTGATTCCAGTACATATTATATTATTGTTTTTATAAAATAGTGTCTTGCAAATCAGGCCCGATTTTTAATACCTAGTTGAGTTGTAGTTGTCTAACCAGTTAATATGAATATGCAATTAAGGGAGTATTAATTGCAGTTGTGATTAGAATAAATTTATGGTATATTATGAAATATTAACATTTTTAAACTAAAACTACGAAATCTCTGCTCACCATATTAAAAACCGGCCCTGAATAGAGAAATTTCTTAAAATACATATTCTTTTAAAATATATATCTTTTATTATTTTAAAAATAAAGCACAATACGCTGTTAATAGATGCCTCGGAAAATTTTCTTTCTTAAATTCACATACATATAAAAAGGTCGACTATTTATTTTTTTTTTCTTCAATAAAATTAAATTTCAAGAAGAAAAGCTTTTGTATGTTTTTTTTTTTTTGGAAAAATTGGTTTTTGTATATTTCCAATGTTTCAATTACATACCTCGTTTGCAATTAAACTCAAAGTCAATTAAAATAACTTAATTAATTACCAGGAAATGTTGTGCCACAACTTTAAATGAATTATTTGCTGTGTTTTGCTAAAACTATTTACAATCGCTTTCTTGTTAGATTTCATTATTTATGGTCTTTTGAATGGATGTTTTTTTTTACTGTATTTTTCTTTTAAGAACCTTTGTTTTAATTTCTTTTGCATTTGTTTTACATTTCCGCTGCTCTGCTGCTTTTGGTCGCCAGCGTACGCTGTGAGTTTTACATGCTAAAAATTTGAAAGAATAGAAAAATTTATTTATACTGTAGAGTTAATTTCCCAGCATTGAATTGTGTGAACCTTTCATTTAAGAAACCAGTTTTTTTACTTACATTTTTTTTTAGAATTTTTCACAGAAATTGTTGTCAAATTGCTTTTTTTTTATTGTTCACGCCAGCATTAATCTTGGCTGCATTTTCATGCAATTTAAAAACCAGGACGTACATGTGTATTTTATTTTAGTTTAAATATATCCATGAACAATTGTATCATTAAAATCAAACAAATTTGTTGATGCCTATTATACATATATGTATATTTAAGTTAATTTTATTGGCATACACGCGGGCATTGTTGAAATAATGGTTTTTAAAGCATACTTTAGGCAGCCACCATTTGTTAATTCACATGTCAAAAACATGTTATTTATTTGTTTTAACAATGCAAAAAAGAAAACAAACTCATTGTGGTTCGTTATAAATTAATGACGATTATTTTATATGCTTTATAATATTTTTGCATTTTTCAAACACATAACAAATTGAGGCTATAGTTATTTTTGCTATGATTACACAGCTATATACTTTACTATCCGTTTACAGGAAATTCTAAGGGACAAGGAAATATTCTTGGGACATAAAAACCAAGAACTTAACAGTTTGTGAATCAACATTCTCTCGTTATAAATGGGTTCTGCTTCATGCAGTTTCAGAAAATAAGTATTTCTGATTTTATAACATATTCAATAACCCGCTAATTCATAAAAATTATTTCAGGCTTATAAGGCTCTTATTTGTATGGAAAATTTGTATGCGAAATTTGTCAAATAAGAGTTTAATAAACCTAAAATATTTATTATGAACAGGACCTTAATTCCATTTCACTAGCACTTACACACGACGAAAAATAAAACAAAACATTTGATTATCTTTGTCCATATTTCGCTCTCCTTCGGTTAGTTTCTTCCGGACAATAATAATGAAAACATTTTGGATTGGTTTTTGATTAAGAAACTATACGAAGGAGAGCGAAATATCGACAAAAATAATCAAATATTTTAATAAAAAATACCTTCAGCTCAAGAAAATATATATGTATATAAAATATAAGAAAGGGGTCGAAAAAAATACAAATATGAACTAATTACTTAAAATCAAGTAAAATTGTTCATACAGTATTTTTCGGTTAATTGACCCTACGGTTAATTGGTTTCCACGCTTAATTGAACCACATGATCGGGCAAAAAAATATTGCATACGAACACCATGTGAATTTCCTCGGACAATTGAACCCGGTTAATTGATTTTCCCGCTTAATTCCTTCAAAATGCATGTCATCAAAAATAAATTTCCTCTTACTTTTACCCGGTTAATTGCATTGAAAAATAATCTGGCATTTTTGCACATACATATTTGACATCATTTGTGAAAAGCACTGGGTGACATCTCTACTATACACATATACATATGTACATTTTTTTGCTGTTACTTGCATTTTTTTTCGTTTAAGGTAAAAAAAATTATTTTGAAAAACTTAAAGTGCACATATGCGATTTCTTTTAATTCATTAGTACATAGTTCCAATTATGAGTGATTTCTGTAATTGAGCAAACTGTTCAATTAAATAGGGTTCTTGTAATTGAACGAATTGTTCAATTAAACGGGTATCGGCTAATTGGTTCCCCGGTTAATTGAACAAAAAATTGTGCAAATTTTGATGTGCAATTAACCGAAAAATACTGTATTCACGAATGACATTATTTTTTTCATACAAGTTTATTACATCAAATTTTTTTTATTATTATTATTATAACAAAATTTTTCATTCCTGAATTGAAAAATCATGATGCACAGGAGATGTGCCACAATCGATTTATTGAAAGACACGTTTGGTGGCCGCCTAATTTCACGTTTTGCACCTGTGAATGGGCCTCCAAGGTCTTGTGATTTAACACCGCTAGACTACTTTCTGTGGAGCCACTGGGAAGACAACATTCGCCGAGTTATTGCCGATATACGGCCACAAATGTTGGAAAAAGTCATCGAAAATTGGACGTCCAGATTGGACTACATCCGCGCCAGTCGTGGCGGTCATATGCCAGAAATCATATATAAAATGTAATGCCACAAGATTATCTTTCGGATAAATAAAATTCATGTCAATCGAATGGATTCATCGTTGTTGTATTGCAACTTTAAGTTCTATACATCGAAAAAAAAAACACCCTTTATAAGAGTACATACAATGATATAAGAAAAATATCAAAGAAGAAGACACATAAAAAAGCAAGAAAAATTTACCATAAATTTTCATTTCCAGAATCTGGAACTCGAAATCAGTTTAAATTAAAATAAAAAAAATCGCTAACGAAAAATAAAAAATCGACCTTGTTTTCGACGTTTTTTTTCTATGTGTTTGTAGTTATTTTCACAGTATTTTGAACAGTTCACTAGCATGACAGAATGTTTTTTGTTTTCTTGAAGGTTGTCTTCAAAAGAAATTTAACGATAGCAAATAATGTAAATAAAACTATAAGTAGTCGGAAGTGTTTTGTCACATGACATGAAGTACATGGATGTGACTGGAATAACTATGAATAATTAGAAACTGCAAAAGCGAGAACTCTATTTGAATTTGTGCTTAGAATAATGAAATACAATAAAGAAATTTTAATTAAGTAGTTTTTAGGTTAACATTGGGTGTTAGCGAACTCTAATTAACAAAACAGTTAATGGATAATTAAGGTTGGATTGAACATGAATATCTCTCACCGAACAACACAAAACTTTGTGAAGAAAATAAATTATGAAGTTCCAATGTTAATAATTTAAAACAGCAAACTGCTGGGAAATCTAATAACTGATTTTTATTTAAAAACAGATTTGGAATTTGAAGCAAATAAAATTCCTGCGTTTTAAAAACCAACTTCGAGTAAATTTTCTGTTAAAAATTAAATTGTAAACTAATAAAAACACAAACCAGCATACAAAATTGGTAGTCGGCGGTAACCAAGCCTGACCCAATTTTTTTAGTTCAAGGTTTCTTTTAGCATAACGATTTGATATACAAAAATGAAAACAGCACTATAGACAAATGACTGCAATTTTCATAAAGCAAATACAACACTTTACGCTTTTTACCAGGGACCGAAAATAACTGTTATTTTTGAATTTTTTATTAAAAAAAGCAATCTCAAGGAAATGTCGGAGAATGAAACCAAGTATACCACCATTTTGAAAGTCTTGGACCAAATTGTCAGAAAATGCGATGCATTTTAAAAATCTGATTTTAATTTTTTCAGGCAAAAATAGCAGTTATTTTTTGATTTTAATTTTTTTCAGCAAAATTAACAGTTTTTTTTTCACTTTTATTTTTTTGAGCAAAAATAGAAGTTATTTTTTAACTTTTATTTTTTCTAGCAAAAATAACAGTTATTTTTGACTTTTATTATTTCGAGCATGAATAAAAGTTATTTTTTGACTTTTATTTTTTCGAGCAGATATAAAAGTTATTTTTTGACTTTTATATTTTTGAGGCGAAATAAAAGTTATTTTTGTGTTTTCAACCCATTTGACAAAGAAATTATTATTTAATATTCCAAATATTCTTTTCTACATAAGTAAATTTACTGAAAAATTATCTTTGTTTGAAAAAGTTTTTTAATAAATATAATGAATTTATCACAAAATAACTTTTATTTCTGCCCAAAAGAATTAAAGTCAAAAAATAACTTTTAATTTTGCTTGAAAAAACAAAAGTCAAAAATAACTGTTATTTTTTGTCGAAAAAATAAAAGTCAAAAAATAACTTTTATTTCTGCTGGAAAAAATAAAAGTCAAAAATAACTTTATTAGGTTTTATAAATGAGCGCAAGGTCACTTTATTCTTAATAAATAGAAAATATATTTATTGAGAATAAAGTGACCTTGCGCTCATTTATAAAACCTAATAAAGTTAAATAAAAAAGGTCGAAGAAGTGTATCCAGAACAGTCAAAAATAACTGTTATTTTTGCTTGAAAAAATAAAAGTCAAAATATAACTTTTATTTCTGCTCCAAAAAATAAAAGTCAAAAACTTTTGTTTTCTGACTTTTATGATAAAAGTTATAACAGTTACGGTCCCTGCTTTTTACTGCTTATTTTTTATGTTTTTGAATGGAATTATCATTTAAATAACAATTGCCGACCACTATGAAACAAGTACACTCGTTAGTTAAAAAATAAAATAATAATAAACTAAAAAGGGTTATATTATGTGTCTTATAATTATGTGTCTTGGGCAAAAATAAAAAAAAAAATATTTGTTGAAATTTCATATACTTATACATTCATATAAACATATATTTCTATTTTTTTTTTTTTTTTTTTTTTTTTTTGGCAAATATCTGTATTTTCATTTAAGTCCCTTTAGTGAGAGTTGTGAAAAAATATATTTGTGCAACAATAATGTTGTAACTATCTGAAGTTGTTTTCATGTTTTTGTTTTTCTTTTAAGTTTCGGATTATTCCCACATGATTAGTAAGTGCAAGCGTTGCTGGTTTTTTTTTTCATTTAGAACCAAAAGTTTCAATTAGGTGAAAGTAACAAAATTGGAAAATTGTTATATTTTCAATAGCGGTTTTAAGAGAAAGAGAGAGAGAGAGAGAGAGAGAGAGGAGACAGACAGTCAGTAAGAAGATGAGCCAAATTTTATAAATCATCTTAAATTTGATTTTGAAAACTTATAATGGTACAAAGAAAAGTACAGTACAAAGTACAGCAAAGCTCGGCAACATGAGTGTATGAGACCAACTAGTGTACACAAAAACAAACATAAACAATGAAAAAATGTTGTTGTAAAGTGTTTGGAAAATTATTGGTTTTGTTGTAATTTTTACCAAAAAATTAGAAAGCATTAGTGAAAAGCTTTGAACTCCAAGATTTAAGTATACTCCATGCACTGCTAGTGTTTACAACAATGTAAATAAAATATTAAACATAAATACAGGGGGTCCGCCATATAACGTTTTTTTTTTTTTCAACTAGTGCTTATTTGGTGAATGGTAACACTTAGATCATGTCTGAATTGACAGATAATTAGTTTTATTCTTCCGCTGAACGAATATGGTTGTTTATACGCTTCGCTAAGTGGGCCTGCGATCGACTTACAGAAGATGCCGATTTTGCCAAAAAAAAGGGAATGATCTTTTCACATGAAGCTCATTTTGATCTTGGCGGGTGTGCAAACAAGCCAAATTGTCGTATTTGGGGCACAGAAAACCCGCACGAATACATTGAAAAGCCGACGCACCCAAAATGAGTCACTGTTTGGTGCGGATTTTAGTCCAGAGGCATAATTGGGCCATTTTTCTTCCAAAAAATTAGCAAGGAGTGGCCGTTACAGTCAATGGCGATTGTTAACGGGCCATGTTGAACGAATTTTTGTTCACAAAAATTAAAGAGGAGGATATTGGCAACATTTGGTTTCAACAGGATGGCGCTACGTACCACAAAGCCAAAGCTATAACCGATGTTTTGCGCCGTTTAAAAAAACAAAAGTTATTTGGCGGACCCTTTAATTATTATTTATTTGCTTGCACAGCTGTTTTATTTTAATTAGATTTGCACTGAATTTCTCTACCAACAGAGATAGCTATGTATATAAATCTTTTCATGTTTTCTGCCCTTCACTGGATGAACTGCCACTTTCATGAAATTTGACAGAAAAATTGTCTACGCTTTTAGTCCTTCTGTTTAGTCTGTGATTTTTATTATTTGTTGTCAATACACATAATGGCTTTTAAGAAATTATTAATAATACAAAGTTCATTTTATCATTTAAGGAAAAAAGAAAAAAATAATAAACTTGTACTTTTTTTAATTTTGTTTCTGGGACTTGTACAGGGTGTCCGGCGGAAAGTTATACTACTCTGTTTTGCCCCCATTTTGGTAAACATTAGTCTTGACAGTCCATATTTGGCAGTGGTGAAGCAGAGACGTGGCAAATTTGTTATGGAAGAATGTTTGGTAAGCCAACGTGTTTTTATCGCTAAAACAATTTATCAAAATCAATCATCGCTTGGCTCAAATTTTTCATATACCAACAGTAACACACTTTCACCGGTATTCATGAAAAATAAAAAGGTTGCTCAAATATATTTTAGAACAAATTTTGTATGAAACATTTGTTGTAAAATGTGTTTCAACAATGTTTTATTTTTTATGAATAAAATGTAAGGTGTTTGAATGTAAGTCTTTAGCTCCAAACTTATAATCAGTGATACATTGTTAAGTAGTGTATGTACATTGTTAAAGGCCGTGATTCACTATCCTACTGAATCGTACGATCTGTTAAAAATGACATGTGTGTCCAAAAAGTGTGACAGTCTGAACTAAAAGTGTATGTGTGTGAAAGACTTTTTGACAAGTCTGTCCGATTTGCTAATCTTTTGAAAATGTTCAAAAACTTATCTTCTTCTATGCGATCAGGGTTGCCTTTTTGAAGTTGTTTACAAAAGTATAATAGTGTGGCCATTTTGAGGCGACTTTTTAAAATAGGACAGAACTCTATCAGATTTAGCTAGCAATTTTCAGTGAATGAATCGTACGATTGAGTAGGATAGTGAATCACGGCCTTAAGTATGTATGTACGAACTGCAGATTTTGTTCTTTTTCCTTAAAGCCTTAAAAACTTTGTGTTGGAGAGAATTGTTTGGAAGAAAATGCCAAAAAGTTTCGCTTTGAATGAACCAAAAGGATGTATGAAAAAAAAAATATCATAAATAATGTCATAACCCATCAAAAAAGGGTAAAATTGACACTTTAGTACCACAAGGGCAACGCGGATTCCGACTATTCTATTGTTTGCGACAAAGAAATTCTCCAGCTCATGCGTCATTTGGAAGAGTGGTCCTAATTTCAACATTTTTAGTTTTGATACATTACATAAATATTTATTGCCCTTCTTTTGATACCAATTCTTTTGTTTTAAATTATGTTTAATTTTTTCAAATAAAACGGAAAACTTAAAAATTATTCCAAAATTTGCAAAGAGCTTTTAGTCTGTTGGCAGTTTACAAAAGTCGCTTGTGTTTAGAATTTTAAATACTTTTCTCACTCTATACAATTTTGCAAAAAATCTCTAATTAAATAATCTGTCTGCTAAGCATTTCAATTATCTCCCACATCTTTTAGTTATTCAAACAAAAGTCGATAAAAAAAAAAGGAAAGACTGCGGCCATCAACAATCTTGTATATTTTTGGCTGTAATAAATAGAAAGTCATAAACAACAAAAGAAATGAACAAAATTGACCGGATATAATTTCGTTTCCGTTATGGTGTTAAAGGCAATATACTTTTGTATGTAGAGACACACATATGTAACTACGTACATATGTACATACATATGTATGCATGTATGTGTGCTCATGTGAGATATAATTTCAACAACGCCAACACTTGTAATGTGTTCTCATTTAGTTTGATGGCAAAATAAAATGGAAAAAAATTAAGATAAAAACTATTGCAGTGCAACAACGCGTTATGTCAGCATTCACTTAGTAGTAATCAATATAAAAATTAACACTGCGAAAAGGCGACTTTTCTGCGCTGCCATAAACTTCAATTCTCATCGAAGTTATTGTGATGAAATCAAATTTATATCATAGTTGGGTTTTTGTTCAGACGATTGCTATTAAATAATTATGCCAGTGCCCCGTCTTCTCACAAATAGGATGCCTTAGGTCTTGGGAAAGACGCCTTACCAAACATAACCCCATTACGGGGCATATGCTGGAGCAACTTTGAGAACGACACTGAGTTGCTGTACACCTGGGTCAAACTGTACACGGAGCGCACAACAAGTCTATACTGGCTTAAGTGTATTATGTCGCAAGACATGGGCAACCGAACCCCTCAAATCATCTTGACGACCTAAACTATGACTTGAGCTGGGGTACAACTAGCTATTTCATCTCTTCAATTAATTTAATTGAATGATTGAACTTAACTTTTGTTTATATTTTATTTGAAAGCTCTCATTGTTTGGTTTTGTTTTTGTTTTCCATATTGTGTGTAATATTAAGCACACACACACACACACATACACACGCTTATTATTTTCTTTCAGATATGCCTCCTACTACACACTAGGTACTTTTGTTTAATCTTAAATGACATAAAAGTGTTTACCCATAGACCTCTTCAGAAATCACGTATGTATATTAGAAAAAAAAAATAGAGTCTCGAATGATGATTTATGTGGCATCAAAGAAAAAAAAACATATCAATGGTCAATGGTCAGAAAAGCATTTTTAATGACTTGCGTACTGTTTTCACGATTGAATAAAATATTTTGGCACCTTTGAATTTTTTGGATATTTGATGCTGAGGCTGTACCCCATAACTGAATTCCGTTGTATAATAAAAGTTTGCAGTCCAACTTTAATCTTGAATTCCTACCGATAAGCCAATTAATTTGCACAGATTTTAACTTAATGTGAGTCAGCAGTTTGGCATCAATATGAGGACTCCAAGTTAATCGACGGTCAAGGTGTATGCCGATTACAGCAGCTGCATGGTACGTCAAAAATGCACGAATTCATGAGGACTTACGTGTACCTCTAGTCAAAACAGAATTTTTAAGGTACGCGAACAGATACATTAGCAAATTAGAACATCATCCAAACCCTCTTGCACGCAACATCCTAAATTTTGATGAAGTAGCTAAACTATTTGACGTCATCGGAGACACAAACCAATAAATATTAATTAGTTGTGAAAACTGACACTACCAGTTGCTAGATGTCGCTAAAATAAAGTATGTCACAACAAAAAAGCCACTCATGACTATGAAGGAGAGACACTCTTGCTTGCATCCAAGCGCAAGATAGTTGATTTTTATATTTTATAATCTAATATTCACAGAAACATAAATTTATATGTATGTTTAGCCCTGGCTGGACTTAAATTAAAAATTTTTTTTTTTAATTTAAGATTTGAATACTTATTGTTAATTCAATTTTGAAGATACAATAAATAAAATATGTACAAAATAAAATAAAATGTAGTTGAATATATTAAATGATTTTT
The DNA here is from genome assembly GCA_963662145.1 of Sturmia bella. Taxonomy (NCBI): domain Eukaryota; kingdom Metazoa; phylum Arthropoda; class Insecta; order Diptera; family Tachinidae; genus Sturmia; species Sturmia bella. Next base: position 31,860,121 of record OY759168.1, on the reverse strand, counting down.
TCCTGGCTCAAGTTCCACCCTTAGTTGGTCACTTTTTTTTCACAATATCAATTAAGTAAAGAAAAGCAAAATTTTTATAGCTAGCTGGACAACCGGCTGTTTCTGGGTAGCAAACACCCTTCATCAGCACCCTATGAATTTTGGACGTGTCAAATTTCACAATTTTAACACTGCCGCTTTAACCACTCGGCAACCAAAGTTCACGCAATTTTACTTTCAATTTATGTACTGCTGAAAACCCAAAACTCAAAATTACTCCCAGCAATTTGTGTGACAGGGCTGTATTTTTTCTTATACAATATGAAGATAAGTTCATTGGTTTCTCATTACCTCTAAGCTACTGGGCGTAACTCGAATAAAGTCGAGAAGAGATAAAATCCGCATCGGCGGAAAAATTATTTTTAATGGTGCCAACATTATCATATGCAAGGCTGAATAAACGCACTTAAAAATCGTTTTCCCCATCGTATGTGTACAAGAGTGATGTTTATCGAAAAGAAACAACATCCTTTTTTTTTACTAATTTAATTTATTTTACGAAGGATTTTGTACGAGTTTCATCTCAAGCCACCTGCAATGACGCCACATTAAATTGTACAACACTCTACGATTTACGTTTGCACAGCACAGACACTTGCTAAGAATTTCAGTGAATGTGTGCTGCTTGCTGGTGCGGTGCTGTTAATGCCACTTGGTTTTGGCAACAAAATTTACGACTACTACAGTTGAACATCATATTTCCTTCCTTCCTTAATGGCTGACTTTGCTCTTCCCCTCCCATCCTCTCACTCTCTGCCTTTGACTCTCCTGCTCTAAGCTTACAGTGTCAGCTGTGTTATATTTCATGCTTATATGTTGCATGTTTATTAAAAAAAAAAAAAATAAAAACAACAGAATTATTGTGTGTCCAATAGATGATTGGGTATTTTCGTGCTTTGATTCCCCAGTTGCTGGCAAATTTAATGAGGATTTTGTTAAATTTTTGTTTCTTCGTAGCTCATGCAATGCAATCTTTTTTCTTTAACTACATACATAAGTATGTATGTATGTATGTGAACATGTACATTTGTGCATATGTATGTATACAGGGTGTCCCGTACCTTAAAGTCCAAACGTAAATTGATGATAGGTCAAGTGGTGACTGCTCTTAGACAAATTATAAAAAAAATCTTTGTAACGTAGTTTAAAAGGTATTGCCATATTGAAAAAAAAAATCACTCTGTGATGATCTTTTCATCCCTCTGATCACAAATGTGCATTTGAAATTTTTTTCTCTAATAATATTATCAGTTAAACTTCTTTTATCTACATTTAAGAACTCGGACTGTAATTGCCAAGTTCGCAAAGAAAATCTCACATTTTGTGACCTTTTGTACTGACATTTAAAACAACACTAAAACTTTAACTAGCCGTGTACGAAAAAAAATTACACTTGGTACCTGCGGCAAGTTCTGCAAAAGGTTGCAGCAATTTGTCTCAAATTAAAAACTGTACACCATTCAGAGCATTTGGTTCTTTAAATTTTTTTTTGCACATATAAATTTGTTTATTTTATTTCAATTTATTTTTTAATCTTTTGGAATATGGCAATACCTTCTAAACTACGCGGCATAAAGTTTTTTTTGATAATTTTTCTGGGATCAGTCACCACTTGACTTATCGCCCGTTTTCGTTTGGACGGTAAGTTACGGGACACACTGTATATTTTTTTAAATTTAATGTTCTTTCTTTCCTGAGGTTAACTTTCTTGTTGCACTGCTGCTTGCAGTTTATTATTGCAAGACTGCTGAACTGCTGTTGCAAACATGTTTTATATGATGCTGAGTGTGTGCTTTTTTATTTAGTTTGTTTTTTTTTTCGACTTGTACTCCCGTTTCTCATTCTCTTTAAACAAAAAAAAAAAAAAAAACTCATTTGGCTTTAATTTTCCTTTTTGGTTTTTAATAATGAGGAAAATTAATTTGGAAGCTTTATTGAAGTGCTACTACAACCATTTTTTCATGTGATATTTTTGTGCTTTTAAAAAACTTTATAAAAGTACTTGTGAGTGCAAAGAAAATAAAAAAAAAAGAATTGTTCTTTGGCAAATTATTTAAAACTATTAATCACTGAATAATGAGTACGCAAATTGGTTCAGAGAGAATTTATCACTGAGCGTGAGTGAGGAAAACAAATTGTTCTGCCAACGAAAAAATAGCAACAGTTGACTTCAATTCTTTGCAAAAATAGAAGTTCTGTTTTTTATTTCGCTTAAGCAAACGTCCGCAAACGCTCCAAATTTTCTTTCCGTTTTTATCCATTAATCTCTCTTTTCCTAGTTAAAATACAATGCAATTTATATATAGGGGTTATTCCCTGAGTACTTGTCCCAGTCAAAAAAAAAAAAAAAAAAAAAAAAAAAAATACAGGAAAGAAATTTTGAAGATTTTTGTCAGCTCCTATTTTAAAGCTTTGATTTTGATACATATATTTTTAAATAAACAGATGTAAACTAGTTTAGTGCGGTTCTAATGTTTTTGACAAAATAAAGGGTAGTCCAAGCATAATGTACCCTATTAACCGTGAGTCACACTTTCAAGCCAAATGATTTTCCCAACCTTAGCCGATATCTTTTTATTTTACTGTATGACCAATGTAATCCTGGATGGGTACACAATTGGGCGTTCATATCAGAATTCACTCTCCGGGAGAATTGTGCAACATGGGTTTTTAGCAACGTGGGTTTGTATGAAAGGTGAAAACACCTGTGCATGCTCGCCCAGTTCGTTCTCCGGGAAACATTACTGCTGTTCGTGATGGCGTGGCAGAATAGACATCAACCGCGATCCGTTATTGTACCCAACAATTGAACATCTCACGTACATCCCTGATAAGAATTTTGGAAAAAGATTTAAATTTACATGCCTACAAGGTTCAATTGTCTCACAAGCTAAATAATTGTGTCAACAATCGTCAATAACGCGAATGACACTAGAAATGCAACCTTTCGTGCTATAGCACATCGTGGCAATGTTAAGCGGCCGCCACGATCATGCGACCGTTGACGTTGCATTTTGAAAGCTTCAAAAAGTGGCACAAAAGGGGTATTTGTTTAAACATAAAGTTCAGCCCATAAGTAGGCAATAAAAAATTTACGTGACTTGCGATTTTGCTTGCATTAGAAATAAATACCTACATAATTCTAAGACCTTAAAATATTGTGCTTCACAAGGTTGCCTGCATTTCAATTGACAAAACAGAAATATATTTTGAATTTCTCACGAATCGGATAATATTTAGAGGTCGATAGATATTTACGACTTTGCACTGAACAAGTCAAACTAAAACGAAGCTTCGAACAAAAGTCGACTAGTGACTAGTGACTTCCAAGTGCAAATTGCACATATGTATGTATATTTGAACCAGTCTAATATACAAATGTGCACGCACAAGTACTTTTACAATGTGTGCACAATCTCGCTCCAATTGCCATGAAATTGTACATGTTTTTAATTTTGGATTTTATAATATTAATACATTATTTGTTGCTTGAAAATGGTTTTAAATTTGGTCATCAACATTGCGAAAATTTACCTATACAGCTTTCATTTTATTCTATTCTTTGTATTGGAGTTAATGAAAACTGACATAAAACTGAAGCGAAAATCCCTTAAGTCCTGTGTTAAATATTTACACAATGTATTGTTAAAATAAAATTATTTATAAGCAGCATTTTGTACCACGATAACAAAAGCAGAACAACAAACTAACATTTTGTGTGACATGGTTGTGAAAGGTAGTTGGTGCCTGGTCGCAATACAGCTGTTGATATAATTACCGATCAATAGTGTAACATGCCAATGAATTTAAATGTTTAAATTGGATAAAGTTCTAAATAAATGTTTGCCAACAAAATAGAGAACAGTGGAAATAGAAAAAAAAAACATCAAAAGTAAAAGTGCACAAAAGGTAGTTTATCAAATTGAAAATATCATGGTCTATTTTAGGGGTTTAACAAAGACTAAAACATGTTGCATACTTCCAGTTGAATTAAATCCAATTTGAAGCTTTTTTTTATACTATGACACACTTAAAGATAGTAAATTAAAAGCAGTTGAGGAAAAAAAAAAGAAATGTTGTTACAGTTTTCGCCTGCCGTATTTTTACTTTTTGTTGCCAACTGCTTATCATTTCTGTGTACAGGTCAGTGTTACACATATCTCTACCAAACTCCTCTCTACACATTTACATATGTACATATGTATGTATATGGTGTTAGTACTAATGCTCTTGTTGGGGTCTTTGTTTTATGGTTCTTAAAACCACGATAAAAGTATGATTTAAGTCATGGCCTCGTAATGAGATTAATAATTATGCGGGTGAAAGATTTTTGTGGTTTAAGTGAGAGTATCATGATAAATCAACAACATTGATCTTGTTGTTCGCAAACAACAATTTGTCTTGTACAAAACAGAATTTAATATTGAAAGCCGAATTTTAGTGAAACATGTGAGAACTCAAATTCTGAGCTTTTTTTCAATGCGAAAAGATTTTGTATAGAGTTGTGTATTTAATATGCACAACTATATCCAAAAGAAAACTACATCGTAATAAAATTAACTCCTTGATGGAAAATGGAAATTTATATTTTATATAGTACATATTTATTTGAGCTTAAGGTCGTTTAGAATTTGAGTAATTATTTTTGTCAATATTTCGCTCTCCTTCTAAAAGACCTTAAGCTCAAATAAATATATAAAATTTAAGAAAAAAAGGGGTCAAAATAACTAAATAATAAATGAAAATTTGTTTAACATTTTTTGTTAAAAATATTTAATTATTATTCAGGACAATAATAATGAAAATAGTTTTTATTGGGTTTTTTCAAAAACCAATTTTTGGTTTTAACAAAAAAATACCTTTAGCTCAAGAAAATAAATATATAAAATATATAAACAGGGGTCGAAAAAAACCAAATATTATTTTATTTTCTTTTTTTATTAAATCAAAATTTTTAATAAATTCTTTAAATCATTTAAGAAATATTTTTCTTAAATGTAACATAAGCATTGTTACGTATTCGGTTATTGTTAAAAAAGTAGTCATTGTGTCGCATCATTAACACTAAAATGACAAGTAAAAATAATAGTGCTGCCGGATCATACTAGATAATAAATTCGATAAAATGGTTTTTAGTTAAACAACTGATTATGAATAAAATTTTTGAAAAACTGCTTTTTAAGAGATAAAATCATTTTAACTAAAAATTGTTAAAATGCTTATTAAGATTTTATTATGAATACAGCCGTAAATGTTTTATTATATTAAATTTTAATACAATTTTTTTTTTTTTTGATAAAGGCAAATAGATTTAAAAAAAAAAAAATGTTCAACATGAATGCACAGCCAAGCAGGCGTATTTCGCAAAAGAAAAAAAAACGGAAAAGTTTCAATAGTTGGGCACATTTCTGATTTACGATGTGTTTGGCGTCGTCTGTCAATTTTTTGTTTGCTGATACACGAGGAAGAGATGCGAAAAGCGAGTGATTACGATGTTCCTTGTTTTATTTTTGGCAGGCATTAAGTGGGATCCCAAATTGGTAAGGTATCTAGTAGGGGTTAGCATCAAGTGTATTTAAATTCAAATATGTACATTCGCTTTTCCAAATACACCCAGTTTAAGTTTAAATAAAAAAAAAAAATGACAAACAAAAGAAGCAAATTCAAAGAAAACAAGAGAAAGTGTTATTCTCTTCATACGTCCAAGGTATGTGCTCCGACTTGTATAACACCAAACAAAAAAACCCAGCAAACAAAATACAGCTGTTATTCCCAGGCGTCACTTAAAACATTATAGTTTTAAGTTTGCGTTGTACTCTATTATTTTCTTCATTGTTATGAGTGTTTGTTTTAGTGTCGAATCAAACTTTAAACTTTTGATTTTGGATCAACGTTTCAACATGTATACATACTACATACAAGTTAATGCTTTTTTTTTTGTTTTGCTTACAATTTGTATTTATTTCCACTTAAAATTGCAAATAAAATTATTTTTTTTTTAACAAAATATTGTTATAATAATAAATTAAATTTTAAGGCTTAAGATCTTTTTTACAAAAAAAAAATTTGCAACAAAACATAAATATTTATTTATTTCAATATTAGTTTTACTTGTCATTTTAGTGTTAATGATGCGACACAATAACTACTTTCTTTTTAACAATAATCGAATGCGCAACAATGCTTATGTTACATTTAAGAAAAATATTTCTTAAATGATTTTAAGAGTTTATTAAAACTCATGATTTAATAAAAAAAAAGAAAAAGAAAATAAAACATATTAAAAGTTAAATGGAAGTAAATTGTTTAAACAATTTTTGTGAGATAATAAAATCAGTCGAATAACGAGTTTTAGTTTATTTGTTTTGTTTGGTTTTTATATCACTATTGAATTTGCTACAAAAAAGTTTTAAGAAAGTACAATTTTGAACATTAAATAAAGATAATTAAAAATGGAAAAAAAAGAAATGCGGTCGGGGGACCCCCGTTAGGAACGAAGTTCCTTACGTTTTTTCTCTATCTTCGAATGTAATACAAGGTGAAATCTGTATGTTTTATTTTGTGTTGTTTTTGAAATTTTATATACTTCTTTAAATTTTTGTTTTATTTTTTTACTTTTGACACATGCAGTATTTTTTTTGTCAACCTGCTACAAACCGAAGAAAAGCAACTGTTGATCAATTTTTCAATATTGCTGTTTTGTGTTTTGACATACTTTTCTTTAGCGACATCTAGCAACTAGTAGTGTCAGTTTTCACAACTAATTAATATTTATTGGTTTGCGTCTCCGCTGACGTCAAATGGTTTCGCTACTTGCCGCCCGTCATACACGATGTTTGTCGAAAGATACATCAATACATATAAACAGCTCACACGCTTTCGTGACGATTTCTACTAATTTGCCCTACCACCAAGCCGCGTTAAGGAACTTCGTTCCAACAAGGAAAGTTCAAACGTTCCGAAAACTGGAATGAAGAAGATAAGGTAGGTACAAATTTGCACATCGGTGAATTATAATGTGCCTGAAAATATTAAATATCTGAAAACAGTAGAGCTCATCAATTTTTCACACTATAAAATATGAACAGACAAACAACAAATAACACAAACTTCATTTTAAAATAGCCTTAAACATGGGTGCCAGCAATTTTAAAACAGTTGATTTGAAAAGACGTTAAAATGAGTATTTTAGCTTAAAATTCATTTATGAATACAGTTTTATTAAACATTTCCTAAAATGTGTTTCAAATGCTGTTCAATTTTTTTTAGGAATAAAATTGAATTATGAAAAAATTAAATGAAATTCGAAAATACATTTTCACTAGTTTTTCGGGAATAGGTGTTAATACTTATTATGTAAGTAATTTAAGTACTTATATTTTGCAAACAAACAACAACAAAATCAGAGCACTTTATAACTGACAAAAGCAAAAATATTAAGAAAATTACAAAGTAAATACTTCTTTTAGTAAAAATCAATTTAACATCCAATATCTGTGGTTTGGTCAAAGTTATTTACAAAGCGCCCACAGATTGGAAAGTTACCCCACCTGTGTGCTGAACTGGAAGATACGGACATCAATGTGTCACACAGCTTATGCCATTTTCATGAGCGATTTGAGTGACAACAAAAACGAATTAAAAACTGCGGAACAAGAATTTTTGATTTATGAAAACAGCAAAACAATTCAGAACTTAACGACCATTAAAAAGGTTCAAAAACCTTTATAATGTCCTGGCACGTATAACTTCATAAACATAAAATTATAAAAATGAAAAAAAAAACACGTTAGAAAAATGTAATAAAATACCAGTTACAATGTATTGTTGCATGTGTATAAGTGTCACTTTGTCGCATGGCATGCGACACACACACTCAGTGACACGTAGATAAAGCATTTATTATTTGCTGGTAAGTTCTTTCAGGAAAATCATCAATGGACATGCACAAATAAAGTGTGCAAGTGAATGCATGCGTTTTAGATTTTCATTACGTTTGTACAGATATTTGTACATGGCTTTTTATACTAGGATTAATTAATTTTATGCTTTATTACATTGTATGAAATTATAATGAAGTGCTTTCACAATAACTTAAAATACAAATATTTTATAGCATATTTTGTTTGTAATTGTTTAGATACTGCATACATTTAGGCGTCACATGTGTTGTACAAATTTTTCTTTCGGGTTTGCGTGAAATGACGCAAAATATTATAAGAATGACGTTACTATTTTCTTTTTAGTTTCCTTTCATTGACTGTTTTGTCGCTTGTCACTTGACAACAAACTTCCATAAAATTTTAATTTATAAGCATGTTAGAAAATGGCACAAATACACACATACACACAAAAAAAAGAAAAATTCCTAAATGTTTTTCTTATATATTTTGTACAGAAATTCTTTTGCGGAGACATTTAATAAGTTGAGCAAGCAAACAAACACAGAAATAAATAAATAATTTCTTATTACAGATGGAACTAAGAAGATAAAGCAAAATTGCTTAATATTTTGTTGTGAAAGCAGCCGAAGAAAAGTTTAACATATTCATACTTCCCACACACACGCACAACATCTCAACAAACAAAATAAAATGACAGAGCTAAAACTACGGGACCAAAACTACAGGGGGCAAAAATATTAAGGCTTATCCCTTGTTCTACAGAATTATGTAAACTTTTTGCATGAAAACAGAAACTTTTCAAACTCTCTTCAGGAATTTGATTTATGTTTTCTGATTGAATATCTGCATGCATTGTTATTACCGGGCTCAGGTTTTCTTTTCAATTCTCAACTAAGCGAGATATGCACCTTCACTAGCTATTTTAAACAACATCTAAGCATCAGCATAACTACCCAGCCTGGTAAAAATATTATCGTAAAATTTGTATCATTAAATAATTTTTTAAATACATATACTATTTATTTTAAAATAAGAGAGAATGTCGGCAACCAGATAACACTTTTACACACATCCGTTTAAAGTCATATCAAGAACTTTATTATTGTCACTTAAATTTTACAAATTGTTCAAGCGTCAGCCACTTTATTTTGCACATCGCATGGAAAAGGCCTGTTTAAAATTTTACAGCACACTTAAAGATAAATCCTCAGACAAATGTGATTGTGTGTGTATTTGAACATAAACATGTGATATACATACATACATATAAGCATCCTTAAGATATGCCAAAAAGGAAATATTCTCATACAAATACTATAAAATCTAAATAATCTGCCAGGCACATGCAGCCAAAGAAGCTGAATTCAAATGTATTAATTTATGTTCGTACGTTCGCCTGGCCTGTTTGGTTGTTTGTTTGTAGTTTGTTAATCGCAGAGGGTGTGTTTGTGCTAAATAAAAGTCATAAATTACTAAATAAATTGGAATACATATCAATGTTATACAACACATTTGTTTACAATGATGTACAAAAACGTGGGCACACACCAACACATAACGGCTGATAAATTGAGAGCGCTTTTAAACGGTTTTGCTCTTTATACTTGCAACATTGTCGTCATGTACAGGGTCCGGCATCTAACGTTTTCCTTTTCAATTAGTGCTTATTTCGATTTGACAGATAATTAGTTTTACTCTTCCGCTGAACGAATATGGTTGTGTATACGCTTCGCTAAGTGGGCCTGCGATCGACTTGCAGAAGATGCCGATTTTGTCAAAAAAAGGGAATGATCTTATCACATGAACCTCATTTTGATATTGGCGGATATGTAGCAAACAAGCAAAATTGTCGCATTTGGGGCACAGAAAACCCGCACGCATACATTGAAAAGCCGACGCATCCAAAACGAGTCACTGTTTGGTGTGGATTTTGGTCCAGAGGCATAATTGGGCCTTTTTTCTTCCAAAAAATGAGCAAGGAGTGACCATTACAGTCAATGGCAATCGTTATGGGGCCTTGTTGAACGAATTTTTGTTCACAAAAATTGAAGAGGAGGATATTGGCATCGTTTGGTTTCAGCAGAACGGCGCTACGTGCCACACAGCCAAAGCTATACTCCATGTTTTGCGCCGTTAGCAAAAGAGAAAAAAAACTTATTTGGCGGACCCTTTAGTTACCTACAAGAAAAAAGTGACGTTTGAACAGACCTGCCATTTTAGCCCTTATATTAATAACTGTCAGATAAGAAGGAATGAAAATCGTCACATCAGTTTGCAAATCGTCAAAATAAAACTGAAATCTTTAGTTTTCATAATAAAACTCAAAGAGCTGTATAGAAAATTTAAAAATATAAATATTTTACAGAAAAGTTCGACAAATGTTAAAACATTTTTTATTAGGAAAAACATAATCGGTCTAATCAATAAACGTTGCATAAGGCTTGAGAATAAGTGAAATGTTTTAAAAGTTTATTGATAAACATAAAACAGCGACGATTTTAATAAACACAAGAGCCTCGTTCATAAATTGAAATATTTGAAACAATTTGATTAATGTCTGCTCTCTTTTTCATTCGTCAGTATTCCGGCGACTTTTCGTTGATGCTAATTTTATTTTCGGGAGCCCGCCCAAATACGGTCCCTGGGCATCCGTAAAGCTCTAAACACATAGACGACAGCAGACTGCAAATGCTGCCTACTTCAAGTGCAGCCAACTTCAAATGTTGCTCTGAAGTCGGCTTCATAATTATTTTGAAGACAGCAACAACATAATAATCAGCTGGTGAAAAATCAAGGAAAAAGATGAAGAACACTTTTTCAAAGCAACCAGGATGAAAATTAAATAAAGTATCACAAAAAATTAGCTCAAACGAAAAAAATTGTTTTGATATTGAAAATGAACAGCTGTGTATTTTAGCAATGCTAATTTCAGGGATGCCGTATTTCTTATTTCATAATGAATAAACTTGAAAATATTGATGAAAAATGTAATAATATCACGAAAAAACTATAAAAACACATACATTTATTTATTTATTGTATTTTTACAATGTTCTTTTGTGTTTAATATCAAAAAAAAGTTTTTGTTCTAATTTGTCCAATTTATATATATAATGGCAACACTATATTTGCTTATTTGCTGCCCGTCAAAATAGAAAATAGCCTAAGTTGGCAGCAGCAGCAAATGCTGTTGTGCAGTCGTGCTGCCCTGCTGCCGTCAAAATAATCGTTTTCATTTAAACACATGCATTTTATTTTTGACATATTGCTGCTTGCTGTCTGCTGTCGTCTATGTGTTTAGAGCTTAAAGGACTCAATTGTATGATCAATCGCCAATCATTTTCTTTCGAACGCACTACATCCCTCTGGTGGGGGTGTGGGGTACTCCGATACAAAAATAAAAAAAGTTTAAAAACGGACATGTTGTAGTGAAACTTTTTTACTCATGAAAAAAGCTTTCGAAAAATCGATGGCACGCACAATAACAATTGCCACGATAGCAACATAACTTGACATTTCTTGGCCACGCTAAGAATGTTGATTGAAACCTTTTTAAGAAAATCGGCGTTGAACGAAAAGAAGTGAATAGTGACTTTACAAGGAAATTGGTCTGCAGCTACGAGGCACACACTTTCACCTCAGTGAATTAGTTAATTAATAAGAATTGCGGCATTTAGGCGAATGAGAATTTAGAAGTTTATGGGCAGGCGGCGTCTTCGAAAACGAGGCCGGCGAATGATAACCGACTTTTTGCGGTCAGAAATCGAGGATATGGACCTCGGTGAAAGAACGGCTCTTTTGCCATTCATTAAGACGTTTTGTTGCATTTACAAAATTTTTTTTTACTATTATTACTGTTTCTAACACAAGCACATTATTAGTTACATTTTTTTTCTGCAATTTTTTTAAATTTATAAATACTTTATGCAGATGTTTACAATGAAACCGTATCAGTTGTGAGCCTACGCCAGAACTGTGTTTAGTCTTAAATGAAGGGCAATTTACTTTTCAACAATCCAGTAGAAACAAACAGCAGGCTTATTCTCAGGCTCAGTTATTACGACGAATTTTTCGCCGCGAATATTCGCCGTTAAAAATAAAACACATTGGTGTATATGAAAATGCACACAGTCACAGCGTCGCTGCGAACTTGAAATAGATTTATTTCTATTTCTTACGCCGGCGAACGACGAACAAATCAGTACCATGTGGCCATTTTGGTTTTAGTTTTCAAGTGTTTTAGTAAAAACAGTTAATTTTTACTTAAATAGTTTTTATTTTAAGTGCTAAGCTTTGAATTTTTGCATTTAAAATAAAAAGCCAACATATTGGATTATAAAACGTGTTTGTAGTGTTTAATTTTTTTTTTTTTGGTAATGCTAAATTTTTTAGCAACCAATTTTTCGATATGGTCACCCCATCAGCTGTTCTACTATAATAAGATAAAAATAAAAAACTGAGAAATTGGATACAAGTGAAATTATAATTGAAAATGTTAAACTTCATGAATGTTTATATAATCTGGGATCATGTTCATTATTTTAATTATTTTTACAAAATTTGAAATTCTTTGATTCATTCAATTTTTTTTTTTATCTTTGAACAAACAATAAACAACTTTATCAATTATAACAGATGTTTTTCGTCGCTGTTGTGAGTCATACGACGAATTTATACAGCGAATCAATTATAACAGATGTTTTTGTTTTTCGTCGTTATTGTGCTTCAATACGACGAATTTTAACCGGCGTATTTGTCGGTCGTCCCAGTTGTGTTCGTAGCATTACTTTTTCTCAAAGTCTATAACTACAAAATGCCAGTTTCAACAATTGAAGGCAATTATTACGATTAAAAAAATTACGAGAGAAAAAAAAACGGGGAAATTTGGTTTGCTTATTTTCGAAATTTAAATGTTTCTTTATTATTATTGACGTGGTTGAAGTATCATTCCAATTAAAATGAACTCCTTAAGTTTATTTGTGTGTTAAAGTGAATGATTGGCTGACAGTCAACCAGTCATTTGCATGTTTTACTTCAATGACGTTTTGTTTTACGTATTTTACATCCTTTTGTGGAAGTTTGTGTGTATATATCAGGTTTCTGTTTGTTTTTATAAAGTCATACATACATACATACATACATACCTGTTAAATATTTACTGTTTATAAAACAATTTTAGTCATAATAAATTTATTGCATGTCTCTTGTGTGACACTTAACGAATTTTTAGTAATAAATAATACAAATAGTTGTCATTGCTTTGTTTTTGATTTTTGTATTGTTTATAGAAAATTAATTCGTTTGGTTTGCCAAGATTCAAATAATAATAAATAATCCAGTGGGGTTAGAAATCACCCAACGTACTTGAAATTAAGGGGCTTGTAGCACAAGGGGCTCAAGTGTATTTTGATTACTTTCTGTTTGTATTTTGGGTTAGCAAACTTGAAGGCTGATTAATAATGATAAAAATATACTATACAGTAAGAATTAATTTTGTTAATAATTTTAAAATTAAAATTGCTAATAATTTTATGAGGCTTGATTTCGATTTTTACATGCTCAAAATTGAGAAAGATTTTGTTTGTGATAAAACTGGAGTGATGAACATTTTTGAGGCAGAGAAGAAAAGCAAAGTTGAGGACGAAATAAAAATCGAATTCAAACCTAATAAAATTACACTGTGCTAGTTGAAAAGACCGACAGAAGGGGCACCCAGTGACCAAACCTAATTCGGGTGCACTGAATTCAGTGGTGCTAACCGTTTTTCTAGGTTAGATCTTGTTTTTTAAATATACCGTTATTTTAAAAATGAAGGAGGTAGGGCAACATACATATATTCCTTTAACTCAAAAACCATTTAAAATTTGGGAAAGACTACAAAAACCGAAATTCGGCAATAAAATTACCTTTGAATGACGGTAAAAGTTTTTTTAATCGACTTAGTTATTAAAAAAATTTTTTTTTCTCGATGAAATTAATTTTTTGCCAAAGTTCGAAATCTTTTTGTTTTTTAAAACCACATAAAAAATCTAAAAACAAAGTTAGGCTGATGAATTTTCATACATTCATAACAAATAAAGTTTCAAGTAAAAAAGCCATAAATAACTAAAATCGGTGCACAACTTTGGAATTTATTAACAAAAAATCAAAAATAGCAGTTTCAACTGGTCATCAGACGAAGCCACAAAAATGAAAAAAAAAAAATTTTTTTAAGAAATGTTTCAAAGCACAGTGTTATTAACAATTATATACTGCAAGTACTCAAACGCTTGCGTCCGCAAGCCAGTGGGTGATGATAATCATTGTACGTACACTAAACAAACAATTCAATCAATTTGCGCTTAAATCAATTCCAAGCGGTGTCAATAGGTTCGATCAGTACTGATTTCTTTAAACCAAGTACGTCTTGCTTGTTTTAGTCGCTATATTCAATTCCAGTTTCGAATTGAATATAGCTCAAATCTGGGCTTAAGAGCAAGAACCCTGTTCTTGATTTAAGAACATTGGTGCTTACCATGCTTTTGATTGACGGAAGGATTGTAGCTATTTCGAGTGTGATTGATTGATGCCATGTTTCTGAAGTCTATTTAAACCCAAATTCATACCTGAAATATTCCGCTCTACTTTAATAATAATTTATAAATTATTGTGTCTCTTTGCCGATTTAAACCAGGAACCTAACAACTGCCGGCTCAGCCACTCAGCCATTGCAGCAATTAAAAAAAATTTTAACAAAATTAAATACTTATACAAACACACACACACACACATACACACACACACAAGTGCTGGGTACAAATACATTCAAGGATTTCGTACACATTTTAAACCTTACCAGCATTGAGTCCCTTTAATAATCACACTTGTGTGTTATGCGTGCTTAAATCAAGTAGAGAAACCTAAATTTAGAACAAGCTTTTTCTTTTCTGTGTAGGGGATAAGAAACAGCCATAGTTGTACCCCAGCTAATGCTTTACTCTTGACTTTACTCTTTTTGTATTCTTTAAAAATGTTATTCGCTATATTTTAATATAAAAGGACTTTCTCCGTTTTACACGGAAAATGTAATTAAGAACTGTAAATTATCAAAATTCAAGTAAAAACGAAAAAGAAAGAATAATGATTATAAAATTCTTTCCATTAAACTTTTTTTTTTTGCAATATTTAAATAAAGAAAAGCATCCGTGGTTTGTAGCGAAATGAGAAATTCATTACATTCATTACAAAGTGATCCTGAATGCCAGACTAAATCAACTTGTATCCAGATACTGAAAGTGTCCCCTTTGTATACATTAACTAGAAAAAAATGTACATTCGTGGCAAGCGTTTCGAGTCTGGTTGAGTGTAAATTCAAAATATACAATCAAGAAGCGAAACAAAAGGGAGAAAACTGTAATAAGTAGTATCTACAATAAAACAACAAGCAAAACTTTATCAGGGACATTGTTCTGCTTTTCTTTTTATCATTTTAAAACTTTTTCTACATTCTCAGCATTTTGTTTTATCGTGTTTTTTGTTTTTCATTTTTTTCTTTCGTCTTCCTTTAGCAAGAATTTCAAAATGTTGCTGCCGTTTCTATTGTTATATTATGACTGTGTTGTACAAAAATTTGAAAACGTATTAAAAGAGGTAAAAGAGAAGAGAGGGGAGCAAGGACTTTGTAGTCGTTTAATAATGGCATTGGTTACAGTCAATGTTGCTACTTAAATTAAGTTTCAGTTCGGTTTTTTAGCTTAGTTATTTGTTTTTTTTTTATATACATATATACATACATATATGTATGTATGTATATATATTAATTTGTTTACTTTTTTAAATGTATGTTGCACAACATTCTTAACAGCAAATGCGTTTGTATGTGTCAATCAAGAAAATAACTTTTGTTAATAATTTGCATGATTTTGTGATTTTAAGAGAAGCTGGTGAAACAACTCCCCCCGCCTTTTTGTCAATTTATAGTACGCACATTTTTCTCCCAGAATCTTTTCCCAATGAAAATGTTATTCATAAAAGGAGTAATGAGAGTGAGAGAAAATCACGCTCAAGGAATTTTCGTTTAGAATTGGGCTGATAATTAGCTTGAAAATGAGAGTAAAATGATTGAAGAGATGGATGCCCATTTCACCAACAAATACCCGTATGTACAAACATTTATTTTTCCCTCTTTATGTTTTCTGTTTGAAGTAGCGTTGCCAGTGAACAATTTTCTGTTTAATCCAATTTAAGTAGAGAATCTATAAGAATCCTTTGGAACAGAAACATTTCTTAAAATAACTTTATTATGTTTTATAAATGAGCGTAAGGTCACTTAATTCTCAATAAATATATTTTCTATTTATTGATAATTTTTCGATATTTCGATACGCCTTTGTGTATCTTCTTTGTGTATCTTTTTTTTCTGAAGAAGATACACAAAGGCGTATCGAAATATCGAAAAATTATCAATAAATAGAAAATATATTTATTGAGAATTAAGTGACCATACGCTCATTTATAAAACATAATAAAGTTAAATAAAAAAAAGGTCGAAGAAAGAGTATCCAGAACATTTCTTAAAATATTTAAAAACATCAACATATGAGTGCATGAGCACATGTGCTAGAAGCAGCATGGACCAGTGTTCCCAGGTCAATGTATTTCTTCCCCCCAGAAGAGTTTTAAAACTCCCTAAAATTCAATTTTTTTTCTACAAAATCCCCCTAAAAAATTTTGGTGAACATTCTGCTTTAGTTTGCGAATCCCCAATATTAATGCATTGACAATGCGGAAAATGCATAAAATTGTTCAACTTTCCCCAATTAAAAAGAAGTAAAAATTAACTGATTATATGTATTTTTCAGTGCATATGTTATGATTACAGGCGTGTGTGTATATTTATTATAAATTCTCGATTAATTTGTATTCACATATTTTGAGATCTAAGTACATATTTATAGGCAGCTGAAAATTGTTATCTGTATATCTAGAAAAAATAAAGTGTCTCCAAAAATATTAAGAGTTTCTGATCTTTACGTGATCTTTACGTTTTTTTTTTTTTTGACATTTTCATAAAAAGAGTTTCAATTTTATCAAAGGTTCTTAGATATTTTAATTTTACCAATTCCTAAGAAACGGAAACAATTCAAAGAAAAGACCCATAAGGAAGAAATTCATTCAACTCAACAAAAAAAAGTACTTAAAATTACCAGTTGCAAAATTCTGTACTTGAAGCTACCAGATGAACACAAAATATCTCATTTAATTTTACTTGAAAAATCGTTAAAACTTCAATTTTATCAGTTGATGAAAAATCTTCTAAATCCTGCCATTTTACCGTTCAACCAAACATAGAAATCCCCTAAAAATATTCCAAAAATAAACTGTTTCCCCCTTAATTTTTCCCGAAGGAATTTAACGCCCCAAATTCACCCCTAAAAGAAAAAAACCCTAAATCTAGGGGTAAACCCCCTTAACTGGCAACACTGGCATGAACACTGAATAATTTTCCATTCAACCCATCTTAAACATAGAAACTATGAAAAGCCTTTGCAGCAGAAACATTTGTTATAACATTAAAAAAATATAAACATAAGTCTGGGATTTATCTAAAGCCTGCTTTTCATTGAAAGATGACGTTTTTGACTAGCCACGCGTTAAATAACGTAAACAAGAAACGTTCCAAAACGAAAGTCCGTTTATTAAGAAAAAATAAGATTCCATCTACCATTCGACCAAACGAATAATACCCGAGCATATTTGAAGAGGCGTGAGTCGTATTTAATATACGCTCATTTACTTTATTATTTTTAATGTTTTTGCTACTTTTCTTTTCGAAACCCCCACTGTGCAGTGCTCTTAATTTTCAGCTCACTTCATGCAAGACTGACGATTAAATTAAAGTAATAAAAACATACAAAATTTCGCTAAAGAATATGAAAAGTCAAGTATTTGTGCCACCACTTTGACACTGGCGCCAAAGACGCATTTCAGCATTTACTCCAAATTATTTTTACGCAAATGACTTCCACAATGTTGCTGCTACATAACAAATGCCAAAGAACAAGTAAATATCTCATAATCCTTTTCATTTTACAGCCAAAGATATTTTAAGAATTTTCTAGCGCTTAACAATTACAAATTCCACAAACCACTTGTTCCACATAATTGTTGCCAGTAAAAATGGTTTAATTAAATTTAATTCATTATGTTCATGGAAATATTAAAATTCTCATTAGACAGAAATTTAATTTTAGCTGATAACAATTAAGCAGGTTATTCAAGGACGCTGTTAATGAACGAACGACAGAGGAGAATGTTCAAAGATCAGTTACGCTTCTGCTGTAATTAACAATGATTTTCAAAATTTATATTTTCTCACATTTAAAAAGCAGATTGCAATATAAGCAAAATGCAAATTGGAAATAAAATACAGAAGTAAATGAAGAATTGTAAAATATATTTATAGGCAGGCCAAACGTAGAGATTTCAAATAACACGTTGTGTTTGTAAACACCCATATAATTAATAATTTTTCATTGTACTGTGCATTTAAACGCAACGAAAAAGCAGTAATAAGAAGATGAAATGAAAACCAGAACTAAATTTTTGCTAGAAGTCGAACTGAAAAAGTACGTTAAATCCTTCATACTGTGCATTTAAACGCAACGAAAAAGCAGTAATAAGAAGATGAAATGAAAACCAGAACTAAATTTTTGCTAGAAGTCGAACTGAAAAAGTACGTTAAATGATGTTGTTATAAGAAAAGTATAATGTTCAAATAAATATTTGCCATCAGAGAAAAATTGTGTACTTTCTTATTTCCTATGCCATGTAGCATTCACATTGAATTGATAACACCGTACACACGCGAATACAACCTTTCAAAGCCATTGAAAAATTCTTTTGTGTACTTTTGGCGGTAAAATATCTAAACAAAAGTCAGCTGTTCAAACTTTTTTACAATACCAAACAAAAATTCGCTCACACTTAGAAGTTTAAAATAGATTTATATTTAAAAGTATTTTTTAATATAATACGAAGTGTGAAAACCGCTATAGATAGTCAGTAGTGAAGAGCTCAGGTGGTAAGCTGGCAATGCGCTGCTGCTTTAAAAACAGCATACAATTGGTCATGACCTGGACTCGAAGCAATTTAGGTGCTGATGAGCGCCATGGTGGACGTGAAACAATCAAGGTGTGTACCCCAGCCAGTAAGTCTTCAAATTTACTTTTCTGATATTCTTTAAAAATGTTGATCCCTTCAATTTTATCACAAAAAAAAAAATCTTTCTCAATTTTGAAGAAGTAAAATCTAACTCAAGCCCGATAGAATTATTAAGAATTAATAAAACTATTTTTAACCCCCTAATTCATAAAAATTATAACAGGCTTATAAGACTGTTATTTGACATATTTGTATGGAAAATCTGTCAACTAAGAGCTTTATAAACCTGTTATAATTTTTATGAATTAGACGGTAAAGCTTTAGGTCTTTTATTTTTCTTTATTAATTTTTCGATATTTCGCCAACAATTTGTTAGCATCGTCAGGAAACTTTAATTGTTTTTATTTTCTATTCCAATGAAAGATTCCTGACGATGCTAACAAATTGTTAGCGAAATATCGAAAAATTAATAAAGAAAAATAAAAGACCTAAAGCTTTAAAAAATAGTTTTATTAATTTTAACAATAAAAGTCAAAAATATTATTAAGAATTGTACATCACAAAGTTCGACTACAAAAGTTATTTTATATCTGTGGTTTGCCACTAAAAGAGGCAGTGACAAAATATTTATTTTTAAGTAAAAATAAATAAATAATTTTGTTGAGACAAACCTCAGACGCTGCTTGGAAAAATAAAAAAAAACCTAAAACATAAATTATTTACATTTTACTGTAAATTTTTTATAATTTAATATAAATGTATAAATTATTTAAATTTTACTGAAATTTTAATTTCATTGAACTGTAATACATTTACATATATTAAATTACTTGTTCAGGCTCAAGTTCAAGCCTTGGTTTGTCACTTTTCCATTAATATCAATTAAGTAAAGAAAAGTAAAATGTTTATATTTTATAAATTATTTAACATTGATGATGTTTGTCTCAGCACTATTTTGTCAGGTTTAGACATTAAGTTTACTAAGTTCAGTGGCCAGAAAAACGCCTATGAAGCTGATTTGGGTTGAGTTACACATTGAAAGATTTAGTAATAAATAAAAGACAATGGGAATGACTAACTTTAAATCGTAAAATAATGGTAAAATATTAGAAAACATATTTTCCTGAAGACGATACACAAAGGCGTATCGAAATATTGAATAATTTAACAATAAATAGAAACTATATATTTATTAAAAATAAAGTGACCTTGAGCTCAATTATTAAACCAAATAAAGTTAAATAAAAAAAAAGGTCGAAGAACGAGTACCCAGAAGAATGGTAAATCTTTATTAGCATCAAACATCAAGTGATTTGATTAATCGTTCCACACAGAGTTATATTCCTTATTTACTCAATTATTTTTAGCTCATGGAAATCGATGATTTAAAATTGAATTTTTGCTTAATAGAGAGTTTTGGCAATTCATTTGTCAATAAGGGTAGAAAAAAATGTGGTCATTTTTTAAACTCTGTTATTAAAGTTTAATAACTTCAAAAAACAATTGAAGAGATTTTGTATATTAACTGCTTGCTCTACACCATAAATTGCTTAATGTAACGCCTTGACGACACATACTTGTATATAAGAACACTCATACCTATACAAAAATAGCGTATATGATTAAAATGTGTGTACGTGTTATGCACGCGTTAAAGTCGTATTCTTCTCTTTTTTTTATTTCCCCACTCAATTCCTGCCAGGCAGTGAAGAGATGTCGCGAATAGATAGATATTCTGCCACAATTTCAAACATACTTTAATCTATATTGTCACATTTACACTCATCTGCACACGAGTGCTTAAAATAATGCACAAATACACACACACACACAAAGCCACACACATGTATTTTATGTTAATACAACTAAACTTGTATGCAAAGGAAACATGTTTATTCAGCACATGATGCCATTAACAGAGAAATAAACATGTTTGTGTGTGTGCGTGTGTGTATCTATTAATAAACATGATACTAATACTACCCCTGCTACTACTAATGAAAAGTTAAAACACCGACAAATAAAGAGATTAAAAAAATAGGAACCCCAACTAAATGTCTGATACTGAAAATAGAAGGAAAAAACTAACAAACTGCAGAATGAAAAAAGAAAAGGAAAAATGTGCATAAACAGCGTTTATATGCAAAGTAGTTAGTTGTTGCTTGTGCTGAAGGCAATGAATACAGTACGATCACGATTATTGCAACTGAAAGAAGCAAATCAAGGTCGTGGCAAAAAGTAATCGTTATGAGTATTTTGGCTACAATAAATTGAGTTTTTTTTTTAAGTTTATTTTTATTTTTAGGGAACGTGGCTTTTCATATAAAAGAATAATAATCAGGGCATATTTCATTCTTCTTTTTTTTTCTTGCTGATAAAAAAATATAGACTGATTAGTTATATATCTGAATCATTAAATCATTGATGCAGTTTATAATCTATATCTTTAAATCTATTTGTTTATATCTATTTTTTATATCTATTTGTAGTTGCACATGTGTCCATATTTTTACGATAAATGAATATTTGAGTATATTTTGTCAATAATAGCTCATATTTGTGGAATATTTCGTATTTTTTAGTATTAGTTTTTTATGTACGATTTTCAAAGATTTACGCCAACTAGTTTTGCTCCCTGTAACCGTTTAAGTTGTTATAAACTATTTTGTCTTGTTTTAACGATCGCAAGTTTTTGCGTTTTTACCTCAGCTGTGTTTTTTGTGGCTGTTTAAATTTGTTGCATATTATTTTTTAAGTAAATTTTTGTATTTTGCAAGATTTACGCGAGATTTTTGCGCTTTTGCATCAGTTGTGCTTTCGTAACTGTTCCAGGTTTGTTAGAAGCTATTTTTAACGTCTGCAAACTTTACACATCTTTTCAGGATTTTGCGTTTTTGGTAACAGTGTTACGTTTTTGTAAATTATTTTTAATCTTCGCAAATTTTTTTCTCGTGAATTCGCAAAGCCACTTTCTGTTCTTTTGTTTTTAATATATTTTAAATGTTTCAAAATATTTTCGCAAACTTTTACGCTTCTGGAGTAATTCTATATTTTTTTTGTAACTGTTTGATGTTGTTGAAAGCTCTTATTATCTTTTTGTCTCTTAATCGCGTTTAGAGTTTTCAAGTATTTTTTTTTAGCCTGCTGCTAATTTTTCTTACTATCAATTACTTTAAAATATAAAACTTCCTCAAACCATATGAAAAACAAATACAAGCCAATGTGCAGTATTAATACAACAATACAGCGAATACAGTTTGTGAATGGAGTAATTACTTAAAAGGTCATATTTAAGAAAAATTAAATCTGTGAGATATCGAAAAAAATAATTTTTTTTTTTTCGCAAAACAAAATGTTCGCTGGGTTTACGCGCATGTACTATACTTGAATGCATGTTAAAGTTATTAGGGCTAATTTAAATAGAATATAACTAACTGAGCAAATAAACTGAAATAAGGAAAATTTAGAAAACAAGTGAAAAAAAAGTTAAGAAAAATCAGGTGCAAAAAATACTGAAGTGGTTGAATGTATACATGAATGTAAATGGAAAATGAGCACATTTACATGCCATTAAAACGACCTAAATTAAAATATACATACATATGTACATGTATATAAAAATTGTATGGATTAGATTTGTTACCAATGGTTGCAGCTTAGAATATACTTGTTTTCGTTTTCATTTTATTTAAAATATCAGCATTTTGCAAATTGTAACTTTATTTAGAAATTAACCATGTGATATGTTTCACATTTAAGACAATGTTAATGCAATATACATATACCGAGCGCTTAAACTAAATATGATATCTGAATTAAATTTTATTTCATTTAAATTTTAAAAATTTTACATATGTTTAAATATGCAAGAGTCGTGTGTAAATGATTTTTCACCAAGAAAATAGCTCAAACTTTAGATTCTCTTGCGCTGCCTTTGATGCTCGTTGAAGGTTATGATACTCTAGTTGAAGGTTATGATACTCTATTTTTTACTTGGGATTTAAATACAAAATTAGTAAATTTTCCTTAAAATTTAAGTTGGATTTAAAATAGCTCTCCGTTTTACAGTCTAAAATTATTTTTGGTAATTAATTGTAATAAAAGTACAGCAGCATAATGTAAGTGTCAAAAAATTATCGATAACTCAATAAAAAACAGCTGTTTAAACAAATTTGGAAGCAAGTGAAATTGTAAAAAGTTAAGAAAATAATAAATTGTTTTTTAAAAATTATTAAAATGAGTAGCAAAAGTGATAAAAAGACTCCCAATTTCACTGCCACAGAAGTAGATTACCTTCTGGAAATAATAAAAAATCAAATTATGAAACAAACAAAAAAACATGTGCAATTTTCTTAATTTGCATAACAAAACCAAACTGTCAAAATCATATGGCAGTACGAAAAATTTAAATCAATTTTAAATGGGCACGGCAGGCCGTTTAAGTTTGATTTAAATGGCAACTGTTTGACTCAATTTTGTATTTAAATCAAATTTAAATTGAAATGTCATTTAAAACCCAAGTCAAAAATTCGGGGTAGGTCAGTCCGATTTGTTAATTTTTTGAACATTTTCGAAAACTGCATTTTCCATGCAAGCAAAGTTG
Organism: Sturmia bella; assembly: GCA_963662145.1. Classification (NCBI taxonomy): domain Eukaryota; kingdom Metazoa; phylum Arthropoda; class Insecta; order Diptera; family Tachinidae; genus Sturmia; species Sturmia bella. The sequence continues at coordinate 31,836,433 of OY759168.1, read as the reverse complement.
CCGTTTTGATGCGACTTATTAAAGTAGAGTAGAACTCTATCAGAAGTAGCTGGCAGTTTCCAGTGAATGATTCGTATGGTTGTGTAATTTTTGATTTGGTAATCAAATGCCATTGAGCTTTTAGTTGCATTTAAGCACAACAACATTAATTTGTCAGCATTTATTTGATTGCAAATGGAATTAAAAGAATTTGGCTATTTAAAGTGCATTTAAGTTTTATAGATTAATAATATGGTTTTTAGCGTTTGTTGTTGCTGTGGTGTTTGAGAAGTAAACAGAGCAGACATACCGACACATGTATGAGATTTTGCCTTAAGCAGCCTCTACAAAATAAGCTGTTAATATTAGGTAAAACAATGGTATGACAAGCACTACGAATGATATTAGAACTAAATGGCTTTATTTCAGTAAGTTTTTCATCATTTTATTCTTCCAAAAAAAAAAAAAAAAAAACATTTGTTAAACGTGAACACTTATTTACGACTGAAGAACTGACAGTGCACTTAAATGCAACTGAAATTTAAATGAAAATGATTTAATTTCACATTTATATGTCAATCTAACATTTTCAAGTGAATGAAATTATCTCTGCTTTAACATCAACTGGCCTCATCAGCCACAAAAGAACAATTTGCTCAAGAATATACTGTGAAATGTGCAATTGCAGCTAAAATCATCATTAAATTAGAGGAAATTGTATTAAAAAAAGTAAATTCATTAAAGTGTGAATTTCTTGGTAATTTACATGACTGTTGTTGCAATTGACTCATATTGTATATATGTATGTACGTATGTATTTCTTCAAATTGCACAAAATCGCTCAATTTTAATTATATTTTCAAATTAAACATTTACACATGAAGCACTGATTTATATCTGTAGTAGATGCATCTAGCATACATATACTATATTTATTTTATGAATGAAACTAACACCAAACAAAAAGCTAAATAAATAAAATAAAAAGCTTTTGAATTCAATTAAAATATCGTATGAGTATAAAAGCAAATGTACTTATTTAATAAATCAAGCATTAAATCATACTTATAATTAATAATAAAAGCACATTATAAAATGTATACACAAAAATAAAAAAGAAAATTATACAAGTTAAAATCATATTGATTGAATTGTTAACATGCCGCCGCATTGCATCATTTTGTGCATGCAAACTTTTACTCGGTAGTCAGTTTTTTTTTACATACATACATATTTTGTTGTTCACTTGAGAATTTGAAATTAAACCAAAATAAAAACAGAGAATCAATCAACGTATGAATAAAAATGCAGCAAAATTTTTTTTGTAGTTTTATATGTATGTATGCGTGTATTTGCACTGTGTGGGCATTTAACATTTTTTCAGTTAGAATATTCAGTTTCTCATTTTGGATAAATCATTTTCAAGCTTAGGAGCACGATTCGAGGAAGTTTGTCGGTAACATTTTTATTTGGATAACAGAGTTTTCAAATTACTAAACAGAGTTTAAATAATTGCCAGGAACATACGAAAAGTATTTGGCTAAACTAAAATAAAACGTAGAATGTAGCCAACAACATTAAAACAAATACCTACACATGACTACATGAGTGTACGCAAACAACAATTGCGTGCCAGCCAAAAGAAATTGTTTGTTTTTCAGTGATGGTAGAAGATTCCTTTTCTTAGGAAGGACAAAAAGTTTGTTATCTATGTGCCATGTACCTTTGGAGTCGATGGGACAGTGAGTGTTGTGCGACTCGGTAATCGTTGAAAATTTTATCGAACGAATTCTTATATGGTATTAATGATTATAAAAAGTTATTTGTTTGTAAATTGATTTAAAGTAATAAATCGAGGCTGAACATTTAAAGAAATTGCCTGGAAATACAACACCTGTAAATGAAACAAATGCATTTGAAAATGTGCCCGTGATTACCAAAAAAAACTTTTGTGAAAATTCTTTTTGCCAAGTGGGGATTCTCCTCCATCAATGAACCCAGCTTCGTACTTAATGCCTTAGCAACTTTAGTTCAAAATTAGTATTCTGTTACTCAAAATTGAACAACGGAGAAAATACTTATATTTTTATATTTATTTTACTATTTTTTGATATCTATATTTTCCTAGTTCAACAAATATAGCGGTCGTCCACTGAGATTTTTGACTGTTTCAAGCGAGTCTTAGAAGACTCAAAATCGCGTAGATTTTACGAAAAAAAATTTATCGATTTTTAGTAATCTTTCCTAGTTTTTTCTCCACACTACAACTCATTGAATGCTAAATTAAGTGTGATATAACATTCATTTTCTATACCTAATACGAGGGTTGCCTTTTATGTGTCGGGATTTGGCAAGCCTAGAGTTGTAATCTGGCAACTGACAGCTCTATCGTTAAGTTGGACATTTTTGAGGTTAATCTTACTCATAACGTTTTAACGTACGTTAATTAAACACGCGGTCTGAAAGCAAATCAATTTTCAGGTTACACATTATTAGGAAATTTTAACTTTAATAAACATTTGCAATTTAAAGTGTAAATAATAATATAGTTCCTTCTCGAAATTAAAAGGCCTACGATAACCTTATTGTGTTGAGCCCTTTTAAAATACCAAACAAATAAAATAAATAATAATAATTGCTCCACTATGCAAAAATAGAGCAAAAACCAAAAAGTCACTCCCATCCGTGCATTTGCATGTATGTATGTGTGTATATGTGTATTATTCATTGCTCACAAAATCATGCACACTTTGATACATGATTAAAAATGCAATTAAAAGAATTGGGAGACAGAGAGAGAGAGCGGGAGAGTGTGAGAGAACACATTATTAAAATGAAAAATAAACAACAAATTTAACAAGACAATGATGATATAGCAGTCATTTGATAAACGTGATGCAAATTCAAAAACTAAAAAACAAAAATAAAATTAACCATAAATGCATCTATAATCAAATGCAGTTTTTATTTTTCACACACTGTACAAAATTTGTTTGTACAAAAATGTAATTTAATTTTTAAAATTTAATTTATATTTACGAGCAAAGCGTAGAAAAACCGAAATAATTTCCAAGTTGACTTCATAAATCTTAGTATAGAAGATCCCTGTTAGCGATATCGGCATTCTGAAAAGGTTGGGTGCAAACCATAGCCTAGCCCCGCCCCTAAACTTTCTTGCAACTCCAATTATTTAATAGTTAATAAATTTTACTTTCTTCTATAAAAAACATGGGAATGCGGATTGCAGAACACGAAAAATGCTAAGGTAATAAACTTTAAAGTGAATTCGGATTCTAGAACACATCCCAATCAGAGTTGCCGTTTTTTGATAGTTTCCTACCAAATTTGGTAGTTTTGAAATGAGTTGGTAGGTTGGTAGGTTGTGTCGTGAATTTGGTAGTTTTTTTCAATTTCAGATTTAATTTTTTTTTCACGCTAATCATCTTTCATCCATCAAATCATTTAATCCATCAATGACAAATCAATTCTGCCTTTGTTATCAGAGTTCGACAAATTATTAGATTGTGATACCGATAAAATTGTATGGCAGTGGAATTTACTAAGAGTTAGTGACCACAACTTGAATGCTGAAATGGAGATTAATGTTTTTTTGGGAAAAGATTGGCAAAATTAAAAATGGACTTAATGAAAGCGATCTAGTTAATTTTGTTTTCAATTTATTGTCTTTACCACATAGTTCAGCAGCTGCAGAAAGAAAATTTTCAACACTTGCGTTAGTAAAAATTAAACTTCGAAATAGACTCGAACTATGTTTCTTAAATAATCTTATGATGTGCAAGGAAATGATAAATAAGACTGATTCGCTGACCATATGTATATGGTCAGCCAAAAGAGACTTTAAAAAATAAACCTTTTTCCAAATAAGCCCTTAAGATTTTTACTTTTACAAATAAAGTCTTATTTATTTTTTACCTAAAATTTTGTTTCTTTTACAAATGAATTGTTATTTATTTTTATAAAGATACATATTAACATTGTTATGTATAAACTTGTTTTGTTTTTTTTAAATAAATTTTATTTTTTTTATAACTGCTTATTTTATTTCTTGGTAGGTAAATATGCCATTTGGTAGTTTTTGAAATTAAATTTGGTAGGAAAAAAAATTTTGAGTGGCAACCCTGATCCCAATGTATTTTCCTACCAACAGCTTCTGCGAAACTAACCTTGAAACTATTAAAACAGAGATGTTAAATTTAATGCGCGTAACGCGTACACCGCAGGAATGAATAATTGCAATTTTCGTATCGATCGATATTTTTTCCGTTGAATTTTTCGTTCCATACGGAATCAATGTATTTTTATATGGAAGCTTTCCAAGGAGGCGCGGTTCACGGTTGATATGTTCAAAAAAAAAAATTACTAGAAAAAAATTGTTGGGGGTTGGTCGTACACCTTTACGGACACCCTGAGACCGATAAGGGAAGACTCTTCCTCTATCACACTAATCATTCCCAGGGGGGCCGTAGAGTAGTCCAATATATGACCAACCGCCAATAATTTTTTTGCTCCATTATTTATTTCGAACATGCCGACCTTATGCCACACCTCCTTGTGGAGACTTCCATACTAAAACTAAAAAAAAAAAAAAAAAAAATTTGAACGCCTCGAAAACGTGTTTTTTTTTTTTGATATGACGTAGTGGAACTGTTTTTCCTCGTGGCAAAACACATTGTAAAATCGATGACACAATATCGAAAAATGTTTGTACTTGCAAATCGATCCACCTTCGTATACAATAAAGAAGAAGATTAAAAAAAAATTATGAGATAGATTAAAAATGTTACAAATTCAAGGAGAAATTTGAAACAACAAAAAATGGCAGTTCCTGATGAAGTCTTATAGTTTTAGTTAAAGACGTTTGTTGGAAAATATTTGAATTTATTTTAACATAAAGAGAAAACGTGTATATTTAATGAATTCAGAAATGGGAGTGAATAAAATATTTTTCAAAGTCAAATATATAAAAGCTATGTTAACTTCAACAGTTCCCAATATTTTTTCGGAAATATTTAAACTGTATGGTAATATGATAAATTTGTTTGCATCTTAAAATTGATGCAAAGGGATTATTTTCCGTGTACCATATCGATTTGTGCTGACATGTTTTGTTCTTGTTGTTGTTGTTTTTATTCGATAGTTGTGCATACTTCCGGCCTGAATAAATAAATGGATTCAATAAAAAAAAAGCTTTTCTTTTGCTAGAAATACGGGTAAATCTGCATAAATTGATGTGTAAATCTCTTTTTTAATATCATAAAAGCACATCTTTTTTTTAACGCTTAGATTGGCTGTCATTAAATTGCCTGTGTTCGACTCATTTTGTATTTATTATTTTTTGAAACGTGGCATCAAAATCATAACAGCTCAACATCACATCTATGGCATATGTAAATGTATATTTGAGTTTTTTTTTATTTATTTATTTATTCATTCATTATGTATGTATTGTCAATTTTGTTTCAATTGTGACTCGTAATACAATTAATAAGACAATCCGTATCTTGGTGCACAGTCAAGCTGTGGTTGAGCTTCCTTTCAGAAGGCTAAAAATATTTTTGTTCACTTAATTTTTTATGGTCAAGCTCTTTAATAATTCATTTTGTACGTTTATAATTAATTTGTTGTATTTATTTTATGCAGCGATGCTTTTTTTTGTTTTTTTGTTATCAGTTGTTTCCTATTGCGGTATGTAGTGGTTTTAAATGCGATTGCAAAAGAAAAACAGCGAGACAAATTTTGTATGGCGGATAATTTGCAATTCAATTTTCCAATGATTACCCTTACATAATAAAAAGATTAATTATGATTTAAATTTCAATTAAAATGAAAATTATTTCGCATAGCTGGAAAACAAGTGTTTATGATGAGAGAACACTATGTAACTTTTCTAACATTTTTTCCCCTTTTTCTAACAAGTTAAAAGTTGCAAATAAAAGGCGTCTGCTTAAAACTGGACATGACATTTTCCGTTGAAACAGGTGGTGTTGGTGTTGGTGGTGGTAATCGAAAGTTTTCAAACACATGGCAACACAAAATGTGTGGGTATCTGCTCAAACGAGGCTTGACTATTCGCCACAATTTGAACTGGTATCTGCAACTTGAACAATGTTGTATAAATCAGGTTTTCAAACGTGCACTGAATACTGTTTACGAGAGTGTGGTTGGTGCTAAAATTGTAAACTGCAAAACAAGTGAAAGTGAAGGGGCATGCCGTTGCATGCACTTAAACGCATTCACGTTCAACTATAATTAAGAGTTTGAAATTCACAAAAGAGGACTTAACAGCCAGTTAAGGATTTATGGCTACAATAATGAAAAATATGCAGCATGCAGAGCAAATGATTCCAGACACTAATATGATTTTTGAAGGATATTTGTAATATGCAAACATACATATGTATTTAAATAGGAATTTTGTTGTTTTTAGTGCAAAGTAAAAGGTGGAAAATAAATTTAAATTTATTAATAATATTAATTCAGGTCCAAAAATAAACCTTACAAATATTTTGTGTCTTTTTCAGCAGTCTATATGCCGTCGAGATCAGTAGAAAAATTCTTAAAGGAATCTTTCTTTTTTCATAATTCCCATAAACCGCATGAGAATCAGAACTGTTCGAACATACCTTTAACACAGTAAACGATGGCAACTTGTTGTATAGAAGGTTGCAAAGAAAAGTAAAAGAGTTGCAAAATGAAGTAGTATAAAATACAAATTGAGCTACCCATTGACATTCAGTGATTGCCATATTCGAAAAAGTTACGTTTTTATTTGTCTTACAAAAAAAGGTTAAATAGAAAGTAATCATGTTTAAAAAAGACGCATTAATTTCTATTTAAAACAAAGAGGAAATAAAAATAACAAGCAGATATTTAAATGCTGATAACTACAGGACTGCTACAAAGCTCAAGTCTGTCAAAATCCCAAAGAGCTCTAAAATACTGGAGCCAAAGGAAGTCATGCGATTCTGTTTGGCTTTCATATCCTCCAGACCTAATTCCTATAACGCGTTGTTGTCTGACCAGCGCGTCCTCAAAAAAGAAAAAATGGCCCGACGACTCCTTTAGCGTGAACAGAGGTTTATCGTGCCCCAGAAGTCATAGTTTTGCTTGTTCACGTACCCGCTGAAGTGGGTACGTGACTTTTGTCATTATTTTGATTTCACGCCTGTACAATAGAGCAGTTACTTTAAGGTGGTTTGTGGTCTCTTTTTGGTACAAACGTTATTGTTGAGCAATTTTTCTTTTTTTTACCAAGAAGCCAATAATGAACATATGTGTGAATGCATTTTCTGTACCTGCTTGTGAATTATTTGAGTCTAACTTCTGCATAATCTTTAGATGCCACACATGTATCTTTGAATCTTCACGTATGAACACATTCTATGTATGTATATGATTAACTATTTGTGAATAGGGATTTTACATAATGTATATAAGCAAAATTTTAGATATAATTTTATTGTCTGCTTGAATTTGTGGGGGTAACGCCTCATTCTCCATAATTGGCATAGTGAAGTCAATATGTCTTGTATTTGCTTTCTTATGCATAAAATGAGGTATTTAGAGATAAAGGTACGGAATGAGAGATTTTAAATGGAATAAAATTTAATTTGTAGCATAAGCAGTAAATTAATAAAAGAAAATATGAAATATTAAGACAAATTGATTTCGAAAAATCGAAATTGAGCACCACCTCGTAGTACTCGTATAATAGACACACTTCGGTAGGGTTTGCGCAAAACAAGTGTTTTCTTTTTGTTATGGAAACATGCCATTTGAAAAAAGCATATACAATTTCAATGAATCAATTCTTCATTTTTTTTTAAATTTTTTAATAAGTCATACCATTGATGCAAACTTTCACTTCAACGTCATGTAAAAATAATTACTTCTATCATTATTTTGATTTTAAGTCTGTACAATAAAGCAGTTACTTCAAGGTAGTCAATTTTGTGGTCTCTTTTTGGTACAAACGTTATTGTTGAGCAATTTTTTTTTTCTGCCAAGAAATCAATAATGAACATACGTATGTATGTGTGAAATGTCTTTAGAGATAGTGATGAGAAAAACTTCGTATGCACACATCCTCTGCTTACAATTTAGTTTTAAAGGTTTAATATTTACCACAACCTAACCTACCACTGTGATTGACAAGTTGCAAGTCAAATAATCAAACCACATTAACAACCCACAATCGAACATTATCAAGAACCACTCACAGACATGTTTTAGTTTCATACATCAAACCAACCCCCCTTTTTACCACTTGAGAGTTAGTGGAAAAATATCAAAAAATATTTACCGAACGAAACAGAGACATCTACAAACATGACATCCGTCAATCATATTTGCATATTTCCTTTTTATTTTGCTGCCTTCAATGTTATTATTGCTTTTGTCATTATTCAATAAAAGAGGTTATTAAAATAGCAGCAACATCAAGGAACGACTTGAAGCAAAGTTTTCTTTTTAATTTATTTTTCAGTCTCTTTTTTTGTGGGAATTGTATATATAATTTTTAAATATATATAGTTTTTGTTTCGTCTTCTTAATTTTTGCAGCTTCAGATCGTTTTTTTTATATAAAATGTATTAACAATATTATTCAGTATTTCGCTACCGGTTTGTTACCATCTTCAGGATAATATTCGTAATTAAATTGAAGAATGTGAATAAATTTTGATTTATAAAAAATCCAAAAATTGAAACTTAAAACCGCAATATAAATAACAGTGAAAAATAACACAAGTAGAAATAAACTAATTCTATGACTAACATTTGCTATGTTAACACTTCCAACATGTTGCATTGCAACGTTGTGCTAACACAGCAAACATTACCCACAGACCAACAATGATAATATTTTAAAAATATCAATAAAAATTAAAATACATTCATGTTTCTAATCTTCTATTAACTAAAAACAGTCGAACTTCCCTGTTAGTGAATCTCCAGGGGGACAGAAAATTATTTCACTATATAGAAACTTCATTATACAGAAATATTTATTTTTAATTTTTTATTTATTTAAAATAATCCGGTATTTTTGTGTGAACTATATTTTTCCATTTTTCAATATCAATAATACTCCAGATACGGACAGATTCTTAGAACGAGCGGCCGTTATCCAGTTGAGCATTGCTTCGTCAATGTCTTCGAAAAGACAAGTTCGAAGTCTCTTACGCTTAATGCTTAACTGAATAACTGACTTGTTTTTTAAAATGTTCGATAAAGTACTGGGAAGAATTCCAAACTCTTTAGCCATATCTTTTTTCTTTAATGTCCCTTCTTCAACTCTATTGATTACTAATAACTGCGCAAATTTCGCCTCTCTATCTCTTACGGTTCGAGAGTTTTAGCTAATTGTTACTTTTCGTTGTATGGGGACACCTGGTAGTTTTCAATTGGTTGTTGTTTTTAGTATTTGTTGTTGTAGGGCATATGTGAATACATATGTTGTGCGAGTTTCAGCTCTCCATCTCTTACGGTTCGAGAGTTATAGATAATTGTTACTTTTCGTTGTATGGGGACACCTGGTAGTTTTCCATTTGTTGTTGTTTTTAGTATTTGTTGTTGTAGCGGCAAGGTACAACAGCAACCTGTGAAAATTTCAGCTCTCTAGCTTTTACCGTTTTGGGAGAATGGACGCTGTGACGGACGGACGGATGGACGTAGGGTTCCGTTTCACTCTGATGAGTACGGCATCCTAAAAAGATCTTTAGCTCGAATAATAAAATAATATTAAATGCATTGTTCTGCATAATAACATTTCGAATTCACACAAATTTTTTTTCAAACATGAACACAAATTTATTTTTAGATTGCTTCAGTATTTTTGAGACCCATTCTACTCTGCAGGAATACAAGCGACACGTACGATGACACAGAAATGTCCAGATGTATGTCAGCACGAATTTTATTACGTTTTTGAGGGATTTGTTTTTTTTTTTTTGCATTTTAAAACTGTATATTTTACATCTGCACTGATATGAATATAAATAAATTCTATTGAATTCCACCATTTTTTGCACATAATAGCTTGAAGTGTTTGCAACAATAGAACGGAAAAAAATGATCGAAAAATAGAAAGAGATTAAAATGAAGTCAAAAATATGTGTAACGGAAAACCATTGAGGTCGATTTTTGTTTGCGTAATAACTTCCTTGCATATGCGATTGTGTGCCAAACATGTATTTATATAATTTTAATGATAAAACGATATCAAGCGCGATTCCAGCAAACTTGAAAATTAACTGCCAGCGGCACGATTTCGAACCTGTTGGAGCACTTGCATAAACACATTTAAGACGAAAACTAAATCTTGCAACTTATTTTTGTTTTAAATGTGTATAAGCGCACGCTCGAACAGGTTCAAAATCGTAAAACACGCAGCAGGTCTACTTTTCTTAATTCGAGTTGTGATCTGTAAGGGACCCCCACAGACGCCGTATTTTTCCCACTGCACCTGTCAAATTGTGCACATGTACACAACACCTACATGTCGTGTGTTGCCTTTAAAACATTGCTAGTATAAAGTGGTGTGGACACGTGCCACAAACTCGTCACACAGCCTGCGGTTGTACTTTTTCTGCTAAACGTACTCGCGATGGGCTCTGTTTGAAGCAAAATCAAAAGTTTTTGTTGATATTTTTGTTGCATTTCTCCACTGTTGTGGGACAGAAAAGCCCTCATTTGGTTTGAAATTTCTTGTTGAATAGATACATAAATGTGCGATTGAAAGCACAGCAACAATATGAGTAATTTTTGCTTCTTTTTATTACTTTAGGCATACATATGGATACATACATATGAAGTTTGTTTATAACTTGCAAGAAATATGACTGAACTGATTTATGCTCTAGTTAGTTCTACTACTGACAATTCCTTAAAATACTATATACTATAAAGATTCTAAATGTGGGTGTCAATAGAAAATCAAATATTGCCGTATGAATAACAAAAATGTAAATTCAGTGTTTTCTGGAAAATTCATTACAATATTAGACAAAAAAGTTGACCTTTTGCTGCAGTGTAGATACCTTTCCACAGTTTACTACACGATAGCTTAATTTTTAAAAGTGTACATACACATGGAGAAATGCATTCTAGGTTACAAAATCAATCGAGAGCGCAAAAGAAATTCATAATGTTTTTATTTGGAGCTTTCATGATGAAAGAAAATAATTTGGTAGGCATGCAATTGGCGAAGAGATGTGAAAGTGCGCGCATGAAAAAATAATTATTTTTTTTCAAAAATTAATTGAAATTTATTACTTTAGGTCTAAAAAAATGGACCTTAATGCTTTCTGTCTTTTTTCAGCCGTCTATATGCCGCCGACATTTCGTTGCTGCTAAACAACTCATCAGTAGACTTGAAAAATCTAAAAAGAATGTTTGAAGCCCAACTACTTATTCTGATTCTCATTTTGTTCATGAGAATTTTGAAATATGTAAGTAGTTGGGCTTCAAACATTCTTTTTAGATTTTTCAAGTCTACTGATGAGTTGTTTAGCAGCAACGAAATGTTACGATTTATTAAAAATTATCTTTGTGCGAGACAAAACAGCACAAGGCAAAAATAACTCACCGGTCGACTGCATAATAGAAACGAACGCTGCAAAGTTACAAAAACTATTGACATCGTTTATATGAAATTCTTTATTAATTTCATGTTGCACTAGAAATGCGTTATATTTTTGCAATTCTCTTGACTTTACAATTGCATTTTTCCCATTTGGTTGTTGTGTCAATAATTATTTTCTTTTGGTTGATAGACTTTCAAATAAGTGAAAAAAAAATTAAGAATCCTTTGTATAAGTTTGAACACTAAAATCAATAGATTTTCAAGATAAAGCAGCAACATCTTTTTGATACTTTGCCAAACTTTGATGAATTTGAGGAGAATGAGAGTGAGATAGAGAGGTAGAGAGGGAGAAAGTTGATTAACAGAAAGAAGATAAACAGTTAGAATATATAAACTTATTTATTGTTCTTGGAGAAACAATTTGTTTGGTGTAGATGCAGTTGTGTTGAAAATAATAGCAGCGCCAGTCATCAGTAGTTATATCGTGCTTAGATATACCCCTCTTCATTGCGATTATCGCAAAGAAATTCATTAGTTATCGTTCAATTAGTATGAAATTGGTTCAAATATTGAGCAAAACAAAAATGCAACATTGTGAAGAGTGAGATTTTACATACTTTAGCTAAGCCCAGGGCGCAAAAATTTACTATAATGGCAACAGAAGATCTTATAATTTCCCAGTTCTTTATATTGATTTTATAAATCACTTCCGATTTTTTTTTCTATAATACATAAGAAATAAAATATTATTTAAGGTTAAAAACTGTTTAAATTATATTTTCAACATCTTTCATCTGTCAAATATTATTTCACGTGTTTGAGCAAACTAGAAAACATTAAACAAAATGGAATTTAAAAATTGTGCAATTCTCGGATTAATTATTGCCCTTAGAGACCAAAACCAATTACAAATTCAATTTGCGGAATTATTAGAAATTATGCAAGACGACGGCGACGATGAGGATGCGCAACATGTTTCGAGTCCAAGACACCTGTGGACATTTGTAAGAGCTTTTAATAATTTATTAAGATTTAAACTAATAAATAATTACACCTTAGAATCGCAATGGCAATTTTTGGGAAAAGGATATTCACTGTAAAAATTTTCGACACTTGTATATTTTCCAGTGATGGTATGAATTTTTATCATTTTTTTTAACTTCTCTTTAGTGATGACATTAAAATAATCGAAAGATGTTGAATACAGCAAAATGAGAAATGAACATTTAACCGCAAAAGGTTTGAATCTCTATAGGAATTCCATGTCTTTCAGAAAGTTCCTTAATTTCCTCCAACATATACCCCGCAATTGGGTTAAGTCTGGTAAAGACCGTGATTCACTATCCTACTGAATCGTACGATCTGTTAAAAATGACATGTGTGTCCGAAAAGTGTGATAGTCTGAACTAAAAGTGTATGTGTGTGAAAGACTTTTTGACAAGTCTGTCCGATTTGTTAATCTTTTGAAAATTTTCAAAAGCCATCTTTTTCTATGCGTTCAGAGTTGCCTTTTCGAAGTTGTTTACAAAAGTATAATAGTGTGGCCATTTCGAGGCGACTTTTTAAAATAGGACAGAATTCTATCAGATTTAGCTAGCAATTTTCAGTGAATGAATCGTACGATTGAGTAGGATAGTGAATCACGGCCTTAAGGTGTCTGTCCCAAAATATTGGAATTGTATTTGTGAGAAATGGCCCCGAAAAAATAGTAACCTAATGTTCGCTCTCCTCCCGCTATTCCTATGCGGTTAAGATCTGCCAATAGTTGAGAATGATCTCTCATAACTCCCATTATTCTACTTAATTCGGGATTGCTAAGACCCCCTGTTTTTTCCTCGTCTGAATTCTCCTTTTATTAATTCCGACGGTTTTTTTCTTCCAGAGTTAAACGGGCTCCATGTGCCCAGTTTTTTAGCTCACACCAAGCTTATGTTGCTTAAGTCTCTTGCAAGTGAGTTTGCTCTCTCACTTCCAGTTACTCTTGCACCCCCTGGCTCTCATATGATGCCCAGTTCAGCGAACTTTGCAATTCCAAACTGTTTGTTGTGATTTAATCCGCTCAGCTGTGTTCGCTCTAATGGCCATTCAGCTATCCGTGAATATATTCACAGGTCCTGGTCTTCCCATTTCATTGAGCTTTTTTTTTTTTTTTTTTTTTTAAACTTCCGCCAGCAAAACTGTGCAATATCATTAACGAAAAAAATATATATATAAAAAAAATTGACTGGCAACATGCCGAACACTCATGTAAAACCAACATTTAAACATTATAAAAAGCAGTCAGTCCTTAATGACGAATAAAGCAAAAACTTAAAAAAGGACCATCAAGCGAATTAATGAACCGTCACCGTTTACATTTTAACTCCTGCTTTAAATTTTTGGGGTGGGTGTAAATGAAGTTCTCTTATCTGTATATCTTTTTTTCTTTTCACTTAATAGTGTCTTTTAGTTGGAAAAATGAACTGTTATTTTGTTTTTTTTTTGTTTTTCTTGACTCATTTATTCGATTGCGGTTGGTTATTTGTTTGCTTTGTTCGAAACTTTGTTTTGTTTCATTTTACAATTCATTCACTTACATACAAAGGCATTTACCTTTTACGTGTTTTGTAGATTTCTATTATGGTTATAGAAAAATATACATACATAAAAACAAATCTAAAAGCAGGCTTTTATATAGAAAATTTGATTTCTTTTTTTTTTGCCTTAAAGTTTTCTTTTACGAAAAAACATTTTGATTTGAGATTTATAACTAATTGATGACATTCAATTTGGTAGCACCTTGTGCGAATCGGAAACTTTTTTGGGTCATACAGGACATGTTGCGTGTAAGCCTAATTCGATTGGAGTATGCTGAATAGGGATACAGTGATTCGCTGCCATAAAACGAGTTCATGACTTTTTGTTGTCACACTGCATATGTAGGTATAACTGGCAATAACATTTAAAAACTAAAGGAGCGCTAAAACTGCAACACAGAATAATTGCCAGAAAAAAAATTTCCCTCAAGAAATAAAACACACCATTTGAAGTACTTGACATTTGCTCCACGAAGGTGTTCATCTAAGAAACGAGCATCTAATTAAAAACAGATAAACAAAAGAAAAAAAAACATTTTGGTACATTTAGCTTTTTCTGGCAGAGCAGACAAAGATCTCATAAATATTATAGTCTGTTGCTTGCTGCTGTTGTTGGCATTGGGAGCACTATAAAGAATAATGTAAATGTCATTGTATTAACGGCCAAGGTTAAAAAACTGTTGCGAATTCATACAAAAATATTTCCATAACAGACACTGACGTAAAACAAAAAAAAACTCAAATAAATGTAGATAAATTATCTCAAGCAAAAAAAAAGTGATTCTTTTTCGTTAACTTAAATAAAGGAACAAATAAAATAATGCAAATATTTAAAGTAATAATTTGGAAAAAAAAAACACAAATATCCTGACAAATAAAATTAACAAAAGCTAAAGACCCCAGTCGCTTTATCGCACCTTTTCTTGCAATAAGTGGGCAACAAAAAAAAAAAAAAAAAATTGTTATCTTTCTTACCCTCCCCCCCCCCCCCCCACAGCTCCAAAAATAAAAAAGTGATATTAATGAATGTAAAAAGAAGTTTACGTATACATTTATTTTTTTTTTTCTTTAAGAAAAAATTAACCACATTATTAATGGTAAAACTGGTGAAAATCGAATGGAATCGCAAGAATAATGGCTGCGTCATTTTTTTTATTTTTAGTTTGTAAAGTCAACACATACACATACACCCACACACACACACACCCCCACACGCAAACAGCCAGCAACAATATTACAACAAAAAAAAGAAAACTTATTAATGCCTTAACGTTACGCATAAAATAATCAAATTCACCCAGAGCGTTTAAGGACTTTTGGTTTGTTTTGTTTGCTGGTTTGCGTGTGCCACTTACAAACATACAGAGCCATACCCCAGCCTGGGAACCCACACGCACCCAACACATATGGAAAACAATGCATGCATATTAAATTACACAAACAGCAAGTAACGCATACAACCAACAGCACACATACGGAAAAACAAAATACATGCACACACACACACACACACAAGGCCAGAGGACATTGTTAGAGAAAAGTTCAAATTGCGGAGCTAAAAACAAATTTAATTCGGCCAGAGAGCTTTTATTTTAGAAAATGGAAATTTATTTGCGAAAATTGAAACTGCTTTGTAACGGAAGCGCAAACGAAGGTTAATTCTAGCGGATATCTTTTCTAATATCTAGGGACACAGAAATTCCAAGTTCGATAACAATCGCTTGGAAAGATAATAAACAATGACACATTCAAGCAGCAACAAAAGATCTCAATGGCCAAGCAATTTTGTAGAAGAGGCTCCAATTGCAAACGCTTCGTCGATTGAAGCATGATTTTTGTTTAAAATCAGCCACCTAAAAGCAATCAGCCCAATCAGGAATATTCTCAAGGAATTTTATTCCTAATGAAAATAAGTTTCTCGAGAAAAAATTCCTCCAATCATAAATTACCTGAGAAACAAAATAACATAAAAGTTGATAATATCGAAATTTTTTATAGGAAAAAACAAAAAACATGTTTTTAAAATATCTATTTTTGCCTCCGCCGACTAATTTTCCCCTTCGATGTGGCTAAAACGGGGAAGGTTAAAAAAAATTTCTTAAGGAATTTATCAACATAATAAGAGGAATGGGAAAACAGAAAAAACTCTCACGGAATTATCATTCATGATTAGGCTGAATATGCTGTAGTGTTTTTTTTTGAATTCACCTTATTTTACTGCTTGTCGAATGCACTGACGTAAAGAACACACTACCGCGCCATGTTTTTTTTTTAAATTAATAACAATAAGTACTACTTTCATGGCTTTTATGTGGCTGTAAGCATATCTAATATTGCATCGTCTCCTTGTATTTTTATGCTAGAGTATTCAATAGGTAACAATAACTTCACGATTTGATTGTCTCACTTTAAACCATAGAATAGAAATGCCGCTTTCTGCCTCACAGAGCGAAAACTTCCTAATAGATTCAATAAGATTTTCTCTTGGAAACGTTTTTAGGCTGAGGGGTATCCCAGCAGAGAGAGAAGAAAATTTTTCTATGGGTATTTCTTATTATTTCCATGTTGCAAATCTTATTAATTGTCTCAACAAGAAAAACACATAAAACCAAGAAGAAAACTTGTTACTCACGTTTGTTTTTACTCAGTTTCTAAATTGCATGGTACCAAAAAAAAAATTCTATAGAGAAGAACTTATTGATTCTATTAGGTTTTCTTGTAAATTGTATACAATAAGGATTTCTTATTGATTTTATTAGGTTATCCTATTATTTTTTCCTTATTGGTTTTATTAGTTTTCTATATAAACACACGTAAATCATCTTTTTAATTTCATTAATTGTTGTTTTTTCAATAAGGTTTTGAAGTATTAAAATAAAATTTAAAATAATAAGGAATCCTTCTTGAAAAAAAAACCATAGAGATATTTTATTGATTTTGTTCTACTTTATTAGGTGCTTTTTTCTCTGTGCTGCAAATTTTACCATATTTACTAGGGGGGTAATGGGTAAAATTTGAGAAAATTGTATTTCCCATATTTAAATGTCTTCCACAAAGTCGCTGAGCATTCTCCGCACATAGATGTTATGTGAAGGGAGCTAAATGAAAAAAAAAAGAGAAACTATCACTTGCTTTGAATTTATTGCAGGATAATGACATCGCGTTATCGGACGCGACGCAATGCCGGTTACATTCAAATAAGAACATGTTGCAGCTGCTGAAGATCGTAACAAATCGACTCGACACGTGCAGAGGAATCTCATATGGAAATCTTACAGACAGTACAATATATTTAAGACAAATGAAAAATGCAACTTGTTAATAATTTTATCGAGCTTGAATTCGATTTTACTTCCTCAACATTGAGAAATATTTTGCTTTGATAAAATTGTAGTGATTTCAAAAGCGCATGTATATCGATAAATAAACATCAGACATCCGAAATCCTGAAAAAATAGTCAATAGCCGCTCCAAGGAAATGTTTAATGAAAATAAATGCCAGTGTGTTTTTTCCTGGTCTAAGCCCGAACGAATTAAATATAATAATTGAAATTACTAGTAATTGAACAGATTTAGTGTCAATTTTAGGAGATTCTGATTCAAATATGTCTGACATTGCTGCTGTGGCAGAAAGTGTGCGTGAAGCGTCATCAACCGTCGTTCACCGTCGTTCTTAACAATTGAAAATTTCGGATACATCATTGAAACGAATTTTGCATAAATAAAATTAAAAAGAAATTAGAGAAAATATTCAGTACTTTTTTTATAGCATTTTCAATATATATACATTTAACTATTTGATTTATTTTGTCTACTATAAAAGATATATGTCGGTATGTATATCAAACTATAATTGATTGGTTGTGCTAAAAAAATATTTAATTACAATTTTTCATTAAAAAAAATTTACTTTGAATTTCTGTTTTTTTTATAAATTTTTTAATTGGTAATTATTATTTTTTTCTGCAGAAATTGCCTTTATTTCAATGTAAAATTTTTCTAGCAGCTATTTTTAAACAATACAACTACTATGTACCTATGTATAACAATTTCATATGCTAATATAATAAAAAATTAATTTTTGTTAAAATACCTTCTGATTACCTTCTGGAAATAATAAAAAATCAAATTATGAAACAAAAAAAAAAACATGTGCAATTTTCTTAATTTGCAGAACAAAACCAAACTGTCAAAATCATATGGCAGTACGAAAAACTTAAATCGATTTTAAATGGTCACGGCAGGCCGTTTAAGTTTGATTTAAATGGCAACTGTTTTACTCAATTTTGTATTTAAATCAAATTTAAATTGAAATGGCATTTAAAATCCAAGTCAAAAATTGGGGGTTAAGTTTAAATAAAAATGCGAGCAAAAGAAGCAAATTCAAAGAAAATAAGAGACAAATGAAAATTCAACAATGAACTTAATTATTTATTCGCTATCAGAGCCAATTAAAATTTATTACTTTAGGTCTAAAAAAAATAGACCTTAATGCTTCCTGTGTCTTTTAGCCGTCTATATGCCGCCGACATTCAGCACTGCTGATATTTGTTTTGTTTACTAACCGAGACACTCAGATTTAATATGCTTCATCTGTAAGACGAATCCAATTCGCTCCAACATTTTCTCTCGAGACGTCATACATTTTGTTGTCGTTTGCTATCAGCTTTGACAACTCAGTGGATAAAATCGTGGAAAAATGTTGAAGCGAATTGAGATGCGGGCACCTGTAATAGATTCGCCTTGTAAGGAATATCAATACCATTTATTGAGAATTTTTCTCATAAGCGAAACAATTATTGTGTTTGTTAAGAGAAGTTAGTCTAGAGCGAATTGACGAAAGAAAACAGAGTGTATTGAACTATTTGTTAGTTCTATTTTTACTAAAGCCTACTCCATAACAAGGCGACTCAACTATAGGTGGTCGCAATTCAATTCCCTTCAACATTTTCTCTCGGGCTGTCATACGTTTTGTTGTCGTTTGCTGTCAGCTTTGACAACTCAGAAGATAAAAATCGTGGAAAAATGTTGAAGCGAATTGGGATACGGGCACTTGCAATAGATTGGTTTGGATTGATAAAATGTTTTGCTATTGCCGTATATTTAGTTTTTTATCCAGCTACGATCGTCTTGTGACAACAGTTTAATTCCTGGCAACCACAAACAAACGATTTTGTGACATTTCTAATACATATGTCGACACTTCAAACCTGTTACGTGGCCAGCTATACACACACTGTACTCAAAAAGTTTACTGTAATTTTTTTCCAGCAACCTTGTGAATAGGACATAGTACGTTGAACAAACTTGTACTCCAATTAATTTGTTAAAAATAAAGAAAAAGAAAGAATTGTTTTACAACTTGTTTAATTATCTTTGTTTTCTTTTCCTTTGAATTTGCAACAATTTACTATTTTTATTAGTGTTTTCACTAGTTGCCTAGTTAAAATGCATCCATAATACATACGTTCATGCAGACATCCTTAAACAAACGCACACAGCACCTGAACAGGTAAAGTTTTGCATTCTGATGTATTTTAACTTAATTAACACAACAAGTGCAATTTTTTTTATGCTCTTCTGATGGCATTATTAAAACTGAAAACGGGGTGTGAACTGCTTTTCTTAATAAATAAAACTATTTATTTGGTTAAATAAATGTTTATTTTTTAATTAAAAATATTTTATTTCTTATACAAGTGAATATGTGTGTGTACATGTGTTTATGGCCTTTTACTTTTTGGTCGTTTAAATAATGGCTTCTGTTCAAAGCAAAGCACGCTTTAGAGAAGTCAGTTAAAAAAACACAGAATTTAAGAATTATCAATTTATTATTTTTGTGCTGCATACAAAACTCAACACTTACTAGTGACATATTCGCAGTCCGTTCTCGGGTTAATTTTATGTACGTAAATTTGAAGTGCAGGGAAAAAAGAATTCTTTTTAGAATTCATTTTCGCTGGCATGTAAAATTGCACCTTACTTTAGGATATGTATATACAGTAGAGTCGCGAAAACGTGAACATCCGGTTACGTGAACATTTTTATTTTAACAAAAAAAAACGTGAACTCTATTTCTAATGATTTTTTTTATTTTCTTAAGTCAGTTCTGTAGTTTTTATAAATTTCGGGAATAGCGGTATTTGAATTTCTTTACAGCTTAGTGACAATAACATCTTGTAGAAATATAAGTATACACACCTACTTACATACATATGCACACATATAATACTTAGTTTCAATTTTTATGTGATGATTGTGGTGGAAACATCTCTACGCGTCTGTGTATAAATAAAGTGTACATAGAAACAAGTGAATTTAAACTCAGTTTCATGTTTTAACTCTTCAAGAAAAGTGTGATATTATTAAACATTTAAGGAAAGGTGCGTCAGTAACGGGGTTGTCAAAAAAGTACAATATAGATATAGTACAGTGTAGATTTAATTGATTGCTAAGTCGGAACAAATTTTTCACTTTTTCATAGCTTTACATCAACTGAAATGAAGTATTGCAGTAAATTTATTAAATAAAATTTGTTATATATGATTAAGCCTATTAAACGGTTCTGCATACTGACTTTCAACGTATTTTCATGTAAAAAAAATCCAATCTAAAACGTGAACACCATCGGTAAAAATTAGTTCATGTTTTCGCGAGTCTACTGTATACGTTTTATTATAATTCATAATCAGTCCGCAAAATCAAACATCACATTATTGGTTATTGAACTTTAAATTCAAGTTAAGAAAGATATTTGTAACTATTTGTAGTGATAAATATTTTTGAAAAAGATAGAGATGTGCTTACTGAAAAAAAAAATTACGCCAATTTGATAAGTGCAAGGTGGGCCTACAGAAATCACTTCATTGGATGCTGCTCTTATTTGTGCAAATGGCGTCCAATTTCAAATCTGTTTGTGAACTAGACACCTGTAGAATACCAGTGAAGTGAAGAATACAAGTGGAGCGATAAACTAACGGAATAATCGTGTCTGTGACGACATAATGGGCGATGAGGTTCATTTCCAACTCAGCGGGCAGGTGAACAAGCAAAACTTTCACTTCTGGGGCATCGAAAATCCACAAGTGATGCACCAGGAGCCATTGCACCTGCTCAAAGTGACTGCATGGTGCGCTGTTCACGCTGGAGGAGTCATAGGGCCATTTTTTTTTTGCGAGGACGCAGCTGGTCCGATATGTGGTTCAAACAGGATGGAGTAACGGCACACTTTGCCTGAATCACAACCGATATTCGGAAAACCAAACAACATGGGATGACTTCTTTTGGCCCACCTGTTATTTTACTTAAAATTTTTCATAAATAAACTTCTAACATATAATATTATATGTACATTTTAATCAAATACTAGTATTTTTTGAATAAGCTTTTTAAGCCAAAACAAGGTATCAAGTTAACAACTAGTAATTATAATATATAATTTTGAATTAACTAAACTTTTCATATTTTTTCCATACGATCTAGGGAACAACAAATCTAGGCAAAAAATCCAGTCATTAAACTTATCTAGTGCTTGTTAATTTCATAAAACTTAGTAGTTCATTAGTTCAACGATTCCACATAAAGAATCATTAAACAAATCTTTATTGATTTAATAGAATGGTCTTTATTGCGTGCGCGTTTTTGTGATTTTACTAAATTCGTGTGTGAAACCCATTTCATGCAATGCCATACATTTCTAACAACTTTAGCAGACATCTACCACAACTGAATAATATTTTTCGGTATGGAAAATAAAATTCATTGCAAGCTGTCAAACACGTAATGGAAAACAAATATGTAGTATCAACCATATTAAATTCAATTCAATACAAAGATTTTATGGATTTTTAATTTTGTTTTACTTTGAAATTTTAATTCAATTGAATTCAATTATGTAATAAAAGCACACAGTGCAAACAAATTTGGGCCATACAAATTTTGAAGCTGTGTGGCGTATGAGTAATTTTAGTTTATTGCAAGAGTGCAATAACATTAAGTATACGTCCAGGTCAATCTAAACAATTTGTTTAACTCCATATTTGGTATAACGGTACTTTTGGTAGACAAGAATATGTACTATATCGAATTCGAGCATGATTTAATAGAAAATTCACTTTTGCAGGGAAAGACGAGCTCAATAGCTGAAGCAGTTGCTCCCTTGTAAGCGAAGAAGAATGCACTCTGTAGCTTGATAAAATAAATTTGATTTTAAATGCAATGCGCCAGGAGACAGTTTTCTAAGGTGTGATGATTTTTTATTGCTGTGGAACGTATTTTTGGTGGGGCATTGCATCTTCAGGATGAAATCATAATAAAAACAATTATGAGTGGTTTCTTTAATTTGCTTGGGACACTGTCATTGAAAACAGCTCTCAAGCAAACAAACAACGAAACATTTCATCGGTAAAACAAGGAGACAAGGAGCAATAATTTCTATACTATTAGTAAAGACAGCTTTCAAGCAAACAAACAGTGATACATTTTTTGTAACTCGTATTCAAACAGAAGGCAAACTGGATTGAGGAATAGAAAAATGTCGGCCACTTAACAGGCAGCACAGCAGGGGTTTTAAAAGTTAAAAAATATTCACTGGTCAAAATTTCTCGTTCAAATAACTTTTATGCAATTTCCTTTGACAATATCATTTATTATATCATAAATTCATGACTTGTTTTCTTTTGTGGAAGAAAAAAAAACAACTTCCTAAAAGAGGAGCTCAAATCAAAACAATTGCTTTTACACAAACACATCACATTGAATAGCAAACGTCCTTAGCATCTTTGTGTGCTTGATTTAAAAAGACAGAAAAAAAACTCAGCTGGATACCGGTTGCTTTAAAAAAAAACTAATAAAAAAGAGAAATCCTTCCTGTCATCAACAAGTTTTTTATGTGAAAAATTGTTCAACAAAACTAAAATTTATTTTGTCTTTTTTGAGCAGGAAAAACACTTACAGAGAGCCAAGCAACTGTAATCCAGTTAAAATGTCAAAATACTAAAACAATAATTTACAATTTATATTGTAATTTTAATGTCTTGTGGCATCTAAAATTCTTGTTGAAACAAGAAGTAAGTCATCTATAAAAATAAAAGGAAAAATTGAGTTGGTTTTTTTTTTTGCCTGATTGCTGTAAAGAAAATGTTGTTTAATCTGTCACGTGTTGCACATAAAAACTTTAAAAACATACAAGTGCGCAAAAAGGGTGGAGCATAATAGCTAAAGTGAAACGAAATTTGTAGCACTAACGATAGTTTTTGCACCTTTATTAACATAATTTCAAGAATATTTTTTATTTAGCCTTAAGACTTCAGAATTGTTAGAAAGCAGAGAAAGATATTTTATTGGCACTAAACAAGAAAATGGGTCATAACTACATGGTCATCAAACAAATGTAAAATAAAATTTTAAGTCTCTTTCAACTAAAAGCAGACTTTTTCTTTATTGTAAACAAGAAAAATCTTACTTCTTGCACATGAAGTTTTATATAAATTTAAGACCAGCTGAAGTTGCACTTAAGCTATTTAAAAACAAAAACGGCCGAGGTCTCAAAGACGCCACTAAGCATACCCTGCTCAGGGTTCGTATAAAAATAAGTAATTTGTTAACGTTGATTCTTATTCTTATTTTTGTTTTTTTTTTTTGGCTGACTACAGCAAAAACGAAAGTTTTGCTTAAAAAAATAATTATAAATGTTTATTTTCTCCCTTACTTATTTATGAGCAATTTCTTGCAAACTTTTCTATCTTGGAATGTGTTTATGACAAACACACTCGCACACACATTCACAGATATTGATACAAGCGTGCGCTTATTTCTATTCCTATTTTTATAAACTAAATGTTTGTAGATGACACTTTAGTTTCAAAAAAAGATTGTATGAAAGCATGTTCAATATTTTATCTGGCTCATATTTCCAGCTGCTTCAGTTCAAAATTGAGCACTTTCATTCCAAATGTTCGACAAAACTGAATTCAAGCCATATTCTATCAATTTTAAAGCGAAATAAATAGAATACAGTATAATTCTCAAAATTAAAAAAAAAATAATCATGCTACCTGGTATTTTAATTCGTATGACAAGGATTTTATAAAAACTGCAGTGAGCTGACATTGAAGACTTGCAATTTAAAAAAAAAAATCGAATTTTCAGGGTCTTAGTGACTTTAAAATGTATATGTGTGTATACGCTACATTTTAAGCAATTTTGTAAACACCATATATTGAAATAAATAAATTGAATAAAATGCTTTCTTTACGCTCGTCGATTTAAATTTTAAAACATTACATGTACTTTTTAATCTCTTTCTCAAATCTCTGCTTTTTGTCACAGTCTTAATAAAAGATTCAGTTTAGTTTTTGTTTCTCTCCCTCTCTTTTTTTTTGCTCACTTTAGAAAGCACACTCATCGGAACTCAGTTCATTTACTGATATCAGCTTTAAGAACTCTGCTATTTGTGTGTGTGTGTGTGTATGTGTGCTCTTATCCTCTTTCTTTCTATCGCTTTTGCTTTTTCCTTTAGATAATTTATAATACGCTTAATATGTCAACAAAGAATTAGAAATTAATTGTCGTTTGTTAGCACAAGATGTTCAATATTTGTAATTTATTATGGTGCAGCAAAATTTAATAAAACATTTTGTTTTAGCAAGATTTGATTGAAGGGTTTTAAAAGAAGTTAAAACTAAATATGGCTGGTAGTTATTATATTAATAAATATTGCTACTGAGGAAAAAAAAAAACTCGTAAGCACAACTATTGTTCAAATTCTTTCACTGTGACCGATTTTCTATTCAATGAATTTTCTTTCCACAAAGAAAAAGAAAAAAAAAAAATTAAACTGAGCAAGTACGAGACTATGTCGCTTAGCACAGCTAGATAAAAGGTATCCCTTGTATTAGCTACCTTTAATTTTTAATTGTTTGTAAAATTTGTTGTTGTAGAGGCCAGGCAAATACATCCACCGTGTGATTTTTAAACCTCAATCTCTTACGGTTCAAAAGTTATAGCTAATTAATTCAGATCCAAAAATGGATCCTACTAAAGACGGTGGGTGTGCTGAAAAGAAGTTGTATTTGAAAAATATACATACATAGAAGAGTTTGAACTGGAAAACCTTAGATGTAAAGTTCATTTGGAAGCAGCCAAGGAAACAATTGGAAAATTAAATTAAAAGCAGAAAAATTTCAAAGAACTGTTAATCTGAAAGAAACCAGATAAACAATAAAAAGGATAATGGAGATGACGAGATGAGCGAAAGGAAGTAACACCAACAAAGAGCAAATTAGAAGATATCAACCAACAACTTTGCTAACAGAAAGGTATGCACTTTTTTTTCTTTTCAAAGTATTTTTTCCAGTCTTAATTTGAGTTAATTATCAACAGAGTTCTTACATTTTATTGTATTTGATAATTTAATTTGTAAGTTCTAATTTTGCAACTGAACTAATACATTTCAATTGGCTCTAGAAGCAAATAAATAATTTTGTTCACATTTGAATAGTCAGAAAAACTTTTACTTTTTGATACTTTCAAAAATACAAATCGTAGTAACCGATGGCAACTCGTTGTATAGAAAGTTGCAAAGAAAAGTAAAAGAGTTGCAAAACGAAAACATTTTTTACTGTGTTAAAAGTTTGTTTGAACATTTCTGATTCTGATTTTGTTCATGGGAATTATGGAATAAGTAGATAGTTAAGTTTCAAATATTCTTTTAATGAAATGATTAGCATCAACGAAATGTCGGCGGCACATAGACGGCTGAAAAAGACAGAAAACATTTGTAAGTTCTAATTTTGCAACTGAATTTGCATTTCAATTGGCTCTAAAAGGAAATAAATAATTAAGTTATAGCCAATTAAGCAATAACTTTTAACTTTTTGCTATTTGTTGCTGCAGAGGCCTACCAACTACATAAATTTTGTAAAAATTTCAAGCCTCTAACGGTTCACAGCTACAGTAATTTCCCCATGTATATTGCAACACTTATACTTTTAATTTTTGGTATTTGTGTTGTAGAGGCCAGGCAACGACAAGCGACGTGTAAATTTCCAGTCTGCAACAGATCAAAAGTTACAGATAGTTTCAGTTTCTTGCATGAGAGCACTCTTTAGTTTTTTTTTTTTTATTTGTTATTGTATAAACACATATACTATATAAACACATATACTGAGCAAATTTCAAGTCTCCCTCTCTAATTCAAAAATTGCAGCCAAGATTTGCTAGTTTTTAAATTTTTTTTTAAAAATATCCATCATGAAACGAACTTATTCATTTCAGCTTTTTTTTTATATCGAGTTCATTGCATTCAGTAAAAAGTTTATGGTGATATTATGAAATTTCACATTTCGCAAATTTTGAGTCTTAATCACACAACAACGAATTATTTAAGACACTCAAATAACGAAAAGCATAAAATAATTTTTAATTGAAGATTTTACTTTTATTTATATTGATCTAAGCAATCATAAAGGGGTCGCACTTGGCCTGACTAAGAGTTTATATTATAATACATTGATATAACTCTCAATCAGGCTAAATTCAAGCCATACATGGTTCACTGTAATACTGTTAATTTAGAAAAATTAAATATTAACGGCATTATGAATAATAGAAAACTTTATGCTAACTAACTTGCTGCTATCTTTTCCTTATGGAAATTTACATACAAAAAACTTAGCAGCTAGATAGTTAGCAAATGATTTTTTATTATGCATAAGCCCTTAATTTTTTTTTTTTTTTTAATTTTATTCATTGAATTCTTCAATTTGTCGGAAAGTAAACAATTGATTTGGAACTAAACTTCAAAGAAAACCAATATGCTCTTCTCAAATAGTTTGCTATTCTGTTCTTGCAATATGGTTAAATTGGCAGAGTGACTGACTTAAGAAACGTGAGGTTACCAGGTTCCAATCTTGGCTGAGGCGGCAAGTAAAATAATTGAAAATGGAATTATAAGAAGGAAGGAGAGAGAAGTGAAATCAAGAAGAAGAAGAAGAAAATAAATTGAGTGGTAAAATCAGAAAAATAAAAGCTAAAGAAGGCGACACAAGAGGAAGAAAAGCAGAAAAATGTTTTGTTTTGGTTTCTGTTTTTTCTGTGTCAAAAAACATCTGAGCAATGAAACAGGCTTCATTAATGGCGTGAAAAAATTCATCCACGGAATAATGAAAATCATGCCATTCTCTTAGTGTACTCGATTCCTTATGATATCAATAAAAAAAGAAAGCATTATTGCAGCTGGCTGTTTCGAAGCCGCTACACTTCTTATTGGAACCCTAATTTTTAAGTTATTTAATAACTATTCACATTTCTTGTAAATCAACAGCTCATTTTTAGTGTGTAACAATTTCTCTCCACATTAATTTGTATATTCTCAGTGAAAAGCACGCAATTTAATTACACACAATTCTATGTACATATATCTGCAGTTACCATTCCCAGCTCAAGGCAAAATTTAATTAAACAATTTAACACAACTCACTCTGTAGTAGAAACATTTAGGCAAACGTTTTTTTGTATAGAAAATGATTAAAGATTTTTTACGACACATTATTGGCAAGCATCCAAACAAATTATTTTAAAGTGTTGAATATTCTTTTTTTCCTTCAGATGCTGGAATTTGCATCACCATTTTTGTGCATTTTGCCACTTTGAACTTAAACTGGGTTAAATTTCAAGTTGCATGTTTTCGCAACACAGCAGGCCGCAAAAGTTTTGTTTTCCTACTGAAGTGGTTGTAGGTTTTTATATTTCTTTTTTTTTTTTGCTTTTTGTAAACATTTTTATTTCTGGAAAAAAATTCAATTTATTTGTTTTTTTTTTTTTTTTTTTACCAGGGTCTAGAGAAATTTATTTTTTGAGTTACCAGCAGCCATAACGAGAAAATAGTGTTGCGAAAAAAGAGGAAACTCTGTTGCTTGTTTAAAAATATATAACTATTATACATGCACAGCTTGTTCCGAAATTAAAAGCCAATCCAAAATAATTGCAGCGAAACAAAAGACGATCTTTTGCTCGCCAGATGATGCACTTAAAACAAGTACATTTATTTGTACCAACTAAAGTTATACTGTTTCAGTTGAAAAACTATACTGCAATTGATCCACAAAATGGTAAAAGTATTAGAAAATGCCACCTGACATTAGAGATATCAGATAGGAATGCGATTTTATGAGCTTGTTAATATTTATCTGAAATCAGTGAACAATATTGCGATCAGGGAAAGGGAACATGTGCAATCGCATGTGATTTTTTTTTTTTTTTTTTTGAGAGGTTGCTGTAGTTATCTTATCGTAGCTTTGATTTCATTGCACAATACGATCAAAAGTTGTCTTCGTCAGTTTTTAAAGCTTTGTTGGTGAGCTTTTGATCAGAGTGGACGTGAACAACAAATGTTTATACATACATATGTGCATATCTATATGACAATAAATGTTCTTGCTTACACTGCAGTTACACGATCAAGTTTTGCTATCAAGTTTTTTTTTTCACATACTGCTTGTCAAAATTCAATAAAATTGACAGCTGTGACGTAGGCTGCACACAATTTCATAACAATTCGTTTTCAAGATGACGTCAAGAAGAAAATTCAAAATAGCTGCTTCATTAAAAGTACTATCAGAAATAAAGAAAACAAAAGAAGAAGAAAAAAACCAGAAGGCAGAAAGGAAATACTGGGTGAAGCCCTTATTAGTAAGAAGGTTGGTAAATATTTAAAAATTATAATGAATGTAGATATGCTCTATAAATCGCAGCACATCATTATATTTGTTGGTCTTTATTTCTATTTTTAAGCTTAATTTTTTATCACTTTTAATTGCAACTTTCAAACAAAACAAAAAAATATTTGCAGACAGAACGAAAAAAAAATTGTTGTCAGTTGTTTTTTCGATTGTGACTTGATGCTCTCTATGGAAAGCAAAAATTGTCATCAAGTTTGCATCAATTTTCAAAATTGTGAGTAAAGAAGTGTGAATGTATTAAAACTTGAAAGGCAAAACTTGATCCTGTAACCCCCAAGTTACACATACCAGCTAAAGTTAAACTGTTTCATTTGAAAAACTATACTGCAATTGATCCCCAAAACGGTAAAACTATTAGAAAATGCCACCTGACATTAGAGATATCAGATAGGAGTGCGATTTTATGAGCTTGTTAATATTTATCTGAAATCAGTGAACAATATTGCGATCAGGGAAAGGGAACACGCAATATTAGCAGATCTTCCCAGTTGGACCGGTCAGTAGAGACGACATTTTGTTCGATGCTGTCTTCGAGATATTTCATATTTTGTCGTCAATAAAAAGGACTGGAGGACAATTATGTTAACAAAATAATATAAATTGGCGTGTTGCCGACAACAAGACAAACAATTCTCCACATTGTCTCAAATAGGCCTAATTGAAGACAAAGTCATACTACTCAATGTCATGCAAAGTGTCGTGTTTGTAATGAATTGATGACAATATGAGAAACAATGTCCTCAACTCTGTCATGCATTTTGTTATGATTTACAGCAAATTTGTAAACAAAGAGATTTAGTTTAAAGTGGTGCTTTTTGTAATGTAAATAAGACAGAAAAAAAATTGAAATAGCTGTACTTTACCGGTTTAAAAACATAATTAGAAGTAAGCAATTTTGTTTGCTTCTTTACTTTTTAATCAAAAATATTCAGTCGAAGCTTTGAAGTGTATGAAGAAGGTTTGTATTTTCAGTTAACCATTAACGTTTTTTTTTAGCAATAAATTTTGAATTGGTAAGCAATATATACCAAGTGCATAGAGAATGCATGGATCTTGTAATAAAATATCTAGAAAGCCTATTCTATTTTTATTCATATAACCTTTTCATTGAACTGCACGTTTCCACCGCGTCAACCAAACCCATCGGCTATAACTGCAGTCTTCTTTTAATCATCTTTTTTTTAAATTTTCAATTCATATTTTGAAGATTTTTAGATTGTTGATGATTACAAAAATGCAAAATCCATTAGATTTAATTCAATTTGCGGATAATTTTTATGATCGCTGTCTGCCTTCCTTATGCCTTAAAATCAGCTCCATTTTATATTTTTATCCCCTTTTAATATACTAGCGCTTTAACTATTTCATGTGTTATATTTTAATGTTATTATTTATTTATTTATTTTTTTTTTTTTGAAATAGTGAAATTCTTTCACGTTTATTCTTCTGCAAATGTGCTCCACTTCAAGCCAAAGAAGCGAACAAAAATATAATAATGTATTGCTTAAAATCCAAACTGTTTTACACAACGATTTTAGAGTTTTCTTTTTTGTTTTTTGAGAAGATGTTGCCTGTGAAATACAACAGCGTTGTGGAGTACGTGCCCGGAGTAAAAGTGCTAAAAGGAATATTTAGTTTTGCAATTTTCTTCACTTTAAGTCTTGTGAAAATATTTTGTTTTGTGGGGTCTGGATGTTTTTATTTGCTGTAATGCAATGCAAAGAAATTTATTAGCTTTTATTTAAAACGTCTGTTAATTTTGCTGTTTGTACATTTTGAAGATGCTTTTTGTTCTCCATTAAAAAGAAAATAAATGTGGGCAATGTGGTTTTTGCAAGCGTAGTTATTCAAGACTTCACTTCGTCGAAGGAAGAGATTTTGTAATTCTTATTAAAAGCATCAAATTATATAAACAATAAATTTTGTTAAATTTAAAAACATTTCGCAGAGAAAGAAAATGGAATAAATAGGCGGATTCAGTTGTGGGGAAACTTGACGAGAACACAACAAAAAAAAAGAAAAAAAGTAAGAAAGAGCAGCCATAAAGTATGCAGCATAAAAGTTGAAAGGAAGCAGACAACAACAATTGATCCCCTTCTGTTGCTGTACAATGTTGGGTGGGAATTAGCGATAAAACAAACATCCTGTCATGTCAATTTGACACTGGGTTTTTGCAACTGTATTTTTATTATATTTTCAACAATTTTTTCTTTATTCCAAAAAAAAAAAGGCATTGACATCCAGCGACAGACACAAGTATAGTTCAATGTCATTAGTTATTTTTTGTCTTTTTTTTCATTTTTGTAAATAACTTAATAAGAAAACATTTGTTCAGTCCCTTTTGGAGTCTGTTTGCTAATTTTAACTGACAACAACTAAATAAATCTTTTTATCAAACTAATTTAATTTATTTATTCTCTTTTCTCTTCATTTTCTTTGTTTTATTTCGCTCCATGCATTTTCAAGTCAATAACATTAAAACACGTTTTTGAAAAATACACATTTTTTCTTCTCTTTTTCATTGTGGCTTTTGTAAGTTTTGTTTAGAAGTTTTCATTTTATTCTACTTTTTATTTTATTTGCTTGTGAAACAATAAACCCTTGTTTTTTTCAGAAATAAAGTTTATTTGAAATCTTGGCATGTGTCTGTAAGGGGTTGCGTCAGTTAATGCCAAGAGACGCCATAAATAAATGGTTAACAGCATAAGTTATATCGTTGGTTTTATGTAGAAAGGCTGTAACTCTCATATTTTTTAGTCCCAGAGTTTTTGCATGGTCGGATTAATTAAAGGATCTTTTAGTGAAATGTGAAAAAATTCGAGATTGCAAAAAAATGGAGTTAGGGCCTTTTTACATGACACCGACGATATGTGTCTATGTGGTACAAAGCTCACCATGTACAGTGGTATGGCTTTGTGCATATGTGTGTGCAAAAAGTGGAGAGGCTCTAGATTATTGCAGGTTGGCATCCAGCACCATATGGATCACATTCAGAGAACAGTGGATGCTCATCAAAGTCGGACTCATGAATTCCAAAGCGGGGTTTTCGCAGAAAAATGTTATTGCATAGACTGAGATCACAAAGCCTGATAAGTTTCAACAAAATTGGTGAAGCTCAACACATATCGGCCGCGCAATCTAAATTGGGGTTTGCACACGCAGAGAAAAGAAACTGCAGTGTAAAATTAACATGACAAAATGTTGTTTAAAAATTAAATTCGTAAAAAAAAAACAACTTAATTTAAAATTAACTCTCTTCTTAAATCGATTATAGCTCTATTCGTATTAATTGTGGTATTAACAGTCGTCAGAAGCAAACGAAAGACGGCAGTACAAAAATAATACAAACGAAGTGTAAAAAGGAAATAAGAAGGAAACAAAATTAAATATAATAAAAGAGGAAGGGAAAAATTTTTCATTCTTGACTAAATTGAGATATTAAATCATTCATCAAAGTTATTTTAATACTAAAAATAACTTTTTTTCAGGTTTTTTTTTCGGTCATTTCCAGCAGTAATTTTTTGCAACTGACCCAACTTTATTTCTTCCAACCAAAAAAAAAAAATAAAAAAAAAAATATGTATGCAGCACCATTGTTTCGTTTTAGTTTTTTGTAGCTTCTGTTTCTCAAATATTTAAGTAGCTGGGTGGAGGCGACATTTGTGGTCGGTCGTGTGTTCATGTGGCCTGCTGTGGCGAATGTGTTTATAGCATTAAGTGAATTCATTATTATGAATTATTCCACGCCATCGATGATTGACTGCTATAGATACGCACTAAGCAGGTCGCCGCGACACGTATTAGCTGGATAGAAATATAGTTATTTCTAACAAAAATTTTTGATGTTGCCTCCAGCTGAGATATGAACCCTTAACCTTAAGTTTAAGAGACAGTGCGTTAATGAAACGAGCCGCGGCATTTGGGTCATTTTTGAACGACTTATGAGAATTAAAAATTAAAAGTGTTTGAAAAAATAAAGTGCAAAGTAAAATTCTGGAACATTTAACCAATAATTTTCAAGTCTGCGGCGAGTTGGGTGGCATCAACGAAACGTCATCATGTAGACGGCTGGCAAATACGCATAAAACCAGCCACAAATAACTTTGGGTTTTGTATAAAAATAAAATAAATAAAGAAAAAATTCTATATATATATATATATATATATATATATATATATATATATATATATATATATATATATATATATATATATATATATATATATATATATATATATATATAAACACTTATCTTGCAAACAAATTCAAAATCAAATAAAATGCTACAGTACATGTGTGTATGTTCGCATGTATTTCGCTTAACTGTTAGATGCCTGTTTTCGTTAT
The DNA here is from genome assembly GCA_963662145.1 of Sturmia bella. Taxonomy (NCBI): domain Eukaryota; kingdom Metazoa; phylum Arthropoda; class Insecta; order Diptera; family Tachinidae; genus Sturmia; species Sturmia bella. The sequence continues at coordinate 31,803,185 of OY759168.1, read as the reverse complement.
TACTCATCGATAAATTTTGCCTTTTTTCTTTTTCGTACAACATGAAATGGCATAAATTAAACATAAAAAAGAATGAGAAAAAGGCTTTCATAGACACTGATGGCTTGTATGGCAAACAGTTAACAGAGAAAATAAAAAAAACTGTTTTTATTGCAAAATATTAAAGAACAACTCCTTTTTTTATGGTTGCGAAAGCCCAATTATAAAAATTGTTTCTCTAGTATGTGTGTTCAACTTTTCAAGTCTGTGTGTATGTGTGTGTTAACAAATTTAAGAGCATTAAGTGCAAGTGCACAGTGTGACCGAGAAAACAAATTCCTTTGAAAATCTAGAGCGGATGAAATGACTACTCTCTCAAAATCGAAAGTTATCGATAAAATGTTAATTATGAGTCACACCATAACTTCAATTTCTCGCCGAGTTCAGTCTTGCAGTTTTTGTTTCAGTGTTTGAAAAATTCAACCATATGGAGGCCCACAATTGAGTGAAGGTTGAGGCTTCTTGTTGCGAAAATGGGAATTCAAATCAAAATGCATTTCGTGCACGTTGTGAATTTTTTCACTTTAGTGGAAAAATTCACAAAGTTAATTAAGATAATTAACACCCCAATTAAGAACATCCAATTACTTTTTTTTTTTAGCTTGGACCAGTACTCAGAGGACGACCCCTATTTATGCATGCGCATCGTACCGGAACTAGGAAAATAGGTTTTGGGGAGGAGGAAAGAGGGAGTAGTGTCTGTGCACATTTGATTTGAACTTCTTTACATTGTAGCTGGCAGGGAATATGTCTGCAGGCAATTTGTTCCACAGACGAACCGTGCGGTTGAAAAATGAATTATCTCTGTATTGCGTTGTGCGGTTCACCGGCCAATCGACTACAAACGGATGTGCTCTTAACGATGCACGTGTATTGCGTAAAAATATGCGAGTTTCGGGAACAAGATCCCTGATCTCGTCTGAGCAAAATTATAATATCGTTATAATAGCGATAGAACAGTGTAACACACCCCACACTGCGACGATGCTCCAGTGAGTTAATAGAGCTGGATACCCCACTGTCACTGATAAGCTTCTTCGCCCTCTCCTGTACACAGTCGAGGAGCCCTAAAATATGCTTTGAGGCACCGGCCCAAACATGAGAGTTGTATTTCCTTTTCGGTCGGATATAGGTGGTATAAATAGTGAGAAGATCGGATGGAGTGAAGTATGTCTTGCACCGTTTCAAAAAACCAAGGCACTTAAATGCTTCTTTTGCGACATTAAAAATATGCTCAGTCCAGCCGACATCGCATTTAATATTCATACCAAGAACATTAAGAGCTTCCGACTCCTCAATGTTTATACCATCCATAAGTACATCCAATTACTTATTGTCACTTTGATGACAGGTGTAACAAAAAAGGGATAATAAAGAATTTCGCTTTCTTTTGTCACTTAAGTGAATTTGTTAATCTGGGCAAATGAAAATTCAGCGGTGATTCTTGAAAAGCCGTAGTACTTCCATGAATATCATTCGCTATCGCGAGATGATAACGGACTTCTTGTGGCCAGAAATTGAGTGTATGGACCTGGATGATATATGGTTCTAACTGGAAGGTGTCACTTGCCAACGTAACAATGGCTCTTTTCCGCTAGAAATCCAAAGCTCGTATCCACTCATGTCGTGGCGATGGTAATTGGCCGCCAGGGTCACAACATTTTAGGCTGTTGAACTTCTTTCTTGAGGCATAGTTAAAAGTAAAAGTGTGTGCCAATAAAACAAGATCAATTCAAGAGCTAAAGGATGAGATAATTTGGCAGGTTAACGAGACTTCGAGTCATTAAAACTATGAACTATCGGATAAAGTTATGCAAACGAAGTCGTGGCCAGCCTTTGGTCGATGTTTTGCTGAATATTTAAGACAACAAAAAACTTGATTTTATTTCGTCAGTGTCCCTGGTCACATATAAACGAAAAAATGCCTGCCTTGATCTTTGATTAAAATTTAGATAACTTTTAGGTTCGATGAAACGAATTGTTTATGCGAAAGATTACCACTACTTTCTATTGAACATTAAAACGTATGGATTTTGCGCTGTGTGTGTGTGTGTGTGTGTGTGTGTGTGCGTGCGTGTTGCTTTTCATTAGCATACTGCAGACGTTCACAGAACTTTCATGGAGACATGGAGAAAAGGAAAAGCAAAAAATATAAATCAGGTTATTTTTAAATTATAGCTTGGCATAACAAAGTGCCCATATCGATAACAATTTATTCTATATATTATCCCCATTCTGTATATTATCCTAATTGCTGCATGTTTCCTCCCTTCCATCATGTGTCGCGTTTTGTTATTTCTGTTAGTTGTTGCGTACAAAACGATTGCATATTGTTTTATTGAATGTAAGGCAATGGCAAAACAATTTCACCCATACAGACATGCTTTGGAAAACATCCATTTCAAATTGCCATGACAAACATGTGTTTGTAGTATGTGGGTCTGCATGACTTTTTTTGTTTTTTCGTTTTGGCTGCCATTGAGTAAAAATAAAGCAAAACGAAAAAAGACATTTTACAAAACTGTCAGACATATAATTTTTTTTTGTCTTCGAGCAAAAACTGTTTTAATTATTTATGAAGTAATTTGTTGCTATTTTTGCAAATGTTTACTAGCACGACTGCTATGAAAGCAGTTAAAAAAATTATTATTCTAAAGGCTACTAAATGACAAAGGGTGTTGAATTGACAGGACAAAAAAAAAGCTTGCACACACATGGAGTGCTTTAAAATTTTAATATAAAAACCGCTCACTATCACCACAAAAGTCCCACCCCCCCACCAAGCTAACTATTAAAATAAATTGATCAATAAAAACATTAGTATTAGTTTTCTAAATGAATGTATTTTCATAAATTAATTCAGAGAAAAAGATGATAAATTGTAAGCAAACATTTTTGTGGCCCCTCCAGGCGTATGATTATTATTACAGAATATTTTTTCATTACTCATTGACTGCATGTGGTTATTTTTTTAATGGTACATTGGTCCTGTTGACTGCTCAGCAATACGCACAACATAACATACACATATTCAGATAAAAATTAACTTTTTGGTAGAGTGGCACAACTTTAAGATCATAGATTATTACACTGTGCTACAACAAGTGAAGAAAGTAGTGAATTGTTGTAAAACAAAATTTACTTTTTTTTAATACGTAATGGGGTTAGTACAGGCAATATCATGGAAATTGTGTTTTTTGTAGTCCAATTGGTAGCTAAAAGTATGCTGACATTGGTAAATCTTTGTTCACGAACAACAAAACCACTACCATCTTGCTGACCTTTTTCCTTGGCCAAGTATATAAATAAAAACAATTTTATTTGTAACGTTGATTAAAAACATCAACGGAAAGACAGGAAAAAGAAAGCAAAACCATAAAATTGTATGGCTTGTTAATAATTTTATCTGGTTTTCTTGGGCAATTTTTGCTTTCTCGAAATTGAGAGAGATTTTTTGTGATAAAATTCGAGTGATCAATATTTTTAAAGAAGACAAGAACAGTAAAGTTGAAGACTTACTGGCTGGAGTACATACCATAGTTGTTTTACGACCACCACGTCGCTTATTAGCATCTAAATTTGCTTCGAACTCAGGCTATGACTAATTGTATACTGTTTTTAAGCAGCAGCTCCCGGCCATCCTTCCACTTGAGCTCTTCATTATTGAATGTATATGTATATTTAACCTTATTAATCAAATTTCCACTTTATCACTGTTTTTCGGTTGATTGGAATATATTTTATATTCTCTCACCAACATCCAATTAAATTCCAATTAACTTTTATGTTTGCTGTTATTGTATGAGTGATAACGGTTCCAAACTTTTGCGCCAAGTCCAGCGATTTTTAAGCATTAATTGAATTTTATAGTGAACTATATGATTTACAATTGTAAATAATTTTATTGGGCTTTCTAGTTCAACTTTTACTTGCTCAAAATTGAGAAAGATTTTTTGTGATGGAGGATATTTTAAGGTTATGTCTGCTCATTGAGCCTTATGTGGGAGTACGTATTTTGTTACGATCTGTTATTTGCTTTACGTAATTTGTGAACAGCCATTAATTAGAATTGCGGGAAAGCAAATTTGTTCGGTATTTTTCCTCTTATTATAATTGATTGTTTTTATATTTCTTGGTTACTTTTTGTTGTATTTCGTTTACGACAAGATTCGAACTGCATCCTCACGACTATTGATCAGCCTCAATACCCACGCAGCCATAAATTAAAACAAATTTTATATCTTTGTCAGAAGAATTTTAGTACCCAAATTAAAATAAAGCGAAGAAGTGAAACGAAAAGCTACATTTAACACATGCTCGCTTCAGTCCCTTGAGAAAATCTGTTTATTACAAAACTAATTGAAAGAGTCAATGAGGCTGACATATGCTGGTCAATCTATAGAAGACCTATAGAAGACACAAGATGGAGGCTGAATCCAGAGGTGACACACGTAGCGTTATCAGGCCGATTCTGACCAACGCTTATATATGGTGTGGTGGACGTCGATAGAATATAAATGCAAACATCAAAACTATATAGAAAGTTCAAAGAACTGCTATCTTGGTATGAGTGGGGCTTAGAAGCGATATTATCCGCCAATCGAAATTCGTATTGAATACGTAGCGGCTGTCACAGTGAAACGATCGATCGGGAACACGAATGATGATACATCAACAAATATTTACAGCCATGGGGGAGTCAATAAAGGAAAATGTGACGTCAGCTCGCATACCGGCCAATTGCGAAACATTGATTCGCGACTCCCATTCCTGGTTGACCGACCCTGAACTATTGCACAGTCTTGCAGACGGAAGTTCGGGCAATTACTCAATGAAATGGGAAGGCCAGGACCTGTGAATATATTCACGGGCAGTCGAATGGCCATTAGAGCGAACTCAGCTGAGCGGACTAAATCACAAACAGTTTGGTGCCAGGGCATCATGTGCGTGCCAGGGCATGCGGCAGTAACTGAAAGTGAGAGAACAAACTCACTTTTGCTTCAAGAGCAAGAGAGTTAAGCAAATGGTATGCGCAAAACCCTTCGATGCAATTAAGTCTGCGCTAAAATATTAAGAAAAAAAATTTAAAGCGAAATGCTGCAAATTTCCGTATTTGCCCTTTGAATAGTAAGCTTTTATTAGCACACTCATCTGAAATAAAAAAAAAAGAAGAAAACTGCAGTCATAAATTTGACATCTTCTCATGTTTCTTTACATATTATATTTACAGCGAAACAATAGCCATAACGAAGTTATACCTATTGTTGGGAATCCCTTAAAATTAATTATACCGAAGTTTTACGGTTTATATGAAAATAATATTATTTTGATATTTGCCCTCGTATTATTCTGCTGTGTTTCTGAACCTTGATTGTACATCTGTTTTATAGGGGTGGGTTTCTTACTTTGCAATGTGTGTATGTATATTAGGGAAGGTCGATTTAGCAAATGCTGCTGTGCAATCGAGTTTTCGATAGCTATTGGCATTTCACTACAACATATAAAAAAAAATTTTTTCGACAAATTTCACAGGCGTCGGAGTTTCAACTTTTTATATTCTAATATAGAAGTCCCCCAGAAGGAGGTGTGATTTAGGTCGGCGTGTTGAAAAAATTATTGTTATTTAATAAAAATATGTTGTTATTTAATACTTCTATATAAGACCTATATTATAGTGTAAATATAAAAAAGTAAAAATTCGTCTGGTACAGTTGAGTCATTCCTTTAGATATTTATTTATTTATTTTCTCCTTCTTTCTTTGCTGTGCGCTAAAGAATTGTTTGGTGTAATGAAACCAATTGCATGAACATTTCTTTCTTTTCTTTTCCTTTTAATAAGTGGAACGGAATTATTCAATTTTTTTATTACTATTATTAACTGTTATTAAGACCTACCCTTACCCTTTTGAATGGAATAACCTTTGTTGGTGTTTCGAAACAAACTTTATGCTAATACATTTTGTTTAAAGATATAATATATGTATGTAAGCATTATTTGCCTTTTTATGAAACAAATTAGCATAAAAACCTTTTTTATAGCTGTTATTTAAATGTCTAGTTTGAATGGAACTCTTTAATATATAATACAGATTGTAAGCAAATATGTATATAAATATTTGCCTTTAAATGGCTTAAGGCAGTTTAAGGCTTTAATTACCTCATCATTCTGCAAAGGCATTAAAGTGGTAAGTAAAATAGATTTGGTTTGCTGAAGAAAGGACGTATCAGAAGAACACTAGCGGTTCTCACTCTTGATACTAATTTTACCACTCTGCTATATTCACTACGATTTTTACCACAAAACTCGAGTGACTTTCTTACCTCAAAGTCTGTATGTTCTTGCAAATATCCTAAAACTTGCTGAATTTCTTTATCTGTCCACCTTTTGTTGTGAATTTTGTCACGTTTTCTCTTCACCAGTATATTTTTATTTGCTTTTTCCATATTTTTTTTTTGTTTTCTCAACACAAAATTAAGTTTTGCCGGCAAAACGATTCACAGCACAGAATCTCTGTGATTCCCAGTAATTTTTTTACAATGTTTACCAGAGCGTTTTATTTGATTTTTTAATCACAGCGTAGAAAATAAAAGTTCAGTACATTTTGTTGTTGCAGTGATGTAAACACTAGTACTTTAATCAAATCTGCTACTTTAACCAAATGTGCAACCGAGTTTACTATCAAGAGTGAGAACCGCTTTCTCATCTAATTATTTATTTTGTTTATAGCAAAAAAAAAATCGATTTTTAGCTTTAAAAATCCGCTTATGTATACATATGTATAATCTTAATTGGGCATGGTATGATTTGATAATCGGTTAATGTCGGTTTCCAGACTGCTTCAAAATCAATCAACTTTTACTATATAAAGTTTATAAATTTTACTATTTAAAGTTTATTATAGCCTAGACAGACGGCAGAGTTAATTTGCATTAAGAGCTTACTAATTCGAATAAAAATTTTACGGTGACAGACGACGATTTCTGTATTTAGTAAACAGCTGCATTTAAAAAACAGCTGTTGTTTGCTATTGATTTTTTGTTTTGGCATTTAAAATATTTACTTAGAGTTTACTTTTACACACAAAATGGATAAAAAAAAAACAGAGTGTAAAATTTGCAGGTATGCTGTTGATAGGAAATGAACATTTGTTTTCAAGAAAGTTAAAATTTCTTTTCATGAAATTGCTCCATAATACAGTTGTTGTAACAGTTAAAACAGCTTGCCTCTTTTTTGTCTGTGATTCCATTTTATCTATTCACAATAGTAAACAAAATATCAACAGCTGACGGATTTCGACGGTGCTGCCATATTATGTAACTGAATTTAGTATAAATGCAGTTTAAAATGAAAATGCTTTTGTGCATTTATGACAGAGCTAAATTCACATTCGAATGTAGTGTAATGCACGACTAAATGCGCAAAATGGCCACTAATGCGCATTAACGCTATCGTCTGTCTAGGGTATTATGAATTTTATACCAGTTGTTAATACGCAATTATAGAACAAATTATGGTTTTATTAATGTGAGCTGGTGTACCTGTTGCTCAACCAAGGCTTTTGACTGGCTCTGCTTCTGAGCAAATGAATCTGCTCAATAAAATATAAAAGGAATAATTAATGCATTCCCATATTCATAGCAACAGTGAAAAGAATTGTTTACAACAACTTCCACAAGAGAAATTGGTTTCTTCTTCCCTTTAATTTGCAAGCAGTTTTTAATTGAAATAACATGAATTAAAATGAAAACAGTAAATAGTTTAGACAAATATTTTGGATGGACGATCTCTGGAAATCGACTATTATTAACCCATATAGTTTTAGAAGTAACCTTTCATAAAAAAATTATAAGTATTCCAGAGAAATTATCTAAAGCTACTTCATTTTCAATTTTAACTTTTTTTTTTTAATAAATAAACTCACTGGCACTCTATTCCTCATTCACACCAGACAACGCCATGAAATTATAAGAAACACGATTACATTAAGTGCATATTGACATGCTGCTTTTTTGTGATAACGACTTGTCGCTGAACGACAATTAGGGCATGACATACATATGGTAATCATTTATATCAATGAACTTTTGTTTTGGTAGTATTCGATGTTAATTTTTGTTCAGAACGAAAAAGTACTAGTCCTTGGTCGTGCTTCTTTACCGGTTTATTTTTATTCAGAAATGATTGCAACACTTATTTATGCTTATCTAAACACGCGAAACGAACAAGTTAGACAATTTTTTCATTTTGCAAAAGCGATAAAATCTGTGAGGACACGAAACTTCAGAAAATTTAGGCCCACACAAATGTGAAATAGAATAAAGAGTGAATTGGTGATAGAGGTATTTGTTTCAGCGGGGGAAAATGAATTACATCCATACGTGGGGGCAGATTATATTTGCCAAATTTACAATGCAGATCACTGGTAAGTCGCAAGGAGAAAAAGCAGAAGACAAGTTGGACAGATGAACAAAAGCAGAAGCAGAGAGGTTGCAAGCGATGATTGCGAAGGCTGAAGAACACGCTCGGCAGAGGATGTTACAACAGCAGAGAGACAAGTTCCACCCAACCAAATACAGGCAACTACACAACAACCGCAAAGCTACAAATATACAATCGCGAGGATATAAAAGGCCGTTGAATATGGACGATAGGGGCCTGTTGTGTTTTTTAAATACTTTTATTTGCTTTAAAATCCAATTTACTTCATACACGTCGAAGACTTAACTTAGAGTAACCTTATGATACATGAAAAAGATAATGGTAAGCTAAAAGAGAGACTTTCAGTAACATGAGCGGCTTAATGAAAAGAGTGATGAGGTCAAGGCGAATCAAGTACAGGTGGTCGCAATTCAATTCGCTTCAACATTTTCTCTCGAGACGTCACAAGTTTTGTTGTCATTTTCTATCGGCTTTGACAACTCAGAAGATAAAATCGTGGAAAAATGTTGAAGCGAATTGAGATGCGGGCACCTGTAATGGATTCGCCTTGGATGATGTTAACTATAAAGTACGGCGAATTTGTACTCAGTATTTGCTGTTAACTAACAATTATGTTGAGTCCTTTGCTTACAATAAACGATATCTGTTTGTACTTATGTATTTAACATTACATTCACATTACAGGGCTTTTGGTACAATAATCAGGAAAGTGTAAGACGTGTTGACGGTTAAGAGACAGCAAGTGATATTACATCAGCCAGGGTAGAGAGAATTACTTCTTGGTTTACAACACTGACTTCCTTAGTGAAACATAGGGACTATAATCACTTGGATTACATCCAAGTCCCGACAGGAGTTAGAGCGTAGGCAGTCTCGTAACATAGCAACACGCCATAAGTAAAAGTATCCAATAAGAATTTTTGTAAAGAAAATATAATAAAGAGAAAATAACCCGAAAGTCGTGGCTATTTAATTGGAAGAACCCGGACATAGACTGAATATGCATATTCTGGTTGGAAAACTTGGGGAAACCAAGGACTCTTTACAAATCTTCTAAATTATATTTCGTTTTTAGGTGAAACTTTCACCTTTTGGCAACACTGAATTCATAGATGGCAATGAAATAATAATTCGAAGAGTGTCATAAGGGAAGAAAACAAACAAGGTACGAAAACTCACACCAAATGACTTAGTTCATTTTGTTCTAGCTGCATTATAGTTAAGGTGAGTAAATTTATAACTGAACACAATTTGTATCAATGACAAATTTCACAAATAAGCTAAAATTGTTTAAACAAAACACTGTCAGTTTTATGCAACATTGGCAACATTGGCAAATATGTGACGCTGGTGCGCAAACAAAGCCCCTTCCTTTTAAAGCAGCAGGCAGGCAATTATTGTAAACACAAAATTACGAGTATTGTGTCTGAGAGTAAATTCCATTTTTCTGCTTAGAACGTCTCCCTTAAACTCCTTTACATGTTCACAATGATGTGTACGCACACCCACACCCACACACACAAACTTCGAATTTCATCATTTTAAAGTGGTACACAAGGCGTACAAACACCAGCCAAGCAACCAGCTAAATGTATGGTTGGCAAATAAAGAAGGCATTAAGGTCACAATTTAGTAGAAAAATAATAGAACACCAACAACAAAAGCGACAACCACATTATAATGTAAATATGAAATATCAGCTACAGACTTTTGAAGCAGTAAAAACAATAACAAGAAAGAAGCGTGTTAAAAATAGAACAGATGCAGACAAGTGTTAACGCCGAGCAGGTAGTGAGCGACGTTCTTATTTAGTACTATAATAATTTAAACATCGAATACAGTAGTTTTCCGATTTAACGAACATTCGATTTAGTGAGCATCGCATTTATCGAACACCAAAATATAGTTTAGTGAATATCTTATATAACGAAGAAAAAATGTTTTTTTTGTACTCGGCATAACGACATAACATATAAAAACATAATTGCTACTAAAAATTTACTAAGAAGGAATGTAAACCAAAATGTACCATTAACTTTTGCCTTTTAATGTTTTTTTCTTTTCAGGGTCCCGTACTCATCAGAGTGAAACGGAACCCTGTTACCGAGACAACTACGTCCGTCCGTCACAGCATCCATTCTCATAAACGGTAAGAGCTAAAGAGCTGAAATTTTCACAGGATCTTGTTGTACCTTGCTGCTACAAGAACAAATACTAAAAACAACAACAAAGCAAAAACTACCAGGTGTTCCCATACAACGAAAAGTTACAATTAGCTATAACTCTCGAACCGTAAAAGATTGAAAGCTGAAATTCGCACAGTGTATATACTTACATATGCCCTACAACAACAAATGCTAAAAACAACAACAAGTCGAAAACTACCAGGTGTCCCTATACAACCTAAAGTAAAAATTAGCCGTATCTGCTAAACTGTAAACGATAGAGAGCTGAAATTCGCACAGTGTATGTACTTACATATGCCCTACAACAACAAATGCTAAAAACAACAACATTTCAAAAACTACCAGGTGTCCCTATACAAAGTAAAGTAAAAATTAGCCATAACTCCCAAACTGTAAGAGACAGAGAGATGAAATGTGCACAGTGTATGTATTCCCAGATGCCTTACAACAGCAAATGACAACAACAACAACAATTCGAAAACTACTAGGTGTTCCCATACAACATAAAGTAGCAATTAAAAGTAATTCTCAAGCTGACAAAGAGATGAAACTTATACAATATATGTATTCACATATGCCATTCCATACGTACATTACAAATACATTCGTACGGAGCCCTAAGTGTGCGAGCCAGCCTCGTATTGGACTGAATTTATTTATATAATTTTAGAGTCAGTTGCGTGAAATAATTTGTGCTACTTACATCAGAATGGGTAAAATAAATATATTGTTTTTAAAGGATAAAGTTTAAATGATCGATGATCATCGAAATAGTTTGCGGGTTGAAATAAAACACGAAGATGCCTTTATATAATTTTAATTTTCGATTTAAATGTTCACTTTCCAGAGTGAAGGACTTTAAGACTTCCAAAATTGATTTTTGTTTTAATTCGAAATTCAGTTATTTCTTTATTGACTCAACCATATGTTTTAAATCCTTAAAAATAAATCATAGTATGTTTCCATTACGAGTTGAATCACCAGCTTCGCTCTTTCAATTATATTTAAATTAAATTTAAATTTAATTAAAAATGAACAACTAAAATTATTAATTATTTTTCGAAGACGATCACAATGAATAAAAAGTTTTAATTTCATTTCCATGACTACCCGAATGAATTTCTATTCGCTCTTACGACAAAGCAAGATTTACAATGTACGGGCACTGCCCGCTCGCTTTTTTATTACAACGTTATTGTACATTACTGAATACAAATTTTTACTACTCACAAATGTGGCTTGTATGTTTGGTTAACTAAGTTGTTGATCATCAATTGAATGGTTTATTTAATTTAATTGTGTGCATTGTGAAAGTCTACTTGCAAGAAGTTTAATGGCCGAGTGGTGAAATTAACAAATTTAGCATGATCAAAATTTAAGTGGTTGCGGATGGGAGGCGTGGCAGCTTCGAAACAGCTCAAATTTTACCTTTACTTCTTTACCTAATGTTAATAATAAGAAATAATTAAAAAAACAGTTTAACTTGAGCCTAACAAATATTTAAAATTTTAAATCTATGAAAGCTGGCTGCAAACAATGAAATAAAATTAATGTTATAAAATATTTCTGCTGAAAATTCGAGCAGAGCAGAAATGCCAAACTATGAGCATGTGGTCTGCAAAGGGAAAATTATAATTGTATTCCATTTAAAATAAATTAATTCATTATGTCGTATTTGATTGCAATTCAATTAAATTTTATTGAGCCTAACAATAATTACATTAGAACTGAAAGAAAAAAAAATTACACTATGACATCTTAATGAACATAAAGTTAAACGCCAAAGTTCAACACAAAGACATATAATAGTAATTAGATTACAAAATTAATATACGTTCTAGCTCTCGGAGGTATTTCATTTTAGCGCAAATCAATTTCTTCACTGCCTGAATGTGAACACAAGGCTGGATTTTATTTGTGTAGAGTGCACCAAACCGCCACACAATTCACACAGACAACAAAAGCATAAATATAATTTTTCTTTTTCCAAAAACGGCGGGTGGAAAATGCATTATATTTTACTCGTTTTGCTCTACTTAAAAGGGGGGCCCATTAAACGAATGAAGCATTAACAAATACATTTGTAATGAAATATGATACACGAACACACACGCACAGTCAAGTCAGGTCTTAAATTTTGTTCGTTAATAAATGAAGAAACCAAACCATACAATCATGAAACCGCCAAAGCACCTACCAGCACTACCGAACCTTTGATATCAAAGGAGTTGGGATGCTGGCGAAAATAGAGCACGTGGGCTATTAAAGTCTCTCTATAATGTGATGGGCTGCATAAGTAAGAACAAGAAACGATGATTAGATTAAATCAAGCAATTAAACTATTTCATGAGGCAGTGAAAACCTCATCGTTTCAAATGTATTTTAATTTGCGGCAAATTCAACAGATAACTTTTGTTGTGTTATCCCATGCTGTGCATAGAGCCTAGTGAAATGTTGGCATTGTAGTCAATTGCCTAAAGACGGCATACTCAATTATAAAGAGTCCTTTCGTCTCTATTTGATTGTTTGAGGGGATTGTTTTGCCGCCATTTTGGTAAACATTAGCCTTGACAGTTCATATTTGGCAGTAGTGAAGTAGAGACGTGTCAAATTTATTATGGAAAAATATTCGGTAAACCAACGCGCTAAAACCTTTTATCAAAATCAATTATTGATTACTGTGACCAGAAAGTTACGTGATATTTTTGAGAGAAACAACGGATCTACAAGACGCACTATTTATTATGTAGTGAACGATTTCGCAGAAAGAGGGACCACAATGGGCTGCAAGATCGGCTGAAAATATAACTGCTGCTCCAGAAAGTGTTCATAACAATCAATCAATTTTAATTCGACACCATTTCTCAGGAGCTTCGTCTTCAGAGAAACACTTTAGCTCTAATTTTCCACAAAGATTTCCGTGGTAATTAGGGTTTGGGGTTCGGCAATTCCCGGGCGAGAATTCCTGGGAATTCCCCAAAAATTTTCATCGGGAATTCTCGGCAAAATGTTTGAAAATTCCCGGGAAAACGGGAAATGTTTATATTGGATTTTATAACAGTAATATTTTAATTCTCCAAATTTTTATTTTTTTAAAATTAATTATTTCATGTTAATAAAACTATTTTTTTAAGCTTAAGGTCTATTATTTATCTTTATTAATTTTTTCCGATATTTCGCTAACAATTTGTTAGCATCGTCAGGGATCTTTGATTGTTTTTATTTAAATAAATTGATCGTCAGGGATCTTTGATTGTTTTTATTTAAATAAATTGATTGTTTATATTAAATTACTTTTTCAGGCTCAAGTTCAACCCTTGGGTTTTCACTACTTTTTAATCAATATCAATTAAGTAAAGAAAAGTAAAATTTATTTGCTAGGTGGACAACCGGCTGTTTCTGGGTAGCAAACACCCTCCATCAGCACCCTATGAACTTTGGACGTGTCAAATTTCACAATTTTGGCACAGCCGCTTTAACCACTCGGCAACCAAAGCTCACGCAATTCTACTTTCTGTTTGTATACTTAATTAACATTAACCAAAGCAATGATATTTTTTTTTTTTTATTAAAAAGCTTTCATATAAACAGAGAGCAACAGTCTTCTGAGACGACAAATATCGTCCAAGACTGCAAAAATATCATTGCTTTGGTTAATGTTAATTAAGTATACAAACAGAAAGTAGAATTGCATGAGCTTTGGTTTCTCATTCTGATTCTCATTCTGTTCATGGGAATTATGGAATAAGTAGTTAAGTTTCAAACAAACTTTTAAGCATTTTTCAAGTCTACTGATGAGTTGATTAGCACCAACGAAATGTCGTCGGCATATAGACAGCTGAAAAATACAACAAGCATTTTTTGAAAAGGTTCATTTTTGGACCTGAATTAATACATTTCAATTGGCTCTTAAAGCAAATAAATAATTAAGTTCATATTTACATGATCTAAAATTATTTCCTTACGGTTATTTGTCTCTTTTTATTGCACAAATTGAATTAACATGTGCTATTTAATTAAATTAATTTTTATTTTAAATGTATGTATATATGCATATGCACTTTATTATATAATTTTAAATGAAACCAATTAAAAAAAGTTTATTACTAAAAATTACTTGTTTGTAGTAGAAGAAAATTTCCTGGGATTCCCGGGAAATTTATAAATTTTCCCCGGAATCCCGGGAAGAGAAAAAGTCCGGGAGCTCCCAAACCCTAATGGTAATGAAAACTGGACTCGCATTTGTGAGGCGGACATTTATCTGATATTGCATTCCATACATAATTGTCGACATTATATAAAACATTTAACAATATAAACAATTCGCTTTCATTCAATCAAAGATGCTGAGCAAAGTATTATACCGTCCCGGCGTACACTCTGTATTATAGTAGCCAGTTAAAAATTGCTCAAAAAAAACGTTTGATCAATTCATATTATGAAGATCATTGCCAGCCTCATGGTTACTTCGGGGACATTTGACTCTATAATTTCTTTTCATTTGTAATACATAATGAATGATCATTAAGATTTTTTTTTCTAATGAAAGGTGACAATTTAAATGTGTTTTACATTAAAAAAGTTCGTTCTGTGTTTAAGAGCCAAACTGGTTTATCATTTCTGTTCTATATTTGAAAACACAATTTGAATACTGTATCTAATTAACTTACTTAAATAATCTACTTTAAAGTCAATTTAAATTTATTACATGCAGAGCTGTTGCCATATTTTTCTGCTTTTTTTTTTTTAAAATGAAGAGTTGCCAAAATAAAGATTTTTTTTTTTTAAGAAAACCCTGATACTCAAAACAAAATTTAGTATTTTTTATTTTGGAAATAAAAAACATTCACATGTTAAACCATACACAAAGTAGACAAAAAGTAGTGGTTTTTTAATAAAAAAAAAATGGAACAGTGATTTTTTGTTTTATTATTATTGTTATTTTCATTTAATTCTTTTATTTTGTAAAGTGAAGCAATTTGCTTTAAGACCATTTTCTTGGATGACATTTTGAAAATGAGCCTGTGTAAACAATCAAGCAAGT
Source organism: Sturmia bella (assembly GCA_963662145.1). NCBI lineage: Eukaryota > Metazoa > Arthropoda > Insecta > Diptera > Tachinidae > Sturmia > Sturmia bella. The sequence continues at coordinate 31,787,476 of OY759168.1, read as the reverse complement.
AGCAACAGCTCTTACCCGGCATTTAGACGGGAAAGTACTTTCATTGCATTTTTGCATACGGAAATTATGAATAAAAATTTCAGTGAAATCTGTGACTTTCATGAAAATTTCTTGCTCAATTTCAAAGGAATGTTAAAGTTAATTTTAAAAATGTCGTCAAAGCGAAGAGTTGCAAGTATTATAGTTTTGTTTATTACTGAAATAGAATTGCCAAGACTAATACAAACATAAATTTATAGGGCAACATACGAAAATAATTTTTATTGCTCAACTTTTATTAATTAATTTAATAATTATCACTATAAATATACTTCATTTGTGTGCTTTATTCATATTTGCTGTAAAAAAGGTTTTGAATATTTTCTAATGTACAAAATAATTTCAAATTCACAATTATTATTCTACTGCAATTGTGAAAATTTGTATGTGCCGTGGAGTAGGCAACCGTGTTTCTATACCTTGTCATTTTACAGAGTCCCACCAATGAATCAATCATGGATTTTCTCCCACCCCATTTCCTAAAATGGTCCATTGTGCAAAACATTACTCATTACGTCACAGTCACAGCAAAAGTAGCGAATTTTCTTTTTATCAAAAGCAATTGAAAATAGCAGTGCTATTGAGAAATGCAAAGTCAATTGGAAAACATTTATTTATTTTTTACAAAAATAGATTTCTCGCCACGCTTTAAAATTTCCTGCAGTTTAATAAGAGCCGCTTATCTTATGTTCCTTATTCGCCCCTGCCATGACGTTCATTACGAGTTCTATTTATGTATTATGCAATAATTTAAGTTTCAAGTTCATTGTCAAATGCAAAAAAAAACGTTTAAATTAATGAATTATAAAAAAAATACGAGTGAACGTTTGCGTTCGAAAAAAAACCATTTCTTACTGATTTGTATTCATTTCAAAAAGAAAAAAAAACATTCAACAATGTTTTCTTTGTCAAGTATGAATCCTCTTTTTTAACAACATTAAAAAAAAAACTACATAAAAGTTGAATACTGCGCCAGTGTGTTGGTTAGAGTATCATTATGAATTCATTAATTTTGTTTCTTTTTTTTCCTGTGTTCGTTTTTAATAAAAATGTGTCGTGATGCAAATTCATTCGGTTTCTTTTTTCACAAATTATCGTTGAATATTCTATACCGACTATTACGTGTACAAGTATCTCGTTTAAAATTTCCATTCCCTCTTAAAGGTTTTTACATTGGCATTGTTGTTGTCGTTGCTGCTGTTGCTGTTGTTGTTGTTGTTGCGACAGTAAAATCTTGATAAAATAGTTTTAAGTCAAGGTTGTCAGTCATATCATTGAAAATAGTTTAACAGCAGTTGAAAACGAAAGCAAAAAGCATATGTTCATAAAACACACACTTATAAATCGCATAAACTTGTGCTACAAGGAAGATACGGAGGGGTGTTTCATGATTGGCGTCGTCAGCTGGAACTTTGGACAAGTAATTGCAACAGATATCAACTGTTGGAGACTCGCTCGATCAATAAGATTACATATGATGAATGAAGAGCCCAGGTGGTAGGATGGCCAGGCGCTGCTGCTTAAAGGCAGTATACAATTAGTCATGGCCTGGGTTCAAAGCAAATTTGGATGCTGATGAGCGACGAGGTGGTCGCGAAATAGCCATGGCATGTACCCCAGCCAGTAAGTCTTCAATTTGACATTGTTCTCTAAAAATGTTGAGCACTCCAATTTTATCACAAAAAAAAAGAAAAAAACTAGAAATCCCAATAAAATTATTAACAAAATGTATATACGCTTTAGAAGAATCGGCAGTCAGTGTTGCAAAGCAACAAAGAGTTAGTCCACAATGGCAATCGCACAACAGGCCTACACTGGCTTAAGTGTGGGACGGCATACACGCACAGAAAACTTTGTCAGTAAAATTAACTAAAAGCACTCTTTAAAATAAATGGAACTTCATTTAAAAATCGTCCTACTTATTTTTTTTTTATTTAAACTCACTAATAATCAATAGTTTTGAAATTTGAAAATTTATAAAATAATAGAAAACACATTTTCCTGAAGAAGATACACAAAGGCGTATCGAAATATCGAAAAAATTGATCAATAAATAGAAAATATATTTATTGAGAATTGAGTGACCTTAAGCTCATTTATAAAATCTAACAAAGCTAAATTCACTAATTATTTCATTTGAACTTAAATGTTAAAAAATCTACGGAACCCAATCGGTAAAAATAATGATTTTTCCTTTATTCTAACTGTCAAATAATTTATGCGTAATTTTTTCTTAGGTGGTCATTTTAATTAATTATAGTTTTCTATCTGTATTATCTACTTTTTTAATTCGATAATTTAAATTTTGTACTGCAAAGCCTCTGCTGAGATTCGATCATACAGCTTCTCGACTTGTAAGCAGCTGCCATATCTACTCAGTCATCGCAACAATCAGAACAACAATCAATTTAAATAAAGAGTATGTATGCTACATATGTATGTAGAAACCAAATTTATTTTTTATTTATTTATTATTCTATTAGCCTTATAATTAAAATTAAAAGCTAACATTTTTAGGCAAATTATAAATATGTATATACGTATAAACAGCTTGGTTCCTTCATGTATGTATGTGTGACATAAGTTACTGCTGTCATTATTAACTGTCAGCGAAAATCCGTATGTATCTGTAGTTTGTTTTTTAAGTAACTGTACAAATCTGTTAGAATTAAAATTTCATTCTTTTTGAAACGTTTTGTCATTTAAAATTAACTCCACTGATTACTTTTGCAATAAACTACGATCTGTTACTGCAAAAATATTCTGAGCGTAGGAAACTCGACGTCTTCACCAGCTATCAACTTGAGCACGACATGACCATGATGACGGCAGAGCCCGACGTAATTAATACGCCGATTTTTTTTTTTTTTTGTACATGGAGAACACGTGTACGTAAACTATTCATAAATTTTGATTTGCCGAAATCTTTACTTCGTTCATATTTTGGCTTCATTTCAGTATTTAATTTTTGTATTTGTAGGGGTTTATTATTTAATTTTCAATATTTATTATTTTTATTTTTCCTGTGGTTTATTTCATGAGAGCCAAACGGTCAAACAGAAAAGGACATTTCTTCATGCCTGACTTCATGGTGAACAGCGATGCTCTAGCATGGCCAAATAAAATGAACATGAGCGGTCTTCATTAGCCATGAGGCATGTTCGACATCATATTCACACCAAGTGCATGGCTAATGGAGACCCCCACAAACCTAACCAACCCAATCCACACTAAGAAAAATTTAATGACTACTATATGTTCAGTAAAATAAATTGCAAGGTAAGCAAAAAAAATGTTTATTCTGTTATCGCGCTTTGTATTGTATTGCATTATTACTAGTTTGGTCCAGGATGGCCCTTTGCACTGCGACCATAGATGATCGTTGTACAACCCTTTGTCCCTCACGAGTTTCATACATCAAGAAACAGTATTAGCTCCTTCTGTGGAAGCCCTTGTTAGCCCTGTGCACCCAATGTATAAGCCCGCAACAGCCTGTGTCTTCTGTGGCCTAGTGCCACACATTCGATAATCAAATGTTCCATTGTCTCCTCTTCTTCTTCGCAAAATCTACAGATTGCCGTACTGGATAGTCCCATTCTGTATAGATGCTTCTTGCAGGTATAATGAATGGCCTGTTGGCGCCCCACACACTGTGGGGCGCTTAGAATAGATTCTTTCTATTTAGTTTTAGAGCGAGGTCCCCCCTCTTAGCATCAAAGCTAAGAAATTTCTTTGAGTGTTACAGACCCCTAGTGTCGTTCCACAGTTTTTCTGTGATGAATGTTGTCCATTTTCTCATCTCCCCTTTGAGTAGGAGTTTGCTAAAGCCAAAGGATGCAGTGGGTCCAATGAAAGAGAAATAATTTTTTGTAGTATAATTGTAGTGATCAACATTTTGAATCAAGACAAGAAAAGCCGAGTTGAAGAGTTATGGGCTGGGGAACATGTCATCCCCGATTCACAGCCACCACAACGATCATCAGCCTCCAAGTGGCTTCGAATGCAGGTCGTATTTTTTTTAAAATAAATTTAATGTTAATGTTGGACATTATCCCTCCAAGCACATTGATAAACAATACAACTGCGCTTGTGAATTGAACCATTATCATATAAAGAATTTTACTTTTTTACATACTACCTAAGATGTGTAACTACATTTCAATATTTCTAGTGCATGGCTGTTTTATACTCATATTTTGAACAGTTAGTAGTTATTCCAGCCCTGGTTGTGTTGGTAAGAAATTCAGCATTTTCTCAGCTTCTCTTTCTTTGCCATTTAAATATTAAGATGCATCTAAAAAACAAAATCGCAAACTCAAGTTTTTTCCTTAAATTTTTCAAATTGCTTAATTTTTCCATCTTATGTTGGTTGGTCATTGTAAAGTATGTTTCAGTTTTTCATTTACTATTTTTATACTTTGTTTCTCACTTGTGGCTCTTAAGAACAGACTCTGCAGTCTGTCTGCAAGTAGAATATAAAACTTATTTCAAGTATTTAAGTGTAAGTTTGTGTGTTGGCTCGCTCGCAAGTAAGTGTAAGTACGAATGTGAACGACAACTGGGTCTTTAATATTTCACTTGTGGCGAAACATTTTTTGTATTGCGTTTTTTTCCCAAAACAAAAAAAAAATTATGTACACATTCAACACATTAAGTAAAAATAGCTGTAGAGTAAGAAGAAGTATTTCATAAGTTTGTGAATACATATGCATTAGGCCGGATCGATTTTATGGACAAAAATTGGTTGATATTGTGCCATCAATTTTTCGATAGCTTTTGACATGAGGAAAAAAATCCTCTACGGCACATCTGGAGAATAAAAATCATTTTCGAAGTGTGAGATTTTTAATTTCGTTTTTTGTATGAAGCCTCCGCAAAAAGACGTGGCACAGGTTTAGTGTTCGTGTTCGATGAATAGAGGTTGCTTATCCATTTCAATTCTCTGCGGGCACCCTGTGGCAGATTAGTTTTTTTTTATAGTGTTTCGTTTATTTATTATTCAATTCAATAACATATTCAACTACAAATAAACAAACAGCTTAATATTAAAAAAAAAAAAGTTTTATAATACACCCTGGTCTATAGTCGAACTATCTAGCGTATTTAGGATTAGATATCACATTATATTTAATTATTGTTATCGTAATATAATTAACCATATATACAAATGTATGTAGGTTTAGTATTGATTGTGATTATTGTAGGTAATGAAAAAGTATTTAAAAAACATTACTTTCATATTTAGTTTTTTAAAAATGGTTAATTAAAGCAAAAGAAAGAAAAGGGTCAAGTGTTGTACCACCAATATCTGGTCATATCCTTCTCCTTACTGTCTAAGTTAGGAATGGAAGTATCAAATCTGAATTCCTGATTAGGAACTGCGTTAGTGTTAAATGTTTTATCATTTGCTCTTCTATATATGTATATTGTAACAAATTTGTTCGTGAACGGACCGATTGTGATTGTTCTAGAACGTACTGAATCGTCGTTATTTTATATGTGCTTATATTGTCTTGTTATTATTTGTAAATGAACATACACACATGCATACATAGAAACTTGTTGACAAACAAAGCGGCAGCACAGCGAGTGTGCACATACTGACACACATGTGTAGATAAATAGGCACGACAGCGAAATGAAAGAAACCACCACCGCACGATACAATATTCGTGTGTGCATGTATGCATGCGGCTCATATGCTTAAGTTTCACTGCCGCGTGTATGTATGTCGGTGTGTGTGTGTATATCTTTTGTTCATTATTAGTTTTAGTGCGAGGTGGCGTGATCAGCTTCTCTAAACATCTAGAATGTTCGAGTAATGATCACTGAGAGGTATAAAAACAGCTGAGCTTAACGCTGAGGAAGTTCAGTCGATTTTTAGCTGCGCTAACGTGTAAAGTGTCTTAAGTGAATAAGTGAAGGTGTTGTTCTTTTAGTAAAGTGTTCTTAGTAAAGTGTTTGCAAGTACAGTGTGTTTAAGTAAATAAAGTATTGAACTGTTGAGTACTGTAAACTGAAGACGTGAGTGTTTTAACTTCATTACAATCAAAGAATCTACGAGAAACGTTTTTAAAAGGTAAAAACGTAACAATATGATAGAAGATTGGGACTCCAATAGAATTTTAGTATAAATCCATTTTTGTCTAAATATATGAATGCTTCAGAAGGGACATAACCTGATATTAGAGCACTTAATATGTATTGATCGTTAGTATAGTATGGTGCTAAAATAAAGTTGTTATTTGTACATTCTGTACATTTCAGTATATAATTTCTAGTTAGTTTAATTATAAAATTGTCAATTCGACTTATATTTGCAGCATTATACAACTTTTTGTTGCAAATAAATTTTAGGTAATTGCTATGTGAGGCAGATTAGTTGATGAGGAGAAAACATGTTTTTCAAGGCACCCAAATACGGGTCGCTGAGACTAATCAGTCCCAAGGTACCCATAGACGAATCAAATATTTGACCAAAACCCAATATATTATTCTTTTTACCCTTGGTTGCTCCCATATAAAACATACAGAAAAAAAAAATTGAAAATCGGATGCTATTTGTTCCTCATGCCAAAATCTATCATAATATCGATTGCTAATCGATCGATCCACCCTAATCTTTACACACACCCCTATATAGACATACTTATTCATTTCAATGTATCCCTATAGAAAATATTGTGTTGCATCATTCATTGACAGCAAAAATGGTAAAAAGGAAGAGAATCATACTCGCATTTGTTGTTTGCAAACATATAGTGTTTGCACAAGAGTGTAAATCACGAGAGTGTGTGTCTTTTAATGTAATATGTGTCCTTGTAATTGCAAATGTATAGTGTACATTTGCTAGCACACACACACACACACTCGCAAACAAACATATATACATATATTGCTTTTATGATATGGATGGACATCATGCTCGACGCATCGACTTCCATCGTTTACTTACTACTTTCTCATTTTATATCAATGCATGTATTTGTGGTCTTAACGTTATGTGCGCGCGTGTGTGTGTGCTTGTGTGTGTGACAATGTTTTAATGTACATACACATACATATATTTGGGCATTCTTTTGTTTATATTAAATAAGCTAATGCCATATTAATAATAATAATACAATGTTTATGAATTTACGAGTGTTTTTTTATGTTGAAGGGCTTAAATGTATTAACAAAATACATTTGTGGAAATTATTTCATCATGCTAATGATATTCCATCATCATTCTTAAATGACAAGAAAATTAAATATTTTTTTTATTATTGAATATCTTTTTGTAAGCGGTAATGTGATGTAGTTAGAGGATTTCCGTAGAATGCAATAACAAACTTTGAAACCGTTGTTATCACTGATACAACAGCAAACCAATTGGAAATCAATTGGATATTGATGAGAGAATAACAATAATCATATTCCAATCAACAGAAAAATACAGTGATAAAAACAATGGAAAGTTGTTCATTAAGATTAAATACAAACAGCCAGTAATGAAGAGCTCAGTAGTGCGATTCAGTAACTTTTAAAGACAATCCAATCGTTAAACTAAACACCCGCGTTTGGTGTTTGCACTAACGGTTCAGTGATTCATAAACTATCATATTCAACATATTATTAAATTCAGAATCAAGTGGTGTAATTACTTAAAAGAATGACAAACCAAACAAGGAGTGGCCGATACAGTCAATGACGATCGTTATGGGGCCATGTTGAACGAAGTTTTATTCACAAAAATTGAAGAGGAGGATATTGGCATCGTTTGGTTTCAGCAGAACGGCGCTACGTGCCACACAGCCAAAGCTACACTCCATGTTTTGCGCCGTTTTCAAAAAAGAAAAAAAAGTTATTTGATGGACCCTTTAGTTACCTACAAGAAAAAAGTGACAGTTGAACAGGCCTGCATTTTAGCCGTTATATTAATAACTGTCAGATAAGAAGGAATGAAAATCGTCACATCAGTTTGCAAATCATCAAAATAAAACTGAAATCTTTAGTTTTCATAACAAAACTCAAAAAGCTGTATAGAAAATTTAAAAATATGTTTGCACCGTTTTCAAAAAAAGAAAGTTATTTGGCGGACTCTTTACAATGTAGAACTTATTTATATAAAATAATTACATCAGCCAAGCTTATAGGAATAGAAATTTATTGGCGACACCGTCATTAAGATTAAATACATACGTTTTAGCTAGAAATCAGCATAAATTAGCATAGGCGGGAATAAAGCATATATTGGTTTTTTATTAAGTATTTGTTAAAACCTAGTTTATTTTTTGTGATTAAAGAAATAACGTATCCACAAAAAAACGGTGTTTTTTTTTTTTTTTTTTTTTTTTTTTTTTTTTTTTTGAGAAGAAATATATTTGTTTTAAGGAAAAATTAATTCGAAAATACAAGAAAAAACAGCACCATAAAGTATGAAGACGTCAGCTTCATTCATTAATAAACAAAACACAACTCAGCTCATAGAGCCATATATAGTTGGCAGGCTAACAACATATCGCATATACATATAAACATGTAGGCAACAACAAATATAATTTTATATACAGATAAAAATATAGTAATCAATAAATACATTTCTATATTTAAAAATTTACTAACTACTACACAAAACACTGTATTGCGCTTTACATCAAATAATTATTTATAGAGGCAAGAAAACATTATTTACTGAAGAAGTTTGCCAGAGGAAAACGAAATATAAAAGAGGACTGCAAGCTCAAAATTGAAGAGAAGTCATATATATTTTTTACCTTTGGGAAAAAATTTCGCCGTATGTCATAAGTTGAACTGAAAAGAACAACTTTTCTTAGGAAAACTAAAAATTTTGCAATAAAGAAGCAATATTTGTTCGCAAACTCGACGTGCGGTATACGTAACAAAGACGTAGAAAATTTCTTACCACACAACACTCATACGCCACCTTCACAGTTTACACCCTGATTATGATGGTCTACAACAGTTGTTGCTTTAATGTTGTATGCCTCCTTAAATGCGATTATGGCTTACAACTGTTGTAGCAAGTGTTTTTGTTATGTGTTGAGTTATTTATATAAATAAATTAACATCGATTATCAGTTACAACATGTGTGTGTACTTATGTATTGCCGGCACTGTCAAAAACTTGCAACAGCTCATTAGATGTTGTTTTGTTGGTATCACAAGTACAAAAACGAATATGTAGGATAATTTGTAAGTGTTTGTTTGGCAAAACAGTGAATATATTTAAATATAAAAATGTAGATATTAAGAAAAATTAAATAAAAATCCGTAAATAAAAAAGCGGTTTTGTTTTGTATTTGATTGTTTCTATAGATTCAAGTAAATGGTTTTATTTCTCATAGAAATATTGTAAGAGAATGTGCATTGCAGTACCAGTTGCTTGGAAAACATAACCAATTGGGTAGATATAGTTTTTGGTGTACTGCGCATGCGTTTTTTTTTTTTTTTGCTTTTATTGTTTTATTTTTCTCACATGCACCTTGGATGTGTTCCGTATATTTCCATGTCACTAGCCAAGAAAAGGGTCCTTACACAATGTTTTCATAGCGTTTCATTTTAGCTAAATCTTCTTGGCTATGTGTGTGTGTGTGTGTGGGAAAGTGTGAGTGCTAGAATAGCAACGTGTTTTATTCTATTTTTCTATCAGAAAAAAAAAAGTTGATAAAGAAAAAAAAACTGCTACTATTTGTAAGGAGAAAAGCCTCCAAAACTATTTGTATTTCAAACTTTTCGGGTTTTTTTTATGCTTTAGAATGAAATAATAAATTTGGTATCAAAAGAAACTTTTAACGTAAAAACACTAGCAACACTTTATTATGTAATATGTGAGTGCAACATAATAAACAGTTGCTGATATAAAACTAGCAAAACCACTAAAAACATTTTTTGAGACTGGTTACAAAATCAAATTCAAAATTGTATTATTTGCGGGGCCTGTTAGCAGGATATATTTACATATCTCGTTGGTCTTATGTTGTAAAGCCCTGACTCGCATTTGCGAGTCCTCATTTTTCCAGTTCTGTCCGGAAAATCACTTTACTCCAAATTAAAAGATTTTCAATAACAAATTGCTTCAAAACCCTGACTAAGTTGTTTACAATGTCACTCAAGCTTTTCTTTACCTTAAAGAATTTTATATGTTATGTTGTTGTAGTAAAACTCACTTTGAGTTTAGAAAGCACATGATTTGAAAGCACGTGATTTGCAGAACAGGTCCGTTTTTTGTTAAATGAAGAATTTGTTATTAAAATATGCAAAATAACCCAAGTTAGAAACAAGTAAGAATATAGCATTCGGCCGAGCCGAATTTTATATGCCATTTGCCAAGGTCTGTAGCAAAACGAAATTATTATAAAAACACTCGTTATTATTACTCTTATCTTATAATTGGAAATGATGTTTCCCACTGAAAATTACATCGTCAAGCCATAAGCATATGTTTATGTACATTTTCACAAAAACATGTTTTTATGGATATTTGAATATATTATTTTGGGAAAAATAAGAATATTTTCAATACACTTTGTTGTCAAAATAGTTATTAAAAAACTTTCGATTTCAAAATTTTAAAAACAACAAAATGCACTAAAACCGCAAAGCAAAAAAATGTTCTTGTTTGATTGGCTCTCGAAAGATCGAATAAATTTTTAATTCACAAATAAAAAAATTCACAAATAAAAATTCTTATTATTTTTAGCGAAGAACTAATTCGGAGTTCTCGATTTTTCTACAAACAGCAATTTGGGCTATTAGTTGATTGCAAAATCTATATGTTGGAATCAATTGATTGGTGGGAAAGAGTTGCAATTAATTGAAGATTCCAAAAAACTTTTCTAAATCAATATCAATCAAGTTGATTTCTAACACCCATATTCATAAAAACTATTGAAGGTTTATTACACGTTTATTTGACAAATATTCCAAATACGTCAAATAAGAGCTTAATAAACTTACAATAATTATTATGAATATGACCTTAAATGTTTATATCGCTGTTTCACATTCAGCAACCAAATTGTCTACAGTCATGTTAAAATATCAATCAGCAAATACAGCAGATTACAAAACATTGCACTACTCCCATCAATGCAAATCACTGCATATTTAGAGTTCATTGCAAATGGGAGTTTTTCATTCAGATAATGGCCATGACCAAAACGGGTGCAGATGAGAAGCGTGGCGGCAAGAAAACAATCAGTTGCTTAGGTCATAATATCGCTTATGTCCTTGGATTAATTAGCAGACTTGGTAAACTTTTTAACGAAATTCCATCTAAAATAAACTGTGATATGAAACAGGTGAAGTTCAGAAAATAAAGTCTATATTAGTTTTTTTATTTTTGCAGCAATGCTAATTGACGCATTGTACAGAAATAAGTTTAAATTAAACCAAACGAATTTATTATTTATGTTTTTGTTTTAAAGTTTGCTTTTGCTACTAGTTTTCTTTTTCTTTTTCTTTTTCAAGCGGTACACGTTGGATCACCTTAACATGAATATCGAAGAAAATATAGTTTCTAAATTAAAAATCATATTTAAGTTTTAAAAATCCCATTACGATATTCGGGAAATATAAAACTCTAGTCCGAATAACTGCTCCGTGTAGAAAGAATTTAGCGTTTCGTTTCTTTCAAAACTTTATGAAGAAAATTTGTATACACCGTCATGTAATATAACGACAACAAATCTGGAAAACCATTCGTTATCACAATAACAAACAATATCAAACATACCATGGCTGTAAGCATGTTTATAAAATAAAAAATAATGCTGTTAAAAATAAGTTTGACTTCTATGAAAACCTCTGCATGATGAACTCAAATGCTGTGACTCTCTCTATTTAATCAACCAAATAAAAATATTAGTTTTCCGTTTCACAAAAAAAAAAAAGCCACGCACATACATACATATGAAGTTCATAATGCAATAAAACTTATTCAAGCAGAATAATAAATTAGAAACGATTCACGCAGTCAACTAAAAATGTTTTATGCAAGGAAAAAATAAAGGAAGGACCGAAACTGAAAATATTCAATTTCTTATCAAAACATTTTATTGGCAAGTTAATGATCTCAAATATCAGTTATTGAAGAAGAAAAAAAAAAAGAGAAAAGAAAATAAATAAATTTTACAAAGATAACAGTAGACATCAGCTAAATGTGCAGAAAGAAAATTGCCAGGACTGTCAGGAGCAGCAAACAACTGTGTTTGTGTGTGTGTGTGTGGGGGGGAAGTCACAATTGAAAATCAAGTTTAAAAGCTTTTGTGAAGAAAATATGTTATAATTTAATAGAAATAGAAACAATTTCTAATTTTATAGGGCTTTGGTTCGATTTTAATTCCCCAGAATTGGAATAGATTTTTTTTTGCGGCAAAATTTTTGTGATTAGCATTTTTTTTTTAAGAAGAAGACAAGAAGAGTAAAGTTGAAAGATGTTTTACTTCCACCACAACACTCATTAGCGTCCACATTTCTTCGAACTCAGGTCATAAGCAGCACTTAGCCATCTTACTACCTGACCTCTTCATTACACGCAAAGAAAAATCATGTTTAACTATGGTGGTGGCAACAATATTATGTTCTGTATAACAATACTATCATACGAAATCATATAATATGGTCAAGGCAACCATATATGATTGCCATCACATAATTCCATTTAACCAAATTATGGTTGTCAGCAAGCATCATGTACTAATCCACTATATCTTTCAATAATAACATGTTCCCCTTCAAACACATATTTTTTCTGCGAGCACACACAAATTTTCAATCACAAAAATTGAAGAAAAAATGGAAGATGTCAACGGAAACAACAATATTTAGTTTACAATTCGTTTAACATTTGATAGCTGAAAAATTCTATGTTTGGCAGCAATGTTTATTATGAAATTGTTGTAGATTTTGTATATTTCATGCATGAATACAACCATATTTCGATTTTCATAGATGGTGACAACAAAATGATCGAACTGTAACAAAAACCTTGTTTACGGTGACCAAAAATTGTTTACGGCATTTTATATAAAAGTATCTTGTTTGCCATAACCTTATGCATGATTATAGATAACATAATATTGTTGTCGCAACCGTATTGTTAAATATCTCTTCTTTGCCTGTTCAGCTAACTGAAATTTTTCCGTTCTAATTTTAATTTCTAGTGGCAAGAATTATGCTCTAATATTTATTATCAAAAACTAAATGCAATAAAATCAAAGCGTTTTTTCTAAATTTATGCTGCTCACATTTTTTATTTGCTAACAAAACTGCAGAATAAAACAAAAAAGAAAGAAATTATGTCAAGTGGAAAAAGATTTCCTTAAAGAGTTTTGTTTTTCTTTTTTGCAATTTTATTCTCGTTCTTTAATTAGAAAGCAAATAAAATTAGAATCGGCCAGAAAGTTGTTTGTTGCCTGAGGAATAACAAGGATGTTTTAATTAACAATGTCATAGAAAATATTTAAAGGCACACAAATTAGAGAGCGTCTAAAGATAGTGAAGTTAAATTGCTTAAGGGTTTTACTTTTCTTGCTTCCACCGTGTGCTTCTTTGAGAGGATAATGGTAAAGAACACTCAAAAGACACTTAATTAAAACTGAAATATTTTTGCCATTAAAGGTTGGCAATTTTTTGAGTGTTAATTTAAAATGAATTTGCTGATCTTTGAAGAGAAATATTCTAAATAAGGGATTTCTTTTTCTGTTTTAATGCTAAAAAGGGTTAGACAAAAAATCCTAAACCATTATTGATACAAAAGCTTTGAGTAAAAAATTTATAAACGGATTGTTGGTTGGTTCAATGCTCGTTTGAATTCCATTACGACATCCAACTAATTTATAAGCATCTACATACATAAAAACCTCAATTCTCCCTTAACAAACAAACAAACAAGTAAAAATAGAACAAAATGTGCAAAAAAAAAACAATAGGATGACAGTAAAATGTGGAAAAAAAAAGCATACGCACAAACACACTTTCCTGCAGTCACAATCATTTCTTTCATAATCGTTCGTTCTCCTTCACAGCCACTTATGTAGAAATATAAAAATGTGTGGGAATGTGTGTGTGTGTGTGTGTGTGCACATATATTGATAGCTGATGTTGGAGAGCAGAACAAGAAAAATCATAGATTCCTTTAATGTTCTTCAACAAGGATGTTTTGTTTGGAATAACTCTTTTATTGTGTGTGTATGTGCGTGTAGTACGTATGTACGTATGTGTTTGTATGAATGAATTCTGTTTAAATGTATTAAGCTTTTGTTGTCAACTGTCTCCCACAATGTCTGCCAATTTATAATAATACAACAAAACCAACTCTAAAGAAAGACCATCGTTTTAGTTTGTGACAGACAACTAAAACTATTCACAATGCGCTATTTATACGCAATTGTTCATATGAACAACCCACACACAGCAGTCACAGTGGGCAGACAAAACATCAAGAACCAAAAACAGCTTGCGAGAGAAAAAAAAACGAAACAAAACAAAACATTTTTAATCTGCCACAGACAACTGAAACACCCACCTGCAGCAGGTACAGTGGGCAGAAAATTTATAAAATCGAGCTTCTCCCCCGTTATTTATGCTGCTTTGCCTCTACTCTAGGCCTTTTTAGTTGGGCAATTCTCTTTTCTTCAATTTACTTTCGAGAAAAAACATTTTAAAGTCTGGTTGCGACAACAACATAATGTTTTCTATAACAATGTGTATAGTTGTGGCAAACAAATTATTTTCTTTTAAAGCGCAGTAAACATGTTTTCTATTACTACAAACACATCTTTTAACCATATTTTTGTTATCGTTCAAAAAACTTTCACACATTCTCCCCCGAATTATTTTACAGTGCAATTTAATTTAGTTCAATAATGTCTACTACACACAGTGCTGGGCAAAATACATGCTTTGGTGTATTTAAAATACAAAATAATACATGAAAGTTGTGTATTTAAAATACAAAATACTGCATTCTAAAAGCATGTATTTGAAATACAAAATACAGTGTAACAAAAACCTGTATTTAAAATACAAAATACTTTTAATCAAAAATTTTTTTATTTCCATTCATAAATACCAGCTTCTCAAATGTGGTATCAGACAAACATCCCCTTGAGGGGCGAATGACTAAAACCAGCTATCGAAAAAACCTAATGATTTATTATAAAAAAAACCATATTTTATTGAAAGAGAAATGACGGGATTAAGAATGAAGTGACAGTGAAAAAACGTTTGACCAAAGACTATATAAATTCTATCCAAGTCAACATCTGATTGAAACTTTTTTTCTCTTCTTGTTTTCGATCAAAATGTCAAAAGCTGTTTTTTCCTTATATTTTATTTGTTCATTATTTAATTTTCTGAAAGCTTAGCGACTTTCTCAATGTGTATGCACTCAGTTGCGTTTACTTTACACATGTACGTTGCGTTTGGTAATTAAATTGTAGTATTGCCATTTTTTTTGGAAATAAAACCCTAATAAAGTTTTGCGCTTTTACTTGATGTATGAATGGAATAATTTTTAGTGCATATTTTCTATCATAAATTGAAAATGTATTTTGGGAGCACAAGTAATTGAAATACAAAATACTCAAGCGGTTAGTATTTGAAATACAAAATACAAATACATTCGTGAGACGTATTTAAAATACAAATACAAAATACGTATTTGTATTTAAAAAAAAAAATACGTACTTCAAATACATGTATTTCAAATACTGCCCAGCCCTGCCTACACATGTACTATACACTTACGTGGGTCAATTTTATTTATTTTTTTTTAAAGTAATTTTAGCCCAATAAGCTATATACAGTGCTAAATCAAACATTAAATATACCTACGAATATTGTTTTTTCAAGACTTTTCTTTATGAATAACAGTTAAGACCCAGAAAGCATTGATTTCATGACATCGATCCCAAAAAGCAGGGATTGCAAAGAGCAAATGATATGTTAGAAGAGGAAACTATGATATGTGTATATGATGTATATGGGGAAATTTCTTGCGGTAGCTGTCCTGCATGAGCGAACGTTGAATGATTTTTTTGGATGAGTATTACTTTGCAAAAGAAAATAGTTCGGAAAAAAGTCATATTGAAAATAAAATTGCATCATACATAAAAGTAAAAACTAGTGCCAGCTGCAACATTTTGAAGTGTCGACAATCTGCGGGTGATAATACACTGTAGCCAGGGGTGTTAGGAACAGTTTTTCAGAAAACGTTAAATTTTGGAAAGAAAAACGTCATTTATAAAAATGACCCCAAAATTAATTAATTTTATTTAATAAAATCATCTATATTGTACAATAAACAATTCAATATGCATTTTACTATAACAAAACAAGTACAATTTAAAAGTTTTATGAAAAGTATTAGTATGTATTATTCATACAAAATTATTGCTTTGTGCCTCTTAACTCAACTTTTTGTAATGTTTACATTAAGACACTCTAAAGAGTTGTATTTAAAATAGTCCTTAGCAAACAAAATTCCTTCAATTGTTTTTGTCCCCAGGGAATTTATAATTTTAGTTTTGTTTAAATTCACTTGACTAAAAATTCGTTCAACGTTAGCAGATGAATTTGGCAAAACCACTAAATCGTTAATAAAACCTCACGAGATAGGAAAAGCCGGTTCATTATTTGATAACTTGATTGAGTTGTTTAAAAAAAAAAAAAATATTAAAATCTGTTGAACTTTTATTTAAATTTAAAACCAGCATTTCTCTTACTACGTTTTCAACTTCTGGTACTTCTCCTTAGATACCAAATTAGGAAAAATTCATCGCGGCGAAAAATTCGTCGTTCGTCCCAGTTGTGTTCCTAGCATTAATTATATGTCACTTAAGGTCATTGAAAGTATATAGTATTGCAAAACGGTATGCCACCGTGGCGAGCAGTTGTAAGATTTTATTATTCACATATACACAGAGCGAAAACTTCCTAATAGATTCAATAAGATTTTCTCTTTGAAACGTTTTTAGGCTGAGGGGTATCCCAGCAGAGAGAAACGAAGATTTTTCTATGGGTATTTCTTATTATTTCCATGTTTCAAATCTTATTAATTGCCTCAACAAGAAAAACACATAAAACCAAGAAGAAAACTTGTTACTCACGTTTGTTTTTACTCAGTTTCCGATTTGCATGGTACCAAAAAAAAAATTCTATAGAGAAGAACTTATGGATTCTATTAGGTTTTCTTGTAAATTGTATACAATAAGGATTTCTTATTGATTTTATTAGGTTATCCTATTAATTTTTCCTTATTGGTTTTATTAGTTTCCTATATAAACACACGTAAATCATCTTTTTAATTTCATTAATAAGAATATATTTTTGGTTACATTAGCTTTTTTGTTATTTCATACAAAATCAACAGACACTTGTTGTTTTTTCAATAAGGTTTTCCCATTTAAAATAATAAGGAATCCTTCTTGAAAAAAACCATAGAGATATATTGATTTTGTTCTATTTTATTAGGTGCTTTTTTCTTGCTTGCTTCTGTGTAATTGTCATAGAGCCTTCTATCATAATAAGAAATATTAAGATGATTCTGGGAAAACTTTTTGTTCTAATTACAATTAACATCATGTGCTTTGCTGGGGCCACCCTTTATTACAAAACTGGCATCTCTTATTCTATTACTACAAATTTGACAGCAAGTCTCACTGTAAAATAACTGAAAAATTCAAATTTCTTTTTTTGTCATTGAAATTCTAAAGAATTTGTTATTCAACGCCTTTCCACAGTGCAGGAATAGAATTAATTTTTTTTTTTTTTATTAAAAATCAAATATAACACTCACTTTTATAACAGTATTAATTTTGCTTTCTTTTCATTGTGAAAAAAAATGTATGTGAACAAAAGTGTTTGCTACTTCTTATAGTTTATGGTTGAAGTGATTTTAAGGTCACACTGTCTGGTTTTCATTTTAAGAACAAACTTTTCAGCATTCGTGGAAGTTAAACACTAAAATTGTGCAATTAACAATAAAAGTAAAAGAGGAGAAAAAATAAAATATGATTAATAAAACGAGTGGCTCTTGATTGAAATAAGTTGCTAAAAGAAACTATAATGGCAGTGGGAAATTTGGTATTGTTTTTGAAAATTTTTTCACATTTTATAAATTTCTAATAAATTATAATTTCGTATAGAATGTGCTGTCTTAAAACAAGCTCTCCCCAGTGCTTGCTAACTAAGTGTACATACCTATTCTGGAAATTTCTTTTTTGTGTATGTGATTCAGCGTTGTTGTTTGCCAATTTTTTCTTTTTTTACAAGGTTTTTGAGATGCAAAAAAGTTTTTAATTAGTAGGCTGAAAAACAAGCCTTTTAATTATATGCAGTTTTTTCAAGTTTTTTTTTTCTTAATAACTTAAAGTTTGGAATATAGTTTACGAATGCAAGGATTGGCGATATATATTTTTTACTCCCTGTTTATACAACAATGTTGATTTGTTTTTGCTCCCACAAAAACAACGATGCTGTTATTTCTGTGAATTGAAAGTTTGCAAATTTTAGTACATAAATATTTGAAATTTCTTCTAAGCGACAAATCAGCTCTACAAAAATGAATATAATTAAATTTTTTTTTTATTATTTATGCGTATAAAATTTTTAAACGTTGGCCGATAGTAATTGATAAAAAAAAAAAAAAATTCTAATTTTGTTTAAATGAAATATCACTATCAACAGTGGAACTGGCCACAAAATTTTATCGATTTAAAATGTTTTCTTAGTTACGTAATGTTTTCTATTTTTATGTTATAATGTTTTAATTTTTTGTTTTAATAGTTAGAAAAACAAGTTTTTTAATAGAATTTTCTTTAAAAAAGATGAAATGTAATTTTGTATTTTCGTGCATTGCTTTGGCATATTTAAAGAAAAAGTTTTTTTTATTCACAAAAACGTTTTTTTGTTTCTTGTGTGGAATGGCTCTGGGAAAAAAATATGTTAAGACTGAAAACACAAAAAAGTGCTCTGCACACAAATTTGTGTGATTCGCAACCAATCAGTTACGTGGCTGGCAGTTTGAAATCACTTTTTTATTTTTTCGCTCGTTTCTTTTCACAAAACCTAATAAATTGCTTAATATAATACTGTATGCTGTTGTTTTCTTTTAAGATTTTTGTACTAAGAATATCGTCTGAAACTTTATGAAATTTAGAAAGCATTGAGGGGCGCTTTCTATTATCAAGAAATGTTGTTATTTGATTGTAAAAGAAAACAGCTGTTTGCTTTCAGGTTTTCGGCAGTTAAAAACACACAACGAATAACACAAAACAATGATGTGTTTTACAGAACAAACACCATAAAATCACAGGTGTGTTTTTAAAAGCACATGTGATTTCAAATCACATGATTTTCAGAACAGGCCTGATAGAGCGAATCAGCAAATTTCGAATCTTCATTGTAGAAACACAAAACCATGTACACTGATATTGGTGCATTAAGTTTGGAAAAATCGGTGCACGGCCACGCCCACCTCCCATACACCATTTTTCTCAAAAATTAAGTTTACGCTTTGCTTTTAATTAAATTGCGCTGAGAATTCATAAGTGTTTTTCAAAATTATGCATTCTAGCTGAACTATAAAATTTTAGCTGCGTTCTTTCATTAATGAATGATGTGAAAACTCTGGGTTGTTTGTAGAATAACGCATTTGTAGGTCTGTTGTAAATTTTGTCAATTTCGGTGCAATGACACGTCCCCGTCCCATACAGTATTTTTCTAAAAAACTAAGTTTTGCATTTTAATGTGCTGAAAAGTTCTAGATGTGCTTTAAGAATAATGCACGCCAGCTCTGCTGTAAATTTTATGCAACACACGCCCACTTTCCATGCATGAGTTTTCTCAAAAATTTACGTTTTAGCTGCGTTTTTTTTTATAAAATGCACTGAAAACTCAAAAAGGAATTTCAGCTCTGCTGTTCTTTTTTTTTCTTCTTCAAATTGTTTGAGGACACTTTTCGAAAAAACATGCACTGAAGATTTACAAATTTGTAATTTATTAATTGAGGTCCAAAAATAGACCTTACAAATGTTTTCTGTCTTTTTCAGCCGTTTATATGCCGCCGGCATTTCGTTGATGCAAATCAACTGAAAAAGACAGAAAACATTTCTAAGGTCTATTTTTTTGGGACCTGAATTAATACATTTCAATTGGCTCTTATACCTTGTTCATACATGCATTTCTAATTGAGATAATATTCAGTTTATTGACATAATATTTTTTGCGTTCATACATACAAATATTGCGCTAACTCAATTAATATTTGATAGCTGGAAAAAAAGTTGTTGTTTTTGTTTTGGTTTTTGTTTGGTTGTTTGGTTTTTGTTTCACTTGACTCTCCATTTTTTTTATTTTTTATTATTTTGTTTTGTTTGCTTTTGTTGACATTTATCTCGTCATTCATCTCGCATTGTATACTTTTGCTTATTAAACACATCTTGTACAGTGTTGTGTTTCATCTTTTTCTCAATATTCAAAGCAATTTTGAGTTTATTAAGCAATAACTTTATTGACTTTTTGTATGGAATATTGAGCTCAATAATGGACTTTATTGCGATTATCTCAATAAAGGCGCATTTATGAACATGGTATCAAAGCATATAAATAATTAAGTTCATATTCATATTTGAAATTCTTAATTGTTAATTACATTATCGGGTTTTAGTGCGATGTTACATCCGCGAAGGGTGAGAACGATTTTTTGTAATAAAACAAGAAAAGTAAATTTGAAGGCCTATTGGCTGGGGTACATGCCATGGCTGTTTCACGTTCACCACGATGCTCACAACTAGTTGCATGATCATTTTGTTATATAACAAAATATTTTTTTTTTAATTTTTATTTATTTTAGAAATTGTGGTAGAAAGAGTAGTTTTCTTTTCAAACTGAGTTAGCGAAACTTTAAAACACACTCTTCGTAAATTAATGTTCATATGTCTTTTTTATAACAATACTAACTATTAAGCTCATTAGCATATTTATTTTTTGAAATGCTATTTTTGTATACATTTTTAATAACAAATGTTTATTAGCCCCGTAATCAGTTGATTTGGTAACAGACGTGTGCGTTATTGTGTTGTGCACTATTTTTAATACCACAAGCCAAAAATAACATTTGAAAATAGTTTTTAATTAGTTAAATAATAAAATTATATGTACGTCCTTGTAGAAAGTCCTCTAAAGTGGTCTGTTGTGTTTGGCCTGCACTATTTTTAAGAAGAAGAAAAAACATCAGTAACAAGAAAAATGTAGAAAACTTTTGCGTTCATTAAAAAGTTCAGTACCAACTTGTATTTTCAACATGTAAGAACATAATCTTGAAATTTGCAACACAAAATTATACTTGTAAAAATTTTCAATTATAAACTGATTTAGTAGTTTTCAAAGCGCATCAAACATACAAGACTCTTGAAAAATTTTCATTTTAGGTCAACATATCTGAGATATTCTTATGAATGTAATACATGTTTGGTAAAATATTATTTGCAGCATTTTTAAATGTAAACCCAAATACATATCGAGCCTGTGCTTCAATGGGGTCATAACACAAAAACACTTGTTTTGCAGAAAACGCCTTCAAAGTTTTGAGATTGTTTACACTAGTTGATTGTAAACAACAGTTCTATGCTTCTCCTAAGAGAAACACAATATAAAAAATTATATCAGGATTATTAACGACTCGATATGTACAAATGTTGTTGGTTTTTTTTTTTTTTTTTTTTTCGTTTGCTGACGTTCTCGGTGATAGTCTGCAGACAAGTACACACCTTAAAACTTATGTGTTCAAAAAACAAAAATATTACGCGAAAGTCCTTTTAAACATTTTTTGCTTAGCGATTTTGCACCAGTGCAGAGAAGGATAAAAGAAGAGGAGTGATGAGAAACAACGTTACTATATTAAGTTTGCAAATGAAAAGATGCTACCAAACTTTTGATGTAATTAAATGCGAACACTTAGTTACGACTGAAAAACTGGCACTGCATTTAAATACAACTTAATTTTAAATAAATATGAAATCAAAAATTGGTCATTAACTTTGAATGAAAATTAACTAATTTAGCACTTAAATATCAAGTCGAAAATTGGCCGCTAAACTAGTTGAGCATACCCAGCTTTAAGATTACTGACCAACAAAAAAAATTATATGAAAGTGTTATGCTACCAGAGAAATCCTATTTGCAGGTTTTCTGTAATTTTTCACCTTCAATATTTTGTAAACCAGTAAACTAAACCATTTCATTAAAAATATATGAATGTTTTTGTATGTTCTTAGCTTTGGACGGTGCTATTTTTCTTACCGCAGCTGTATGGATGTACATACATATATACATATTTACCCGCACACTTGTTTGTGTCTGTTTAAATATTACTTTTGCCGGTGCTTTATTTCTTTATTTATTTTCTTTTTATTATTGGGTTTTTGTGTTGTTACGCTAAAATTCACATAATATTGTTTATTTTATCAGGGCAACAAGAAACAAAAGCTATTTTGTTGTGTCTAAAGCGTGTAAAAGGGGGGAAAGTTTTAAATAGTACGAAATTAATTACGTGTGTAACATCAAATACTGTGATGTATAAAATTGTACCAAAAAAAAAAAAAAAAAAAAAGAGTACCATTGTACCATCTTTAGCATCCTTGTGCAAAGTTAAGGGTAATCGTTGTTTCAGGTAACAACACTTGCTTCGCCAGCCAGTGTTATATGTTAATGCCAGTTTGATATTGGCCCTTATTATGAGCAACATTCCATTTGCGATATTCGCTGAGTATCGAGGGTCGATCAACGAATGCAAAATTATTATTATGAGTTGGCGCACGAATGTAATTTTTCTTTCAATGGAGTAGGGAAGAGTTGAAAAATTATAAGTATTTTTTATTTTATTTCATTTTTAGCAAGTAACAATTAATTTTAACTAATGCCGGAGAAACTGTTCTCATTGATCGGGGAGAATCCTCAATCGGCAAAAGGAGTTTGAAGCAAAGTTTATTGTTATACGCATGTACATGTCCAAATACATCTGTTTTATTTACATATGTATGTGTTGAAGTAAATTTTCAAAGGATTGCAAGCAGCCCTCGCTATATTTTATTGCTAGCCAATTCCCCCAAACTTTCAGCATCAATTTATTACTTTAAATAAATTTGCAAACAATTAACTGCCTGTTCCTCGATGTCACCAAGAAAATATAAGCGATCGAAATGTAGTCGCACGATTTCGAATCAATTTGGGTTCCTCTATTGCGACAGCTTGCGTTCGCATGGGCTTAAGTCATGGAATTTTTGCTATTTAGTTCACAGACGACATACCAGATCGGTAAATTAAAGCTTTGGTGGATTTTTTTTTTATTAAAGTATTGACAAAAAATACTAAATTGTTCGAACTGTTTAGGAAAACTGCAGGCATACATACATATGGTAATTGTTTAATATATTTGCTAAATAAAATAAAAATTAATTAATTTCTATTATTTGAACTTTTTCTTATATAATTATTTCTGTATTAAGTTTATCAGGCTAAAGTTCTTTCTATATTATCTTTGTGATTGATATTAATTAAATTAGACAAAGAGTTGTAAAGTTGTCGCTTTAGAAACATGAGCCCCAGAGTTCAAAGACGGGTACTGACGAGAAAGTGTGGCGGCTTCGAAACAACTAGTTGTCCACCCTGCTAAATGTCTTTAATGTTTTCTTTGTCTAATTTAATTAATATCAATCACAAAGATAATATAGAAAGAACTATAGCCTGATAAACTTAATACAGAAATAATTAAAATAAAAATTAAAAATATGTGGGTTTTCTAGTTTTATTTCCCAGGGTTTTAACAAATAAATATACATTTTTTTAATTAATTCAGGCCCAAAAATAGGCCTTTCAAATGTTTTCTGTCTATATGCCGCCGACATTTCGTTGGTGGCATATCTCTCTGATTTACACAATTTATAAGAAATGCGGAGACCCGGTAAGTACCTTAAACACATGGACACATTAATACAGTATTTTTCGGTTAATTGCATATCAAAATTTGCACAATTTTTTGTTCAATTAACCGGGGAACCAATTAGCCGATACCCGTTTAATTGAACAATTCGTTCAATTACAAGAACCCTATTTAATTGAACAGTTTGTTCAATTACAGAAATCACGCATAATTGGAACTATGTACTAATGAATTAAAAGAAATCGCATATGTGCACTTTAAGTTTTTTAAAATAATTTTTTTTTACCTTAAACGAAAAAAAAAAATGCAAGTAACAGCAAAAAATGTACATATATGTGTATAGTAGAGATGCCACCTAGTGTTTTTCACAAATGATATCAAATATGTATGTGCAAAAATGCCAGATTATTTTTCAATGCAATTAACCGGGTAAAAGTAAGAGGAAATTTATTTTTGATGACATGAATTTTGAACGAATTAAACGGGAAAATCAATTAACCGGGTTCAATTATCCGAGGAAATTCACATGGTGTTCGTATGCAATATTTTTTTTGGCCGATCATGTGGTTCAATTAAGCGTGGAAACCAATTAACCGTAGGGTCAATTAACTGAAAAATACTGTAAATAGTGTTTTGTGCAAGTCTAGCATTAGATTTGCCATAAGAACAGTTTTCTTCGAACTTTAGTGTATTGTCTTAGATTTGTAACAAAAGATAATTCATCTATGAACCATTTCGTAGAAGTCAAATGTTTACACAAAAATTGAGAATTTTGTTTTATCAGCGGCAACGTTGGCTGGCACAAGTTGTTATTGCTTTTTTCGCCACTCTTCTGCTCTTTTCATTGTTACTTAATTTGTTGAATTTGAATTGGGTTTTCCGTCTTTTTTTTTTAATTTCTTTTAAGCGAAGTCTGTTATTGTTATTGCTGACTGCTTTTTCTAACAACTTTTATTATTATTTTTATTATATCTTCAAGGTGCATGACTCATTCGTGATTTGATTACATTTCGTCTAACATTTTTTTTTTATTTGCTTTTGAATAAATTGTTTGCGTTATGGTTTGTGTTGTTATAATTTTAGCTTGGCAATAAGGGGACCCGCACAATGGGTAAGTAAGTTGTGGGTATGCAGCATACATACTATGTGTTTCATTGTTTAACTCAAAATTATTGTTCAATTTTATATGTGTTTTTTCGTAAATATTTTGGTTATTTATTCAAAGTATTTGCGATGCGTGCATCAACAAGCAAACAATATGAATAATTTTAACAAGTGTTAAATAAGTAAAAAAAAACAAAACAACAACAGCAACAAGAAATATATCGTAACAAAAAATACTGTATGTACATATGTATGTAATTCAGCAGCTAAACGGTCACAAGTTAAAATTGTGAAATATTCAGGCGAGGCAGGAAACGGCTTACAAATTTTAGCCAAACTGAGTTCCAGGCATAACGGTACTTTTTCAGTTAAAGCAGATACCCACTCAGTGGATGTAAACGATGTAAACTTTTGTGAGGTTGTTCGTGTGGTCATGGAAAACAAAATAAAGTCTACGTATTTGAAGTTAGAACGCGTAAAATTTATTCTAACTAGTAGACATTAGTTTTTTGCATGCCAGCGTTAAGCTGTAAATATATTAATGGCAAATCATGGTGCAATTACAATACTAGATGGCCATATTAGAAGTTGATGTACCAAAATACATTGACCATATCAATATTTCGTTTTGTCAAAAACTGAACATAAAGAAAATTAAATCTGAAAATTTTTGATTTATGACTGTTTACGATTTAGTTGGCGATATGTTAACATTGCTTTTTTTTCTTTGTTGCTCATGTATGAATGAAATCAACTTTGAGAGATCAAATTGTTAGCAAGTCTTTTTTTCATCGCAAATACTGGAAGGTAGGTACATATATCTCGTTGGTCTAATACTGAAAGGCAGTAACTGCCATTTTTTCAATCTGTCTTTTTTTTGCATATTTCAATTTAATATCCCTCAATTAATCAAAATATGAAAACAACTCGAAAAAAATGCGAGTTAAGGCCTTTCTATTCGGTACCAGCATCTATAGGTAGCCAAGTATGAACACAGAAAATAATAGAAAATAACGGCAATTTTAAATTACAATGAAAAGCATTTGACAAGAAATCAGGTTAAATGTGCACACAAATAAGAACTTAATTCAAAGTCAACTCTCTACTTAAATTGCGTGTTGTGTGGTTGCTCAGCAGTAGGAAGGTTCGTTGTTCGAATCCAGTCTGAGGCAGCGAAAGAGTTTTCAGTGCAAAAAACTGTAGATACACTAAGAGGAAATTCCTTCGTTCGCGTAATGAAATGAATGTTCTTCACTGCACGAATAAACAATTTCGTTGCTACAATTCTATTTTCCTAATTCCAGTACAATGCAATGTATGTATATATGTATAGGTGGCATCCCCTGAGCACTAGTCCCAGCCTTGATTTGTAAATTTTTTTTCTGTGGGCACTAACTTCCAAGTAGCTAACTTTAAGTTAGTTAAAAAGTAATGCAGAGTCGGACAATTGACTACTTTCTAGGACGTCACCATGTTAAAATAGTCAGGCGTCAACCAGTACCTGTTGTGAAATAGCTAGCTTTAAGTTAGTTTAAAGTTAACTACATTTCCGAACGGTTAGTAACTTATGTTATACATACATGAAGGAACCAAGCTGTTATCATGTATATAAATATTTATAATTTTGTTTCTACCTACAAGATAATATACTCTTTACTTAAATTAATTGTTTTTAAATTTGTTCTGATTAATGCGAATAATGCTGAGTAGGTATGACAGCTGCTTTCAAGTCCAGATAATGCATGCTAGAGACTTAGCAGAGACTTTTGCAGTACAAAAATTAAACAAGCTTATAGAAAACTATAACTAAATAAAATGTAGTAAAAAAATAAAAAAAAAAATGTTACAAGTTGATTAAGCATTAACTACTTGACAGTTAGAATAAAGGAAAAATCATTATTTTTAACGACTGGGTTCCGTAGATTTTTTAATATTTAAATTCAAATGAAGTAATTAGTAAATTTAAATGAAAAATAAGTAGGACGGTTTTTAAATTAAGTTTCATTTGTTTTAAATAGTGTTTTTAGTTAATTTTACTGACAAAGTTTTCTGAGTGTAGTTTAGTCATTTATTTACTTGTTCAAGTGATACTCATTTCACACCTGATTAGCAGAACACCCCTGATGGCCAAGGTTTTACAAAACCGGATTTTTTGAGGAATGTTCCCAATAAGCGACTTCAAAAATAGTGCCATCATGCTAAAATTACAACGAATAAAACGGAATATCGCTTATTTTAATAAAAAAAAAACAACTTGATTTTTTTCAAGTAGAGTGTGTTTCAATGCAAAGTGAGGTAACGATATATGTACATACATATACATATATATGTATATGTGTGCAAAACCCACAAGAAAAATTTTAAACTTCTTGCAAGTCTTTTCATATTGAAATAGTTTGTAAGCAAAATACGGAGAATCGAGAAGCAGAGCCAGAGTCTAAGATTTTTTTTCATATTAATTTTTGTAGGAGATTTCAGATTTCGCCTGAAAAGCAAAACTCCTAATGTACTCATTAGATGTTTCATTAGTTTCAGAAACGATTCCCAACGGCCCTGTAAGACCATGCCATCGCCAAGTTCATTACCTTTACCAGCCTTTAAATGAACCCAGGCCATCCATCATTAATAAATTTAAGCAACAAAAAACTTTCTTTTATTTCCACAGCTGTCTGTATGTGTAGCGATTTTTCGTTTTTGCAACTTGCTTTGTTATTTAATCAATTCTCCAATCTTCACTTTAGTGTTTTATCTACTTTTATTTCAATTTGTTTTTTCTCTCAATGCTCTTATAACTTGAACCCCATACAATTAACCTTGTGTTAGGTTTGTAGTTGTTGCTGGTGCTGTTTTAGTTTTTGTTATTTTGACTTTTGAATTTTTAGTTTGCTGAAAAGCTCTCAAGCGAATGAACACAGAAATACACCAGCCAACTAATAACAATGCAACAGAGATGTATGTAGATTTTTCTGTTTTTTTTTTCTTCTCCATGAATTTTCAACGGAAAAAAAGCTTGTCATACTTGACATCCATTGAGTTGTTAAGTGAACGCGAAGTTAAAGGCAATTAATTTAAAATTTTTATGTACAATGTACACACGCACTAAATCACACACACACATAGATATCAACAACTAAAGATCGTTTCCCGTTTGGGGTAAGTAACTATTCTTGGCTTCTTTGCTTCTTCAAAACAACATCAAACAAAGTTCGTTTAATTCCTGACCAAAGATAAGACATTTTTAAAAGAAGGCCTGATTTTGTGTTGCTAAAAAGCATTAAAAATCAACCTGGTTTCAGTTTTATGAATACTGATGTGAACATACATGTCTTAGCAAAATCGCAGAGAACACCCTCTAAGTCTGTAGGCAGAAATTTATTTCATTTATTTTATCCCTCGTATGTTCTTCTTTATGGATACTCTGTAATTTTATAAATAGAACTATGGATTTATGCATAAGCTTTTAAATATGAAAGTGTTAAAAACAAGTCCGACATGCATATTTATCGGAAAATCAGTCAATAGAATAGAGTGGGTGAGACAGCAGCTACGAACAACTTTTAGTATTTTGCGTAGGAGAGAAAACACTTGCAAGTTGGTGTCATACAAAAGCAAAACAAAGCAAAAAAAAAAAAAACAATTGCAAAATACCCGTAATTGCAAGTAATAACACTGTACAACAATGAAAATTATTTAACGAAAAAAATAATAATAATAAGTAGATTATATGTATTTTGGTGCTCTAAATCCAAATCAGCTTTCAGTTTTTCTCTATCAGGTAATGATTTTTAAATTATAGAGTTACGCCCATATATTTCACCATAATTCGGAAGATCCTTCTTCAATTTTAGTGAATAGCACCACACTAAAAGATGCGTATAAAATTTTATTTGGTCTACTGTTTTGTTTCTATCTTTTTCCGTTTCAAAGTTATTCAGAAATCAATAGCGAAACAAATTTTTTCATTCCAAATTCGCTTTATTTATTTATTTATTTTTTTTTTTTTTTTATATACAAAAACAAAAAAATAATAATAATGGGCAGCATTTTACATTTTCCTAAATTCAGCATGTCTAAGAAATAAAATAATCTATAAATCACCAAAATACATAAGCAAATGTAGATTTTATACACAATTTAAAGCAGGTATCTCTAATTTGTATGTATAAATTTTAGTTCTATTACCTGCCTGCAATAATGTTGTAATTGTATCTACAAATGCATACATACAAATTATTCAAATTAGAGATAACTGCTTTAAATTGTGAATAAAATCATGGATTTTTATGATTTATGTATAACTTATTTTATTTCTTAGACATTTTCACCGGTATTCATAAAAAATAAAACAACAAATTTTTCATATAAAATTTGTTCTAAAATGTATTTGAGCAACGTTTTATTTTTTATGAATACCGGTGTTAGAGTTTAGGAAAATGTACAAAATGTAAAATGCTTCCCATTTTAATTTTTTATTTTTATTTTTTTGCTGAATATTAAAAACAAAAAAAAAGTGAATTTTCTATAAAAAAAAATTTTTTTTCGCCATTAATTTCTGAATAATTAAAGGAACACAACTGGGACGAACGACGAATTTCGCCCAATACGACGAATACGCCGGTTAAAATTCGCTGCGTAAATTCGTCGTATGAAGCACAATAACGACGAAAAACAAAAACATCTGTTATAATTGATAAAGTTGTTAATTGTTTGTTCAAAGATAAAAAAAAAAAAATTAAATGAATCAAAGAATTTCAAATTTTGTACAAATAATTGAAATAATGAACATGACGTTTAACATTTTCAATTATAATTTCACTTGTATCCAATTTCTCAGTTTTTTAATTTTATCTTATTATAGTTGAACAGCTGATGGGGTGACCATATTCAAAAAAAAATTGGTTGCTAAAAAATTTAGCATTACCAAAAGCAAAAAAATTAAACATTACAAACATGTTTTATAATCCAATATGTTGGCTTTTTATTTTAAATGCAAAAAGTCAAAGCTTAGCACTTAAAATAAAAACTATTAAAGTAAAAATTAAGTGTTTAAAAAAAAAACACTTGAAAACTAAAACGAAAATGGCCACATTGTTCGTCGTTCGCCGGCCTAAGAAATAGAAATAAATCTATTTCAAGTTCGCCGCGTACAACGAATTTCGACCGACACTGTGACTGTGTGCATTTTCATATACACCAATGTGTTTTATTTTTGACGGCGAATATTCGCGGCGAAAAGTTCGTCATTCGTCCCAGTTGTGTTCCTAGCATAACTTTGAAACAGAAAAAGATAGAAACAAATTGTATTTTTAATAACATTTTATTTAAAATAAAATATAAAATAGAATTTTATAAATAAAACAAAATTTTATAGCGCATACCGAATTATGGTTGAATATATGGGCGTAACTCTATAATTTAGGGGGCAAAAAAAATCCTTACCTGATAGAGAAAAACTGAAAGC
Organism: Sturmia bella; assembly: GCA_963662145.1. NCBI lineage: Eukaryota > Metazoa > Arthropoda > Insecta > Diptera > Tachinidae > Sturmia > Sturmia bella. The sequence goes on along the minus strand of OY759168.1, from coordinate 31,756,922 downwards.
AGATTTGTGTTTAGAGCACCGATACATACAATACATATGTACATACATATAGGGCCTATTTCTCACCTGCGAACGAACGACAACGTTCGCAAGTGAGAAATAGGCCCATAGTCTACATATTTTTATTCAAAACACAACCAAAAAGTGTTATTTTGCAGAACAGTGTAATTATTATTGTCTTGCATTTTTCTATTTTTATTTTATCGATTAGTAGTTGCTGCTGGTCTCTTTTTTCTTGTTTGTTTTATTCGATTTAACAGAGTTCCTAACAATGTTGCAGAAGTCGTTATTGCAACATTAAACAGTTTGTTGGTCCATTTTTACAATGCGAATGAATATCTATTGTTAAAACAACGCCCTTTTTGGTTGCCATGACATTTCGTTTGCTGTTTTTTTACTTTTTGCTTTTCTTCGAACAAATTTGAGTTCATATTTTGTTGTTTAATTGAAAAAGCTGCAATGAGTTATTTTTATTTGCTTGTCTATTTTTATATGCATGTATGTATGTACTTTTGTGCTGGGTTTTAACTGAAATACACATACATACATACACATGTACATATTATGTATGTACATTTATCACACAAATATTAGATACTCTTTTGATGGGTATATTAATTTATGAGTGAAATAAAGAATTTTAAATGATTAAGAATTGTTAAGGTTCCATCATCACATTTAATAACTGGTGATGCCATACGATCAATGCCCGCCCGCCTTCTGTTTGTATATACATACATACATACATATGTATGTATGCATGCTGCTTTCAATTACTTCGGTTTTAAATGTATTTAGATACACAAAGCTTCAAGAATACGCTGGGGGTGAATCACGACTATTTGCCAGACATTTTATGGTTTGAATATCTGTATTAGTGGTATTCACACTTTAATAATAATACAGCCAAGTATTCTGTTCCCCATTTCGAGCGAATTGCTCTCATCAAATGACCGTGTAAATAAAATGTAAGTAAAATGAGTTCCAATTAATGTACAGGCAAGATTTTTGGCTACTGCAAAATTACGCCAGCAGGTAATTGTTGGCATTGCATACTTGAACGCAATGAGATCAACAATTATCGTCTAAATCTTAACATTAGCAACACTGCTTTATAGGTGAGGCCCAAAAAAATTTTCCTGCATGAAAGTGCGTGAGTCTGCGTAACGTGAGACAATAAAAACTCACGCGCACATCTCTAGTACATATAGAATTGTTTCGCAAAAAAAAACACCTTTTTTCAAAGCAGGTTTTGAAGCCGTTAGACAAATTATTAACCTTAATTTTGAATTATTAGCTTCTTAACTATCTCTTCTTGCATGGTATTGAAAGTGGGTAAAATCGGGTTTAAAATTATTGAGAAAAATAAAACATTATTGTTGTCAGCGTTGCCAGCATTTTTTTTTTTAATTTAAAATGGAAAATTTTTTAATATTTTGACATTGAAATCTACTGGAAATGTTCTAAATTCTGCAACATAATATGTGTATTCAATGAAGTGTGCCCATATAAGAATAACTTTGTGGGACATGGGTACATAAAAATTTCCCAGTTATGAGATAGGAGTGATAAAGGCTACATAAGATTCGACATGCCGAATATAGAATTCTTTTTACTGACACAAATACTGGAGATAGATAAAAGAAATCAACGGTTTAGCCTAATTTTTAATTACTAGCAATTTTTTTTTTTTCAATTTTGATTGAATTTTATTACAACTGGTTTGTCATTGAAAAAATTCACACAATTCATTGAAATTAAAAGCAGTTTTTCTCACTGCTAATTAAACTTACCTTCAATTATACGTCAGGTTTCTGAGAATCTCAGTTGCAAAGATGTTCAAAACGAGAAATTTTCCAAGTGTTTTTCGCAAACAGTTTATCCGAAGAATGGCTAAATAATGTTGGTGGCGGTTGAGAGTCCTAAATATGCGGCTGATCTTGTTTTTCGATAACCATTGAATTATGGTCAACTTGGACTCAAGTTGTTGCAGAAATAAATCGCAGTGTCTGAATCGGTTCGCATTGCAGCAGAGTATTCAATTTATTGTTATAAGATAAAGTATTTTATGCGGGTGGCGGGTGGTGGGTGGGTGGATGATTGATATTCTCACACTCTTCGGGCAAAAGGAAGAGGAACAGTGTGCGTCATTCAACGAAAAATTGTGATAGCGGATACTTTCATACGTTCAACGGAGCGCAATGCGAAATGTCTTTCTTAAAAACAGAGTGGCCATGTGCAGTCAAAGTGAGTGGTGGATGGTAAATAAAATTTTATTTGTGGCTGCGTGGTGGTGGGTGTCTCCAAGTTGTTGCATTCAAAAGTGAGTGGAGTAGCAAAATGTTAACAGTGTGTTGGATGCATTTGTTGTAGGTGTTGGTACAAATTGTTGTTGTTATTGTAAATAAATTGTTGTTAGTAGCGTTAAATAAAACGTGCGTTTGGCAATCATAATGCATTCAAATGGCAACTGCATTAATTTTGACCATAAAATGCACATTATTTTTGCAGTTGGTTGCGAACAATGTGAAGAAACAAATGAAACGTGGTTTGACAATTAAAACAAGCAGGTCGTATCGTTTTAAACATGTACATATGTATTGTATTTTTCTTCTTGCATTTTCGGATTTCAATATCGTTATAGTAACGGATTTTAGATTGTGAAAGGTACATAATTATGCTTTATAAATGTTATTTGTAACACAAAACGTAATAAATAATATATTGAACATTTAAAAGAAAATTTATATGAATTTTTCATCATTTTCAGACTGACTAAACAAATGAAAGGTGTAAAAACTTTTCATAAAATACTGAAATTGAAATAAAACAAAACAAACTTAGTTAACACAAACAAATATAAACTAGTTAAGAAAACTACTTAAATAAAATTGAAACCAGCACTAGCAGCTCTAGCGTTTAGCCATCATAAGCAGCGGTGAAGGGTGGATGTGGTGGGTTGGTGGGTTGGTGAGTTGAGTTGAGTTGAATTTCCAAGTCGGGTCAAAAATCCCTTTTCAAATAAATTTTTATTTGGATTTCGTGCTATTTTAAGTTTAATGATCCATTAAGATGTTTTATGCGTTTTATTTTTTATTTTTGGCAGCAAAAGTAGTTTTATTTTAAAGCAGCAAATAGATTATTTGTGTTGTGTTTAGTCGGGTGTTTAGTTTTTAGAATTAATAATGGCAACAGAAAAAACGTCATGCATAAGTGTTACAAGTTGGGGATAAAAACCCAACAAAAAGTTTTTGACCCAAAAGAGAACGAGAAAAAAAAGGATTATTAGAAGGATTTATTACAAAATACTTAAAACTGACAAATGCCCCCTTTTGCTTAACAACAACAAAAAAAGCAGTAGAGTGGATTTTAAAACAAAATTCATTAAAGCGCACAGTTGAGGAAGTGATAAAACAGCATACAAATTTATAAATTAGTAAAACTTTCAACAAATTCCTGCCACAGCACTGCTTTCCATAAGAGACAACTAAACACTATTATTTTGTATTCAATTACTGGCACCATTGTATTAGTATGCACAGAAAGTACCTGACCGGCGTACTTTTTATCAAAAATATTTTATGTTTCCATGATAAACAAAAGATATTTTTATGCATATAGCAAAGTATGGTGTTCATGCGAAATGCTGACAAAATCCCACATAGAAAAATTCATGGGAAACAAGTACGAAATAATGTTGCTGTAGCAACATGTTTATATCATAAATACTTGTGAAATGTTGCTGAAAATTAATGGGTGTGTTTGTTTCCTATTTTTTTTTTTTAGCCTAAAGCAAGCATAAAACTCTCTCAAAAAGAGATGACATTTACCAAAAGTATGGCAACACAAAAAAAACAAATTTCTAGCACATGGTAAGCTTTGGTGCTGTAATTAAAATTGAAACAGGAATTTGGGAAAAGTTAAATGCTTTTCTGCGGCCTTATTTTATAACTCGCTAAAAATCTCTAAACTGAACTAAGCGATTCTTAGCGATGACTTCACTTTTGTGGGCGAAAATTGAATTTTAGCGCTGTCGCTAAAATCTGAATTTTTTGTTCCAAGAAAGCCAATTTTTTTTTTAACAACAAATATTTTTTGAAGCTAAAAATTTTACTTCTTTGAACAAAAAATTAAGATTTTAGCAACGACGCTAAAATTTAATTTTCTCTCACAAAAGTTCGGTCGTCACTAAAACTCACACAGTTGAGTTTAGAGATTTTTGGCGATGTCTCTAATTTTAGCCAGTTACAGAATAGCACCGCTGAACGCATTTAGATTTTCAAAGACTTTTCAGAGATATTTTTATATGCAATATTAATTTAAAATATATACAAATGTAACTGCAGCATTGGTTGATTCAAATAAAACTTTTTGTTTGTTATTGTTAATTTGTTCAAACAGCTGATTACTTAACCATTCGCACAAAGAACTTTTTTGAGAAAAAACAGTACAGGCTCTTTGGTGCAATGAGAAGAATTTTAATTTGTCGGGACCAATCTAAGCTGCAAAAATTTAAAGTACGGTAGCGCTTTTAATGCACATTATTGTAGAGTAATACAACAGACCAACCAAGCTAGCTTCATATCAGGTAGTCGCATAACTACAACAAACACAACACCAACAAACATTTGATGTACATTGTGTTGGTAGAAATACTTTAAGTTCTGTCACCCATTTGTTCGAGTTTGTGTGGTATATTTTGACAGTTCTTCAAGCTAGTAGCAGTAGTCAGCTGGGCTTGTAAGGCTGCCTAGTATATGGCGAAATTACGCCATCAGCTGATCATTGTTGCATACTTAATAATAGCTTTAAATCTTGGCATTGGTAACACTAATTTATTACCAACATTTTCAAACGACACAAGTAAAGTTGCTAAACAAATATCTTAGGTTCCAACAGAACCCTAAATGAATAAGAAACAATCGTGCTTATGCCGGGTTTCGAAATGATTGAGAGTTGAGTGTACAAGACTAAAGGAAAAATAATCGAATTTTTTTTAGTCTATACCAAACATACCAACGATTCGAGAACCCAAATAAACACAAGTGTTGTTGTTACGTTTTCTCATATTATGTTTTATACAATTACGACATGTTTCAGCAACATGTTGTTTTTTTCCAGTGCAACTTTCAATCAATTGCAACATGATTGAGTTTTTCATACGGGAATTGAGACGTGTTGTTGTACAATTTTTTGCATTAAAAGTATGCTGCATCGTTTTACATTTTCAAATAGTCAAATAGTTATTGAGAATTCCAGGCCGCTTTGATTTATCCCAGAATTGCCAGCTGCATATTTTATTGATTCATACAATAAGCGAAGTACTGCCGTCTGCAACATTTTTCATGAAAATTTCATTCAACATTTTTACAAGTATATTCACAGCATTCCATATAAAATTTTAAACAAAGTATTAAGCTTTAATGGTGTTAAAACATGAAATCTTTGTCTAATACTATACAAAATAAATAAAAGAACCTAAAAATACTCAAATACTCAAGGTGCTTTCACAAGTTACTCTTTACCCCTAAACTCTTGCTTTTAATCCACATCTCAAAAAACAAATGAAGACTGAATTTGAATACTGAAAAACTACACACACGAAAATATCCTGAATGCGGATTTGCATTTTTAAGCAACTGCTTGTTTTGTTAAGTTTCCTCAAGGTTTTAGTTGCAATTTGTAGCCTTTTCAATGGATGCAAAAAGTTTAGGGCATTTAACTCGAAATTTTTAGTATTTGAACGCAGTAATTCAAGCAGAAATATTGGTTTTCCAAAATAAAATCATGCTGAATTAGGAATTCACTATAATCAGGAATTCATTTAATATGATTTCAAAAAAATATTTGAACATATGACCAAGCACAAATAAAAAAGTGCGAGATTGAATTGAAAATGTAAAAATTGATGGTAAAAACAAATTAACTGATTTTGTTTAGAGGGAAGAATCTCAAAAAAGTTTTGATTTTTATGGAAAGTATTTAATTTGTCTTTATTTTATTTGATCTTTATATTGTTGAATTAATTATTCAAGCTCTTGATCTTTGGTTTTTTATAAAAAATAATTTTAAACAATTATTTATTTATTTTCAATATTTCGCCAACAATTTGTTGGCATCTTTAGGAAAATAATTATAAAATTCAAAAAACAAAAAGTATTTAATATTTTTGAGTATGTAAATTGATCTTAAGAACACGAGCGCTCTTAAGCTCAATGTGAAAACTCAACAATAGATCGAAAGCAAACATCGAGAAAATATTTAATACTCAAAAATGAGTCTAATTATTTGTCTGCCATAAGAGCCAATTGAAATGCATGAGCGCCTCCATGAATGAATTGGTAAAGTGTCCTACTAAGAGTCGCCGAGGTCGCAGGTTCGATTCCTGCTGAAGGCTTTGGGTGTTTCTGCAGGTAAGCCAAAAGCTTAGCAGTTTTGTGTTTGTTTAAAAAAAAAACCAACACAAAAAATTATTTCAGGTCTAAAAACAGACCTTCTTAATTGTTTTGTCTCTTTCAGCTGTCTATATGCGCCGCTGACATTTAGTGGATGCTACTCAACTCGTCATTAGACTCGAAAAAAACTTAAAGAATGTTTGGAACCTGACTACATATTCTATTATTCCCATGAACACAATGAGGATCACAAATTTTCAAACAAAGCTTTAATACAGAAAATCAGCGTTCGTAAAACTATCTTTCAGACAGACACAGCATCCAAAAATAGCTGTTGGCTGAGCTGTATGACAGCCCTTTTTCAACAAAACTCTGTGGCTGTAAACATTTTAAAGCGCTCAGCCTCAACTCAGACTTATGATTTTGTTTTCAAGCTGTAGCTGGGGCTGTCAAAATTTCACAAGCGCAGCTTAGTTTCAGCCGTTAAAATAAAAAATCTGCAGCTTTTTTTAACCCTGCAGAAAACAATTTTATCATTTCGCAACACTTTTACTTCTTCACAACCTTTACAACCTTCATACATTCTTTTAAGTTTCTTTGAGCCAACTGACAAGTTGAGTGGCATCAACGAAATGTGGGCGGCGACAGAGAACACAATTAATAAAGCCTACTTTTAGACCTGAAATAATGAAAATATTTAATATCAACACTTTGTTTTTTAAATTATTTTTTTTTTTCTGTTGTAAACAAGCATCCTAATAAAGGCTTTTGTGTTCAATTTATATCCCAGAAAACAGCTGATAAACAGCCTTCTAACAAAATATCTTACTTTGTGTTGGCAAATGAATCACATCAGGAACACAAAATTTTGTTTACTGGCAATTCATTAAATGTTGACAAGCAGCATGTGAAACGGAAAAATTCAAAGTGTGGCTGAAGATTATTTTTCACTTCCAGTGCTGCACTGAGCGTTAAATTATAAATTTTCTGTAAATAATTCAAATTCATAAAAATAGAAAAAACCAAAAAAACTGCTTTTTGTGTTGAGACAAAAGTGGGCATTTCGTTTCTTTTTTTTTATATTTTTAATCTTTACGTAATGAGTGCTAATTAAAAACTTATTAATGATAAAAATGAAAATAAAAAGTAACAATAAAAGAAATTAAACTAATAAACTTGTAATTGGTTATAAAAAGAAAGTAAAGTTAATAATACAAGAATATTCATTAATAGAAATACTAAAGCATTTAAAATACTCTTAAAGAGATTTAGTTTATAAAATTATTGTTTTAGTACAAAAATAAATTGTGTGTTAAGTTGTAGTTGTTAATTTTACTTTTTTTTTAATACTATCATTAGTATTTAATTGTTAGTTTTATAACTTGTGGTGTATTTTATTGTTAATATAAAACAAGAGATTGAGTTAAAATTATGTATTTGCTTTCATGTGAAGAAGAAATAAATAAACTCAGTGGAAATGAATTTTTAATCAAAAAAAAAAAAAAAAAAAAAAAAAAAAATATGTTTTATAAAAATAAAGAAAAGTAAAAAAATATTGGAGTGAAATACTTTTGCTGCTGCCAGTGAAATGATATCCAAAGGAAATTTTGAAAAATTGACTGCACGAAAACTTTCAACGTAAAAATCGAGAAAATGCTAACAGGGGTGACAAAGTGGTAACGCCGAAATGCACTGCATGCAATGATTGGTTTCTTAGAAACCAGAAATTTGGGGCTGATTAGAAAATTCAGAAATGTTTTCAGGAGGATGTTCCGACACTTATTCATTGAAATTGTAAGATATGATGAGTACAAATTGTAATTATGCCAACGTAGATTCACAAATAATTTTGAAAGTTTGAAATGTGGAGCGCTCAGTAAGCCCAGACTGGCTTCAGTGTGTGACATGGGCAAAAAAACCCCCACAAATCAACCTGACGACCTATACTATGACTTGAGCTGGGGTACAACTAGCTATTTCATCTCATACATTAATTTAATGGAATGATCATCTAATCTAGAAATTCAAATATTAACACTTTTGAGCCTGCTTGTCTTAGTCACGTCGCTTATCAGTGACGCTGACAATCGCTGAAATCTGCTCGTTGCTCAAGTAACATTTGTCAGAAAAAAATTATACTAATCAACAAAAGTGATAATTGTCATGAAAAATTACACAATTGTCACTTTGTTTGAGGTGGTAGCGAATCAGCCCCTTTGTCAACAATGTGTCGACAGTTTTCTGAAATGTTGATATCTATTCCATATATATATATATATATATATATATATATATATATATATATTTCAGCCCAATATATAGAACTAAATGAGCGATTTTTATTTCTGCGAGTGGTCATACATTCGAGGTGGCAAACAAATCGTATACATTTTATGAACAAAACTTGTTTATGATACGACTGACTATTGAACTCTTTCATGACAAAAAAAGAAATAACTAAAATGTAAATCAATGTAAGTGGGTGGCGCAGCTCTATATTGAGTCTTCTCTTCGGAATATTTGTTGTAATTTTTAGTTTTCACAAGCAATAATTAAGTCAAAGTTAAAATTTGATTCAAACGTGTCTACACTTCGCTCATCTAAAATCTTTAATATATGGAAGTATGTATATGTAAAATCCAAAGAGTAATAAGAACAAACATTTTCATTAGAATAGCAACACTGCAAAGCACTGTTTGCTATTGTTTAGAGTTTATAGTTGCTCTTTCTGGCAAACATTTCTTACCCTAAAAGTAGTCTGCTGGGACCTGCAAAACATTTTTGGCAGCTTCACTTATTTCGCTTGAAAATGTTGTCAATAAACAACTACTGTCGATGCCAAGATTTAAAAATTATCACTGTTCTTGTGTTGAAGTAAACAATACTGATCAGTATTTCGCACTCAATATGGGGAGCCCGCGTGAAACCAATTTGCCCGAAAACCGTCCCCGCACTCAAAGTTCGTGCAAGTGCGAGAGATTTTGTGAGAGAAATATTCTTGTTCTTCTTGCACGAAACAGCCCGCACTTTTTCTTCGTGCTAGATTGGGGCAAGTAGCTAGACAATCAGCTGTTGCAAAAAGTAAACAATAGCAAAAAAAATAGAACTTTGACAATTCTGATGTTTTTCAATTAGTATTTCGTATAAAAGTACTTGCAAAACTCTTTAAAACCTCTAAATGCAGAAAAACATGTAATATCCCAAAATGTGTCTTTTTTTAATTTTCATTACAACATCAAAATACGCCATATGTTATTTTTGGGGAATAGAAATGCGGTTTTTCATGTCCTCATACTTTTATAAATTTTTGTCGATTATTGAAATTCATGATTGCTCTCATCATGCTATTTTTGTCTTGTTTAATTAATATCAATCACAAAAATAATATACAATGAACTTTAGCCTGATGAACGTAATACAAAATAATTTTCCTAGGTCTGAATTTTTTTCCCCAATTTAATTTTGTTTAGATCGATTTTACCATTAAGACATAAATATTCCTTGTGAAGAGAGAAATGTTCCAGCCTTATCGAAGAAAATTTTTTTTTAGTGACCGTATTGTTTGATATGAAACAAAATAAAGAAAAAAAAAAGAAAATTTATGAATTTCTAGCAAATTAAAAATTAATTTAAAAAAAAAAAAAATAGGCGAAGCAAGAAACCAACCAATGTCGAGGGCATTACCTGTTAAAGTTGTTTTTAAGACATATTCCAATAGTCGAATTGTATAATTCTACATTTATATAAACTCACTGATGAAATTTATGACACTTGAGCATTAATGAAAGAGACCAATTTATGTTTTATTTTAACAATAAAAAACATCAGTTTTTAAACTTTATTGAAATATCAAGAATTAATGTATATTTTTTGTTTTAATTAATTTTTTTTTTTTTTTTTTTTGTTAATTTTTTGTTGTCTATTAAATTTTGAGTATATTTAATTTTATGAAAAAAAAAACTTAAATAAAAAACTAAACAATAACTTTATGAAAAAAGTCAAAATTCTATGAATTTTAAAGTTACCTCTAAAATCTAGTTTACAATAATATTAATTATAACTTTTTTAAATTTTAATATCATTTTCATTTTTTTTTTATTTTAGTTTTTCTTTTATTTTTTAACTTTTATATTAGCAAAATTTAGATTAATGCTTGTCAAAAGGAAGCATTAAGAGTTGTATTGTTTGTTGTTTAATTCTTTTTTTTTTCCTTAGAAATACTTTGTGTAGAATAAAATGTGATAACTACAATTTTAACACACAATCTAATCACGCACTATAAACTTACGATTAAATAAAAAAGACATTAAAAAATAAAATACTTGAGAAACAACAACAATAAGTGGAAAAAAGAGTTAAATTGTAACACTGAGTTACGGATTTTTTAATTTAAGGAAAATGCCTTTCATTTTGATTTCCTAATTTTTTTTTTTTTCTTTTATGCAATTATAATGTTTTATATAAAGTTTGCAGTTCCTATTCCCTTATTATATTACTGCATGTGTTGTTTTGCAACAGCCGACAGCCGATATTTTAATAATTACGCACATTATTAAAGGTGTGTTTCACTCGCAACCAAATAAATAAAATTATCTTACTTTGCAATGACTGAGGTCTAAAAACAATCGAGTTGAGTTAAATGTAGCAAAATTAGAAATATCACTCGTGCTATCGCCAACAATTATTTAACTTTGTTTTATATCCATAACTACACACATGCGAAAGTAGTACACAATCAAACTGTGTGAGGAGTTTGTTGCACGTCTCTAGGCTACTTTATAATAATTTTTATGGGAGCGTTGTTATGAGAATTCTTATGAAAACAATCTTATAAGAGCTGTTTCTTTTCTGTGCGTTTTTTAACTGCAGCCGTCATGACAGCAAATACAATTACATGCATGTTCACTGTGCAACCACCCCAAAATTTTGAATTATTATGAGATCAACAGAAACGCGTATTCGCCTTGCTAGATGTGAAACAGTATGTTGAATATTTTATTTGGCAAATTCTGCCGACGTTCTCTATCGTTTTAAGTTTGGAGTCCGCGGGATCCCAATTTGCACACTTTTCCCGTACTCAAAGTTCGTGCAAGTGAGAGAGCTTTTGAGAGAAAAATATACATACTTTTTCTTCTTCTTGCACGAAACTGTCTGCACTTTTTCCTCCTGCTACATGATACAACTAATAAGGTAGCCTCATCAGCTAAACCGTTAATCATCTGACTACTTTAGGTTGTCAAGAGAATGCAGCGATGAAAGGCAGCCAAAACGAGACAGCAAATCAATGTAAGCTCTGTTCATCTCTCTTCTATAAATGTAGAAGCGGCGGCTTTTTGACAGTTTACAGAAGTTGTACAAAAACAAATTGAATGTTATTTTTATTGAAGTTGTTCTTGTTGTATGGAAAAGGTTACCTTATTAGTTGCACCATGTCCTGCTAGTTTGGACAATCAGTTAAACGATCAGCTGTTGCAAAAAGTAAGCAATAACAAACATCACCGTCCAACTGAATTAACCCCAACATAACGAGAATTTTGATGTTTTTCAATTAGTATTTCATATAAAAATGAGTGCAAAGCATTTTAAAATCAAAACGCGTACAGAAAAACACTTCATCTTCCCAAAATGAATGTTTCAATTTTCATTGCAGCATCAAAACATGCCATGTTATTTTTTTTTTGGGGGGGTTAGCAATTTCGTTTTTAATGTTCCCGTACTTTTTTGTGTATTATTGGGAGAAATTCATGATTGTTCCCATTTTGCCGAACTTTGCCCAAAAAGTACACATTTGAAGAGCGTTAGTTAAGAAACGCACGCAGTCGACCAATTAAGGGTTTCATTTTTAAATCATGAGGATTCGAATTGATGCACTTCCTGCGTTTAAAGTTTGCTTGTTTCAAATTTTTTTTACACCATTACAATTTATTTTTAATTAGCGAAACAATGGAACTGCAAATAAACAGTAGGAACAAACAAGCCTGCTGCACATAATAAAATAAACATTAAAGTTGATGTTTGTTAAGGATGTAAGGTTAAATAACGTTTTCCAAACCAAACTGGCTCAATAGTTGAACAACTGAAAATAACTTAATGCCGCCTTGCAATTATAACGACTGAAAATCCTACAAAATTTAATTTGTTAAAATATCGGTTTTATATACGTTGGAGAAACAAATGAGCAGAAAAACACTAAATAAACTGATGTCGTATAATTATCTCTATTTTCCTTCAAAATAATCACTTATTGTTGCAAATATTTTTCAGGATAAAACAAAAAAAAAAAATCAGGTGTTAAAAATAGCACAGCTTTTTGTCATGTAAAAATACACTCTGCATTATTCAGAAAATATCGTTCATGTCTTCTAAGTTCTTATTTGACAAATTTCTACACAATATTTGTCAAATAATCGTTTAATAAACATAAAATAATTTTTTGTGAATAAGCCGTAAAGAAACTAAAAATGTATAAATGAAAAAATCAAAAATTCTATAGTTGCACTATATGTAGTTATTTAGAGAGGTTAAACAAAAACAACAAAAAAAAACGTGTTTATTTTTTAGCAAAACTAAAACAAGTAAACGATTTTCAAAAACTTATATATAATTTTGATTGTATGTTTGTAGATGCTTTGTTTGTTTAAACATTAATATTTAAGTGAGTTTCGGTTTTCGAAGTAGGGATATAGAATTTACTGTATGTTGTGTTGCTTAACTCTCTTCTTTAATTATAGATGCACGCCCTACATGACTTTATTTCTAATTTGCTATCGTTTTGCTCCAATTATTAAAAAAGATTTTTTATAAATACTAAATTGCAATTTTCTTTTTTTTTTTCATTAAATTGTGTAGGTAAGTGTTCTAAAAAAGGTTTTAAATGAAATTCTATCAAATATTTATACTTATGTATGTTAATTTTTTTATTAATTAATTGACTATAATACAAAAGTAAATGCGCTCTTAAAAAGCTTTCTTAAAGATGCAAAAAACATGTTTCGGTTATGGGTAGAAAAGGAATAGAAATAATAAAAGTACCCAAACCATTTTGAGTGCAAGAAAAAGAAAATATTTTAAGAAGATTTTATTGCATACCCTCAAACAGGGAAATTATAAAATAATTAAATTACAAAACTATTAAGATAAATTATGTATTATAATTAATAGGAAGCATACAAAATATGAAAAAAAAAAATCTTAAAATAACTTTTCTTGCATTGATTGTATTTCTACTTGAACTTTATTTAAAGCTTTGTTTTAAAAATTGTTTGCAGAGTTTCAAAAACTGGCCTTGAAAACGTTTGAGATTCAATTCAGAAATGGTTTAGGTTTGAAGTTTTATTTTTATTTTTTTTAGTTTCAAAACAGTATGTCATTTCTGAACAAACAAAAGAGAAAGATTTTTTAACATAGTGAAATACTTTTCTAATCTGAGGATCTGCAAGTTTACATTTGACCGAACACACGAATGCCATTGTTGACGGAAATACATATACGTTAAGGATCATTTTTTACATATTCTGAATACGCACATGATTATCATTGCTGAGGGAAATATCTATCATCGCAGATCAGTACATCTGACGGAATTACATTGCTCATGTTAAATAGTAATAATATTTAGAGTTCGAATTTGATTTGCATTTCATTACTTGTGATGCATGCAATAAGTGCAGGGTGGTGGGATTCATTTTTCAATATCAATAATACTCCAGATACGTAAAGATTCTTAGAACGAGCGGCCGTTAACCATTTGAGCATTGCTTCGTCAATGTCTTCGAAAAGACAAGTTCCAAGTCTCTTACGCTTAATGCTTAAGTGCATAACTGACTTGTTTTTTAAAATGTTTGATAAAGTACTGGGAAGAATTCCAAACTCTTTAGCTACATCTTTTTTCTTTACTGTTCCTTCTTCAACTCTATTAATTACTAATAACTTTTTTCAAGAGAAATACTACTCCGGTGCATCGGTCAACTCGGTCAACTGATGTTAAAAGTCAAATCATAAATGTTTTTGTTTTTATTTTCATTACTTTGGGAATCCCAAAAATATAACATATTTTCTTTATTAATGTTCCGAACAAGTGTAAAATAAAGCTGCTAAAAATAGTTCACTATATGGAGAGAAAAAACACACTTAAAATGTATTTTTGTTTCCAAACTTTTGTTCATTGTAAAGAAAAATTCATTGTATGGAAATTCATTATACGGAGATCAAAATACATTGAAATTGGAACGAAAAAGCTGTGTACTTGATTTTAGTTCACAACAAGGAGAATTTCATTGTATAGAAGTTCACTATAAGGAAGTTCGACTGTATAATTTTTAATTATCAAACCAAATTATTTTAATACAACGAAGAAATGACATGCTGTTTTATGTTTTATTTAAAGTTGATGAAACTGATTAGTGGGAAATGATTAAATTTTTTAAGAATTTCTACTTCATTTTATAACAATAAATATGTTGTTTTTTTTTATTTATATTATATAATAAAAACAAAATCTTAACTTTGAAGAAAACAAAAATACAAAAACATATACATACAACAAACACATGGAAATGAATAAGACTCTTAAATAGAAAAACGGAAAGAAATAGACTGTTGAAAAGATTGCTAGTCTTTATGCGAAAGAAAGTCTTTGTTTTTCTTATATTGTTTTAACAAACCTTTAAAGTTTTTTTTACAACTTAATGAATTTTAATTGAGTTTTGAAGAAAATATAAACAAGAAAAAGGCCTTAAATGTGAAAAAAAGAGAATTCCGTTTATGAAAAACGGTATGTAGGTACTTGGAAATAAAATTTCTAAGGCCTTTTATGGCAGGTTGTTTTGTTTTACGATTTTATAATGTAATTACAAATTGCAATTAATATGTATGTATTTTTTAGTTAAACAAACTGAATTTTAGCTGGGGGGTAGTTATTTGCATTTGAGTTTCTAATAAAAAAATTTAAAGTTGGTTTAGTTTTTTATATTGTGTAGCTAATGAATCCTTTTTATTTTATTTGTAAAATTTCATTAATTCAAATATAAAGAGATTTGGTTGTATTTAAGAAATTGTTCTACTTTTTATATATATGTATATATATATATATATATATATATATATATATATATATATATATATATATATATATATATATATATATATATATATATATATATATGTATATATATATATATATATATATATTTTTTTTTTTTTTAGAAGTATGATTATTTTTTGCTTTTGTATTTTTAGTTAAATATTTATATATGTATAAGTTATTAAGTATATAAGAATATTTTCTTGTTTTTTAACAATTTCTTAATTTGTTTTGCTTTTCTATTATAATTATTTTTAACTTGATTTTATAACTTTAAAGAAAAATCTAATTAAGTATAGCTTTTTTTTATATAAAAAAATATATATATAAATAACGATAAATTACTTAGCTAAACTAAAAACCAAAAAATATAAATAAACAATTTACGTATAAAAATCATAAAAATAACTATCAACTAAAGAGACTGATAAAATGTAAAAAAATAAACATGGCATTTACATGAAATAACTGCTAACATATGAAGCAGCTATGATACCCAACACAGTCAAGCATATCAAAATCATAATCTTCTTTCGCCGGGCTTTACTCTGATATTTCAAAGCTTTCTTTGTATCCTGAGTTGCAGTCTGCACATAGTCCATAGCGTGCTCCACATGATACTCAATGCGATCAATCATTTCACCTTGTGATTCCACCAACATAGCCATATCCATAAACATGTCATGAAGTTCCTTGATCGATGTTTCTAATTTCATAATATCAGCGTGACGAGCCTCGATATCGGCTAGTGTTTGTTTTGCCTGTTGCGTTTCCATGATAATGCCCTGCGTAAACACGGCTGGGTTGCCTTGCTCCAACATGTCTTCCAATTCCTCATTTGTCGTTGCACGACCGGTGATCTCCAATTGACGTTGTATTCTACCCTTACAGCGTTCACGGTAATCAGTTTGAGTTCGATTATACTCGGTCATAACTTCAACAAATTTACGTGAGAGTGTCGAATGTTGGGTTTTACGTATGCGTAAATCAGCTGATGATTTATTTTGCTGTTCTTCTTGCTCGATATTTTGCTCGATACCTTTTAGTTTGCCTCTTACACGATTGGCATTCTTCTTAATGTCGGCCATGAGATCTTCAAGTTCCTGTTTAGTTTTTTCGTCCGACTGGGGTGCGGACAAAATGGCCGAATGTTTTTTCTTAACCTCTTCGACATTTTCCTGCACTTTATCGATCATGCCTCGAATTTCTTCCACCTGAGCAAAGAAGTCATCCATATACGAGTCATGGGTGGTATCAACATTGACAGCCACTTCTTCGGCTTCTTCATCGTCCGACTGGGCTGCGTGCAAAGCGGCTAATCTGTCTTTTGTCATTTTGATGGGTTTAAAGTGTTATGCTAGGTGGCGGTAAAGGTGTTCAAGGCCGTTGGCGTCTGCTTTTGAGACAAGCTGTCTACAATTTTTAATTATGTACTATAAATCAATTGTTTTAACTATTCGTTAGGCTTTTTATAGTTTATAACTTAGTGTTTCTTAAAAATGTTCCGATTCAATGCCACATTTAAAAATAAAAGCACTTTAGTTTAATTCTCTTCATGAAAATTTGATTTTAATTTAAATATTCTGAAGGATTTTTTCTTTTTGTTTGTGGCTGATGACGTTGATGTGATGCAAATTGTTGAGGGAGGGGATATAGCAGGTGGTAGTTATTCTGCTGGCTGGCACTGCTGACTTTTTGTTCAACCACAGCCGGGCAAACGAGTATAGAAAGAACCAGTGTATTTTTTTTCTCTTTTTTCTTTTACTGACTTGCAATTCTGGTTACAGAAAAGCTTAATTTGAAAAAACGTGACTCACTTTTGTTTTGCCAAAATAAGCAGCACTTTTTTTAGTCATTTATATTTTCTGGATGATCGATTTTTTGCATATACATACATATGTATGTATATTGTAGCATTTGTTTAAATAGATTTAAATACACTTTTATGTGTATATAATTTTAACTTTATTTTTGGCGTATTTTTTACATTTGTTTTGCTTTGTTTTGCATTCTTTAGAACTAACTCTTCTTATCACAATTCTCTTCAATTTTGTTTTCTTTTATTTATACTCTCGCTCTCTCTCTCACTCTCTCAATCTCTTTTGCTTTTAATTTTTCTCTTTCAAATGGTTATTGGATTTTTCACTGAATCATTTGTCGGATTTATTTTGTGTAAAATTGTATTAAATTGCTTTTCTCTGGTTGGACATATTAATTTATTTCCTTTAAGATTAAAATTTTTATTGATTACAGTTATTCTTAAAGAAATGTTAATTGCACGAATAACCTTGGATTTAAGAATAATAATAAGCACGTTATTCAAACTACTCGACTGTAATCCAATTGTGTTTTGTTTTAATTTACTTGTGAGTTTTTGTTTGTATTTGTGTGTTTAAGGGGGCTTTTTATCTTTTTTCTCTTTATTGATATTTAACTAACACCCAGAGTTGTATTGTTTTAGTATTTAAATTTGCTTAATTTTCACAAAACATTAACTACCTATAATATAAATATAATTCTATTTCGGAATCATTAATATTACATATTTAGATTTTATTTTAAATAAACTAGCAAATAAGCACGTTTTTTGTTTTTGCACTTATGTATGTTTGTAGCCAAAGCAAAATCTTGGTGGTGGTATGTAAGTATGTGTGCCTTTTAATCAATGTAAAAAATCGATTTTCTGCGCAAAGGCTTCGTTCATTATAGTTAAAGCAAAATTATTTTTATCTTTTTGCAGGCGGCCGTTCTGTTAAACAACAATTAATAAGTTTATTAGAATGGGATATTAGACGTTTTATCTTTATTAACTATACATACATATATTCACACGCGAAAGTTTGATATTAATTTAAGACTTTAATACAACGGTGGGTGTTTTTTATATCATTGATAAATATTTTTCAAAAAACTTTTTATCTAGTCACAAAATTTATTTAACTCTTTTTTTTATATTTTACATCACTCCATTGGGGTTGAAAATTATATATTTTTGCACAGGCTACTGATTGTATTAATCAATTTTTTCCTTTTTGCTACACCCGTTTGCAATTGGAATTTTTATTTGTGAGATTGTTTCACATTTATCATAGTTTTTATTTTTCTACTATTTTAAGCAACGTTGCTTTCGTTGTAAAGGCTTGCACTCGACTGATTTGGGGAGCTCTGTTCATAAAATAGCAATCAAAAAAGAGAACATAATTTTGATATAAATGTATTCTCAAATTTGGCCCCATCGCCGGTGTTGCCAGTATTTCAATAACAAATGTAACAAAGGTACAAATTGGGCGAATTTAAAGCATATGCCTGTCTTTAAATTAAATAAAGCGTCAAATTATGTACCTTATATTAAAAAACGATAACAATACTGGATGTGTAAATAGTTAACACATATACAATTGCTCTCAACAAATGATAATCCAAAGAAAAGCATACAACTCCGTTTTATATGGCTAAAAATGCTTCAGCCAGTGTCTAAAAACTGATTTTCAATTAGATATGTTATATGATATATTAACACCTGAAAAAATGTTAATCACTGCACTAAAAATATCTTTCTTAATTTGAACTTGAGCCCCTTTATGACAATAGTTAATAATTTTTAATTATAAAATACTGGACTTAAACGATGTTAATAGCAAAACAAAAAAAAAAAAAAAAACATGAAAATTACTTATCTGTAACAAAGAACAGAGCATTTCAAGGAAAATGGTAATATTTCATTAGTCATGTGAACAATGAAATGCCCAAGTGTGCACTTATTGAAACTGTTTGCCACATTCACATAGAATTGTTTGCAGCAGCTATCTCTTTTGTTATAGTGGTATTCTAAAAGCCTTTCATCAATATTTTGGTTTGTTATGCTAAAAGCCTTTCAATAAAGTATAGAATTATTGGAAGGCTTTTTTTAACTCTATTGTCATTTTGATCATTAACGTAAATGACTCACTATCCTACACAATCGTACGATTCATTCACTGGAAACTGCTAAATCTGATAGAATTCTGTTCTACTTTAAAAAGACGGAAAAAAAGTATTTTACTTTTGTAAACAACTTCGTAAAAAGCAACTCTGATCCCATGGAAATTTTTGAAAATTTTCGAGAAATTAGCTCATCGGGCAGACTTGTCAAAAAGTTTTTCGTATACATACACTTTTAGTCTACGCTATCACACTTTTTGAGCACACATATGCTTTTTAACAGATCGTGCGATTGAGATCACGGCCTTGGCTAAAAACATTTTTTCGGAGCACCAGTGCCACTAATCACCAAACACCACTGGGTTTCAAAGCAACTAAACTTGTTGTGAAAATCGCTGATGTATCATCACTTTTTGGTAACTAGCCACAGTTGTTAAATGAAGTATGAAGATGAATGGTTTATTTTTAAGAGATCTCAAAGAACTGCTTTTGCAACGTTTCTCTTAAAATGCGAGGGAGTGTTTTCTGATTTTGTTTTGAGGACTAGTTTTTCTTGCATTTGGCCATTTATTACTGTTTCAAACCACCCATCTTAAATCTTCTAAGGTCTTTAAAGTTTCCATGTTTCATTTTATAAAAGCAATTAATTTAAAAATGTAACTCTAAAAATTTCATTAGATTTTATACAGTACATATTTATTTAGATTTGACAGCCATTACGTCAAAATCCACTTGGTTGAAAAGGCTGATTTAAATGGTGCTTTAGCAATAGTGATGATATTTTGGTGCGTTTCGGGTATTTTTTGGTGCTAACTATCATCACCTCGCAAGTTTGAAGTTTTCTTGAATGTCCGTTTTTTAAAAGCGAGTATTTTCAGTGCATTTCACAATTTCTCAGTGTTTTTTTTGTACAACGAAGAAGTTTCACAGTTGACGCTTGTCTAATAACTGTTCCAAAACTTGTCGTTTAGCAAAAATGATAATATAAATTTTGCACAAAACTATAAATTGCTCAAGCATTATTCACAAAATGCAAAATTTATCTATATGTCGAACTACATATACATATGTACAAATACAAAAAGCAGCGTAGTTTTCTGGATTGAGATTCAGTTTCGAAGATTCAACGGTAGAAGTCCCGTTTATGACTCAGTTTTTGATCATCGATTACTTTTGCTTTCATACTTAAAAGCTGACAGTGAGCGGACGTTTAGTTTGACGAATACGTTTATAAAATTAAATTCTGTAAATGCACTTACATATGTATGTATATATGACATAAAATTTGAAAATGCATATTGTAGTAGTGTTTGCAAAAATATAAATGCGAATGAGCCACAGCACAGTTTAATAAAACTGTTGGTGGCCTGATTGTGAAGATGAATTGAATAGGGGGCCAGGCTTTTAAAGAAATGAGTTTTATAAATTTATACAGGGGATCGTGGACCTCTCAAAACTAAAGTTAAAGTCTGCCAGAGACTTGTAGTTTGTTAATAATTCGATGTTGTGGAATATACTAAGGAAAACATAAAAACATCGGTAAAACAGTGCTGTCAGAGGAAAGTTTTTGCACGCACAGAACATAAAATCGCGAATTCATAAATGGTTAAAAGCGTCTAATATATTTTTTAATTTCAGTTCATAAATTTGTTCATAGCAAGGCAAAATTTGTTCTTGTCAACCCGCTTCCACACAAGGCCGGCCTAAGAGATTTTCTATCGTATACACAACACCGGATTCACACACAAAATCTGTAAGCAAACTTTTCATTTCACAACAATTGGTATCATTATGCCAAAGCCGTCCCTTGAATAGCTTTGGCACCACTCTTTCAGTGTTAAATCACTAACGTGTAAATTTTAAATATCGTTATTCCGTATATATGTATAAATAAATGTATATTTTTTATGCTTTTACTTTATCAAAGTAATTGTGATTTTTGATATCTTAATAAATTTTGCGATTAGATCTTAAAACACTTTTTGTATATTTTGGGGGAACAAATTAAAAATATAACACTTTACAGTTTATCTAAAGCCTACTTTGTGGCATGACTATTATGAGGGGAAAAAATCATGCTTTTTTTTTACCCTTTTTGTTGTCATCAAGAGAAAATACCATCACTGTTTAGTAACCGCTCTTTACCTAAATTGGAACGCATTTTTCACACTCTTTTATGTTTATCTACATCCACCACTCATCACTTGTGGGTTTGCGACTGACATGTCCGATGAGTGCTTAATGTACTAAATTAAAAAGTACTTATTAGGTACTTTATTTTTTTCAAGATTGATATAATAATAAATTCAGAATTAATTCATTCTTGAAAGACAAAGATAAAGCAATCGGAAAATCTAGAATTAAGTCGAATAAGAATAAGATCGGCAAGCTATGGCATTCTTTGAAAAACCACATACATCATACATATGAATTCGCTAAATAAATCGGTTTTGATACATTTATATTAAATTACTTTTTCAGGCTTAGATAAGTTCAACCCTTTTGTTTTGGACAAGCGCAAGATATGCACATATGTAAGTCGAAATCCAGCTCGGCTTACAACCGTGTTTCAAATAACCGTTCTTCGGCTGTTCCCCAAAAGATTACCCAAATAACCAAATCTCTAAGCTATTTGAGGCATTTCTGCGCAACAGCGACCAAATTCTGACATTCGTTTTTTGATTATTTTGTTTTTGTTTTGCAATATTTTCACCATCAAGTATATTCGATCAGGGATTCGGCTCCAGATTGCAAGTTATGATGCCTTATGTATATTTTATAGAACACAGAGCAGATTTTGTCGTTATTTTTAGTTTTTTCCCCCCATTTTTTATCTTTTGTGTTACTACTACTACTACTACTACTCTACTCTTCTTTAACAAGAAAAGTTCCGTAAAATTGTTCAATTCAAAAATGTATCACACAAATAAATATTGATGTATGTTTTAAATTAAAATGTTTATCTTTGTAACAGAGAATTTTTTTGTGATTATGTAATTATTTTTGTATTTCTTTTTTTATTTAGGTTTTGGACACAAATATTTTGGCAATTGAATTAATTTGTTATCATTGATTTTTTTAAGGATTTCATTTGTATTAATTTCTTGCTCTCTCGCTTCTTTTATGTACATCAAAAACACTTTCATATTTCATTTTCGCTCCATGTTCATTTACTTTAGATCAACTACAAATTATTAAAAAAGAATAAAACGGACTTACCTGAGCCTTTGTTATTAACACTACACCGCAAATTTCATCTCCAACTAAAAACTGTTCACCCAACATGGCCATACAAACATTTTCCCACGCGCGATCAATTTGATTTTTGCGCAAACGTATTACCCATTGACCTCCCTTTGAGTTGGCTGGATCTTCCCACATCGGTTTAATACCCTGTTTGAATAAACTTAATTCCCGATATTGTGATAAGGCTGTGGGACGTTTAAGATGCGAGTATAGTTTCCACCACTGTTGCACACTGGCACAACGTCCCACCACACGTAACGATTTACTATAATCCATTGCACGATGTGCTCCTTTGCGTGAGAACCACAACCAATATGTGTGCTGAAGACGATTCTCATGGGGGCCCACCTCGAGGGGTGGCAACTTTTCAACATCAATGTCAGTTTCCATGTCACTATCATCGCTCTCCACAAGATCTGTCCACGACGGCTTAGTCGAATTGTAATAACTGAAAAAAAGTATGCACATTATTACTTTGCCAAAAGATATTAATTAAGTAAACAGGCATTTCTGACTTGTAAGTCCTTTTGGCTTGGCATCATCTTAGTGAGCCAAGTTATAATAAAATAAAGTTTATTAAAATGATTTAAACTCATCTCAAAATTTTGGAATTCATACATGATTGCTGTTTTCAAGTAACATTTTTGGGAATTGATATTCATTTTCTTTTCTAAAATCTATACGATATAGATTTTTAAGCAATTTTTGTAAAAGCTAGCATCACATTGTGAGCTAGACTAGACGTAAGTGCTTTAGAAATAGATTTTTTTTTATTTTTATTTTGAACGAATATTCTTAGCTTATTGTTTTGATTACATACTTTTTATTTTTCTAGTTTTTTCTCTATACACATGTATTTCATTATAGTATAAATGCTTGTTCATCTATATCGAAAATGTTCGTTCCTTGAAATCGAATTTATTTGGGCATTCGCATAAATACAATGAAAACAAAAACTAGATTTTGAAATTTATTTTTGTTTTATTTGTATTTATGCGAACGAGCAGATTTGGTATCGATTCAGTGGCAGTTAAACAAAAATCTAATTCAAAATATTGCAAAATAATTATTTGCAGTTTACAACAATGTTAAAAGATTTCATTTTCTAGAATTTGTCTTAAAACTTTTTCTCCCGATAAATCAAAATAAAAATAAACTCAAATGGATATAATTTTATTCAAGCTCTAGTCGAAATAAAGGGCCTATTTTCACTTGCGAACGTTGTCGTTCGTTCGCACAATTACTTTGAAAGCAAAAACAATATTCAATATTTTGTTTTTGCTTTCAATGTAATTGTACGAACGAACGACAACGTTCGCAGGTGAGAAATAGGCCCAAAATCATATCTATTTAATTGATTAATAAAAAGGCTGAAAGAAAAATTACAAGAATTTATAATAAAAATAAACTTCATTTCCAGAGATCACTTCTAATTTGATGGACATATTCAGAATAGAAATATGTATTTTATTTAAGACATTTTTACATCCCTACAACCTTGATGTCTTTTCACACATGAGAATATGAAAACTGAGAACACAGATTTTTATATATAGTAGATAAGTATAATCTCTAGTTTCACATATACATACATATGTATATGTATGGGATCTAATTCGAGTCTAGCAAGTATTTTTCTATACGTAATTTTCTTATCGAACTACATTTTTAATATCAGGTAATATATTAATTCAGGTCCAAAAATGAACCCTTTTTTACAAAATATTTGCTGTTCCTTTCAGCTGTCTCTATGCCGACGACATTTCGTTGGTGCTAATCAACTCATCAGTAGATTTGAAAAATTCTTAAAAGTTTATTTATTTATTTATTTATTTAAATTATTGTAGCCATAATAAATTATGAATACAAATAGCGTTAAAGGTACTAACAACTAAGGTTTTCGACCTAAACATTTTTTTTTATGCGATTATAGATATTGCAATATTTCAAAAGGGCGCAGACGTTTTTAATGTTGTTGTGGTTAATAGTTTTTAAATATTCCGGAAGGCTGATTGTTCACTTCTTAAAAGTTTGTTTGAAACTTAACTACTTATTCGATAACTCCCATGGAATGATGAATTATTTATTTATTTATTATTATTTGGACCTGAATTAATACATTTCAATTGGCTCTTAAAGCAAATAAATAATTAAGTTCATATTTGAAAATCAGGTAATATTAGTATTTTTGTTTTAAGGACTTAGCGAAGAGATATCAAATACAAATTTAAGTATGATAGAGTAGGCATAATTTTTCAACATAAAATATATTGAAAACTGCGAACCATATGGAAACGACATTTTCAACGCGTTTGAAAATTACTGAAAGTGTTATTTTTTTTTTTTTCAATAAATGTTAATATTTTTACTTCTTATTGCAATCAGCATTCAATATTATTGGGATTTACAAAAAAAAGTTTTTCAATAAAAATTAATCTTTTGGATTGATGAAAATTTTGCAAAATATTTAAAGAACAAAAAAGGCTTAATAGTACCTACTATGTGCCCCAGGCTGCCAGTCGTGATATAAGTTCACTTGGGTACATCTTTAGATTGGTACAAACAATATAACAAATTACTTCGCTAATAATTTGTTACGAGTCACCAGTAAAATGTAATCGGTATTATTTTTGAACTCCCGGCTAGAAGCTAGGCTAAATCCTATGGCTACTGCTATTCTATCAGATTTCTAAATAGGCATCCCTAAAAAATTCTAAAATATTCTTGACGAAATTGATATCACTACTCTAAAGCAGCGTTGTCCAAGCCCTATGCGCTTGTTGCGTATGCTTTTGTTAGTAAACACACATCAATGCAATTTTATTTTTTTTGTTTAACATATGATACCATTTGAAAAATTGGTTTTTCTTTAAACATGTTGATGCATGCTCTTCCCTATGGAACTTTTGTGCACCCCACGTCTAAAGTATACCATAGATAAACACATATAAAGTTCTAAAAAAACCATGTGGTTGTTTCTTAGCTGTGCACAATGTTTACATTTAAAAATTCAATGATGCATAACTTCACACTCCAGGCAAAGATCAGGCGGAAAAGTTTTTAGCCATTTTCACATGTATGCCCAGTCGGGAGTTTTCTTAATAACTGACTAGTCCAGTATACGAGAAAGCACAGATGAAAATTTAAGTACGTATAAAACAACAGAGTAAAGGATAATGCATAACGAAAATTATTTATGTAGGACTATAGCAGCAGCGAGTGCTAAACTTTAGGGTTACGGCTACAGCGCAATAAATTAGTATTGCCCATTCTGAAAGTTCTTTGTTTGCAGTTTGCTCCCTGCGTAACACAACTTTGGGGTTATATTACTTTAGCCATTGAACTTACCTTGGCCTGGGCACTTTAGCTTCCATGCTTGGAGGATCATACATCATGTCGTTTCTCGGTGGCGTATCTCTTTTTGCTTGCATGATTTTATGTGATTGTTGCGTTGGTTTAGCTGATGAATTCGAGCTGCAAGTAATAATAAATAATATGAAAGTAACTAGAGGAAATTGCTGACAAAGTGAAGAAAATTGTATTTCTCACATACATACATACATACATACGTACATGCACATTAGTGTATAAGTTTATGTTGTTGTTTGTTTAAAAATAATTCAGCTAATTTTATAATAAATTTGCATTATTTTGCTTAATTTTATATTTTGTGCTGATGGCTTTCTGTAATATTTTAAATTTTGCAATAGACAAGCAAAAAAAAAGAATTTGGTTTTTCCTTCAAGCAATTAAAATTTGCAACATGCATATTTGTTAGCATATTATTATGTGCATACATGTGTATGTATGTCGTGTCTCCTCAGTCAACGTAGACCCAAATTCATTAAAATCAAAACACAGCATTAAACATAACCTAACATAATAACAAAAGTATTAGATGCAACTAACAAAAAGAAGAAGAAAAAAACCGAAATATATAAGCACCAAGTGATCGGTGATACATATTAAGTTTGGGTGGTAGGCAGCAGACCCCTTCCTTGGTCTGAAACCCCAAACAAGGAACACAACAACATAAACAAATTGCTAGTCTCAAGCCAAAGGCTGATCGATCCACTTACGTTTCATACTGTTTTGCTGCTTGTTTCTCCATTATAATTAACAAGTTGTTTTTATTTTAGTGGCCGCAAAATAAATAATAAAAAACTTTCGGGTTTTCTTTAAAGAAAGTCTGTTCTTGAAATCCTTTTATTTGGTTTTGTGTTTTTTGTACAAATTCGAAACTAGTAGGTCTCCTCTAGTTTCAGTTCCTTGTTTTCGATTTTCTTCTTAGATTCTCTTCTTTTAATCTACACAGCGTATGTGTTTCTGGGGCTCCGGCAGTCTGTCCACTGTTCACTCTGCGTTGTGGGAGTTTGCAAGACAAGATTGTTTAAGTACGAAAACACTTAAATGTCTTCTGCTTGTAAGTGTTGAAGATTTTAATATGATTGTAATTTATTAAACTTTTTAAATGATAGTTCACTTGGTAAAAACTCTTCTTAAAATTCCAATAGTAAAATGACAAAAAGGTTCCTTCTATGAGTTCTGATGTTCAGTTTGCGTTTTGCTTTACAAATAATATTCTTATTAAATGTTGCAATTTTGACGTTTTATTTTCATCTGGCTTTTCTACAATATAAACATGCTCTGCACAGACACAGAGTTGGAAAAATAGTATTAAGACAAGTACATTTTTAAATTCAATACAATATATTTTAAAGATTTGTTTTGCTCATGGATACACATACATATATTTCAGAAAGAGTTAAAATAAATATTTTATTTGCAAGCTGATATTATTAACATAAATATTTAAGGCCTCGATATTTTTGTTAAATCGGCAACACTGATTTTTCTCATTTTGTTTTGTGAATTATTCTCATCAACAGTGAACAGTGCTGCATTTTGTGTGACTCGACTAAATCACCAACAGTCATGCGGCATTAAACACGTTACAAAATAACATAAGAACTTCTGTGTCGTGTCGCGCATTAAATGTTAAACAAATTTTGTGTATACGTAAGGGTAAATTAAATATTAATTTAGGTCAAAAAATTAACCTTTTTTAAAAAATATTTGCTGTCTCCTTCAGCTGTCTATATGCCGACGACATTTCGTTGGTGCTAATCACCTCATCAGTAGACTTGAAAAATTCTTAGACAGCTGAAGAAGACAGCAAATATGTTTCAAAAAAAGTTACATTTTCGGACCTAAATTAAAACATTTCAATTGGCTCTTAAAGCAAATAAATAATTAAGTTCATATTTGGTAAATTAAATAAAATATTTTATTTCTATGTAATTGTTTATTCCTATGTAATTGTTGATATTAAGAGCTTGAGGTTGCTTTTTTCTTTGATAATAATTTAAGAGCTTAAATATATTATAAAATAAAAGTTAAAGCTCTTACACCGGTATTCAGAAAAAATAAAACGTTGCTCAAATACATTTTAGAACAAATTTTATATGAAAAATTTGTTGTAAATTGTGTTTCAACAATGTTTTATTTTTTATGAATACCGGTGTAAATATGTACTACGATTTTATAACAAAAGCACTTAAATAAATTATTATTAATTAAAATTGAAATGCATATTAAGATGAATATCAATACAGTTATTAGATATAATCGTATGCGAATTAGTTTTATAGTTTTGTTGTTTTATTTTTGAAAAAAGCCAACCAAAAAAAAAATAATTCTCCTGAAGAAGCTGTCCGAAGGAGAGCGAAATATCGACAAAAATTTTCGCATAAATACAAAATAAAATATATATTTTATATATACATACATACATATAAAACAGGATGTGCGTATGTATGTAACGTATGGATTCCAAAACGGCTGGGCCCGCTTTGGTGAAAGTTTCAGGGAATCTTCAGAATATTCTGACGGGTGACACTGTGAAGTCTGATTTTTTGATTTTCGGTCTGCTGGCGGAGATGGGTGGTAAAATACAATTTTCATATTGCACCACCAATGTGAATGTGTGTTTGTTTCTTTCTTATAGACAGCTAAACGGTTAAGCCGATTTGCTTGAAATTTCTACAGTATATCTCTGCAGGAACTATAGGCTATATTAGTTTTAAGAATTCAAAGCACAAAAGTAGAGCAAAAATGTAAAAAGGACACTAAAAATAATTGGATAAGTGTATGTGTACTTTTTAGAAGTTTCGATTTGAGCGCCTCGATGGATGAATTCGTAGAGTCCCCGAGGTGGCAAGTTCGATTCCTGCGGAAGGCTTTGGGTGTTTCTGTAGACAAGCCAAATGCTTCGCAGTTTTGTGTTTGTTAAAAAAAGGGGTTAAAAGGGGAAAAAATCTGCAACTCGGTACTTTTTTCCAATTGCATTTAGGTAGCAGAGGAATTTGAACAGGAAAAAAGTACAAACTATATATTACACCCCACAAAAAAATATTTTAATAGATTTCGTAATTTTTTCTTAAATTTGGACACATAAGCGGTAAAAACGGGTACAATGGGTAACTCAATTTCTCCGGACTTAGCAAAGGCAGCACAAAGATTTAAAAAATGTCTAAAAGTATACAATAATTGGACAATTGTCCGGTATTTTTATTTTAATTTTAAATTGTAAAGGCACAAAACGGGTAAAAACAGCATTTTGGTACTTTTTTTCAATTGCATTTACGTATGTAGAAGAGGAATGGGCACAGGAAAAAAGTAAAAACTAAATGGAAATATTCCCAAAAAAAAAAGAAAAATCGAAAATAAATTTCGTCTTTGTTTTAAATTTAAACACATAAGGGGTAAACACGGGTAAAAAAGGGTAAAATCGGTAACTTAATTTCTCTGGACTTAGCAAAGGTAGCACAAAAATGTAAAAAGAACCTGAAAACACACTAAACATAATTGGATAGGTGTCAGGTACTTTTTTGAAGTTTTGAATTTTAATGGGGTAAAATCTGCGTTTTTGTTATATATATAACAATATATATAACTGGTAAAAACTAATTTAATATAAATGCATTAAAATTTATAATTTTAAGGGAATATAACTGGTAAAAACTACATTTTGGTACTCTTTTAAAGGGCATTTATGTATGAGAAGGATGGGAAGAGGAAAAAGTAGTCACTGTAAACAGCTGCATCGTTGACATAAATATATCATTACTTGAAAGATTTGTGGAATTGGATAAGAAGTGAGTGTGGCCATAATCACAGTACTGGAGTAGCGAAGCGCATGCCGGTTTTTGCTAGTATGCTAAAATGACCCTCAACAAAATACAGTCGAACTTCCCTATAGCGAATCTCCACGGGGACAGAAAATTATTTCACTATATAGAAACTTCATTATACAGAAATATCTATTTTTATTTAAAATAATCAGGTATTTTTGTTTGAACTACATTTTTCCCTTTTTGTTTATCAATAAAAGCCTCAATTACATTAAGATATTTAAATACATTTGTTGAAATGTTGCTCTGCATCTCCAAGGAAGTTCGTATTATTACATCAAGTGAAGAGTTTGGTCAATGTCTTCATAAAGACAAGTTCTAAGTCTCTTACGCTTAATGTTTAAATGCTCGTCTTCTACATTCTTTTGAATAACTGACTGGTTTTTTAAAATGTTTAATACATTGCTGGGAAGAATTCCAAACTTTTTAGCTATATCTTTTTTCTTTGATGTCCCCCTTCTTCAACTCTATTAATTACAAATAATAGTTTTTCATTAGAAATACTGCTCCGGTGCATCATTTTCGTTCACTGAACTCGGTCAGCTGATGTTAAAAGTCAAATCAAGGCATATTTAATTTAAGTTTTTATCTGCCTTGAGTCAAATCATAAACTTTTTTGTTTTCATTTTCATTACTTTGGGAATTCCAAAAATATACAGTATTTTTCGGTTAATTGCACAATTTTTTGTTCAATTAACCGGGGAACCAATTAACCGATACCCGTTTAATTGAACAATTCGTTCAATTACAAGAACCCTATTTAATTGAACAGTTTGTTCAATTACAGAAATCACGCATAATTGGAACTATGTACTAATGAATTAAAAGAAATCGCATATGTGCACTTTAAGTTTTTCAAAATAATTTTTTTTTTACCTTAAACGAAAAAAAAAAAATGCAAGTAATAGCAAAAAATATAGAAAAATAGAGATGCTCCCCAGTGTTTTTCACAAATGATGTCAAATATGTATGTGCAAAAATGCCAGATTATTTTTCAATGCAATTAACCGGGTAAAAGTAAGAGGAAATTTATTTTTGATGACATGAATTTTGAACGAATTAAGCGGGAAAATCAATTAACCGGGTTCAATTATCCGAGGAAATTCACATGGTGTTCGTATGCAATATTTATTTTGCCCGATCATGTGGTTCAATTAAGCGTGGAAACCAATTAACCGTAGGGTCAATTAACCGAAAAATACTGCACATATCTTATTTTCTTTATAAATAGTGTTGCTAACAAGCGTGAAATAAAGCTGCTAAAAATAGTTCACTATATGGAGACAAAAACACACTTAAAATGTACATACTTTTGTTTCCAAAAGTTTGTTCATTGCAAAGAAAAATTCATTGTATGGAAATTCATTATACGGAGATCAAAATACAGTATTTATCGGATATAAGAAAGTTGAAAAAACCACGAAAAAAGTTTCTTATAAGCGTTTCTTTCTTATATACAATTATTTTATATAAGAAACTTATTTCTTATATAAGTAGCTATGGTCATAAGGCATTTGCTTCTTATATGAATATACGAGCTTTTTTACCTTTTTATGTATATATGTACGTAGATGTATGTATATAAATAGAAAAATAAAACAAATCAAATTTTATTTTATTAACCCCTTTAGTAAATAGATATAAAAAACTAGACAACTTCAACTTGAAAAAAAAATTATACCTATGTAGTAAATACCTACATGTACATACATAATTCATTTTGTACTATTTATTTATTTACGAGGCAAGAAACAAAAACTTCTCATGAGCAGTAAAAGTAAAAAAAAATGTTGTTGTTGTTGTAAAACTGTCAGAAAACAGAGTTGTCCATGCAAACTACATAAATTCAGTGTTGCCCTTGAAAGTTTCTTATATAAATTCTTTTTCTATACATTTTGTGGTTTTGGTGTTCAAGAAAAATGTTCTTTTATCAGTTTTTTTCTTATAAGCGTTTTTATTATATGAAACTTTTTTTTTGTTAGAAAAATCACTAAAAAGATATGGTGTTTTTGCAAATGTTTCTTATAAGCGTTTTGTTCTTATATGAGATGTTCTTATATCCGATAAATACTGTACATTGAAATTGGCACGAAAAAGCTGTGTACTTGATTTTAGTTCATAATAAGGAGAATTTCATTTGTATAGAAGTTCACTATAAGGAAGTTCGACTGTATATGGCACAAAACCCTGATTTGCTTCAATACACCGAATGTCGTACACAAAATATAATAAATAGTTCAAATTATCTGCTATTCAATTCATGGAATATTCAAAAATTAATCTAATTCTATTATCTTATAGCAAAGACAATTGAAATGTTATATTTTAGGTCTACAAATAGAGCTTATTAAATGCGTTCTCTCTTTTTCAGCCGTCTATATGCCTCCGACATTTCATATAAGGCAGTTCGACTGTATGTGCACATACATACATACATAAATGTGTCTAAACCAATAAGAAAACAAATTTGGAGGTCAAGGTGTTTTTTCACTTTTATGTCAATGCAAACAATATCTCATCGAACGCAAGACATGTTGCTTATTTTACAACTTCTTTGTTCTTATTATTCCATGATGGTTAAAACAATGTACTTTATAACACATATTTATTTATTCATGCACACATACGAAGGCAGTCTTAAAAGTCTCACGAAAATATAAGTTATGCTTTAAAATACATATGCACATATGTAGAAGTGAAACAGCTCGGCCCAGTCAGGGTGCTGGAAATTGTATTTTCACCCCGTCTTCTACTGGAAAGTATTTCACTACGTGTACAGTACGGTTGGCTCCATACCATTAGCTGTGCTTAGGGTAGAGCTGGGATGGGCAAATTCACTCCAGATTTGCTTCTGCTCACCCCAGATTTAGGATTTTGTTTGTAGTGTACGCATACTTAGATTTTGTACTGTAGCAGTGTAAGAATTTTGTTTACTCTAAAATTAATTTTTGTACGACATTGAACTTGAAATTCAATTCATTTTTTTTTTTTTTTTGTTCATTTAAGAATTTAATTTTTGAAGCCACTGAACCTAAATGTATTTTGTGTTGGGTCAGCAATAATAATATTGTTTGTATTAAAAATGTATATGGGAATGAAACTGTAATATTGAACTATGTCTAACTTGGCATGGGAATATTTCTATGAAGTTTGTATTGAACATTTTTATATTAATTTGTTGCAATAATGTTTTTCACATGCCAACGGTTCATGGGAATCAAAATGTAGGAATGTGCTGAGACCATGGGAACAGCAAATCAACTATAGATTTGTTGCTGTCCCAGAATATTGCTGACCTATAGTTTAAGTTAGTATATAAGCTTTCATTTTTGAAATAAAATTAAGAATTGATTAAACAGGCAATAGTCTTAGATATTTTTCTTCACTTATTAGCGGCACTCTAGGGTGCTAAGAATTATTATCAAATCGGCACTTCTGGTGCTGGCATACATCGGCAGCAGTGCTCTGAAAATACTGAAACAATAAAACAAACAAAAATAATCCTGTGCCTTTATCGAAAAACTCACCACATGGCGATCCTGCCACTATCATAGACATTATCCTAGAGTCTTCTGATCCCTTTTTATTTTTGAATAAAGAAGCAACCATCCTGATCCCTAAAGATTCCAAAAAAAAAAGTCAACTCAATGTCCACAAGGGAAGAAATTGATGATATATTTTTAAAATGGGAACAGCTGGCAACACAGCTAGAATATGTACCTGGAACTATGATACAACTAACAAGGTAGCCTTTTCGCTACAATAAGAACAACTTCAATAAAAATAACATGCAATTTGTTTTTGTACAACTTCTGCAAACTGTCAAAAAGACGCCACTTCTACGTTTACAGAAGAGAGATGCATTGAGCTTACGCGGATTAGCTATCTCGTTTTGGCTGCCTTTCATCTCCGCAATCTCTTGACAACCTAAAGTAGTCAGTTGATTAACGGTTTAGCTGACGAGGCTACCTTGTTAATTGTATCATGCCTGGAACTACTACCAACAATACAATATTTTTTGGTGTGTCAACCCAGAGTAATAATCTAGCTACGCTTATGTTCCACGGATAATTTTTGTAAACCGAGCATTCTGAAAGGGTATTTTGCGCTTTAATTTTTTGAATTGGATAGCTAGCTATATTTTTCTAAAACAAATAAACGATGTATTTTTATCACACAAAATTTCTTTACAGGTCCAATTGCATTCCAACTACTTTTAATTATTATTTAAAGGTTAATTAGTTATATAGTTCTTAATTTGATCTTCTTAATTTTTGAAAAACTAATTTCTGCAGCTTCAGATTATTTTTTATAAAAAATGTATTAACAACATTATTCAATGTTTCGCTAACAGTTTGTTAGCATCTTCAGGATAATATTTGTGATTATTAATTAATGTTTGTGTACCTTGTGTTATGCACAAAGGTACAGGTACTAATTGCACAGTTAAAATATGTGTTAACATGCACAGTATCACGGTTAAATCAACGGAGCGCACAACAAGCTTAGGTGTATGTCGCAAGACATGGGCAAGCAAACCCCTCCAATCAACCTAACCTAACCTAACCTAACCCCTGCACAGTGTATGTAACACATACAGTATGAAGTGTACGATACTTTTACTTTTCCGAATCAGAAAATTTTCTTTAAAACTTTAGTGCCAGTCCCGCGATGTCACTCGATATTTTTCGTTTACACAAAAATACTGAAAATAACAGCAAAGTTCTTATACCCTTCACAAAAATGTGTAAGGGTATATATGAGTTTTTGATTCCGTGTGTAACGCATTGAAAGTATATATATTCAGGATCAGAATCAATATCAGATTACGATTAAGCGATGTCCGTCTGTAGTCGTTGAAATACCGTTTCTGAGAAAATGGTGTGAGATAGAAACCTCATTCTTTCGCTGAAATGTGTTAAATCCTGGTAGTGGGTCTGCTATTGAAATTCAGTAAGATCGGTCCCCGGATAGCCGAGATATATCCCAAAAAAAACTTTTTTCGAGGAGTATTTTTGGCAATTTTTTGGTCAGATTTTTGAAAAAAATTGTTTCCTTAAAAAGTTAGCCATATCATTTTTAATGCCCATTAAATCCCAGAAATCGAAGAGCTTTTGAAATCGGCCCAACTGTAACGACACTTTTCGCTGGTTGCTGGGGTAGGGCTCGGCGACGGCCAGGGTCGTTATTCAGTAAAGATATCTCTGCTTTGGTGGAGTAAAACGCAGAGCTTACGTACGTTATAAACTTTATTTTCTCTTATTGCTCTCGAATGACTGGGTGATGTTAACGGCGCTGTGGGTAGTCCTTGGTGTGGCACAAGAATGGTGCACGCGTTTTATGGTGCGGTGGCGACAGCGGATATAGCGTCTGCCGATTTTTCCAGAAATCAGCTTTATAAGCCAAATAAAACATTTGTTGGCATCAAAAATCATTCAGAATGGTACATATAGGCTATTCACAAGCAAAACTGGAACATTTTTTGACATCGGCCCATATACACTCGAGATATAGCGCCATCCGATATTTCAAGAAATCGGCCCTGGAAGCCAAACCAAACAATTTTTTGCACTAAAAACTCTTCAGAATCGTACATATAGGTTGTTCAGAGGCAAAATGAGAACATTTTTATACATTTCTCCTGATTTCTCAAGAAGTCGGCATTAAAAGCCAAATAAAACAACTTTTGGTACCAAAAATCGATCAGAATGGTACATATAGGATGTTTAAAGGCAAAATTCTAAAAGTTTTGAAATCGGTCCATATATGTATACCCGATATATAGCATTTCCCGATTTTGTTAGAAATCGGCTCTATAAGCCAAATAAAACAACTTTTGGCACCAAAAATCAATCAGACTGGGACATACATACATATATCATTGTGAAAGGTATTTAAGATTCGGCCTAGCCGAATATAGCACTCTTACTTGTTAATATTGATATTGTTTTGCATGCAACTAAGTAAGCTAGCAATGTCGAGTAACATCTTGGGCTTATTATTATGTATTAATAATAACATAACCTCTTTTTTCCAACAAAATAGCGCAAGTGAATTAATAACTCGCTTATACTTCAATTGTCAATTAGGGTATATTTAAAAAAAATCATAAAGTTATACTATTTCGAACAAAAATGTTCATACACTCACATACATATGAACATATTGTTATATTATACTATGAGTACATACATACTATGTAGTACATTTAATACAAAATACCTGAGTATACCCCTAATTTATATAAGTACCCTGCCAGCAAATTGGTAGTCGACTACAAATAAAGTCGACTTATAGTTCATCCCAGTCGGACATTGAGTAGTCGACTACTAAAATAATTAACTTTACGTTAACTGTTATGGACTGGCTTCAAATTAGCTACAATACAATCGATTTGTAGTTCACTTTTTGTGTACTGGCTCTAAGCCAGCCGAAACGTAGTGCAGAGTTAACCCAAAATTCAAATACTAACATACACACATACACGGTAAATAACTCTTGAATTAAATTGCCTATTTCCGCATTCGTTTTAAATGTTGCGATGGCTGAATGGGTGAAGTTGGCTGCTCACCAGTCTTGAGGCTTAGTGGTTCGAATCCCACCAGAGGCTAACAAAAAAATAAGTACAATGAAATTTAATTCAATAAAATATAATATTAGCACCGAAAAATATAAAATCAGCCTTGATTTGTTGTACATTTTTTTCTGTGGGTACTGACTTTGAAGTAGCTAACTTTAAGTTAGTTGAAAAGTAATGCAATGTCGGACAATTGACTACCTCCTAGGACATCGTAATGTTAAAATAGTCAGTCATCTCCATTAAAAATAATCTAAGTTTCAACCACCACCAGTTGTAAAAAAGTTAGCTTATAATTCATTACTAGTTAACTGAGTTGCCGGCAGGATAATGTTAGCTTTGTTTTGAAAAATTCTCTGATATTTGCTTTATTCACCACCCCAGGTACTCAAATTTGATTTATTTTATTTGTTGAGAATTTTTCTCAAAAAGAGAAACAAATATTGTATTTGTTAAGAGAAGATAGCGTAGAGCAAATTTATGAAAATAAAGAGAGTGTATTTAACTATTTGTTATTTCTACTTTTGCTAAAGGCCATTACATACTATTTTCTAGAAAAGCTTAAATACCTATGTGCCTCAAAAGTTATAATATCTTTAGAAGTGCAAATTAAATTTTATTTCCGCTCTCGCGTCTGCGGTGACTGCCATCATAATGCGACTACAATATTAGAACTACATGTAAGAAAATCTTAATGATTTACTTTCTTTGTTGTCCAGTACATTAATGAACGTATTTAGCCAGCGAGTTTATGATTTTCACCAAGACAAAATATACGAAAAAAAAAGCAAAAATACATATACATTTCAAAGCAAAAGTTAACAAGGGAGGGGTATGAATGGCTTTTGTAAAAAAAAAAAAAAAAAAAAAAACGTTTAAAATGAACTTAAATTACGCTGGAAGTAGGTATGTGGGATGTTTTTAATGCTTAGTTTTGTTAGTTAATGCCTCACCTGTATGATATGCTGGAGATTAGGGTCATTGATTATTCGAATATCGATTGGAAAGCTAACCGCGTTGCAGGAAAAAGTTTTGTTTGAGAAAATATTTGCTATTCTTAAATTGAAATTGTTGCTCCCATTGAAATAGATTTGGTCTACTTTGAACTTTATAATGGTATGCCGAATGTTAACCAGCAACTTAAGGACAAAAAGAAGCGATCAAATGGTAAAGGCCTTCAGATAAATGACATATTTTGGCAGCATTTCTATATAAATATTAGCGTAAGCCCGAGGTGTTTCGCTACCCCAGTACTGTGATTATGGCCACACTCACTTCTTATCCAATTCCACAAATCTTTCAAGTAATGATATATTTATGTCAACGATGCAGCTGTTTACAGTGACTACTTTTTCCTCTTCCCATCCTTCTCATACATAAATGCCCTTTAAAAGAGTACCAAAATGTAGTTTTTACCAGTTATATTCCCTTAAAATTCAAAATATTAAAAAAAGTGCCACACACCCGTCCAAATATTTTTAGTAGACGTATATATTCTTTTTGAATTTTATGCTACTTGTATTGAGTCCGGAGATACAAAATTACCGATTTTGCCCTTTTTATCCCTTGTATGTGGAAATTTAAAAAATGACAAAGATTATTACAGCGTGTTATGAGGAGAGTAATATATTTATATTAAATTACTTTTTCAGGCTTAAGTTCAACCCTTGGTTTTGTCACTACTTTTAATTAATATCAATTCAGTAAAGAAAAGTAAAATTTATTTGCTAGGTGGACAACCGGCTGTTTCTGGGTAGCAAACACCCTTCATCAGCACCCAATGAACTTTGGACGTGTCAAATTTCACAATTTTGGCACAGCCGCTTTAACCGCTCGGCACTCGGAGAGTAATATTTAGTTTTTACTTTTTTCCTGTTCTCATTCCTCTTGTGGAGAAATACAATTGCAAAAACAAGTACAAAAACGCAGATTTTACCCCTTTATCCCCTTAAATTTCAAAACTTCAAAAAAGTACCTGACAACTATCCAATATGTTCAGTGTGCTTTCAGGTTTTGTTTACATTTTTGTGCTACCTTTGCACAAGTCCGGAGAAATTGAGTTACCCATTGTACCCGTTTTTACCGCTTATGTGTCCAAATTTAAGAAAAAATTACGAAATCTATTAAAATATTTTTTTGTGGGGAGTAATATTTAGTTTTTACTTTTTTCCTGTTCAAATTCATCTGCTACCTAAATGCAATTGGAAAAAAGTACCGAGTTGCAGATTTTTTCCCTTTTATCCCTTTTTCTTTAACAAACACAAAACTGCGAAGCATTTGCCTTGTCTACAGAAACACCCAAAGCCTTCCGCAGGAATCGAACCTGCCACCTCGGGGACTCTTAGTAGGAAACTCTACGAATTCATCCATCGAGGCGCTCAAATCGAAACTTCTAAAAAGTACACATACACTTATCCAATTATTTTTAGTGTCCTTTTTAAATTTTTGCGCTACTTTTGTGCTTTGAATTCTTAAAACTAATATAGCCTATAGTTCCTGCAGAGATATACTGTAGAAATTTCAAGCAAATCGGTTTAACGGTTTAGCAGTCTAAAAGAAAGAAACAAACACACATTCACATTGGTGGTGCAATATGAAAATTGTATTTTACCACCCACCCACCTCCGCCCGCAGACCGAAAATCAAAAAATCAGACTTCACCGTGTCACCGGCCTGAATATTCTGAAGATTCCCTGAAACTTTCACCAAAGCGGGCCCAGATGTTTTTCTGGGTGGAAGAAATACATTGACCTGGGAACACTGTTTTTGGTGTTCCCGTACTTTTGTTCCTTTTTTGTGTATTATTGATTGCTCTCACTTTAACGAACTGAGCCCAAAAAGAACGGGAACAAACTTATTGTTTCATGTGCACGATGTTGCAGCAATACGTTAAAATTAAAATGAAAAAGAAAAGTCGCTATAATACCTACTTATCTATTTTGAAAGCTAAACTGATTGTCAGTTGAGTGATAATCTTTGGTTAACCAGACCGACTGACATGGAAATTGATTGCTGCAACTTATATAACAAGCGTAACGATAACGTAACGACAGTATCGGAGAATAAACATTTTGGAAGATTTTCTATCTAACTGTCAGTTTGAACAAACTTATAATATTATTCCTATTATGCAATCGTTTGCACCAAACTAAAAATTTTGCTTTAATAATTTTAACGGATTTTATTCGAATACTCTTTGGTGTAATTAAAATTCGTTAAACTTTTGCAAAACTAAAGGATTCAATTCCGTCTATAAATGAACTTTCCAAATAAGATCCTGTGCTAAACACTAATTTTGCGATGAGTCTTTTCATTAGTTGCGGTTTGTGATTCCTTAAGTAAAGTTCGTTTCAGTACAAGAATGAAAAGTGATTAGAAAATATAAGATTTTCCTCATAACCATTATTATTATTAGTATTATTTAAAGCTTATTTTTAAATAAAAAACAAGTGAAATGCAATTTCAAGAAAAATGGCGAAAATCATTTCAACAATTAAAGCGACATTAACGCGCATTATTTTTGGTGCACACAGTATTATTGCGATATATCAAGTGGTCGATAATAAAGATGATATTATATATTGGTCCTTGGCGGCTCCGTTGTTGTTGCTGCTTTTCGAAGGAATTTTCACAATTTTTATAAAGAAAACACAGGAATGGAGATGGTAATTTAAAAAAAAAAACTCTTTTGTGGCGAAAATAAACAATGATGACGTAATTTTTTTTTTTTTTTTTTGGATCCACCACTTATTTGATGGGCAATTAGACATTAAAAAACATATTAAATTCTTACCCCTACTTGTCGCGCCACTAGAAGGCAAACACAATTTTTTATTGCCTCTCTCCATCACGAAAGACGTTCATTAGAAATCACTTTCCAATCGCGGTCATTTCTCTTTAATTATTTGTATTGGTGTTTGATTTTTTTTTTTTTTTTTTGATAACTCGTGTTTGTTTTCATTATTAGTTTTTTTTTTTAATTTTGTTTGTTTACCTGTCCTTTTTCCAAAACCTTTTAATTTTAATGATGATGCGATTTAATTGCAATATATTTATTTTTTAATTATGTCGAAGCGCTTTATGTTTTAAACGGCAAAAAATATTCGTACAGAAAATGCTGTGCCAACGAAAGTAGCAACGAATTTTATTTTTAAGCAGTACTAAAATAATAGGTATGATCCTGTACTTAACATTGGGAGGCCATGGAATCCGCAATGCCAGAAGAAAGATTTCGCTCTAATTTTCGAATACGATTTTAAGATTTTTTTTTCAAGCTTAAACTTTTTAGATTTTGCATTATTATTATGCTTTTTTCGTTTAATGAATATTTTACCCACTACCACTGCCCGCATGTGTTGGTACCAGAGACTGGAAATAAGAGTTATATTTCAGTTTTTGAAGAAATAAATCATACATAAATGAACATCGTAGAAAACTTTTAATTACACCATCATGATTTTTAGGCGAAATGCATCCAACATATTGCATGATTTTTAAATTTTTGATTTTTATTTTAACAATCAAAAATAAGAGTTCAATTTTACCATCATAATTGATTTTAAATGTTCCTCAGATAAATTATATCTCAAATCTCCCAATATTAACCTGAGTGCTGAAACTGACCT
This sequence comes from Sturmia bella, assembly GCA_963662145.1. NCBI lineage: Eukaryota > Metazoa > Arthropoda > Insecta > Diptera > Tachinidae > Sturmia > Sturmia bella. Next base: position 31,715,883 of record OY759168.1, on the reverse strand, counting down.
TTCTACACTGACTTGAGTGGCAGGTACAGAATGAACAATTAAAGCTAATTTTCGAGGCCATGGAAACACAAATTTTTTGCTCTCCCAATATTCCAATAAATTAGCAGAAGTATCGAAACGCTTTTCTTTGTAATTGTCTATTTCAAAATAAGCTTTGCGGACATATTACCCCTGTCACGAATTTTGAATTGATTTTTATTATTGATATAAAAATATAAAAATCGAAAATAACTTTAATTTTTCATTCAAAAATATAAAAATCAATAAAAACTTATATTTTTCATTTAAAAAAATAAATATCAAAAATAATTCTTATTTTCTATCTAAAAATATAAAAATCAAAAATAACTCTTATTTCTTGATTTTTTTTGATAAAAGTCATAAGAGTTACGCTCCCTGGTTGGTACACTCTTAATAACCACAATAGAACAAAAACTATGTTTAAGAGAACAGGAATGCTATAAACCTTTTAAGAACATAAGAAGTTTGTTCTCAGTACGTAAGTAGAAGTTTGTTCTCAGTAACGTAATACGATGGATTCCACAGGCTTTCAATTTCACCGAAAAGCGTTTCTTGTGTTGAAGATTATGTAAATTGGGTAAATGAGGACGCTCATGAGAGAGTAAAATGTGTTTCTCATTTAACCGATCTTTAACTTTTTTTTTGGGGAAAAGTGGTAGTAAAATTAAGTTTGTTCCCGTACTTTTTGGACAAAGTTGGGTAAGATGAAAACAATCAAGAATTTCTCTCAATAATAGACAAAAACGCACAAAGGTGCGGACACACTAAAAACCACATACATATCTCTCCCAAAAGATAACATATGGTATATTTTGATGCTGTAATGAAAATTTAATGGTTTTCTGCATGCATTTACATTTTGAGGAGCTTAGCAGGTACTTTTATATGAAATAATATTTGAAAAATAGTTATCAATATTGTTGTTATGTTGGTTGATTCAGTTAAACTGTGGTGTTTGTTATTGTTTACTTTTTGCGGCGATTGACTGTTTAACTACTTGCACAAACTGGCCGAAAGAAAAAGTGCGCATTAGTGATTCGCAAACTAAAGCAGAATGTTCACCAAAATGTTTAGGGGGATTTTGTAGAAAAACATTGAATTTTAGGGGGTTTTAAAATTTTTCTGGGGGGAAGAATTACATTGACCTGGCAACACTGGTCTTCGGCAACACTTTCACTTACAGCAGCGATTTTTTTTTAGCGGAACAAGCGAAACGATGATGCACAGGCCTTACAATATTTGTAACCGCTCCAGTCTCTTCAAATTTCTTCACAATTTTGCCAACTGCTTGCGTAGTTGCAGGATTATTTAAGCCATAATCTCTTCTTAACGCACGATATGTGGCTGTGGCAGAATCACCATTTTTGTAGCATGTTTTGATAATTTTTATGCTTTGTGTGACAGTTAAGCGATCCATTTTCATCAATGTCAGACTTTCAACTGAGAAAAAAAAAATTGGTTTAACAACTTAGTTTGACAGATGTTCAATTGCAGTCCCTTTGAAACCCCGAAATGGATAACCCATTATATGAAAATGGAAAAACGGGATTTTTTTTCTCCAAAAACGACTTTATAAAAACTCCTGGCCGTAACGTTGATTAGAATTAATTGTCAGAACAATAGAGTTTTGTAAAAAAAATTTGAAATTGTTACCCAGTGTAATTTAATTCAGGCGATTCCATATTCCATGAAAAACGATCGACTCTTATCTGTGGACCCGATTTCCAATCCATTGTGTGAAGAGCATTATTATTGTTTTTTTAGGTTTTGTCCTTCAGTTTTCCTGTATCTGGCCAGTATTGTGCCAGCCATATGGCTTCTGGAGTTCGACAAGGTGGAAAGACGTTTGCTTGGCATGAGAAGCTCTGAAGCCAATGATACCGCCGACTCACCCATCACAGATGTGCTGGGTGTGCCCAAAATCAACAAAGATACTTGGATAACTTTGATTGAACAATTTTTAATGTTAATACTCATTGTGGGGCGTTGGATGTTGCCAAAAGGAGATCTCACAAGAGATCAATTAAGTCAGTTGCTGTTGGTGTATATAGGCAAGTACATACATATATTGAATACCCCCAAAGAAACCTATCCTATTGCAAACTATTTACATATGTATGTGTGTTTGAAATCTTACAGGAACAGCTGCTGACATCATAGAATTTTTTGATTCCTACAAAGATGAATCTATAGCCAAAATACCTTTATTAGTGTACTTAACTTTGGGCATTTGGTCTTGGAGCCTAATGCAGTTCACTATTGTTTTATCGGCCACAAGGGCACGACGACCACGGGGAAGTGGTTCACATCAAAAAATTGAGTACATTCGTGAACGAAATAGATTTATAATAAAAACTGTATGCTCATGACAAGAAAAAAAAAATAAACATTTCTCTCTTTCAGACCGCATGCTGATTGTTGCAATGGTTGTTGTTGTGGCATAGACGTGTGGGGCATTGTACTCAATGTTATATTGCAAGATGCACCTTTTTTAACATTTCGCTTGCTCATCATTTTCCAATATGATATAATCAGCTATATGAATGTTTTCTTTACATGTAAGTCTTTTGCTTTCGAAATTAGTGAGTGTTTGAGGAAGATATATGTAAGTGGCCTTACGTTTTTACACTCGCGCTGGATAATTATCCTCTTTCCTCTCCCATAGCTGCATATGTATGTATGTGTGCTTGTACGTATGACGGCACGGATGCAACGTAGATACTAATGTGACACAGTCACCCTTACGAGTATTTTCTGAACAGCAGAGACATTTTCACAACAAAGTTTATTATTTAGTATTGGTACGGGAATTTCATAATACTGACTTATTAACTTTGTTGAAAAATTTTCTCCTCTCAACCGCACGGGTGTTGCAGCTATTTTTGGAACGAAGTTCCTTAACGCGGCTTGCTGGTAGTGGAAATTAGTAGAAATCGTCACGAAAGCGTGTGAGCTGTTTATATGTATTGGTGTACTGTCGAAAAGCAATTGTGTATGATTGGCAGTGTCTCCACTGACAGCAGCGGAGACACATACCAATAAATATTAATTAGTTGGAAAACGTTCCAAAAATTTAAGGAATCATAAAATTTCAAAATTTTAAAAACAACACAAAATAAAATATACAGATTTCACCTTGTATTACATTCAAAGATGAAAAAAACGTAAGGAACTTCGTTCCTAACAGGGGTCCCCCGACCGCATTTCTTTTTTTATAAAAACAGGTACAAAAGCTTCAAAATTCGCAAAAAATTGGAACGAAAACGAGAGAAATTCAAACTTGGGACTGATATTCTATTAAGTCTACTTTTGACTTTTGAAAACTTCTTTTTTTTTTTTATATAACATTATAACATTTGTGTCAGCTATTTTAAGTCTATATCTGTGCCTTGCAAATTTGATGCGTTTTGTCCTAGTTCTATACTTTATTATTATTTATTATTTTAGGTCTAAAAATAGACCTTAATGTTTTCTGTCTTTTACAGCCATCTATATGCCGCTAATCAACTCATCAGTAGATTCGAAAAATCTTAAAAGAATGTTTGAAACCCAACAACTTATTCCAAAATTCTCACGAACAAATTGAGAATCTGAAATGTTCAAACGAACTTTTAATACAGAAACCAATTATTTTGCCTTTTACTTTTCTAAACACTTCCTTAAAACGGGTTACCATTGGCTACGACGACTTGTATGCTTGAAAGTATCAAAAGTAAAAGTTTTTTGAATATTGCTCTAATTATTTATTTGCTATTGAGATATATTATTTTGGGTGTAAAAATAGACTTTCATGTTTTCTGTCCTTGTCAGCCGTCTATATGATTCTCATTTTGTTCATGAGAATTTTGGAATAAGTTGTTGGGCTTCAAACATTCTTTTAAGATTTTTCGTGTCTACTAATGAGTTGATCAGCATCAACAAAATGTCGGCGACTGAAAAAGACCGAAAATATTAAGGTCTATTTGCAGGCCTAAAGTAATACATTGCAATGCTCTTATAGCGAATAAATATTAAATTTTATAAATTTAATTTTTAATAATAAATTAAATTTTAAGGCTTAAGATCTTTTTTTTTTTTAATTTTTGCAACAAAACACAAATATTTATTTATTTCAATATTTCTCCCACAATTTGTTGGCTTTTTCAGGAATACTTTTTTTTTAATATTATTTTAAAAAAATTTGAGTTGTAAAAATTCAAAAATTTTAAGCTCAAAGAAAATTTTTATAAAAATAAACTTAAGCCTTAAAATTTAATTTATTATTAAAACAAAAAAGATCAAATAAACTATACGTTAAAATTTAATTAAATTTAACACAAGTATTCATAAAAAATAAAACATTGTTGAAACACATTTTACGACAAATTTTTCATATAAAATTTTCTCAAAATGTATTTGAGCAACGTTTTATTTTTTATGAATACCAGTGTAAATATAAAAAATTTAAATATAATATTTAAAAATTAGCTTAGTTATGTATTTGCTATCAGAGGCAATTATTTAGGTCTAAATATGCCTTATTAATAAAATACAAAAAACAACAAATTATTTTAGGGCTAAACAGGCCTTTAGCCCTAAAATAGTTATTTTATGCTTAATTTTTTCTTTTTATTGTTAAAGGTAAAAACTCGTTAGTTATTGTTTTACAATTATACCGTTTGTATGTTGTAAATGCTGAATTTTGGAAAAATCGTCGAGAACTGAAAGCTGCTGCCAAACAGCGTCAATATAAATCGAGGCGTCGTCACGTGGAAGATATCAATGGCATTTACATGATCTCGTCTGAGCGTGGCACTGAAATGAGGAGAAAAATAAATAAAAGGTAAATTTCTAATTAAGCGCTTCATATTTTTAAATTTAAATTGTATGGGTTTGAGTTGGATTTTTACTTTCTTCAAATTGAAAAAGACTTTGTGATAAAAGAGTGTTCAATATTTTTAAGGATGACAAGAAAAATAAAATTGAAGTCCACGGTTGTTTCATGACCACCATGTTGCTCATCAGCACCCAGATTTGCTTCGAACCCAGGCCATGACTAATCGAGTACTGCTTTTAAGCAGCAGTGCCTGGCCATCCTTCCACCTGTGCTCTTGTTTCACTTGCACTTTATTTTTATCTTTTCAGAGCTAAAGAATATTCCGATGATGAAGTTGTCTATAAGAAGAAGAGCAAAAAAGAGAAAGACAAGTTAGTTGAACACAAATGAGTGTACCTGCTTAAATTTGAGTTTGAAATTTTAAATTAATTCTTACAGAGATAAGAAACGGAAACGCAAAGATACCGGCTATTCTACCGCCAGTTCTCAAAATCTTTATTCCACCAAATGCGAACAGGAGAAAGATTCCCGCAAAAAAGATAAAAAGGCAAAGAAGAGTAAGAGAGATCCTAGTAAGTCTCCTTGTAGCAGTGATATTGTCGAGGCTAGAAAATCCAAGCACACCAAAAAGTCTGATAAATTGGACAGAAAGTAAGAAAACGACCTTCTAAATCTTAAATTTTTCTAAGTATTCATACAAGTTTTTTTCTTTCAGAAAACAAAAAAAGATTGAAGCTGTTATTGAGGAATCCAGCACAACTGATAGTTCTTCCGAGTCAAGTAACTCTACTTTGCCCAGCTATGAGGTAATCAATGAAAAGAGATCCAAATCGAAGCGTCATAAACAGAGTTCAAGCTCCTCATCAACTAGTACGGACTCTTCGGATAGCTCCCCTTCGGATTCTTAATACTCGAAGGGCAGAAAAATGGTCTCAAGAGACAAAATTTAGTATTGGTAAAAATCTCAAGAAATGTTTGAGATTAAAATTTGTTTGATAAACCTGAAATATTTTTTATATTTCCCAACAGTAAAAACTGATTTTTGTAGTTGAATAAGAAATCAATATATAATTATAGAACGCACTTTGGCGTAAAATCGATACAAAAATGCTTTTGACGTTATTTTATACATATGTATATGGAATCAATTAAGAAAAACAAACTTTTATAAAAATATACCGGTATACATGCCAACAACATAATTATTTTTTATTTTCGTTTTACAATTAAGAAAAAAAAAGTAATGATGGAGCAAAGTAGCCAACCTATTTTGGGAAAAATCTGCACAAAAATAAACTTTTCTGATGGAACCAAATACAACGCATTTGCTGCTATTTTTGGCTTTGGTAGACGGACATACCGATATTTTCTAAAAATTATATAAAATGTGATATAAATAATTTCGTATTCATATTTTCCCTATCACACTTGGGACTGACCAAAGGTGACCGTTGGGTAGTCAAATGTATGAGCAATTCAAAATAATTTTTCCTCTCTAATATTTTTTTCGAGCACACTGGTCCGATACCTCTCCTCCTTAGGGGATTCAAACAACAAAAATTTAAATTAGGGATCTGGAAATTTTTTTTAAATACAATGCGGGAACTTTCACCTTAGGGTCCGCGAAAATAATTTTCTCGATATGTCTTGGTAGAACATTTATTTATTTATATATTGAAAACACAGCTTCCTCGAAACTTTGTTTTATGACTTAGGCTGTTATCGTTTCCGACCACAGTTTATATTTGGTTTCAATACAAACGTGATTGTTCGTGAGAGAACTTTTTTCGATTTTCGTGCGTGAAAATGCGTGAATGAAAAAATTTTGCTCGTGAGTGTGCGTGACTTGAGGCCCAAAAAAAAATTTTTTTTTTCGTGAAAGGGCATGAGGAAAATTAATTTCATCGTGAGGGTGAGTGACGTGAGCCAAAAAAATTTACGCGCACATCTCTACTAATTACCGTGCAACAAGCAACAGTTTGAAATTTTTCAAATTATTTTTTATTGCTTCCACTTAACGATTGATCGTTTGGTACGAAATTCATGGCATTCATAAGATGTGACTGATAAGATCAGCTGTTGTGCAAGCGTTGCGTATTCTGAAACCAACCAATATGTCCCGGCAAGAGCCACTGGATATATTTCTCTCAAACTAACAAACCGTTCTCAATCCAATAGAATCAAAAAATATTTATTTGGTAGTATCAAGGCAGCTCGATACCTACAACAAACACAACAACAACAAGCACTTCATGTATTTTGTTGGCATGCCAGAAATCTTGAAATACTGTCACCCAATTGTTCGCGTATGTGTGTTTGTATTGTGTATTTTGACTGTCCTACAACCTAAAAGCAGTAGTCAGATGGGCTTGTAAGGCTACCTGGTATCGAGCTGCCTTGGTTAGTACGTATTTCTTCATTATCAATGAATAAAAATCACCAAGCTATTTAAGTAAAATAATAGCAAAGGTAGCCATACACATGTCATATGAAAATAAGCTGGGCTTTTAGCATACAAAATATTACACAAAAATTATAAATCGAATTCTTAAAATATGTATTACAGTTTGCGAAACTCACATTCTTTATAGATCATAGAACAGGCACTAAAGTTTGTTTTTGTAATGCATTTAAAATTCGTTTTCAATAATAAAAGACTTAGAAATAAACAAACTGCTCTATGTATTTTCGCGGATTGTAAAGAATCTTTAACGGTTTTTCAAAATAACCCTCCAGAAAAGTGGAATCTGGCAACTTGTATCGTTTTTGTTCTTCATTCATACTGATTCAGGGCTGTCAACTTTGAAATTTCAAAAAGCGCTTAATCCGTGAAAACGTTTAGTTTTTAATATATTTTAGGGTAAGCCCTTCCCGGAATCGATGCGGGAACTTTCATTCTCCCAATCCGTGTCAAAGTAAAAAATTTTCCTTTTAACACAATGTGTTTGCCGCACACATGTGATACAATTACATATAGATATACGAGTAAAAATATGTTTGATTAGAGTCCACTGATATATTTGAAAAGAATTAAAGCAAGAGGGGACCAAAAAAAACTTGCTAAATGTTATTGGCAATGAATTTTATGTCATAAAAACAAGGTCAGAAGATTCAAGCTCGTGTGGTTATAATTTTTAATAAATGAACATAGAATTGAACAAGCTCAAGCAAATACATACATAGTTTGAATAGTTTTTAAAAACTTCTGCTGTCTCTTGGAAAGATCATTTTGTATGCCTAACTATAAGCATATTTTTTTAACTTGTTATATGAAACAATAGTTTTAAAACATCTCTAATGGTAGTAGCATCATCAGCAGCGCATCATAATATGCTTGACATCGTCACGTCAAGGCGTACAAAAATTAAGGAAAAAAATCATTTTGCTTGTATTTGAAAATTTACTGCGTCATAATTTTCTAAAAGCACTAAATGTCGTGCAAAAAGCTCTGTATTGACAGCCCTGCTGTGAGTGCATACAATTCAATTCGTCTTTTCAGTTGCGCGTGTGATATCAAACAAGTCGGAAGTGGGTTGCCATAAGCGGCCGCAAAGTTGTTGTGTTGTTTTTGTATCCATAAGATATTTTGCTAAATCTGTTTCATTAAAAACAAAATAAAAAGGTTTTAAAAGTAAGCAATGATAAAATATTTAAAAAAAAAAACTCGATTAGTGCGTGTGAAAAAAGTTTTCTATAAAACTGTTGCTCTTATTGATTTTTATGAACGTTGTGAGCTTATAATTGCTTGGTTCATAGTTTTTGTGTAATTGCAAGAGAAAAATACGTACGTATTTGTATGTTTATGTGGGGTTGTGTTGTATACATACATATGTATGTATGTATTTACGTATAAACAGTGTTGATAGCAAAAATACCCTGAGCTGCGAAAAAGGGTACAACGTGCAAAACAAAGAAGCACAAAAGCACCATATTTGTGTAATGTACTGTGGTGATTTTTGCGCCAAAAAGTACCTACATACCAATATATATTTTTACTTGAATTGTGCGTTAATAAAAAATATATGTACATACATAATTACATACATATGTATATAATTCTTATTTCATCCTCTTAATTATTGAAAAAACTAATTTATACAGCTGCAGATCGTTTTTATATAAAAATTTTTATTAACAATAATTACTTTAATAAATAGTAACTCGAGTTTTTAGAAATAACATTCCGGGAAAGCGCTACAAAATTTCCCGCGCAATCTAGATAAAAATTTTGCAAAGTTCCTTGAACTGCCAGTCTCGAAACACCCGTGAAAAACAAGTGTAAAAAAATAAACAAACTGTGAAAGCGAATTATTAAATTTCTGTCGATCGACTAATTTCTGAAAGTCTGAAGGGCTTCGGACAAGACCACAAGAAAAGTGACAGAAATAACTAGAGATGTGGTTTTGGTCAATTAAAATCTGTTGAATAACTTTACTTTTAGAGACATTTATTTGAATTTATTTATTTGTACAGAGTTCAGCTGAAACAATTTTCAGAATTTTTAGAATTTGTATAAATTCTTTAAAGATTTGTATAAATTTGTATAAATTCTTATAACTTTTTTTAGTTATCAACAGAACATGCAAATAAGCAGGTTTGTATTTCTTTAACATGCTTAGGAGCAGTTGCTGCACTTGTTTGAATAAGACCTATAACTATCTGGTTTCTATTTTGGGCATAACAAACCCTCTTCAGGTAGATAATACAATGGTTGAATTGGAGGAGTGCTCTGCCAAGAGTCTCCGAGGTCGCAGGTTCGATTCCTGCCGAAGGCTCTGGGTATTTCTGCAGACAAGCAAAAGGCTTCGCAGTTTTGTGTTTGTTTAAAAAAAAAAAAATAATATTCGGTTTATTGGCACAATAAATTTTCTGTTCACGCATACAATATTTAACTGACTCTATAAGTCCTAGATCACAAAAGGCAATTTAAGCTGGGCAATTCTCTTCAGAACTTGCTTTCGTGCCTACACGTGACAATTTTTAGCAATATTTTTATAATACGTTAAGAAAAGCAACAATCATATACAAAACTCTTATTAAATTTACCGCATACGCCTTATAAATTTAAATGATTTTACATAAACACATTTTTGCTTCCTTTATATACCATTAATATTTTACTGCCTGTTCCTCAATGTCGAAGTCGTGCGATTGTTCGGTTTCTAAACGTAAAAAATTTGTTTTTTGGCTACTTTTATTCGAACGATGACTCTTATCAACAAGTCGAAAAGACATATGTAAGTGTTTTCATACAAAATCCGATTTCCCTATATCGAACATGTCGTCAGCACTGCGAACTCCAACGTCAAAATCAATCACTTACTGTTTTGCTATCAAGTGGGTGTTTTCACAGAAAACATTTTATTCAAAGTGAACTTAATTATTTATTCGCTATAACAGCCAATTGAAATTTATTACTCTAGGTCTAAAAATAGACCTTAATGGTTTATGTCTTTTTTCAGCCGCCAACATTTCGTTGTTGCTAAACAACTCATCAGCAGACTCGAAAAATCTAAAAAAAATGTTTGAAGCCCAACTACTTATTACAAAAACGAAATCTCGGCGCCATATAGACGTCTGAAAAAAAGCCAGAAAACATTAAGGTCTATTTTTAGACCTAAAGTAATTGAGATATAGGCCCTTATTTTTAACACTATATTTTTTTGGAATTTTTTTTAGAACCAAAATATTTTTTGATTTGATCACACGGCGTATTGAAGTTTAGAAAAGTAGTTTTAAAGTTCTCTTTGTTCAACAAGTAAATACAAAATGTTCATCTGCAATAAAACTGCACACGTTTTTGTTGGAAAGACGAAATACCGAGTCTGTAGCAAGTAGAAACATTAGTTTCATTCCATATGCTGTCTGTCTTAGGGCAAGTGCTATAAAGTATTTAAAAATTATTTCTTAGAGACTGAGACATCACAATCCGTACGAAAGCGAACATTTTTGAAGTGATGATTTTTTATACTATTAACCAGTTAACATTGAAGAAATTATATACAACCGTATGCACTTACTACTTACAAGATTAGTGAAGCATATCTTTATCAAACTACAACTGCAGCTTAAGCAACAAGTGCAAATGTTTGTGCCGCAAATAATAAGCATTAAAGTAGTGGTACTATTTCCTAAAATTACGATTACCAAAGCTGCTAAAAAAGCAAAATTTAATGTGGATGGCCTTGGTAAAAATGATTTTTTTTTTACTATTACTTTCCATTGATGAAGTCTATAGTACAAAAGTGTGGTCAATGTGTTTAGTAAAAGTGCTGTTACACGTCAAGCATTTTACAGTGGGCTTGTCAGATAATCTGCTGCAAAATGCAAGCGTGTTTGAAAAGCAAAAGAACAAAAAGCAATACTTGTTCGATTCGATATCACGCTAGATAAACTTCTCGCACTAGAAATCCTTCGAATACTGAATTTTTAAATACATTTGCCTAAACTTCAATACCAGGAATGTGTGAAAGCTCTTGCAAAATTCATTTTCTCGGTAGCGGGACCATGCAGATATTCAGTATCACGAATATCTGAAAACTTATTACAACCGTTTTTGCTTATTCTATGTATGGGAATGGCTAGTTTAAAGATATTAGACTTGTGACGTAAGCGTTTTCAGCTAGAGTGTGTTCTATTTTGCAAAATGCCTGACATTTGCAAGTTCATCATCGTTTGTTTTTCGGTGAAAATATACTGAATTCTATTTAAGCCTACACATTCCGTAAAAAGCAGCAACGTACTGACGCAAAATAAAAAATAACCAACCCAAAAGCAAGTTTTGTACACCATACTATAGTCTATGTCAGATGAAATCAAAAACCAAAAAAAAAAAAAAATAATAATTTTACTGAAATTTGAATATTATTGAACTAAGATATTGTAATACATTTATATTAAATTACTTTTTTAGGCTCAAGTTCAACCCTTGGTTTGTTACGTTTTAATCAATACTAATTAAGTAAAGAAAAGTAAAATTTTTATGGCTAGGTGGACAACCGGCTGTTTCTGGGTAGCAAACACCCTTCATCAGCACCCTATGAACTTTGGACGTGTCAAATTTTGTAATTTAATATACATAAATGTATACTTTTCTATAAAATGCTATAAAAATTTTTCTTTTCTTTACTAAAAAAATAATATTTCATGCAGTGAGTGAGTCAAGCAATAGATTTATTGGTGCCTCATGCTGTCAATCACTATCTTACACGATGTTCCTATTCGTTTACAAGAAAATTTCATGAAAACTCTGTGTCACTCAAAAAAATTGCTTCAAAACGGTGTTGTTGGTGCCGCATTTTTTTTGATTTTGTATCATAAATTTGGGTCCTTACTGGTCCCGTTACGCTGAACTTATTGGAAGCATAACTTCCAATTCGCATGGAATGGAAAATGTTGAAGAAACTTTTTGAAAGCTTAGTAAATCGGGCAGACATGTCAAAAATCTGTTAGACACGTACACCTTTAGTTCACACTATCCTACTTTTTGGAAGCACTTTCGGTGAGATAAGACAATTGTGCAGGACAGTGAGGAATCCTGGCATTTAGACTGGATATCTTGCACTACATACGTATTTCACAGTTTTCAAAAAATTTGTGAACAAAAAACAAACACAGTGATGAAATTATAAGTTGATCAATCAATTATGGAAAGTCAGTAGCAAAATAAGCAGCGTTTAGCCACCAGGCAGTCGAATGGCTAAGCGTTGCTGCTTAAAAACAGTATACAATTAGTCATGACCTGGGTTCGAAGCGATTTGGGTGCTGTGATCGTTGTGGTGGTGGACATAAAACAGTCATGTTATGTTTCCCAGTTTTAAGTTTTTTTTACTTTACTTTTCTTGTCTCCTTTAAAAATGTTATTCACTACGCAACATTTTGCCACATCAAAATTCTTTCCCGATTCTGAGGAAGTAAAATCGTACTAAAAACCCGATAAAGTAATTAATAATTTGTAAATGATAAAGTTCGACTATGAAGTGAAATTAATATTATTTATTTCTTTAATGGTATATTTTTTAATTTATATATGAGTATACAAACGCCATGGTATGTTCCCCAGCCAATAATTCTTCAACTTTACTTTTCTTGTCTTCTTTAAAAATGTTGATTACAACAATTTTATCACAAAAAAAAAAATCTTTCTCAACTCTGCTGAAGCAAAATCAAACCAAAGCTCGACGAAGTTATTAACAATTGTAGACCATAAAGTCCGACTATTAATGACAAATTTTTAATATATTGACATACAATTAGAGTGATACCTTAGAATTGTTTTTCAATTTACCGAAAGATTGCAATAATTTATTTTTTTAGTTTGTTATATTTTTTGATGCTCCCTAATTTAATACACAAATGTAAAGTAAAGTATCCAATTAGAATCAATTTTCATAAAAAAAAAATACAAAAAAAAAACAAACAGATTTTATTCTATTATGTTAAGTTTCAATTTATGCGACACACATCGCATTTCATGCGATGCAAAAATTGCAAACGATCACGTGTCAATGACATACGACTTTCAATTACTTTTAATTAAATGTTAAATTTTACGTTTTCAATCTGTGCTCAAAAGGTAATAGAGAAAAAAATTTAAGGAAGATTTATAGTAAAGCAAAACTTAATTTGAACAGTAATTTTCTTCTCCGTCAATAGAAAATTATAAAAATATATTATTAATATATGATAAGAAGAAGAGCAATAAATAAACATTTCAGCCTCCCTGAAAACAATTTTTGCCTCTACAAATGGGTAGCTTATGTTTGCTCAAAGAGCAAACGTTTTCACGAATCAGAGCCCTACAGTACTATATACACACATATAGGCAAAAAAAAACAGTGACTTCGTTTACTAGAATGTTTATTTAAGCATGAAACAAATACAGTTGTTAACAATAATTGCTTGCAATGAAACAGATATACATACATACAAATATACATACGAAGTTAATTAAACAATATAAAAGTGTTAATACTTTTTTAGAAAAAAGTTGCGTGCCACTTTAAACGTTTCCTTAGATGTGCACATGTTTAGAATTGTATTTCATTCCCCAAACATTGCGATGAAAATATGGTTATCAGTAGTTGTTTAAATTAAATTTAACACAGTATTTCTATCAGCAGGTAGCGCTATAACATTTTTGATAACAATAATGCAGAACGGTTTTAAGTTTTCCACTTTTCGTCGATATTTCACATTTTCTTTTTAAATGTTTAAAATTTTTAACATAAATTATGAATAAATTCTTTTTCGAATCTGGGACTTTGCAGAAACACTGATCTATTAATTTGGACTTAGAAAAACCTCTTCAATCGATTCCTGTCTAGCGGTCTGTATGTGGTCGACATTTCCTTCGTACCATTCAACTCGTGCAAAATATTATTAAAAATTGTGCATTTATTATGGAAAAGAAAACAGCGTATGTTTCGGTTGCCACTAACACTCTTCTATAATTTTTAGGGTTCTGTACTCATCAGAGTGAAACGGAACCATATTACCGCGACTACTGCATTCGTCCGTCCGTCCGTCCGTCCGTTACAGCATTCATTCTCCGAAACGATAAGAGCTACAGAGCTGAAATTTTCACAGGATGTTGCTGTACCTGGCCGCTACAACAACTAATACTACAAGCAGCACCAAATCGAAAACTACCAGGTGTCCCCATACAACGAAAAGTAACAATTAGCTATAACTATCGAACCGTAAAAGATAGAGAGCTGAAATTTGCACAGTGTATGTATTTATAGATGCTCAACAACAACAAATGCTAAAGACAACAATAAGTCGAAAACTACCAGGTGTCCCTAGACAATCTAAAGTAACAATTAACCGTAGCTCCTAAACTGTAAAAGACAGAGAGCTGAAATTCGCACAATATATGTACTTGCATATGCCCTACAACAACAAATGCTTAGAACAACATGTCGAAAACTACCAGGTGTCTCTATACAACGTAAAGTAACAATTAGCCGTTACTCTCGAACCGCGAGAGACAGAGGGATGACATTTGCGTAATATATGTATTCATATATGTTCCACAACAACAAATGCTAAAAACAAAAACAAATGTAAAAGTACCAGGTGTCCCTATACAACGTAAAGTAAAAAAAAACTCCCAAACTGTAAGAGACAGAGAGATGAATTGTGCACAATATATGTATGTACTCACATATGGCCTACAACAACAAATGATAAAAACAACAACAACAACAGTAAAACTACCAGGTGCCCCCTTAACAACGTAAAGTAACAGCTATAACTCTCGAACCGTAAGATATAGAGAGCCGAAATTTGCACAGTGTATGTATTCCCAGATGCCTTAGAACAGCAAATGACAACAACAAAAACAAGTCGAAAAATACTAGGTGTCCCCATACAACATAAAAAAGCTGTAAGAGACAGAGAGGTGAAATTTATACAATATATGTATTCACATACGTACATTACACCTACGTACGGAACCCTAATAGCATGTTTCCATTACGAGTTGAATCACCCGCTTCGCTCTCTCGCGTATGTGCTTCGATTTGACTTTTGCTTTTAATAAGCCAACATAATTTTTCCGCTAATATCGTGAATCAAATTTGTCTAAATGGACAAAGTAAAAGTAAGTGAACGTGTTGTTGCAAAAAAAACCACATTCATATGGAAATATCTTTGGAGTTGGCATTGCAGAGCATTAAATACAACCCAGAACTTACTTTTATTTTTGTAGGACAATTACGTTTTCTTTGGTTGTTTTTTTTTTGCAATATATGATTTCGACAGACAGTGCAGGTAAATTTGCGATATAAATTTGAGACGATAGGAATTTTTCGTGCTTCGCATGTGGCTTCAATGTGAAGCAACTTCATTCGCTCTCAAAATTTTGTATGGCGAAGCACATTGCTTCGCTCCTGATTAGGGTGTTAAGCACAAATAGAGAGCGAAGAGCATGTCGTGGAAACATGCTATTACAGAAGCATTTTGTTTTATTTTGGAAATTCGACAAGCACAGTATGAAATACATGAGGTGTTTGTTTTCTTTTCCCAAGAAAAAATTGTACATTTTTTGTACAATTTTGTATTTTGCCGTTTTTTTCCCCCCAAAATACTAGTTTTAATATTTCAGTGAGATTAACATTTTATCTATGTATAAATAAGTAGAAATTAAGAAAATAGAATTCTTCAAATTTTTTTTTTTTACAAAATCATATTAAAAGTGTTCAATAAATAAGTAAAAACTAAGAAAACAATGTTCTTCTGCACTTCCTTTGCATTTATTGTAAAGAAAGAAAATAGTAATTGTGTTTAAAAGGCAGTGCCCGTAAAATTTGTGGCAAAGCTCGTGACATTGTTTATTGTGTTTCTACATCCAGATATATTTTCTCTGTATTGATGATAAAGAACAAAAACAAATGCATCTTTAAATTATTTAATAAAAATGAATTGTTAAATGAATAGATTTATTTAAAGCTTTCGCTTATATTCGACTAATGTGTTGCACACTTACATTACAAACTCGATATAACGAACGTATAAATGTAACCATTATCTGTATGATACCAGAAAAGAAGTAAAGCAAATGCGAGCTGTGGCATTGTGAATGAGCAACACATATGTACGTACATAGTTATTATTATTATGTCCGTTCGTATGGGCCGATTTCATGATCTCAAAAGTTTTCATGTGTTCGATTAATTACTTCAATAATAATAATTTTATTAATTAATATTAATATATTAATTAATAATAAATAATTTTTTCTTTCACGGTTTCCTTAGACATTTACTTTAGATTTTATTCCTTTTAATATTTTACGAAACACCAATTAAAAAACTCTTTTGTGTACTTTTGGCGGTAAAATATCTAAACAAAAGTCAGCTGCTTCAACTTTTTTACAATACCAAACAAGAATTCGCTCACTCTTAGAAGTTTAAAATAGATTTATATTTAAAAGTATTTTAAATATAATACGAAGTGTGAAAACCACTACTATATTATAGTACACTATACTATATACTATATTATAGTGCTATATTATAGTGCTGGGCAAAATACATGCTTTGGTGTATTTAAAATACAAAATACAAATAATTTTTCTCCACGTATTTAAAATACAAAATACTGCATTCTAAAAGCATGTATTTGAATTACAAAATACAAAATACAGTGTAACAAAAATATGTATTTAAAATACAAAATACTTTTAATAAAAACATTTTTTATTTCCATCATAAACACCAGCTTTTCAAATATGGTATCAGACAAACATCCTCTTGAGGGCGAATGACTAAAACCAGCTATCGAAAAAACCTAATGATTTATTATAAAAAAAACGATATTTTATTGAAAGAGAAATAACGGAATTAAGAATGAAGTGACAATGAAAAAACGTTTGACCAAAGGCTATATAAAGTCGATCCAAGTCAACATCTGATTGACATTTTTTTCTCTTCCTGTTTTAGATCAAAATGTCAAAAGCTGTTTTTTCCTTATATTTTATTTGTTCATTATTTAACTTTCTGAAAGCTTAGCGACTTTCTCAATGTGTATGCCTTCAGTTGCGTTTACTTTACACATGTACTTTGCGTTTGGTAATTAAATTGTAGTATTGCCATTTTTTGGAAATAAAACCGTAACAAAGTTTTGCGCTTTTAGTTGATGTATGAATGGAATAATTTTTAGTGCATATTTTCTATCATAAATTGAAAATGTATTTTGGGAGCACAAGTATTTGAAATACAAACGTCGTGAGACGTATTTAAAATACAAATACAAAATACGTATTTGTATTTTAAATACGTATTTCAAATACTGCCCAGCCCTGAGTATAGTATTTCTTGTCTTCTTTAAAAATGTTGATCACTCCAAATTTATCACAAAAAAAAAAAAAAAAAGAAAATCTTTCTCAACTCAATTTTGAGGAAGTAAAAATTGAACTAGAAAGCCCAATAAAATTATTAGCAATTGTAAATCATATATGTAGTTCACTATAAAATTAAATTAATTTATAGTGTTTTCGTTTTTGGGAAATATTGAAAAACTCCATACTTAGGGTCTTATTCTTAATAAATATTTTAGGTTTACTATTTGACAGATTTTTCATATAAATATGTCAAATGAGAGTCTTATAAGCCTAAAATAATTTTTATGAATTAGGGGGTTAATAAATATCGAACTAGCTGCACAATCACAGGGTAACAGAACAATTTTATCTACACTTTTCTTAATAAAAATATTTATTAATAGTTTTAATATGTGAAATATATTATGAACCAAAAATATGATTGAGTAACATATTTGAAATTGCTGGACAATTTCCTGTCAAATATGTAGTTTAATATATTTTAGAAGAACATGACATTTTGGATTTTTGAAACCTTACTTGAGCTACTGTGCGTCGTTATACCGGAACTCGCTCGTACTTACATCTGTACTGCAAACCCACAAGCAAGTGTGCATTTTATACAATCAGTCATAGTGTTTGTAAAGAAAAGATAGTGTACATATTTACAAAAAAAAAAGCATATACATATATTCTAAAATAGGAAGGCATATTCATGCATTCGTTTGTAAAAATATTTTTTAAGTTTAACTGGCCGCCAGCAGTTCGTTGCTGTGAGTGTGTAAACTTGTCATTATGTGCTGCAATTTATAAGTTTCTGTGATGCAAATAAAAGCCATGTAGTGCAATACATTTTCACACAAAGTCTATTAAAATACAGTGATTTAGAATAGTTTGGTGCCAGTTAAACAAAATGTATAATGAGAAGAAATATCAACAGATTTTCTTTTTGATTACCAATTGGTGATAAAAACTCTTTGCTGAAGAAAATAAATAATGGAAAATAACAGTTTTCTTGTTATTTATTTTGAAGAACATAAATAACAAGAACTATAGAAAAATCATATTCCAGAGGTTTGTTTTAAAATTCTATTTAAATAAAGTCGGCGCCTTTTGGGTGGGAATATAAAAGAAATATCTGATAAAAGGGAATAATTCTTCACATGCACAGCAAACGACTTAAAACAAAATTTGAATATTTTTGTTCAAATGAAAAAGACAGACAGCAATTTCCCTCGTGTGTCTTGTTTAAAAATTCATTACAGTAATAATGTTGATGTGTTGCAGCCATGTGTTAAAAATAAAAGTCAGCAACAAAAAATTGTTGAAGACAATTGATTGTTCAGGAGATCAATAAAATTCTGTGGTGGAGATGAATTGTGGTAAAAGAATGGTGGCAAAACGCTGTCTGGGTGTCAACTTATTTATCACGATATTTTGGTTAGTAACCCAAACTCTTGCTGAGGAGATTGAACCATCGTACTAATCTGGTAACTCGAAGTCCTCTATAGAGAACAGCAGGCTTCTAACCCGACCAGGGGCCGAATTATGGCATTTATGCTCAATAAGCTTTCGAATCAAAATAATGTAAAATAAAAACAAAATAAACGAAAAACGCACATCATAATGACGGAATTCCTTTAAGTACGAATGCCGTGCTTCGGTCCCCGATGACCCCTCAAATGTACAGCTTTACAATGTGTAACCTGTTGCAAGACATCACCATACCGATACATTTATATCGTCCCTAGCGATATTCCGCTATCTGTCACAGGCACCGCAATTCAGCCAAAGAAGGCTCATTCCTCAACTTATGCCCAGGCCGGATAACCCCAAAGAGCTGCCTGGAACCCCGTAGCACCGATTGAGCACATCCATTGATCTAGTTAATACGTTAGTGTCACGGAAAATTAGAAATTTATGATGAGCGCAATCTAAAAATATATTACTCCCTACACATGTTCTGTGTTACAGTGAAACTTCGATATAACGAATCTAGAGGGGATAGAACAATACAATACTACATGTGCATTGTGAAAGCTTGGTATAACGAAATTTAAAGAAATACGCAAGAAACTGGTTATAACTAGTTTTTTTTAGTGTAAATTCTATTTTACACGAAAATACTAGTAATAAAAATTCACTATTTAAGAGGTAGACAGAAAATTATGTTTTTATAATTTTTTATTTATTTATGAATTATCAAGCCAACCGTTACTGGCTTTAAAATCGTTGTATCCCAGACGTGCTGCAAACTGTTCAGCTTTGGTTTTTACCATTGGTCCTCCTAAAGGAATCTTTCGATTTCGACATTTGTGTAAACCATTTAGATAAACATTGCTCAACGTCTTCATATTCTAATAGTACATTTACACTAGTAATTCCTAAACTAGCTTATGTTTCATAAACTATACCATTTACACTAGCATTTTAGACAGTTTAGTTGATTTTGTTTGACAATTTACAATAAATTCAATATCAAAAATAAAATAGTCTTATGGAGGTTTTTGAAGAAAAAAAATATTTATGTGGCTTTCATCCCGATTGTATAATATTCGTTGTAAAATTAATTAATTGGCGCGGAAAAGAAGAAAGCACCTCTTATTTTCATCATCCATGCTTAAATTTTATGTATTTTAATAACTCCAAGCATTGTGGAAGTTTTTAAATTATTTAATTTTAAAATTTATTTTTTTCGTTTTATTTTCCTTTTAATTGTTTTCTTTTTCTATGTCAAATTCGCCTGGCCTTACCAGACGAAAGCATAAAAAATAGAGTCGCATTTGCAAAAACTAGTTGTTATCAACCAACTTATCTCAAAAACTAGTTCAAAACTTGTTTATGATTTGTATGGATAAACAAGTTTCTCAAACTAGTTTATCACGATAAACAACTTATAACCTGTTTAAAGGTGGGATCACACGATTGCCGCAATGCACCAATTTTACACAATTTTTATTGGGCTGAATTGGAGCATAATAAGAAATTTGTCCCAATCGAATTCTCCGCCATCACATGATTGTCACATTTTACTGAAATTTTATTGTCGCAAATTGCCGCAAAACAATTTAGTACCAATAATTGCCGCATTATAGTCACACGATTGTTATATTATACGGCAACTCTGAGAAACAGCTGTTGTAGCTGATGACAAACTTTGTTTTCCCAAAAAAAAAAAAAAAAAAAAAATTAATTAAATGTTAAAAATATGGTTTTTGTTCATTAAAAAGAAAGAAAATTGCTTCGGCTATTATTATAATGTTGTGCGGCCTGAAAAAGCAAAAAATTAATAGTAACAACAATTGAATTTTACTGATTGAAAAGCAGGAATCATGTTTGGAAAACGCGTTGAAACAATAAATAAATGTATACATATGTATGTATGTATCACAGATATTATTGGCGGGCATTGTCTTCTTTGGTTGCCGCATGAGAACACAATAAATATTGGTGCATTTTTGGAATTTTTATTGGTGATTAGTTGTATGTCAAGTGTTCACACGGTTGTCGCATCAGGGTTGTATTTGATTGGGACAAATAGGAACAACATTCGTTTTGGTTGCCATATGAGCCAATAAATTGTGCTATCACACGATTGGCAGACAAAATGTAACAAAAATTGGAGCATTGCGGCAATCGTATGATCCCACCTTAAGACGTAGATGTAAATGCACTATAAAGGTTTAGTGTTGCTAATAATCTCCCGATTTTTTTAAATTGTAGAAAGAGTAGTCGGCGGTATATTAAATTGTTTAGCAATTTCTTACCTAGAGATGTCACCACGATCAACAGCATAACTTAGAGAAATTTGTTCTCGTATAGAAATTGATTTACGCTTTCATAAACTCATTTTGACAAAGAACCAGAACAGAACTTTGTGGCGCTTTACATGTTAACCTTTCGTTGTTTTTAAAAGGGACTTCCCCGTTTTGCTTCAAATTTAATTTGGCTTTATGCTTTATTCTGACGTCGTTGTATGGAGGTTCAAGGGTTCTGTGTATAGAGGCTTTTGAAAAAATACTTCGCTATATAGAGGATTTATAGCTCAGAATTTTTTGGTTATAGCTATAGAGCACTTTTGTATAAAAAACTTTGCAATAAAAAAAGTTTTTTTTCAAGGTACTCAGCTAAAAATTCGTTATATTGAGTTTTTCGTCATAACGAAGTTCGTAATATCGAAGTTTCACTGTATTTGAAATAAAGATAGCAAGCCTAGAGCCTTTTGTTGATAACGCTGATATGTGCCGTACTGAGAGTTCATTCGAACAAACAAATAAAATAAAGTTTCGTTTGCCAAACTGTCATGACATTTATATAAAAATTTTAAAATAGTACAAAAGCGTTTTAACAACAACTCTCTCGTACCCAGCGATAATAAAGTGAAATCTTTAAATTTTAAAATCTTGAAATTTATTGTGACGTCTTCTTCAATTTTAACCTTTTCTATTTATACCTAATTCTGTTTTTATGCTTCCACAAAGCTCACAAAAATTTATATTAAATGAAGGCATTGGTTCCACGTTTGAAATATCCGGTAAAATAAGATAAATAATTCAAATTCGTGTTGCTTTATTCAGATACTTACACAATTTATTTGAAGAAAAATTTAGAAAAGTAATCACGAAAATCATAGAGCTTAAAAATTTATAAGATCTGTTCTATAAATCGAGTCGGTTTCAAATCGTGCGATTTGAGAAAACTAACTTCGCTAACAGAATTCAGAATTTTAAAATTTTTCTGCTATATGGAGCCCAAATCATCATAAAAAAAGAAAACTATTGTTTTACGATTTACAAAACAAAAAAATTATTTTCCAATCAATGCCACATTCTGATAATCGAATGTTTTTAGGATAATCGACTTTGCTTTCGCTACTAGATATATTTTCGAAATCGTAATCGATTGTTGGCGGTTCAGTGCAGAGATCGCTTTTATGGCAAAAATACATACATTTTCAAACCAACTCTATGATATAGAAATGTAACTAAAGAAATGAGTTTTATTTTCCATCTACGCATGGGTGTTTCGCTTTATTGCACATATTGCTCAATTAAGCGATTTTAGTTTGATTGCGTCGGCGTTTCAATTAACTGAGTATCATTTAATTGAGTTCCCGTTTAATTGTGCCAAAAGTCGTGCATTTTTAGAAACTCAATTAAGCGGAAATAACTGTAGTAAGTAGAATTGGAGCCAAAATAAACTACATTGCAACATAATTCAAGGAAAGATGTGTGAAAGTTTTTTTTGCGAACGAAAACATTTTTTAATTTTTTCGTGAAAATGGTAATCACGCATGAGATTTTAAATCACGTTTAGTCTCGCGTGATACAAAATTTCGCATCACGCGTCATTAAATTTAATCTCTACTATATGCATAAATCGAACATTATCGGCTCATGTTCAGGATTTATGTAACCACAAAAGCTGTTTAAATTTGAAGAATAATTTCTTAAACTTATATTTCAATTGCTATCAAGCTACCTGTATACCAGGTAACTTCACACGACCAGCTGACTACTGCTTCAAGCTCGAAGAACCGTCAAAATACACCACAGAATCGCGAACAAATGGATGACAGAATTTAAAGTATTTCAACCAACAAAATACATGAAGTGTTTGTATTAAGTAAGATACTTTAAATGCTAATAAAGGATGTCGAAAAAATTTACTACATACATGTAGTGGAAAAGTATTCAGCAAAACAAATTCTGTTGTACTCTGTATTCTGGAAGTTTATTTTCTGCTGGGCACAAACAATATTAATAAATAACTCATTAACACATGCCAGTTCACTTTACATTCGTCACTGTACTCGTTTTCTGGACATGTATTATGTAGTTGTGGTTATCTTTGAGAACTTTGAATTCGTTTTGAAAATTAGTTTACTTGCGATTTTCTACAATGATACAAGTTGTTCTTGTTGCTCTGGCCGTGTAAACACGAAGTGCAATAAAATAAAAATTTATTGAAAAAAAAACACACATAGATATTTTCGTATTTATATTAAGCAATTTTTTTTGTTTTTTTGTTTAACGTTTAAAATAATGGAACTTTAATAAGCGTGTTCGTTTGAAACAACAATAAAAAATAAAACCGTGGAAAAACTAATAACAAATTGATCGATTGATTTAAATATGAATAAATTTATGAATAAAAATCAGCAAGCAAAGTAGTAACTGCAATAAAATGTTAAGTGATCTTATTTCTAACTAAGACAAAGGTAAAGAATATGTTTTTTTCAGCAAGCAAAGTAGTAACTGCAATAAAATGTTAAGTGATCTTATTTCTAACTAAAACAAAGGTAAAGAATATGTTTTTTCAAAGTTCTTATAATCTAAGAAAAGCTCTGCAGTCTAGTATGTGATGACAATGTGTGCAAATATTTCTACAAACACTACAAATGTGTGTTGCCCTTGAAAAAATAATAACTTTCCGTTTTGATGGGTTTGTTTGGAAATTCTTTTTTTTTTTTTTTAATGTACCGAAAGTATAAACATTCTAACAAACAAAAATTTACTTTTGAATGGAAATACGACAATTTAGTTTCCTTTTTCTTCTGCACGTTGGTCCATTTAAAAGTAATGACTCAAAAATCCTTAGCACTAATTTTCCTTAAATTTTGCAAGATTTCTGTTTTAAGTAATTTTTTATTCTATTTCATATGATTGTTAGTTTGTTCCCACATATTTGCATTTCTTTTGCTAGAAATGCATATATTTTTTCAAGTGCATATTCTGGCCTATGAAATAAAAACTCATATGCCGAATTCATGCATCGAGTGTGTTGTTCATTTGAAATAAAATAGTGTATTTCTTTGTTGTTCTCGCAAAAAAAAAGAAATGCAATTCATACAGTTTTGTTACACTGTGTTTTCGAAAAGTTGTATTGGTAATGGTGTTATCAATGCAATATGAATGCCAGATTGCACAAAGAATAAAAAACACTGATTTTTTTCTTTATGACGGTAAAAAGTTATTTGAAAAATAATAGTTTTCACATTAAAATTCAATTAATTTTTTTTGCAGTTTTATTTTTCATTTTATTTCCAACAAAAATTTACTTCTAGCCACATTCTTTTCTTATTTTTAATTATTTTTGACGTTTAAGTGCTTACGTCATTGATACAAGTGTACAATGATTATTTACAACCACATAAACAAATGGTGTACAGGATAGATCATTTTATGAATTCGGCAATTGTATATTACCTGCCTGCCTCACGATGTTGTTTCGTTAAGGTTTGTCAAAATACTGCAAGTAAGAAGACTATTTTATTCACCGTTTATGAAATTTCTTTGACCAAGTTCATCTATCACTCGCAGTAATCGAATTTAAATGTATCGTAACGAGCTGGCGAACGTTAACGACGTACTAAATATATCTTTCGTTCTAAAGATTAATTACTTGTTTTTTATCTTTTTCAGCCGTCTATATGCCGCGGACACTTCTTTGATGCCACTCAACTCGTCAGTAGACTCGACTAGTTAAGTAGCATCAACGAAATGTCGGCGGCATGTAGACGGCTGAAAGAGACAGAAAATAATTAATAAGGTCTAGTTTTAAATCTTAAAAAAATACACTTCAATTGGCTCTTATTGCAAATAAATAATTCGATTATTTTTTGAATGTTCTGAGTGATACTAAAAATAAAAATAAAAATACCACAAAAATGAATTTAATTATTTATTTGCTTTAAGAGCCAATTAAAATATATTATTTTAGCTCTACAAAGACACCTTATTAATGTTTTCTGTCTTTTTCTTTTTTTTTTATATATTAAGTTCAGTTTTGTATACTCAAAGAAATTTTACTTTTTGATACTTTCAAAAATACAAATCGTAGTAACTGATGGTAACTCGTTGTGAAGAAAAGTGAAAGGATTGCAAGACGAAGAAATGTTTTTTATGTTAAAGGTTTGTTTTAACATTTTTGATTCTCATTTTTTGTCATGAAAGTTTTGGAATAAGTAGTTGGTTTTGAAACATTTCTCATCTACTGATGAGTTGATTAGCATCGACGAAATGTCGGCGGCATAAAGACGGCTGAAAGAGACAGAAAACGTTAAGAAGGTATATTTTTAGATCTGAAATAATAAAAATAATACATACAAAATTTTGGAGTTACTACTTTCCTTCCACTGCAGATACAAAGAAAAGATTTTCTTACGTTCAACAACACATTTCACTGAATCAGTAAATAAATTGTTTCAATGCGAATTTGTCAAATCTCGTATTCATGCGAAACCCAACAAAATAAATTCAAGACTCTTTACCATATTAGTAAGTAGTGTTTGTTTGGACTGAAATAAGTGTAAAGTGTAAATATAATTTGTTATAAATATGAAAAAGTATACCACTATAAAATGGACCCCAGACGACTTCATCGTTCTGGAAAATTTTCTAAGCAATAATATTATTACAATGGTTAATTACTTATTGAGGCTTACTTCGGTCTAATTTCCCCAAAATCGCAGTGATCAACATCGAAGCAAATTTGCCGACTTATCAGCTGAGGCACATACCATGGCTGTTTTACGTCCGCCACAACAATCATCAGCATTCGAATTGCTTTCAGAGTTCAGAACACAACTGAATTTCATACGTTAAACAGCAGCGCTTAGCCATCCTAATACCTGAGCGTCTGATTACTTTCTGCCCATATTTAACGAATTGATGAACTTTTCATTTTACCAACATTTGGTTTTCTGTTGCTTGGAATATATTTCATATACACGGAGCAACATTAAATTGATTTCGAACTATTTTTTTATGTTTGCCGGTATTTTTATCGTTAATATTTTTACTCTTCTTATCTTCATCATTGAAAAATTGTTCAATTTTGAGGAAGTAAAATCGAACTTGTTCAAACATTTATTTCGTTCCATTCAGGTCTAAAATTTATGTAATATTTAATTGTAAGCATCTCATCTATCGGGCTCACACCACATACCTGAAAGTTGGTACTCTTACTTTCTTTCCACTGGATTCTAAATAACATGTTGCTGACAATATTTATTTATGGTTTATTTTGTGATTTAAAGGACAGACAGTGTTTTTAATGTACTTTGTAGTGGTGGTTTTGTGGGGGAAAAAATATATGCTCTTCGTAATCAATTTCCAAACACTCAAATATGGTGAGAGGATTTTTAGTTGACCACTTTTTACCAAGCTTTTGATTTTAATTTTAATTTAAATTATTAAATTTGTGCTGTTTTAGAACTAGTTTTATATGAAACATTTGTTCTAAGACGTATTTCAACAATAATTTATTTTTTATGAATAAAGAGGTAATTCTTTCAATTATGATATAATTTTTGTTTTCATTCTTCTCAGCTTTTATTTTAAATGCTGATCTTTTTATTTTACACAAATACTGCACTTAATCGAGTAATACGATATGTTTACTCTTTGACTTCAACGGAGGCAAATTGAACACACAATACCAGCATCAGCCAAATATCAAACTCTGAAGACGACCACACATAATACAAATGCTGGCACCATAACTTGATTGATTGTGTGTGCGCGCTGCTGTCATGTGTGGGTCACTTTTTATACTGCGTTCGCTTTACTGATAAGTAACGGGTTATTTATTTCGTGGTTTCAAAAGTATAAGACTACAATTTCATCATCCTTTCGCTCGTTCGGCAGAAAATATCGCTCCTGTAAGTGGAAGTATTGCCGAAGACCCGAATGTGTCGATTCCTCAGGAATTAGGACTGTCTTACGACACATTATGCCGTATTTGGAATTTTTTTTTTTTTTTTTTTTGAAGATATCTGTTCTCACAAGCGATAACAACCTAAATCGACTTGTGTATGCTTCAATATTCTACTATCGAAATTTTTATTTAGTTTTTTTAATTTTAATTGTTCGAGCCTTTAGGCTCAACAATTTATAATTATTAGTTCATGAATGACTTTTTATCAAAAGCCTATTCCCTTTATTTATAAATTATTATACTAGTAACTTATATGTATTATGTACAGTGAAATATACTTTAACATATACAACATCTCCCTTTTTTGGAATATTACAAAAATTTTTAAATAATGAAAAATTAATTATTCTAATTGGAACGAAGTTCCTTAACGCGGCTTGCTGGTAGTGGAAATTAGTAGAAATCGTCACGAAAGCGTGTGAGCTGTTTATATGTATTGGTGTACTGTCGACAAGCAATTGTATATGATGGGCGGTGTCTCCACTGACAGCAGCGGAGACACGTACCAAGAAATATTAATTAGTTGGAAAACGTTCCAAAAATTTAAAGAATCAAAAAATTTCAAAATTTCAAAAACAACACAAAATAAAACATACAGATTTCAACTTGTATTACATTCAAAGATGAAACAAAAACGTAAGGAACTTCGTTCCTAAAGGGGGTCCCCCGACCGCATTTCTTTTTTTTTTTGTTTTTTGGAAAAAACATCAAAACTTCAGGAAGATATCTATTGTGATATCGAAATATCGAACTTAATAAACATTTATAAAAACAAGTGAAAGGCTCGAACAATTAAAATACTAAACAACAAAGGTCGAAAAATTAGCATCAAGAAACTTTTATTTATGTGAAATCTCCACGTCTCTTACAAAGTTTGTTAAAATTATATATGTACATAAAAACAACATTGTACTAATCCCGAACAAAATTTCTATACAATTTGCAGTTAATGCCAATATTTATTAAATCTTGTGTAGGTACACACTTTAATTTTACAGTCCTTTTATGTGCCACAAAATTCTTCTAAATTGTCAATTTTGATTTTTTCGAAAACATGTATGCACTTTGAAAACAATAATTTTGAAGAAATTATGATTTTTGAGTTAGGCTATTATTACTTGCGGCCACAGATATGTTCATATGTATAAATGACTAAGAAATATCAATTCAAACGACCGAATTTCTTACACGCTGGCTCAGCGTGTTGCCTTCGTTCTATTTCAAAATAGTTTGTAAATAATGAATCATAGCCGTACTCGCAAATGAAATCCTTTTAGTTGTTTATTATAGCTTTTTAGAAAAAAGGCATGTGCTACATCCACACGCACATAAATAGTCTTAAAATTTCAATAATAGTAATTTGATGCCGAAACGTTTGTCTCTTTATGCAGTATTCATCTTTTGTTGCAATTTTTATTATGGAACTGTTTTCATATTGCGTATTGTTTTATTTATGCCATCCGCTAATTAAAAGAGCTTCTCTACATTTTTTCTCCTCTCTTCTCAAGAAATACAGTATGGCAATAAATTATTTTTACGCTTCCCATACATGTACATAAACATGTATGTATGTTTGTATTTGGCACGCAAATATCTTTTTAAACCAGAAATATTTAATTTCGCGTCTACAGCGTTCCACACAATTGTCCCAATTCTTGTTTGTTTTTCCTGTGTCTTCTTCAAACTTTTTGAAAATTTGCCAAATAATGTAAGCCAAAATATAGTTAAAATTCTGAAAAACAGGATCCCATTGCATATTGTTGATTAAGCAATATGGATTTAAAGTATTTAAATTTTTTTTTTTTTAATTTTTAATTATTTTATATTTTAATTGCTTTATCTTTTAGTTGCTAAAAGTCCAATAGAGAATTGTAAATCATAAAGTTCCACTATAAATACATAGTATATATATCAATGTTTTACTCAATTCTATTGGCAGCCTTTTAGTGCATATCATCGTTTTATTATTATCATAGAGTTTCCTTAATTGCCCAGGCTTTTCTAAGGGATTAGGCTCTGAAGTGCACATATTATTTATAATTTTGTGCCCATAAACTTCCCGACGATGCGTGTAGTTGCAATCACCACTGCCTTCTGCATTGTTTGCCACAGATGTTATGGCATTTCTAGCGCTCTCAGCCCCTCGTGTAGTATTTTTGTAATCAATCTCACGATGTCTATGTTCCACTGCTTTTTAGTGCGATCTAAAATAAAAGTGCTATATATTGGTTTTTCATAATGTTTTGCACGAATGTTGTTGTTGTTATTACCCATGCCATGCGTCGCTGCTTACCCACTAGCATTATATCTGGCCTGTTTGCTGATATGCTCCGATCTGTCAGAATTCTTCAATCTCAATAGAGCCGCTAGTTCTGCATTCTTTCATTCAGTCGATGCTATTAATGAGTACTTCAGCGCGAGCTGGCTATTTTTCGTGATATATATTTTGAGATACACATTTTTGATAGTTTTAAACTTGATTATGTTCGTTTAATAATTCTCATTAATTTCTGTAAGCATCTACCATTTTCATGTAAGCATTTATTTTTATTTTATTTATTTTACATCTGCTGCTGACAAGATGGCACAATCAAAATATACTCAATAAAGTAGATGCAATGAAAAGAGAATACCGCTTGTTTGTTGAGCAAACATAACCTTTAAATATGATATTGTTGAGTTCAATGATTTCACTTTTTATTTGTATAAATCTTAGTTGGCGGATTCCTGTTTTTGTTAATGTTAATTAAATAAAGTAAATTTGTATAGCTAGGTAGGTAAGCGACTGTCTCTAGGTAGCAATACGCTTCCATTGCGTTTTAACGTTTTTTTTCTTTTTTTGGTGTATCCATCCATACATATGCACATTTGTACATATGTATATAAAATTTGAGTTGTTTGTAGTACATGAGTAACACAAATGCCAGCAGGAGAGTAGTGGTCACGTTGTTTGTGGGTAATATTTTCAAATGTGACCGTACCTTTTGTGACAATAACAAATCAAAAAATTAATTTATTAAACAAAAGCATAGGTTACAATATTCAATATTTTGTTTTTGCTTTCAATGTAATTGTGCTAACGAACGACAACGTTCGCTGGTGAGAAATAGGCCCTTAATATATTTTTGCCCGACCACTAACACTACACATCAGTAAAACAGCTGATGTCATGTGCATTTACATTTGAAAATAAAGCCCGCTTTAACTGAACACTTTGGATGAATTTTCCAGTGCAAGATTTGACAGGTTCACTACCTAATACGTAGAACCTAAACCGGAAATTAGTGAATCAAATACTTTTTGATAATTTTTCCTTTATATGAAAAATTACGTTTACGCTGTTGTTTATTCTGCCTGCAGCTAAAAAAGAAAAAAACTCTGTCCAAAGACTTTCTTCAGATACCATTCCCTTCTTTTGTAATCGGTTATGGCATTTATTTGCTGCTTTTGAACGAAAAATATAAACCTGAATAAACCCTTTAGTGCGGAACTACAAAAAATGTCTAAAGACTTGAATGGATTATTCTTACAAATTGTTTATGCAAAATTTTCTAGCTGCGACCAAACTGCTGCACATATTTGTAATTTATTTTTCTGGTTTGTGTTGTTCTCTGTTTTTTTTTTTTTTTTATATTTGCTTACATCTTAGCATTCATAGGTTTAAGCATATAGGAATTGTTCATACTACATACATACGTCTGTAGTATGTAGAACAACACACGCGAATACAATTTATTTGCATTTTAATGCCCTACGCCGCAAACATTAATCATGGGTGTTATGCGTTTCTCGCATTGTTTGTTTTTCGAAGGCTACAGAGCATGATAGATATTCTTCAAACTATTACCGGTTGTATCGACTAAAATTTCTTGAGACTATAATTGATAAATTTTTTTAAAGCTCCATACCTGTAATAGTAACTTTTCATTTATCACTCCATGTTTTGCCAACAACCTTAACAAGACCGCTTTACGTTTTTAAGAGTGGTAAACTTTAAAGAAATCAAAAAATTTTCCCGACGTAGCCTCACAAAAGATGCCGAAATATTGAAAGAAAAACAAAATAGCAAACAAAATATTAAGTGACTTCAACCTTTTGTTCAAAAAAAGAGTAGAATAACCAGGAATTAAGAAGATCGAAAAAATAAACTGAGAACATAAAAACAATAATAAGAACTAAAAAAGTTTACAATCGGCATTTTACTGCAAAGTTCAAAGGTCGATTGAAAAAAAAAAAAAATTAGAACTAACATAAACAAACGCCGCGATACGGGTCTTCTAATTTAGCCTCTATTTTCACCCCTCAATCTCAGAATCGACCTAACTTTTGCTAACTTGAATTTGTTCCACAATGTAATTGCCGTCTACAGTACCCATTTTGTATGGAAAAGGGTGCCTTAGACAGTTAGACGTTAGTGATAATAAAAAATTATTTATGTGGCCGATAAAATACTAAATGAAAGTATGTATAAACTTTTTGGTAAAATTTATATAATATATATATATATATATATATATATATATATATATATATATATATATATATATATATATATATATATATATATATATATATATATATATATATATATATATATATATATATATATATATATATATATATATATATATATATATATATATATATATATATATATATATATATATATATATATATATATATATATATATATATATATATATATATATATATATATATATATATATATATATATATATATATATACATATATATACATATATATATATATATATATATATATATATATATATATATATATATATATATATATATATATATATATATATATATATATATATATATATATATATATATATAATGAATTCAGTTTTCTCTCTCTCTCTCTCTCTGTTTTTCCCTTAAAATGATTGTACATTGTGTAGGCTGTCTTCGGGTCGTCGTTTGCTTCACTTGATTGTATTCATTCTCTAATTGTTGTTTTCCCTTTCTGCTAGAAATAAAATATTGTAATTATTCGCAATGCAGTACAAGTTCATTAGCAGGCCGATATTCAAGTGGGCGATAGTTTTTGCGGTTTTAAACATATTCAAATTCAAAGAGTAAAATATTTTTTATACATTGTTAATGTTGAATTTATAAATAAAAAATTATAAACAACTGGGAGAAACAAAACAAAAGCGATTTAAAATAACAAGCACAACAAATTAATGTAAAAAAGAATTTTTAAAAAGTGTTCACATAAAATGATGCCTCATGTAAATGTAATTTAAAAGAAAATGCCAGAATTTTGGCCAAATTGGTATGCTAGTTAAATATAATTGACATATTTTTAAATAATTCGTTTGAAATCAAAAATGTATAAACTTAACACGTGTATGTATGTACATTAGGGTGGTCCTTATATTTCAAAAATACAAATTCTCACCGTAATTCGTCCTGAAAATGTTCACTACCGATCAAAAAAGTACATTGTTGTAAATGTTAGGCAGATTGCCTTAGAAGAAAGCACTCCCAGGTATCCGCCCACAAGTTGGAGAAAAATGTGAAAAAAAAACACAAAATGTACCATCACTGTTGTAGAGTGAAACAAACTGTAAGAGCGACCCCCATTAATTTTTTGTTTCCAATACTATTTTCAAACATACCTACCTCGTATGTCTATTTATAAGGAGGACTCCCACAAAAAAATCATATTTTAATATAAATTTCTGCCCAGCTTCTTAACTAACCCTAACTGTGCCTCTTGACTAGAGTTAAGAATGTCACCAACTCCCCTTAGTTTCATTTTTTTTACATTTTCTCGAGGCACATCAATCTTCTCTCTCCCCTCCTTAATGAGGTTTCCATACAAAAATAGTTTTAGTAGTTTTCTCCATGGTATTATATAGCCGCAGGCTGCCAATTGTATAACCCACCTCTCTTTACGACATTTCAATCAAACAAACTCCACTACTTAGGGACGGTCCCTTACAAAAATGAGATTTTCATAAATGTTTTCCCCATTGTCCTAACTAACCCGGCAGTGCCTCTAGAGAATGTATGTATGAATGTATGACCAACCTCTACTAATTTTCTTGTCTGAATATTACAAACTAAGCCTCTGCCTCCCCTCCTTAGTGAGGGCTCCCATGCGAAAATTGTTTTATATATTTTCCCCCATCGCTCAATGATTCAAAATAATAAATAAATAAATCTAAATTTTATGCATCTTCGAATATTAATTGACGACCCTCAACTACGACCTTAGATTGTTTTAGTTTCGTTAAGCGTTTACATTGTTATTAATTTATTTGCGTAAAATTCTCATATGGAACCACTATGTATCGTCTCAAGCAGCCAGTCATATCTCTAATTTATTATTTCGAAGAGTTTCTCGGACATACTCTCCCATTATCCCTCCTGCTGGAGAAGCTCCCATGCAAAAATATTTCTAAAACTTCTTCTACCTTCATTAACTAGTCCCAGTGTGTTTCTGGAGGAGTCGAATATTTGACTGACTCGAATTAGTTTTTTCTTGTCGACATTTCTTCATAATAATGCACCGGTCTATTTAACTTGGTGCGAAAAAGAAAATAAAATCGCTCCAATATTTTTGAGAAAAATACGCAGCCGTAAACGTTGGTTATTCTCATCACGAAGCGATTTTATTTTTTCGTATATTTCCTGCGAATACAACGGGTTATCCATTTCGTGGTTTCAAAAGTATAGAACTGGAGTTCGACATCTGTCAAACTAAGTTGTCAAGTCAATTTTTTTTCTTCTCAGATGAAAGTCTGACATGGACGAAAATGGATCGCTTAACTATCACATAACTCATAAAAATTATCAAAACGTACCACGAAAATGGTGATTCTGCCACAGCCACATATTGTGTTTTAAGAGGAGATTATGGTTTACATAATCGTCCAACTACGCAACTAATTGGCAAAATTGTGAAGAAATTTGAAGAGACTAGAGCGGTTACAAATATTGTGAGGCCTGTGCATCATCGTTTCTGCTGTAAGTGAAAGTGTTGCCAAAGATCCGAATGTGTCGATTCCTCGTCGTTCTCAGGAATTAGGACTATCTTGCGTTTCGTTTTGTAGCAGATTGACAAAAAAATACTGCATGTGTCAAAAGTAAAAAAATAAAACGTTCCAAAAATTCTAAGAAGCCTATAAAATTTAAAAATTTCAAAAACAACACAAAATAAAACATACAGATTTCACCTTGTATTACATTCGAAGATGAAGAAAAAACGTAAGGAACTTCGTTCCTAACGGGGGTCCCCCGACCGCATTTTTGTTTGTTTGTAATTTCGGGGGTGTCCGTAGAGGAGTTAAATGTATGACCAATTCTCCAATATTTTGTTCGAACATAGTGACACTGTAGGGCACGTCCTAAAAATACAAAAAATTTATATTTGAGTGCCTCGAAAATTATGTTTTTAATATATCGTAGGTAAAGTTTTTTTTCCTTATGCCAAAAGCTATCGAAAAATCGATGACGAATTGTTGTCCGTACAAATCATTCCACCCTAATGCACATGTCATGATTATTTATAATAATCCATCAGTAGGACAAATAGAGAAGCAAAGCTTAGGAAGGGGCTCGAAAGACGTCTGAGATTAAAAATTAAAAATCGGCCGATTTAAAATTTAGGACAATATTACTTATGCACATACATATGTATGTATGTGTTTACTATATTGATAACTTTAATTTCATATTTTTATTTTACTTGGGCAATGTAAATAAAAAAAAAATTGCAACAGTAATAAATTAATGACAGTTCCAATGTTTTATTTACTTTTTCCAGAACAGAAACAACAAATAAATAATAACAATACACCCACCAAATACATACAAATATACATACAAACAGACATACATACATACATACATATGTATGCAGGCACATAAATCATGTGCTAAATGAAAATGAAATTATATTCAATATATTGAAGGGAAAATGCTGACAAATGATAGAACAAAAATGAAAAATAGCTGTGATAAACACTTCACTAACAACAACACAATTAGCAGGGTTATGAAAGATGAAAATAGCAACAGTTACGGTAGTGCAACAAATGGAATGGCAATTGCAGAAGGTGTGCCAACAACAACAAACACCGATAATCAATATATTGAAGAAACCTCTGATGAACGAATCAGCGCTGGCAGATCGCGATTACTGAGAACCCAGAGCTCTGGTTGTGATTCATCTCTGGTGAGTTGCTGCAGTGACGTCGAAGCAGACGACAGTGATATTGAGAATGCTTTTGAGCACGAAAGCGAAGGAGAAGACGATAATGAAATGTTTTGCGACAGTACAAACGAAAGTGAAGATTGTGAAAGTGAGCGGAGTAATGAAAAGCAAGATGTGGATAAGCTGATAAACAATAATATAGAGGAGGAGGACGATTGTGGTTTATCGAAATTGTACCTGAACGATATTGAAATCGATAGCAAAGAGGAAGAACAAACGGTTACGGAATTGGTGAATGTGGCCGAGAGGGATAAGCTGATGCAAGTGTAAGTTGTTTTTTGAGAATTAAGGAAACGATTTATGCTTGTGCGGACAAAACTGATTTTTTTTATTATTTATTATTATTACATGTGCATAAAGGCAACAAAGCAAAAGTTTGCGTGTGGCATTTGGTGTCATTTTGCGTTTAATATTTCCGCTGGCAAATGGTGTTGTGCAGGGCATAAAGGGAATACGGGATGTGCGCTTTTTAAAAGTTATACGCAGTATTGCTTCCAGCCGCCAGGCCTTAACTAATTTGTTTGCTTTTGCTGCTAACACTATATCTTTGAATTTATCCTCCGTGCAAGGTAATATTTTTATATGTATGCATACATTTTATGTACAAATTGCACATTGTTTTACCATAACATCTTAAGTCGAAGGGGAAAACAATATGACGTTTTCGATCTGTTCATTTCCATTACTAATTGTGTACCATCGGTATTTCAATTTGGGTTTCTATAGGATCCTAATCTTATACTAATTTCTTGGCACACTCAGGGTTTGCGCAAATCAGTTATGTTACGCGGGCTGCCAGGTCATGCGTCCGGCTCACTTGGGTCTTAGAAAAAGGTCCCGTTGTGCTACCCGAATAGGCTGCAGAGAGATATCCCTACATACCCCCCCGCTGGTTACGACCTGAACCAACCCGCTGAACGAATGAAGGAGTCCACCTTATCCAATCCATATTCCGACACCTCCAGCAATCCATTTAGTGTCGGTCTGCCTAAGTAATTTGCTCTCTTGTCAAAGAGAGCCGGGCATTGACAAGAAAGTGTTCGACACTCTCCTCCTCTTCTTCATCTCTGCAGCCTCTGCAGAAATTATTATATGGAAGATTTGGTCGTCTCGCATGTGCTCCCAAGTGACAATGTCCCATTAGAACAGCCACAAGGGTGTGGGGCCTATGCCTCGAAAAGTCCAACAAGGCCACAGTTAAATACTCATACACCCATTAAATACTCATACCTGGGCCATGTGAGCCCCGATGTTCGACAGGTGATCTCATTCGACCACCTTTCCTGCGCAGTTCTTAGCAGCTGTCGTTGTAGTAGCTGCTTGCAACTATTAAGGGGAACACCGATAATTTCGTCCATATCCTCCTCTTGAAGGCGGGTACCGGATCTTGCTAGTTCATCCGCTATTTCATTTCCGGCACCACCGTTGTGTCCAGGTACCCAGCGAAGCTCCAAATCAGAGTGGTCTGAGAGACAAAAATTGCCACACTTTTTCTTTGGGCGAAGTTCATAAAATGTTACCAACCAGCTGTTGGAATAATTTTATAATTCCGGACATCAAAGTTTCACGTTATGCAGACAATAAACGTATTCCAATTGTTGATCATTTTATCGGGCTTTACATTCACAAAATTTGGAAAGACATTTTCTTGATAAGAATGGAGTGATCAATATTTTAAAAGAAGACAAGAAAGACTCATTTGCTTGGGCCACATTTCACGTGGTGGCCATGTCGCACCCAATTTGCTTCGAACCCACGTCATGTCTAATTATATGTCTAATTTTAAGCAGCAGCGCATATCCTTACTGACTACTACAGGACCTCTTCATGACTGACTGTCTATATTTTATCTTATTGATTTACTTCCAGTGTTTTTCTTACTTTATATTCTCTCGCCAACATCCAATTCCAAATCTGGCTTAAGTTTTTTTTTTTAAGACTACTATCTCTCTCTCTCTCTCGAAAAGAGAAACTGCAAACTGCATATGAGAAACAAATATTTTGTTCCAAAACCATGAGTGAATCCAGCTTTAATGGGGGAAATTAGCATCACAAAAATACATATGTGAAGCGCAAAATAGAAATGAACCTAAGGGTAAAATAAGGGTTTCGTTCAGGAGAGCAATTTAAAAGATTTAAATACGTGTATCTTTGGTGTACCATTACTTTCATAACACACGCATATCTCTGGGAGAGAACACTTTTGGGGCATGGGATCGGTCTCATTCGACGCTCAGATGTTGTCCACATCAAAAAAAAAAAAAAAAAGGGATAATGGATTTTTTTACTCTTAGGTCCCTTTCTCTATGCGCTGTCACGCATGTATATTTGGTATTACTGCACATGTGCTAAAATTTTATATTTTAATATAAAAGTTCTCGTTTGTTTTATTGTGCTTGCGTGGTAACTGTTTCTATTTAGTTGGTGATCAATTCGTATATACATATGTATGTTTTGTGTGCCGAGTGAATATTGATTTCACAAACTGACAATTAGTTAAGCCGTCCGATTACTTTAAATATAAATTTTCACTTAAATGTGCTTTGGAAAATGTTGACCATATTATATCGAA
The DNA here is from genome assembly GCA_963662145.1 of Sturmia bella. Classification (NCBI taxonomy): domain Eukaryota; kingdom Metazoa; phylum Arthropoda; class Insecta; order Diptera; family Tachinidae; genus Sturmia; species Sturmia bella. Next base: position 31,677,677 of record OY759168.1, on the reverse strand, counting down.
TTAAGATGTTCTGATGAAACGCCACTGATGTATGTACATATGTACGTTCAGCTTTTTATTTTTCTATTGCTTTACTTATCTTTAGTTTCTCATCGAATCGAACCAATATTAAAGCTACTAAAAATACGCAAGTCTCGTGATGGCATCGAAAGTCTGCCCGACTCACCCACCGAACCATTTGCGACAGAAGTGCTAAATGCGCCCTCTGCCACGAGTACAACGGCACCCATATTTGCGCCCTTACTACGTGAACCCCGCTACTCGTTACCTAATTTTCAATACAGTATCAAAAAACTATCCATAGAAGAATATGAAGCTACGAAATGTTGCTCGCTTAATATTTTAGCTGAGCCACCTGATGGCCAACGCATACGAGCCGATATCGTGTTCATACACGGTCTGCATGGCTCTTTGGCAAACACATGGAAACAGGGTTTGTGGGAAAACGAACGTAGACCAGTTGAATTTCAACGACCACCCAAGCCCCCGGTGCGTCCTCCGAAGCGACCAAGACACTCACGTTCAAATACAGTTCATCCCGCACATCATAAGAAAAGAGCTCGTTTTGCTCATGCTGATGTCCATCAAAGATCTTCGCATGAGAGGGACTCGATCGATGAGGCCGATGAAAATAGGTAAGTAATAAAGTGTAACACTTTGGATTAATTTCCAAAATGAGATTTTTTCGCTGGCTCAAAAATGGAAGCAGCTGTCGCAGAGATTTAAAAATTAACTACCAGTTTATCAATGTCGAATTTGTTCGTTCACTCGTGTAACTGCATTTGAAAGAAAACAGAAATTTTGAAAATTGGTTTTGGTTTGTGCCAGCTGGCGCCCGGACGCACACAAACGCTTTTATTAAGAACCATAACAAGTTTAGTTCTATTATATACTTCTTCTTCTTCTTCTCATTTCCAGCTTTTCTTTTGTATGTGGCGAGCCGAAAGATGTGCAAATATGCGATGGCATCGAATACAGCTTTCCCACCTTCCGCTTACGTATAAATGATAACGGCAGACTTTTGCAAGCCGACTGCAATTCCAAAACCTACGACAACCAAAGTGAACAAACTAATACTGAGACAGCGGAAAATGATAACGGCAAACAGACGGAGAAAACTGTGCATAACAAAACTTTCAAGCCATCACCGAATGATCCAAATTATTCTAAATGCTGGCCGGGCGATTGGTTGCCAATTGATTGTCCTGGTGTGCGAGTGATGGCATTGAACTACACCACCGATCAGCATTTGTGGCGACCACTATGGAAAAAGAAAGAGGCGCGTTCAAATTTAATACAACGTGCCCGCGAAATGACTGAGCTTTTGATCAAGCACCGCGTAGGCTATGGCCATCCCATTATATGGGTGGGGCATTCCAAGGGCGGGTTATTTATAAAACAAATTATTGTGGATGCTTGGGAGAGCGGTCGTCCAGCTGCTGCTCCCTTCTGGCGCTCGGCCAGGGGAGTATTTTTCTATTCTGTGCCGCATCGAGGTTCACATTTGGCCTCAATTAAAGCGCCGCTTTTATTGAGATCTGTTGAGTTAATTGATATAGAAAAGAGTAAGTAATTGTGTGGCTTTTTATTTTGAAAGTATGGCAACTGCATCTGTGTAGGAAAAAAAATGCTGTTTAATTTAAAGAGCATCAAAACATGTTAAAATATTGCCTGTAAAAATGTTAAATAATAAAAATTTTGAGTTGCTGTACTTTAATCATAATAAACGCCGTATTCACATACGCCGACTTTTGTTGATCAACTCTCTTGAATTTGTAGATGAGGAATAAAAGAAGAACGGCAATCAGTGCCGAGTAGAGAAGCAAGCAGCATCGACTTTTTTTAACGACGTAGCCGCTGAAATGCTTGGCTGATCGGCGTCTAAAATTCAGCCGGCTTATCAATCAACTTTTACTTTAAATCAGTGACTCTTTTTCCATATGACTTAATTGTTGCTGATTTTACAGCTACACAAATTATCAACTGCGTTGTACTACCTGTTCATGCATTAGAAATTTAGTACATTACTTTGTAATGTTGTTTGTAACAATGTTGCCAATTTAGAGTTTTTTCTTCAGTGGTAGAGAGTTTTATTACAGTAATACCACTGTTGTTGTTTTAGTTGACGCTTTTTGTTGACTGTGGCCCAAGTTGTTCTTTGAAGACCAAGCTTCTGTGTAAGGCGTCAAATTCAGGTTGATGGATTGTTTTGAATATTTTCTTGAGCAGCAGTCATATTTTCTGCCGATATTGCAGTACGTTGTGGTCCATGCTTGGGCCTCTCAGCTACAGTTCCTCTTTCTTCGAAAGCATTTGTTATGGATCTGACCTCGTTCGTTGGGATGGAAGCAAGATGACAAAAACTAGACTTTATGCGAATGTGTGTACTTTACTATTCACCAGCTGCTTCAGTCTGTCGAGGGCTCTAAAGTTCGCACACAGTCTGCTTCCTTTGTCAGATACAACAAGAAAATTTGTACACACACAGGAATATATAGTATTAAACTATCGGATATAACAAAAAAAAAGGAAATTAGTATTCCACGCGGGTGATATCTGGCGATTTCGCTAGCCAGCAGTACAAGTTTGGTGTCTGCTCTAATCCCTACCCTATCCATGCCTTCTAAGCTGTCACAGAATGGCGCCCAACGTGGGGCCCAATGGAAGTTGGGTCTTCTGTCAGATCAGGGGTCTTCCTCAGAACGAGGTCAGATCCATAACACATTGACTACACGATCTCTACTTCACTGCCACGTCTCTACCACAGAATATTACCAGAAGGGTCACCAGCTCTGCCGGACTACAAAAATTACCAATTTTCTGTCAAATTTCATTTTAAAGTGGCAGCCTTGTGGTGCTCGAGCATCCAGTGAAGGACAGCAAACATGAAAATATTTATATTGCTTTCTCTGTTGGTAGACTCTTTTTTTTTACATTTCATTTTTGGTTAGAAAAACTCGGTGCAAATCTAATGCAAACAAAACAGCTTTCCAAGCACACAAATAATAATTATTTGTATTTAATATTTTATTTGCATTGAGTACATACATCACTAGCTGTACATGGAATATGTTTAAAACTTAAGGTGCGTTTAGACTATGCTAATATTTGTCCAAACACAACAAATAATTGTTTGGGCTAATAGTATGGTTTGTGACAAATGTTTGGGCATGGGTTTAGATCGCACTAATATTTGTTTGAATTTTATTTGCGCAAATAACATAAAATTTTGTGTCAGCCATGTTTGGTACAAATATTTGTGTACCCCTTTACACTATACTAATAATTTTATTTGTCCGGTGTGTATGACTAAAGATCTGTTAAACAATGTTGTCATGTTTATGAAATCCATCTGTCAAACAGTGTCAAATTGTGTTTGTGAAACAATGTGAAAAGTTAAAATGTTTAGTGACAGTGTTATTGGAGATTTATTATTAATAACTGCTGGAGCTATAGCAGTTTCAGAAACCCAGCAAAAAGAAAAAACAAAAGACCCAGAAGAATGTGGGTTCGAGCTTGGGGACGGTTCAATAACTGCTGCATCGTTGTCGTCCATTTTCTTTCAGAAAAATATGCGTTATAATTAAGAATTACGGAAACGCGTTTTTTACTTACCAATCTGTCAAACGAATTGACCAGTATTGCCATTTCAATTTATTTCATTTTTTATATGTTAAGCACTGTCAAAAATAACTGTTGGCAACCCACGTTTCTATAATTATTTGTCGCTGTTTGTTCCGCCAAAAATATTGCGAGAACAAACAAAATATCGAGCCAAATATTTGTTGCGACGTGCTGACAAAGTGTTTACACTATCCAAAGCTTTCTTCACAAACAAACATTTTTGTTAGCCAACAAACAGTCGAAAATTATTTGGAGGCTACCAAATTCGAGTGTTTACACTAGAACAAACAAAATTTTTATGATTTTGCACAAATATTAGCATAGTCTAAACGCACCTTTAGTTTTCAAAGCTTTTCATTCGTGTTTTCTACTTTTTTCGTAAAAATTACAACAACATTTTTTCATTGCTTATGTTTGTTTTTGTGTACACTAACTAGTTGGTCTCATACACTCATGTTGCTACGATTTCCTGTACTGCTCACTTTTGACTGGCCCCCAAACAAATGATATGGCCACTTTACAAAAGTCACTTTTGGGATATCTGTTTAGTCTGTGGTCTCTACTTCACGACAGCCAAATTTGAACTGTCAAGACTAATGTTTACTTGCCAAAATAGCGGTAAAAAAAAGTAGTATACCTTTCCGCCGGTCACCCTGTACAGGGCAACTCATTTAAATTTTGTATGTGTGTGTGTGTGTGTGTATGAGAGTTTTTAAGTTGGAGGAAATTCGCTAAAACTGGTGGACACTGTGTGAACACCGAGGCAACTTTAACAGAGAATTGAAAGAGTTCCTTCAGCAAGAGTTGATCTGTGTGAACGGGGACAAAGGGGCTCGCTCATTAATAAATAAATAGTGGGTGCTTTATTTACCCCCCGATTATGGTTCACAACATCTAAATGTTGTGTTGTAAGATTTACAACACAACTTACAACTCTTTTTGTGATTATGGTTCACAACATCTAGGTGTTGTGTATGTCACAGAGTTGTTTTTCATTTGTAGATCATCTTTCCGCAAAAATACATGCCTGCACACAAAAAACTACCAAGTGAAGCCACACTTCCAGAAAGATGCACGCGTATGTTGCTTTCATTACACATACACAAGCCAAAAACAATAAATTTTGACGTTTCATTGTCAAGTTTTACAACAAAAATACATGGAGTGTTGGATTTAATGTAACACCGCAACTACCGCGTATAAATGCATTGGTAAAAATGAAAAGAATGAAAAACGTTTTTGCTAGAAAAGTACAAACAAAGCCATAAAAATTTATGTTAATATTGATGTTTAATTTGGTTATGATAATGAAAGGACCAAAAAATTATAGATTGCGGTTTAAATCCATTGCAACTACAAAATACAAAATAAAACTGTTTTGTAATCGAAAAATAAATGGGTAATAATTATGTGTATAGATGTATTTTTATTTATATTTTGTTAATAAATTTTAACAATTAATTGTTTTTTTTTTATATTTTTGCAAAACATTTTGTATGCACACTAACAAATTTTATAATTTTTTCGTAATTTAACTGGTAACATCAACAAGACAACACTTCAGTAGGTGTCGTAAGTTTTTGACAACATCTGATTATGTGTTGTAAGATTTTGACAACATTTGCCACAATAGTTGTAAACCATAATCACTTTTCAAAAAATACATACATAAATGAACAAATGTTGTGAACCATAATCGGGGCGTTAATATTGCTTTTTGCTTTGCAGACAATAAATACCTTTTGGATTTGCATCGCCGTTTTGCTGGTCTCTATCATTTGGGTCATTTAAAAATTGAAGTTTTTAGTTTCGTTGAAACTGCTTTGACTTTGATGTCTGTTCTTTATATGCGCATTGTGGGAGTAGATTCGGCAGGTAGTTTCATAAATTACAACAACAAAAAATTGGCTAAAATAATAAATACTGATTTTGTTTTGCAGATCCCGGTATTGGCGATGTGTGCGGCATACGTTTGGATCATCGTGAAATTTGCAAACCGCGCAGTCGTGATTGTATTTTGTATAAACAATTGGTTAATATGATTAACAAAGTTTGTTAAAATTAAATACATATTGGTTTTATTCAAATATCCGTAAGCAAAGACATACAGATAACTTGTTATTTAGTAATGCATAGAAAATTTAAATGAAAACAGAGCTTGTTTATTACAGTTTTGAAAACGAATTTAAAATATTTTATTTTTATTTTTATGAAAATGTATTATGAATGGTTCTGTGTATATTGTAAGAATTGTGATCGATTTAACCGAAATGTGATCCATTGATATTTAAAATAAATTTAAAATTATATACTTACATAAGCTAAAAAAGAAATCGTAATTTGTAAAAAGAAATTTTAAAATTAAAGAATATTGTAACTGAATTTTTTTCTCAGCTTCAGAACTTTTTTCTTTCTTGAACTTATTTCAGATTTAGGCTTCTACTATAATTTTGATCAAGAATACTTACTGTGCATTAACATTTCCAATGAAAAGTTCATTTTATCAGCGTTTAACAAATAAACAACATTATAAAAGATACCGAAATATGTACATGCCTTTTTGTTTTCAATAAAATTTCAATCACTTATTTTACTTTGTTTCACAAACAAGAATGTTTTGTTTGGAAAACTTGGAAATGTAATAGAAAAACATTCGATCAAAAGAATTTATGCTTTTGTTTTGCCATAATTCGGATCCTGTATTTTTTATGTGACCACTGACTTGTCTAAATATTTTATATAAAAATAATGAACAACAATTATCCATTTGTTAGTTTATTTTTATATTATTCGATCTTGAGGTTATTAAATTAATTATTCAAGCTTTACCCCCGATTTTTGACTTGGGATTTAAATACAAAATTAGTAAATTTTCCTTAAAATTTAAGTTGGATTTAAAATAGTTTTCTGTTTTACAGTCTAAAATTATTTTTGGTAATTAATTGTAATAAAAGTACGGCAGCACAATGTAAGTGCCAAAAAATTATCGATAACTCAATAAAAAACTGCTGTTTAAACAAATTTGGAAGCAAGTGAAATTGTAAAAAGTTTAGAAAATAATAAATTTTTTTGTAAAAATTATTAAAATGAGTAGCAAAAGTGATAAAAGGACTCCCAATTTCACTGCCACAGAAGTTGATTACCTTCTGGAAATAATAAAAAATCAAATTATGAAACAAACAAAAAAACATGTGCAGTTTTCATAATTTGCAGAACAAAACCAAACTGTCAAAATCATATGGCAGTACGAAAAACTTAAATCGATTTTAAATCGGCACGGCAGGCCGTTTAAGTTTGAGTTAAATAGAAACAGTTTGACTCAATTTTGTATTTAAATCAAATTTAAATTGAAATGGCATTTAAAATCCAAGTCAAAAATTGGGGGTTACATTTTTAGTTTAAATTTTATAATTATTTTCCTGAAGATGCTAACAAATTGTTGACGAAATATTGAAAATAAATAAATACAATTGCTTGAAATTATTTTTTATAAAAAACTAAGATCTAAAGCTTAAATAATTAATTTAATTATCTGTATTTTAAATACGTATTTCAAATACTGCCCTGCCCTGGTTGAAACAACTTTGATTTTGGTAAAAATCTTCCACATGGCGCAATAAAAAAACTTGTGTTTTTAATTAATTAGAAACTTTGTTTTATTAAAATCTTTTCTTTTTTTTTTTAATTTTTAATTAATATAAATTTCTTTCTTTCGTTACGATTTGAAATATTGTTTTTCTTTCAACTTTTAACACAAACTTACATCTACATAAACTTTACTTGTTCATACTGCCTTAAACAAATAATTGTATTTTTCTGTTAAAAAAGAAGAGCATTATTGTGAAGGACAGGGTTTGAAGGAGATGTAGAAGAAAAAAACAATACTTTAGACTGATATGCCACCATATAAGCTGCATGCACAAGTTTCAAATGCAAAGAAAATTTGGCCAACACGTCACATAAGCACAATTTGAAACATGTGTACGTATACGCAGCGTAATTCCATGCAAATCACACAGTTGGTGCATCACTCATAGGCGTCATACGCAGGTTTGCCGATTCCATCAAAAATGTTACGGTTGTCATACTAGTTATAATTTGATTAAAAGCAAGTATTTAACAGCTTCTTAGATAAAAAAGAAAATACTAAGCAAAATGTATGGCGCTAAAGAATGTATAATTTTTTTTTTTTTTTTTTTTTTTTTGAAATTCGTTGTCATTATTATCAGGCGAATTTTGAAACCACGTTGAAATTAATATGATTATTTATACATATGTATATACGGAAAAGTTCGATAAAATTAAAATGGTAAAAGTAAATGTTAAGAAAAACGCAAGGGTGCCCGGCGTTGTGTTTTAAACGTTGTATTAAAATATGGTGCACAAAGAAATTAAAATTAAAGAAACAAACAACAAAAACACTAAAAATAAATCGGACATTGCTATATAAATAAAGCAAACTTGTCAACAGTTTTGAGAGGTGTGGAATATGATCCAAAAAAGCTTTTTGCTTAACATGATAGAGAAAAATAAAATTGAATGGGCTTTGAATAATTTATTTCGGTGCTGACGACGAGCGTAGCGACTCAGAAACAGTTGGGTGTCCACCGTGCTAAACTTTGTTTTACTTTAATTGTTCAATATTAACCAAAATAGCAGGGTTTTATTAAAAAGAACTTATAAGTCTGTATGAAAGATTTTATCATGTGACTATTATTTTTTTTATTCGTTGACAATCAGTTTAAAGTATTGGGTTTTTCCCCAATAATTTAGATTCTTATTTTATTGTAAACTTTAAGTTAATTTTGATCTTGAAAAATATTGGGTCGTAACCACAGTCAAATACTGAAAACAGTTTTAGTAAAAAAAAGTCTCATTTTAACTATATTCAAAACTCAAATTACTATTGTGTTTAACAGGTTCGCACAAACTATTTGCTTTCCCTGGAATACAAGAAGTATTTACACAGCGGCTTTAGTGAACAAGGATTGAGTTAAGTTTCATTCCTCTGTATGAATAAACACTGAAATTGAGCAAAACTTTTGGGCTTTTTATTTTTTGTGAATTTTTTTAAACTCAGAGTTTAAACTTTTCTAGTATTTTAATTGTTCGAGCCTTAAGGTCACTTGTTTTTTTTTTTTTTCTAAGTATTTATTGATTTTATAAGTGTTTATTGAATTCGATATTCAAAACCAAAAACAATTTTGAAATTGTTATAAAAAAAATTTTTGAAAAAACCACAAAACATTCCTGAAGAATCAAATAAGAACTTAATTATTTATTTGCTTTAAGAGCCAATTGAAATGTAATAGTTCTGGTCCAAAAATGAACCTTTTCAAAAAATGTTTGTTGTATTTTTCAGCTGTCTATACGCCGACGACATTTTTTTTTTTTTGAAAAGGTTCATTTTTGGACCTGAATTAATACATTCCTGAAGAAGATATCCATTGTGATATCGAAATATCGAATTCAATAAACACTTATAAAAAAAAAACAAGTGATCTTAAGGCTCGAACAATTAAAATACTAAACAACAAAGGTCGAAAAATTAGCATCAAAAATATGTTTCAACTTTTCCTTAGGTCTTGTTTCGCACTATGAACGCTTTCTTTCAGAAATTCAGAGTTTGTGTATAAAATGCATGACCGAAACTAATGCAGACAAGCATTTTTACTAATACTGTAGCAAGTATGTAGGTGTCATAATCGATAGGAATCCCGTCATTGTTGAAAAGTGTCATTTTTGATATTTAATGCTGTAGATTTTCACATTGTATGTCGTGAGAAGAAAATCAGTAATTTTTATCAATTACAAAGAAATATGTGCCAAAAGTTTTCTAGAATACTGCAACAAAAAGTACAACGAGATGTTTTAGTAAAAATAAAGTGCTGTGTGAAATATTTCTCACAAACATCCATCTTTTTTAAAGCGCAGATGTTACTTGAAAGCAAGACAGCTTAGAACTCAAAAAATTACTACGAGCTTCCTCAACTATCGCATGTTTATTGCGTTAATTAAATTTTGTATGTGTGAACAGAAAACTAAATTTTTCAATAAATAGAATTCTGACTCAATTAAAACGGTCTAATCTCTGCAAAAACCATTAATACCCTGTTCAGGTAGATATTTTTTATCGAGTCAATATTCTGTTAATTGACTAAATTATTTTAATTGACTAAATTATTTATACAATTTAAGTAATGCAATAACCAGGGTCCAGTTGAAAAAAAAAAATCTGCCTAGACTTTAGTTTTCAAAATTTCAAACTGTTCATATAGAAATGAAAATAAAAAGAACTTGGGAATTCTCAGAGCTTAAGTTACCAGCGTGGTAAATTTTAGCTCCCTAAGGTATGCTAAAGTATTTAAAAGCTCACTATGGCGTTTTAATTTTACTCAATACAAAACTGATGAAAACTTTTGAGTACATGTGATTTGAATTCCTTCTCGAACACATTCATTATGACGTATGTACATAGAACATATATCTGAACTGTTCACTCTAATGCTGTTTGCTAGTCATGAGCATGGTACAACCATGATACAATTAACAAGGTAGCCTCGTCAGCTAAACCGTTAATCAACTGACTACTTTAGGTTGTCAAGAGATTGCGGAGATGAAAGGCAGCCAAAACGAGATAGCTAATCCGCGTAAGCTCAGATGAGAGATGAACAGAGCTTACGCTGATTTGCTATCTCGCTTTCGCTGCCTGCCATCTCTGTATTCTCTTGACAGTTTAATATGGTCAGCTGATTAACGGTTCAGCTGCTAAGGCTACCTTATGAGTTGTATCATGGTCATGAGTGACTAGACAAGCCAACTGAATATATTGTCCCGGATGATTGTTTACTAGTTAGTCTGACAGCTCACTCTTTACAGTGTTGTATTTTAATTGTATTCAATATCCGAAAGAATTTTGTGTTAATGGAGCAATAACCTATTGATTTTCTGTATAGAATATTGCGTTCAATAACGGCCTTTATGGCTGTAATCGTAATAAAGAGATCTATCTGAACACGGCATTATATTGCCTTTTTAATGAAATTAGACATGATAAATATTTATACGTGCGTGTTCTACTTGCAATACTTGCAACACTTGCAGGTTTTCAGAATCGGAGCCCGGTACTCAGGGGGAAGTTATTGAAAGTTTTCAACAACTTGGGTGGCTGAGTGGCATGAGCGTCGCTTTAGAAACATAAGCCTCTCAGCTCAAGGAAGGGTGCTGATCAGTAGTGTGGCGGCTGCGAAACATCTAGTTGTCTAACTCGCTAAAGGTCTCTGATGTTTTCTTTGTCTTCTTTAATTCACATCGATCGTAAAAGTAAACGCATTACAAAATAATATTAAAATAGAAATTTATGAAAGTGTATTATTTTGTTTTATACTCAGAGAAACAAAAGGCGGTATGATAAATTTTTGTGAATGCGATTTTAAGTACGGCCCATACCATGATATTTAACAGAGAAAGAAAATGCAGGTTACTGCTGTCTAGTCGTCTCAACAAGACTGTTTTATTCGTCTAATCCGTCTTAGCAGAAAATTTGCTTTTTGCATTATTACTGTGAAAAATGCTTTAATAACTGGCAACTCTACACTTTATGCATAACACATATTTGTCCTTTTTTTCTTTATCGTACTGTAATATTATAAGCTCTGCTTGTTATCCAAATACAAGTGTAAAACAAGATACAACATAGAAGATTATAAATGATCTTGTTTAAACGTGCAAAGCTACGGATACGCCGTTAATTTTCGCCAAAGCCATTTCCTGGACAAACTTCGTGTAAGAAACTTTACAAAAATTGAATGCGCATATTCTTGGCTATTGCACTAAAACGTAAGATATATATATATATATATATATATATATATATATATATATATATATATATATATATATATATATATATATATATATATATATATATATATATATATAAAACTTTGAATTTTTGATTTATTACTGAATTGTACCAAATATTTTGTAGGAAATTTAATGTTGGTCAATAAAATTTATTTGCAATTAAAAATTTCCATCTTGTTTTAAGAACCCATTCAAATTTAAGCCATAGTCGGAATTAAAATCGTAGTAAACGCCTTTCTCGTTTACAATAATTCTACGGGAAAAAAGAGTAAATAGTTTTTAAACAAATAAATAGGCGTACAAAATGTAATTTTTTAATTCAAAAAGGTATTGCTTTTAATAAAGCCACAAAAAGGGCAAAAGAGGGGGATTACATCACCATGAAAAAGTACGACTTGTGAATGTGTGCTTTGACAGCGTGTCTTAACAGCATTTCATGTCTAATGTGGACTACTTGTTAAGCACATTTGTAAGTTTTGAGGCCCAGAATGCATAATCTTTCGTGTCGTTGAAAATTTGAACATTTGTATTGAAAACGAAAATAATTTTTTTTTGAACTTCTATATAAATTCTGATCTTGCGAGTTACAAAATTAGATCCTTAATGTCACATTGACAGAATTTTTACTTTTAGCGGTGGCCGCCATTTGATCAGTTGACTGATCTTAAGGTGGTTTCAAGTATATAACAGGTTTCCATTCATACTTTTTTTTTTGCTGACTGAAGTTACGATCCAATATACATATACTTATACTCATATTCATAAAAACTATTGAAGTTATATTACACGTTTATTTGACAAATATTCTGTAGAAATACGTCAAATAAGAGCTTCATAAACTTACAATAATTATTATGAATATGGCCTTTAGTATAAAACAAAACAAACATAAATCAGAATACTTAAATTTTAACAAAATAGTTTCTTAAAATCAGCCAAAATACATCAAATTTGTTGTACAAATTTGCCAAAATTCTAAAACTAAATAGTAGTTTTTGTTACACTTATGTATGTAATTTTGTTTCATTTGTTTCATGTGTTTGATAATTGATATTACATTGTAGCAATTTTAATATTAAATACTTGTTGAGTGTTTTTTGTTTTCATTTCATGCTTTTCGCTTATAAAAATGAGGATTAAAACATCTTAATTTAACATTTATCACATCCACTTAAACGACGTTCACAAACAAAACGTGGTCAAAAGTTTTGAATTTTTCCCTTTTAATAAAATTTCTTTCTCTCTTTTATATCCTAAATATGTATACATAATTTTTCTTTCTTTTTTTTCATATATAAATTATTTTCTTTGTTTCTCTTTTTACTTTTAATCTTAATTTGCCTTTAAATATTAAATTTATTAAACTTTCTCCTTCTTCTTTAACTTTAAATTAGGAATTTTGAGTTCATTTTTTTTTTTGAATATCTGCATGAGTAGTAGTGAATGTGGGTGTGGGTGTGACAGTGTGTGTATGAGAGTGGTGGAATTTTAAGTTTTTTTTTTTTGTTTTTGTTTTTGTTTTAAGTAGTTATGAAATATACATACATATTTATAAATTATTAAATAATAAAATTATTTTATTGAACACAATATTGTAGTTGTTTTATTTTAGTTTAGTCTACAAATAAACTTTATACCCAGCAAACATTGCGGCAGGCTTAATGCCGAAACGAAATCAAACGATTTCTCACATGCCAGGCATTTAATATTGACTTGAAAATATAAAGGCTGGAAACGGAGAGAGCAAACTCTTTTCATTATACCTGGTATAGTGCTCGTTTTCTAGAACATTATTTTTCATTATTTCATATAAAGAAATCGAAACGTAAGATTTTATTTATTAATCATTTATTAAAGACGATATACATATACAAAATAGTGGCTGAGTTCACCATAACTGTTGTATCGGGGGCTCATTTCAAACCAAAGCTGTTAAGTAAAGAATAGTAATAATAATCATTACTAGTTAGACTATTTTTTGTTTTAGCGCTAAAATAATCAAGGGCCTATTTCTCACCTTCGAACGTTGTCGTTCGTTCGCAGGTGAGAAATAGGCCCTAATTATAATCAGCCTGATCACGATTGGCGTATTCAAGTAGAAAATGAGACGTTTTGCTGAAAACAATAGAAATGTATGACTATCATCTAATCTATGAAAATTTTCGGTATCGCGCAAGGTGAATTCGTCTTGAAAATAGTACACATATGTACATTCTGTGGTTATAAATTTTCTTCACACCACTTTAAAAATACATAAATATACATATGGGTAAAAAAAATATTGAGAAATACATAAATAAAAATGGTTGCAAACAAACTTTTAGTATTAAAATTATTTTTTTTTGTTGTAAATTATGTGCCATAAAATAAATTTCAGAATAAACATTACAACTCCAAAACAATTTGAGAAGATGGTAGAGTTGATGGAGAAAATCCACGCTCAGATGGAGGGTTTTGCAAAACTTCTCAGAAACTAGATTTAAAAGAGGAATTTAGAAAAATTGGAAAGATCTTAATACATGGAGTCCACCGATACTCAATGCTGAAGGTTGGATGAAGGTATGGGTCTTCCATATAAGTGCAAATTGTGATTTGGTAATGAGTACACCTCAAATTCTGGTCACAATTTCCTTCGCAATGCAATCAGTCCGGCTTCATTGTACTCGTCATTTTCAACAGATGATGAAAATGCAGCAACACTCAATAACATTTTAATTATTATTTCACGGGCTTTAAATGTTTTTCAATAACTGTCTTTATTTGTCCATTTCAACCAGTGCTGCAAGGTTTTCTTTTTTTAGGTTTCACAACATTGTTTTTAGATTTTATCTCTTACAAATTATTAGTTGTCGAATATTTTTCGTGGTACCGAAAAATTCATTAAACGCCTGCGACTTCGCCAACCGTGATCAAGCTGAATGAATATGATGAATTTCGTTTTCCCAAATAATTTTTTATTACTTTAGATTATTTTATATACATATTTATTTTCTTGAGCTAAAGGTATTTTATTCAGATGATTTAATTATTTTTGTCCATATTTCGCTCTCCTTCGGATAGCTTCTTCAGGACAATAATAATGAAAAAAGTTTTGATTCATTTTTTCAAAAATTAATCATTAGTTTTTTGAAAAAACTAATCAAAACTTTTTTCATTATTATTGTCCTGAAGAAGCAATCCGAAGGAGAGGGAAATATCGACAAAAATAATTAAGTAATATTAATAAAAAAAAAACCTTTAGCTCAAGAAAATAACACCCACGTTCATAAAAACTATTGAAGATTTATTACACGTTTATTTGACAAATATTCCGTAGAAATACGTCAAATAAAAACTTAATAAACTTACAATAATTATTATGAATATGGCCTTAAATATATAAAATAAAAAAAGGGGTCGGAAAAACCCCAATAATTACTTTATTATTATGTAAGAAAAGTCAAAAAGATTCAAAGCTAGTCCAAAAGTCTATCTCACTACTTTTAAGTATGATAATAGATTCTTTCTGATTATTTCCCACATATTTTCATTTCACTTCAGTTTATTTGCCATAAATATCGTGAAAAGTGAAAACTAAAAGGCAATTTTATGCGAAATCAGCTTTTTCAGTCACGACGCTACAGAAGTAAATGAGCTTTTCGTATTGAAAATAATTGAAAGGCATCTGCTACCTGCATTTATAGCGGTCATAATGTAACCAAATGTTGCTTTAGAGGCATTGAGTAAAGTTTTTCCTAAGCTCCCAGTCGGACATTGAGTAGTCGACTACTAAAATAGTTAACTTGAAGTTAAATTTTATGGACTAGCTTCAATTTAGCTACAATATATTCGAATTTTTATTCACTTTTTGTGTACTGACTATAACTGACTAACTGAAAAGTAGTGCAGAGTTTATTTAAAATTCATATACAGTATTTATCGGATATAAGAAAATCCACGAAAAAAGTTTCTTATAAGCGTTTCTTCCTTATATACAATTATTTTATATAAGAAACTTATTTCTTATATAAGTAGCTATGGCGAGCTTTTTTACCTTTTTATGTATATACGTAGATGTATGTATGTAAATAAAAAAATAAAACAAATCAAATTTTATTTTATTAACCACTTTAGTAAATAGACATACAAAACTAGACAACTTCAATTTGAAAAAAAAAAAAAATTATATGTAGTAAATACATGTACATATACATATGTACATAATTCATTTTATACTACATATTTATTTATTTATTTACGAGGCAAGAAACAAAAACTTCTCTGAGCACTAAAAGTAAAAAAAAACATTGTTGTTGTTGTAAAACTGTCAGAAAACAGAGTTGTCCATGCAAACTACATAAATTCAGTGTTGCCCTTTAAAGTTTCTTATATAAATTCTTTTTCTATACATTTTGTGGTTTTGGTGTTCAAGAAAAATGTTCTTTTATCAGTTTTTTTCTTATAAGCGTTTTTCTTATATGAAACTTTTTTTGTTAGAAAAAACACTAAAAAGATATGGTGTTTTTGCAAATGTTTCTTATAAGCGTTTTGTTCTTATATGAGATGTTCTTATATCCGATAAGTACTGTAATACTTTACTTAAATTGCTTGTTGTCGCATTCGTTCTTAATGTTGCGATGACTGAGTGAGTATGTCAGCTGCTCAGCAGTCGTGAGATTTAGTGGTTCGATTCCAGCCAGAGGCGCTAACAAAAAAAAAAAAAAAAAAAAAAAAAAAATGGCAGTACAAAACAAAAATAGAATGAAATGTAATTTAATAAAATAAAATATCACCACTGAAAAATATAAAACTAGTCTTGATTTGCACTTTTTTTCTGTGGGCACTAACTTTTAAATAGCTAACCTTAAGTTAGTTGAAAAGTAATGCAGCGTCAGACAATTGACTACTTCTTAGGACATCGTAATGTTAAAATAGTGAGTTGTTTACATTGAGCAGTAATGCAGGCGTCAACTAGTGCCTGTTGTGAAATGGTTGGCTTTAAGTTAATTTAAAGTTAACTTCGTTTCCGGCAGGGCTCTTACTCAAGTATGTGTGTGTGTATGCATGTCCATATGAAAACATCATTTTTAATGTACATTTTTTGCATTTAGCATTCGTTACTCTTTCAAAGCCCGATGGATGTTGAAATTTTAAAAATCATTTGAACAGCCGCAAAGAGGTGCAACTGATGCAAAAACTCAATGATTTAAATTGTCGCAAACAACACAACTGGACCAAAACTGCAAAAATTCGCAAAACAAAAACAATTTCGAAATATAAGCGCTTACGTGGTTTAAGAGTAAACACAAAAGGAAATAATTGTTTTGTTTTTCTTTCTCTTCCGCTGTGTGTCCTTTTAAATTTATTGAAATATTTTCTTTTGTGCTGCCTCCCGTCCAGGCGCGGCTCATGGTATGGCATAAAATAAAGTCTTATTATTGGTAAATCGCATATTAGCGCAATAAATATACTTATCATTTTGGGATACATAAAATAAAACGTCATTTCTTTTTTTAGATCTAATTTTAGTTTGTCTTCAGGATCTGTTTTTTATATGTACATACATATGTGTGTGTTCTGAATGAATAAAAAATATATTCATATGAAAACACACATCAAAAACAGATCGTGAAGATGAACTATAAAATGGTTCGAAATATATATGTAGATAAAAAAAAAAAAGAAATGACGTTTTATGTAATGTATCAAGAGGAGGCAATACAAAAGAAAATATTTGAAATAATTCAGCCCAATCATGAATGATAATTCCGTGAGAGTTTTTTCTCTTTTCCCATTACTCTTATTATGTTGATAAATTCCTTAGGAAATTTTTTTTTTAACCTTCCCTGTTTTAGCCACATCGAAGGGGCAAAGTAGTCGGCGGAGGAAAAAATAGGTATTTTAAAAACGTATGTTTTTTGTTTTTTCCTATAAAAAATTTCGATATTACCAACTTTTATTTATTTTGTTTCTCAGGTAATTTATGATTGGAGGAATTTTTTCTCGAGAAACGTATTTTCCTTAGGAACAAAATTCCTTGAGAATATTCGTGATTGGGCTGATTATTTTTATGATTTGCTTAACCCTGCCGGCAACTCAGTTAACTAGTAATGAATTATAAGCTAACTTTTTTACAACTGGTGGTGGTTGACACTTAGGCCCCGATTATGGTTCACAACATTTGTTCATTTATGTATGTATTTTTTGAAAAGTGATTATAGTTTACAACTATTGTGGCAAGTGTTGTCAAAATCTTACAACACATAATCAGATGTTGTCAAAAACTTACAACACCCACTGAAGTGTTGTCTTGTTGATGTTACCAGTTAAATTACGAAAAAATTATAAAATTTGTTAGTGTGCATACAAAATGTTTTGCAAAAATATAAAAAAAAAAACAATTAATTGTTAAAATTTATTAACAAAATATAAATAAAAATACATCTATACACATAATTATTACCCATTTATTTTTCGATTACAAAACAGTTTTATTTTGTATTTTGTAGTTGCAATGGATTTAAACCGCAATCTATAATTTTTTGGTCCTTCCATTATCATAACCAAATTAAACATCAACATTAACATAAATTTTTATGGCTTTGTTTGTACTTTTCTAGCAAAAACGTTTTTCATTCTTTTCATTTTTACCAATGCATTTCTACGCGGTAGTTGCGGCGTTACATTAAATCCAACACTCCATTGCTTGTATGTTAAAAAATTTAACAACAGCATATTAAAAATTTTGTATGGAAATTTCCATACAAAATTTTTAATATGCTGTTGTTAAATTTTTTAACATACAAGCACATGTCTTTTTGTTGTAAAACTTGACAGTGAAACGTCAAAATTTATTGTTTTTGGCTTGTGTATGTGTAATGAAAGCAACATACGCGTGCATCTTTCTGGAAGTGTGGCTTCACTTGGTAGTTTTTTGTGTGCAGGCATGTATTTTTGCGGAAAATGTGACATACACAACACCTAGATGTTGTGAACCATAATCACAAAAAGAGTTGTAAGTTGTGTTGTAAATCTTACAACACAACATTTAGATGTTGTGAACCATAATCGGGGGGTTAGATTATTTTCAATGGAGATGACTGACTATTTTAACATTACGATGTCCTAGGAGGTAGTCAATTGTCCGACGTTGCATTACTTTTCAACTAAATTAAAGTTAGCTACTTCAAAGTCAGTACCCACAGAAAAAAATGTACAAATCAAGGCTGATTTTACATTTTTCGGTAGTAATATTATATTTTATTAAATTAAATTTCATCATTTTCTTTCTTTTTTTTTTTTTTGTTGTTAGCCTCTGGTGGGAATCGAACCACTAAGCCTCAAGACTGGTGAGCAGCCAACTTAACCCATTCAGCCATCGCAACATTTAAAACGAATGCGGAAATAGGCAATTTAATTCAAGAGTTATTTACCGTGTATGTGTGTATGTTAGTATTTGAATTTTGGGTTAACTCTGCACTACGTTTCGGCTGGCTTAGAGCCAGTACACAAAAAGTGAACTACAAATCGATTGTATTGCAGCTAATTTGAAGCCAGTCCATAACAGTTAACGTAAAGTTAATTATTTTAGTAGTCGACTACTCAATGTCCGACAGGGATGAACTACAAGTCGACTTTATTTGTAGTCGACTACCAATTTGTTGGCAGGGAAGTGAAAGATTGTGCAAAGTATGTGGTGTAACGTGAAGAGTTCAAAGTGTACAGCGCACACACTGCATTTGATGTGAGAGGAGCGCTCCAATGCGTGTGATGTACCTCCGCCTTAAAAATAATAAAGTTTGCGGTAGACGTGGCTCAAAACAAGTTTGTTTTCTTTGAAAACAGGAAGAATCTAATTTAAGATGCAATAATGAAAAATATTTATCAAATGCACTCCAGCTTTCAAAGGTCAACCGGTAGGGATCTAAAATATTTGGTGAATGGCTTTAGTTTGCCATTTTCTGTCAAGATGAGACAATCGAATTTTTGTGTTTATTTGTACTCCTATGTGTGTGTGTGTGTGTGTGTGTGTAGGTATGTATGTCATCTGCCTTGTCTTTATGTACTAACGATTGTATATTTGTGTGGACTAAAAAGGTACTGGGGTTGGTTGAACGTTACATATTTGTCATTTTCAATAATTATGTATTCAATTTTGCTTACTTGGAGATCTGATTGTATGTTCTTTGCTTTTTCATTAGTTTTATTTTACACTTTGTTACTGATTTCTATACAATTATGGCTACGGCTGGTTTACATTTTAGTTTATTGCACTTAAATTCTACAAAAAGAAAAAAACATCATACATTACAAGTATTGATATATTATATATATAAATTATTTACATTATAACATTTCTTTTCCATACAAATTGAATAATACAATCAAGAGGTTCGGATTTTTCTTTTTAAAAAACAAGTGGATGATACCACCCTCACAATGTTCATACACATACATATTTATTTATTGCTCTATCATTTACATTTAGTGGTTTAAAATGTTCTTTAATTTGTAGCAAAATTCTATGAATACTCATGTATGTCGTTTTCTTTTCTACAATAAGTGCAGCATTTGCAATATTATTTTGCAAATCAAGAAGAAAAAAAAAACAACAAAAATTAATAATATTTTCTTGTTTTTTTTTATACTAATTTATGCATTTTGTTTTGTATGAATTTCCTTTTTTTTATTGAAAAGCAAGCGACATTAATTGTATTTTTGTTGGTAAAATATGAAAAGTTTTGTAGAAGAAACAAAAGTCCCGAAATTGAAATGTTTACCCAAACGCAGGGAAGATTATTGAATACTTGAAACTAAAAATGTAGATTAATAAGATTTTAATTAGTTTTTACACCCATAAGCTTTTAAGTAGAACTTAGAGCCAGGCCAGCGATGTCAACCGACATCGTTCGCCTACACAATAACACCGAACAAAAAAACAACAAAGTTTTGAATTTTGTCATTGTTTTACATGTAACTAAGCGAGTGAGTATCGTGGGCGTGGCAGTTAAAAATATTTGTTTTTATGGAGTGGGACAAATTTTATATTTTCGTTACTGAAAAAAATTATTTGATAAAAAAAAAACTTTTTAATACGTAGTTTAATACTTTTTAATACGTAAGCCGAGTTGGGAATATAATTGAAAGTTATAAGAACATCGCCAAATTATTTTTCACTCATATCGTTTTTTTCACATCTTTAATGTGAAGCACATTGGCTGTGATCCCCTACTCCACATTGGGAGTCCACGTGATGCCAATTTGTACGAAAACTGTTCGCCTATTCAAAGTTCGTGCAAATGAGAGAGATTTAGAGAGAGAAATATTCTTGTTGTTTTTGAACAAAACAGCCCGCAATATTTCTTCAAGTTAGTTTAAGCAAATAGTTAAGTAGTCAGCTGTTTTCAATACTAAACAATAAGTTTGTTCGAGGTAATTGCGGGCAAAGTCCGGTTAAATGAGAGTAAGCGAAAAATCCTCTCAAAAAACTAAAAACCTGATCAATTTACCTGGAACATGAAAAATGTTAAAACAGCTGTTTTCTTGTGAAAACGTTGAAGTAGGGACAAATATACAAACATACACATGTATGTACATATATCAATGTTCTTAGACAACAAAGATCAGTGGTAAATTATGTATATGTATGTATGTAATATATGTATATAAATAACCTAATTTCTTCTTAGATTTTCGAACATAGCTGCAATTTTTTATGAATAACATTTCAAAATTTATAAATATTAAACAGCTGGTAAAGTCATTTGAAAGTTTTACCATTTTGTACTTAAAAGAAATACGGGTAAGGTTCGGTCGGTAAAACATATTTTGCACTCTCATGAAGTCTCTCATTTGCCCAATTTACACAATTTCCAACACAAGAAACACTTTTCGGGTAAAATTGGGTGCCCGTGGGATCTCGCGGTAACGTACGTACGAACACCAACATAACAACAATTTTGATGGATTTCAATTAGTATTTTATGTAAAATTGTTTGCAAAGGACTTTAAAGGACTAAATACATCCAGAAAAACATTTCATATTCCCAAATGCTCGTTTCAATTTTCATTTAAGCATCAAAACATACCATACATTCTTTTTCTTTTTTTTAGAATACAACAGGTGGTGGTTGTTAGTGTTACCGTACTTTTTTGTCTATTATTGAAAGAGATTCTTGATTGTTCTCATTTTACCGGATATTTTGCCCAAAAAGTACGGCATCAAACTTATTAATAAAATTGATCATTTACAATCGATCAAAACACAAAAATTGTTGGCGTTTTGTTTATCTGCGGCCATATTCTATAACTCGCTGAAATTAGAGACATCGCTAAAAATCTCTCAACTGAACTGAGCGTTTCTTAGCGATTACTTCACTTTTAAAAACTTTTGTGGGCGAAAATTGGAATTTAGCGCTGTGGCTAAAATATTAATATTTTGTTCCAAGAAAGTCAATCTTTTAGCAACAAATATTTTTTGAAGCTAAAAGTTTGAATTTTTTGAACAAAAAATTAAGATTTTAGCCGCGCTAAAATTCAATTTTCTCTCACCAAAGTTTATACAGGGTCCGTCATCTAACGTTTTTTTTTTTCAACTAGAGCTTATTTCGTGAATGCTAACACTTAGCTCATGTCTGATTTGACAGATAATTAGTTTTATCCTTCCGCTGACCGTATATGGTTGTGTATACGCTTCGCTAAGTGGGCCTGCGATCGCCTTACAATCATCTTGTTTTGGCAAAATCGGCATCTTCGAATGAAGCTCATTTTGATCTTGGCGGGTATGTAAACAAGCAAAATTGTCGCATTTGGGGCACAGAAAATACGCACGCATACATTGAAAAGCTGACGCACCCAAAACGAGTCACTGTTTGGTGAGGATTTTGGTCCACAGTTGGGCCATTTTTCTTCGAAAATGAGCGAGGAGTGGCCGTTACAGTCAATGGCAATCGTTATCGGGCCATGGTGGACGATTTTTGGTTTACAAAAAATTAATGAGGAAGATATTGGCAACATCTGGTTTCAACAGGACGGCGCTACGTGCCACACAGCCGAAGCTACACTCGATGTTTTGCGCCATTTTCAAAAAAAAAAAGTTATTTGGCGGATCCTTTACAAGTACGGTCGTCGCTGAAACTCGCTTAGTTGAGTTTGGAGATTTTTGGCGATGTCTTTAATTTTAACTAGTTACAGAATAGGACCGGTGATTAAGAAAATTTCAGTGAAAAAATGAACAAAAAGCATACAAGTGACAGAAGCCAGACGTTTGTCAGGTATTTTTCTTTGACCAAAAAAAAAATATTAGAAAATGCTATAAAATGTTTAAAAATCCTTTAGTTGATACAAATAAAAAATTAAAAAAGAACAATAAAAAAAGATGAAATAAACACGAAATAGAAAATGTGTCTTTTTGTTCGTCTTAAACTTCAATCAGGTACTTTTTAGATATTTTTACGGTATAATTTTATGGTATGGAAAAAATGAACTCAATCTCGTCTATTTAATATCGGTACATTTTATAAAACTAAAGTTAAAACATTCAATGTTGGAATAAACTTGTTATTAGGAATGTAACAAATATAATAATTTAAAAAAATATTTCATAATTATCAAAAAAAAAAAACAATTAAAAATAAATAAAAATAAATTATTTATAATAAAATAAATTGGTTTGACTATTGCATTTGTATGGATGGAGGAAAAGTTTTCAATAAAATTTTATTAATATGGGTGTGTGTGTGTGTAATCAATGGTTTTCAATTATCTGGCTATTGCAAAATTTGTATTTGTTAGGTTAGGTTTCTATTTGGAAAATATTCTATTAATTCTGTTTTTATAAGTGGTAAATACAAAAGAAAAAAAAAACAATATTAATTTATATTTTACAATAATTATATGATTAGCCTCAACAAATAAAAATCATTTTTATAACTATACTAAAGTTACGAAAAAAAAGAGCTTAAATGTACTTATGTAAAATTTTAATTTTTTAAAAAGAATGTATCCAAAGAAACACAATTTGATTTGAAGTAGTAATCGCCATAAGCTTGCGCTACCGTCACATTGATGCATAATTCATAATTATTGTTGGTTCAATTTTCTTTGATCACATTTAATGCTCATAAAACAGCATTTTCCTAAACATCTGTAAATTAAACGGAATTTCAAAAAAAAAAAAAATAAATAAATAAATAAAAAATCTGCCACTGTTACCCCCGATTTTTGACTTGGGATTTAAATACAAAATTAGTAAATTTTTCTTAAAATTTAAGTTGGATTTAAAATAGCTTTCTGTTTTACAGTCTAAAATTATTTTTGGTAATTAATTGCAATAAAAGTACGGCAGCACAATGTAAGTGTCAAAAAATTATCGATAACTCAATAAAAAACAGCTGTTTAAACAAATTTGGAAGCAAGTGAAATTGTGAAAAGTTTAGAAAATAATAAATTGTTTTGTAAAAATTATTAAAATGAGTAGCAAAAGTGATAAAAGGACTCCCAATTTCACTGCCACAGAAGTTGATTGCCCCTTGGAAATAATAAAAAAATCAAATTATGAAACAAACAAAAAAAAAAAACATGTGCAATTTTCTTCATTTGCAGAACAAAACCAAAATCATATGGCAGTACGAAAAACTTAAATCGATTTTAAATGGGCACTGCTGGCCGTTTAAGTTTGATTTCAATAGCAACTATTTGACTCAATTTTGTATTTAAATCAAATTTAAATTGAAATGGCATTTAAAATCCAAGTCAAAAATTGGGGGTTACACTCTTAGGTGCCATTATTACATTTTTTGAACACACTTATTTCATTCAATTTCAGTTCTGAGGCCGGATTCCGGCATTCGTGAGCGAAAGAATTCATGATCGAATGTTGTGTGTTTGTTGCTTGTTTTGTTTTTACTTTAAATTATTTTCACTATCGAGTTTATTCAATCACGAATGCCGGAATTCGGCCCTTGGTCACATTTTTTTATTGGTGAAAAGATGACTATTATTAGTATGAAATTAGTTGGCTAGTTTCTTCAAAGTTTCTTTGAATACTTCTTTGAAAACAAGACCAGCAACTTTGTTTCTAGGTTGTTAAGTAAACCTTGTTTTGGAAAAAAATATCAATCTTATTGATTGTTTAACATGGAGATTTTCAAGAAAAAATATTTTTCCTGAAGTTAAACTTTAAACAAGTCATTACGAAATTAAAATTTACTGGATTAACTGTGATAATAAAATATAATATTAATAAAACATAATGTACAATAGAGTAAAAGAACTTGTTCATCAAATGGAGTGGTTTATATCAAGCATTTTTTTTTTTTTAATATTTTTAATAGAGTGATTTCGTTCGTAAATGAATTATTACGGTGTCTCGTGGGAAACATGTGACGTAAAACTTTTTGATCTATCAATTGTTCCAAGAACTCAGTGCCACACAATACTTTTTATGAAAACACAAACAGAAAATATCATCATTGTTGTAGAAATCTTTAGTTGAGTGATATTCCAAATCGATTTGATAGTTACAAGCAGGGACCGGAAATATGCGTTATTTTTCAATTTTTGAAGAAATAAATCATACATAAATGGACATTGTAGAAAACTTTTAATTACACCATCATGATTTTTTGGCGAAATGCATCGAAGATTGCATGATTTTTAAATTTTTGATTTTTATTTTAACAATCAAAAATGAGAGTTATTTTTGATTTTTATATTTTTAAATGAAAAATAAAAGTTATGTTTGATTTTTATATTTTTAAATGAAAAATAGAAGTTTATTTGGTTTAATAAATGAACATTGAAAAATAGAAGTTATTTTTGATTTTTATATTTTTATATCAATAATAAAAATCAATTCAAAACTCTTATTTACTTGTTGATGCCGTATGTATTGTAATATGCTGCCTCATTCAAATTTCTATATGAATATACTATATTATGTGACTTATTCATTATCAGCTATAAAAACATGAATGCATAGAAATAACTTATAAGTTTTGGCTGCCATTCAAGTCAGTGTTAAGAGGTCGTTTTCAGGTCGTTGTTCAATTTTACCATCATAATTGATTTTAAATGTTCCTCCGATAAATTATATCTCAAATCTCCCAATATTAATCTGAGTGCTAAAAATTACCTTTCTACACTGACTTGAGTGGCAGGTACAGACTGAACAACTAAAGCTAATTTTCGAAGCCATGGAAACACAAATTTTTTGCTCTCCCAATATTCCAATAAATTAACAGAAGTATCGAAACGCCTTTCTTTGTAATTGTCTATTTCAAAATAAGCTTTACGGACATATTACCTATGTCATGGATTTTGAATTGATTTTTATTAAAATTAAATTGATTTTTGTTAAAATCGAATATAACTTTCATTTTTCATTTAAAAATATAAAAATCAAAAATAACTTTTATTTTTCATTTAAAAAAATAAATATCAAAAATAACTCTTATTTTCTATCTAAAAATATAAAAATCAAAAATAACTTTTATTTTTCATTTAAAAAATCAAAAATAACTTCTATTTTTCATTTAAAAATATAAAAATCAAAAATAACTTTTATTTTTCATTTAAAAAAATAAAAATCAAAAATAATTTTGATTTTTTTGATAAAAGTCATAAGAGTTACGGTCCCTGGTTACAAGTAGTTACTATCAGGTCTGTCACAGAAATCAAGTAAACAAAAGTTTAATTGACAGCACGCAGCGATTTAAATATTTTATTTAGCATCCGTAAAAATGATGGATGATGGATTCTACATGACTGGGCGTCAAGCCTTTTTATATACAGATCAAATCTGCTTATGTTCGCTTCTGTTTAAAGTGCACTGTGCGAAAAAATACTACAAGTTTTACTCAATAGTGTTGTGGTAATAAGAAAACAAAAAAAAAAAACACTCGATATAAAACCTCTCACATAAAATAAACTAAATATAATTTTGCTGATTCAAGGATTATTTTCTTATCCAAATAAATAATTCTTATAAAATATATAAAAATATTAAACATTTATGAAATGTTACCTTATGGAATGTTGTATTTTTTCTATTTTCTATTTTTTTTTTTTTTTTTTTTTTTAATTTATCACTGTATTTCGAGATTTGTTTTTGTTGCCTTGTTGTGTATTTTAAAATAAAAAATAAAAATAGCTTTCCTGTTTTTGTTCTTTAAACCAGACATTAATTTGAGGAATGTTCCCGTTCGTGCTCTTTTCTTTATATCATTTGTTAAGCCTGTAAATTTCAACCATTTGGATCCATATTGGGAAACTTGTGTTTTGTGTCTAAGCTACAGGAGGCTGTTGCATAAGGAGATTTTGATTGTGACCAGGACCGCAGCAGTTTGGAATTAGTTTGAATTGCTGCTGTTGGGGCGGTTAGAGGATCTGCGACAGGAACAATATATGATAAATCGCTTTTTTGCTGGTAATTCGTTGTGGCTTGAAACTTTGCAGACTGGGTTTGTTGTTCGTTGTCGTTTGCACAGGAATTTCGTAAGTTTGTAGACTTTTTGGATTTTCCCTTCTTATTGTTATTATTGTGATTTTTTAATTTGAATATAGAAGTTTTTGATGGGAGTGTGTTTTTTGAAGTTGTGGGATTTGTGGAGGAGAACTGGCCTGCATTGTAATGCTGTAAGTAAATAAATGGATCTTTAAAATGTGTGTTGTATGTAGATTTACTACTTCGATTTTCAAATAGCTGAAATATTCGAAATTTTTAAAAGAAAAAGTCGCATTCGTCTTTTAAATTTAAAAATACTGGTTGAGCGGGTTTTTCAAAGTGAAATTAACCAGTGACGTTGTTCACGACAGCCTCAAATTAGCTTGATAACTGGGCTAAGAAATAAATTTACAAGCGTGAAAATCGAGAGTTTGTCAAACATTTTACTTTTTTGTTTGTGAACTTTTGATCAGAGCAGACGTGTCTTTTGTGATGTTAAGTCGTAATAGGTGAAAGCGTGCTTTTTTTTAAGTGGTTTATTTAAACAAATATTCCAGGTTTATTAAACGTTTATTTGGCAAATTATGTATAGATATTTGCCAAATGAGATCTTAACAAACATGATACATATATTTTTAAAAATAAGTCCGCCAAAGAAAACATTCGTATTGTCGTGGTTATTTTTTTTAAAGTTTCTTTTTTTGTTTTTTTTTTTTTTGTACTGTCGAACGGTTTGCAATACTGAAGAGGTCTCGTTAAAAGTTGTTAACTGGATAGTGTCGAAGGTATATTCACCGGACACTAAACAGACAAATTAGCAACATTTAATACTGACTTATTTAGATTTGCAAAAATAAATGATCTGTTTTTATGTTATAATTTTTGTGCTTAATCAAACGTTCACGTTAACTCCCTATTTTCGTTTTTCCACCCACCAATCCCTTTTTCCTATTTTCCCCAGTTCCAGTACAATGCAATGCATATATAGGGATCATCCCCTGAGTACTGGTCCCAGTCTAAAACAAAAAAATTGTTCAAATTGGAACTACATATGTATTTTGATTCCAGAAGAATTGTAGTACGCAAGTGTAAATATTTTCTTATGCCAATTTCGTTTCTACACAAAATTACGCATTTATTTCGCACTTCTTTTTTTTCTTATTTTTTTTTTTTTTTTTGCTAAAGTGGCATTTTAGCAAAAAAAAAAAAAAAGATTTAAAATTTTAGTGAAACTAAAGTTACGCTGAGACTACCAAGTATTAGAAGACAAATAACGAGACCGCTGCCCTCTTCTTTTGCGCAAGCTTGTGGATACAAACAACTAAAAATGCATACACATGCATATGGACACATCAACAAAAAAGAACGAAAACAAAAGTCGATGAAAATGGAGTAATAACATTAAATTTCACAAGAGT
Organism: Sturmia bella; assembly: GCA_963662145.1. Classification (NCBI taxonomy): domain Eukaryota; kingdom Metazoa; phylum Arthropoda; class Insecta; order Diptera; family Tachinidae; genus Sturmia; species Sturmia bella. Next base: position 31,649,345 of record OY759168.1, on the reverse strand, counting down.
ATATTTTAAGTTTACGTTTGAACAAGAAACAGAAACAAAATTTACAGCAAACAATCATTTGGTCTTACAAAGACTTCGCGAGAACAAAAACAAGCCAACACAATTTTGTTACAAATTTTATTTGTACTCGTTCAGCAAATAAAACAATAAAATATGCTGTTGTGAAATTTAATGTTTTTACATTTCTTTCTATGTATGTAGTATATGCATTTTTAATTATTGATATCTCCTAAATAACTCTAAAGGAAAAGTAGAGGTCCCGCATTAAAAAAAAAAAAAAATAAACAAACAAAAGCTTAAATGTCCCCATAACCATGAATAATAAAAGAAAATTATAAAACAATATCCTTCAGCAAGTTGGTTGCCATAAGGAATTAAAAATGTTGTCCTAGTTTATTCAAATTTGCAAAGCAGTAAAATAAATGAAATTTTCCTATCACATACAAACTATTGTTCCATATGGGTGTTTCCATGGTTACGCACGTGACATTTGTACACGTTTAATTGTTTTGAATATTATAAAAATATAAATGGGTTGGAATTTTTGAATGGAATTTTGCCATTGTTACATTTAATGTGATGAGTTCCTTCCAAAAAGTATATATATTGGAAAATTGATCACTGGGTACCCAAGTTCCATGCGATCAAAGTTGACTTACGCACGTGACAAAAAACGTAAGTGCCTTTTAAAGCAGCATGAAATATTGCAAAAGTAGGCGAATTGTAGAAGATATTTATTTCGGAAAAAATGTTTTTATAAAGGTTATTAATGGACCTTTATAATCATGGTTTGTTCAAAAACAAGTGTGCATGGGTTGGCTAAGAAAAAAAAATTTTTTGATTACGCACGTTACATTACGCACGTGACACTTTTTACCTTCAAACATATTTTTGTAATTTAACATATATTTTCAGAAGTTTTTACCATCAATTAAAATTATTATAAGTTAAAATTTTTTTTTTTACATAATAAAATGTCAATAGCTTTTTTTTTCAATTTTCTGTGCTTAAAAAAATTGTGCGAGCGTTTTGATTTTTTAACTAACGGTGGACGATTTCGTGGAAATATCCATGTAGAGATTTCTTAGAGTTGCAAATATTTACGGCTGCCATCAAAAACTTACCTCTCCGTTGAGTTTGAAACCGTTTTTGAGCACTTCCGCCGTCACATCAGTCTCGGATGTGGGCGTTGGAGTTGAAGCCGTTTGTTCTTCGGCCAGAAGACAAATGCCATCAATCGATGTGGAATGTTTAGGAAAATTACCATGGAACTGTTTAGATTTATTGGAATTGGCAGTGCTACAACTGCCATTACTATTACTACTGCTACTTAAACTATTGCTGCGACGTGAGCTAAAACTGCTATTCATACTTTCAACTGGTGCTAAAGTCAAAGCTATTGAATTTGGCGGTGTTTGCACACTGGCTGCAAATATTGAGGAACTTTGTTTCTGTGCTATGGCCACACTGTGGGGTTGCATTGATTTGAAGGGTATGAAAAATGGTTTCGTTGCCGCCATGGCTTGGCCAGCACCACCAGCACAATTGCCGTCCGCAGCGCTGGCAACTTTTGTTGCTTTTTTATGTGGGCTGGTCCTGCACAGCGGCATCGATGACAAATTGTGTTCACTGCCCATATCGTATTCACTTATTATCGAAGAAGTGTTGGTGTGCTCAAGATTATCTAAGGTTTGACGAGTGACATCTCCATTTCCATTGGGCAATTGGGTGGTTTCATATTTGGAATGTTCACTGGGCATGAGATTAATTCTTCTACTCGCTACTTTGGGTATAAGGTTTTGCATTTCGTGACAGTCCGGTGGCATAGTGTTAGAACTTAAGCCGCCGGCACTGCCTCCTGGCAAACCAGCATTACTCAGATTTCCAAAATGTATATCGGTGGGAGTGGACAAGTGAGTGGGTCCTTGTTGGCGAGACTTGAAACGTTTTCTTTGGAACATGATTAGAATGGCAAATCCAAAAATACAAACAATTGACAATAAGGAGCCAATAGCAATGCCACTGTACACCTGAGATGATGAGCCCGAGCTTTCAATCTCCAAAGAACGATGATTAATGTTGCGCAAATCTATTGAAATGGGGGCACCAACGCCAGTTTCCCCCACCACTCTGACCGAAATATTTATCTTAGCCGACTCGGATATGTTCGGAAACTGGAAATATATATAAATTGCAAAGGAAAATTTGTTTTTTACAAGAACTTTTAAGAAATGTTAAGCCGTTTTCTCACCTTATAATAACAAATTGTACAATCTAATACATTAGCCTCATGTGTTACGTTTCCCAAGGTCCATAGAATGTTGTAGTGATGAATTTTACCATTTGGCTGTAACGGCGGTTCCCAATTCAGTTTTAAGCCATTTTGTCTTGTTACTTTTTGATTGCTAATGGTGCCGGGAGGATCTTGTAAAGTCACCACATTCATTTGACCGTAGAAAATACTGGTATCACAGCTGGAGAAATGAAAGCTATAATGGGTGTTTGGATGAAGGTTTGTTATTTCGATTTCGGTATGAACAATTGAGTGATGTTCGCATTTCCGTTTTTCCTCGATAATATGGGGAAAATGAATTTGGCGATAACACACTTGGACACACGACTCATTGAAACCATCTTGGAAATGAAAGACAAGCATGCGGGACTCTATGGTAGTTAAGTGATAGGGTATAGCTATAACATCGCCCGTGTCATTAACAATCTGTGAGTAAAAAGGTGTCATGTTATATACACATGTAATTCGAATTTGTTTAGGTGGCATAAAAACTCTCACCGATTTCCATTGCACGTAACGAAAATCTTGGGCCAAATTTTCGTTCTCTGAGGTAATCAATAAAACTCTTAACTTTAAACGAGTGAAATGGTTGAGCATCAGGCCCGTTACATTTGCACTTAGAACCAAATTGAAAATATTCTCTTCACCATCCACCACATTCGAAATGGTGGCATCATTGTCACTGTAGCTGGACATGGCGTTTTTCAAAATCTTTTTTGACTCAGTGGCATTTAAAGCTTCGATGTTTCTCAATTTGTGATAAATATCATCCACATTTAGATTGACTATTTGAACGGTGCCCATAAGAGGATGTGTGATTGAGCGCTGGGGATCTGGGTTGCTGCTGTTGATCGAAAATTGTATGATGAAATATTTTTTTGTATTCAAAGCAATTAAGGACCAAGTGACAAAAGTGTTGTTGCCCAGCTGGACTACACGTAAGGGTACTGTAAGGAGAAAAAATATTTAATAAAGATTTATATTCCATGAAAAAACTACTATTCATCGTCATCTAAAATCAAAAAAGCCTTAAGGGCAAAACAAAGACATTCACGGCCCATTTTATTTCTATCTATAAGCTAAAATAAACGAAATTAATTTGCTACTTTTTATTAAAATTAATATATTAATTCAATAGCAGCTCCTATGGACTTTTTTCTAACCAACACAAAACTTCGAAACATTTTTCTTGTCTGCCGAAGCGCACAAATTTTTCGCCAGGAATCGAACCTGCGACTTGGCGAACTCTTAATGGGGTACTCTACCAATTCATTCATCGAGACGCTCATATTAGCATTGTATGTTCCGAAATTCGATGATCTTTTTAATTAAATAATAATAATAAGATCAACTTCCAACTGATCCAACAACCCATTTGACGATGTCGTTGCTTTTGAGTATTTTCAGCTTTGTCAGCTTGTGGGTCAATTGTACAAGATTTTTCGTCGCGCTCTCAAGCCGAATAAGGACATTTTCTAAAGACATTGGAGCATTGTTTGCTGAGCCAGTTGGCCCAAATATATATTACAGCTCTGAGAGAGCTATGGCGAGCAAAATCATTAGCCATGCGTATTCTGCTTGTAAAAAATAAACCATTTCGATGCAACAATTTTATTATTTGCCTGACATCTTGAACGCTACATACGTCCTCCCCCCTGGGAACAGGTGAGGGTTCTGAGTAGATTCCAGCTTTTGGCGTTTTACGCTCGGGGTATATACGCTAGAGTGGGTCGATTTAATTAATAATCGATACTGTGCCATTGATTTTTCTATCGGTTTGGACATGAAGAAAAAAAAACATTTTCCAGGATTATGGTTTAAATTATTTTTGTATTTTTACATGTCAGTCTCCTAAGGGGGTGTGGTACGAAGTCGCTGGGCTTAAAAATGAATATTGGAGTGCAAAAATTAAAGGTTCTTGGTCATACATTTGGGACCTCACAATCTCATAAATGACTCGTTTTAAGTTTATTAAATTTTTTATTTGTTTATTTATTACTTTTCATATATTTTTGATGAACATCGAAACATTCCTGAAGAAGATATCCATTGTGATATCGAAATATTGAATTCAATAAACACTTATAAAAAAACAAGTGACCTTAAGGCTCAAACAATTAAAATACTATTACTTTCCATTCTCAAACTAATATCAGTCGTCCATGATTTTATAATATATTTTTCTCTCTGTGTAGATCTTTTTCAAAGAGAAGAAAATTTTAAAGATTTCAAATAACTTACAGCCTTGTGTACAACATTGCACCGGTTGGCTTCTGAGCGTGCTCAACATACTTTGTTGCGTCGGATTATTGCCCATAATAATTTCGGAGGTTGGCATTAGGCCGCGAGTTATCAGTTCAAAAGGTCTAATGTACGGCAAATCGTTGTCAATGATGATATACGAAGTGTTGAGTTTCATGGGGGAGTACGGCGTTGTCCAACGAAATGGATTATTCTGTATTATGTGCACTATAAAAAGAGACTGAGAAGAAAAATTTTATTTACTTGGTTTTAATTTATGTGGAAGAAAATGTTTGCGAATCATTTAGTCAATTCTGAGTATATATTGCAATATTTTTATAACTGAAAGCACATCAAACCCGTGCAGTTTAAGTGCAACGATTATCCTGTAATGGCTTGATGTTTAGTCGAAATGGAGAGTTGTGACCAGCCATAGTGTGTTGTATTTTATATGTGCCGCTAAATGCAAGAAACTGTTTGATTACTTCAATTTGAATGTCTGTCTCACGATGTCGAACGTTTAAATAAGCACACTAATTGACCGTGATGTATCGGAATTCATTAGTGTATATGGTAGATAAAATGTATTAATTCAGATCCAAAAATATACCTATCAAATGTTTTCTGTCTTTTTCAGCTGTCTATATGCCGCCGACATTTCGTTTCAAGTCTAATAATGAGTTGATTAGCACCAAGGAAATGTCAGCGGCATACAGACAGCTGAAAAAGACAGAAAACATTTGATGGGTCTATTTTTGGATCTGAATTAATACATTTTACCTGGCTGTCAAAGCAAATAAATAATTAAGTTCATATTTGGCAGATAAATTTTTCAAAAAAAAAAAAAAAATGGGTTTTTTAATCATTCCCTCAAGCTCTGCTTGATGACTTTTCTCCAAATGATATTGCGTATTTATCGTTAATGTGAATGAAACAAAGGGTGTTTTTTTCGGTGTATAGAACTTTAAATTGCAATAAAACAACGATGGATTGACATGAATTGTATTTATCTGAAAGATAATCTTGTATCATTACGTTTTATATGTATATGATTTCTGGCATATGACCGCCACGGCTGGCACGGATGTAGTCCAATCTGGACGTCCAATTTTCGATTACTTTTTCCAAAATTTGTGGCCGTATATCGACAATAACACGGCGAATGTTGACTTGCAAATGGTCAAGCGTTTGTGGCTTATCCGCATAGACCAATGACTTTACATAGCCCCACAGAAAGTAGTCCAGCGGTGTTAAATCACAAGATCTTGGAGGCCAATTCACAGGACCAAAACCTGAAATTAGGCGGTCACCAAACGTGTCTTTCAATAAATCGATTGTGGCACAAGCTGTGTGACATGTTGCGCCGTCTTGTTGAAACCACATCTCCTGGACATTATGGTTATTCAATTCAGGAATGAGAAAGTTAGTTATCATGGCTCTATACCAATCACCATTGACTGTAACGTTCTGGCCATCATCGTTTTTGAAGAAGTACGGACCGAAGATTCCACCAGCCCATAAATCGCACCAAACAGCCAGTTTTTCTGGATGTAACGGTGTTTCGACATACATTTAAGGATTAGCTTCACTCCAAATACGGCTAGGACCCAAGTGAGCCGGTTTAGGACCGGCGGACCGCGTAACATAACAAATACGGCAGTTTTGTTTGTTGACGTAGCCATTCAACCAGAAGTGCGCTTCATCGCTAGACAAAAAAAATGGACGTAGTGCGCGATACGTATTCCGCACAGAACCATTATTTTCGAAATAAAACGCTTGCACTATTTGCAAGCGTTGTTCAGCAATGAGTCTGTTCACGATGAATTGTCAAACCAAACTGAGAATAAATCACTTGACAGCTGTCAAAACGGTCGCCATCTTGAACAGTAATGCCAGCTTAAAGTTCTATAGATAGAAAAAAAACACCCTTTACAAGACACATCTCCTAAGCTGACTTGGTGAGAGAATATAAAATGGATTCCAATCAACAGAAATTTACAGCGATAAAGTGTTGAGTTGATCAACAAAATTAAATATAAACAGTCAGTAATATAGAGCTTAGGCGATAGGACGGCCAAGCGCTGTTGCTTAAAAATAGTATACAATTAGCCATGACCTGGGTTCGAAGCAAATCTGAGCGATGTGGTGATCGTGAAACAGCTATTGTGTGTACGCCAGCCAGTAAGTCTTCAAGTTCACTTTTCTTGCCTTCTTTAAAAATGTTGATCACTCCAATTTTATCACAAAAAAAAACGTTCTCAATGTGAAAGAAGTAAAACTCGAACTAGAAAGCCCGATAAAATTGTTAACAATTGTGAATAGTATAGTTCGACTATAAATTTAAAATTAAAAGGTTTTCTTTTCCAATTTCAGCTCCAAGATGAAGAAAATAGAAAACAATCAATAGCAGAATAAAGATTGGCACACATAAATAGTGCAATTTCTAGAATTTTTCCACAAGCCTTTTATATTTATAATTATAATTTTATCCACCTTTTCATTGGCAGTGCTTCGTTTTCTTCAGTACTTTGAGATTTTGACTTCTTATTCAATTTTAAGGTTTTATTATCAGCCAATAACTACAACACAATGTCTAAAATAGGGTTAAATTGTCTTACATAATACCAAATATTTGCTCCAAATTATCGGTAAATCATAATATTGCCAACAAGCATAAGAATTTGGAATTTTTCTCTGCCATCCCTGAGTTCATCTGGTGTTCGTCATCGTCAAATAGAAAAAGGATGATATTTTTTTTTTGTTTGCCAAATTTAGACGAATGCCGACATCGTGAGACAGGCACTATATATACATGAATACTTTCGTACGGATGTCAGCAAAACTTATGACATCACGAAAATTGAGTAACAAAGATTTGACCAGTGCCACTCTGGCTAAGAAATTAGCTAATTTTTCAATGGATATTCTGTGTAGCAATACGTTGTTTTATTTGCAACTGTTTTGAAGAATTTCGGTGAGCAAATGGAGCAACGTTGCAATGCAGAATAAATGTATGCTTTAAAATTTGTATAATTAATAAAATGCGTTAGTAAGCAGTAAGTGCGCTTAAATACTATTTATACTTACCACCGAACTCTCGTTTTCAAACGTCACATTAACCGAACTGAAGGTATGAGCAAAACATCTGATATTTTTCAAAGGATTCGTTTTGACATCACCCCGGTTTCTGGGGCGTATTTCACCGGCTGTATAAACTTCACCCGCAATGTTACGAGCAAAACACTGATAAATACCACTCTCTTCGGGATCGAAGGACTCGATGTGCAATTCATTGCCATTTATGTAACGCGTTATGGAACTATTGAATAAGAAACCATTGTGGTACCACGTTATAGAGGGTCGGGGATTTCCTGTCACCAAACACTGATAAACAATTGATGAGGCCACAATGCCCTCGTACATGGGAAGTTCTACTGAGACTAGGGGAGGCTTGGTAACAATAATGTGGAATGTCTGAAAAAGTAATTTAGTTTTAACAGAAATCGAAAGTGAATAGAAAATTGTTATTTACCTGATTGCCGTAGATGGTGTCGCATGTATAATAGCCTTCATATTCTTCAATACTGCTACGTATGTGATACTCCTTACTGTTATTTGATAACTTCACCCACGGCGTGCCGCTGGACTGCTGGAACCACCATTCAATGGGCACTTCGTCCGTTAGAGTACAACAGGTTAAATTTAAATCACCATTTAGGGGAACATATAATGTGGTATTTTGTAAATGAGGTATTAGTTGTCCATTAGGAGGTTTTTGTTCATCACTGATTTCCACAACTTTTAAATTCATAAAAAATTGTCGATGCTGCTTAACGGCGTACTGGTTGTGGGCAACACACCTGCAAGTTTAAAAGAAACGGGTTTAGAGAAGTTAAAACTCATAGACAAATGTTTGCTTTACACTCCAAAGGCAGCAAAGCACAATTTCAGGAACGCAGCTGGAACGAACGACGAACATTTGTTGTCAAAAATAAAACACATTGGTGTATGTGTGAAAATAGCTCTGTTTCTTTACTATACTTTGGGATCCCGTGGGCTCCCAAATTGCACGAAAAGCGTTCCCGTACTTTTAAAATTGGGCAAATGAGAGTATTTGTGAGAGCTCAATTTAATATTTGATTTTTCGACTCCTTTTTTTATATGCAAAAAACATATGTATACACTTATGTATAATAAAAAAGACCTTCAGCTCAAAAAAATTATTATACAAAATTATTGAAATAAGTTTATGTTTAACGGGCTATCGATTTAGTGGTTTTAAAACGGCCGGTCTGACAAGGCTGTCAGCTGTTCAGAAGTTCCATTTGTTTAATGGAAGCTTTGTCATTTACGCATATGGATCGCGTTAAAACCAAAGGATGTGCAAACCTAGTCAAAACTTACTTATAATGGGGATGGTTTTTAGCACCATAGAGCAGCAGGCTTTGTTTATAATCAAACTGTTCGAAAAGTCATTAATCATTGATTTTTCAAACAGTGTCCTTTTCAGTGATGCAGATCATTTCTAATTTGGCATTGGTGTTAAGAGAACAAAAAAAAATCATAAATAAGGCTGGGGAATACCCAGGAAAGATTGCGAAAAAGCCTTTGCAATCAGAAAATGTAACTGCTTAGTGATTATTATAATTTGGTGTCGTTGTCAGCGAAATCTTTGGGAGTGAACCACCTTAATGCGTGTAATATTTAGAATTTTCTTTGATAGCGAGTAATAGACAAACCTTTAATGCCATTCAGCCTGATCACGGTTGGCGTATTCTAGTAGAAAATGAGACGTTTTTCAAAAATGGTACTAAAATCGCTGAAAACGACAGAAATGTATGACTAGCATTTAACCTATTACAATTTTGGGTATCGCGCAAGGCGAACTCGTCTTGAAAATAGTACACATACATTCTGTTGTTATAAATTTTGCTCCCACCATTTTAAAAGAACATACTACATAAAAATATAAATAAATAAATAGATATCTGTTTGTTTCAAACACACCGTAATCATTAAAATTAGTTTTTTGTTGTAAATTATGTGCAATACAATAAAATTCAGAATAAAAATTACAACTCCAAATTAATTTGAGAAGATGGTAGAGTTGATGGAGAAAATCCACAGTCAGGTGGAAGGTTTTGCAAAACTTCTCAGAAACTAGATTTAAAAGAGGAATGGAGCAAAATTGGGGAAGATCTTAATACATTGGGTCCACCGATACTCAATGCTGAAGGTTGGATGAAGGTATGGATCTTCTATATAAGTGCAAATTGTGATTTGGTAAATTCTGGTCACAATTTCCTACGCAATGCAATCAATCCGGCTTCATTGTACTCGTCATTTTCAAGAGATGATGAAAATGCAGCAACACTCAATAGCATTTTATTTATTATTTTACGGGCTTTAAATGTTTTTCAATAATGAAAATTACCGCCGAACAACTGTTTTTATTTGTCCATTTCAACCAGTGCTGCAAAGTTTTTTTTAGGTTTCACAACATTGTTTTTAGATTTTATCTATTACAAATTATTAGTTGTCGAACCGAAAAATTCATTAAACGCCTGCGACGTTGACAGCTGGTGAACTGCGACTTCGCTAAGCGAGATCAGGCCGATTATATACAATAACCCACGGCTACACACCCCACCGAAAATTGCCACATTTTTGTAGGATTAAGTGGGCAAAGCATTAAAACGATTACATTTATTTATTTATTCATTATTACATAAATATATTTAATTATTTTTTTCCGAAGGAAAGAAGTTGTCAATTCGTTTATTGTTTGTAGGGTTCCGTAAGCATAGAGTGAAAATGGAACCCTATTACTGAGACTTCGTTGTCCTTCCGTCCATCGCAGAAGCCATTCTCCCAACAGTTAGAGCTAGAGAGCTGACATTTTCACAGAACATCTGGCTCCCCGCCTACTATGACAATAAATACTAAAAACAAGAAAAACTTAAAAGCTAAAGGGAGTCCCCAAACAAGAAACTATAAAAATTAGCTATAATTTGTGAATCATAAGAGAAAGAGACTTGAAATTTGTGCAGAATGTGTGATGACAATATTAAATACCAAAAACAACAAGATGTTAAAATCTAAAGAGTGCTCCCATACAAAAAACTAAAATTAGCTGTAACTCTCGAATCGTAAGAGATAGAGACTAGAAGTTAGCCCAGGATATGCAGTTGCCAGTCCCATACAACAACATATACTAAAAATAATAAAAAGTAAAAATCTAAATGTTGCCGTGTATATGGCGACTGCCTGTAGTACTTTTGAACCCTAAGCAATAGACAATTGAGACTTTCACAGTATGTGTAGTTGCGAGGTCTCGACAACAATTATTAAAAATAAAAGAAATAAAAAAATAAGTGTTACACTACTCACAGGATTACTTTTGAATTGTAAGAGATAGAGAGCTGAACTTTTCAGTGGATATATAGTTCGCAGAACTTTTAAAGCATTAAATATCAAAAATAAAAATTTAATAGTTTAAAAATCAGCTACACAGGAAGAAAGCTGGTTCTAAATTTACACACATAACACACAAGTGCACTTAAAACAAGCCGAGTGGGGATTATTAAGGAGAATTAATCCTATTATGGCTCAAAGTGAGTACAAAATTCTTGTATAAATTTATAAGTAGCACTTGTGTGTGATTATTAAGTATTAAATTTTTTATATTTTTTTAATTGCTTTGATAGCTGAACTGCTAGAGGGGCTGGACTGGGAGCATTTAGGTTCCAGGTTCAAATCGACAAAGAGACAAAATAATTTATAAATTATTATTAAATTAAGCAGAATATTTCAGGCACGAATTTGGAATTGAATAGGCGTCAAATCACACTCAAAAAAGATACAATCCTTCTGCACTAAATCAATCCCAAACGGTGTCAAAAGTATGACGCACCAACGCTCTTAAGTCAAATACCGCATGCTTGTTTTTAGGTACATATGTATTTTAGCTATATTCAATCCGAAATCTGGATTGAATGTGGGTAAAAGTGAGTATTTAGCGTTTGAAAAATCCGTACTTAAAACAAGCACAGATCTCAGTAAAGCCTACATATTTTCAATAGGATTGGCATAAAACTTTATTATAATACCTTGTTCATACATGCATTTCTAATTGAGATAATATTCAGTTTATTGACATAATATTTTTTGCGTTCATACATACAAATATTGCGCTAACTCAATTAGTATCTGACAGCTGAAAAAAAGTTGTGAGAAAGAAAAAGTGAAAAATATTTTCAAATAAGAAAAATGGAAGAAAAACTGCCTTTTATTAAAAAGATTTTAGTGTTGTACAATAAAAATATGGAACTTGTACAAGTAGTGCGTTCATGTTATGACTCCAAAGCGGCAATAATAAAAAGAAAGAGAAATAAAAATTTGGAAATGCTGCAATGTTTTTATTTTTATTGTATTTATTTTTATTTTTTATTATTTTGTTTTGCTTTTGTTTACATTTATCACGTCATTCATTTCGCATTGTATACTTTTGCTTATTAAACACATCTTTTACAGTGTTGTGTTCCATCTTTTTCTTAATATTCAAAGCAATATAGAGTTTATTGAGCAATAACTTTATTGACTTTTTCTATGGAATATTGAGCTCAATAATGGACTTTATTGCGATTACCTCAATAAAGGCGCATGTATGAACATGGCATAAGACGAAATAAATTCTAGAAAATTAAGTAAAGGTAATTGAAAGCAAATTCCTACAATTATACAGCGTCTGCAGTTACAAATTTAAAAATAAATCGTTTGCAGCAACTTCGAAATCTTTTTTTGTTCTTTTTTTATCTTGTTTATTTAAAAGAATGAGTATCTGTTTCTGAGAGGATAAGAAACGTCGTGAAAACAAAATATATGCTCTCTCACGACCACATTTCTCAGCCAGCTTATATGACGATCTGTATGAAAAGCTTCGTTCAGCTGCAGTTCTATTTTATCATTTACTCGATCTACTGATTTTCTTAACAACCTCTTTAGTAATAAGATATTTGATAAAACAAAACTTTGTTCATTAAATTATTCGAAATATCTCTAAGTTATCTCTCTCCATATACATATGTAATTACAAGTAAGTATAAATCTGCACACATAAATACATAAAATGCTTTAATGTTTTTTACAGGTATTAATATCATCATTCATGTAATAGGGTAATTAATGGTTGATGCCATTTAATGGTTTTCGAGGCAACCGTTTGTGTAAAACATGCATGTAATTGCAACAATTATCAGTGGTAACCAACTGAAAAAGAGCTCTTTACTTAAGTGTAAATAAGAAATTTTGAAATAATTATATTAATAAAAACAAGTAAACAAAGTTTTTAATTAATAAAATAAAACGCGATTACTAAAAATCATTTAGTTAAGCCACAAAAAAGAAACAAATAAAAATGACAAAGAAAAAGCGCTCATGAGCAATAATTCATAATATTCAGTTTGAATTTAGAATAATAAAAAAACTCACCTGTATTTGCCAGCATTTTGTGGTTTTATCTGTCGTAAAACCAAACTGCCATTGTTTAGCGTTAAAAAACTGTAAAATAATAAATCACAAAATATATTATATACTATACATAAAATTAATGCAGAATTTAACAGCCATCAGTCATACACATTTATCGAAGGAACCCATTTTTATCTCCAAATAGAATGAACTTTTTATTGATTGAAAAAAAAAACAGAAATTTCACTTCGATTCAATGTCATCGACGTTGATCTCTACTCGCCTGTTTTCATTGAAAATTTTCGATAACGATACATTTCCATAAAACCAGGTTATATTCGCAGGTGGAATACTCAAAATGGGGCAATTTAATGTGAATGACAAACCACACCATGCAGTCAAATTTATATTAGCAGGACGGCGTTTAAGAACTGCAAAGAATAACATTACAAGAACAATAAAAGTATTAAAAGTAACAAAAGTAAAGAAAAATTATAAAAAAGTTTTTATGAAATTATGAGTTATTATATATATTTTTTTTCCAATCTTAAAATATATACTACTTGTCAAAGAATATGGCGACGCAATACATTCACATTGAGCAAATCGTTAAGCTGTCGGAAAATTGAAGAAAAAACAAAATGCAAGTAAGAAACAGCATTTGACATTTTTATCGGAAACTAGAAGAGAATCATTTAAATTTAAAAATTCCCAATAATTCTTTTTCCAAGTCAATTTTTTTTTGGAACGAAGTTCCTTAACGCGGCTTGCTGGTAGTGCAAATTAGTAGAAATCGTCACGAAAGCGTGTGAGCTGTTTATATGTATTGGTGTATCTGTCGGCAAACAATTGTGTAGGTGTCTCCGCTGCTGTCAACGGAGACACCTACCAATAAATATTAATTAGTTGTGAAAACGGATACTGTCAGTTGATAGATGTCGCTAAAGTAAAGTATGTCACAATAAAAAACAGCAATATTGAAAAATTTTCTTCGTTTTGTAGCAGATTGATAAAAAATACTGCATGTGTCAAAAGTAAAAAAAATTAAACGTTCCAAAAATTTTAAGAAGCATATAAAATTAAAAAATTTCATAAACAACACAAAACAAAACATACAGATTTCCTAACGGGGATCCCCCGACCGCATTTCTTTTTTATTTACATATTTCTATGCCACGCTCTTTAATATATCGAAATATGCAAAGAACTCAACTGAGAGTTTGACGTCTATAATAAAATAATGACAAGTTACAATGTGCAGCAAATGATGGGTCACGATTTCAATGCAGTTGGAAAGGAATCCTAAAGACACAAAAGATTAGAAGAATTTTGGCTACTTTCAGTTCAAAAAACAAATTTATCGACTCTGAAATCTGGAAATCTTTCTTCTTAAATTACACTGTGCAGCAAATGCTGTATCATCGAGCCGAGGATAACCTCAACGACTTCAATACAGTTTGAAATAAGCCCTTGAAAAATAACACTTTAGAGGAAGTTTGGTTAAATTGGTTTCAAACACAAGATTACGACTCTGAAACCATTTTGTCTTGAGGTAATATTCAAAATATTTCTGTTTAATCAACAATGAAAAAAATCAGTTTTTAATCAATATCAATTAAGTAAAGAAAAGTAAAATTCTTATGGGCAACCGACTGTTTCTGGGAAGCTATAAACATTTTTCTTTTCATTACTTAATTGATATTGATTAAAAAGCGCCAATCCTAGGGCTGAACTTGAGCCTGAAAAAGTAATTTAATATAAATGTATTACAATATCATAGTTCAATGAAATTAAAATTTCAGTAAAATGTTAAAAAAAAAAAAAAAAATTTGTGCTTTTGTATAATTTCCACATGATTTATAATCAATAATTCGTCATGTTAATTTCACATTGCCGTGTTTTTCGGATGAATTAAAAAAAATACTATTTCAACTCATAATGAAAACATAATAAGTACCAAACACAGCTATTTTTATAGCAAATTGCAATTTTGTTTTGCATTGAAACAAACTTTTATTCCATCATAAATTCTAACCCGATTAAACATTGAATTCCACTCGAACGACTCAAAAACGTAAACACTTTCATATTTACATTGAGTACTCTAAAACGTGACCAAGGTCTAAAAGCTCTAAAGGCCGTGATACACTATCCTACTCAATCGTACGATTCATTCACTGAAAATTGCTACCTAAATCTGTCAGAATTGTGTCCTACTTTAGTAAACATTTTCGAAAAGGCCACTCTAATCGCATAGAAAAAAATAGTTTTTTAAATTTTTCAAAATTTTGAAATTTTTAAAAATATTTTTCTCCAGTGGTGCCCCTTTCACGCATTTCTGTACTTAAAATATAAGTGAAATCTTATTGTACAGGAAATGGAAATAAATTAATAAAATAAAATAAAAAAATAAAGATTAGCAAAATCAGACAGACTTGGCTTTAGTATGATGGCACCAATTGCCGTAAAATGAAAAAAGTGTGCTGCCAGATGCTTACAAATTTTGTATGCGAACCCGGTGGTGGTTATACCATGGAGGAGAAAATCCCTTAGCCCGGCCAAAGGCCGGTTGTCTACAACAAACTTTGCATACCTTTGAAAAAATTTATTGAATTAAATGTTAAAAATATGATTTTGGATAGTTGGAATCGATTATGAATTCGCGATTTTACGTTCTGTGCAAAAACTTTCGTCTGTCAGCGTCTGTTTTACCAACATTCTCACATTTTTCTTAGTAAATTCCGCAACTTGAGCTTCGAATTATTAATAAACTAAAAGCCTCCGGCAGACTTTGACTTCAGTTTTGGGAGGTCCACGACGCCCTCTACAAGCCCATACAACTCATTTCTTTCACAGCCTGGCTCCTTATTCTAAAGATTCCCTTCTTTTTCTCAAAATCTCAAATAAAAAAAATTTATTTAGTTTTGTAGCGAACTATATGATTTACAATTGTTAATAATTTAATTTAATTAATAAAATTTTTTATAAAAAATAATTTGAAACAATTATATTTATTTATAAATAAAAATAATTGTTTCAAAGTATTTTTTATAAAAAGTAAAGATCTAAAGCTTGAATAATTAATTTAATAATCTCAAGATCAAATAATATATAAAAATAAATTGTTAATAATTTTATGGGGCATTCTGTTTCAATTTTTACTTCCTCAAGATTGAGAAAAAAATCATTCTCAATTTTGAGGAAGTAAAAATTGAACCAGGAGGCCCGATAAAACTATTAACAATTAAAAAATATTTTGTTAAAATCTTACCAGGGTATTCCACCAGAATGCTTTCCGATATAACGGCAGTTTCATTGGCATTAATTTTGCAGCGATAATGGCCACTGACTTTCTCGTCGGCTGGTATGCGCAGAGTCCCATTGCGATAAAGATAAAAGTTATTTTGTTTTTTATACTTGATGATGTTGTCGTTGAAAAACCACGTGTAAAAATAATTTGTTTCATCTGTATAGAAAAAAATATTTATTATATTATATAAAATAAAATGTAATATTACTGCTAGTTCATCGGTATTGAACCTGCTCGTTTTGTGTGAAAGAACGAATGAGTTCGATATCGATAAATTTGCATTGAAGCCTCGTCAACTCTTCTGTACATGATTTGTCATAATAAATTGGTTTATTTAATTTTTTTTTTTTTGGATCCCAAGTACGACTTGCTAAAAAAATAACTTACTTTGGTAATAGGATTCAGTTATGGTTGCTTTGCACTCGAGATAGTGGGGTTTGTGTGGATGCGCTATTATCAGTCTTGTAACGGAGGGACTCTCGATTTGTAGAAATGGTCTTTCATTAATTGGATTGGCATTAACTGCAAAGAGACATGAAGAGAATAATGTAAAATTAGAGCAAATATTAAAAAAAAAATTAAATTTATTTAAAATACCAGCTTTAAAAAATTTGTTTTCAATATTTAAAAATAAAAAGTGTTAGTGCTTAGTCGCTGCTGGAAATTTGTCAAATATGGAGTTTGTTCATTAGTTGCGAAATCGCAGCTGAAGTATTTATTACACTCAGAATATTTTTGCAATAACTGACCGTAGTTTATTCTAGAAGTAATCAGTGCAGTTTATTTTTAAATGACAAAACGTTTAAAAAATAATGGAATTTAAGTTTCAACTCATTTGTACAGTTACTTGAAAAACTAACTACAGATAAATACACTGAAAAAACAATTCAATCCATTTGTACTTAAATCAATCCCAAGCGGTGTCAGAAGTTTGGTAAGTACGGATTTCCTTAAATCAAGTACGTTGCGCTTGTTTTAAGTATGGATTTTTCAAGTGCTAAAGACTTAATTTTAGACATATTCAATCCAAGTTTCGTATTGAATATAGCTCAAATCCGGGATTAAAAAGAAGAAGGCTGTTCTTGATTTAAGAACATTGGTACTTATCGTACTTCTGCCACCGATTGGGATTGATTTAAGTACGGAAGTATTGTATTTATTTTGAGTGTTAGGATTGAGGCGATGTTTCTGAAGTCTATTTAATCCCAAATTCGTATCTGAAATATTCTGCTCTACTTTCTTAATTTAATAATAATTTATAAATAATTTTGTCTCTTTGCCGATTTGAAACAGGAACCTGACTAATGCCAGTTCAGCCACTCTACCAATTCAGCCATCAGAGCAATTAAAAAATATAAACAAAATTCAGTACTTATACAAACACACACAAGTGCTGAGTTCAAATATTCTCAAAAATTTCGTACTCATTTTAAACCTTACCAGGATTGATGATCTTTAATAATCCCGATTGATCTTGTTTTAAGAACACTATTGTGTTATGCATACTTAAATTTTCAAGTCTACTTCGTATTAAAATCAAGTAGGAAAAATTTAAATTTAGAACGCGATTTTTCTTTCTGTGTACGGATTTTCACTGACAGTTAATAATGACATTAGTAACTTATGTTACACATACATGACGGAACCAAGCTATTAATATGTATATACATACATATTTGTAATTTGCTATCTACATACATATGTAGCTGGCAAATTGATTTTCGTAGCCGTCATCTGGCAACACCACTGCTGTCTCTTTACGTTTTATTGCTCGACTTCATCTTTATTTAGATTGCAACTTTGATCAAATAATAAATTAAACAGTAAAACATCGAATGTATGTATGTGCATATAAAAGTGCACGTTCTAACTTTTTCTGGTATTATCTGCTGATTATCAAACTCCGTTGTGAAAACGAACGCACAAAGTACACAGAGATGAAACGCGACCAGAACGAGGTAGCAAGTCAGCACAAAGCTCTGTACGTCTCGTTTTCACAATCGCTCGAGAACTTGTAGTCAAAACAAAACAAAAAGCATTTTCTACAGAAAAAGTGGTGTTTTTTTTTTATTATAAATTTATGAATGTTTAAAAAGTATAGTAAATGTTTTTTTATAATATAAAACTTTATAGTATTCACTGTTTATAATGTGCTAAACAATATTTAATTATGTTTTATTTCGTAACTTTAAGGACAGTGTTTTAATTTTACTTTGTAGTGGTGGTTTTGTGAGGAGAAAATACATGCTCTTCGTAATCAATTTCCAAACACTCAAATATGTACATATTATCAAATCCTAAAGGTTAAATTATTCCTGACTTTGCCATAAGGCCATACCATAACCATAGCCATAACCATAATATTTTTGTCTGGCAACAATTAGTGCCGCCATAGCCGTAAACAGCTGTTTATGTTTTATTTTTATAATTTCAATAGTGCAGTAGTAGAAGCACAACAAATACATGTATATATTTTGCAATCAGCTGTTTATGGTTATGGCAGAAAACCAAAATTCAATTGGTATCTATGGTTATGGTTATGGCTATGGCATTATGTTAAGTCAGCACTGTTCATTTACAGTGCTGCCCATAAAGTTGGTTCGACCAGCTGTTTTATATGGTTATGGTTAAGTCGGGACTAATTTAACCTTAAGTCAAAGAGGATTTTTAGTTGATCACTTTTTACCAATTTTTTACTTTTAATTTACTTTAAATTATTAAATTTTTGCTATTTCGGTGGTGGTTGTTCATAAAAAGGTGTTATTTTTTGTTTTATTTACATTTGTTTTTCGTAAAAAATGCATACTATAGCCTATCTCTTTACACAATCTGTCTAGAAGTTGATTTGAGCCATTTTCAAATGTCACTTTTAACATCTCTGTGTACTCTGTGACGAACGCTAGTGAAATTTTTCTTAGTCTTAGAGAAACACAAGTGTAAGAAATTTATAAACTGAATTTATTTTATGTGAAATTAATTGATTGAAATTATAGATTAAAGCGTTATTGAAGTTAAGCTGAAATCTGTGTTTGATTTGCTAAGCCGTTCACCGTCCAACAGTTCCGGTTATTGGGATGGCTGAGTAGATACGGCAGCTGCTTTCAAGTCCGAATCTCAGCAGAGGCTTTGCAGTAAATTGGCGAATTGAAAAAGGAGACAATACGGGTAAAAAATAATAGTTAAATAAAATGAAGTAAAAAAATCACCACCTAAGAAAAACAAAAAGTTGATTACACATTAATTCGTTGGCAGTTAGAATAAAGAGAATATCATTGTTTTCACCGATTGGGCTCCGTAGATTTTTCAACATTTAAATTCAAATGAAGTAATAAGTAAATTTAAATGAAAAATAAGTAGGACGGTTCTTAAATGAAGTTTCATTTATTTTAAAGAGTGTTTTCAGTTTATTTTACTGACAAAGTTTTCTGAGTGTAGCAATGTAATTAAATCAACCCAAAATCAGTTACTTTGCTTCTTGAATGTGAATATTACTGCCTTTTAAACGAAACTGGGCATTAAAAAAAATATATGCATATACATATGTATACACACTTGTACTTACATATGTATGTATGTGTATTTATAACTAGTTTGTTTTATCCGTTTAGACATTAAAAAAAAATAAATAAATAAATAAAAATAGAGATAGAGATAAAAGCATTGACAAGATTAAGTAGCAGTAATTTATAATGCATTCAAGCACAAGAGTGCTATAATTTTGTGCAAGACTAGGTTTATCAATTATATATTTTCGAAACAAAAATATAGATATGAATATTAAAAAATGGTTGAGCCCAACAAGATTCAAAGTAGTGGTGTACGACAGCAATCGCTTTTAAGCTACGCCAAACAAAATAAGGTAAATTATCTGAACCGATTGAGCTATATACACATTTGTATGTAAGTTAAACGTATGTACAGACTCTTGTAAAGGGTATTTAAGATTCGGCCCAGCCCAATATGGCATACGAGTTCTCATTGGGTTTTATTCAAAATATTTTCTGTTGTTACACCCTCAAATTCAATGTCTTACTGGCAATAGTTTGATTATTTTTTGTGTGATTTGTTTATCTCTTGACTAATGGCGTTAATTTAGCATTTTTTTTTTTTTTTGCATACTTGTTTGGTCGTCAAATTACGCATATTTGTTTCATTTTGCTTATGATATGTCGGCGAGAGGAGGGGAGTCTACAGCACAACCTTTACTGGCCACAAACATCTCTTACTGTTTGAGTTTTTTTTTGCAAAACGTTGTGCTTGTGGCGCTTAAAAATAAACTGGATATTTATTACAGCGTTTTTCTTTCACATGATGTGCCAGTGCTAATTGCGCAATAGTGATAACAAAATTTTATGCAACACAAAAAACGTTGATAGAAAAACTTAAAACAAATATACTCGCACATGCATACATACATACACAGAAAGAAAAATCGCGTTCTAAATTTAAATTTTTCCTACTTGATTTTAGTACGAAGTAGACTTGAAAATTTAAGTACACATAACACAAAAGTGTTCTTAAAACAAGATCAATCGGGACTATTAAAGGGAATCAACCCTGGTAAGGTTTAAAATGAGTACGAAATTCTTGAGAATATTTGAACTCAGCACTTGTGTGTGTTTGTATAAGTACTGAATTTTGTTTAAATTTTTTAATTGCTCTGATGGCTGAATTGGTAGAGTGGCTGAACTGGCATTAGTCAGCTTCCGGTTTCAAATCGGCAAAGAGACAAAATTATTTATAAATTATTATTAAATTAAGAAAGTAGAGCAGAATATTTCAGATACGAATTTGGGATTAAATAGACTTCAGAAACATCGCCTCAATCCTCACACTTAAAATAAATACAATACTTCCGTACTTAAATCAATCCCAAATGGTGGCAGAAGTACGATAAGTACCAATGTTCTTAAAACAAGAACAGCGTTCTTAATTTTTTTAATCACGGATTTGAGCTGTATTCAATCCGAAACTTGGATTGAATATGTCTAAAATTAAGTCCTTAGCGCTTGAAACAAGCTCATACTTAAAACAAGCTCAACGTACTTGATTTAAGGAAATCCGTACTTACCAAACCTCTGACAAGGCTTGGGATTGATTTAAGTACAAATGGATTGAATTGTTTTTTCAGTGTATACATTTATGTACTCATACATAAATTGAGAAGGAAATCATTAAAGAAATAAATAAATGTTAATTTGACTTCATAGTCCAAGTTTATGATATACAAATTATTAATTACATTATCAGGCCTTTAGTTCAAATTTTCTTCCTCGGAATTGGAGAAGATTTTTTTTTGTGGTAAGCTGTTGTGCAGTGTACAACACTTTCAAAGAAGATAGGAAAAATAAAGTACAAAACTTATGGGCTGGGAAGCATACCATGACGCCCCCACGAGGATCATCTGCACCCATATTACTTTGAACTCAGGTCATGATTAATTGCATACTGTTTTTAAGCAGCAGCGCCTGGCCATTTCAGTAATGGGGTATCGTTTTTACTCTGTGAGTACGGAACCCTAAAAACACCAGTGCGTTTCATCTGGGTGGCTCATTTGAAATAAAAATCATGCCTTACAAAAGCGCAATCGAAGCGTTTGCATTTGGAGACTGTTTTAAAAAATTGCTTCCCATTAAGCAGTATTATTTGCTGGGTAGATGCAATCTATATTCATACATACATGCAGTGTTGGGCAAAATACATGCTCTAATGTATTTAAAATACAAAATACATAAACGTTGTGTATTTAAAATACAAAATACAAATAATTTTTTTCCATGTATTTAAAATACAAAATACTGCATTCCAAAAGCAAGTATTTGAAATACAAAATACAGTGTAACAAAAATATGTATTTAAAATACAAGATGCTTTTAATCAAAAAACTTTTTCTTTTCTTTTATAAACACCAGTTTTTCAAAAGTGATATCAGACAAACAATCTCTTGATGGCGAATAAAGAAAACCACCAAACGACAAAATATTAATGATTTTTTATTCAAAAACGATACAATTAAAAAACGTTTCACCAATTGCTATATAATTACATATATGTATACAGCCCATCCAAGTCAACATTTGATTGATATTATTTTCTCTTGTTTTAGATTAAAACGTCGAACGCTGTTTTTCTTTGTATTCTTTTTTTCATTATTTAACTTTCTGACAGCTTGGCGACTTTCTCAATGTATGTATGTATGTGCATTCAATTGCGGTTACCTTACACAGGTACTTTGGTAATTAAATTATGGTATTGCTATTTTTCGGAAATAATACAGTAGCAAAATTTTCGGATTTTAGTTGATGTAGGAATGGAATAATTTTTAGTGCATATTTTTTAACATAAATTTAAAATGTATTTTGAGAGCACGAGTATTTGAAATACAAAATACTCAAGCGCTTAGTATTTAAAATACAAAATAGAAATACATTCATGAGACGTATTTAAAATACAAATACGTATTTTGTATTTCAAATACATGTATTTCAAATACTGCCCAACCCTGCATACATGTAATGTAGTCCAACTTTGCGAGTGCCGAGAACATTTTTGTTCTCGTTCCCTGCTTGCAACTGCTAGAACCAGGCGTCTTTCCCCTCTTTATTTATTTTTGGCATAGAGCAAATATTAATAAAATACTTGTTAAATCTAATTTATTTTGTAACAATAAAAGTAACTGAAGGTACTCGTATCTCACACGGTTCCCCATTTATGGAAATAAGTTTTTACGCTGGACTTAACTTTTTATGCAATATTGAAGGTGATTTTGTTAAGCAGTGTAATTAATGCTTTACATTCTAAATTTTCATTAGATATGACGGATTCTGTTTTTCACTCATAAAGATGAGTAAAATATTTTTTTCTTATTTAGAATCCTCACGCACTATAACTCATTTACATGTTTTTTTGCCTTTGCCTCTGCCTCTGCCTGTGCCTTTGCATGTATGTATGTATGTATGTATGTATATCGTTTATAATGTTTCTGGAGACAAGGCTCAAACCAAAGAAAATTTGCTCTAAATAAGTTAAATATTAAGAGAGAACAGAAATATATTTTCAATGAATGTCAGTTGCGTGCAACGAATGAAATGCTTTATAAAATATAAATTTTATTTTTAGTGTTAACATAATAATTGTATTAACAAATACTCGTATTATTTTTATATCATTTTTTCTTTAATTTATTGCTTTGCTCTTCTAAAATTATTATTTATATAAATTGTTGTTATAATTTCATAATTTATTATAACGGCTTCAGTTATTTAATGGCGCCAAGTGGATTTTTTTTTCTGTTTTGTCTGAATTTCTTTACAGCACAAATTCTAGCAGAGAGTAGACGAGACCTCCTACTATTCTGTGGAATATCAATTTTTATTCGTGGGTAATTTGTTAAGAAATTAATATGCAATACTTGTTAATAGTTTTTTCTTTCTACATTTTATTTCATATTACTTCTCCTCCTTGTTTTTGTTGCTGTTTTCTCAAGGAGAAAAATTTCACATTTGAGCAATCACACATGGCCTGCTAATGACGCCAAATTCTATGAATTTAAGTATGGATGGATAATTGCTAAATGAATGTTTTAGTTTAAGTGATTACTTATAACGAAGTCACATACATATGTATGTATGTATATGTGTACGTCTTATAATATTTTATGTATAGTTAGAAGAAAACTAGTATGTAGCAGTTATTTGTGTGCAATAAAACTTTTTTGTTATATACATTGGTTCGATTTGTATGCAGAAAAATTTGTCGATATTGCGCCATGGATTTTCCAATAAATTTTGGCGTGAAAAAAAACTCAGTACGACATACCAAAAAACTCATTTTCGTGGCGTCCGATCTTTTAAATTTTTGTATGGGAGCCCTTGAGGGGTTGTGGTATGGAGTCAGTTTGTTCGCAGAAAAAAAATTGGAGAAAAAAAAATAACTGAGGATTGGGCACACAGTTGACTCGTCCTTGTTGAAACTTAATGTGATGGGGGCAAACCTTCATTTTCGAGTCGCCCAAGTTTATATGAAAAAACATTTGAAGATATTGTGCCATCAGGCGCGGATCCGGGGGGGTGGGGGGAAAGGGATAATCCCCCCTCCCACAAATTATGAATATATATATATATATATATATATTTATTTCGCTAATAATCGATTTACCAATAATAAGACTTTATTTTATGCTATACAAAATTACCCCCCCCCCCTCCCCCACCCACAAGCTTTAGCTGTATCCGCGTGCCTAAGTGCCATCAATAGCCTCTGGCATAAAAAAAGCTTTTACTAGTATTTAAAAAAAATCATAATTTTCCAGGCGTCCGATTTTTAGTTTAACTTAACATTCACCTCCTCTGCGAGCACCCTCAACTGTTTTCCTCAATAATTTTGCTCTGGGAGAAACATCTGTCACGTGAGAAAATACTCGCACATTTACAACCAGCCTGTGCCTGTAAAATAAAGTCGCAATATTCAGAATAAATTAAGTGAAGACTTGGAAAAAATTAGTGACAGGTGATTGAATTTTAAGGGCTGATATTGAATGTGAACCATACTTAAATGTCGAGTTCTTTTCTGCTTTTCAGTTGATATTTCTCCATTTCAGACTAACTCAATTTAAACCATGGAAAGATACATAATCGAGCAACACGTCCAAGTTATACAGGCTTATTAGGAAAATGGGCATTCAAATCAAAATGCGTACCGTACACTTTACGGTCAAATTAATTGTCCCAATGTGCGTACAATCAGAAAAATCGTGTAAAATCTGGCGCAAACCGGGTCTGTAGGAGATGTTAAAACACCAGTTCATGCTCGTGCCGCTCGTATTGTTGCTGTTCGCAATAGTGTGGCTGAAGAGCCGTCCGTCCACCTCAACACGTCATCATGCCCAACATTTGCACCTCTTACGCTCGTCGTTGAGGAATATTATGATAATTACCTGCATTTACACGCTTACAAGGTGCAATTGACACAACAGCTACAACAGCCTGTTGACCATTCCAAGCGTCGCCAATGGTCAGAATGGTGGCAGGAAATTGCAACAGTATATGATCAATTTTCGAAGAAATTCATATCTTCAGGGATGGGGCTCATTTTCACCGTAGTGGATTCGTCAATAACCAGAATTGCCGCATTTGGGTGAATGATAATCCAAGATCCCATAAAAAGTGACTGTTTGATGCTGCTTATGGGCTGGCGGCATCGTTGGGCCGTATTTTTTCCAAAATGAGGCGTGAAATGATAACGAACTCTTTTGTGTGTGTGTGTGTGTGTGTGTGTGTGTGTGTGTGTGTGTGGGTGTGTGGGTGTGTGGAAAATGTAGCCAAATAATGCAATAAATATATTATTTCCTTTCAAAGATTAAACGCTGGTCAGGTACCTTCGCTTTATAGAAAGCCAAAAAATTCTTACAATTGACTAAAGT
Source organism: Sturmia bella (assembly GCA_963662145.1). Taxonomy (NCBI): domain Eukaryota; kingdom Metazoa; phylum Arthropoda; class Insecta; order Diptera; family Tachinidae; genus Sturmia; species Sturmia bella. Next base: position 31,623,611 of record OY759168.1, on the reverse strand, counting down.
AAAAAGTGGTTTCTGCTTGGCGAGTATTGAAAAAAAAAAGTCATTACCAACCATTTTGGGCAGTTATGAATGATTTGCTCAATATGTATGGTATGTACACTTGGCCCAAAAGTGCAACAGCATTTCATGCCCAAGTTTAATGCAAAGTAAAAAAATATGTTTAATTTGCAGCACACTTACTTCCCTGCATTGAAATTGACCCTGAGTTTGAGATCACCCCTAAACTGTTTTTTATTTATTTTTTCTACAGCAACAAAGTAAATTAACCAGCAAGCGCATAGAATGGGGGAAAATTGCTGGCGAGCACTGAAAATATAAATATGTTAGTTGTTGCACGCACTTTTGTTCAAGTGTTGTTTATTTATGAAGCATTAAATTATTGTTAAGTGTGCGTTTAATATCTTAAACATAAAAATTAAATTATTGTACATCGCACACGATTGCACTTTTTTCTACAAAATGGTTAAGCATAATTTTCGTTTTCCTCTTAATACATACATATAGGTTTTTCTACACTGATAGAAAAGAAAAGTAAATTTAAAATTTAAATACAATAGCGGTACTCAGCGTTTGGTGCGTTTTTGGTTGCGACTATTTGCATTTGCGATTATATTGCAACTGATATTGAGCACCTTTTTTAACAACTTTGCAAATTGTATTGCACTCCAAATAACAGCTGATAAATTAATAGACAGTTTTTAATTTTTCACGTTTTATTTTTTTGGTAATTGCTGTTGGCTCCATCTCTACAATTTTTTGTTTGCTTTGTTTTAAAATGTCAGCTGTCCGAGTGTCAGTGTTGCAAACGCAATACTCATGCGAAAAAAGCAACACGTAATTAGCGGTGCGTAAATGCAAAAATATTGCGAGTGCAACCTTGTATATTTTGTTGTTGGGTTGCAAAGGAAAAGCAACGATTTCTTGCATTCGCACTTACGCAATACATTTGCACCAAATAATGAACTGCGCTAATATTTCTGTTTCTTCCCTCAATCTTAACGTTGGTTAAATATATAAAAAAAATTTCGTTATATTTTCCGCATCCAAAAAGCAAACGTTTTGAGCAAAATAATGGGGGTTTTCACACTTCGTATTATATTTAAAATACTTTTAATTATAATACTTCTAAGTGTGAGTGAAGTTTTGATGGGTATTGTAAACAAGTTGAAACAGCTGACTTTTGTTTAGATATTTTACAGCCAAAAGTCTTTTCCATTGCAAATTTAAGAAATATTTACAATTCACTCTATTATATGTAAGCACAAAAAACAATGTGGCCCCAAATCTGTCAGTTGTTTTATACTTGTAAATAAATCCACTTACTACATTTAGTAAATCTACTACTGTTTTTGACATTGCATAGGTTTTAATTTAGTAAATTAAAAAGTTATTGGATTTGTTGTTGCCGAGTTTTAAATTTATTAAGATTTATTAAATTTAAAATATCTCCAAGATCTACAATAGTACTTTAATACGAAGCATGAAAACCGCAAATATTTTTCATTATTGCTCCAAATTTAACATGTCAACTGCTACATTAAAAGTATCAAGACTGTTTGCATGAACACACTTAAAGCAAAAAGCAAATATCAAAATTTTGCTTTCATTTTGGGCTTATAGCCGAAACTCATAAATTTATATGTAACAACATCTTGTGTGCTTAAAAACAATGTGAAAATTCAAGTGAACTACGGATATCAAAGAAGTGCTGACTTTCAGCATTTTCTTCTTCAGTTACCAATACAATGGCTACATTCAACATTTTTAGTAAAATTCTCATGTTTAATATTATTTTACTTAATATTATTTTATTGGCGAACACGTGAAATTTTGCTTGGCAAAGGAAAACAAAATTTGAAGAATTGTAAAGTTATTTAACTTCTATTATTCGAACTTTTACTTATATAATTATTTCTGTATTAAGTTTATCAGTTTATTGATGTCTTCTTTGTCTAATTTAATTGATATCAATCACAAGGATAATATAGAAAAAACTTGAGCCTGATAAACTTAATAACGAAATAATTATTGAAGAATTGTTTGTGTTCTCCATACACTGCCAGAATAAAGTCAACGGGACAAATGACCACTTTCTTCCCAGTAAACGGGAAATGCAAAAACAATTTGTTTGTGCTCTTGAAATTGTTGGTCTTGTTTTCAATTCAGCAGCGCATATTCTCGAATAAGTACCATTATTTGAGCTCACGATCATTTCTTTGGTTCATTTATTTGTTGCCTAAACATGTTTCCCCCCCGTCTTTGCATAACTTCTTCAGGAGAATAATATAAACTATCATTTTACTTCTTGTATACAAAATCAGGTGGATTTAAAATGAAAGTCGTAGAATGCAAAATCACCACCGGAAATCATGAAATCAACTTTGTTTTCTACGTTTTTAGCTTGTTTTTTTCTGTGTGTATGTATTTATATATGTGTAGAGAAAATGTATTTTTAGTTTATCTTTCTTAGTTTTAACGCAATTATGGAGAATTTGTTCGAATTCCACAAAAGTCTCAACGAGATGGTTTTATGCTTGTCCTATCGAAACGGGTTCGCCCTAATATTCAGCATATGTAATGACACTCGTGCCCAATCTTTATTACGCAAACAATGTTGCAACAAAAATTAACGCCTCCTCGCAATCTAAACTATGCTGGTTTTGGTTTTATTTCGTTGCAAATTATATTATTTTTCATTTCTATTTTAATGTCATTACTTTTGGTGATTTCACTCATCATAAATCTTATACAACATGGCTTGCGGTCGGTTTGGTTGTGCAATCATGGCAAATATTTTTGGACAGTGGTAACTTTATTTTTTGAACGATATGTGAGGAATATTTAAATTTCAAATTTTCAAATGCAAAAAAAAAACATGGTGAATGAATATAAAAAATAAAATTCAAAATTAATCAATAAAATTATATACAGACAGTCGAAAATGAAGAGCTGAGAACAGTGTACAATTAATTAGCCATGACCTGGGTTCGAAATTTGAGTGCTGAAGAGCATCGTGGAGGACGCGAAACAGCCAGGATATGCACCCCAGCCTAAAAATGCTGATCACTACAATTATGTCACAAAAAATGTTTTCTCAATTCTGGGAAAGTAAAAATTACAACAAAAAAAAATCTAATAGAATTGCTAAAGATTTTTGGGATGTAGTTTGTGAAATAGACAATGAAATATACAAGTAGTAACAAGATATACTATTCAAAACCGAATTAAAATTATCAAATCTTGTGAAACATAACAAAGCTGCAGTTATTCCTTTCTTTTAACAATTTTCTGTAACTGTTTTATTAACGAACTTTAATTTTTTATTGCTTAAAAAATATCTGAAGAAGGTATTTCCTACAATAATTTCAAAACTAACTTTTCAGAAACTTTGGTGTAACTCCCAGTCATGGACTGATTTTCTGATATAATACACAATTTAAACAATTTAAAGAATGAAGGCTTTTTTTATATTTTATATACCTTCCTTAGAAAGCTATCCGACGCAGAGCGAAATATCGACAAGAAAATTCGAATAAATAAAAAATATATAAACTTGTAATAAAAAATACCTTCAGCCCAAGAAAATAATAATATTAAATGTCGGCTGATATTAGTACTTCTGACAATTTGTCACTACAAATCAAATTGTATATAACTGTCAAAATGGCGAACAAATTCTCGTATAAAATAATTTAAAATTTTTTCAAACCTAAATATTTTTAGCAGAACACAATCCAGCGGTCCTATTCTGTAACTAGCTAAAATTGGAGACAACGCCAAAAATCTCCAAACCCAACGAAGCGAGTTTTAGCGACGACCGTACTTGTATAAACTTTTGTGAGAGAAAATTTAATTTTAGAGCGGTTGCTAAAATTTTAATTTTTTGTTCAAAAAAGTCAAATTTTTAGCTCCAAAAAATATTTGTTGCTAAACAATTTACTTTCTTGGAACAACAAATTAAGATTTTGGTCACTGCGCTAAATTTCAATTTTCGCCCACAAAAGTTTTTAAAAGTCAAGTGATCGCTAAGAACCGCTCAATTCAATTCAGAGATTTTTGGCGATATCTCTGATTTTAGCGAGTTATAGAGTAGGGCTGCAGGACACCAAAATTGTGGACAGAAAACGAATTTCAGTTGACAACTTTTAAACATAAACGGTAAGTAAATTAAAATCATTCATTCGGCAACTTGTATGACACTCTAATTTTACTGCCTGTTCCTCAATGTGGAAGTAGTGCTATTGTTCGCTTTCTAAGCGAAATTTAATTGCTTTGGGTTTGTTTTAATTGTTTTGGATCGACAAGTCAAAAAAATGTAAGTGTTTTCACAAAAATATCTGATTCCTCTATTTCGATCATGTCGTCAGCACTGCGAACCACAAACGTCAAAATCAATCACTTGCTGTTTTGCTATCGAGTGGGTGCTTTTTTATAGAAAAAAATTTATATATATTTGTTAAAAACCTGGAAATAAAACTGGAAAATCCACATATTTTTTTTTTTTTTTTAGTAAATATATTAAATAACTTTCATATGTAAGCAGGTAGTTTTCCTCTACAGTTCACTTGTCCGCTGCATGAAAAGAAAATCCTGAGTTTGCCAGAGGAATACCAGTGTTCAGTGGGTCAAAGTAGTTATTAAATGTCTATGCAAAAAAATACTTTTAAATTTTAACACACCACAAAAACTATTTTCGCGTTTTCAAAATGTTTGCTTTCTTATTTTGTATTTATTTATATATTTATTTGCTTTGGCTTGTCAAATACAGCTGACCAGTTTTAAGAAGGGTTGTATTTACACAAGAACAATTCAGTAGTTTTTATCAATACTTAAAAAACAATCAACCAAAACTTGAATTTGTGGATCTGGTATGTCTGTAAAGTAAAGGAAAAAAATGTCCTGACGTTGCGAAAGTAAGCTGTCGAAATAAAGGAATCCCAATTGATTCGAAATTGTGCGACTACATTTCGATCGCTTACATTTTCTTGCGACATCGTGGAACAGGCAGTTATTTTAGGGTCTGTAGCACGACGTTTGAAGAAAAAAAAACCTTAATTTAGAATGTATTTAGACTGTTTTCGAAATTCCAATGTATCGCTTAATCAGTTTGCGTTATTTAAATTATTGGCAGACGTTAACATTCGGTAATGAGGTACATGCCATTAATTTCAAGTGTAAGGAAGATTTTTTACGAGCATTCTTAATTGATGAATTAATAAATTCCTAAAGAAAAATTCTTTGCCAAGGGCAGTTCAGACTATTATACATGTATTAATACTTTTCACTTTTCGAGACAAAAGTCGATATACAATGCATGCGACTGTCAAAAAAATTTGGGGTAGATTACATTTTCTATTCAGACTACGACCCTGCAACAAAATTAAAAATAAGACATGCCATGGCAAAATCTTCATCGGCGGCATATGAACAGTTTTTGTGGGCAACAGACATGGCGCCCTCTAGAAATATTCAGCAGCTAAAATAATTCTCATGCACGAAAACAAACACAAACAAAATATCTATAAAAAATTTCATAGACATGATTTTTTCAAGCTGTTGGCTTAGAGCTTGGAAAAATCATTTCTATTTAATTTATTAATAAAAAGGCTGAATTGAAAAATTACAAGAAGTTATATAAAAAATGTCTCCATCTGCAAGATGTGGCTCCGCCTGGGGGGGCACATAATGTATCTTGCTGATGCTGTCCAGTTTGGTGTTGTGTTACCGGAGTAAATGAAGTGCAGGATGCCTCGGTTATCTTGCTAGCCAGAAATCTTAAAAGCCCTGAGGGGTTACTGCTTGTCGTAAGAGAACTGCTGAAACCCTCCACTGAAGGATAATTCTGCAGTACAGAGATTGGTGCTCCGGGATGGCTTTATGGAGTGTTCTCTCTCGATCATAGATTGGGGAGCCTTCCTTGATTGAAACGCAACCACAGCCAGGGTTGCTACCATAAGTTCACATGGAAGGAAACGTTGGTAACCATACTTATGATACGGCCTTAGGCTCTATATTCGGCGGTCCAAGTGGGGCCGTAGTGCTATGGCTAAGCAACAAATGTTACTTTGTGCGAAACTAGAAGGCCGGATTCATCAGGACTGGTTAAAGGAATGACATTCTTAGGAATTTCAGGCTATCAGCCGTAGTCGTAATTTCTGTATGCCGTCCAGAGAATTGTACTGCAGCAGAGATTAGATAGCTGAAACTCGCCAGCAAGGGGCTTCGTTATGGACCAAGAACAGCAGCAAATAAATTGCCGCCCGAGTAGTGTGATCCCTTGGTTCGAGGGTGGTGGTGTAACGTCAGAACTGCAACACGTGGTTTGATCCACGGTCAGTTTAGAGTGGTGACGTAAATCACTCCACATAATACAAGGCGTGAGTGAAATATATTTCTATGCCATCTAAATTTTGCGCTATTGTAGAATGAAAAATAATATCGTCATGGACAGCTCGCTATCGGATGTAAAATTATCGATTTGGTAAAATTATTTTGTTAAAAACAACCCTGATCTAATGAAAAATATTATCAGTTTAAAAATGTCAAATTTTTATCGTATTATTTTTCGAAAGGGTTGCATTCTCAGGCTATCGCATTTAATTGTAGTATTTGAATTTTCGACATATATTAATACACAGTATACTACTCTGAAAATCCATTTAAATCTCTCTATAGTTTCGTCTGATATCTTTAAGAATGATATGTGTAATACATACTTAATTCGTTTTAAAGAAAATAAGCGTCACTGTGCAACGTCTACATTGTTGCAGTTTGAAAGAAAACCTGCCTCTTTTGGCTGGCTGGCTGGACAGTAACATAAATTATTTTTATTGCTATTGGCTGCTAATTGAATGAGTTTTTCAAATTAACTCAACAGAAATAATACACTGGTATGTTTTATTTATTTACTTTATTCTTTGTTAAATTTGTGGCTTAGGAAAATGAAGAATATAAAAATGTTTTAAATTTTTCTTTATTTTATTTTTATTTAATGTTGCATATTCTTTATTATTGCAGAAATGCCGGGATCACTTTTTTTTAACAGCACTTTGCATTTGTGTGAAATCAAGAATTGTTTTTTCTCTGCGCCGCCGAACCAGTTCAATTTAAAAAAAAAAATAGTTTTAAAAGTGTTTGAAAATTCTATTTGAGCACTATGGTACCATTGAATAATTACGTATATACATAAATATTAGGAACAAATTTCTTCTAATTCCCAAAAAAATTAGTGGCAGATAATCTGCTTAATTAGCTTAACATGTGTATGTTTAAGTTAGCAATTTTGTAGAGCAGTGTATATTTAAACTACCATTAAACAAAGACGATTGCGTGTTCAAACTCTAATTAAAACTACTCTGCCATACACATGCTAGTTGACTTTTGCGGCATTCTTGAACACTATTGTTTGGAATAGTGTGACTAATAAATTATAAACTTATTTACTAAGATGTATTAATTCTGCTCCAAAAATAGACCTTACAAATGTTTTCTGTCTCTTTCAGCCGTCTATTTGCCGCCGACATTTAGTTGATGCTAATCAACTCATCAGTAGACCTGAAAAATTCTTAAAAGAATGTTTGAAATTGAACTACTTATTCCACAATTCACATGAACAAAATGAGAATCAGAAATGTTTAACGCTATTTTACGCCTCGAGTACTACGCATCAAAGTGGAAGATTCAATGATCAAAATGATACCGAAGCCAGGCAAAGATCCAACAAAAGTTGAATCATATAGGACAATAAGTATACTCCAGACAATTTCAAAACTGTTCGAAAAACTGCTAATGGTGAAATTGATACCATCACTGATTGAAGTCGGTTGCATACCAGACCATCAATTCGGCTTTGGGCTAAAGCTTCTTACAATATTGTGAGACCTAACAACGTGCTGGAAATCTACTAGAAATACAAAATTATCAGCATTAAGAAAATTATCAGGTCAGACAATTGCAAGAAAATCTAACTATTTCATTGCCAGACAATTGCCTGACAATAAATTTGGCTACCAACGAAAATTGTCAGCCTACACGAATGTAAGATTTTCTACGTATCAAACATTGTCAGCCAATTGTCATTATCAAAATACACACATACACACATACCATTCCTTATTTCTCTCGCTCAATAACCATGTTTTTAACTATTTTATTCTCTTTTCTGCAACTTTTTACCTCTCGTACTCACATTTTTACTATTCTCTTGTTTTTCTCTCCCTTTCGTACCTACACATTTTTCTTTAATATTCTTTGTCATTACTCTGACAATGACGCCATTGTAAGGTGTTGAGAATTTATGCATCTTACAATATGCCAATGCCTGACAATGTACTAGCAATGATGATGGTAAAGTGTTCAGGCGATTGACAGTTAACTGACAATTAATTGTTAGGTAGGTGGCCTGCCAATGCTTTTGCTTACAATATTGTCAGGAAGAAATTGTAAGTTCTCACGATTGGTTAAAAATATTCCATACATTTTCTGACAATATTATAAGATCTTACAATCGTCTATACGTAGCTTAAACACATCACCATAGAGCAAACTCACAGATTAGTAAATGTGATGAGAAATTGTTTTGAAGAAAAAGAGTATTGCTCGACACTTTTTATAGACGTTTCCTAAGCTTTTGATAAAGTATGGCACGATGGATTAATGCAGTAAATAAGATTAAACTTGCCTGCAAACATTTCAAATCTTTTGAACAGCTTTATTTAAACATATAAAAAAAACAAGTGACCTTAAAGCTTGAACTATTAAAATATTAATTTAAACAAAATTTAAATTAAATAAAAGTTTTGCTAAGCCAGAGTTTCTGGTCATAAGACATGTAAATGTCTTTAAATTTGGAGCGTACATATTTGTATTAAGACATGAGTTATGCCCGAAAAATCACTGGGAGTTAAAAATATGGCTTAGCAAAACTTTTATTTCACTAAAATTTAGTTTAAACTTTGCACCAGTAAATCTGTTTAGTATTTATAATTCATGCTTTTTTTCCTTTTTTTCCAGCTTTCATTTTTGGTCCTCACAATTCAATACAATTACGGTTCGGGGTTTTTCTTCAAAAGGCTGGTGTGATATTTTTTATTTTTTTTTGTAGTAATGCTAGTCAGACTGGTCGGCAAGAACTCTGCCCACCCGACGAGCCGCAGCCGGAGCAACAGCGGCCACGCCAGCAAAGCCGACAGTCTGGCAACGCCATCAACTATTTACATTTATTTTTTATTTATTTTATTTATTTTTTTTTTACTAACTACTACTCTAAAGAATATAAGAATGGCAAAACTCATTTGGCACGCACATTTGCAGTGTAATTATAATTGGAGCTTCAACGCTGAAACTTCTGAACACTTAATAAGCTACCGCTACGGGGATTGTTTTAGTGTGACAGCACTAGACAAATGTCGCTAAGAATTGCCAGTCAGGCAATGGAATTTTGGTCGTGGATTGGGCCAGACCAATTGATGTAACGTTTAATTTGCATAAAACCCGCTTTCGCCATTTTGAGCTCCAGGGTCGGAACTCGCTGATTTAGTATTCAAAATGGGGCGGAGATTTGTCGCCCACTTGAGAGTTGCTACCAAGTTCATTATCAAACCATTTCGGAGATTATATGCCAATGTGAACAGCAGTGCTCGTCAGAATGCAGCAAATCAATTAATTTTTCCCATTAACTAAAATTCTTTGAAAAGGTCTAAAATATTTCTAGCTTCAATACCATAACATTTTTAATTTGCAACTTCTTCATTGATATTTACTCATACGTTAATGGATTCTTCGAATTCTAAGATGATCAAGTAATTTGAATGCAAAATTTATGCCCACACTCACTTGCCACTCGCTGAAATTATCAATTTTCACAAACGATCATGAACATAATTTGTTGCTCTTTTTCCTCTTAAGTTGATTCATACTTTGCGTTTTTGTATTGAAGAAAAAAAACAAAAATGAAAAATATCAACTGAACTGGTAACCTAAATATTTTAACTTACACTGAAAATTTACTCCGCCAGAATGCAACCACAATAAGAAAAAACAAAAAGGAGAAAAAAAAGAACCACGGCTGCAGCATCAATACTGCTGCACAATGGATTTCAAACGATGCAGCCACACAATTAATATGCATTCCGTTATGGATACAAACATATTTCACTGTGTGACTGTGTGTGGAGTAGTGTTTATAGGCGACTTTATTGGTGCCCAGCAGATCTGATAAGCACTCTTTTATTTGGGAAATTTTAACTTCAAAGAAAATTAATATCATTTTAATTTCAATTAAAATAATATGAGACATATAATTTCAAATAAAACTGTAAGATATACATATCATAATTTATTGGCTCAAGTTCAACCCCCGGCTGATCCCTATTTTTATTAATACTAAAGTAAAGTAAAACGGTTTCTGGGTAGCAAGACTTCATCAGTACTCTTATCAGCGTTGAACCTCATAAATTTTACAAGCTTAGCATTGACGATTCTACCACTCGACTACCAATACTCGCGCAAATTGGCTTTCCGAAAACTGCAAGTTCAAATTTCATAGGGGTACTGATGAAGGGTGTTGCATCCAGAAACAGGAGATTATCCACCCAGCTATAACATTTTACTTGAACCAATTAATGAACTTAATTATTTATTCGCTATAAGAGCCAATTGAAATTTATTACTTTAGGTCTAAAAAATATACCTCAATTGAGTTGTTTAGCAGCAACGAAATGTCGACGGCATATAGACGGCTCAAAAACAAAAGACAGAAAGCATTAAGATCTATTTTTTAGACCTAAAGTAATTAACCAATTAATATTAATAACTCTCTAATAAAATCCAGAAAAATCACTCGCAGTTCCATCAACAGAGGCTGTTGTTCAGACTTAGCCACGACAATAACTGTGGTGCTATAGAATTTTCATATATAGGACTACAGTTTTTGATGACTCACTTTTTAGAACTTTCATTTTCAGGAATATCGTGCTTTGAACATGATTTCTAGCGCTTTATATACATTATAATTGGCATGCAATTAATCATGAATTAATTATGGTACAAAGCACATATCGCTAGATGCTACTTACATATGTAAGAACATTAATAATACACGTTTCTATTTAATAACAAATTTCGCAAGTTTTCTGCGGGATGGAGTGAGCAGTTGTGCTTCTAAGCTCTGCTAAAACAAATTTATAAATTGTATTTCTATTATTCTTAATTGCCTCAAGTTCAAACCCTGAGTGATGTCATCTTTTATTAATATTAATTGAATAATCAAATATGAACTAAATTGTTTATTTGCTTTAAGAGCCAATTGAAATGTATTAATTCAGGTCCAAAAATGAACCTTTTCAAAAATATTTGTTGTATTTTTCAGCTGTCTAGATGCCGACATTTCTACTGATGAGTTGATTAGCACCAACGAAATGTCGGCATCTAGACAGCTGAAAAATAAAACAAATATTTTTGAAAAGGTTCATTTTTGGACCTGAATTAATACATTAATATTAAAGCTAGGCGGACAATCGCCTGTTTCTGGCTAGCAACACCCTTCATCAGTACCCGTAAAAACTTTAGACATGATAAATTTCCCAATTTTAGTAAAGTCAAAGTTTTCGGAAATTCAAATTGCGTGCTCATTGGTATCCTAGTGTTTAGTTTTATTAATTTAGTCTATGGAAATTAATTCCCTACAAACAATTTACATACATACATAAAAAATAAAACGTTGCTCAAACACATTTTAAAAACAATTTTATATGAAAAATTTGTCGTAAAATGTGTTTCAACAATGTTTTATTTTTTATGAATACCGGTGATAATATACAATTTTATTACATTTAAAGACAGCGGTTTAAAAAAAAAAATTAAAAACAAATAAAAGAGTTTAAACATTTTTATGAATTTAAAAAATGAATAACTAAATTTTTTTACTGCAGCGGGATTTAAAGAAAAGTCAAAAAATCTATAAAATTGATTAAAAGTATAACACATTCTCCTGAAAGGATCAGCATCAGCATAATTTTCTCTATAAACTTTTACCAACAAAGGAATAAAATTACGTGATGTACGTTGAGGAACGTTAAATAAGATTTCATTGATCAAAAATCCAGAGCAGGCAACGCCATTAATAATATTTAGAATAAATGATACATTCAGCATAACTCTACGGCTTTTGAGAGTAGGCAGAAGGGGGCATATTAAGAGGATCAAAATGTCTAAACTTCTAAGACAGAACAAAAGAAATTGTTTCTGCACGGATTCAATTGCATCAGAGTGACATTGATAAATTGGATCCCATATTACTGAACCATATTCCAGAATAGGTGGTATCATTGCTATGTACAGTGCTTTTCCAATGTATGGGTCATTAAACTCTTTTTTTGTTTTAATCGGTAGTGCTAAGCTTGTGAAATTTAAGTTGATAAGGGTGCTGATGGATAGTGCTGCTACCCAGAAACAGCCGGTTTTCCACCTAATTATAAAACAAATTTTACTTTACTTAACTAATATTAATTAAAACAGGAATCACCGGGGGGTTGAACTTAAGCCCCAATTAAAATACAAGTAAAAATTTATAAAAGTTGAAATAAAGCAAACTGTTAAATATATTAAATTATGATGTCTTGTCTCAAGTCTTAAATATTATTTTCCAGTAAAATAAACAGACTCTGTCTTTGTGTATAAGATTCGTTATTAAAAAATTTGCAAGGCGCCCCAACAGGGAAGTCATTATTTTCTTGTAAAACTATCTGCTTGTTTCAATTTTTAAATTCACTTTTGGATTGTTAACCAGAATTTGTAATTTCTAAAACCGACGAACTGCCGGGTCAAACTTAAGATCCATCAAGTTGTTAATGCCAGACTAAGAGATCATTGCAGATTTTCTCTTCTCTTTCATCAATTTCTTAAAGTTCCAATTTGTGGCAAAAACTGTATGGCTCCCGAAGCAAACACGACATTCCTATGGACAGCATCGGAGATCATGATGATGTTGCAAATAAAATATTTACTTAGTATGTAGACGCATACCATTTTAACAGGGCAAGGACTCATATGCTCGCAAAAGCTCGAAATGAGAGAAGAAAACAAAAACTACACAAAATCATTTTAATAAAATAAGTTCTGATTCCTAATTAAAAGTTCAGCTAAGACGTAAATACACAGCGACATGATCACTTTTTATTTCCATACTATATATGTAAGTATATAGATAGTTTTTATGAAAACTTCTTTTAGTTTATAAGAAAAAAATTTAACAAAAATTATATTTCTCCGCTAAAATGAATTTGAATGTTGTTTTTGCTTTCAGTGTTACTGTACAAACGAAGGGCGGCGTTCGCAGGTGAGAAATCATTAATCAATATTTATCATGCTAACAAAATTAAAGCATTTGAACGGTAAATGTCAGAAAAAAAAATCAAATACATGAGAAATTGTTTTACTTGAACTTTTAAAATCTTAACCGTTCAATCCATAAAGCTGCTCAATAACACATTAATAAGCAAAAATCGCTAAAAGTTTATTCATAAATGCAACATAACGAAGATTTTCATCAAGGACAAGACACTTGTTTAAGCATTTAACAAATGGAAATATTTGAAACATATTTCCTAATTTGAAGTCCTCTGTAAATTTGGGGCTTAGAAGTCCTAATTCATTCTCTACTTTTGAATTTTCAATTCAATTTTACAGCAGCAAAGAAAAGTTGTTAAATTTAGCCAAAAAGTCTAAAATCACTGAAAATTAAAAACTAAAATGGATTAATCAACCTTGTTAATGATGTTGCAGCCAACAGACGCGAATGAAATAAAATTGTTGTTCGATTAAATTATTCGTTCTCTTCAGAAAAAGAAATTATTTTTTGATATATAAAAAAAAGTTCTTTTATTGATTTTCAGTTATTGATTTTATCGGGCCTTAGCTAGATTTTACTCCCAGAGTTGAGAGAGAGATTTTTGGTGGGGAAAAAGTGTAATGATCTGTATATTTAAAGACCAGAAAAGTAAAATTGAAGACTTACTGGCTGGAAGTACATACCATGGCGGTTTCACGACCACCACGTCGCTCATCAGCATCCGAATTTGCTTCGAACCTATTTATATTTTATCTATTGATCAACTTTTGATTTTATCACTATGTTTTGCTATTAATTGTATTAAGTCCTTTTTTATTAACTATTTTTCGAAGAAGATGATATTGACAGCAATTAATAAAAAGTTTTTATATTCGTGACTACACCAATGAATTTATATACATTATATTCCATAACAAGGTACAGAATGTGTGGGCACTGCCAGAATTAAAAGTAAAATAGTCAGTATTTTATAAATTTCCTATTGTACGTTTATGAATAGAATTTTTTATTAAACATAAATAGGGCTTCATGGCTGGTTTACTGAAAGTCAATTGAATTAATATTGTTTAAGCGTTAATTCTAACTTTTTATAGCCGAACATTTTAATAGTTCGAGCTTTAAAGTCACTGGTTTCTTTTTTTAATGCTTATTAAATTCAATATTTCGATAACTCAATAGGATGTTTTAAAAAAAAAAAAAAAATATATATATATATATATATAAATATATATATATATATATATATATATATATATATATATATATATATATATATATATATATATATATATATATATATATATATATATATATATATATATATATATATATATATATATATATATATATATATATATATATATATATATATATATATATATATATATATATATATATATATATATATGTATATATTAAAGAACAAATGTCGAAAAATTAGCATCAAGAATTTATAGCCGAACTGTACGACTTACAGTTGTTAATAATTTTATCGGGCTTGAGTTCGATTCCCCAACATTGCGAAAAATATCTTTGTGATAAAAAATCTTCCTTAATATTGAGGAAGTAAAAATCGAACTCAAACCTGATAAAATTATTAACACTGGTAAATCATGCAGCTCGACTATAAATTTAAAATTAATACTTAAAAATCACTGGGCCCGGCAACAAGTTTGAAACCGTTTTTATCACTGATACAATAGCAGCAAACACAAGAAATCAATTGGATCAACAGAAAAACACAATGATAAGATTAAGTATAGACAGTCAGTAATGATGATATCAGGTGGTAGGATGACTATAAGCTACCGCTTAAAAAGCAGTATACAATTACCCCCTAATTCATAAAAATTATTTAAGACTTATAAGACTCATATTTGAAATATTTGTATGGAATATTTATCAAATAAGAGTTTAATAAACCTAAAATATTTATTATGAATAAGACCCTTAGTCATTGGCTGGGTTCGAAGCAAATCTGAGCGCTGATAAGTGGTGATCGTGACAGAATTATGGTATGTATCCCAGCCAGAAAAGGCCATATTCATAATAATTATTGTAAGTTTATTAAGCTCCTATTTGACGTATTTCTACGGAATATTTGTCAAATAAACCTGTAATAAGCCGCCAATAGTTTTTATGAATATGGGTGTAAGTCTTTAACCTTACTTTTCTCTTCTTCTTTAAAAAAAATATTGATCACTCCAATTTTATCACAAAAAAAGGAAGATTCTTAATGTTAAGGAAGTAAAAATCGAACTCAAGATCGATAAAATTATTAACAATTGTAAATATTTTTTATGAATTAGACTGTAGTAAAGCTGTTTAATTGAATTAAAAATTTTTCATAATTAATTAAATTGTAATCAAAAATTATTTTATAAAAATATGTGTGTGTGTGTGTTTTATTTTGGCAACGTTCTAACAGTTGCCGCACTTTACGCTCTCTAGTATCCGTGTTACCGAGTAGATCACTTGCAATGTGATTCACAAGCCAATCAAATATTAAATTCAGTTTTGAGTTAAATAATTTTATAAAAAATTACCGCCAAACAATTTAAGAAATAAAAACTAGATTTTAATAATTGCACAAAAAATCAATTCACCTTTCGGCTAATCCCACTTACACAAAATTACAAGAAAATAGTAAAGGAAAAAAAAACTTAAAATATACGTTAGTCTTTACTATCATATGCAACTACTTATGAAGCTAATAAATAATATGACAGCCAGCCAACAACAAATTCTCATGTATGTACATATTCATGTGCCGATGGGAGAAAGTTCGACAGCTGTAAATGTCAAATACATGATGAACTTTCAAGTTAAAACCAGGAATATGAGTTGGTTTGCAAATACTCAGTCATCGTCATCGTCATCATCATCATCATCATCACCATTCATTCAGACAGCAACGTCAGTCAGTCAGTCAGTCAGTCATTATGCTACAGTTCAATTCAATTCTTGCAATGGCAGTGTGCATACAATTTTTTGTTGCATGCTGCATATTTTATTTACTTTCCCGCATTATGATCATTTACAAAGTAACATTATTGATTCTTCTAAGAAACTATTCATTTTGTTATTGTGTTTCTGTTTTTTTTTTTTTTAATATTTTCTTTTGCATGTATGCACAAGTATTTTGGGATTATTTTATGCATTAAATGATTGTTGGAGCAAAAGCCTTTGTGCTCTATAGTCTAAATGAAAAATAATAAACCACTTCAAATTACCCAATTGGCCAAACAGATGTTAAAGACTAACATATCCTGACGTTTGCACGATACATTGAAAGCTGTATATTTTATATGCGAATTTTTACAGAAAATGATTTTCAATGGCGCAGAAAATTAAACTGTCAGGCAATTTGCATTCAAAAAAATGCATTGTCGTACTTCCTGCATTACTTAATTGCAGTGAATAAATGAGGGATGCTCATTAGCATCGTGATTACCGAATTGATCCTGCCTACTTTAAGTGTTTCTGCAAAACACAAATAAAATTTAAAAATAAAACACTACCCCGCAAGAACGTCGAAAGTTCGCCGGCGGAATTTGACCAGTTTTAATTTCATCAACTGTAGAAACATTATATCATTAATATGATCACCTAGAAGAGTGTGAAAAAATACGAGATGTTGTGAAACCCGAAGGGCGCTGCTGTTTTGTTGAGAATACTATATCTGTGACTGACACAGCCCAGGCGATGGCCATCAAACAGTAACCCTTAGCGGAAATTTTCAGAAAGATATTTCCACTCAAAAGGCCATTGAGCTGCTAACCAGATTTGAGCATATTCTAGACTATGCCAAGGATGCCAAAATCTCTTAAACTGGCCACAAGGATGATAACTCTGTATAGAAACTCACCGTAAACGAAGAGGATCGTTTTCATGTATATTACGTACTTGAATACCACAAAAAAAAAAATTCGAGTGTAATATATTAAACGCCTTTACAATATTTAATGCTACTGGACTATGATTAAATTCCGCTAAATTAACTTTAAAAAAACACAAGCTTTTATAATAGTATTTTACTTTACTGGGCTTTAGTTCGATTTTACTTCCTTATACCATGTTCATACATGCGCCTTTATTGAGATAATCGCAATAAAGTCCATTATTGAGCTCAATATTCCATACAAAAAGTCAATAAAGTTATTGCTCAATAAGCTCTATATTGCTTTGAATATTGAGAAAAAGATGGAACACAACACTGTAAAAGATGTGTTTAATAAGCAAAAGTATACAATGCGAGATGAATGACGAGATAAATGTCGACAAAAGCAAACAAAACAAAATAATAAAAAATAAACATAATAAAAATACAAACATTGTAGCATTTACAAATTTTTATTTCTCTTTCTTTTTATTATTGCCGCTTTGGAGTCATAACATGAATGCACTACTTGTACAAGTTCCATATTTTTATTGTACAACACTAAAATCTTTTTAATAAAAGGCAGTTTTTCTTCCATTTTTCTTATTGGAAATATTTTTCACTTTTTTCTCACTACCAAAACAAAAACAACAACTTTTTTTCAGCTGTCAAATACTAATTGAGTTAGCGCAATATTTGTATGTATGAACGCAAAAAATATTATGTCAATAAACTGAATATTATCTCATTTAGAAATACATGTATGAACAAGGTATTAGAGTTGAGGAAAAACATTTTTTTTTTTTTATAGAATACACGAGAAGTAAAGTTGAAGACTCATGGGCTGGGGAGAATACCATGTCTATTTCACGCCAGCTGAGCAAGGCGTAAAGTTTAAAAACCGATGTCATTAATTGTGATACAACAGCAGCAACCACAAGAATCAATTGGAAACCATTTGGATGTTGGTGACAGAATATTTTTGTTATTATAATTTATGGTCAATTGTGCACCACGACTAAAAAGATCTTTTGTACAGTTCTAGACTATTGGCAAATCTCGCTACAGTGAGAGAATATAAAATGCATTCTAAACAACAAAATGAACATATAATGAAGAGCTCAAGTAGTAGGATAGCCATATGCTGCTGCCTAAAAACTGTATATAATTAGTTATGAACTGGGTTCGAAGCCCCTTGGGTGCTGATGATGGCTGTGCTAATCGTGAAACAGCCATGCTTGTTATCCCGCCAATAAGTCTTCCACTTTTCTTTTCATGCCTTCTTCAACCTTTAAATGTATGAATTTTCCAAATACACTGAAAAAAATATATAGTATAGAATTTTACTTCCTAATGCATAAAACAATTAAAATTTTTTTTTTTTAATTTTTATAGTAAAATTTATTAAATTTCGTGTTGCAGTTTTACCACATTCTAAAATAGATAAAATTAAATGAAAAAAAAAACAATATTTTCGCTTGCGACCAAGAAGTTTCTTTGACAATCTATGTTATTCTATATAAAATCAATTTATGTTGACCCTTACGTTTGAAAATCACAAAATTATACTTCTCACTAAAACACAAGTTGTACCTGCTAGAAGAATTTTAATACCGTTACTTTATCCACATGAAATTCACAATCAAAAAGTTTTAAAAATATAAAGAAGTGCTGCCAAGCCATAAACTAACAACGATGTGTAGTAAGCGAATTAATGCCATTTTGAGGTGAGTTTAATGGTATGTTGCAGAATTACAACAACATGCATTCAAGGTTTAAAAACATTGATTACTGCTTCTTTATCACAAAAAGTCTTTCCCAATTCTGAGAAAGTAAAATACAACTAAAGCCCGGTTTTAACGTTAAAGTATAATTACTTATTTCCTCCACTTCGAATTTTTTAAATAATTGTTTGATGTCTACCACTAATTAAGTTGAACAAAACACAAATAAAGCAAATTTATGTATGTATTGAATTAGGGCATAACTACTGCTTTCGAAGACGCCACACATCTCATCAGCATACATTCGGTCACAAACTTAATTTTACCTTCAGCTGCAATGCAAATACGACTAACTGCTTAGTTGGAAAAATATCCAACTAAAAGCAAAACAATATAATTGCAAGTGATCTATAAACGGAATGTAAAAATTATCACAAATTTGTGCTCCCAAATTTAATTGATAGCAAACATGACAATCACCTCAAAAAGTGAACCAAAGCCCATTTTGTAGTAGAGGCAAAAGTTCTAAGCTCAAATCAGTATAAAAACCAGCAAATATTTATATATGTATATATTTTTTGTTTTTAGAAAACAATTTAACATAAATTCGTTACTTTTGCGCCACCGTGTACATAATTCATGTGCTGAGTATTTTATATGCACATGTAATGAACTTTTTAGTCGTTTTATATTTAATACATATTTTTTTTTTGTGGAAAAGAAAAAAATGAAATGTTAAAGCAGCCACAGTATTGAAAATAAATAAAACATTTCCCAGAATCGTGCTTGAATGCTGTTTGACAACAAAAATGCTTAAACACATTGTTGCAGGTTGCATTCTTTTTTTCTACCGATGTGGTTCTGCCCCATGATTCTAGCTAAACTTTTATATTGATGACTTGTATGCATGTAGCTGTTGTTGTTGTTGTTGTTGTTGCTACTGCTGTTGCAAAAATAGCAACAATAAAACAAAAACAATTTGCATACAAGCAGACCTTCTTTCTTAAACTTGCCACATTCCAATGCAACCCACATCTTAAGGCCAGCTACGACGTCGCGTTTCTCTCAAAATTATCCAGCCAGCCCATTTGGGGATTAATGTGTAACAGAAACAACCAAAAAACAAACAAAAATAAAAATCAAACATATGTACAAACACGTACATAGTACAACAAACAAAACAGTTTTTAAACAAACCCAAATGTGTATAAATTTGTTTGTAAAAGAATAATAAAAGTATGTATGTATGTACATATATGTATTAGAGAAATCATTTTTAATTTAAGCATTCCATTAGGAAAAATATATCGCGCAAAGCCGAGGAAATTTAATTGTTGGAGGCAACATTTTAACACTAGTAAACACCAACAACAAACCACTGAGAGAGGCGGCGTAATGAGTTGACGGGTCCTTTCGTTCGACTGATCGGCGAATTAGTTTGTGAGCAGGGCTGCCAGATAAATTTGTTGAAAACTCGGAGTTCATCCGGAAAAAGTTTTATGTTATGCTATAACTATTATGTTTCACGGGCTGCCAGTCTGTCAGTGAGACCGGTTCACTTGGGTCCCACAAGGTCCCGCTGTGCTAGCCGAAGAGGTGTTAAGAAAACAGCCCTACACATCACCTACTGGTTCTGCCCTGAACCAACCACATAAACGCATGAAAGACAGACTTCACCCTGCTTAATTCGCATTCCGACACATGCGCCAGCCCAAGTAGCATCGGTCTACGCAGTAATTTCGACTTTTGTTTGAGAGAGCAGGATATCGGCAGAGGAAGTGTTCGACACTCTCCTCTTCCCCTTCCCCTTCCTCTTCAACACAGCAGCCTCTGCAGAAGTCGTTATATGGAAGATTTAGTCTTCCCGCATGTCCTTTGTGGCGGAAAATCCAACAAATCCAAGGTTCTCTAGTAATTATAACTGGGCCACGTGAACCCCGATATTCGACTGGTGATCTCAGGCAACCACCTGTCCTGCGCAGTTCTTAACAGCTGTCGTTGTATTAATTGTTTACAACTATTTAGTGAAACAGATCTCTTCAGTTCATTTGCCAGATATACCCAGAGAGGCACCAGTTCTGAATGTCTCGCTATCTCATTTATAGATTCTTGCACCATGCTAGATGTTGTAAACACCTGCAAGTGCGTTTATGGCGGGCTTGATGTCAGTACAGATTAGGTTATACTCTCCGTATATCCTATAGTAACTCTACAACGAGCTGAAAAGCTAGACAAAGGAAACTATTGAAGAAATATTCTTAGACTTACGGCCAATTTTTGAGTTGATAATCAAATTTCATTCAGCTTTTTCCTAGGAACACAACTGGGACGAACGACGAACTTCGCCCAACACGACGAATACGCCGGTTAAGATTCGTTATTTTAAATTCGTCGTATGAAGCACAATAACGACGAAAAACAAAAACATCTGTTATAATTGATATACATATGTAGTTGTTTATTGTTTGTTCAAAGATAAAAAAAAAATTAAATGAATCAAAGAATTTCAAATTATGTAAAAATAATGACAATAATGAACATGATCCCAGATTTTATAAATATTCACGAAGTTTAACATTTTCAATCATAATTTCACTTGTATCCATTTCCTCAGTTTTTTAATTTTATCTTATTATAGTTGAACAGCTGATGGGGTGACCATATTAAAAAAAATTGGTTGCTAAAAAATTTAGCATTACCAAAAACAAAAAATTAAACACTACAAACATGTTTTATAATCTAATATATTGGCTTTTTATTTTAAATGCAAAACGTTAAGGCTTAGCACTTAAAATAAAAACTTTTAAAGTAAAAATTGACTGTTTTTACTAAAACACTTGAAAACTAAAACCAAAATGGCCACATGGTACTGATTTGTTCGTCGTTCGCCGGCGTAAGAAATAGAAATAAATCTATTTCGAGTTCGACCGATGCTGTGACTGTGTGCATTTTCCTATACACCAATGTGTTTTATTTTTGACGGCAAATATTAGCAAATATTCTTCAGAATATTTAGGCCGGTTACACTGTGAAGTCCGATTTTTGATTTTCGGTCTGCAGGTGGGTGGAGGTGCGTGGTAAAATACAATTTTCATATGGCACCACCAACGACATCTTGCTTATATATAAAAGTGAATGTGTGTTTATTCCTTATAGACAGCTAAACGGCTGAACCGACTTGCTTGAAATTTCTACAGTATATACATATGTATTTGCATGCCTAGAAGGAACTGTAGGCTATATGAATTTAAAAAATTCCAATCGCAAAGGGGTAAAAATAGGTAAAACGTGTAAAATCGGTAACTCAATACCTCCGGACTAAGCAAAGGTAGCATAAAAATTTACAAAGGACAGCAAAAATAATTGGATAGGTGTTTGGTACTTTTCTGAAGTTTTGGATAAAAGGGGTAAAATCTGCATTTCGGTACTTTTTTCCAATTGCATTTATGTAGAAGAGTAATGGGAACGGGAAAATAAGTAAAAACTAAATATTACTCCCCCCCAAAAAATATTTGAATAGATTTAATAATGGTTTTTTTTCATTTGGACATATAAGGGGTAAAAACGGGTACAATCGGTAACTCAATTTGCCCGGACCTAACAAATGCACCACAAAGATTTAAGAAAGGCCTAAAAGTTTACAAAAAATATTTGGACATGTGTCAAGGGGACAATACGGGTAAGCACATAGCCCCTATGGGTAAAAAAGGGTACAACCGGTAACTCTGGATTTAGCAAAGGTGGCACAAAAACTTAAAGAGGACGTGACAGCACACTAAAAATAATTGGAGTTTGGGTGAGGAGGGTACTCCTTTCCCAAAATGCTTAAAAAAGACAGACTTGTATTTATTAATCTAAAGCTTCTTGCTTTATTGAGATTTATACTAAGACTAACTAAAATTATGAGAATTTACATGGCATGAAGTATGCATGTAGATATATCCAAAAAAAAAAACGGTTTCTATATGCGACTTCAAGTGATGTACCTACATATGTATATAAAGAAAATAACCAAAGAAGGACATACAAAAAAAAAGAGGGCAAACAATTGAAGCTTGAAATTAACGAAAATGAAATAATATATAAAATTTTATTATTTTCCTGAAGATGCCAATTAAATTGTTGGCGAAATATTGAAAATAAATAAATAATTGCTTAAAATTATTTTTTATCTAAAAACCAAAGATCCAAAACTTGAATAATTAATTTAATAATAAAATATAAAAGATAAATTGTTGAACACGGTTCAACACTTGGTATCTGGTACTTTTTTGAAGTTTTGCATTTTAAGGGGATAAAAGGGGTAAAATTTGCTTTTGCAAACTTTTTTTCAATTCTATTTGTTCAGAAGAGGAATGAGAATAACAAAAAAAAAGTTAAATATCGCTCCCCTCAAAACAGGCTGTAATAGTTCTCATATTTTTTAAACTAGGACACATAAGGGAAAAAAGGGTAAAATCGGTAATTTTGTATCTCCGGACTTAATAGAAGTAGCATAACAATTCAAAAAGAGCATGAACGTCTACTAAAAATAATTGAACAGGTGTGTGGTACTTTTTTAAAATTTAGAATTTTAAGGGAATATAACTGGCAAAAACTACATTTTGGTACTTTTTCAATTGCATTTATGTGTGAGAAGGATGGGAACAGGAAAAAGTAGTTAGTCCAAGCGGCTGCATCGTTCACATAAATATATCATTACTTGAAAGATTTGCGCAGTTGGATAAGAAGTGGGTGTGACATAATCAAAGTACTGGGGTAACGAAGCACACCAGGTTTTCTGCAGTAGTATGATAAATTTTAATAATATAATCCTGGAAGGGCTCTATTTCACTGAGTTTGTCATTGTCGATTATAAATGAATTATTTTCATGGGAAATAATTTTTTAATAGGAAGCAGCCTCCGTATGGGAAGCTTTCCATAAAATTTGGAAATGAAAAAGTGTTGCCATACTTTTGATATAATTAAATGCAAACACTTATTAACTACTAACACCGAATTTAAATACAAACTTAAATTTAAATCACATTTAACTAATTTCACATTTAAATGTTGAGTCAAAAACTGGCCACTAAAATAATAAACTCCAATTGTCGTTATTAGTAAATATTGAATTGTTTTTTTTTATCTTTCATGAGCTTCTCCCATTTATCATGCCTGGTGTAATTGGGATGGATATATCCATCCATCGCATATCCACTATAGTGGGCTTGCAACAAACATGGCATTTTCAATATGACATGGAACCATGATACAACTAGCAATCAGCTAAACCGTTAATCATCTGACTACTTTAGGTTGTCAAAAGAATGCAGAGATGAATGGCAGCCAAAAGTAGAAAATCAATGTAACCTCTCTCTGTTCATATCTCTTTTATAAATGTAGAAGCGGCGACTTTTTGACAGTTTACAGAAGTTGTACAAAAACAAAATGCATGTTGTTTTTATTGAAGTTGTTCTTATTGTAGGGAAAAGGTTACCTTGTTAGTTGTATCATGCATGGAACGAATCTCTCAAAGTAACTTTTTTCAGTTTTTATTTTAATACCAATATGTACAATATGTACATAATATTCGAAAATTGTACTCAAACAGCTGTTCATTCATATTTTGAAATAGCAACAAACACCTCAATAAACACATAAACACATGCAGATAAAAATTCAAAACATTTGAACAAGATTAAACAAAAAACAAAATGGACTTAAGGCCAATTAGTACAAAATGTATGTGCATTTAATTGATATTGACCGGTAGCTGTGGTAAATTAACCACATTTTCTCATGCGCAAAATTGTTGAACATGGATGGCTACTGGCGGACAAAAAAGCAGAAAACAACAAACAAAAAAAAAAAGAGCCAAAAACACCAAAAGAACGGACAAATCTAAAATGTCTCACCTTGTAGATAATGAGCTGCTGCTTCTTTTGTTTTTTTATTATAACAACGATTTTTGTATTTGTTGCTTTTTTTTTTTTTTGTTTTAATAGCATTATTATTTATTTATCCCCGCAAAATAGTGTTGAAAAGCACAAATTGCAGCACTTAACAAAGACTTCTTAATATGTACACAGTGTTACAATGTTGCAGGATCTGACTGTATGCACGAACAGCGAGTTGCTAAAAAATTTGTCGTGCTCTCGTTAAGCGCTTGGAATATGTACAAAAATAACAACAACGAGTTGTGCACTGGAAACAATTAATTAGCATGTTCCACTTGGGAGCAAAGAGGCGACATTAACAGTGTTAAAATTCTACAAACAAAAAGCAACAGCTGCAAATTTCTTTGACCACCAATGAACATGATAAAAGAAAGAGTTATTTTTTTTTCTGCTCCTCGACTCTTCAATATCTGCTTAATTTCCTTGCAACATGAACAATGCGAAACTTAACAGCAACAGGATATTTTGCCTTCAAAAAACTGTACGAATATGTAAGCAATTTAAGTTTTTTCTTCGGTGTTGTTTCTTTTTTTCCCCCCCTGATTTGACTGTATGAAATGATGATTAAAATTAACAACTTAAACAACTTGTCTGCCACCAGAACATCAACAGCATTGAAAAGAAGGTTTTCTCTTCCAAAGTCAATTCGCATTTAAAGCAATGTTTTTGTTTTTTCTGCTTCTTCTCTGGAACCGTCCGTTTGCTGTTTGCTGCGTTGCAAGGTTAGATGAAT
Organism: Sturmia bella; assembly: GCA_963662145.1. Lineage (NCBI taxonomy): Eukaryota > Metazoa > Arthropoda > Insecta > Diptera > Tachinidae > Sturmia > Sturmia bella. The sequence goes on along the minus strand of OY759168.1, from coordinate 31,597,986 downwards.
GAACCAAGAGCTGGATGGCTGGATGGCCTGCTTGCTGGTGGTGGTTGCTGTTTGGAATGGTCATTACTTGTATTGTTGATCATTTAGTAAGTCAACATATATTAGCACCTTTGGATACGGTATCATTTGTTTAATTTAATGTTTGTTTAGAATAAGTTCATTGGATGGGGGACAAAACTGGTCTGCCGAAAAACGAAAAAATATTTTTGAATGACTTTATTTATTCACAAATATTTTTATTCGTTTAAACAATGGATCATAACTACAGACATCGAAAATTATGCGTCTTATAAACCCATTTCATTTCGTATTCGCCAGCTCAGTATTAACAGCCAGTTGAGTGTCCTCTCCTTAGGATTTCGTGCTCATAGAGTAAAAACGAAAGCCTTTTACTGAGACTTCTACGTCCGTCCGTTCGTCACAGGCCCCATTCTTACAAACGATAAGAGCTAGAGGGCTGAAATTTTCACAATACAGTGGTTACCCGGCCGCTACAACAACAAAAAGTTAAAAACTAAAGGGAACCCCCACCACAAAAAACTGTGAAAATTAGATAAAATTAGCTGTAACTTTTGAACCATAACAGCTAGAGAGCTAAAATTTTCGCAGCAAATCTGGTTACACCGGCTCTACAACAACAATAGGCTCCAAAACAACAAAAAGTTAAGAACTAAAGGATGTGCCATACAATAAACTGAAATTAGCTGTAACTTTTGAATCGTAAGAGACAGAGGCTTGAAATTTGCACAGTCACCAGACCTACACAACCAAAGATGGCAACAAGTGAAAATTTAAAGGTCTGCCTTTGTGCGGGGGCATCTTTTAATTTGAAAATTTACTTTCGTTTTTGAACCGAAAAAAGAGTGAGACTCTTAAAATTTTCACAATATATGTATTGCAGTTTGCAGGCCTCTAAAACAACAAATACCAAAAGTTGCAAAAAGCTAAAATTTAATTGGTATTCATACACGGGGACACCCTTTAGTTTGAAAGTCAGCTATAACGTTTAAACCGTATGAGATAGAGGCTTAAAATTTACACGATGCATGTAGTTGTCTGGCCTCTACAGCAACAACAATTAAAAACTAAATGGTACACCAGGGTTACCCTTTGTCTAGAATTTGCACGGTAGTACGGCACCTGTGCTGTGCGAGTCAGCCGCGTACTTGGCTTAATTTATTTTAGTTATGTAAGATTTTTTGCTATTGGCTGAGGTGTATCGTGGTGAATGGGGGGGGCATAGCTAGTTGTCTTCAGATGTTACTTTCCTTATGGGCTTCAAAAATCACTGCAAGTAGCTGCAAAACTTCCTTTCAATTTGAACTGGACAATCCATTAATGATAAGTACTCTAAGCTCAAGTGTTATGTTAATCCTCTTTTAAAAAAAAAAAAAAAAAAAAAAAAAAAATATGATTTTTTGCACGCAACTGCGGAAACGAGTTAAACCCTACGCCAATAAAAACGTATCAAAAAAGCATTGATGAGCCTGTTTATACACAACTCGCATTATTTCGGCTGATTTCTTCATGTTTTGCAGAATTTAATGGCATGAAATAACATTATTTTAATTGCTTAAGACTCTGTTTCAATTTATTCTTCTTTTATTCTTTTCCTCGCCTTTTTTTTATTTTTCTTGTACATATTTTATTTTCTTGAACCCAAGAAAATTGTCATAACAATACTTCTTTGCCAGACACCGACTTTGCCAACCAATACACTGCACAGCCGTGCAATAAACATGGAAAATAAAATGAAGAATTTATTTTTATTGAAATTAATGTTGACAATAAAGCGACAAAAATATATAGAACATGTTTGTATTTGTATGATCATTAAGAAACTCTTAACGCTTCTCTAAGACGGAAATACCTGATTGCCGGAAATCGTTCGAATACAACAAATGTTGGATTGTACTTAAAGTTAATATTTTTATCGCTTGTGCACTAAAATCAATAGTTACAATACGGTAGAATCTTTTAAGAGTCTCAAAATGAAAATTAACTGCACAGTTCATCTGAACGGTCAATTCCATTAGAGTTTTAGAAATTTTAATTGAATATAATTTCAATTCATATTAAAAAAAAAAGAGGGATCTGACTATTAAACAATAGAGGTTTTTAGATTCTCATGATGCAAATGAAAAGTATTTGGAACTATTGTTGTGGCTACGTACAGTAATATAAACTCCAACTGACTGACTCACCTGGCAGACAGAGCTCTAATAAACTTTACTATAGCGAATATTACTATAAACCTGACAAATTGTTGATCAATAAAATCGTTTTAATTGCCACAGAAATAATAATCTAATTTGAAATGAACAATGGTGTATGTTGTTCATTTATCACACCAAAAATAACACTACATGTCATTGAATACATAACTTTAATTTTGCTATCAGTTACATGTAGACGAGTAGAAGAGTATCAAGAGCAGACTTGAAGAGCAGTGATTACGAGTATATTTTGTAATTGATTTTCAACAATTTATAAACACAGTTGCGAATATAATTGTCTAAAACCAGATTTCTTAGAGCTCAACAATTATTCTTGCAAATATATTTTGTCAGTTTTAACCTCAATGAAACACATCTTAACCTCTACCGATTTGCCTGAATGTTTTCAGAACAATCTTAACACCGAATTTCACCAAATTGGAATGTGCTACTGGCAAAAGCTTGACTTTTTTAAGGGTTACTCTAATGCAATCTATTATAGCTGATTAACTAAATGTTTACATATTTTGTGCCAGAAAAGAAAATTCTATTAATTTAAAAAAAAAAGTGGCAGATCTAACATTTAGTTCGCTTTTCCTTCCTCAGATGTGAGAAAGATTTTGTTGGTGATAAAATTGTAGTGATCAACATATAAGTGAAGAAAAAAAAAACTGAAGTTGAAGACTTATTGGCTATTGAGCAGCCAAGTTGCTTCGAACTCAGGTCATGAGTAATTGCATACGGCTTTTAAGCATCAACTCGTAGCCACCCTGCTACCTAAACTATTCATTACTGGCTGTCCACATTTAATCCTATTGCTCAACTTTTAATCTTACCCCCCCCCCCCCATTTACACATGCCAGTAACTTGTTGCAAGTTGTGTGTACATACTACCAATACACTGACAGAGACAATAAAAGCTGTTGCTACTTGCTTGATTGTTTACACAGGCAAGTGCAAGCTCATCTTTAAAATGTCATCAAAGAAAATGATGTTAAAGAAAATTGCTTTAATTTACAAAATAAAAGAATTAAATGAGAACAATAATAATAAAATAATTATGTTGAAAGAAACTACAAAATCACTGTTCCATTTTTTATATTTACAAATCACTATTTTTTGCTTTTTTGTGTATTGTTTGTTCTGCTTTTGTCCGTCTCCTTTGACCTTTCAATGGCTGGGTTGCCAAAGTATTGTGAAATGAACTACTATGTGGAAGAAAATTATTCCAATAGCTTTTTAATAATATAAATAGTATTAATTAATTTTTTTTTATATTTTATTTTATTTTTCGGTATGTAAGATCAAAAAGTAATGTATTAAAAATCGTTATCTATTAAGATTAAAGTATAATCTTTATACGGTAACACCGTTTTTGCTTTTTGACATTTTACAGACATGCAAGTAAAAAAAATTGCTGGCAATCAAAATATCTTGCAAGTGAGCCCGCAACTTGCAGAAGTATGATTGTATTAGTAAAAAAATATCAATGTATTGAGCTAATTACACTTGCTCTTGCGTGTGTAAATGGGGGGTTGGCACTGTGTCTTTCTGTTAATTAGAATTTGGTGTTTTTATTCTCTCAACCAAGTGCTTACTTTTCTATTACATCGGTGATAACAACGCTTTCAAACTTTGTACAGAGCCCAGTGGATTTTAAGCACCAATTTGACTTCAAAGCCAAACTTCATTGATTTCATCGGGCTTTAGTGCCATTTTAATGCGTCAGATGTGAGAAGAATTTGCGATGAAACTGTAGTGATCAATGTTTTCAGAAAAGATCAGTAAAATCGAAAACTTATTTTCTGGGGCACAGACCACGGCTGTTTGATGTCCACCACAACGCTCACAAAGTTAATGCCTTTTTTTTGGAAATGTGATGGTTTTATATATGGACCGAGTTGACCTCACAGGTATACAGTTTTAGATGTGCATATATAACCATCACTGCATTACTATTTTTCTAATAACAATTAGATTTGGTTCACATCAGCTGGTTTGGAGCTCATCCTCTACAGAGTGTCAGAGTTATATCAGTTATCGCTTTGTAGTTTATATGCATTGAATGTTTTTTTTTTTTTGTTAATAATTTTTATCGGGCTTGAGTTCGATTTTTACTTCCTCAAAATTTAGAAAGATTTATTGTAATAACTTTTGGAGTGATCAATATTCGTTTAAAGAAGACAAGAAAAGTAAAGTTGTAAGTTCACACTTACATCGCGGCCGCCATGTCGCTCATCGAACCCAAAATTTGCTTCAAACCGAGACCATGACTAATTGTATACTGTTTTTAAGCAGCAGCAGCAGCACTTAGCCATCCTTCTACATGAGCTCTTCATTACTGACTGTCTATATTTAATCATATTGATCAACTTTCCATAAAATGTTCCTTTTTATTATAAAAGCCTTTATTTGATCTAAAACAAATTCTCATACTACTCTCGTAGAGACAAGTTTTTGAAATAAAAATACTCCTTTTGTCTTTTAGGAAAATAACATGCTCATATGAATTCGTTATCTATGTATGTATACCTTATTTAAATTTATCACATAAAAATAATCAATTATATTAAATTTATATCGCGTGCAATTTCCAGAACAGATTACAAATTAATGCGAAATGAAACAAGCAAACAGTAACAAAAGACAATAAAGTTGTGTAAGGAAAGAGACGGACAAAGTTATTCATAAATTACAAAGATAAGTAGCGACGAGTAATATTTAATTTCCTCAACAGCAGCTGTATTTGTACCAAAATAGGCCATTAAATTTGTGTACAAATTAACGCCATAAAACTAGAAAATTTATCTGATAATTCATAAATTTTAATAAAGTTTTTGAGAATAACAAAAAGAGGGAGAAATTCGCAAAAAAAAAAACAAGAAATCGTTAATAAAATGATCGCTTTTGCCACGAAAAGTGAGCAGATGTTTTGTTTGCAATTTTATAAAAGGGGAAGAGGATATGGTTGTTGTTATTATAATTATTATTGAACTATTTTAAAGGAATTATTTAATTCAACTAATGATTTCCTTCACAATAAAACAAAATTTTAATTACATCTCCAAAGAATTCACTTAAACTTCAATTGAATTTTTTTTGTATGCCTACTTGCACTTCTTCGCTTTTCGAATTCGATAGCGGTTGTCTTTGAGATGGAAACGTTTTGATTGATAGCGAGATCGTAGTGGGCAAAAACTAGATCCCTCACACGATCTAAATTCGTTGGTGGATGAGTACTAATGATAAGAAGTGGCTCTCTGGGGCTGAACGGCAAAAACTTGTCAAGAAGAATCAGGCAGGAGCTATAAATGGATGTATCGGAGACTCCCTCTACCCCGGTGAGCAATCATATTACAATCAACTATTTTATGATTCAGCTTAAAGTTAACTTTAATTTGGACTATAGTTAGAAAAAATGTGAGCAACACTTTTTAAAATTTAAGTTGTTTCTAAAAAGAACCTACTTTAGCCTTGGACTATTATAGTTAAGGCCCATTTTGTCGTTAGCTGGTTTTATTCATTCGCCATCAAGAGGTTGTTTGTCTGATACCGCATTTGAAGAGCTGGTGTTTATGAAAGAAAATAAAAACTTTTTTTAATTAAAACTATTTTGTATTTCAAATACTTGCTTTTAGAATGCAGTAGTTTGTACTTTAAATACATGAAAGAAAAAATATTTGTATTTAGTATTTCAAATAGACAACTTTCATGTGTTTTGTATGTTAAATACATCAGAGCATGTGTTTTGCCCAGGACTGCTCTCACGAAATAGTTTTGTTTGAAGCATACATGTTCAAACACCATTCATTTTTAAAGCTCAAATTCGGTCATATCAAAACAAAACTATTATATCCAATATAAATATTTTCACCTTTATTTACCCCTTTTTTCTATGTTGATATCTTTGAGCACATTTTTATTTTATAATAATGTATTTTTAAGCGCTTTTTTTTTGTTCCCAATATTTCGTTGCCACTTTGTGTACAATTTGTCGCTGCATTGACGAGGTCCCATATTTCTCTTTTGCATGAATAAAACTTAATCTTTCAGAAAGTATGTGTTTTTAAGTCAAGCTACTTCCTAATCTGAAATGTGCCAACTTTATGCTTTCATATGAATTTCAATTTAAATTGAAAAATCTATTTCCACAACAGTTTCTAAAGTATTGCTGTAAAGTAAAATGTGTGTGAATGTATGTGCTTAAAGACCACAAACGTGATTATAAAAGCCACTTTAAAAAGACATCAAATATATAAAATAAATGAATGACTTTTTAATCTGCATAAAATACATATAAATTGACCCAAACAGCTGAAAGGCCTGAAACTACGAAATGTTTTATTGACTCACACTTTTTAGTTATGACTTTTCCCAATTGTTTGCCAACTCACCTGCAAATAAAAATTGAAAAGAAACAAAACGAGCATAAATTATTTAAATTATCAAATATTTCTGATCTTTTATTAAGTTAATAAATTGTTGGACTAAATCAAAATAGAGTCCATAAATAAATAAATAAATAAATAGAAACATCAAACAAATTTTATTTCTTATTAAAACAAACAGCCATAAATTTGAGGGAAAAAACAAACAACAATTTCTTTTAATTTAAATGGTTTTTGCAAACTTTTGGCATTTTTATTTGCTTACTGTTGTTTATTTAGGTTTTTAATGGCGACAATCAAATCAAATGAAAATTCTATATACCTATTATAGAAAACTATTTACATAAATTTGTGAAATTTTATTCAAATAGACAAGGACATTTTCATATACAATGATTTACAGCTTATAATGGCTTATCCATTTTGCTGTTTCAAAAGTAAACGGAAATAAAACAAATATAAAATATATTTTTCATGATTTATCTTTTTATACCCTTCACAAAAATGTGTAAGGGTATATATAAGTTTGTGATTCTGTGTGTAATGCATTGAAATAACCATCTAAGATCCCATAAAGTATATATGTATATATATTCTGGATCACAATCAAAAAACGATTAAGCGATGTCCGTCTGTAGTCGTTGAAATACCGTTTCTGAAAAAACGGTTTGAGATAGAAAACTCATTCTTTCGCTAAAATGTATTACAGCCCGGTAGTGGGTCTGCTATTGAAATTCAGTAAGATCGTTGTACGGATAGTCGAGATATGTATATCCAAAAAACAGGGTTTTGGGGGATATTTTTGGCCATTTTTTTGGTGAGATTTTTGAAAAAAAAAATTTTTCCTAAAAAGTTATCCATATCATTTTTAATGCCCATTAGACCCCAGAAATGGAAGAATTTTTGAAATACGTCTATATATACCCGAGATATAGCGAATCCGGTTTTTTCAAGAAATCGGCTCTATAAGCCAAATAAAACAACTATATAGGATGTTTAAAAGCAAAATTCGAAAATTCTTGAAATCGGTCTATATATACCCGAGATATAGCGTTTCCCGATTTCCCAAGAAATCGGCTCCATGTATGGAATACAATTAGCCTCACAAATGTGAGCCCTTTGGAGTACATTTTTCCCTACAATGCAAAATTTTGTACGAAATTGTGGCCAAAGTTTGTTTTTTGAACACCAAGCTCCTGAGCACGACTTTGAATTAAAATTGATGGTTTGTTTGGGGCTGTTTTTTGAGCAGCCGTAATGTTTTCAGCCGATCTTGCAGCACGTTGTGATGCCTCTTACTTCGAAAACATGAACTACACCATAAATAGTGCGTATTGTTGGCACGTTGTTTCTGCCAAAAATTTCACGTAACTTTCTCATTGTCACAGTAATCGATGATTGATTTTGATAAAATGTTTTAACGATTAAAACACGTTGGTTTACCGTATATTTTTCGGTAATAAATTTTCCAGGTTTCTACTTATGTTTAACAAAATTGGAGGCAAAACTACGCAGTACACCTTTCCGCCGGACACCCTGTATTTGTGAAATCACTGAAATGCCAGTAGTGAAAATTTGTTTTTTAACCTGCACAAATTTACAGAGCTTTTTGTTTGTCTACAGAAACAACCAGATCTTTCGGCTGGAATAATAGAACAGCACGATTATTGCTGTTGGGGCACTGTCCCAATTCATCCGGACCCCTTAATGAACCTTCGTCAATGCAGTTGTAATTCCCAAGTATTCAAGATATTTAAATTTTAATCAAACTTTAAAGAATAAATTATTTCATTGCTTTTTATTTCACAGTTTACTATTTTGAAATCAGCTTTCCCCATTTCTGTAAGAAAAAATTTCATCCCGTAACTTTCAATCAGTTTGAAATTTAATTAATTTCTCATTATTTCACTGCTTTGAAAACTTGAATTTTTGTATTTAAATTTTAGTTAGTATTAAATGCCTTTCAATTAAATGCCTTCATAAAATTTAATAGCCAAATTTAATAATGTTTGAATTGCCAATAAAAAGTATTAATTTAAATAAGTGAAAATTAAAATGAGACTGAAAAGATGCCACAGCAACCAAACTCGATAGCAACAACATCATGTTGCTTTAAATGCTTAATAATCAAGTTAAAAGTTTACTGCTGATGTAAGATAAGCAGGCTTCGGATGGAGTGGAACAGAGTTTGCTTTAGATGAGGACTTTCTAGGTTCCGTTTTAATGAGCACTTATTTTCCGATTATCGGCTGCAGCATGCAAAGTCTAGTAAAAGGAGTGTTTTACATAAAAGCTGTTTTTACCAGTACTGAGGGAACAACCCTTATATATATCCACATATGCAGTGCATTGCAGCGGAACTGGGAAAATAGGTTTTCGGGGGGCAGGAAATAAGGAGTAGTGTTTGTGTGCATTTGATTTGAATCTTCCTACATTACAACTTTAAAAAAGTTATTTGTTCCACGGTCTGGCTGAAAAACGAATTTATTCTGTAATGCGTTTTGCGCGCGATTCACTGGCCACTTGACTGCCAATGGCTGAGCCCTGGATGATGCACATACATTCTGTAAAAAAGCGAGTGTTTCGTGAGCAAGATGCCTGATCTGTTCTGAGCAAACCACTTTAAAATGTTGACGACGATGCGACAGAAAGACAATGGAGTCACCTCCCTGAAGGAAATGTCAGTAGAAAAACTTTAGTGATTTACAATTGACATGCTCACCAGTACTAGTGACATATTATACCTCATGCATTGATTTTTTTCCTGTTGACATTCAGCACGTGCTTGCTATTGAAAATCAACTACTGACTAAGGAACTAGTGACTAGGTGGTTCTCACGCGACTATATGACGACCATGCTACTAGTGTTTCTCTATAGACATTGTCGCTACCCTAAAAGAACTGTCAGTAGAGAAACTTTTTCTTCCCTATTGTGCACTCACTACATATTGATAGCAAAACAAACGTTCCCTTAATATTCATGATAGCAAATTTCCCTACTTGGGAACTGAAAATTTTATGGGAATAAAAATTTCACATTTTACTCACGATAGGGGTTAATTGTATTTTCAAATACAATTTTATAGATTTTATTAAAATAACTAAGCCATTAACATATAATTTGCAGTAATGCATTTTGTTTTTTATATATGCCATTAAAATCCGAACCCTGATTGATGAATACGAATTTCTGTTACTTGCCAACCAACGCTGACAATCTTTAACAGAAGCAGTCATGCTTTCTCAGATATTGTCAAAAGTTATTGGTGAGCAAATTCGAAAGTTTTTATTAGATTGTTGAAGAAAATATTGAAGATGAAATTTCAAAAGATGGACAGGTGAGTTTGTGGCAAGGGAAAGAAGTTTGTACAAGTTTTCTTTTTCTCTTCCCAACTGAAATATTTTTTGCGAGAAAAACTACTACAGCTTTTGTGTGAGAAAACTGTTCAATTCACAAACTAATTCAACAACATTTTTTTAGCATCCTCCTGCAGTTTAGTGCGTTAATGAACAACTGCCAGGAGTTTTGTTGCTAATTTTAATACATATCGATTTAACTTATGAGTCTAATACCAATTTGAAAGAGATTTTAAGGGAAATTTTTCATATATAAACATTACATTTCGAACATACATCTATTAATAACGCTGTGCTAGTTGAAAAAACCGACAGACGGGGCACCCAGTGGGTAAACCTAGTTCGAGTGCGCTGCATTCAGTGGTGCTAACCGTTTTTTTTAGGTTAGTTCTTTATTTTTTAGATATACCGTTATTTTAAAAATGGCTTAGGTAGGACAACATACACACATATATTTCTTTAACTCAAAAACGGTTTAAATATTGAAAAAAAAAATTCAAGAACCGAAATTTGGCAAAAAAAAATTACCACTCAATAACTGCAGTTACGGAATTTTGCCTTTTGGGTATCGATATGTAAGTTGTTTTTTACTTCCGTTAGTTGAAATTGCTTTAGTTTGATAAGCAAACAAATTATTTCCGTCATACTGCTTTCATTTAATAAAAAAAAAAATGTTTTTTTTTTAATTTTTGAGGCTTCGTCTGGTGACCGTTTGAAACTGCAATTTTTGATTTTTTGTGAATAAATTCGAAAGTTGTGCACCGATTTTAGTCATTTATGGCTCTTTTTGTTTGAAACTTTATTTTTTATGCATACATGAAAACTCATCAGCATGACTTTATTTTTAGATTTTTTATGCTGTTTTAAAGAACGAAAAATTTCGAACTTTGGCAAAAAAATTTAATTTTTTTCGTCGAAAAAAAAAATTTGTATTTTCTAAACTACTAAACTGATTAAAAAGATTTTTACAGTTTATGAAAGTTACCTTTAATTCTAATAACATTTTCTTTATTTATTAAATGCCGACAAAAAAAATTGAAGTACATAAACAAAATTTATTTTTCAATCTGATTTTAATTAAATATAACACAAAAATATATGCATAATTTGTTGTTATATACAAAGTTTTACAAAAAAAAAAAAAGCCAATTTTCTGCGGATGTCAGCCGGGAAAATATACTACTTTGTTAGTTAATAATTTTTGATTAAATGTACTTTATATTGAGAAATGTCTTATTTAATGTCGCCAGTTGTATATTTTTTTTTTTTTTTTTTTTTTAGACAAACACAAAACTGCGAAGCTTTTTGCTTGTCTGCAGAAACACCCAGAGCCTTCGGCAGGAATCGAACCTGCGACCTCGAAGAATCTTGGTAGAGCACTCTACCAATTCATCCATCGAGGCGCATGGAACACAATATCAGATAAATCTCCGTCGCTGTTAGTCTCAAAATGCGAGGATATTTGTGCACATTTTCCATCACATTCTCACACGTTTCAAGCGGCATTTAATTAGTTTCATCACAAATATTTTATTTAAATTGCTCCAGCGTTTCTTGTTTGTTTGTATTAAGCTTGCCTTTCAGATATCCCCACATAAAGAAGTCCGGAGCAATCAAATCAGGCGACCGTGGCGGCCAAACAACATCACAATTTCTTGAAATAAATTGTTGTGAAGAAAGGTATGGCAGTACTTCCATTGTAAGCCTGACTGTATGTAGCACCATCATAATAAATTTGCACGTCTCTACTTCACGGCTGTCAAACATGAACTGGTGGCAAAACAAAGTAGTATACTTTTCCGGTGGACACCCTGTATTTCAAAAACATAACTTTCCACATTTACGGAATTGAAACAATAGAAGAAGCCGCTGTGATTTGTGACCTTAGTGCCACCTGTTGGACATATATTGTGCTATTTGACTTCCATGATGGATAACATTTATTTATCGTATGCTAAAGATAATGATAAGTCTGAGATACGTACGCTTGTTGTAATGTAAGCCATCAGCCAAAAACTTTCTGCCTTGTATTCCAAAATCAATTAATTAAATAAGCAGGTCAGATTTTCTACAATCATAGAAATCAGTGAATTATTCAGTCACATAAGAGTGGACTAGCTTTAAACGGATACGCTCGAACAGCATTTGAATATATTCGGTTGTGTTTTGAATAAATATATATTCGTACATAAATTGGTTTGAATATACGTATCTCCTATTCGTACTTAATTACTTAACCAAAAGAGTGGACAAACTACTTTATTCGTTCAAAACGTATACAGATATATTTTAAAGAAATGATGATTAATAAAAATGAGTTCAAATAAACTGGTATTCGAATATTTATTCGTTATTTGAATAAAATAGGCAAAAACAAATTTGCTCTAAATTTTGTTTGCACTCATTGAGCAAATAAAACCTTCAAATAAGCTGTTTTAACATTTAATAATGTTACAAATTTTAGCTAGTGGTGTGTCATGGGTTAATCCAACACAAGTGATTGAGTATCACTGCTATAAGTGACACTAAAAGAAAACGCCACCATGCAATTTCAATAACGATGCATCGTTCATCGATTGGTCGAAAAGGATCTCGAAAATGCTGTCATATCTTAAGCTTTAGCACAAAGGTTGTTGCCTTAGAGCTTTCGGGATTAATTTGTCTATTGATGGCGTACAAGTTATTAGTACGGGCATTAGGCATTGAAGATGGTTCTCGACTTGGAAATTTCTGGAAGTTAAGTTAAAATATAAATAATGTCATGCGTTTGAGACAGTCTTGTTTGAACTGTGTTACCCTCAGCAATAAGCAGTGAGTCTGATTTTTACAGCCCTAGTGTAACAGTGTGAAAAGTCTTCTAGCAAGGTTCTCTAACAGAGTCGAATAATAAATAAAGGTGGAACTGAACTGAAAGTGCAGTGTAAATAAAATAGAGGAGTGTGTTTTATTTCCAGTTGCAATTAAAGAATCTGTAAAACTCGTTTTTATTAAATGTTTTTTTTTTTACCAGTTTTGTTTCATTGCTGTTGTTTTTCGATGTATCCACATTTATTAAAATCCATTTTCAGTTGCTTAAATAGATGAATTTACCTATAATAATAGTAAACAGAAAGTTGTGTTCACCCTTTTTAAGCAAATATAGACAAACAAAATTTTTGAGAAAAAATTTTTGCCGCCAATTTTTGAGAAAATGTTTTGCCAAAACAATAGTTTTTTATTGGTATTTTTTTTTTTTTTTTTTTTAATATATGTATATGAAAAAAACTTGCCTTTCCGTTTGTAGGATAGTTTGCTGGTATGTGTATTTTTGTATTAAACAAATTTGCAGATACAATTTGTGTGAACATATCAATGTGGTCTCAATCATGTCAAGCAGTGTAAATTACTCACCTTGTTTAGAATAGTTTACAGATATGTCTATTTTTCGTTAAGAATAATATTAAACGTGTTTGTAGCTAAGATAAAACTCAACAAACAAACAAACAAACAAACAATTTGCGTGAGCACATCCATGTTTGGCACTCTAAATCTCTCAAAAATCACTTTTTTCTTTAAAACACATCGTTTATTTACTTTCATTAAGTTTCACACATTTTGTAAACAAAACACACAAAGAAAAGTAAGAACAAACATCGGAATTCATAAAAAAATAAAAATGTTGATGAAATATATTTTAGAAAAAATTTCATATAAAATTTGTTCTACGATTGACGGCCATTTTCACAATAGCGGTTTTCATACCGAGCTTGTTAGTTTGTTAATCGTTGACAGTTACTTTTTTAAACGTATTTTGTTTTTGTATATTTATCGCACTACCGGATTAACATTTAACAAATTAACGACACGGTATACCTGATAAAATAATTGTTAGTTGATAACTCACAATCAGCTGTTGCAGTTTCTAAATAATAAAAGTCATTTTGTGATACATTTCTAAAAAAAAATATTTGTGTTTTGGCCATTTTGGTGTATATTGAGAGTAAGTATGTTAATTAAATGATTTTTTATTTTATTTTAATAAATCATAAACTGTTCTTATAGCGGATAACCAAAAGAAAAAGCTCATTCGAACAAAAATGCAAAAAAGTTGTTGGATTTTATGTTGGAAAATGTAGACATTGAAGTAATGTAGCACTATTTTGTATATGTTTATAAGATTATGCCAATGACATACATATACATATGTATTTTCAGACACCGACTAGTATAATCTACTATCAAAAATGTTTGGACCAGACCAAAATTGACGCAACATGCGAAATGCTGCGATGCAAAGTTCGATACTGGAAAGCTACATTTAATAAAGCTGAAGAGTGGCGAAAGTCAACAGGTAAATCTTCGTACAGCTCATCCAGTACATTTTCGGCTTCATCTTCATCATCGTGGAAAATTTCTGCATTAATATATTATTTGTAATTAAATTATTAAGCTTCGATATTTGTGTCAAAACATGAGTAATTAAATGGTTTACAATTGTTTTTTTGTTTTACACTTTCTCGTGGCATGTTTAATTTCTTCAGAATAATAAATTGTGTCGGCACAATAAATCTGTTGGTTTACTGCGAAAGTTACCAGACTAACAAAGTTTGAAAAAGGGAGTCGTTCACAGTTGCTAACTTTAACAAATTTACAAACTACCGAGTAACAAATAAGTTAGGTGTGAATACCGCTAATGTATCATTAAGACTTAACGTTCACTTTAACGATAACTTTTGTATGACAATCTTGCCATTAAAGACCACATTAATTTTTAATTGTACATTATAAAAAGAGCCCTAAAATGTATTTGAAAAATATTTTATTTATTATGAATGATTTAATAAAAAATTGGAGAGCAACTGTCGTCAAATTTATTATTTAACAGCAATTTTTCTTGGAGTTGCAACTTCAAGAAAACTCGATGTCAAACTAACAAAACGTGCAATAAATCGACAGCAGTAGCTGCGATTCTCCTAAGGTTTTATAATTTTTCCTTTCTTTTCGTATTTCACTCCACTTTTCAGTTTACTTTTATTAAAAAGCATTGTTAGAAGACTATTGAAGACATTAGTGTTTTTGCGTCTAAAACAAGTTATCGGAAAAGCGAAATAGGTTCTATCTCACTACCACATCCTAGCACCACTATATACTGGAAAATGTAGTGATGTTAAAGTTCTATTTGATAATTTATTTATTCATAAGTGACTTCTTGTTGGCTACGGTTTGCTTTAACTTCAGATCTTTATATTTTGCATAAGCTCCTCAATCAGCTTTGCAAAGCTTTACTAATTTCTGTCTCAAGCTCGGCGAGTAACTATTTTTGCTTTAAGTTACACATCTAGTCCTCATATTCACCGCCCTCTCAGGACTAAGATTTCTATTTAAATCATTTTTCTGCCATTAGATTTTTGAATAAGAAAACCCATCTTTTGGTAATTGAGTTTACAATTTTTTCTGCCAGTGTAAAGCTTTAATTTGTTCTTTTAACATCAAAGTTTATCATCAGCTATGGGGGTAGACTTGGCAGGTGAATAAACTTCTTGTTTTTTCTTTGCTCACATCCCTGCGGGGTAAAATTTTTCAAAATAAACTTTACTCTTACTTAAGCACTTAGACAGTTTACAGACTCTTTTTTTCAACAATTTTCTTTTATATAATTTTTTTTAGTATTTATAAATTCATTCATTCTGTTTTATTCATTTAAAAAAAAAGTGTTTTTTTTTTGCAACAGGGATGGTGCGTGAGTTTTTCAAACTTTTTAGAAAATATGCAAAAGTAAAACAGATTTAATGCAAATAAAAGAGTTACAACTACGTGATAGGAAAAGAGTCTATGGGTTGGTAATGAATGAGCAGACAGAGTAAAAATGTTGGTAAAAAATTAACGCACATTTTGCTCTCCAGACAACATTACTGATAATAACAACAATAACAATGAGAATACAAAGAACAAAACAAATGCAAAAAAAAAGCTCAAACGCACTTTAACAAACTGCAAACTTACCATGTGTGTGTATTAATTGACACACATGTATACAACATGATTTAACATATTAACTACATATGTATAATGTAACTGTTTCTATCTGCCGCTTGTTTATGCGTGAATGTATGAGTAATTTAACCTGAAGGAACAATTATATGTATTGCTTATACGCCAGGGGGTTTCACAAAACATCAGATGCATTCATTACCCAACAAACCACATTCATACATAAACCAACTTAAACCAACACACATTAACATTTGCATGCATTTACAGCAGTGTTGCCAGGTAAGGATTTGAAAATATCAGCAACTCAAAAAAAAAATTAAATTAATCCAAAATAGAAAAAAAGAGTTAAAAATGATTTCAAATTTTTTCTGCGTTTTATATATTCAGTACACAGTTTCTGTTTTTCTCTTCTTATTAGGCTGTATTATTTAATTAATAATAATATCAGAGGTTGAGATTAACCGTCTAATTCATAGAATTTTTTTTTATTTAACCTAGTATTCGTTAAGTAAAATTCTGTGTTCACAAACAATTAATAGCTGTTATTCATAAAAAGTAAATAAGAAAAATATTTAATATAAGTCATAACATACTTCTTCGAGCTGAAGGCCTATGATGACATTGCCGATCCTTATTATTAGCATATAATTTTAATTATAAGTTCAATGAAAATAAAAAAAGAAGTAAAATTTTGTTCGAACGCGTTTTATAACAAATTTTTCATATAACATTTGTTCTAAAAGTATTTCAGCAGCAATTTAATTTGTATGATTACCGGCGTAAAAGTATTAGTATCCTAGTTTCTTTTCTGGCATAGCCCATACATTTTGCAGTTTGTTATGTAAAAAGAATGAGTACAAAACAAAATCATTTCAACATAAATCTTTTTTATTAATTGAAGTGACATTGTCATCAACAAAAAATTAATAATAAAACTTTTAATTTACCTTCTAAGCAAAAGGCAAAAAAAAAAACGAAAGTTAATTATGTTATCGGACTTGAGTTCGATTTTTATATCCTCAAAATTGAGAAAGATATTTTTTTCTGACAAAACTTTTACTTTACCTTCTAAGCAAAAGGCAACAAAAACGAAAGTTCATAATTTTATCGGGCTTGAGTTCGATTTTTATTTCCTCGAAATTGAGAAAGATTTTTTTTCTGACAAAACTAGAGCGATGAACATTTATAAAGAAGACAAGAAAACTAAAGTTGAAGATTTACTGGCTGGGGTACATATCATGGCCAACTCACTACCGCCACGTCGCTCATCAGCACAGAAATTGCTTCGAACTCAGGCCATGACTGGATGTTTTTTTTTTTTCATTAAATCCAGTTTCGATTTGCACTTTGGTTGTGTATTTTTATCTTTTTGTTTTCTTAAAAAATAGTTGTCAAAAAGAGAACTAAGCAAACTAAAACAACTTTTACAAAAATGTTTCACATTTGGCGCAAGCAAAACTAAAAAAAATATCTACATTGCGGAATCAGTAATGCGTCAAAACCACGACTGTAGAGATGATATCGCAGCAACGGAATGAATAATTGTAAATTTTGCATCCGCATAAGAAATGCTTTCCGCAGTCGCAAAACGGATTCAATAATCGGGCGTATTATTTTCACAAAAAAAAGTACATCTATGATTAAATAGACGTCCACATTTCCTATAAAACTGTTTTATCAAAACCAAAAGGAGTCGTAGAAACAATGCCAAGTGCAAATAACTATCAATATTAAGTAGATAACAATCTACCCAATAACACTTTCTTTGGAATCCATTGTACTTGCAAAAAAAAAATAGTCTAGAGTTTGGAACAAATAAACCTAAATTGGCAACACTGATGTACACATTTATTTATAAGTTTACTTAAGTAAATCACAGGTATGAATTACTTGGTAAATGCGGGTGTGCGTACAGAGTTTGTCGCAACGGATGAACGTAGTTACATATTTATATGCATTTATTTTCTTTTCAAACGGTGTTTTACATAAACAAATACATTTACACAAATTTGCTTTAATTTCAAATATGAATTTGTCTACATTTTGTTTTTTTTTTTTTTTGTATGTGTGTGTCTGAGCTGGAGTACATAAAGATAATACCGTTATGTGTCAGTTCAAAAGTCTTTGAACTTTTAATCTCTTTATTTATTTATTTATTTTGAAGACATCGGCTCATAGAACTACAACTTAAAGACAAAGTTCAAAGCACAATTGATTTGTTAAAAAATTAAATTCTTAGTTTTCGATAAGAAAAAAAGATGAAAGTCGCAGATTCATAAAAGAGATATGCGGTCTAAATTCAGTTCAAAAGGTTTGGTTAAATGTAACAATAATTGCTGTTTTACTCATACAGAAGGGAACGCACAACAAGCCTACGCCGGCTTAAGTGTTGTATGTCGTACAATTAACCTAATCTAACGTACTCATACAGAAAGTATTGTGGGCGTAATCATAAAAATCACAATTAAGAATTAGTTAGAAATTAATTTTCTAAGCTCACTTTAATTTATAAACATACATACATATATTAAAAGTATGTATATTCAATGATGCAACTCTATAAATACTCATTGATAAAAATGCCAGAAAAATGTAAAATATAAAATCAAAAGAGAGGAGAGAACAACATTTGCCATTTTTAGCGAAAACTTGAAGAAAACAAAAACATCAATCAGCTGTTGACTTGCATAGAATTTATATTAGTGCAATTTGCATATACCCCTTCAAGTTTGGCTCGTTTTAAAAATAGTTAAATTTTATACAGGAAGTAGGTAAAGAAAAAGACACAAGTGTGAGCTATTAATTTAACCACAATTAGTGCTGCGGTATCCTAGATAAAGTATTTAAGTAACGCAAGAACGCTTGCCTTCCCTTTTCCGTTCATATGAACATGCCTTAAGCAAATAAAATGTAACGAAAAGAAAAAACAGGAAAAAAAATTGGAAAACATTAAATTTCACAAGAGCCTATATTAAGGTTATGTTTGCTCAACGAACTAATACATATGTATATATATATAAGAAATTTTTATTACCACTTGCAAGGTTTTTATGAGATCAAATTGTTGTGAGCTGCAAATTTTGTATCTGTTCGTTGAGCAACCCTGACCTTAAATGATACTCTTCTGAAATTTTAATATTTTATTTTTCTTGATTTAACCATATACATGATTAGTTGTTTGCATTAGTGTTGAGCAAGATTTTTCATTTAAATTAATCGTTCGTTCTTTTTCGGAAAGCTAAAGTGAATTAAGTTTTTCTTTTTCTTTAGATTGGGACTAAAGAAAGAGGGATTGGTGGATGACAAAACGAAAATGGGGGAGCGTTTGTGGACATTTGATTAAGCAAAAAAAAAATGTTAAAATAAAAACAGAATATTTATTTTAGAAAAGCTGAGTAAGTCAGTAATAACTGTTGCTAATTTATCTGTTTATTGTCCAGTGCATATACCTTCGCCACTATCCAGTTAACCACGTTTAACGAAACCTCTTCAATATTGCAAAACGTTCACTAAACAGAACAAAAAGACATAAAAGACGAATGTCGAACTTATTTCTGAAAATATATCATGTCCATTAAGATCTCATTTGACAAATATCTATTATAATTTTCCAAATACACATTTAAAAACATCACATATTTTTTTTTAATTATCTGATAAAACAGAAGCATGTTCATCTATTACGACTTCACATCACAAAGCTGTGCGAAAAGACTATTGATTATATCATCAGCTACTAAGAGGTTAGAGGCTCAGCGACTAAGCGGTGTTTTATAAAAGTGATGTACAAACAGCGTATTTTTAGAATGAAGTTCCGTTATTTTTGAAATTAATTTAACAAAAGTTTTTTTATTTCATGAAATAATTAATTTAAAAAAAATAAAAATGTGGAGAAATGAAATATTACTGTTATAAAATCCAATTTAAACATTTCCCGTTTTCCCGGGAATTTTCAAACATTTTCCCGGAAATTTCCGAGAGAGAACTCCCGGGAATTCCTGAGCCCCTAACCCTAATAGAGACATACAACACTCATATACCGTCTTTTTAATCGAGTAGTAGAGTCAGAAAAAAAAAACTCGAATTCAATTAAAAAATCTAAAATGTGCTGGCTCGGAAGCAGCAGTTTCGAAAAGAAATGAAATTTTTTTCATTCATATTTCTAATAAGCTATTTTTTCATATAAAATCTTCAGAATGAAAACTTTAAGACCAACTTAATTTCCAGTTACTCTTATTTTTTTATACAAATGTCACGTACGATGTCATGGAAATGATCATATATGTATATTTTAGCCTGCATATTAGCTCACAAGACAAAACAAACTACTGCTATCAATTTTCTGAGATTCAAATTTCCCATAGCAAAAACATAAAAAAGACTTGGTAAAAAGTTGCTTTTAATTATTTCCACTAAAAGTAAAACTTTCTTCAACATATGCTCCAGTTTTTTTTATTTTGGTTTCAGAAAGATGTTCGTTCACTCATCTACATACTGGCATATTAAAGTTGGCGTCAATTCATTCATTGAAAAAAAAAAATAAAAAATTCACACAAAATAAATTTGTTTGAAAGCAAAGGGTATTTACTTCAATCTCAAATACAAAACTTATGACTGACGTGTGTATGTATGTACATAACATTCGTTTAGGATTAATGTTTCTAGGCAATTATTTTTTTCGTTCGCCAAACAAAACGTTTGCTATTAAGCGAAATGAAAAAATGTACTTTTTTTTACAAAACTTCAAACAATTTGCATAAAAAACTAATTGAGGTCAACATTTTTGTTTAGCAAACGTTCAACGTTTACAAACCGAGAACCACATGGGAAACATCTATTCAAAATTAACCAGAAATATGCAGAAAACCAGACAGATACTTTTGTATTCTTAGTAAGAAAAACTCTGAAATATTTACACACATGCACAAAGCTAAAAGAATTTCAAACATTTTTATGTATGGAAAAAGTAGTGGAAATAGTTTTTTTTTTCTATTTTATAATGACAAAAATAAAACACTAGAAAAGCGCTTGTGCACTACATGTTTAAGAAAGTTATTCAGAACTGAAAAAACAGTCTAGTTTCTTTTTTCTGGAAAAAAAAAGGTAAAACCAGGACCTTTTACAACAAAAGTTTAAATTAGAGCAACAACTGTAAGGGACATTATTACAACTTGGCGTTAGCTAAAGGCAGATATTTATGGGGCAGATATTCATCTTTCGTTAGTAAAAAAAAATTGTAAAGTTTGTTATTGAAAATTGAGCGGTAAATTATCGGAGCAATAATCTGACCTGTAAATTAACGGGAGGACTAGATTTTGCATTTATCGCAGCTGGTTGTCTATTTGCTATATCAACTGAAATGGTGAATTCATGGGAAATACTTAAACCTTTTAAAAGTATTGCCACAAATTAAGAGGAAACATTATTGCTAGGTTGGTCCAGGATGGCCCTTTGCACTGCTACCAAAGATGATCTATTGTGCAACCCTTTGCCCGTCACGAGTTTAATACATCAAGTAACAGTATTAGCTCCTTCTGTGGAAGCCCTTGCTAGCCCTGTGAACCCAATGTATAGGCCTGCAACAGCCTGTGTCTTCTGTGGCCTAGTGCCACACATTCGATAATCAAGTGTTCCATTGTCTCCTCTTCTTCTCTGCAAAATCTGCAGATTGCCGAACTGGATAGTCCCATTCTGTATAAATGCTTCTTGCAGGTATAGTGGCCTGTTAGCGCTCCACACAGTGTCCTTAGATTCTTTCTATTTAGTTTTAGAGCGACGTCCGCATCAAAGCTAAGAAATTTCTTTGAGTGTTTCAGACCCGTAGTGTCGTTCAACAGTATTTCTGTTGTCCATTTTCTGATCTCCCCCTTGAGGAGGAGTTTACTAAAGCCAAAGTATGAAAGCCCCATTGGCTCCCCTTTTTGCATAAGCGTCAGCCAATTCGTTACATTTGTGCCCCTCTTATCCGGACTGTCTGCGTTTACAGTAAGTGACGGACATTTGGACAAAGAACATTTAGTTTGGTAACAAATTACCGGCGGAGAAGAGAGTATCAATTTTGTGTTCGCTACTTTTCTTTTCTTATTTTTGTCCACAACTATAAATTTTCACACTCCACAAGTATGACAAATGTCATTAGAAGCAAAAAGCAAAATAATAATAATGAAATGTTGCTGGCAACATGCTCAACTGTGTGAACGCGAAGGAAAAATCAAAAGAGAATTCCAGACGAGAATTGCGTATTGGTCAACTTATCGCTCACACCCATTAAAGGTACATTTAGCATTACCTTACCGTACCGCCGCGTCATAATACTGGCGCTAAATAGGAAAAGAAACGCGTAAAGTAGTTTCATTTTAAACAGCAATACGAATACAAGATTCTTTAAAAATTTAATAACTATTAAGAAAAAATATTTTTTGTTTACTGCCAGTATTACCATTCAGGGTTCCATACTCATAGAGTGAAAACGGAGACATCGCTGTCCGTTTGTCGCAATCGCCATTCTCCTAAACGACAATTTCAGCTAGAGCTGAAATTGAGACGGAGTTCCTATAGGCATATGAGTCAAACTGTTTTCACGGTCAAATCCAAGGAGCGCACAACAAGCCTATACTGGCTTAGGTGCATGTTACAAGACATGGGCAAGCACACCCCTCCAATCAATCTAACTTAACCTAACCTAACGACATTTCGACATTGATGCTACTCAACTTGTTAATAGGCTCGTAACAATTTAAAAGAATGTTTGGAACCTGACGTTATATTCAATTATTTCCATAAATAATAGAATACGTTTTCTCCAGTCTACTGAAGAGTTGTGTAGCACTAACGTAACAATTAGCCGTAGCTGCTAAACTGTACAAGACAAAGAGCTGAAATTCGCACAATATATGTATTTACATATGCCCTACAACAACAAATGCTTAAAACAACAACATGTCGAAAACTACCAGGTGTCCCTATACAACGTAGAGTAAAAATTAGCCGTAACTCCCAAACTGTAAGAGACAGAGAGATGAAATGTGAACAATATATGTACTCGCATGCGGCCTACAATAACAAATGCTAAAAACAACAACAAGTCGAAAATTATCAGGTGTCCCTATGCAACGTAAAGTAACAATACAGGGGGATGAAATTTGCACAATATGTGTATTCACATATGCTCCACAACAACACTTGCTAAAAACAACAACAACTGTAAAACTACCAGGTGTCCCTTTACAACGTAGCGTAATAGCTATAACTCTCGAATCGTAAGAGATAGAGAGTCGAAATTCGCACAGTGTATGTATTCCCAGATGCCTTACAACAACAACAACAAGTGGAAAATTACTAGGTGTCCCCATACAACATAAAGTAGCTTTAAAAACAGAGAGATGAAATTTATAAAATATACATATGTATTCACATACGCCATTCCATACATACATTACACATATATACGTACGGAACCCTAAGAGTGCGAGCCAGCCTCGTACTTGACTTAATTTATTATTTTATGTCCATATTTACTATTTGTTTTGAAGCACATTTTTCAATATTTTGCAATGACTTGCATTCACAACTGTGTATCTGTTCGATAGTGCCATCTCATAGATAAGAATAATTACCACGTTCAAAAATAATGCCTTGTCCATCATATATGTATGTATGCGTGCAGATCAGCACAAAAATCCATATTTGTCAAATATTACTCACTTTCGCCCATTTCAAACATGACTCCCAACATAAAAACAAAACGCATGCAAACATTAAATTTATGTTTTGGAATATGTATTTGAATTTCAATTATAAGATTTGGCAATCACATGGTTTTCGTACGGAGCCATTAGTAATCCGCCCAATCATGAATATTCTCAAGGAATTTTATTCCTAAGGAAAATACGTTTCTCGAGAAAAAATTTCTCCAATCATAAATTACCTGAGAAACAAAAAAATAAAAGTTGGTAATATCGAAAATTTTTTATAGGAAAAAACAAAAAACATACGTTTTTAAAATACCTATTTTTTCCTCCGCCGACTACTTTGCCCCTTCGATGTGGCTAAAACAGGGAAGGTTAAAAAAAAATTTCCTAAGGAATTTATCAACATAATAAGAGGGAAAATAATGGGAAAAGAGAAAAAACTCTCACGGAATTATCATTCGTACATCACTTTCTGCAAAGCGTAAAATTTAAAAAAGTTTTAAAACAAAACATTTTTATGAATGAGTAGATAAAAGAGAATATAAAATAGTAAATAAAACTACTGGTGCGAAAAAAAACCATGTATTAAATTCTGCATTAGTTTGTGTAGTTCATTCATAAAAGTCACATTTACTATTCATAAGAACATACTCACTCCTCTCAAGAATCATACCGAGTAGACAAATGCAAACAACATCAACATGAACAACTACAACAAAAATTACTAAACATTAAAATTGCTTTCTTTTACTCTGTCACATAGAAAAGTAAATGTTTAAGTGTGTCAGTATGAAAAAATAAAACTATTTAAAATTAGAATTTGTATAAATATTTATAAGGCAGCACTAGAACTCATTTCAAAACTTATGTATGTGAAAAGGAAATTTAACAAAAACTACATTTAAAATATTCTAAAATCAAAAATGTCCATTTTAATGGGAAGATTTTAGAAATTTTACATTTAACATTTTTCATGGAAACTTTTTAAATTAAAATTTTCCAGCGACTAAAAATTTAAACGTAAAAAGTTTTCTTATTTGAAGCAGATTGTTGTTGCAAGAAAATTACTAACTGTACTAAGCTGTATACAAACGGTTGTCATCTCTTACTTGTACAAGAATGTGGGAAAAATATAGAAACTTACCGTATGAGCTTACACAATTTTTGAGTGATAAAGTTGCCAGAAAAAGCATTAACAGGCCCGAAATTAATCTTCAGCTATCTAGCAATGGTGTGAGCCCTATGTACGTTAGTTGTCAATATATTGTCAGACGTAGTCATGATGCACGACAATAGGAATAGTAAAAGAAAATAAAAAAAATGTTTGTGCACGATAGTGTGAGAAAACTATATATTGTGAAATAAGGAATAAAAAATGAGAAGAAGAAAACAAAAAATTAACTAAATTATTTGCTTTAAGAACCAATTGAAATCTATTGTTTTAGGTCTTAAAATAGACCTTAATGTTTCTATGCCGCCAACATTTCGTTGATGCTAATCAACTCATCGAAAATTCGAAAATTTTGGAATAAGTAATTGAGTTTCAAACATTCTTTTTACGAAGATTTTGTGAATCTACTGATGAGTTGATTAGCATCAACGAAATGAAAAATGCACAAAACAACTAATAAGGTATATTTTATAGCAATTGAAAAAGTACTAAAAAGCAAGCAAAATGGCTGGTTTCAAAACCAAGTGTTGCCACTTGTTCACATTCTTGTGGTTGAAGAATTTAGAATTGTAGCAGGTTTTTTGGAGAAAAATATTTTCGAATAGAGAGAAATTCCGCAAGCACTTGATAAGTGGGGAGTATATCTAAAAAGCAATAGAATATTCCTTAGGGTGGGTCGATTTAGCAATCTGTATTAAGCCGTCGATTTTGTGAGAGCATTTGGCATGAGGGAAACAAAAGTTCCACTTTGTATACGAGTCCGCTAAGGCGATGTGGTACGGAGTCGTTGTTGGAAAAATCTATTGGGGAGAAAAAATGATCCGGTATTGTTAAGCCTCCTGGAAGAGCCCCCATTAGGGTTCCTCAAAATGAAATTTTTCCCTTCATCACACTCGCTTGCCCTCGGGAGCCCATGTTGTTACGAGGGCCGCCGGTCCTGATACCGACTCACTTGGGTCCTAGAAAAAGTCCCTCGGGAGCCCATAGAGTTTTTCAAAAAGTTTATCTTCCCAATATTATTTTCCAATATAATGCCCCGAACTGCGCCACCTTAAGGGCGCCAAAATTGCAAATGAGACGCTTCGAAAGTTATTTTTTAGGGTTCCGTACTCATCAGAGTGAAACGGAACCCTATTACCGAGACTTCTACGTCCGTCCGTCCGTCCGTCACAGCGTCCATTCTCCGAAACGGTAAGAGCTAGAGAGCTGAAATGTTCACAGGATGCTGTTGTACATTGTCGCTACAACAACAAATACTAAAAACAACAACAAGTCGAAAACTACTAGGTGTCCCCACACAACGAAAAGTAACAATTAGCCGTAGTTCCCAAACTGTAAGAGACAGAGAGCTGAAATTCGCACAGTGTATGAATTTACAGATGCTCTACAACAACAAATGCTAAGAACATCATAAAGTCGAAAACCACCAGGTGTCCCTATACAAAGTAAAGTAACAATTAAACGTAACTCTCAAACTGTAAGAGACAGAGAGATGAAATTTATACAATATATGTATTCACATATGCCATTCCATATGTACGTAGGGAAACCTAAGTGTGCGAACAAGCCTCGTACTTGATTGAATTTATTGATATTTAAGGAAGTTTATGTTTCCTCATGCCGAAAACTATCAAAATATCGAGGGCACATCAGCGACATGTACTATGGACAAACATCAAATCGACGCGGCCTAATAAGCATACATACTTACAATGTATATTCTTAGTTACCTATGCGTCTCGTTTCTTCCATGTTGCCTCGTATAATTAAAATAGATTTTTTTAATATTTTAATGCAGCCATCAATTATAAATCATATTTGATTTTTTAAATTACATATTTTCCATTTTTAACACTCAGACAAATTAATATTATGTATGTAACATGTTAACGAATTTTTTTATGACCCCTACAAGTTGTAAACAGCGTAAGCAAAAGTAAAAATAAAACAAGAATGAACAACAACAACCGGCCGTCTCAAGATTGCCAGTTATATTGTACTCTTGACAAGCCAATACATCATTCAATCACTTTTCTCATTCATCATTGAATTGCACACCCATGATGCGGTCATCATACGTATGTATGTATGTATGTATGTATGTATGTATGTCCCAACAAATGGCACAGTTGGCAACTGGGCAATAAAAACAACTACTTGCGAGATGAGATGGCATTGTAAGAATTTTACTGCATTTTCTAGTTAGTTATGTTGGGGGGGAGCAAAAATCAACAACAAAGAAATTCCAAAAATGTTAAAATCCATTTTAAAATCTCTCATACAGTCTTAAGGTTTGCTAATCGCTTGGCCGTCGTCAATATTTGCAACAGCTTTGCTGAAAACGAAACTGCCTTTGACCACACAATGACACAGCAAACGATCACTTAGTTATATTTAACTAAACGACCATAAAGCAAAAACAAATTGTTTGACAGGTAATTAGACATTTGCAACATTTTAATAGATTTTCATTTTTCTTAATCTAAAATTAACTCCTCAGCATTAAAGATTGTACCGGAAAGTGTGGAAGAGCTGGAGGCTCAATTTTTTTTTAGCCTAAAATCGTAAATAAATTAAAAAGGAACATCATTTTAAGGACTTTATCTAAAACCTGTAAGTGTCGCTTATATTTTCCTGGTTCTTTGATTTTGACAGAGTAAACTTGGTGAAGATCATTTATACATTTTACCCTTCTAAAAACTATTCAGTAGTGCGGTTGTGTCACTTTTAAGAATCCGATAGTCACACAATTCTTTGCAACATATTCCATCGTTTGCAGCAAAGAGCCCTAGAGACATGCCACAAACTCGTCACACAATTGAATTGTGTGCGCAAGGCGAATTCATACAAGGTGAACTTGTTGGCACAGGTGATTCGCTTCTTGAATCAAATAACTGCCAGATGCCAAATTTTTCTTCTCCCCGTTTACAAAAAAGTTGGCGCTATTTTATTCTAAAGCTTTTTGGTGGTAGAAAAACTATGTGATAAATTTTTTTTAATGCTGTATTCAATATTCATAATTTTATATGATGTTTCTTAATCATTTTTCATTTTTGGTTTGCGGGAAAAATCTCTTACGATCCCTAAATATTAATGAATTTTCATTTTATTATTTTTCATTTTATTTTTTTTATGCGGTTACAAATATCGTAAGGTCTGTGCATCATCGTTCCGCTGAAAATATCTCTGCTGTAAATGAAAGTGTTGCCGAAGACCCGAATGTGTCGATTCCTCTTCGTTCTTAGGAATTAAGACTGTGTTACGTCACATTGCGACGTATTTTGCATTTAGATCTACACCTACATCCATATAAAGTCCAGCTCACACAACAACTGAAGCCAGCTGACCATTCACCACGTCGTAGATACGTGGAATGGGTGCTTGAACAACAGGCGGTGGACAGATTTCTCACTCCGTGGGTATGTTACTAAACAAAATTTTCGTATTTGGGGTTCTGAGAATACTCAAGTCATTGAAGAGAGGCCACTACATCCAGAAAAAGTCAGTGTTTGGTGCGCTCTTTTATCCGAAGGTGTGATTGGACCTTACTTCTTGGAAAACGACGATGGAACGACTGTCACCGTCAATTTGGAGCATTATGGTCCGACTTTTTTTGCCAGCTATTGAAGAATACGACTTAGAATGTGGTTTCAACAAGACACAAGCACACAACTCCACCGAATATGGCTTTATTGCAAGAGACAATTCATGACCGCTTAATTTCTCGTCGTGGCGATATCAACTGGCCTCCAAGATCATGCGATTTGACACCATTAGACTTTTTTTGTGGGTCTACGTAAAAGACCGTATTTATACAGATAAACCTTTAACTCTTGAGCACTTAAAAACCAACATTCGTCAAGTTATGGCAGAGATACCGCCCAATATGTGTCAAAAAGTGGTCGAAAATCACCTCAAGATAATCAATGCTTGCAACACTTCGCGAGGTGGTCATTTAAACGAAGTAGTGTTTTACACATAATGTCAACGTTCAAACTTTATAATAAAAAAGAAATATTATGAAAAAAAAATATTTTATGTGTGTTTTATTTTCGTTCACTTTTGAAATCGTTATAATTATTATTTGATCCTCTTAATTTTTGACAAACTGATTTCTGCAGCTTCAGATCGTTTTTTATATAAAATTTATTAAAACTATTGTTCAATATTCCGCTAACAGTTTTAATTTATCTTAATCAAAACGAAAAAAAAATTTCATAACTTTAATTTAATTTATGTTAACCAAATGTATCTTAATCAAAAGGAAAACTAAAATTTTTCAAAACTTCATGGCGGTTGGTGCGCAAGCTTTTTGGATCTTATCGAAAAAATAAATATGTATAAGATCCCTATAGCCAATTAGAGCCAATTTTGAAAATTTGAAAAATTGTTAAAAAGTTATGCCCCTAATGAACATTTGTCTTCTTGCATGTATATACATACATATATACATATGTATGTACTTTAGTTTAAAATGTTTCATTTACGATATTTAAAAAACTTACTTTTTTACTAATCAAAATCTTCTTCATCATATTTAAACATACACCAACAACTGCTTAAAATGGCACAAAACGCTCAATGCTATTTCCGAAACAATCGACTGTCGATTAACAAGTTTTACAACCCCTGCCTGGAAGTGCATGGCAAGCGTAAAGGAGACACATTTCCCCATACGCTCAATCACAATGGCACACATGCAGGCAAATCTGCATGCAGTTCATATTGCGATACAAATTTAATTAAATTAAGCCTTCAGTTAGAAGAAAGTAAGCAAATACAAATATTGTAATTGCTTTACAGAAGCATAATGAAGAGGGAGAGAGAGAGACAGAAAGAGAGAGAGAGAGAGAGAAAGCACAAAAAAGCAACGTTGAAGTAACAAACAACCAGCATGCAACATAAAACAACGTGCACATACAGAAAAAAGAAATGAAACCAAAGACAAAAAGTACACATATGTATTAGCAGTTCGGTGTGTGTGCGTGTGCAAAAAAGGACATAAAAGAGGATCACGTAAGTATAATTAAGTTAGGATAGGTTATTTGTTATTTGTTCATACTTCTTTGTGATGTTTTTGTTACTGTGTAACTCATATTCATACAACAGCCTGGTATCATTTCAAGAGGGAAAAAAAGGATATTGAACTTTGTTGTTTTTGTATGCCTAACACAACTTATTTTTGTGCAACTTTGAAATTTAAGGCAAGCAAACAGCAAAAAACATGTTTCAAATGATAATTTAGTTGATGAAATGGGGTGATTAAAGGGGTTGGTTTGTTTTGTTTTGTTTTCTTCTTTTTCAACTTTCAGCACCAACAACTTTCGTTTTTTCTTTCTCGTCTATATGCTGCTTTTATACCAATTGAAAATATTTCATGTTATTTGGCAACAAAAAAACAATGAAAAATGATTTTATCTGCTCCAGGATTTTTTTTAAACACACATTTATTTTGAATATTTCAAGAACACACTGGGAGAAATTAAGTATGTAATGACGGAATAATTGTCAAATCTAAATGAATCTTAATACAAAGTATGGGACATGGTTTAGCTTGAAAATTATCTGTAATTTTTGTCTCCTTATTCTGTAATTCTCTTAACCAAAGCTAAATCTCGATAGCCAAAATCCTATGGCATTGAGGCAAAAGCTTAAGCGAGCTTGCTTAAGCGAGCTTGCTTAATCATTATTCTGTAATTGCAATCGCTTGAGCACTAAGCTCACATAATATACAGCCGAAATTACAGAATTGTATTTGCAGCTAAGCAATGCTAAATTGAATTTATATACAGTTATTTCCGCTTAATTGAGTTTCTAAAAATACACGACCTTTGACGCAATTAAACGGGAACTCAATTGAGCAATATTCTGTTAATTGAGTCGCTGACGCAATTAAACAAAAATCACTTAATTGAGCAGTATGTTCAATAAAGAGAAACACCCATGCATAGATGGAAAATAAAACCCATTTCTTTAGTTACATATTAAGTTGAAAAATTGTTTAGGTTTATTAAAACAAAATAAAAATCAGGTACGTTCATCGTACAATATTTTGCAGCATAAAGGTCTATTGACCTTTATAATTTTTTTTACGTTTGTGGAGCAAAAAACAAATTAAGTAGACGGAATCAATTAAGCGAAATATTTGTTCTTGATTTTCGCAATGCGGTCTTAATTTGCGAAACAATTAAGCGAGCTACGCAATCAAACGGAACTCAATTAAACGGGTATTTTAACATAATCAGGTATACTGAATGATTTTGTTCCATGATTTTTAGTGCAATAAAGCGGGAAACACAATTAAACGGGGCTCAATTAAGCAGAAATAACTGTATTTCTAGCGAAACACATTAAGCTTTAGCAGTTTACAGCATAAGCCCGCTGAAATGTTTGCTGGGTATGTATTTACTTGAGTAATCACCACAACAACAAATGCTTAAAACTTCACTCATATAAAACCCCACAAAGATGTGATGTAATTTAACATGAATACGATACCAAATCCCATCATGTCAGAACCCGTGACAAATTGGATTACGGCAATATCAACATTTACATCAGGTGATTGAATTCAATGTGGTGACAAAATATCATCAGTACAACAACAAACTAACAGCAAATTAACAACAACCTGGATTGGCTTTGATGTCAAAAGATCATCAATGTGATGACGTGTTAACATCAGAACAACTACAATTTGGATTCAATTTAATGTTAAAAACTCCTCTGTACGATGGCGTTTTAACACCACTCACATGACTCGATTTAAAAAATTATTGCAGTTAAAGAAGGTATGACTACTGGAATTATTTTGAAGAAAAATTTTATTAATGAGATATTAATTAAATAACTTGAATTTAATTAAATTTATTAATTAAATAACTTGAATTTGAAATTTTCTTTTTCCGACAGACGGGCCACCCAGTAGGTAAATCTAATTCGGGTGCGCTTAATTCAGTGGTACTAAGCGTTTTTTTAGGTTGGCTTTTGTTCTTCAGATATACCGTTATATTAAAAATGGAGGAGGTAGGACAACATAAATTCCCTTATCTCAAAAACGGTTTAAAATATTGAAAAAAAAAAAAAATGCAAACACCGAAATTCGGCAACAAAATTACCTTTCAATAACTGTAAAAATCTTTTTGACCCAAAAGGCAAAATTCTAGCTAACAAATTACTTATATACACACATATGTTCATTAAACTTCGGAATGATAATGCGTCATCCCTCGTCCACTTTTCGTTTTTGAACAGAAATGTTTTCAGCGTTATCTTCTCATTGAAAATGTTTCAGTATTAAGAACAGAAAATAATTATAAAAATCGTTATGTTAGAAATGTTACCCAGCAAGAACAGTGTCGGTCATTTGATGCATCATATGACCGACACTGCTGATGGGTTTATACATCAGGGTTTCTATCATTTTCTTAAGGGCAAAATGAAAAAAATGATGTAAACATTCGTGTACGTGTGATTTCTTTTTTGTAGCAGCGTTACCACCTCAGCAAAGTGATCTTTCAAATCCTTTTTGCAAAATGCCCACAAAATTACATGTAATGCTGTTAATTTATTTATTGATAAATAAAGAAAGAATTTTTCGAAAATTTTCAAAAAAGCAATTCAAAGAGAATATAATAAACTATATTTAAAAAAAAAAATGGACAAATGAACCTATAAAAACAGTAATGCATAAACGTAGTTCCAAATGAAATTACCCAATTAATAAGGGAAAATCAAAATACTAAAACAATCATTGTAATGGCAACGCTGAAACCTATAAAATTGCTTTGCATGTGTTAGTAATTAAGTTGTTAATGTGTTAGTTTCCATCAGCTATTTCTTGCAGGGTTAGAGATTATTAACACACCAACAGCACAGAGAATAAATTTTAAAGTAGATACTGACAATTTAGTTCAGAGTTATAGATATTTAGTTAGGAAAAGATTAGGAACTTAATACTGTTTAAATTTTAGATATCTTAAAGAAAACATTTATGTATAAACACTATGTTAGTCTATGAGCAAGATTCAAAATGTTGACTTATTATTTTTTAGTATTAAACATGTTGCAAACGTTAACATAGAAAATGTTGGTCGTAGAACTTGTATGTTAATTTGTATTTTTGTTTTCTATATTTATGTTGTTCATGAATGTTGTTAATACATTTTAAGGCGGGAAAAATATTTTTTTAATATTTTTTCAATAATTAGTGTTTGTTTTTTGAATTTTATAATTACTTTCCTGAAGATGCCAACAAATTGTTGGCGAAATATTGAAAATAAACAAATAATTGTTTAAAATTATTTTTTATAAAAAAAACCAAAGATCAAGAGCTTGAATAATTAATAATTAAATTAATAATTAATAATTAAAGATCAAATAAAATAAAGATAAAAAAATATTTTTAGCGTTCTTTAGTTATTAAAGTAAGTTTTGGTTTCTTCCTTTGTTTGCAGCGGGAAGAAGAATAACTTTCTAAACAAACACTTACACTTCAAATGACCGGTCTACCGGATAATAAATCAAAATATACTGCAAAACGCAATTATTAACAAAATATACAATTTTACGTGTATATTTTGTTTTACAAATTCTGCGTGTTTTATAATGAAACACCAAACTATAGAAAAGTCAGTGTTGAATAATTTGCTAGTTACGGAATTTTGCCTTTTGGGTATCGATATGTAAGTTGTTTTTCTTTCCGTCAGCTGCAATTGCTTTACTTTGATAAGCAAACAAAATGTTTCTTCCACACTACTTTCATTTAATAAAAAAAAAAAATTTTTTTTTTAATTTTTGAGGCTTCGTCTGGTGACCGGTTGAAACTGCAATTTTTGATTTTGTGTGAATAAATTCCAAAGTTGTGCAGCGATTTTAATTATTTATGGCTTTGTTTGTTTGAAACTTTATTTGTTATGAATGTATGAAAATTCATCAGCATAACTTTATTTTTAGATTTTTTATGCTGTTTTAAAGAACAAAAAATTTCGAACTTTTGCAAAAAAACATTAATTTTTTTCATCGAAAAAATGTGTATTTTCTAAACTACTAAACTCATTGAAAATACTTTTAAAGTTATTGAGATAATTTTATTGCCGAATTTCGGTTATTATGTTCTTTCCAA
Organism: Sturmia bella; assembly: GCA_963662145.1. NCBI lineage: Eukaryota > Metazoa > Arthropoda > Insecta > Diptera > Tachinidae > Sturmia > Sturmia bella. The sequence goes on along the minus strand of OY759168.1, from coordinate 31,564,065 downwards.
GATTTTTGATCGTTTTTGAGGTAAGAGAATATATGTTGTCTTACCTCCTCCATTTTTTTATATAACGGTATATTTCAAAAACAAAAGCTAACCTAAAAAAAACGGTTAGCACCACTGAACTCAGCGCACCCGAATTAAGTTTACCCACTGGGTGTCCCGTCTGTCGGTTTTTTCAACTAGCACAGTTTACTTATTGAAAAAACTTAAATACATAAAATAGCTTTTTTTAATTAATTTCTATTATTTGAACTTTTTCTTATATAATTATTTCTGTATTAAGTTTATCAGACTCAAGTTCTTTCTATATTATCTTTGTGATTGATATTAATTAAATTAGACAAAGAAAACATCAACGACATTGAGCAGGGTGGCGGCTTCGAAACAACTAGTTGTTCACCCTGCAAAGATAATATCGAAAGAACTTGAGCCTGATAAACTTAATACAGAAATAGCTTTCGAAAAGAGTTCGAAAAATTCTTACATTAGTTTTTTTTTATTTATTTAACTAATTTTTTTTGTTATTCGAACTTTGTCTTGTATAATTATTTTTGATTGTCCGTAAATAAAAAATCATTTTAATCATTTTTCTACAGCCCCCTTTTGAATTTTTATCTAAGACTATCCAGGCCCTGGCAAACTTAACAGCTGCTGGGCCTGTTTTTCTCTTCACTCGTTCGTTTGTCTTCTTTAATCTGGTTTTTATTATATATATTTTTTATCAATAATAATTGTTGAAAAAGCCAATAAGTTGCCAAATTGTTTGCTTAAAAAATGTTTGATTAAAATTTTAAATACTTGTTTTTTTTTCGTGGTCTTTGGAAAAAAAACCAAATTCAAGCATTTCAAGCAGCAATTACTATTAGATGCAGTCATATTTGAATTCATACTTTGTCTACGTCTAAAAAGTATGTTGTAACATTTACGTAGTACATTTGTGAGTTTGTTTAAAAGTACATTTTATTTTATGCCCACTCGGCTTTTTGTGCATAAGAATGATAAATTAGCCTCATAAAATTTAAGCGTAATTTAACACGTATTTGTGCCACTGTCTAGTGGCACATATTGCAGCTCTTTGAACAAGAGTTCACGTTGTATGAATCTAACTAACATGGTATAAAATTGCATTGTAAGGCATGACTTTTCTTGACGGTATTTTTTTTTTTCTCTCATTTTTGCAAATGTGCTCGTATGTGTGAAACAGCGATGCCAGAAGTAAGATTTTGTCTTAACTCAGAAGATTTGTTTATATCACAATACATACTATATTAAGCTACTTTTTTTCCAAAGCTAGGATTTTTGAAGATCATCATTATTATAATGTTATGTTATGTTATGTTATGCGGGTAGTGAAACCGGCCCACTTGGGTCCTAGAAAGGTCTTGTTGTGATAACCATTATTCTAAACAATGTCAACAAAATATTATAGTCGATTAGCTGGGCTAATAATTAAGTTCCCAAAATAAGATTTGGTTTATATTAATTTAGTTTTGATCATGCAAACATTATTTTAACTACAACGGAACTTTTTTTGAGATATCTAAAACGTGTCGCTTTAACAATAAAGTAAAAACTGAGATCTCCCAAATGAAGGCTGATGAGAAGTGTGGCGGCTTCGAAACAGCTAGTCAAAGTACATTCAGCAACCCGTGCGCTTTGGATTAGAGCAAAAATGTTGGTCTTAGCTTCCCACAAATCAATGAGTTCAGCCTGAAACAAATAATAACACTGTGCTAGTTGAAAAAACCGACAAACCGGGCACCCAGTGACTAAAGCTAATTCGGGTACGCTGAATTCAGTGGTGCTATCCGTTTTTCTAGGTTAGCTCGCGTTTTCGAGATTTACCGTTATTTTAAAAATGGAGGAGGTTGAACTACATGTATTGAACTAACTAAAAAAAATTTTCATTTATTGAACTTTAGTAAAAAACCGAAATTCCGCAATAAAACCTTTAATCTGATATATAATTCATTAAAAAAAATTTCAGTTTTTAGAAGAAAAAAAAAATTTTTTTTTTTTTGAAAAAAAAAATTATTTTTTGCAAATTCTTGAAATTTTGTGATCTTTAAAACTGCATAAAAAATTGAAAAATTAAGCTATGCCAATAAATTATGTTTGAAACAAAACGAGCTTTAAATGACCAAAATCTGTGGGCAACTTTTGATTTTATTCACAAAAGATGAAAAATTGCAGTTTCAACCTGTTACCAGACGAAGCCTCAAAAATTGAAAAAAATATTTTCCTGTTAATTAAAGTACATTTCTGCATGTTCATATAAAAAGTTTTTTGTAATTATCTAACATTAAGATGTGTTAAAAAAGTGTTATGAAACCCTTTTGCATAATTTGTACTATTATGCAAAATTATGCAAAAAGGAAATAAGTAAGTAAGTAATAATAAGTAGAAATAAGTATATTCTACTTATTTTTTACTAAAAACTCTGGCACCACTGGCATGAGAAAAATGTAGAAACAATAAATAAAAAATATAATCGTAATAAACAACATCTAATTTGGTAGACTTTTGTTCGTTTAACACCCATTATGTTGAAGCTTTTTTTTTCAGTTATAAAAAAGGCCAACCACAAGCGAGTATGCAGCAAAAAAAAAAAAAAAAAAAATATATATATATATATATATATATATATATATATATATATATATATATATATATATATATATATATATATATATATATATATATTAATTATAGGTAAACAATACGCGGATTTGCAATCTTAATTGTACTCATAAATGCGCAAAATAAAAATTTGTCAGAGTTTTAACTTGCTGCTTGAGGTGGAAAAAATTAGATGCAAGCAGTTTTGTATTTGATACCATTTTTCAAGACAAAACTACGATATAATATTCTTTCTATTACGTCTGATAACTTAAGTTCGTTCTATATTATTTTTGTGATTGATAATAATTAAACAAGACAAGGCAACCATCAAGGAATTTTAGCTAGGTGGTGAAGTAGATGTTTTGAAGCCGCCACACTTCTCGTCAGCGTCCGTCCTTGAATTCAGGTGCTCATGTTTGTAAAGTGATGTTTTCTGTCCTAATTTGTAATTATCTCAAACATACCCAGTATTACTTATTCTTTTTCGTTTGTATTGCAACTTGTCATTAATTCTAATTTCTCATATTGTAAATTCTAATTTTCATTTCCTAGCCTTTTCAAATGTGCTGCTGTGCCCCGGGACTGTTAAATTAATTGATTTTTATTATACGACCACTTTCTTATATTATTTTTATCAGGCTTAAGTTCGTTATGTATTATTTTTGTAATTGATCCAGTAGTTAACTAGTTCTTTCAGGCTCAGGGTCAGTTTGTTTAATACATAGTAAACACTATTAAACAAAACTCTTTTGATGTTTTAAATAACAATAACACTGTGCTTAAATTTGATACTTTTTTTCCGACAGACGGGGCACTCAGTGACTAAACCTAATTCGAGTGTGCTGAATTCAGTGGTGATAACCGTTTTTTTAGGTTAGCTCTTGTTTTTGCGATATATCGTTATTTTTAAAATGGAGGAGGCAGGACAACATATATTGCCTTCACTCAAAAACGGTTAAAGACATTAAAAAAATTATAAAAACCGAAATTTCGAAATTTAGTTACGGAATTTTTGCCTTTTGGGTATCGATGTGTCATGTTATTGTTTTACTTCCGTCAGTTGAAATTGCTTTATTTTGATAAGCAAACAAAATGTTTCCTCCCTACTACTTTCTTTTCATAATTTTTTTTTAATTTTTGAGGCTTCGTCTGGTCACCGTTTGAAACTGCAATTTTTGATTTTTTGTGAATAACTTTCAAAGTTGTGCATCAATTTTAGTCATTTATGACTTTTTTTGTTTAAAACTTTATTTAGTATGAATGTATAAAAATGCATAAGCACAACTTTATTTTTAGACTTTTTATGCTGTTTTAAAGAATTTCAAACTTTCGCCAAAAATGTAATTTTTTTGTCGAAAAAAAAATTGTATTTTCTAAACTACTAAACTAATCAAAAAGATCAGTTGTTGAAAGATAATTTTGTAGCCAAATTTCGATTTTTATATTTTTTTCAATGGTCTAAACAGTTTTTGAGTTAAGGGAATCTACATATGTTGTCCTACCTCCTCCATTTTTAAAATAATGGCATATCTCAAAAACAAGAGCTAACCTAAAAAAACGGTTACAACCACTGAATTCAGCACACCCGAATTAGGTTTAGTCACTGGGTGCCCCGTCTGTCGGTTTTTTCAACTAGCACAGTGTAATTATTAACTTCTCTTCTTTAGGATTTTTTTTTGTTTATAGTTTGATGAGTAAAGCTATTGTCCGGTTCAAAGCTTATTAAAAAAACTTTTTAGTAAACTTTGAACCGAACAATAGCTTTACTATAAGGTCGAAGAAAAGAATATAACTATTCTCAGGATTTATATTAATTAAGCCATATAAAGAAAACTATCAAGGACCTTTATATAATTTGCCCGTATAGCAATCAATTGTGACGGCGCTCATTTGTGGGATATCATTTTCTCGACTTAACCAATAAAATTCTAAAGATTCAAATAAACATGAACAAAAAACACAATCGAAGGTTTTCATTTAGAAAAAGGTGAGAAACAAACAACATCGGATGACTTCTTTTGGCTCACCTTGTACACAATGGTAGTCAGGACTCGCTATTGGGTATGCGACAGCAATCGATTTTAAAAGCAATTCATTCGCTTTGAATAGAAAAAGCGAAACCTCTGCAATCAAAAATATTATTAGTTTTCTAAATATTTAAGAGTTGGAGTTAATTTTTTTTCACTACTTTTTAGGGATAACATTAAAAACAAAAATTTCTTTAAAACATTCGGGTTCAATCACCTACTTGTGTTTTTGTTTTTAATTTCCTAGTTGTAAACCACTTTAAAACATTGAAGGTACATACACAACTATTTAAAAGTAAATCCCACTACTATACTTCATACCGCTCCTTTCGTGTGTGTGTGTGTGTGTGTGTGTGTGTGTGTGTGTGAAGATTTGAAACATAAATTAAATTTAACTCTGCTAAAGTTTTAAATGAAATATTTCGTGTTGAGGGTCTGTTTCGTTTTTGAAGTGTGTTCACATTTTATAATGCGTGCTTGTTCACTTCAATCTTAAAATCTCAAACCGGTGCAGGGAGTCATCTACACTTTTTTATACACATAAATTTATTTTTTATGCATTTCATTTCTGCAGATTATTCACACCTCAGCGTTGACAGCGCGTGCTTTATTGGCCTCGTTAGAAACAAACAACAAAAAAATAAATAAACGAAATAACAAACAGAATAAAAGTTCCACTTGCAACAGCCGTTTGCGGTGTGTGACTCTTAAAAGTGCACAAAAAAAAAACGTAAAACAAACAAAAATAAAAATATGCACATCTTCAGCCGCTATTAAGAAGTCTGCAATTAGATCTGTGACATAAATAAAAAATACCATCCCAAATGCAGCACAATTATATTTAAAACGAAATTTGAACACTCGGTAGTGCTGATGAATTTCAAGGAATGAAAAGTACTAAGGATATTTTAAACGTTAATTTTTTTTATTTTTATTAATTTATTTCCATTTCCTGTACAACAAGATTTCACTTATATATAAAGTACAGAAATGTGTTAACGGGGCACAACTGGTCCTAGGCACCACAGTGGTGAATATTTACTTTTTTTCTAAAATGTATTTCGTTGACATTTTATTCTTCATAAACACCGTTTTTATTTAGTTTTCAAATATTGCAAATAATAATCTCATCAATCTATGTACATATGTATATAAAACTGTAACGTGACTGACTGACTGACTGGGGGATCACCGCCCAGCCCTAACGGCTAAAGCTAGAGTAAACAAATTTCGCATGTATATGGGCAGTCCTTCTGATGTATGGATCCACTAAGATGGAATTTTTGGAAATTCGCCCCGGAAAGGGGAAAAACGGGTAAAAGAGGCCACAATCGGGAATTCAATATCTCCGGACTTTGAGCAGGTAGCACAAAAATTCAAAAAGCACACAAAAGTATAATAAAAATAAACGGACAGGTGTCTGGTACTTTTTTTTAATATTTTGAGTACTAAGGGATAAAACGCGTGAAAACTGAATTTTGGTACTTTTAGTAATCGCATATATCTATGTAAAGGATAGAAACAGGAAAAAACTATAAACTGAATTTAATACCCATTGAAAAATTCTCGATATAACTTTGCCACTTTTTTTAAATTTGGACATTTAGGGGGTAAAAATGGGTAAAAGAGGGATAAGTCTGCAGTTCTATATCTGCGGACCTGATACAAGCAACAAAAAATTCAAAAAGTTCCTGAAAGTCTATTAAAAATAATCGAACAGGCCTTTTGGAAGAAATATTTTAATAAAGCTTCCAGAACTGCAGGGTGGGTACTTGTATCTGCTGCTACATACACTGTATAATCTGTCTAGTTTGAAGTCTAGTTGCCAAGGGTGGTTTGCGCAATGCAAATTTTAAATGAAATGTAAAAAATTTTAATTATTAAAAATAATAACTGAGAAGTTGAATTTAGGCAGAAATATCCATCAAAAAACATATATTTTATTCAACATTTTCCTTAAGGAGATGGCACAAGGAGTGTCTCATTGTGCTTCCGTCCACTCCCGAAATGTAATAGTTACAACAGCCATAAGCAGTTAAAACCGATTGATCGCATACAAAATTACTAAAATTGCAAGTAAGAAAATTATTTACTATTTAAAAACCATTTAAATTATAACAAATTGTTAAATATAAAACAAAGACTTAAAATAAAAGCCTTTATTCAAAAATTAACCTAATTATGTATTATTTTAAGCTCTAAACATAGACGTTGTTAATGTTTTCTATCTCCTTCAGCCGTCTATATGCCGTCAACATTTGATTGATGATACTTAACTCGTCAGTAGACTCGTAAAAATGTATTCAATTATTCATGGGAATAATAGAATATGTAGCCAGTTTTTTCTGTTCTTCTTTGTTCGAGTCTACTGAAGAGTTGAGTAGCATCAACGAAATGTCGGCGTCATACAGGCGACTGAAAAAGATAGTACACTTTAATAAAGTATATTTTTAGACCTTAAAATAATACACAATTAGGTTCATTTTTGTATAAAGTCTCAGGCAAAGTTATAACCAACTACTTTCAGCTGCTTGATTAGTTTCTAGTTTAATTTACTGCTCTGCTGGCAAAATCTACTTTTCATCACAGGTTTTGTTTTCGATTTTTTTTAAGGTAGAACAACACTCTGACAGCAGAGCAGATTTATTAAAAAAAACAGCATCGGATTTAGTTTGATTCAATAGCGCCGCTGTCCCTGAGAGTGAACTAGTTATAGAACTTGTGGCAGTCGATTTCGTACCGCTTGCAAAAACATTAAAATGATAATCCTCTTTATTGTGTTTGGCGCAGTTTAAGCACGACAGTTTTCGTTGTTGTTGTCAATTTGAAATTCATACTTTTCTGGCACATTTGACAGTCAAATTCATATATCAACGGCAATTGAGATTTATTGCCGTTTTTCTACTAAATGAGCTGTTTTTGTTCTAACAATTTTTGTTTTTTTCTTCGCTTTTGAAGTGGGCGTACACCTCGCACGCCCACATCATATCTTGAGACTTGAACTTATCACATCCATTTCCACGTTTCAACTTTTTTGGTTTTCCTACTCTTACAAACAGCAATTCATTATTGAATTAATTTTATTCTTTAACTTTAATGGGCTCTAGTTCAGGTTTTGAAATGATTGATATGTCTAATACTAATTAAATATTGCAAATAAAGCAATGACTTGGGCTAGAGTACAACTCCTTTTTTCGCAGCCATTATGCTTCTCATGTCATTTTACTCTAATCTTTTCAACTACAAGCAATCATATTTATATCATGCATATATTCTGCTTAAGAGGATAGTTGGCCAGATATAAGAATGTGTTAATGAAATAATAATAATAATAAGGAATGTAACAATTTGCATCTTCAGGTCGAAAAATCCTTGCTGCAGCAACATTTTTACATCAGCACTTAATTACGAAATTCCTTTTATAAATATGCAATTTTAAAAGGAATTTCCTAATTACTCTTGGTCTTATCGTCAACAATTTTAGAAAATTGTTAAGCGAATATTTTAGACCAATTTTTTAGATCTAAATTTCTGCATGTTAAAAACACTAAAATAAATTCTTACAAGTTTACACACTTGTGTATGCATGCATGTAAGCACCTTTGTACATGTGTAAAAGCTTGGAGCTGTCTGTCTTTCAACAACTTGTTCAAATAGTAAAACGGAGCAAGAGAGCGAAAGAGAGAGGAAGGGAGAGAAAATGACAATGTGCATGTGTGTAGAAATGGCTACACGGCATTTAATATTGTGGTAGGTTATGGCAGATTGCAGTCTCTGAATGAGACAGTCATTTAAAGCAGAGTCTATCAAAACCAAAACAACAAAACAAGAAATTAAAAACAACAACAAAAAAAGTCATCTACTAATATTTACGAACAATACACAGAATACAACAAACAACAGTTGCAGTCATTCATTCATTCATTCACTTTGTTTTTTTTTTTTGTCTTTCTTAATCAGTCAGTCGGCCGGTCTCTGGGTAAGTCACTCACCCAGTCAGATTGTCAGACGTACATACATATGTACGTTTATATGAATGTACACAACATTTTACTTTTTGTATGTATGTACATATGTATGTGCATGTTTATGCACTTATAAACATTTAAAGCAACCGGTTCTTGGCATAATTTGTATGCAAACATATGGAAAAATATTCATTTCCGCAGGCTCGTCTTTCTCTCTGCTGGATGATAAACAAATAGTAGCTTATATTTATGTCAATATTGACACTGTGCTGGTTCACAAATGTGACAGACGGGCCACCGAAAGGGTGCCTTTTAAAAGACAGGCGTTTTTCAAAACTCGATCTTAAGAGCAGAAATTTTCAGTATTGAAACAATTTCTTAGCACCATGCCGCTTAAAATATATACAACGAATTGTAAAATTAACATGAAAAACTTGATTACATTTGTACAAAACTAATATTGCATTCGTTCTAACTCAACAGTCGCAAGTTTGTGGTTCGAGTCCCGTCGAAGGCAAATGAAGAGAAAGTAAGTTCTATGCTATTAGCTTTTAAATTTTAGATTTATATGTAAACACATTACTATTTCGAATTATACAATTGTATGTTGCGGTGCCCAGTTTTATGGTTTGTATGCATAAGAATACAAATGCGAAAGTTATTTGAAATAAATTCTGAACACGTGGCAAAAAAAATGCGGCGAAACTCTTTCTCAACTAGTTTTATTTGCATGAAGTCTGCGTCAAAGTACTTATTAAATGTCTATAAAAAAAATAATTTTGAAACACTTAATACAGAAATAATTTTGAAAACACCACAAAAACTATTTCTGCACTTTCAAAATGTTTGCTTTCTTATTTTGTACTATGTATGTGTTTGCATTGGCTTGTCAGATACTGCTGACCAGTTTTAAGAAGGGTTGTATTTACACAAGACAATTTAGTAGTTTTTGGCAATACTTCTATAAAAAAAATCAACCGAAACTTTAATTTGAAGATCTGGTTGTCTGTAAAGGAAATGAAAAAAATTTCATGACGTAAGCCCATGCGAACGCAAGCTGTCGTAATAGAGGAATCCAAATTGATTCGAAATCGAGCGACTACATTTCGATCGCTTATATTTTCTTCTTACATTGAGGTACAGGCAGTAATTTTCATTTGACGTTTTTAATAAACAAAAGTTTTAGTTGTTGCTGTCAATTTTAAAGTCGCAGTTTTATTGAATTTTTGACAGTTAAATGTGCATATTACAATTAGTATTATTACTCGAAGTAATTTCTGTGGGTGAAAAAATCAGTTTTTAGCTTTTAATAATCAAATATCTTTTATAAAATGAAATACGAGTGTTTTCTTCTTATTTTTGTACAAAAATAAAACTAAGAATTGGTTTCTCTATACAATTCTATATATATTTCAATGAAATGAAACTACATATAAGTAGACACATATGCAATATACATTCGCAAATAAAATTTTATATCAAGAGATTCCACTAATGTTTGCAGTTTTTACTGAAAAATAGAATAATATAAAGCATAAAAAAGTTTAAAATTTCGGCACCTTTTTTTATAAGGTAATTTTTTTTTAATTTTTGGTTACAAAAATATTTTGGTTGTGGCAACGCTGTACATATCATACCATAACATGCGTATAACTACTACGATCATCCAGCTAATACAAAGTGTTTGAAGAAGCACATCCGAACTCAACAAATGTTCGCTAATTATAAGCGTACTTTGTGAAAAGGTTATATAAACAATCTATATAAAAAATCACCTGTTACAAAACTTTTAAGAACAAAGGCATCTACTAAAAAAAAACTTTCGAAAATATTAACAAACTAATCTAAAAAAAATATGCCCAAGGACACGACTTGTTATGCTATGTTGCACGGGCTGCCGGACACGAATTAGTATTTTTATTTATTTTAATATTTTTTTAATAATAGTAGTTTTATATTAAATGCTCGCTGGGTAATATGTGTGTCAGTATTGCAAAAATATGCAACCACCAGCATACATACATATATACATACATATATGTATATTACACATGACTGTGTGGACATTTGAGCATGTGTATGTGTTTATATACGTATGTATGTATGTACATATGTATGTATGCAAGTACATTTCCAATTCTCGCATTCTCTTTTAAAGAATTTCCACAGCTGGCGGCGGCATTGGTGTCATTTCTTTGTTTTTGCCTTACTTTACTCTTTCTTATTTTTTGATTTTTACATATTTATGTTTTTGTAATCGTTTTTGTTATGAACTGCATATTTGCATTATTATTATTTGTTTTTGTTTTTACTGCTATTTGTTGTTGTCATTACACACATTACTCATACGTTTGTAGTCTCACACTGGAGTTGCATGTGAACGAATGTGTCTTCCCTGTATAACACTCGTTTTCAAGCCCGACATTAACGTTCATGTATGTATTGTGTGCCCTAGTGTTTGTGCTTCCCTTTTTGAAGGAGCCAGTGTGATTGTGCAGTGTGATTCCTGCACGCGTTGCCTGCCATTATTGCAACACAAAATAGTGGTTGAAGTACAATCTGAGTATTGCACTTTATATATGTACCTATGGATGTATGTATGTTCACCTTACTTTGGGTGAAATTTGAATAAATTGCTATTCTATGGGTCATTCCATTCACATTTTTTTCATATTGTTACGAATTTAGTCGTGAACAGTCCAATTGTAATTGTTCTAGAACGTACTGAATCGTTGTTATTTTATATGTGCTTATATTGTCTTGTTATTATGTATTCGTAAATGAACACCAGCAAAAATTGACTCAGATTGCCTGGCGATTTGGAAGTTAGAACGACTCGCAAGGTACGGTTCTGGGCCTATTCGGGACGAACAGCTTCTGTAAACTTCTCGACTGTTCGAGCAATGATCATTGAGAGGTATAAAAGCAGCTCAGCTTAACGCTGAGCCAGTCAGTATATTTTTAACTGCGCTAACTTGTAAAGTGTCTTAAGTAATAAAAAGTGAATAAGTAAAAGTGTTCTTCTTTTAGTAAAGTGTTTGCGAGTACAGTGTGTTTATATAAATAAAGTATTGAACTGTTGAGTACTGTAAACTGAAGACTTGAGAGTTTTAACTTCATTACAATTAAAGAATCTACGAAAACGTTTTTAAAAGGTAAAAACGTAACAGTATTTTGTATTTTAAGTACGTATTTTTGTTACACTGCATTTTGTACTTCAAATACTTGCTTTTAGAATGCAGTATTTTGTAAATATTTTTTATTTTAAGCACACAACTTTCATGTATTTTGTAGTTTGTATTTTAAATACATCAGAGCATGTATTTTGTCCAACACTGTAAGTATGTGCATACAAATTTATATTTATAATTTCGTTGTATTTGCTCTGATTGTTGAGTATGGTGGAGTGGGTATGGCAACTGCTTGGCAATCGTGAGGCTTAGTGTTCGATCCCCAGCAGAGGCTTTACATTATAAAAGCAATATAAGAAAAAAGAAAATATAAAGAGGAGTTATTATAAAAATACTCAAATCATAGAAATAAAAAATCACCACCGAAGGAAAAATAAAAACATTTTTAATGACTTAATTATTATAAAAATATTAATTGTTTGGCAGTTTGGTTTCCGTACATTTTTTAACATTTAAATTCAAATCAAGAGATTAGTAAATTTAAAAGAAAAATAAGTGGACTTTAAATGAAGTTTCATTTATTTTGAACAGCATTTGCAGTCAATATTTACTGACAAAGTTTTCGTAGTGTGAAAATTTCGTGGAGTCATCCATAATTTAAATAAGTTTGGAACATATAACAAAAATTGTGAACATATTAATATGTTGCCAGAATATATTTTGTGTATACAATTTAAAATAAAAATTATGTCTACATGAGAGAAAATTCTCCAAGGACTTAATATGCATATATTTGTATGTGTATGTACAAATGTATTATATATTATGTTTTCTTTTCATTTTACCAGTGGTTGTTTGTACCTTTATTCGTTCGTTGCATCAGTCTGTCAGTCAGTCAGTCGTCGGTGGTTGTTTGTTTATCTTTATGTCTGTCCGTATGTCTTTTCTGTTTGTTAATTTCATTGTTTCATCTTACATTGCAACAGTTGTAGTTCAACATGGGCAAGTATCTAGGCTTGAATGTATGCATGCATGTGTGTGTGTGTGTGTGTGTTCTCGTATGTACATGTGTATTGCATTTCATGCATTGTCAGCTTATCCCCACCACTCATACTCGTCTCGTTTGTATTCCTTGTGTATTTATTTAACATGTGCTGTGCATCATTTCAAGTGCATCACATCATACCCTGTTATGTTTTTATTATTGTTGTTTCTGTTGCTGTTGCTGTTGCTATTCCCCATAACGATGCACAAATATTGCACTCACTGTAAGGAAACATTAATGCAAATAAAGTATGAGCCAACAACAAATACAACACTAAATACGTAAAAGCGATAAAAAAAAAACATTGCACATTCTTACACCAGAAGTCGTAAGAATAGGGTAATAAACTCTGTATAATTGGGTTTATTTTACTATAAATTTTTGGGAATATACATAAATTATTTGTTAATTACACTGTGCCAGTTTAAAAAAACCGACAGACGGGGCACCCAGTGACTAAACCTAATTCGAGTGTGCTGAATTCAGTGGTGCTAACCGTTTTTTTTCGGTTAGCTCTTGTTTTTGCGATATACCGTTATTTTAAAAATGGAGGAGGTAGGAAAATATATATTCCCTTAATTCAGAAACTGTTTAATATATTAAAAAGTATAAAAACCGAAATCCGGCAACAAAATTAACTTTCAATAACTTTAAAAATCTGTTTAATCGGCCTAGTAGTTACGTAAATACGTAGAATAAAATTTTATACGAAAGATCGAAATTTTTTGTTCTTTAAAACCTCATAAAGGTAATTTTGTTGCCGAATTTCGGTTTTCGTATTTTTTTAATATTTTAAACTGGTTTTGAGTAAAATGTTGGCCAAAATCTTCCATTTTCAAAATAACGCTATATCTCAAAAACAATAGCTAACCTAAGAAAACGGTTAGCAGCATTGAATTCAGCACACCTGAATTCGGTTCAACCACTGGGTGCCCCGTCTGTCGGAAAAAAAAATTTCCAATTCAAGCACAGTGTTATCAAACCAGAAGCATTTTCTTATTAGCTTAGTGTTTACTTCACATCCAGAGCTGCTGCGAAGACAAATATTTTCCTAATCTGCAAAATCTCCAAAAATACTCCGCATACTGGTTTTATTAAAGTGATTTTTAACATTAAAAAATTTATATGAATTGATCAACAAATAGAAAACAACAACTTTTAAACATTAATTTTAGCTATGAACTTAATTATTTATTTGCTTTAAGAGCCAATTGAAATGTATTAGCTCAGGTGCAAAAATAAACCTTTTCAAAATATTTACTGCATTTTTCAGCTGTCTATATGCCGACGACATGTCGTTGGTGCTAATCAACTCATCAGTAGACTTGAAAAATAATTCCATGAACATAATTCCCATGAACAAAATGAGAATCAGAAATGTTCAAACAAACCTTTAACACAGCAAACATTTCTTTTTCGTTTTGCTTTTCAACAAATGCGCTGTATACCAGATGTATGTACATGTTTGTGTATTGGGTAATTTCACTCACTACTGCCCACACAGAGAGCAAATTGGATTCCTTGTTTCTGGTATACATAGTAACAACGGCAGCCCTAAATAAAGCAATCAAAGGTAAAAAAAATATAAAATTTGTTTCAGCAGTTGACTACCATATCCATGAAGGACTGAAATATTAAGTAAAAATAAAATAAAACAAAATAAGCAACAAATACACAGCATACGTGACGGAATTCATTGGCTCAGGAATGGCATAATTCATGTCTCTAGAGACATGTAAATTGTGTTACAATTTGTTTATGAAATTTCTTGAAACTGAGTGATGACTGCTAAAAATCTGATCACGCACTATTTTTCTAAAAATTGAGACCAACTGGACCCTACTTTAAATATGTATCTATCCCCTTAATTGGTTGCCTATTTTTAAACGGATTTCTTTTTGATTATTGAAAAGATTTTGACCCTATTCATGTGACAAGTGGTGTGAGGGGAAACCAAGTTGACCACTTTATTGATTTTTGGATTTTTCACAACTTTTTCTTTGTTTTTGTTGACAGGAAACATTTACGCCGAGGCGTCCAAATTTGATTTGCTGCTTAAAACGAAAATTATAGTTTTCTCATACAAATTATAAAAGTCAATAAGCGAAATAAATATTGAAACTCCTGGTGTTAACAATCTATCGGAGGAAACGTAAATTATTGGATTCAACAGAAACTGCTTTCAATGTTTAAGTCAATTAAAAGCGCTTAAATGCTTCCGATTGTCATGTGAAAGCGGAAGCCATCAGCCAGATGCTTAAATATTATATTTTATTGAGACAGTGGAAGTTAATTAGTTTGAATTTTTAGAGTTGCTTGTTTATATCTCGTGCAGCATTTATATCTAGACAACGCGTTGGCACTGCATCAAGTGCACACGTTCGATTGCCAGGTGACGCAGTTAGAGGATTAATATATTCCAAAAATATAAGTGCAACGTTACTGAACATAGTGCTTCATATTTGTACAAATATTTGCCCATTTTTGTCCAAAAGACGTGACCACTATTTTCATGTTGGCTAAATACATGCTTCAAAATCATTAACAATTCATGTGTAATCCCAAATAACAACGAAAGAAGAAAATAGGAAAAAATCATAATAACATTAAATTTTACAAGGACACATTTTAAGGTTAGGTTTGCAAACATAACCAGCAAAAAATAATTTTGAAGCTCTTCTAAAATGCATAGAGCATATTTTTAAGTCTTAAATAAACTCTTTGAAATCACTCATTAAATGTCATTGTTTTCTTTTATTTCATTACTTTTCAGTATGTGGGAAAATTTTCAAATATTATGTCACAAAATATCCGATGAAAGAATTAATAGAAATAAGATGAGAGAGCCAGTTCTATTTCTCATTGCTCATCACATAGTTTTATTTCAACATTGGAAAATGTCATACTTTTCCACTCTGGTTTTTTGTAATATCCTTAAAATGAGTTTTTTTTTAGTTAAAGATCGTCAAAACCAAATTAACTCCTTCCAATATCAGGTTAATATAAAATTTAGTTGCGGTGATTTCTGTACTGGTTTTTCCTAACTTTTTTTTTTTTTTTTTTTTTTGCTGGGTAATCTTAAAGCATGCTCTTATTATATTGCAGGCTTTTATGTTTTCTCCCGCCAAAATAAAGGTCAACCAGACCTGTCATTGTCATTGTCAGCATTAGGGTGGGTCGATTCAGCAAATTTTGTAAACAATTGTTAATAATTTTAATTAATTAATTTTTTTAATTTAATTTTAATTAATTTTAACTTTATAGTCGAACTATATGATTTACAGTGGTTACTAATTTTATCGGACTTGAGTTTGATTTTTTACTTCCTCCAAATTGAGAGAGATTGGGAGAGCATTGCTGAAGAAGACAAAAAAAGTAAAGTTGAAGAATTATTGGCTGGGTTACACACCATGGCTGCTTCACGTCCACCACGACGCTAATTCGCACCCAAGTTTATTCCAAACTCATGTCATTACTAATTCTATACGGTATTCTTTAAAAAGCAGCCCATAGTCATGATCTTCTGACTCCTCTACAGGCACTAATCAGTTCCCGAAGTCCCCATAAAAATTAGACTATCACCCCAGCACACTAACTGGCTGGGGTAAGCCTGCACGTAGAGAAGTCAAATGTATGACTATCCGCAAATAATTTTTTCAAACACACCGACCCTGTACCACGCCTACCTTGTGAGAGTGTGGAATTCCCATACAAAAATGCAAAAAATAAATTTAATATCGGCAGTTTCGAAAATGATTTCAAGTCGTAGTGGAACGAACTTCTTCTTCCTCATGCCAAAAGTTCAATGGCACAATGACAACAAATTTCTGTTCATACAGATCGACCTGCCTTAGGGATCATACCATACAATTAACACATCATTTCATTTACCAATATTCTGCACGGACAGGCCAAAATGCGGACGCTCTAGCTCAGTGCAAAACGAAGTTACATGCTCTCCTCTATCAGAACGCCATTATTTAATGTTTCCGTTGTAGTAAAAACTGAGCTTGAAAACATAAATAAAAACTACAGGGTTTTTCCACAGGGACTCTACAAAAATACAGCAACAGGAACAGCAAACGATGCCATACTTCGTGCTTCGTCTTTTAACAGTTCTCTTCAGTAAGGTTTGCCATTTCATAATGGAAAGATATACGAGCCAACAACGAGTCGAAATTATGGAAATTTACTACCGAAATTCGGAGTCAGTGGCCTCAACGTTAAGAGCGCTACGTCCAATTTATGATGAGGCTCATTTCTGCCCGAATGGCTTCGTCAATAAACATAATATATGTTCTTGGTCAGACAGCAATCCACACGTACTCCATGAGTCGTCATTGCATCCCGAAAAAATTACGGATTGGTGCGGCTCTTCCGTGATGATCATGACCGGCTCGTTACTGTGAATGGGAATCGCTACCGTTCAATGATTACCTAATATCTTTGGCCGCAATTGGATGATATGAACTTGGAGGACATGTGATTCCAACAGGACGGCGCCACAAGCGACACAGCGAATATCACAATCAATTTATTATCTCACAAAATGGTCCAGTAGATTGGCCGCCTCGGTCATGCGATTTGACGCCGCTAGAATATTTCCTGTAGGTCTACATCAAGTCTATGGTCTATGCCAACAAGCCAGCGACAACTAATGCACTTCGTACGAATATTGAACTTGAAATTGCAGCAGTATTGGCCAATTTATGCTTGAAAACCGTCGAAAATTGGGTTCAGAGCGTCTGGACTGCTGCAAACGTGCCCGTGGTGGTCATGCACAAGAAATCGAGTTCCATACATAATGGCATCAAACGTTATTTTACAGGAATAAAGAAACGTTTTTGTTTTATTTAAAAAAAAAAAAAAAAAAACTTTTGTAGCACTCTCATTGAAAACCCCGTTACAACTGGATTTTTAGTTTGGCCAGCACGGGCTACTTTTACTTCCCAACAGTACTTATGCGTTCTTTAAGCCCATCAAAAAGTGTAAAGTTGTAGTTTAGCATGAGTTTACTTAAGCAATCAAGTGAGGATAATGCGTTACACCATCAGTATTAATTTCCAATATTTGTTTAATTTTATGTTGTTTACAAAAAGAAGTAACTCAGACACTTGTAGGCAAAAACTGACGTTAAACTTTGCACATTCAATACGTGGTGCTCGTGCAAGATGGATAAACAATTATTTTATATTTTGATAAAATTGTGCATGCAACTTATCTAGAAAATAAAAATTCCTAAACTCAGACTCAAATAAAAAATTGTTTAATGATTCGGCAACAGGATGAAAATAATGAAAATAATATATAACAAGATATTATTTAACGTTTTTATTTCCAAAAGGAAAAAAAAAAGCTCATTCATTTGGATATAATTTATACATGCATGTGTACGCACATACATACATAGTATGTGTGTGCGTGTGTGTTAGTGTGTTTAATTTTTAACTTATTGTCATTTACGAGCAAATAACAAGCATGCTGTTTGTTGTTGTTGTTTTTGTTGTATTATTAAATATATTACAAGTACCCGTTTAATATAAATAAAGAACAGATGTAAAGCCTTTTAAAAATGAATATTTTTTTTTTTTATACACACGTCATTCGCAAGTATTTATCTTGATTCTCCGCATGGAAGCCAAACAAAAAAAAAACTCATTTAATTTATTTTGCCAAAATTAATAATAGTGTTTCACATACTGTCAGAGCAAAGACATACAATAGCATTTAGTTTGGCAAAATGGGGTAGAGCTGTTTCTTTGTTTCTGTTTTGCGTTTTGCAGCAACTTATCTCTTCTTATCAAATATATAATTATATTTTATTTGAATTTTATTAAAAGCAACCAAATGTTGCTGTCATTTGCACGTACCATGAAAGAGTATGAAACATTTAAATTTTCACTGCATAAGAATTGTACACATGCATGCATGACTTTAACGAGCTTTTAGGAAATGTGTTGCATAAAAAACTATTTTTTTTCAGAGGTTTACAAATTTTAAACTTTATCCTCACATGGCCATGGAGCAGCCATACCATATTGACTTCGTTTTCCATAAAATTTTGTAATGCTGACTTTTCAACAGATAACAGTTTTACACGCGTTAGAGCTTTTGAAACTGATTTATGGATACTTGTAATTGCAAAGCAAATATTAACAAATAATGGCATGCTGGTCTTCTTTTATCAGCAATATCTCAGATTTTGATAACCCGATGTCTTGCTGAAGCCTTTGGGCTGGCTTATACCACCTGCAGTGTCATTTCCTCAATAGCCAGTTTGATAATAAGTGATTTTTAAGAGCTTCAGAATTTGATTTTAAAGAGAAAGCAGCTCAAATAAAATAAATTCAAGCAAATCAGAATTTGATTTTAGAGAGCAAGCACATCAAATAAAATCAAATAAAATAAGTACGAGGCTGGCTCGCCGGCTTGAGGCTGATTCCGTACGTATGGAATGGCATATGTGAATACATATATTGTATAAATTTCATCTCTCTGTCTCTTACAGCTTGAGAGTTACGTTTAATTGTTACTTTACGTTGTATGGGGACACCTAGTAGTTTTCGAATTGTTGTTGTTGTTGTTGTCATTTGTTGTCGTAAGCCCTCTGGGAATACATACACTGTGCGAATTTCGGCTCTCTATCTCTTACGGTTCGAGATTTATAGCAGCTAACTGTTACTTTACGGGGGGTAAAGGGACACCTGGTAGATTTAGAGTTGTTGTTGTTTTTAAAATTTGTTGTTGTGAAGCATATATGAATGCATATATTATGCAAATTTCATCCCTCTGTCTCTCACGGTTCGAGAGTAACGGCTAATTGTTACCTGACATTATATAGGGGCACCTGGTAGTTTGCAACTTGTTGTTTTTTTTAGCATTCGTTATGGCAGAGCATCTGTAAATACATACACTGTGCGAATTTTAGCTCTCTGTCTTTTCCGGTTCGAGATTTATAGCTAATTCTTACTTTTCGTTGTATGGGAACATCTGGTAGTTTTCGATGTGTTGTTGTTTTTAGTATTTGCTGTTGTAGCGGCAAGGTACAACAACATTCTGTGAAAATTTCAGCTCTCTAGCTCTTACCATTTTGGAGAATGGACACTGTGACGGACGGACGGACAGGGTTCCGTTTCACTCTGATGAGTACGGAGCCCTAAAAAGAAATGTATGAAATGTTTATTGGAGACAGAACGAGATAGAACGATCTACATAATCCAATGTTCAAAGATAGTTTCATGGTTCGTATGCTGGTTCTAATTTTAGCATAACCTCTCCAACATACATATCTTGAATCTTTTAAGTTATTGCAAACAATGCAAATAGCGCTTATATGTCAAAATGTTCTGGGTACATACATATACATAACTACATACATAATATCCGACTTTACGATAGAGCCTTGAGTTGCCAGATTGCAACACTAGAGTTGCCAAATACCGAAACATAAAAGGCAACTCTCGTATTCCAAACAATAGAAAAACACAATAGCGGTACTCAGCGTTTGGTGCGTTTTTGGTTGCGACTATTTGCATTTGCGATTATATTGCAACTGATATTGAGCACCCTTTTTAACAACTTTGCAAATTTTATTGCACTCCAAATAACAGCTGATAAATTAATACACAATTTTTAATTTTTCACGTTTTATTTTTTTTTGGTAATTGCTGTTGGCTTCATCTCTACAATTTTTTGTTTGCTTTGTTTTAAAATGTCAGCTGTTCGAGTGTCAGTGTTGCAAACGCAATACTCATGCGAAAAAAGCAACACGTAATTAGCGGTGCGTAAATGCAAAAATATTGCGAGTGCAACCTTGTTTATTTTGTTGTTGGGTTGCAAAGAAAAAGCAACGATTTCTTGCATTCGCACTTACGCAAGACATTTGCACCAAATAATGAACTGCGCTAATGATGAAATTGAAAGTTGAGCAATAAGCTTAAATATAGACAGTGAAGAGGTCAGGTAGTGGTAGTGGGCTTAGCGCTGCTGCCTAATAAACAGTATGCTATTAGTTATGAGCTGAGTTCGCTGTTTGGTGCAGATGAGCGTCGTGGTGGACATGAAACACCCCAGCCAATAAGTCATCAACTTTACTTTTATGGTCTTCTTTAAAAATGTTGATCACTACAGTACATATGTATGTATGTATGTATGTATAGTTCGTAATTTAATTACGGTTGTGTAAACTAAAATATAATTTCTATAAACTAAATTAAACTTGTCTGTGGTAAATCAATGAAGCATTTATTATTCATTGTTTTCAGAAATAGAATTTTATTGCCCTTTTGGGATGAAAGCACTCCTTTACGACTACGCCATGTGAAGGTTTTTAGTTCTTTATTTTTATTTATTTATGTTTAAAATTTATGTACCTATTTCGAAATTCGTTGTGACTTACAAATAGCAGTTTAATTTTCTTTGCGAAAATTTCATTTTAATTTATGCAATAAAAAAGCGGTATATGTAAGTTTTTTTTTTTTTTTTTGTTTTTTTGGCAACGCAATAAATTTTCTACTGCGCACTCTTTTACAAACACGCTTCTTCTGCACAAATGACTGCTTTGAATTTACGAAAATAATAAAGCGATTAAAAGGGGTTGGTCGGTCGGTTGGTTGGATGGATGGATGGTTGGTTGGTTGCAAAAACCCCATTCACAATGTGTCTTAAATGTTGAAAGCTTGTCGTTGTATTAAATGTTTGAACACTTCAAAAGTATTTGCAAAAGAAAAGGAATGACTGCTACCCTTAAAATTACATACATACATACAGACATACATAAGTATGTATACAAAATTTTGGCATGTTATTAACTGGAGGTCATTGAACCTCCAGACTCACCAAAAAAAAAAAAAAAAAAAAAAACCCAAAATGTTTATTGGCGCAAATGTACAAAAGCTTCTTTTCTTGCACCACTGTATGCAAATTTTTAATTGTTCCAGTTAAAAGTACAAGTTGTGCAAACAAACACATCTTTACATACATACATATATAAGCAAATTGTCATCTACAAATTCATACACACACACACACACTTACGTACGTATTTCACTCTTTCCTTGAAGAAACGTGCTTCGTGCAAATTTTTCTGGATAAATTTATTTGCTAAAATTTGAAAACAGGTCAAGAAAAAGTTATAAAAATATAATTTCTAGTTAGTTCTTTTTTTAATGCTTGAATATACATATGTACATATTTTAACTGCAACTACGTGACAGTGACAGGATTTATGAATACAAAAACCTGCAACATGTCACGTCAGGGAAAGTAATAGGGTGACAGACAGCTGATGTTTGTAATAGTTTACTCTGCATTTATTATTAAAAGGGACAAATGAAGAAAATTTGCATGTGACACATATTTATTTTTTTAATGCATAATCAATTTAGATTATGTGCGATGTCGTGGCGGACAAAAATGGGGGGTAAAATTAAAAATTAGCGACCTAAAATAAGTAAAAAGAGTGACAAAGGTCCATGCAACAGCAACAAAAGATGAGTAAAACTTTGGCTAAGGTACAGCTAGCTGTTCGGAAGCTGCCTCGCTTCTCATCCTTGCAAGGGTTATTAGTCTTGTTACACACAATCTCGCAACACCATTTTCATTGGCATTCTAAGCGCAAGAAAACTGATTTCGCTTTCTTTATCTCAGTTCTATACGCCAAGTCACTCGAGTGATAGACAGAGCGAAGGAAGACGTAATCAAGTAAGAGCTTTCATATAAATTTTTTTTCTTGTTGGCGCAGCAAACGCAAATGTCAAAAGCAAGCAAGTGAAACACAGATGCGCCCAACTTGATATTTCTTCAAAACAAATAATAAATCACAATCAAATTTATACAATCGCAATTATACAGGGTTTTTCAATAAGAGCGCTACAAAAGTTTTTTGTTTTTTTTTTTTTTTGAAATAAAACAAAAATGTTTTTGGATATCAATGAAATTCTTTATTCCTGTAAAATAACGTTTGATGCCATTATGTATGGAACTCGACTTCTTGTGCATGACCACCACGGGCACCTTTGCAGCAGTTCAGACGCTGAACCCAATTTTCCACGGTTTTCAAGCATAAATTGGCCAATACTGCTGCAATTTCACATTCGATATTCGTACGAAGTGCATTAATTGTCGCTGGCTTGTTGGCATAGACCATAGAATTGACGTAGCCCCCAGGAAATATTCTAGCGGCGTCAAATCGCAAGACCGAGGCGGCCAATCGACTGCACCATTTTGTGAGATAATAAATTGAGTGTGACGTTCGCTGTGTGGCTTGTGGCGCCGTCCTGTTGGAACCACAAGTCCTTCAAGTACATGTCATGCAATTGGGGCCAAAACTATTCGGTTATCATTGAACGGTAGCGATTTCCATTTACAGTAACGAGCCGGTCATGATCATCACGGAAGAACCGCACCAATCCGTAATTTTTTCGGGATGCAATGACGACTCATGGAGTACGTGTGGATTGCTGTCTGACCAATAACAAATATTATTATGTTTGTTGACGAAGTCATTCGGGCAGAAATGAGCCTCCTCATAAATTGAGGCCACTGACTCCGAATTTCGGTAGTAAATTTCCATAATTTCGACTCGTTGTTGGCTCGTATAAAATTTTCTCCAGTAATTTCGGAATATCACTTAATTTTGCAATTGCTCTATAATTTGTGGCACTACTACGGCTACCGGATTTATGCAAAAGAATAATATAAGATTCTTTCCAGCATTCAGGAAATAAACCGATCTTCAATGAAACATGAAATAAATTTTGAAATCTTGTTTACAATCCCAGTTATATGGGTTCATCGGATTGAACGGACTCAAAAAATATTTACTAAGACTGCTTTAAAGTTAGTTTGGCCTCATGAACTAACTTAGAGGACCGTTCCGTTGAGGATTGTTGTAATGTAATGTGATTGCCCGAAAATTAAAATTATTTTACTTTCTACAGCCCTCCTAGGGACTTGAGAGCCAACCATTTGTTCGTAGAGTATTATTTCAGCCGATTGCAAGATGCTTATATTTATGTAACAGTTTTACTTCACATTTAAACTTTAATGTTTACTATAGTCCTTTCAAATGTTTGTTACTAAAATATTATAATGAAGCTGATAAATTGTAGTAATCTGTAAGAATTAATTTCTGTAGATAAATACACTAAACTAAATTGTTAAATTATTTTATAATTAAGCAAAAATTCTTTAATCTAATATTTTTATTAAATCTAAAAATTTTTTGAAACTTATTTGGTAGTTTTGTTTTCATTTTTCATATTTCTTTTGTTTACTTCTTGGTTGATCGCTTAAGTAAACATAATTCTTGATGTGGCATTGCGGATAAGTGTTTTTAGGTGGCAAGCGTTGTTAATTGATTCTCGTAATCGTTAGCTGGCGACATTGTGAAACCCAAAATTAACTAACTATCGAGTGACTTGGTTTCTTTCACTTACATCCCCAGCCCATTTTGTGCTTGGCGCCTTCAAAAACGTTAGTTGTACCCCAGCTACAATATTACTTTTACATATTTATCTAACTAGTGTCAATTGGAAGCAATAACTTAGCAAATTAAACTTTTGTCTATTAAGAATTTACAACCGATGTCTGCCAAATGGTCGAACGGTCGCCAAACCACAAAAACTACTGTACATATTGCCAACTGCTGCTCACTGTCAATCCAAATTCAAAGAAGAGCCTATCTGATTTTTTAAATTGTGTTTATTAATGCAGATGTGTACTACTAATATCGAAAAGACAAAAGTTGTTGTGATAAGTGGATAAGCGTTATCTGGTCTCCAAAATGCGTTAAGCGGGACTTGTACCATAATGGAAGAAACATTCAAACCCATAAACATACAAGCTTTCACATTTACAGTACCAGTTTTTGAAGAATAAAGGTAAACTTTTTGTTAATAAAGAAAAAAACAACACCGTTTTCCCAGGAAAGTTTTAACTAAAAGGCAGTTTGGTTTATTTTTGCTAATTCCAACAATATGCCCTGTATAATTTTAAACGTACTTTTGTTAAAATCAAATCCATGTTCAACATTTTAACCTGATCTTAAATCTTAATGAATTTATTAAAATATTAAATTTCCTAAACAAATTTTTTTTATCCCAAATATGTGCATTTGTATGTGCATGTGTGTATCTGCAACTGCAAGCATCTACTTTAAGAAGGTTAAATATAAAAGAAACGTAAAAAAAATCACTTTTCTTGTGACCAGCGTTACCAGGTCTGCAGATTTATCTGTTTTTGTTTTAGTTTTTCTAAAGTGGAAATCAGTCTTGCAAGTTCTTGCTCCAGAAAAAAATAGTTTTAATAAATAAAATTTATATGTATTTATTTTTTTTTTCTTATTTTTCTATAATAAAAATCTCCTCAAAACATAAAAATTTTGCTTTATTGCCAATTCCCATTTATATCTGAAGCAGATATTTCTCCAAAAAAAAAAGAAATGCGGTCGGGGGACCCCCGTTAGGAACGAAGTTCCTTACGTTTTTTTTTTTTTTCATCTTTGAATGTAATACAAGGTGAAGTCTGTATGTTTTATTTTGTGTTGTTTTTAAAATTTTTAAATTTTATGATTCCTTAAATTTTTGGAACGTTTTCCAAGTAATTAATATTTATTTGTATGTGTCTCCGCTGCTGTCAGTGGAGACACTGCCAATCATACTCAATTGCTTTTCGACAGTACACCAATACATATAAACAGCTCACACGCTTTCGTGACGATTTCTACTAATTTCCACTACCAGCAAGCCGCGTTAAGGAACTTCGTTCCAAAAAAAAAATAGTTAATCTTTAATATTTGGTTTTTTCCGACCCCTTTTTTTATTATTTTATATATTTATTTTCTTGAGCTAAAGGTCTTTTATTAAAATTATTTAATTATTTTGGTCGATATTTCGCTCTCTTTCGGATCTTGTCCTGAAGAAGCTATCCGAAGGAGAGCGAAATATCGACCAAAAAATAATTCAATAATTTTAATAAAAGACCTGACGATGCTAACAAATTGTTAGCGAAATATCGAATAATAAAGAAAGAAAAATATAAAGACCTAAAGCTTTAAAAAATAGTGTTGTCAATTTTAATAAAATACCTTTAGCTCAAGAAAATAAATATATATAAAAAAGTTAATCTTTTTGAAACCTCAGTTTTTTTTTTAAAAAAAAAAAAAATATGCGGCAACTGTGCAAAATTCGTTCGAAGATTCAGCAGCAGCAGAAAAAAACAAGAAGAAACACACATTAAAGAAGCACTAAAATTAACAAATAATTCCAGCTTAAAAAACACTTAACAGTACAGAATGGGACACACACTTCCATTAAAACATGTACCAACACACAAATGGGGTGCATATTCAAGTGGATTTCGTTACTGGTTTCCGATGACAGTGTGTTTCGAGGTACAACAACTTTAGCAGAAGCAAAAAAAAAACAAAAAAAGAATCAAAAATAAAATAAAAATCACAAGCAAACATCAGCATTAAAAAATAATAAATTATTTTAGACCAAAGTTGTCAAGTAAGTAGCAATTCTTCAATAATGGATGTTGCTTCAGAAATTTTCAAGCCAAACAAGATCCCACTATCGAACAAATCCTATGGAGGATAATATATGGACCAAAATAATTCTTCTATATCACAGTGTAAGAGAAATGCTTAGTTTGGTGGCGAAAAAATTCGACGTGAAATAATACACAGAAGCACAAATTTTGTATGCAAAAATTTAATCCTAAGAAGTAATTGGCAGATTAACAAAACGGTCGGTTTCAAACAGGTTTTGCCGACACCGAGTACTTATCGTAAACAAAAACCGCCGCCAACTTTGCCAGCTGAATTTGACCAACAACATGAAGACATTCCTACATTCTGACCATTAAAGTTCTTTAGGAATCCAAGAAGCTGGGTGTTTAAACCCAGAAAGATTTCAGGATAGCTTACATATGTGGCATACGGATGGATTCAAAACGCCCCAAGGGATTAGAGCAGGCATAATGGGGCTTAGAGAGCACATGCACTATATATCAATACTTGCCAAAATTTCAAATGATACGATCATGTGTAAGAGTACGAATGCAATGCGTTAAACAAACGGAAAAATAATACGATAAAAATTTGGCATCCCCTACGACATTTGACATTTTTCAAAATGATAATACTTTTCATAGGATCAGGGTTGCGTTTTATAATAGCGCAAACAAAATAGCTTCACCGAGTCGATAGTTTTTCCGCCGATAGCGTACCGTTGGCGATAGTATTATTCTTCCTTATACAATGGTTCAAAACTTGGATTTTAGTCATCGTATAGAATTATATTTCGTCGGTTTATGTTTTACAGCTAATGGGATTTTGGTATAGATATCTTTGTGCTCTTAAACATAACGATTACTTGAAGTCGCCCAGGCGGCAAGCGCGATGAGATGAGGAACATACATATGTATATGCAAGAAGAGAAGCTGAGAAGTATTTTATTAGAACCACTCCATCCTCTGTGTTGTCAGGTTAGAAGATTTATCCCAAATTGGGGATATGTTTTTCGAAATGGGAATAAAAAAGATTGTTCTATTTTCAAGATAACACAATTTGTTTCTTTTATATAGAAATAACATACAATTTAAATATTTTTTTTTATTTAATTGTTTTATTTGCAATCTATTTTACAATCAAAATAATAAGCAAATTTCATGACTTTTAATTAACATACATACATAGAGTTTTCCTTAATGCCTTGTTCATACATGCATTTCTAATTGAGATAATATTCAGTTTATTGACATAATATTTTCTGCGTTCATACATACAAATATTGCGCTAACTCAATTAGTATTTGACAGCTGGAAAAAAGTTGTTGTTTTTGTTTTGGTAGTGAGAAAGAAAAAGTGAAAAATATTTTCAAATAATTTATTTTGTTTTGTTTGCTTTTGTTGACATTTATCTCGTCATTCATCTCGCATTGTATACTTTTGCTTATTAAACACATCTTTTACAGTGTTGTTTTTCATATTTTTCTCAATATTCAAAGCAATTTTGAGTTTATTAAGATAACTTTATTGACTTTTTGTATGGAATATTGAGCTCAATAATGGACTTTATTGCGATTATCTCAATAGAGATGCATGTATGAACATGGTATAAAACTCAAAAAATAAAGAAATAAAAAATCAAATTTTACTTTTGTAATTTAAATAGAATTTGACAAATTAGAATTTTCTATTTTCGGAAGGGAAGGTCAAGAACATGAAGGCTTTTAAGTCTTTGGATTTCATTGCTATCATTTAGCAGGTTTATTGCTAACACATTGGAATGATTACTTATACCATGTTCATACATGCGCCTTTATTGAGGTGATCGCAATAAAGTCCATTATTGAGCTCAATATTCCATACAAAAAGTCAATAAAGTTATTGCTCAATAAACTCTATATTGCTTTGAATATTGAGAAAAAGATGGAACACAGCACTGTAAAAGATGTGTTTAATAAGCAAAAGTATACAATGCGAGATGAATGACGAGATAAATGTCAACAAAAGCAAACAAAACAAAATAATAAAAAATAAACATAATAAAAATACAAACATTGTAGCATTTACAAATTTTTATTTCTCTTTCTTTTTATTATTGCCGCTTTGGAGTCATAACATGAATGCACTACTTGTACAAGTTCCATATTTTTATTGTACAACACTGAAATCTTTTTTAATAAAAGGCAGTTTTTCTTCCATTTTTCTTATTGGAAAATATTTTTCACTTTTTTCTCACTACCAAAACAAAAACAACAACTTTTTTTCAGCTGTCAGATACTAATTGAGTTAGAGCAATATTTGTATGTATGAACGCAAAAAATATTATGTCAATAAACTGAATATTATCTCAATTAGAAATACATGTATGAACAAGGTATTAGTCTATTGAGGTATCTTTCACTGAAGTTATTGATCTCATCTTTAACCATGAAAATTCGAAGATCTCTGTGTATCTCTGTAATATCTCAACGTTCAAATTCCCCAAAAGTTGCATACAATTTAAATATGTGTGGGACAAAAATGTATTCATGTCCAATTGCCACTGGATGGATTACTGCCTTTTAGCGTCCCTGCACATTTAGCATCAACAAGCAACGCTTGTGTTTGGAGAGGATTTTGGCTCCATGAAAACAGGAACTAAAAAATAATGCAATACGAGTTGTCCGAATCTTTGAATTAATATTTTTCCACGCTTCAAAAATAATGGAGTATGTAGTAACATTTTGGTCCGGAAATTATAGTCATGAAACAAAAAAAAATTTTTTTTTTTTTTTGGCAATGATAAACAAGGTTTGGACTACGAAAATTTCGATTCTGTTAATCAACTTCGCTTAATTAGAGTGGTTTCTCAATGATATCAGGTACAATTCTTCTCACGCTGTAATAGTGCGCGACATGGATTTCGATATGGATTTGCTCAATAAATGTAGTCAAATATACAGCATATACATACATAATTGAAATGGATTCTTAATGGAATTGAAGTTGAATTATTTTCAATGAGGATGAAATCCTTCGAGTTGGGAATGCGACTCGAAAAACAAATGTGAGAACTCTATTCATCCTTTGCCTTCAACAAAAATCTTAAAGTTTAGATAGACAAATAGTTAACAGTCATCATAAAGAAACAATAGAATGACATTAGTGGTCTGAAAAAAAAATTCCTAAGCTTTGATGCTAGAAGAGCAGAGTTCGCTCTAAGTCTGAATGGAAAAGAACTAAGATTCTGAAGTCTGGTAGAAGATACAAGCAAGCACTTGATAATTAACATCTTGGAACTAGGACACAGAAGCTAGAGGCTAATAAATGCCTATACGCTGGGTGAACAGGATTTACTAATGTTTCCATTGAGGCAGCTGCCCATGTTCCTTGGTGTACTAAATCCGTGTGGAATAAGAGGGCGCACAAAAGATCGACGACTGATCAAAGTACAAAGGTCTGACTTGGGTGGTATTCCATACGGTTGTACTTTGAGAGAAAAAATTGTTTATCACGTATTGGGCTGTTCCCAACAAATGTTGGGAGTGATCGTAAGTGATCGTAAGAATGCTATCTATTAGTCGCTTTTTTTCTTGAGTAAATTAAAGTATAAACATTTTTTAAAGTTTTCTTTCACTTACTTTCTCGTAGTTGCCATAAATTTCAAAAAGAAGCAAAGGTAGTAAAGCTGAAGTTACACAGTACGCTTTCTACGCGTCGACGCTTTTCACGCGGTTGTCAAAAAAGTAGGATTAGTGCATTTGTATGTGACAAGTTACAGAGCACAAAGCATAGAACGCGAAGACGCGTAGAACGCATAAAGTAGACCTACTTTCTACTTTTATATGCGTCGCAAGCGTCATGAGAAAATGTCAGCTGTTTATAATAACCAATGATGTGCCTACTCTCAACGTTATCGATAAATACCTTTTATGTCGTAAAATAATTTATAAAATCTTTTGCAAAAAAAAACATTTTTAATAAAAAAGAAAAGTTTTGTTACAAATAGTAATTAGCTTAATTTACCAGGTATGTATATACATACATATGTACAATTTTGGAGCTTTTCGTAAGCTCTTATCGCACAAATAACAATGTTTATGAACTCTTAAAGTCCATTAATTCTTTTAAAATTTCAATTTCACTTTCCATTTTGTTAATATTTGTTTTGTATGCTAAAAATATTGGCACAACAGCTGATCAAAACAACAAAAGATGGCGCGTATGAAGCGTTGTCTGTAACTTGTAGTATGAAACGCATAGAACGCATAAAACGTATAAAAAGCATGAAAAGCGTGGACGCGTCTAAAGCGGGCCATGTAACTTCACCTTAAAACGTCAAAATACAAGAGCTTCTGTGAAGAAAAACGTCAAACGTGACGTTTAGTGATTTTTGATCGAAATTACGTCACCATGACGTAAAATCGTCACATCTAACACCCCTGGCTCCAATCGACAAAAAGCTTACAAAGTGAGACTGATTTTTACAGCAATTTTTGTGAAAAGTGTTCTGTCAAGGTGTTTTAACAGAGTTAAATAAGCAATAAAGGCTGTAAATAAAATAGCTGAGTGTGTTTTCTTTCCGTTTGCAATTAAAGAATCCCCAAAAACATTTTTATTCAAAATGAAAACAATTAAAGATTCCTGATGATGCAAACAAATTGTTAGCGAAATATCGAAAAATTAAAGAAGAAAAATATAAAGACCTAAAGCTTTAAAAAATAGTGTTGATAATTTTTATTAAAGGGTAAAAAATTAACAATATTATTATTGCAGGAAATCCAATATCCCTGCATTCAATCATAAAATTTAAAGAACATTTGCAACAAGTAGTATTTGAAATATTTTGAACAGTATTTTGATCAAATATTTATTCCAGTTGGCGCCAGCTTATTTTAGGTCATCGTTTTTATCTTTAAATTATAACAAGTCTAAGTTCTAGAAAGAACTAAATGTTTAGAAGAAAATTTAACTTCAATTTGTTATTGACCGCCCACTTGGGTTTCACAAAATAAAAATTTAACCCGACAGCAAGCTCTTGTAGTGACCATTTTGGGAATTTAATGAGAAAACATCCGAGAGCGCAACATTAAAGAAAATTGAGTCATACTCAAACAGCAATGCCTGGCCTTCTTTTATTACCTTCACTTTAATACATTTTATTTATTTTTAAAATCTAAGGTTTTTGCCTTTTCGTTTTTTGTTTTTTGTTTTTTTTTTTTTTTTTTTTTTTTGTACACGTTTGCTGAAGCCAGGCATTTTTGTTGGAAAACAATTTGTGTCTTAAGGTAAAGAGAAGACAACACAAAGTGAAAAAAAAAGAAAACAAAAGAACTGCTTTGACAACATTAACGTATTGAATCAACAAGAAACACCAGTAACAAAATGTGGCAGAAGCCATGACAAATGGTGATGATGCTTCTGAATCTGTTGCCTCCTCAACGTGTTGCACGGGGTAAGAGTGAGCGAGCGAGTGAGTGAGTGAGTGAGTGACTGAGTGAATGTTTGCAGTTGTGTCTTTTGGCATTTTCGTTTGTTTGTAATTGTTGGCCTGTCTTGTATTTCATATCTCTTTTTGTTTTTGTTTTTGTTTTTGGCTGTTTTACATAGGTAATGACGCTGATGAGCCAAAGTGACTACACCGCAAAATGATACCCCAAATAGCGATGCAGAGAAGTGGTCGCCACTCGTATTTAATGCGAATATAAAGTCATCCATCACAGAGAAGACAGTTTCTTTTTTCTCCATTTGGGTTTCCTTTCTGACTTTTGTTGCTCGAGAAGGCATATTACACTGACTTGCTTTGCGTTGCAAGGAATTGTTGCAGTTTACACAAAAGGTTTCTTTGTAACACTTTGAAGATCTGTTTACGTTTATTTTTAACCCAATGGTTTTGCTGATGGTTGTCTCATAATTGTTGCAATGAGTTTTGTTTTGTAGCACAAAGATAAGCTTTTTCGTTTTTCTTTCTTCTTTTTTTTTCTCTCCTTTCTTTACTTAAGGGAAGTGTGAAAAAATAATTACAATAAGTAAGTAGAGAAAAAATTATGATGGCAAATGCAATTAGTTTAGTATTGAAAGGCAATTAAAAAGGGACAAAAAGGCACAAAATCAGTGTGTTTTTTAGCCCACTTCAAATTATGGAAAACAAATTAAAGAAAATAGAGTTTTGAAAAATTTGCATGCAAGTGTTACACTGAAAAGACAACTCAATACAACAAGCACACTGTACTTGATAAAACAATGCCCGTTATATCTAACGAACTTTCGTCGCCGATCAGGCTTGATTTAAGCATGTCATCAGGCAAATTGATTGCACATTTTTAGGTTATGAGTAAAAACGGAACCCTGTTACTGACACTTCTACGTCCGTCCGTCCGTCCGTCCGTCACAGGCTCCACTCTCTTAAACGGTAAGAGCTAGCAAGCTGAAATTTACACAGGGCATGTGGTTGCCCGGCTTCTGTAATAATAAACAGCAAAAAGAACGAAAACTTAAAAACTAAAGGGGGTCCCACACAAGAAATTGAGAAAATTAGCAAATATACATAGCTGTAACTTTTGAATCATAAGAGGAATATGTAGTTACATACAACAGCAAATAACAAAAACAACAAAAATACCAAAAACACTAAAGGCTGCCCCCATACAACAAGCAGAAATTAGCTGCATCTTTTAAACCGTAAGAGATAGAGACCGTAAGAGAAATTTGCACAATATATGCAGTTACCAGACCTACACAGCAATAAGTGCCAAAGATAACAAAAATTTTAAATTTAAATGTTGCCCTTTGTATGGAGGTACCCTTTTATGTACTTGAAAACTAAATTTAGTTTTTGAACCGCAAAAGCTTGGGACTTTGACAGTATAGTGTATGTAGTTTTGACAGTATAGTGTATGTAGTTCTCTGGCATCTACAACAACAACTATCAAAAATAGCCAGAAGTTAAAATTTAATTCACGTTCACACACGGGGACACCGTTTAGTTTGAAGGCATCTACAACAGCAAATATTAAAAAGAATAGACAGCTAAAAACTAAAAGGTACCTTATACCAGAAGTAGCTTTTGTCCACCACTTGGATGGTAGTACGGAACCCTTGCTGTGCCAGTCAGTCTCGTACTTGGATCAATTTATTTAAGTCATCCAACCCCAAAATCCTTCCGGAAATAATCCGCTCTACTTCCTTAATTCTACTTCATTAATTAACCAATTATTTCGCCTCTGTGCGTATATGAACCTGAAGAATCTTACTTAGTTTTACTCAAGCCACTCTACCAAATTTAGATATTGCAGCAATTAAAAAAATGTATCCAAATTCAATACATACTCTGCATAAGATTAAGCGTTAATTAATTTTATTTACAAGATATGCCCATGAAGCCGATATTCATGCATTAAATTTAAAATATTAACACCGGTATTCAGAAGAAATAAAACATTGTTGAAACAAATTTTTGCGACAAATTGTTCATATAAAATTTTTTCTAAAATGTATTTGAGCCACGTTTTATTTTTTATGAATACCGGTGTAAGTGTTTTCACTATGGTACCTGTGCCAGAAGGCAATTTGCATATTCGCACCATTCCTTGGTTTGCAAATCTACTGCGAAATCTGGCAACTTTTGTCGGTATACAGCCGACGCCAATAATTTTATTTTTATGCACCAAGCCGCTGCCGATCTTAGTATATAAATAAACGCTACTTATACCTTTGTTAATACTACATTAAAGTTTATGCATGTATTTGTTAATAAGAATCTTATTATTACTCCGCGTAAATATGTTTTTATTGCAATAAAATTTTTCACCCCCGTTGCTATTTTTTGCCATCTCCGCAGAAAATTCAGAGTCGGCTTCGCCTTCTGTTGTGTCAAACATTATCGTTTTTATGGTACAATTCAAAACCTAAAGGTAAATCTATTGATTTATTCACTAGGAGTTTTTCAGGCAACAACCACGGTAACACAGGTCATTATTTTTCGCTTCTTGCTTTCAAATGTCAATTTTTTTCTCTTTGTTTACAAAAAAAAAAGTTGGCGCGATTTTATTCTAAAGATTTTTGGTGCTAGAAAAATTTTGTGGTAAACATTTTCTGTTTTCCAAGCGTTTACAACACAAACATAACTTTTAGTGTTTAGCAAATATCCAGACCTTGACAGTTGAAATCGCTTTACACTGACAAAATGCATGTGTTGGCTTGTATGAGTGTTGTGCCGCGATTTCTAGTGCATCCAACTCGTAATAAATTCGCCTTGGGCCTGATAAATTTATTCCCCTCAAAACTGTGTACGCAGCTATTTTATTCATTTTAAAATTTTTTTTTTTTTTTATTATGGCAGAAAACAATTTCCTAACTATCACTAACAAAAAACTCACATTGAAAAGGATGATGGTAACGTGTATCCTTGTTACTCTGTGTAAAAATCTCAATGCTTTAAAATTTTTGTGCAGTTTGAAAGAAAAACAAATATATAATAATATGTTGCTCATTTTATTCATCAAGATGGTGTTGATATGATAAAAGACTTTAAAGTTTATGAAAAAAAAGGAAAAAACGTGAAATGCTTCAAATCAAAAAACGAAATATAACACAATGACGGCTTCCACTTTGAAATCCGATCTAAATAGACAATTCATACATTTTAATGATGCCTTTAAGAATAATTAACAATAATAATTATCTGATTTGTATTCTACAGATTGTTTCGTGTTGTAGGTGGTGTGATTGAAAAGAAAGAAAAAACAAAATAACTGCAACAAAAGCGAAGCCAAGCAAAAATGTTCAAGAAACCACCAGCTAAAAATTAAAATGCAGTCACTGTGTGATGGAATTTTATTAAGAAGCGGAGATAAAACTGATAAGATTATTACAAAAAAAAAAAAGAAATTATAAAACAATTAATATAATGAAACGATTTACCTGAACATTTTTAATATGATAAATAATAAATACATGCTTACAGGGTGGCTCGATAGAAAAGCTGAGCCAATCAAGGCCTAGGAGTAAACATCACTTGAGGATGACTCAAAAAAAAATATTTTTTAATTATTTATATTTCTAAATTTTTTATACAGGCTTCTTTACACGTTTCTGAAAACACAGTTTTTAAAAACTGAAGCTAATTATATATTTGCTATAAGAGCTAATTGAAATGTATTATTTTAGGTCTAAGAATAAACTTTATTAAGTGTTTTTTGTCTTTTTTCAGCCGACATTTCATTGATGCCAGTCAACTCTCGTCAGTAGGCTCCAAAAAACTTAAAAGAATATTCGCAGCTTGACTACAAAATGAGGTGTTAGGCTATAACCATATATTTCAACAATAGTATGATTCTCTTCGAACATGGTTACTTTATACGTCATAGTTTTTCTTTACGTGTATAGAGTATGAACTTTGCCGTTTATTTTTAGACAAGGTAAATCATGATGATATGAATGCAAAAAAAAATGAGTTTCCAGTTTAGAACCCGGTGGAATTCCTCCATTGACATTAAGTGATGTGGGAAATATTATGAAACGCTGGTGCTTAAAAACTGTATGCAATTAGTTATGACCTGGGTTCGAAGCACCTTGAGTGCTGATGTGCCTCGTGGTGGACGTGCCAATAAGTCTACAGTTTTACTTTTCTTGTGTTCTCTAAAAATGTTGATCGCTACAATTTTTCCACAAATAATCGTTCTCAATTCGGGGAAAGTAAAATCGAACTAAAAAGTAATTAAGAATTCAAATATGAACTTAATTATTTATTTGCTTTAAGAAAAGGTTGCAAAGAAAAGTAAGAGTTGCAAAAACGAAAAGAAATGTTTGCTGTGTTAAGAGGGTTTGTTTGAACATTTCTGATTCTCATTTTGTTCATGGGAATTATGGAATAAGTAGTTAAGTTTCAAACAAACTTTTAAGAATTTTTCACGACTACTGATGTGTTGATTAGCACCAAAGAAATGTCGTCGGCAGTGTTGCCAGTTTAGGGGGTTTCCCCCTAGATTTAGGGTTTTTTTTTCTTTTAGGGGTGAATTTGGGGTGTTAAATTCTTTCGGGAAAAATTTAGGGGGAAACAATTTATTTTTGGGGTATTTTTAGGGGATTTCTGTGTTCGGTTGAACGGTAAAATGGCAGGAGTTATATATGATAAAATTGAAGACTTTAACGATTTCTAAAGTAAAATTAAATGCGACATTTTTTGTTCATCTGGTAGCTTCAAGTACACAATTTTGCAACTGGTAATTTTAAGCACTTTTTTGTTGAGTAGGAATGAATTTTTTCCTTATGGGTCATTTCTTTGAATTTTTTACGTTTCTTAACAATTATATATTAAAATATCTAAGAACCTTTGTTAAAATTGAAAATCTTTTTATGAAAATGTCAAAAGACCATAAAGAGCGAAGAAGACTTAGAAAGTCTCAATATTTTTGGAGACACTTAATTTTTTCTAGATACGCAGATAACAATTTGCAGCTGCCTGCTATAAATATGTACTTAGATCTCAAAATATGTGAATAGAAATAAATAGAAAATTAATAATAAATATACATAAGCCTGTAATCATAACATATGCACTGAAAAATATATACATATAATCAGTTAATTTTTACTTCTTTTTAATTGGGAAAAGTTTAACAATTTTATCCATTTTCCGCATTGCCATTGCATTAATATTGGTGATTCGCAAACTAAAGCAGAATGTTCACCAAAATTTTGTAGGGGGATTTTGTAGAAAAACATTGGTGTTGATGGGGGTTTTAAAATGTGTCTGGGGGAAGAAATACATTGACCTGAGAACACTGGCCGTCGGCATAGAGACAGCTGAAAGAGACCGCAAATATTTTTTAAAAAAGTTTATTTTTGGACCTAAATTAGTAATTAAGAATTGTAAAAAGTAATTTCCAG
Organism: Sturmia bella; assembly: GCA_963662145.1. NCBI lineage: Eukaryota > Metazoa > Arthropoda > Insecta > Diptera > Tachinidae > Sturmia > Sturmia bella. The sequence continues at coordinate 31,526,894 of OY759168.1, read as the reverse complement.
CTAGACATGGAACTGCAACACAAAGAAAGCTGTGGCCACCTCCCAGGTTTTCCTAAACAATGTAAACCACACAATATTTTTTCTACACAAGGTAGAGTGCTTCGCGGCATGTACACACACACACACACACACACACACACATCTGTGCCTAAAATATTCTTTATTTTCCATTCATAAATTTACAATTCCAGTTGATTATTATCCATACATAAACCTAAAGTTGGCGTTTCTAAATATTTTGTTCAAATTTATGAAATGTTAACTTTAATTAAAAGCACTTGCATGTCTTTAAAGCATTTTTCATAATATTAACCAACCAAAATTAACAGCCTTTTTTAGTTTTTATTGTTTGTTTCCTTACAATTACAAGCTTTTTTTTTTTGTTTTTATTGCACTTTTAATTTTATTTTATTAAAAATAAAGAAGAAAATAAAAATATATAAAAAAAAAATTCAGAAAAAAAATTTCTTTATTTTTAATACGACTCATATTAAAAGGTTTGAATGAATTTAATAAGAAAAAATGTGCTCTCCATTGAAATGATTCTTTTTTATTTCATCCAGACTTTTATTACAGTTTAGAAAAAAAAAAGAAACTTTTTAACGAGACAATGAAATTGACACGATATAAACACTCGAGTAGACTGGGAGACAGCAAGCGAAAATATTTTGAATTTATGTGCTGGTTTATGAAAGTCATCTACCTTTTCTTGCAATAATTGGAATACGTATGCGATTTGTGCAGTGCACAGGCAATAAGAAAAGAAAAAACTTGAATGCACACGTGTAATCAACCAACCAACCAACCAATTTAATCCCATCCAAAGCAACCAGCCAAAGTCAACATATTTAACACTTCCCTCAAATTTGTCTGTGTCGAAAATGACTCTCTTTTCTCATGCAATATCTGCTTGAAATCGTATCACTTTATGAACTCAAAAAAAAAAAGATTTTTAATTGAAGAATTTTCGTTTATTTATTTGTGTTAAATATGGAAAAATAAAACTAAGCATGATATAGACCTGTACAACACTGATCTGGGTTGACCAGCATGAAGCACGTGTGAAATGGGAGTGAAAATTTCTCTGACGATCAGCTGTAACAAAACCGAAATGAGGGTAATTTAAATACAAGGTGGGCCAAAAGAAATCATCCTATTGGAAATTGCTCTTATTTTGCAAATGGCTACCAATGTCAAATCTGTTTTTACATTTGTGAACTACTGCAATTGGAGAATACAAATGAACAAGCCATGGAGCAATACATTCCTCAAGAACGCCTCGTCGCTCATTATCATTTCTACCCCACGCGAGGTACGTGAACAAGCAAAACTATTAGTTTTGGGGCACCGAAAACCTACGAGTGATGCACGAGGAGCCATCACAGCCACTCAAAGGGACTGCATGGTGTGCTGTTCACGCTGGAGGAATCATCGGACGACATTTTTCGAGCACGCCACTGGCCATTATCATTTCGTCGCTCATTATCATTTCTACCCCACGCGAGGTACGTGAACAAGCAAAACTATTAGTTTTGGGGCACCGAAAACCTACGAGTGATGCACGAGGAGCCATCACAGCCACTCAAAGGGACTGCATGGTGTGCTGTTCACGCTGGAGGAATCATCGGACGACATTTTTCGAGCACGCCACTGGCCAAACGACAACGCATTATAGTTAAACGAGTTTTTTCGGTCACAATTGAAGGAATTAGGTTTGGCAGATATGTTGCCCCAACAGGACGGAGCAACGGCACACGCTGATATTCTGGAAGCCAAACAACATCGGCTGAACTCTTTTGGCCCACCTGTTATAATTAGAAGGGTGAATTCTTGCACCAAAGAACAACATTTAGTAGTAATTTATATGTTCTACATCTCAGTAATTTTAAGTCCAATTTCGCTTTGCCGATTTTCAGCATATTGTTTACATGGCTTTTTAGCTATAACACGTCAACTAATTGATATTTTTTTAAATCTGTAAAAGCCAAATTATTGCTAGAGACCTGTGCAACAATTAAAATTAATTTGGCTTTTACAGATTTAAAAAATATCAGTTAGTAGACGAGTTATAACCAGAAAACCATGTAAAGAATATGCTTAAAATCGGCATTTGACTGCAAACTTCGAAGGTCAATTAAAAAAAATTCGAACCAACATAAACAAACGCCGCGCTACGGGTCTTCTAATTACACCCCTCACTTTCAGCATCGACTTAACTTCAATTTGTTTCACAGTGTATTTTTAGGTGCTGCGATTTTATTCGTACTCAAAATTACTTTGATCAAAGTTTCGATAGCAACCACCGTTATGGCTGGCTGAATTACGTTTAAAATTAAACAACTAGCGATAATAAATTTCTCGATAGTGACACCTCCGAACAGTTTATTTTGTATATGACTTTGCCACAAAAACAAAAACAGAGCTGCAAAACAAGCTGATAATTGTAGAATTAAAGAGCTCAAGTCCTCGACGTTCCAGCTTCTAAGCTGGTGGACCATTAAAACGTCGAGTACTTGAACTCTTTAATTCTATAATTAGCAGCTTCTTTTGTCAGACTTTACAGCTGCTTTTCGTGAGCTTACAAATAGATTTTCCTCTTGGAGATCCAATCTTACGAAACACCAATAAAAATGTTATTTAAGGCTCAGAACACCATCATTAATAATCCATAATTATTTATACATACAGATGGTTGCATGTGTGTATTAAGATGGCACAGCCCTGCACATTTATATATAAATAAGAAAACCATGAAATATTTTTGTTGGTGTTCTTTTTTCTTTTTTTTTTTTTGTAAGAAAACAAGTTTCATTTCTGGATTCGTTTTTTGGTCAACAATTTTGAACTAAATTCTTAGAATTTTTAATACCAGTGAGTTTTTAGTGGTGAAACACTTTATTTATACATAATTACATATTTTCGCTGCAAAAAAACCATCAAACGAGGCTGCAGCAAAAGTTTTTAATAACATTTGATCTTTGTATTGTTAAATTAATTATTCAAGCTTTTGATCTTTGGTTTTTTTATAAAAATAATTCTAAACAATTATTTATTTATTTTCAATATTTCGCCAACAATTTGTTGATATCTTCAGGAAAATAATTGTTTCTAATAACATTAATTTCATTAATAACAAAAACTAATACATGAAGTTAATTAAATAAAAAAAATAAAAAAAAAATCAACAGTCTCCCAAGATGAAAAGATATCATTGAATTGATTAATATTGATTGATGCCCAAAAAATCGGTGGCAGATTATCTGTCTTTTAAGTTTAACATTCTGCAAAACTGTGAACATTTAAACTATCATTAAATGAGGAATATTGCGCGTTTAAGTAACAATTATAATTACACTGCAAATACACGTGCTAGTTGACTATTGCGGCATTGTTGCCAACCACTATTTGGAAAAGCGTGGATAATAAATAGGAAACTGATTTAAGGTAATACAAAGTAGAATGACTTTGTGGGTTGAAATTATGTATTATGAAATTCCATCCATATTTAAGAAAAAAAAAACCAAAGGCTGTTATAAGTAGTTTTCATGTTTACCTGGTAGGTATTGTTTTGTGTGAAGGTGCATATTTTGTTTTAGCGGCACAAGAAGCTGAATTAATAAAAAACAGAAAAATCTTAAGTTTGATTTTTTTTTCTATCTCTTATTACCATAAGCAATAATTTTGTTGCTGTTTCGTTTATTACATGTTTGTTTTGCTGATGCGCATTAAATGGATCGTTTCAGTTCTGCAAAGTTTACAAAAACAACAAGAACATTGCTTGAGTTGATGATAGTTGTTTTTATGATGATGTGGGTGTTGCCAACCTTTACTTTAATATTCACCTCTGATGTGATGAGAGTTCATAAGTTTCTAAAATGGTTTAGAGAATGAAGATTTACCGACCGCTTGCCAAATTTTTTAACCGCGTTCTCTCTTAATCAGTACATTTTACTTTTATATGATAAGATTTTGTCCAATATACAGAATTTTTTGACATATGTATATGTAATACAAAATATTACCATGTAAACTGGCCTTAAAAGTCATAAGTACTGGCTAATAAAATTTAACATAAGCCTGATTAGAAATTTAAAATGGAAATAATATTAAAATTTGTTTTTAGCGGAATTTTATAATTTACAACTGCTGGTTAAATATTAAATGGACTTTAAGCCCGTATGATACTACATTTTTCTTGCATTGTTTAAGTTTTGGAGAACAGTGCAAATAAAATGTAATACAGTTATTTCCGCTTAATTGAGCTCAGCTTAATTGATTTTCTCGCTTTATTGCACTAAAAATCATGGAACGAAATCATTCAGTATACCTGTCTATGTTAAAATTAACGTTTAATTGAATTCCGTTTAATTGCGTCACCCGCTTAATTGTTTCGCAAATTAAGACCACAATACGAAAAACAAGAGCAAATGTTCCGCTTAATTGATTCCGTCTACTTACTTTTTTTTTTGCTCCACAAAAGTAAAAAAACTTGTTTTGCGGCAAAAAGGTCATGGTTCCGTTTCTTTATAAACATTATACGATGAACGTACCGGATTTTTATTTTGTTTTAATAAACCTAAACAATTTTTCAACTTAATATGTAACTAAAGAAATGAGTTTTATTTTCCATCTACGCCTGGGTGTTTCGCTTTATTGCACATATTGCTCAATTAAGCGATTTTAGTTTAATTGCGTCGGCATTTCAATTAACCGAGTATTGCTTAATTGAGTTCCCGTTTAATTGTGTCAAAAATCGTACATTTTTAGAAACTCAATTAAGCGGAAATAAGTGTAATAGAATTTAGTATGTGCAAAGAGTTCAGCTATATTAAGATAAATGCAAAACTGTCAACATTTTTGTTGAAGTTACTGATAAAAAATCAGGTTATGTCAAAAAAAAAAAATGTAAAATTTTTGAACTTAAAATTGACATTTCAAACTTGAATGTTGCTGTGTCAGCGGATTATGGTTACTGGTTTCTGGTTATTAAATATTGTATCTGTATTGAACAGCATCTTAGTGAACCAGAAAACAGAGCACAAAACGCATTAAACTTGCATTTTTGTGCAGGCTTTTCAAAAAATAAAAGGGAGGTCATGAAAATTTTGCATTTTCATTTTTTTTTAAAGGCAGTTCTAACTGGTTTTGCCTATTTTTCAAGGACATAACTTAAGAGACAACCATTTGGCATAATCTTTTAACGTTTTTCTAGTGTAAACTTTCCAAAATTATCAATTTTACTTTATACTTTTTTGAAGTGAATTGAATACGGAAAATTTTGGCATTGCAAGTTTTCTGGAGAATGCAGATACGTTTATATTTTCAGTTCCTTACGAATTTGGTATCTATGACACTTGATGATGGTTAATTACTTAGTTCGATCTTACTTTCGCAGAATTGAGAAAAATTTTTTTTTTTTTGTGAGATAAAATTGCAATGATCAACAATTTTAAGGAATACAACAAAATTAAGTTGAAAAGTTATTGGCTGGGGTACATACTATGGCTGTTTCACATCCCCTAAGACGAGAGAACAAAAAATATCTTCCAATCCACAGAAAAACACAGTGATAAAATTGAAAGTTGATCAATAAATTATATAAACGCAGTCCGAAATGAGTGTATAAATTTTAAAAAATTTTTAGCTTAACCTCGTTTACGAGCGATATCTGCACACATAACACACCCATACACACACAGGCACGTACGTACATATGTATGCATTTGTGTCCATGTTTATGCAGACTTAATAAACCAACTCTGATTCCAAAAAAAAAAACACTCGCATGATACAAGTAACTTAAGGAAGTCTATTTCTTGATTTCGTTATTTATTTGTGAATATTTTAAAGTCACTTTAAGTTTTTCCAAAGTATATTAATTTAAGTTGCAATTCGTGGGCCAAATAAAAATGGTATTTTAACATGTAATTTATTTTTGCTTTTTCTTTCAGATCAACTTTGAAGTGTTGTGTTTTTTTTTTATTGAAAAAAAAAAAACAATTTTTTAATTAAAATTTCGTTACGACAGCAATTAAAATGTTCATTATCGACAAAATCTTCAATTAACACCACGGGTTTTAAACACTTACGGCGCTCTTTTTAAAAGTTAATAGTTTTAGTAAATAAAATATTAAGATATGAAAAGAATTCAAGAAGATTTTTAGCAAAAATATATTTTCAAACCACCAAACAAATATTTTTAATTAAACAAGAAACCAAAACTCATCCATTTAAACCCTGTTGTAATCACAGGCCCGGCTGGCTCGTAATTGTCAACAAACAATATATCAATTTATTCAAGTCACACAATTATTGCGGTCAACACAAATTTCGTACTTGCTGTCTAATATACAAATTAAAAAAAAAAATAAAGCAAAATAAATATTATGGACAAAAACATCTTTTTGTTGTCATAACAAATAAAATTGTTATTTTTTTTTTTTTTTTTTTTTTTGCTTTTGTAACCACCAAATGTTTGTCTGGTGTCCGCAGATGATAATGATAATCATGATGATGACAGTCAATGAAGAATAAAACAAGATTCGTCTGTTTTCCTACAAAAGAAATTTTAAATAAATGGCAATTTTAAAGTAACATTCAGTGTCTGCATTAGACTTAATGACGAACTCATATCTCCTTAACAAGATAAGAAATTCGTTTGGGAATTTGGCGTAGCGTAAGCAGCACAACAAACAGAAAATAAGAGAAGTGAAAGAAAGCACTTAATTATATTCAGGCAGTTGCTTTTTTGTGAAATAAAAAATTATATAGGTCATTTTATAAAAGACTTTTTTAAGTAAACGGCAAACAAATATGGTCGACGAAGAGAATATTGAAAATGTTTAAAAAAAAAAAAGTGCGGAAGTATATAAAGCCTGTGCAATAAGTCTACGTTCAGACGACAAAATTCTTAGTTTGAACACAGAACTCACAAGCAGCGCGCAATCGAATATAACAAACATGTACATTCGATATGTTGTGCCTGCTTATTTGTTGTTTTAAAAATACAAATCGATGGCCTCGTGTGGGGAAAGGCCCTAGCTCGCATTTTGTTCAGGTTTGGCGGTTTTTTTTGCATATTCTGATCAATTGAGGGATATTATATGAGATGTGCAAAGCTGAGATTGAAAAAAAAATTGTGTCAGCACTTCTCTCCCTGAGACCATCGACTGGTATAAAATATTATTATTGGGATAGACCGGCTGCCAACTGCAGGCTTAAAACAGCGAATGAGCGGACACAACGTATCGAATGTACATGAGACCGGGTCGAGAAAAAAAAGTTGTGCCAGTCACCCCCTCAGACGAAAGATATTTGCATGACGATTCCAAAACCTTTTCTCAAACCTTTTTGTACGGCCCATTTAAGTTTTTGTATATTACGCTACCATTTGAAATTCGATCAGAACAAACGGTATACCGTTGCTAATGGCTTGAATATAGCATGAGTTTTGTCTCTAATGGTTTTTTGATTGGGCGTCAAATTCTAAATACGTCCTCTGATATCTCGAATCCTTCCCACCTAATGTAAAGTTTTTTTTTCTGCCAAAAGAAAGCCCTCTGAACACCATGTAACTTCAGCTTTTAAAATATTCATTTCTTTCCACTACAAAATGCCGCCCCTTTTGTTTTTTATTATCTACGTCGCCATCTTAAGTCCGATTTTCAACAAATGGCATAGCGATGTTTCTGCCTAAAACAGGGCTTATCTTTTTTCTCAGTTAATTTTGTCTAAAGAACATAAAATTGTTATTATCACTTCTGGTGTCTCGAGTCCTTACCACACAAAATACATTTTTAAGGACAAAAAGTCTTTTCTAAAAACATTTCCAATTTAACTTTTAAAATTCTAATTTTTAACCACAGGTTCGACAAATTACCTAAGACCTAAAAATAAAGCCTGTTTCAGGCCATAAACATCGACCTGCAATTTGTTGTAATCAGACATAAACGGTAAAAAACAAAAGCAGCGGCATTTCGGGAGGGACAAAAATGAATATTTTAAAAGCATGTTTTTAAGAGGGTTTTTTTCTGGCAAGAAAAAATTTGACATTTAGAATCTAGAATTTGACTCGAAATCAAAAAACTATGAAAGACAAAATTCAAGCTATATTCACACCATTAACATCTATATTGCACATCTTCTGATTGGACTTCAAATGTCGGCACAATATACAAAAAACTAAATGGGCCGTACAAAGAGGCTTGGGAAAATTTTTTTTTGTAGTTTTGAAATCGTCATACAAATATCTTTCTTCGTAGAGGGTGATCGGCACATATTTATTTATTTTTTTTTTTTTTTTTTTTTTTGGTACGGGTAAGGACCCGGGCTAGTGCACATGCTCTTTTATACGCTATCCACACACCAGCGTTGCCACTTCGTGTATAATTATACAAAAATCGTTATGTTAAAATTTTTTTGTAAAATTGTTTTACCCTAAAACTTTTTGTATAATTTATGGAGTATTTTACGATTAACTGTGCAGTTAAGGTACCCTGTGTTATTACAGTGACGATTTGTTGTAACGAACAACTCAATAAAACGTATGTTTTCCTGAGTACCCTGAGAAAACCCCCTTTAGTGCAACGTTTTTCATACCAACATACACTGTGGTTATAATGGAAGATTCTTAGCATCTTTCTAGTGAAATAATAATTCAAATTCTTTGATGCAACGAAATCATAATAAAGCCGAAATGCTAAAGTTGAGATACAAAAAAGCGAAGCCTAGATGTATTTGTAAATGCATTTGTAAAGTCACCATACTGCGAAGTTCTCATACAAAATTTTCTACACAAAGAAGGAGGAATAAAATTGAAGGTAAAACAGTAAAATTTCACTTCTAAAGATTTATAACAGATTAGTGTTGTAATCCATTTTTCACACAAAGTATAACCACAAGCGATATTAAATTAGCAATTATTATAATTGTTATTTTAGGTCTAAAAATAGACCTTAATGTTTTCTGTCTCTTTCAGCCGTCTATATGACGCCTACATTTGGTTGATGCTAAGAGAGAGAGAGAGAGAGAGAGAGATTTTTTTAATTATTCGAGTCTACTGATGAGTTGATTATTATTAACGAAATTTCGGCGGCATATAGACGGCTGAAAAAGACAAAAAGCATTAAAGTCTATTTTAAGACCTAAAATAATACATTTCCACGAATAAATAATTAAGTTCACTATTGAATTACTACATATAATTGTTATTATCATTTGGGGCCAATTGAGCACCTCGACCAAAAATATCTTTTGTACAGTCACTGTTCCCTATAGACCAAATGCTTCTGCGTCTATATACAGCGGGACATTTGCAAAGGATGTGATCCGCAGTTTTCTTTTCCTCATTACAGAGTCTGTTAATGTGAAGTCTGTTAATGACCCTGTCATTATATATTTATATAGTCTAATATTCTTTCTGCCGAGGCTCACAATACAGTCGGACTTCACTCTGACGGGGTCTGTTAGCCTCTTTGCCTACCGCATACCCTTTAGGGTTCTCCAGTAGTCAGCAAAGCTTTTCGACCCATTGTCGTAACCATTGTTAGGCCTTAAAACTGTTGTTAATTCTGCACAACGATTGAGGACCTTACTACGGTTCTTTTGGCAAATTTGCAATAAAAATCTTGTTTTTTGTTTAGCCCACACCAAGCGCAATAACGATATAAGTAGATTTTGAAGGTTTATTGACTGGAAGATAACTAGCAGTTTGATATCTACTGCGATACTCATCACAAGGGCTGCTCTGCATGGCGATGCGAAAGAAAAGCTTTCGCATCCCTATAGTTTCATCACAGCAGTGCTAAACATTTTTCTGTCTCAGTGCAACATAGAGTAACAACGCAGTACAAAATTAGATTCAAGTTAATGTTAGTCGTAAGCCCACACTGCTTTGCATGGAACACCCAAGCAACTCAGGCTTTGATTTACTTCTTGCTGTTAGCTGATGGGCTTATAACCGGCAATTATATCGAATATGCCGCGGTCTGGTCTGTTTCTAGTTCGTACCAATAATATTGGATTTCATGAAACGCCATCAAATTTTGGACATTCCCTGGTCATCATGAAATTAGAAGCATTTTCATTGCAGAATTATGAAAAATTATTGGTAGCATTTTAATAACTTGAATGATTTTTATTTTTAACTCATTAAGTACTTATCATCTGACAACAAGATTGAAACGATATTTTGTTTATTTTCTTTTTTTTCGGAATATCAAGTCTATGCTGAAAATCTCTTGCTTTGAAATCATGTGATTTCAAAAACAAAATGTATCAAGATCATCGATCGAATGGACTATGGAGCAAAATTAATGTAAAGATAAACAACAAACATAGAATTCATTCCATCAAGAATATAACAAATTAGCCCTGCACCGTGCTGCAGTTTTGTAATTTTTCGTAGGTTATGGTGTTAAAAATGCTACTTAGTGTCAATTCCTTTAGTGGAAAAAAGTATGACTTTATCTCCCATTTTTTTCTTAAATGCAAGTTTTAATAGTTTAGCGAGGTTAAGATCAAAGTAAAAGTTTGTCGAAACTATGAATATGTAAAAAAAATTAATATGGACAAGTCATTTTTTTTTTTGTGCAAAACAATATTGAAAATGTCGCAATAATTGCACGAAAAAAAAACATGTTTAATTATGATTGCGGCAACAATGATATGTTCTTTAGAACGTTATTATGTTTGCTACCATATAATGTGATTAAGGTATCCAATTAATATGGTTAAGGTAAGCATATATTGTGGTTGTCTACAACAAGAATATAAAGGGTCCGCCAATTAACATTTTTTTTTTTTTTTGAAAACGGCGCAAAACATCGAGTGTACTTCGGCTGGGTGGCACGTAGCGCCGTCCTGTTGAAACCAAATGTTGCCAATGTCCTCCTCTTCAATTTTTGTGAACAAAAATTCGTTCAACATGGCCCGATAACGATCGCCATTGACTGTAACGGCCACTCCTTGCTCATTTTCGAAGGAAAATGGCCCAATTATGCCTCCTCTGGACCAAAATCCGCACCGAACAGTGACTCGTTTTGGGTGCGTCGGCTTTTCAATGTCTGCGTGCGGGTTTTCTGTGCTCCCAAATGCGACAATATTGCTTGTTTACATACCCGTCACGATCAAAATGAGCTTCATGTGAAAAGATGATTTTTTTTTTTTTTTTTTTTTTTGCAAAATCGGCATCTTCTGTAAGTTGATCACAGGCCCACTTAGCGAAGCGTATACACAACCATATTCGTTTAGCGGAAGCATAAAACTAATTATCTGTCAAATCAGACATGAGCTAAGTGTTACCATTCATGAAATAAGCACTAGTTGAAGAAAAAAAAACGTTAGATGGCGGACCCTGTATTTAACAATAATATGTTTCTCTTCGAATACATCTTTTTTCTGCTTGTGTAGAGAACGGCATAAGATTTCATTTACAGCATAGAATTGTATATTGTTGAAGTAATGCTCATTTTGATTTCAGAAATCGTGCGATTTAAAAACACGTGATTTGCGAACATCCCTATCAAGTTTTCGGACAGCAATAGAATATAATTCTGCGTTTGGACAATAATGCCACACATAAAAGCATCGAAAGCTCTTGATTTAAATGAAAAGAAAGGAAACGATTAATGAAAGCCTCGTTGTAAGTAAAATAAAATCTGTATTTTCCTAATGTCCTTTCCTGTCAAGTTACTTTCACGTATCCATTACAATAACAGCGCAGGAAAAGTTTATAATCGCAGATACATAAATTTTTAATGTCACTCTTTTTTTTTTTTGTTAGAAATAAATGTAAAAGAAAAAGTGCTTTTCAAATTGGAATGCGTTGGTGGAGTTACAGTCATCCGTAGCGATGTTGGCGCCACCCGCAACACAAAAAACCACGACAGCTGACAAAGTTTCTCAACCAGAGCAACAATCCACAGCAAGACTTTTGCAAAACAACAAAAATCAAAGGAACAGACTTACAATGGAAAACAGCAACAGCAACAGCAACAAGCAACGAGCAACAACAAAACAAAGTAAGAAACGACGAAAATGAAAGAAAAGAAAAGAAAAGAAAAAGAAAAACTAAAAGAGTATCTTCTTAATGGAAATTTATTGTTGCCACGGATTTTATTTCAAATATGTACATACCTACATACAGACACCACATGTACGAGTCTGTACGTGTGTACGCCAATGACAAAAGGCAAATTCCACCCACTTATTCAAAATTTGTTTATTAATTCTTGACATGAGTTTTCCTTATTTTTTTTTTTTTTTTTTGCATGCGTGTGTTTGCGCGTGTGCATGTGTGTGTTCACACTTTTGTTATTGGACAAGGAAAGCAGGAGTAGATGAATGGTTTGAGCTTTTCGAAGTTGTGTAGCGTTTAATCAATTGAGTTTGCTTTGTTTTAACCAAGAAAATTACTTTGGAAATGTTACTAAAAGAAATGTTATATTTTTCAAATGCTGGTCACTTTAAGAGTTACTCGAGTTTCCAACGTCATCAGATAAACGAGATTATGGTTGACAGACAATGAAAGATATGTATGTAGAATCTGTGTTTTAACTTTATGGCCGTATCATTGCAAAATGCATTCATTACAGAGTTGCCATTTAAGGGAATAATTTAAAAATTTTCAAATTTTTATGGAGCTAATTCTATTCTATATAAAGTTATTGTTGATAACAAACACAACTGAGACAAATGAAACTAACTAACTAAATTAATAATAACTTAAGCTTCGTATAGACGGTTGTCAGATCTTATAATATTGTAAGACTTAACAACGTGCTGGCAATCTACTAGAAATACAAAATTGTCAGCATTAAGAAAATTATCAGGTCAGACAATTGCAAGAAGATCTTACAATTTCATTGCCAGACAATTGACTGACAATAAATTTAGCTACCAATGAAAATTGTCAGCTTACACGGATGTAGGATTTTCTACGTATCAAAAATTGTCAGCCAATTGTCATTATTAAAATACACACACATGCCACATTATTCATTCTCATTATTTTTCTCGCTCAATAACCATGTTTTTAATTTTTTTATACTCTTCTCTGCAACTTGTTACCTCTCGTACTCACATTTTTATTGTTCTCTTGTTTTTCTCTCCCTTTCGTACACACACATTTTTCTTTAATATTCTTTGTCATTACTCTGACAACACTAAATAGCATTTTAATTTTTTTTTTCACGGGCTTTAAATGTTTTTCAATAACGAAAATTACCGCCGAAGAACGGTTTATCAATTTCAACCAGTGCTGCCAAGTTCTTTTTGGATTTGACAACACTGTTTTTAGATGTTTTCTATTACAAACTATTAGTTGTTGAATATTTTTCGTGGTACCGAAAAATTCTTAAGCGCCTGCGACTTCAACAGCTGGCGAACTACGACTTCGCCAACTGTGATCAGGCTGATTAAAAGGGACACCTGGTAGATTTAGAGTTGTTGTTGTTTTTAGTATTATTTGCTGTGGACCATACGTGAATACATATATTATGCAAATTTCATCCCTGTGTCTCTCACGGTTCGAGAGTAACGGCTAATTGTAACCCTACATTGTATAAGGGCACCTGGTAGTTTTCTATTTGTTGTTGTTTTTAGCATTTGTTATTATAGGGCATACATAAATACATACATTGTGCGAATTTCAGCTCTCTGTCTCTTACAGTTTGGGAACTACGGCTAATTGTTACTTTTCGTTGTATGGGGACACCTAGTAGTTTTCGACTTGTTGTTGTTTTTAGTATTTGTTGTTGTAGCGACAATGTACAACTACATCCTGTGAAAATTTCAGCTCTCTAACTCTTACCGTTTCGGAGAATGAACGCTGTGCCGGACGGACGGACGGACGTAGAAGTCTGGGTAATAGGGTTCTGTTTCACTCTGATGGGTACGGAACCCTAAAAATGAAACTAAATCCAATACTTATACAAGCACACACACGAATTTCGTACTCATTTTAAGCCATAACAGGATTGATTTTCCTTAATAATCTCTGTTTGGCTTGTTTTAAGTACAATTGTATGTTATGCGTACTTAAATTTTCAAGTGTGATTCGTTCCAAAATCGAATAGAGAAAACTTAAATTTAGACTGAGCTTTTTCTTTCTGTGTATGAAACCAATTTTTATTATAAATGAAAACGTACCACTTTTACAGTTTATATTAAATGTCGAAGGCCCATCAAATGAAATGACTGATATTTATTAAAGCACATGAATACAGCAAAATTATGACTTGAGCTGGGGTACAACTAGCTATTACGAAGCCGCTTTGCACCTAATCCGCTATGTATCTGTGTGTCTGTATGCTTTTTTAATGGAATTTCAAATACGTTTAAAACATGCAAATATATTTCTGCTTTTCCCACTGCAGTTTACAAAATTTATTGACCTCTTCTTCCCAAATGCCAATGCACTTTGATATTGTTTGCATTATGAAAATAATTACCTGTTAATTTGATTTTTAACCCCGTATTAAAATCACCAAGCAGCGACAGCAATATGTGCAGCAGCAATCTGAGCAACAGTTTATTTCTATAAAACATTGCCAATGTGTAATTTTTTATTTTTTTATTTTCAATTAATGTTTTAACTGTGAAACCACGTTGAAAGTTTTATGCGTTCATTTTCACCTCCATGCATTGTAGCTCCGACTGACTGTTTAGTGACATTTGTTCGTTGTTTTAATTTAATAAAATGCGTTCGTTTTTGTTTAGGTTTTAGCACTTTTATACACAAATTTTCATTCATTATTTTTATTTGCCATTTTTATTGAATTACATATTTACAAACTTTTATAAATGGCGCAAATATTTTGCCAAAATTTGTTGTCGTTGCTTACACAAAAAAAAAAAAATTACTGCGTCTTTGATTTATACATTTACATATTTGTGCACATAATTAGTTTTTAGTTGCTTCAATTGAAATGGTGAATCTGCAAAAAAAAAAAACAAGAAAAACATTTAGTTTTAGTCAATTTAAGAAATATAATGATTAAATTTAGTTAAATTTTATGCAATCGAATGTATGTATGCATATCTACAAATATTTGTTAATTACTAGAGTAACCGTGCCCTCGTTGCTGGACAGTATTATACTTTTCTAAATTTAATTGTGTTTCGAGCATTTTTCTCAACTTTTTTTTCAAGATTTATCAAGATTTTATTTCAAAGTCTTTCCTTTTTAACGCCACGTTTGCTGCAAATAAGCAAACGTGTGTATGTTTTATGTATGCATAATATGCCTACCATTTATTTGAATTTGCACACATACATAAAACATACATTTTAACGGTTTTTACAGTTTTTGTGGTATACTTTTCTTCAGGCAGTCAAGTCTTATGTATATGTTTAGTGTTGAATTTTTTTGTTCCAAAATGTAAAAAATCACATTTCGATTGCTGGGTACTGAGCAGATTTGGGGAGATTTTACCAAAATCTACTTAAGAAGTAGATTTCATTTTCGGTGAAAAATTTCATCAAAATCTACTAGATTTTGATTAAAATTTCGAAAAATTAGTGCACGAAAGGCATTTTGATTTGAACGACGATTTTCTTAAAAGGCTTCAACAATCTTAACGCGCTGCTCAATTGTGTATCTCTCCAGGGTTGTACTGAAGCATATAAATTTAAACTGAATTGAGCAAAAACCTTGGCACTAAAATGTAGTTCACAATAAACATTGTGCCGGACCACCCTTTACAATAATCATTTTTAGCGTTTCGTACCCATCAGAGTGAAACGGAACCCTATTACCGAGAATTCTATGTCCGTCCGTCCGTCCTTCCGTCACAGCGTCCATTCTGCGAAACGGTAAGAGCTAGAGAGCTGAAATGTTCACAGGATAATGTTGTAACTTGCCGCTACAACAACTAAAATACTAAAGACAACAACAAGTCGAAAACTACCAGGTGTCCCCCACAACGAAAAGTAACAATTAGCTATGACTCTCAAGCCGTAAGGGATAGAGAGCTGAAATTCACACAGTGTGTGTATTAACAGATACCCTACAGCAACAAATACTAAAAACAACAATAAATCGAAAACTACCAGGTGTTCTCATACAACGAAAAGTAAGAATTAGCTATAAATCTCGAACCGTAAAAGATAGAGAGCTGAAAGTCGCACAGTGTATGTATTTACAGGTGTTCTACAACAACAAATGCTAAAAATAACAACACATCGAAAACTACCAGGTGTTCCTGTACAACGTAAAGTAACAATAAGCCGTAGCTGAGAAACTGTAAAAGACAAAGAGTTGAAATTCGCAAAATATAGGTATTTATACATGCCCTACAACAGCAAATGCTAAAAACAACATAAAGTCGAAAACTACCAGGTGTCCCCACACCATGTAAAGTAAAAATTAAACGTAACTCTCAAGCTGTAAGAGACATAGAAATGAAATTTATACAATATGCATATGTATGTATTCACATATGCCATTCCATACGTCCATCACATATACAATGTGTGAGTCAGCCTCGTACTTCACTGGATTTATTGATAATATTTTGCAAACCAAAAAATTCATATGAGAATATTTTGCAATTTTTTCTTACTTTTTTATAATCATATATTTTCTTTCGATTTTAATCTCAGAAAGAAAAACAAACAAAAACGCCATTACCCTGTAGATGTTCAAGTGTTACGCACAATGTCATGGAAATGCCCATACATACATATGTATGTAAAAAGTGTCTCTATGGTAGATAGATAATATTCGACTGTGGTACCGGATAATAATAAAGTAAATTGATGTATTGTGTAGATATTCAGCTTTTTCTTTTATTATTTATTTAGTTGCTACTAAAAGCAACCATGAATCTACACACTTTTATTCATTTTTTTTTTTTTGCTCTGAAAATTGCAAATAAAAGCAAAACGCAAAAATTGCCCAAAAGTTTTGTTGAGGTTTCTAACAAAAATATCGACCTACACATACACTTACACAGCAACAACATTTATGTATATACATATGTATATTTATCTGCAGTACATACGAGATATGAACATAAAAAAATGTTGTTTTTGTATGTTATAAGATGCAAACATAGAATATTTTTTAGGCTGCATACACAAACATACATATGTATGTATGTATATGCATAGATACACATCTACATACGGATGTACATATGTATGTATGTATTTTTATATAAAAAGCAGAGGTATTATATTTGATTGTGTAGCAGAACAATCACATGAACACACATACATATGTATGTATGTATATGAACATACATGGTACATACATACATGCATATACTACATACTTTTGTTATTTGCCTTAACTTTTGTGCTTATAAAATTGTGTACATCCATCCATACAAACGAATAAATGCTATAAAAAGGGAACGTTTAGAAAACGAGCATCCATCCACGTTGTATGTGTGCATGTATGTACATATGTGCATATCTATGTTAGAACTTAAAAATCGAAAAGCAAAATTCAAGTTCAATGTTAGCAAAAAACATATATTTTTATAATATATGGACACACCGACTCCACACAAACACAAAAACACTCACAACTTACCCAGCAAAATATTCAACAGATTACTAAAAATTGAACAGAACAATATTAGCATCCGAGGAATTTGGCACTAGAATGAATGAATCGGTCATCATTATCAAATCGCTGGTGCTTTGTTCAATTAAAAGTCGTTGTCCCAGGTATTTGGAAAATAAAATTTTTTATGTATTTTATCATTATGTGTGGAATAGAAATGTGCGGTTGCAGTGAAAATGTCGTCTCGTGATTAAATTTCTTGTGTGATAGTGCGTGATTACCACTTTACCACTGTTCACGTGGTCTCACGGAATTTCACAAAAAAGTAAAAACTCTAACTTTTTTTGGTTGACAAAACAGCTTTCGCATATTTTTCTTTGGCTTATTTTCAATGCAGTTATTCGGGTGTGTTCTAGAAACCGAATTCACTCTAAAGTGAATTACTTTAGCATTTTTCTTTCTGTATTAAGTTTATCAGGCTCAAGTTCTTTCTATATTATCCTTGTGATTGATATTAAATAAATTAGACAAAGAAGACATCAAAGACATTTAGCAGGGTGGACAACTAGTTGTTTCGAAGCCGCCACAGTTTCTCGTCAGCACCCGTCTTTGAACTCAGGGGTTCATGACAATGGCATGGTTGTAGCTTTAGAGACATGAGCCCTTGAGTTCGAATAATAGAAATTAATTAACTTTAGCATTTTTCGTGTTTTGCAATCCGCATCTCCATGTTTTTATTCGTTTTCAATTAGTATAGTAGTATAGGGTGTAGTAGTTAGTATAGTAGTATAGGCTGAGTGAAAGTAAATAAAATCTGCTTTTATTCTTGCAAGTAATAACTTTTTTATTAAAAACAATATTTTTTTTATTTGAAATGTTTCTATTAAAATTTATTTATTTGCTTTAAGAGCCAATTGAAATGTATTAATGCAGGTCCAAAAAAAAGAAATGTTTGCTGTGTTAAAGGTTTGTTTGAACATTTCTGATTCTCATTCGGTTCATGGGAATTATGGAATAAGTAGTTAAGTTTCAAACAAACTATTAAGAATTTTTCAAGTCTACTGATGAGTTGATTAGCACCAACGAAATGTCGTCGGCATATAGACAGCTGAAGAATACAGCAAACATTTTTTGAAAAGGTTCATTTTTGGACCTGAATTAATATGTTTCTATTAAATAGAATAAAAAATGTAATTTACACACAATTATTAGTAAGAAAAAACCGTTTCCCTAATTTCTTCAAAAATTTTGTATGTTTTGTCAAATGTCACTTGTGCCAAAAAAAAAACAAAAATTTTGCTTATGTTCGAAAACACGAAGTTGTCCTACATATTAAAGTGTGATATGTCAATGTTTTTCGGGCTAAGGCTTAGTGCAATCAGAATTTATTGAAAAGGAAAAATTGAATTTTTAAAGCAAATTATAATTCATTTCCTATATTTAGTTTTATTTAAGCAATAGTTATAATAATATGATTGTATTTAGTGGTAAATGCCATTATAATAGTCCGGCAGTACGTTCTTCTTACAACATATGGTTGTCAAAGCACGTAGTTCATTTGTTCACAGCCGGCCGGTGATTTCACAACCTTATAGCCTTTTTACACTGAAGCACATCTTACATCTTTCATCAATTTGCAAAGATGTTTACATCTTCCCATAAGAATTATACATCTTTCTACATCAGCAGAAGTTGATCCTTTCTCATTTTGTTCCATCTTACATCTTTCGATTTTTTTAGTGCCATCACTAAAAAAATTGCAGAAAATTGATTGCTTTTGTACCATCACTAGCAAAATTACATTTCGGAAAACAAATTTAACATAAAAAAAAAATTAGCGGAATATGTATTTTGTTATTATTTTTTATTAATTATAAATAAATTCACTTTAACTGCACTGAAAAAGAAAGCCCATCGTATGGTCAATCAATTAAGAGAACATAGAACATGTTGCTTGACCTATGGAAAGAAAAAAGTCCAAAGTCCTTCTTTTTTATTTTTCACAAAAATTTTGCGTCTTCTTTTTTTGACATCTAAATAAATGAAAGATGAAAGATGTTATCAATGTAAACGACTGTTTCACATTTTCAACATCTTCCATGCGTTTCACGTGGATGTCAGTCGGTGTAAAAAGGCTATTACACCCGTTGCGGTCAAGAGAGACTGATTGCATCTCGCGGTAGAGCTGCTTTCTCAGAATAATCTATTAATGTTTAGGTTTTTGTCATATTTTAACTTAATTTTTAATTTTTTTTTGCGTGATTATAAAAACATTGTTGAGCCCGGTCATCAACCGTCGGTTTTTGCTTTGCCGCCGCCGTCTATTTGTATGTTAAGCTATCTTTTATCATCGGCTTCGCTGTCGTTGTTTATGTAGTTGGCGAAACTACGAATATGTAAAAACATGCTGAATTGAGGACACCAATTTATGAATTATGGGGATTTAGAAAATTTTGCATTTTGATTTCGATTAACTATTTCTTCTTGCACGGCATTGAAAATGAGCAAAAATAAATCAAGTTTTCATTTACTGAGATATAGAAAAAATAAATTACTACTAATTGTGGTTTTTTGGTACAAAAATTTACCAGTTTATTGACCTCAATTTTAAATTAATCAGTTTTTAACTACTTCTTCTTGCACGGTTTTGAAAATGGGCAAAATTAGTTTTAAAATTACTGGAGATATAGAAAAAAACTGCTACTGAATACTGTGTGCAAAAATTCACCCTTTTTGTATATTGCTATATTTTGGTTTCGCAATGCAGGTGTGTAAAAGTTGGTGCAATTGAACTTAGCATAATTTGGAAGTAGAGAAGGAAGAATTCTGTTTTTTGACCTTTTGCGAACGAATGACAAAGAAAAACTATTTTAACATCAAACTTCAGCAAACAGTCATTATTATTGTTTAGGTACATGCTCATATAATTGATCGAGTCAATCAGAACATACATACACACAAAGAAAAAGCTCGTTCTAAATTTAAGTTTTTTCGACTTGATCTCAGAACGAAACGTACTTGAAAATTTAAGTACACATTATACATAATAATTATTTAAAACCTGCCGATTAGGGATTATTAACGAGAATCAACCCTGTTATGGCTTAAAATGAACACGAAAGTCTCGGGTAAATTCGGCACTTGTGTTGGCTTGTATAGGCATTGAATTGTGTTTCAATTTTTTAATTGCTACGATGGCTGGACTGGCAGTAGTTAGGTTTCAGGTTCAAAGCGGCAAAAAGGCAAAATAATTTATAAATTATTTTTAAATTAAGAAAGTCGAGCGCAATACTTCAGGTACGAATTTGGAATTAAAAAGACTTCAGAAACATCGGATCCAAGAGCATAATCATCACACTCAAGTTAAATTCAATCCTTTCGTACTTAAATCAATCCCAAACGGTGACAAAAGTATTGTAAGAACCAATGCGCTTCAATCAGGAATCGTGTTCTTCTTTTTAAGCACAGATTTGAGCTAAAATCAATCCGAAGCTGTGATTGAATATGGCTAAAATTAAGTATTTCGCACTTGAAAAATCCCTACTTAAAACAAACACAACGTACTTGATTTTATGTAAGTAACTTGTTGCAAGTTGTGTGTACATATTATTAACCAATACACTGACAGAGACAATAAAAGCTGTTGCTGCTTGCTTGATTGTTTACACAGACAAGTGCAAGCTAATTTTTAAAATTTCGTCGAGCAAAATGGTCTTAAAGGACATTGCTTCACTTTACAAAATAAAGGAATTAAATGAAAGCAATAATAATAAAACAATTATGCAGAACTACTAAACTAACTAACTTTAAGCTAGTTCCTTCAGCCCACGATGGTTTTGAATTAGTCAGAGGTGACATTTTATTTTATCAATTTGCACTTCGGTTTCATATTTCGCTTATTTCATTTTTATACTGCCAAGCTCTTTTTTTAACCTCTGGCTATTGAGCGGCCACCATCCAGCGGTCGCTGGCTGCATCGCAGCAGTTGGAAAAATTGCAACGGCAAGCAATTTAAGTCAAGAGTGAACCAAGTATGTGTATATGTTATTATTTTGATATTGGTTCAACTCTGCATTGCTTTTCAGTCAACTTACAGTCAGTCTAATAAAGCTGGTTCAACTTAAGGCCAACTTTAATTTTGTCTATAGTTAAAAAAAAATTAGCAACACTTTTTATTAAAATTTAAGTTGTTTCTAAATATAATCAACTTTAGTGTTTGACTATAGTTAAGGCCCTATATCTGTATATTCATCTCTGGTAAATTGTCAAAAAAAAAAAAACTGATTTGGCAGATGTCGAAATTCCGAAGTTCCCATCAATTCGCGTATTAGTAATTACATATGTATGTGTATTACTCATACGTGTACACGAGTTCTTTTTTTACAGGTGTCAAAATATCGATAGCACTATCAATGATATCGTTTTTTTTCACTATCGATATTGGTTTTCACCAATGCTTAATATTTGAACTATCAATATCAGCAATTGTAAACTAAGAGCAAATAATCTACATATCGCTGGTCTCTTTTAGAAATTCACTGACTCGAATTCCTTCAATCTCGGGATTTTTGCAGATTTTGATTATATTGGAATGTGCAAAAACCTCGAGATTGAGCAATTTGTGAGTTACGGCCTTTCTACATGACACGTACGATGTATAAATTTATAAGCTGTCATAGGTACAGGCCTCGATTCACTATCTTACTCAATCATGCGATCTGTTAAAAATTACAAGTGTGTTCAAAAAGTCTGATAGTTTGGTCTAAAAATGTTTTGACAAGTCTGCCCACTTTGCTAATCTTTTGAAAATCATCAAAAACTATCATTTTCTATGCTATCGGACTTGAAATTTCGAAGATGTTGAGAAAAGTGTAATAGAGTAACTGTTTTAATACAGTTTTATAAAGTATGACAGAAGTCTATCAGATTTATCCAGCAGTTTTCAGTGAGTGAATCGTACGATTGTACTATCAAATAAGATTATAATTGACGTTAACAATGCAACAGATATGTTATTTCTTCATTAACAGCAATTCCTTGCAACTAGCCAATTCTTAAGCCAGCAAAAGACCCATCAAACATTCGATGAAAATTTTATGAATCTGCGGATGATATAAAACGTTGACGTAGAGGATCTACTGCCAAACTATTCGACATTCTCTCACAAATCACCACTCGCTAATATACCGATAGTTTTTTAAGTTTCCATATATATTGCACTGGATGTACTTTTTCAAACTATCGAAAGTTTTCCATAATGACACTATTGATACATTGATACCTCTAACTTATTTTAAGGCATGGGAAAATTTTACGTTATGAAGAAAATCGGATGTAATATGATGAAACAATTAAAACAGCTGAACTGTCATCTTTCGGCATTTACCGATAAAAAAAGTGGAAAAGTTTTTTAGCCATGGAACTCTACACTCTTGAGCAAATAATTTTAATTGTGAAAATGTCTAGCACTTTATCAAATTTAAACGATTTTTGTGGTCGTAATTGACTGCCATATGTACCCTACAGCAAATGACAGATGGAAACTAATACATGAACAACTTAATTACTAAAACATGCAAAGCAATTTTATAGCTTTCAGCGTTGCCATTACAATGATGTTCTTAATACATATTTTAATTTTCCTGCAATAATTTGGTGATTTCATTTAGAATTTCTTTTATGCATTAATGTTTTTATAAGTTTATTTGTCTTTTTTTCTTTGAAATAAAAACGGTGCTACGGAAGTTTTTTCCATATGATTTAGTTTTTTATTGTAAAAACTGCTACTAACTACTGCTTTTCTTTTAATTTTAGATCTAAATGTATCTCTAAAATAGTTTATTTTATTCTCTTTTTATCGCGTTTCAAAATTTTTCGAAAAACTTTTTATTTTCTATTTAATAATAAAGAAATTAATAATTTGATGGGCATTTTGAAAAAAAAAAATTTAGAATGATCACATTGCTAAGGTGGTAACGCTGGCTTTAAAAAGAAATCACATGTACACAAATGTTTACAATATTTTTTTTTTTCATTTTGCCCTTAAGAAAATGATAGAAACCATGGTGTACAACCCCATCAGCAATGCACATCATATGATGCATCATATGACCGATTCTGTACCTGCTGGTTAACCTCTAGTTCCAATGGGCCAGCGTACCACAGCCAGCTATATAATTCAGTTATTGCTCTAGAAATGTCCCAGTGATCCCGAAACCAATTTTCCATCGTTATATTTTCTCTGAGGACAAGAAGAACTTGCCCTGCAAACGAAAAACAGTCCGCGCTGCATTGATACCTGTAAAACACATATACATACATACGTAGGTATTTGTCTCACATACATACATATAAGTGAATTTCATTTATTTTATTTATTTATTAAATTAATTATTCAAGCTTTAGATCTTTGTTTTTTATAAAAAATAATTTCAAACAAGTATATGTATGTAATTGTTTTCAATATTTCGCCAACAATTTAATAGCATCTTCAGGAAAATAATTACAAAATAATGTTTTTTTTTGTGAAAAAACAAAGAAATTTTGAATACTTCATTAAAAATTATATAAAGAAGAATTTCAGTAAATTTTTGCTGGGTAATCATTTGTTTTTGTTATAATAAATTTCTTGTATGTATGTATGTATGTTCTCATGTGCTTTTTGCTTAATTCCAAAGTTTGTTATAATTTTTTCTGCATTTGAACAAATTCTAAGAAAACAAAAAACTTGATACGTAATTTTTTAACATTCTGCAAAATTTTGAGAAAAACTTTGCAACTCAATATTGTTGCTTGACAGCAAAATGTTGCCTTATGTATTTTTTATCAAGAGCCACTTAAAAGAAATGTAATTTCAAAAAGTATGAACCGCCAATGAAAATTGTGCTGCATATTCAATTTCTTAAATTGAATAGAGAAGGGTTGGTCGGTGTAGGAGCGCCTTGGAGCTAGTAAAAATGATTTTGGAAATACTTTATAAAAAATATTCTTATACGATACATACATTTGTACATATACATATATGCTGCATCGGCTTCCACAGTCGATGAGAATCGCTTTTACAATTTCCTTGTCATTAACTGAAAGTCTTTATACATATGTACATATGTACATATGTATGTATGTATATAACTCCCTCCCACATCGTATTTAGGAAGTTTTAGCAATTAGGAAGGGGCATACTAGGTATTCGTTAAATCTTAATTAAGACACTGTAAAAATTTCTTAAAATGAAAAAACAAAGAAATATTTTTATTGCATCTTCATCAACGACATACCTATGAACAGTTTTATTTAGAAACATTCAACAGCTAAGGTAATCGTTATCTTAAAGAGCACTCAAATGTTTATATGTGTGTGAAGATAAATATGCCGAGTTAAATATGTTTGACGTAAGGAAATAACGTAACGACATATTTAAGTGTGAAGTTATATATGTTTTTCATAAGCGAACATTGTACCAACATGTTTATCTGTGAAAATAAAAATGTCCGTAAATATATACATACATATAAACATTATTTAAAAATATTAATAAAAACCATCAGAATATTAAAATTGGGAAAACTAAAAAAAAAAAAAATTTAACAGCGGCATCGTAAAAAATCGTTTATCTTGGAAAGAATTTGGACATATGTATATGAGCACATGTCTTGAGTGTAACTCAACTGGACCACATGGAAAAGGAAGCCAAGGATGTGGTCTATTCAGTGGTATAAGTGCCGTTTCTCAATTGTATTTGAGAATTTTTTAAAATTTTTTTGAAATTTTGACTAAGTGAAAAATCAATGATCTTGGAAAGCATTTGGACGTATATGGGCACGTTCTTAAACACAATTGAGAAGCGGCACTTTAACCACTAAATAGACCACATCCTTGGCTTCCTTTTCCATCTGGTCCAGTTGAGTTACACTCAAGAAATGTGCCCATATATGTCCAAATTCTTTCCAAGATCATTGATTGTTCACTGAGTCAATATTTAAAAAATTGTTTAAAAAATTCTCAAATACAAAAATTGTCAAATAAATTTAAAGAGTGTTTTCAGTTAATTTTCCTGACAAAGTTTTCTAAGTGTAGTTATGACCTGGCGTCGAAGCAATTTGGCTGCCGATGATGGTCATCACAAAGTATACAGAGAGGCGGCCAAAACCAGAAAGCAAATCAGCGTGAGCTCTGTGCATCTTGCTGCTGCTTAAAGAGCAATACGCGATTGACTCAAGGCGAATTCATGCAAGAGGAATTAGGTAGCACAGGTGATTATTTTTTGCTTCTTGCATTAAACAGCTTTCAGATGTCAAAGTTTTATTCTCTTTTTTGTTTTCACAAATATAACTTTCAAAAGTGTTGAGCTCATATTAAAACTATTTTTATTAAATCAAAATAGAGAAATAAATAGAACAAAATGCATTTTATGAACAGCTGAATAACCCAAGGTGAAATCAGAATTTGAAAATTATTGAAATCCCTTTATTTACACTAAAAAAAACGTGTGTCTGCAAGGTGGATCTTTTCAATTTGAACTTGGTAGCACAGGTGACTATTTTTTGCTTCTTGCATCAAATAGCTTTCAGATGTCAAATTTGATTCTCTTAGCTTACAGAAAAGGTGGTGCCATTTTATTCTAAAGATTTTTGGTGGTAGAAACGTTTTGTGATCATCATTTTTTTTTTTCTTTTTATTTTCTTAGGGTCTTATTCATAATAAATATTTTAGGTTTATTAAACTCTTATTTGACAAATTTTACATACAAATATGTATGTTCAATAAGAGGCTTATAAGCCTGAAATAATTTTTATGAATTAGGGGGTTAGTGTTTAAGGCACAAATATGACTTTCAAAGTGTTTAGCAAAGATTCAGACCTTGACAACAAAAATCACTTTATACTAATAAAAGCATGAGCTAGTTTGTGCGTGTGTGTGTGTGTGTGTGTTGTGCGGCGAATTCTAATGCACCTATCTGGTAATGAATATGCCTTGGTTATGATTTGCATTTGAAGCAATTTGGGTGCTGATGACCGTCGTGGTGGACATGAAACAGCCATAATATGTAGCTAATAATTTTCTTGTCTTCTTTAAAAATGTCGATGACTACAATTTTACCACAAAAAAGTCTCTCTCGAAGCCCGATAAAATAATTAAAAATGTTTCAACTTGTAATTTTTTTTTTTTTTTGCTTAATGTGTGCCATAGCTGCGATACTACTTTACAAACAATTTTCAGCGGCTTTAGAGATAGTTTTGTTGTCGGATTTTCGTTTGTTACTGAATAAGATAAACATTCCTTAAGTTGTGTCAGCATGCACCCTGCCAGTCACTTTTCGATAAAACGTTGTATTCCGAAATTTAGAGCTGATGGCGAAATGGAGACCAACAACCGACATAAAATTCTATGCAAAACAGAAAAAAATTGTATACTGTTCCTCTGTGCCATGGAGCTCTTTAAAATATATAAAAATTTCCACAATTACTTGCACACAATTTGTTTGAAAGCGATTAATGGAATATCCTTGGTTTGGCATAATAATTTAATTTAATTTAATAATAATCCTTTGTATTATTTAAAATAGAGCAACAAGGATGTAATAATTTGATTTCTTGGTATCCAGCAAGGCCACAATTTGTGACAGGATGCGAAAAAGTATAGTAACAACATTTAAAGGCCATATGCCACAAATCTCTTAATAAATTTATTTTAATTCTTATTTTCTTTTACTTTCATTTTGTATTCCTTCCTTTTAAATACGTATGTATGTACATTAAATACTTTCTCTTTGAGCATGTATTTACAGGCATATGTATAGTGTATTTATTTACTATATATACACAAGTACAATAAAAAAGATTAATGTATATGTTGACTGCATATACTACAAACATATGTATATAAATATTTATCTATATATAAATATATTTTCGTTATGTATAGCAAACGCTTTTGCAAATTTGCAGCAGGAGTTTGAGGAGCTTTAAATTGGTCTCCCAAAACAACAAAGTGTATGTGCGAGGCAAACAAAATTCATGAAATAGAATATGCGAGTGAAAAGCCGAAAAAAACTACACAATAAAACTCAAAATACAAAAAATAAACAACAAGGAAATCCGGTGCGTTATAGAGAATAAAGAGCGTTAGAAGGACAATGTGCGAGTAAAAATGTGTGAAATTTGTACGTTATTGAAACGTGTACATAATAATCAAACAACCTTGCCACATGTTTGAGGGTCTGATTGAAAAAACTAAATAGGTTTGAAACTCATTTTAACTGAATTGCATCAAAAAATTTTTTAAAAAATTTGTTTAAGCTCTGAATAATTTTGAATACTGTCTTCAACATATGTATGTATGTATGTATGTATGTATATGGGTGATTTTAGTTCACTTTTTAAAATGACTGCTATGAGTGATATTAATTACATTAAGACAAGCATTATGTCGTGAGCCATTTATTTTTAAGATGTTTTTAATTTCATAAACATAAATTCTTTTGATTTGAGTGTTATAAGTGCTGTGGGACGTGCTTTGACAATGGCGCTCCTCTTCGTCCATAGGGCTTGTAAAAGTTTTAGGGAAATGATGTGCAAGAACATTCGCTTTTTCTTCGTTAGCACGTGCCCATGTGAGATCGGGTTTTTGAATCAGTGGATGATGCAAAATTCCATTGTGTATTTTTTTTTTTTTTTTTTTTTTGTTGCTTTCCATAACCATAGACAAACGCTAAAACCAACTTTTTTTTAAACAACACATATAAATTTTAACATCTGCTATTAACTTTTCTCAACCACGAGTCAAAAATAAAGTTGGTTTTGAGTACATCCAGCATTAAATGGAATTCATCGAAAATGCTCTTAGGCAGCCACATAAAAATTTAAGTAAAATCCCATCTCTAATGAGATTACTCTTGAAAATCAAGTAAACAGGTAAAAACACGGCCATGTAAATGGTATTATTAAGTAAACAAAAGACATGAAAGCAAATTCAATAAAAGTAAATTCTTAAAGAAAATTCAACTTAAAAAGAAACTTTAATTTAATTGTTTAATGCAAAAAGTTTTACATTAAGAAAGTTTTTACTTTCTTATTACTTTCAAAAGTAATATTTGCTTGATCAAAGCTGCTGCCACGAGTAAATAATTAAAAAGAACTTCTACTGGTTTTAAGTTTAGAATAGACTTTTGCGGGCAACGTCGGCTCTTTCTCGTCTGGAGTAGACTAAAAGCTCACTTTAATTTAGCATTGACTTAAAATTGCTTAAAGCATACTTTTTCGATGCCTATAGCTACGGCCCAGTTTTTATAACAGCACAGATCGTTCTTGTATTGTGTAGATGCGACAAATACAGAAAGAAGGTGCGAACCTTTTAAAACTTTTGCCTTTCATGGCCGAACCCCAAGGCAAAAAATATTTGTTGTATCATTTCACCAAGATGGCATCATTCAAAGCTTTCTTTTATAATAAAGCGTTATTTATGAGTACACTTTTTATAAATTTTTACTTGTAAAGTATCCACTCTCACACACGAACATTTATGCACACGGACATGTGTGTGTTACGCACTTGAGTGTGTACTTGAACTTGTATTAGTTCAAAACGAAAACGGCAACAACAATTACGATATCAACTGAAAAAATCCACGCAAACAAATTTCTAACAGAAAACAGACCATAAAAACTATAATTAGAATTTTTGGAGAAAAAGGAATCAAAAAGGAAAACTCAAAAAAAATCATGCATATTTCTTTTTTTTGTAGATTCTTTCTTTCTTTGTTAGAGAAATACAAGAAAGAAAATAATTTACTCAATATCTATGTATGTATGTATGTATGTATAAGGTACATAATAAAGGACGACGACAACAACAACTAATATTTCTTTCCTCTACAATTTATTAGATTTTTATTTGTTTTTTTTTTAAGAAATTTTAAACAATTATGTCATTCCTGATGTAGAAGAAGTTGCTGGGTTTTTTTTTAACAGATTTTTAATGCTGAAACATGTTTTTTTTCGGTATCCGTTGCTTGGTTTTGTTTATTTTATTTTAAATACCTAAAACATTTCCACATTTCATTCTCAACTTTGGCTTCGTGATACACACATACGCACATGCATGCGCGTATGTGTGTATGTACATACATACATATTTCTACACAAACGTACTTTAAAGTTTTGATGAATAAAGTCGAATTCTCAGTTCTTTCGCATATTGAAGATTAATATAATACTTCAAGGTGGATTGAAAACGATGACAGCAAAAGCAAATACATGCTTTGCAAATACCAAACCTCAGATGTCCTAAATAGTCCCATAGAAGAAAAGTTTCTCTCCAATATTTCGTTTCTCTGGGGCCGGATTCTGGCATTCGTGATCGAATATACTCGATAATAAAAACAATGTAGAGCAAAAACAAAATGAGCAACAAACACACAGCATTCTATAACGAAATCGTTCAATCACGAGTGCCAGAATTTGGCCCCTGGAATACATAAACCCTTTATCTTCGCTTTTTAATTTTTTTCTGTTCCAGTGTGCCCCC
Source organism: Sturmia bella (assembly GCA_963662145.1). Taxonomy (NCBI): domain Eukaryota; kingdom Metazoa; phylum Arthropoda; class Insecta; order Diptera; family Tachinidae; genus Sturmia; species Sturmia bella. The sequence goes on along the minus strand of OY759168.1, from coordinate 31,496,858 downwards.
ATCTCTGAAAAAACAGAAGCATAGTGAGCTATTAAAACAGCCAAAAAGCGCACAACAAAGAAAAACACAAAATATGACAACAAGCACCACAATTTTTTTTTTTTTATTTTAGTCACCTTCAAAAATATTGAAAGAAGGAAAAATTTTAAATGGAATTTAACAACCCAAAATACTCTGTCACAACATGAAGCAGAAACTTTGGGATATAATAACAAAATTGATTAATATACTATTTAGTGTAATACCTAGTTCAGACATACATTTCAATTGCCTAATTAAGGCCTTAATGAAGTGCCATTTGCCAAATGACAAAGAAATTTGTTTTTTATATGCCGCTGACATTTCGTTGATGCTAAGCAGCTCATCAGTAGACTCGAAAGATCTTAAAAGAATGTTTGAACCCCATCTACATATGTATGTACATACATAAGCCAAAATTCTCATGAACAAAATGAGAACCAGAAATGTTCAAACAAACTTTTAATACAGAAAATATTTTTTCATATTGCAACACTTACTTTTCTTAGCACTTCCTTACAACGGGTGACCACCATTGGCTATCACGACTGGTATTCTGGAAAGTACCAAAAAGTAAAAGTATTTTTGAATATTCAAAAATTAACTTAATTATTTATTCGCTATAAGAGCATTGAAATGTATTATTTGAGGTCAACGAAGTTTAGGCGGCATCTAGACGGCTGGAACAGACAGAAAACATTTCTGAGAAAAATTTACCTTTGCGCTACATAGCATAACAATCATATACTAAAAAATGCAATGCACTTATGAAGGGTATCATGTTCTTTTCTAAATATATCAAACATAAAACTGACAGAACTAGTAACATGTCGTACACTCTGGTTCAAGTCAAGTGGAGATACTAACTCATTTTACACTCCTGCTTTGCACTATTTTATAGAAATATTATGTACTGAAAAGATAGCATTCCTGATCAGAAAAGAACACACCATTCCATAAAATGGCAAGTCGTAAACTCATTCATGTTCTATTGGGCTTATTAAAAGTGTGCTACCATCTAAGGACGGTGGTAGTCGGTAAAATATGGCACATACCCAAACGGCAGTATTCCAGTTTAGAAAAGAAAACGGCATTAAACGAACAATTAGTACAAAATTATACCATTATTTGAGGTTAGTTCACTGAAGATACTTCACCGCAACAGAAGAGTGGGAGAGAATATAAGTGCTGAACGTATAGAATCAGCGTTGCCGTTGCTCATAACTTTTTTTTTAATTTCAGCGCATAAGAAATTAATTTTTTAGCAACCGATTGTCAAAATTCTTTTAAAAAGCTAGATAGAAAATAATTGAAAACATATTTTTAGGCTTAAATAGCACCGCTCAGGGTTGCCACTCAACGATTTTTTTAACGCCGCTAATTTTGCGACTTTTTTCCGAATTGTTCCCAACGCACTAAGAATTTCCTCAATATAATTTTTTGAAAGCAAAAGTCATTAAATTAACCCATTCTGGTAGTGTCGTTATGATATCAAAATTTTGGAAGAATTTTTCTTTTATTTTAACATATTTAAACACATATTTGAGAAAATAAAATTTTCTTGAATGAAACCTTCTTCAAATGTAAAAACGGACTACATATTTTTTTTTTTTTAAAGTGGTTAAATAGTTGGAAAAGTCATAACTGGAATATTCGCGAAGAGTTTGCAAATTGGGAAAATTGGTTTAAATTAATTTTCTTTTAACGGCTACAAGAAGTATTATTTTAGGCCTAAGATAGACTCTTTTTATCGTTTTCAGCCGTCTTATACCGCCGACATTTCGTTAATGATAATCAGTGGACTTGAAAATTTTTTTAAAAGATTGTTTGAAACCTAATTACATACTTATTCCAAAAATTCTCATGAACAAAATGAGAACCAGAAATATTCAATACAAGAAATCTTTTTTTATGCCGCCGGCATATATAGACGGCTGGAAAAAACAGAATACCTTAATAGGGTCTATTTTTAGACCAAAAAGTATACCTTTCAATTAGCTCTGATAGCAAATAAATAATTAATTTAGGTCCAAAAATTAACCTTTTTAAAAAATATTTGCTGTCTTTTTCAGCTGTCTATATGCCGACGACATTTCGTAGGTGCTAATCAACTCATAAGTAGACTTGAAAAATTCTTAAAAGTGTGTTTGAAACTTAACTACTTATGCAAATAAATAATTAAATTAATTTTTGAATTTTGCAAATTTTACAAATACCTTTCTTAGAAACGTTAAATATGTAGTTTGAAAAATTCCAATAACAAAATTTTTGGCGGGCTTCCGTTCAATTGCATCAAGTAGTGGTTGTTGGAAGTGCTTAGCGTTTTCAACAACCTACACTTTGCAAATTTTCGAACATTTTTCAAAATTTATTGTTTCTGCAGTTTGCAAAATCTCAAAAATGTTTCATTCTTTTGCTCCCTGCTCATCTTGTGGTGCCTTTTGTAACCGTTTAAAGCTTTTAAAAATCAATATTTGGTCATATATTAGTATTTCGTTGAGCTAAAAATCAGCAGCGGAGACACCGCCCATCATACACAATTGTTTGTCGCCAGCTATACCAATACATATAAACAGCTCACACGCTTTCGTGACGATTTCTACTAACCACCAGCAAGCCGCGTTAAGGAACTTCGTTCCAAAAATAAAAATTATTCTCTCCGTCGCCCTAATTAGTCCCACTGTGCCTCTAGAGGAGTCAAATGTATGATCAACCCCACTTAATTCTCCTTCTGGATATTGGCTCAGAACAAACCCAACTTCTATCTCCAGACTTTACTGAAGCTCTCATATAAAAATCGTTTTAGAAGTTTTCCCCTTCATCCATAGAAATTTTAGATTTTCATACATTTTCTCCTCATCGTCATAACTAGGCCTGCTGAGCTTCTGGATGAGTTAAATGTCTGAATTAGTTTTCCTTTCCCGATAACCCCAAACCCGATAATCCCAAACCAAACTTCTTTCTGGAACAGTGTTGTCAGAAGTAGGGGAAAATCCCTACATGTAGGTATTTTTGATACTAAAATATTTATATTCTCCAAAATGTAGGGATTTTTTTGTCATGTCGCATTATTTATGAAATAAATGCAAACATAACGTTTTTTCAGAAATACTTTTTTTTTCAAAACGGTTCAAAAATTTTCTCTTCGTTAAAATCGCTTAAAAATATATTTCCAGAGTTGTTTGTGGTTTAAAAAGTTGGCGACATATTATTTGTACGTATGTGTGTATATGCCTTATATTCATATACCAGGTGGTGCCACGCCTGCAACAACAAAATGTTCCTAGTACTTTATTGCAATGAAAATTTACAAATCAAACTTCTTACAAATTGTATTGCAACGAAATTTAACAAAGCAAGCATCCCAAAAAAAGCAGCTGTTAACTTGGCATTCGTTAACTTGAATTCGCCTTGTTCTATGCTTTGAAAAGAACTATTCATATTCATTTTTAAAAAACTTTGTTGTTTTAATTGAATTTAATTAAAAGTACATATGTATTTTTTAGTTTTTTATTTATTTTGTTACCAAAGCTTTAATCAACATATATATGTATGATTATTTTTTATAACTAATGGTTTCTTCTATTTAAATAACAAAAATCCGTAGGAATTTTTGTAGGGGAAAGTTTTTCAAAGTGTAGTATAAATTTTTAGCATGTGTAGATATTTTTTTCGAGAAAAGTGGCAACACTGATCTGAACTCCTTAGGTGGACTGCCATACAAGAATAGTTTTAGTAATTGCCCCCATTTTCTTAGCTATCTATAGGGTGCCTCTAGTAGAGTCAAATGTATGACCTTAGTTTTTCTTTTCCTACATTTCCTCAGTAGAAACCAGTCCTCAATTTCTTCTTCTTAGGGGACTGACCATACAAAATAGATATTTTTACTAATTTGCTTATTAATATATTATAGGTACCTACTTATAAGTAAATTATTAGTATAATGAAAACGGGACCTTGTTTCCATAATGGCCCTAAGTTCACAGATATGGTTAAACAAACAATATTAATTAAGCTAACTTCCCTGAAGGTAATGTCAGTAGAACAACTCTAGTGATTTACTATTGACATGGCCACCAGTACTAGTGGCATATTATACCTCATAGAATGACTTTTTATGTTGACATTCAACATGTGCTTGTCATTGCAAATCAATTACTGACGAAGGAACTAGTGACTAGGTGGTTCTACTGTAACACTATATATATATATATATATATATATATATATATATATATATATATATATATATATATATATATATATATATATATATATATATATATATATATATATATATATATATATATATATATATATATATATATATATATATATATATATATATATATATATATATATATATATATATATATATATATATATATATATATATATATATATATATATATATATATATATATATATATATATATATATATATATATATATATATATATATATATATATATATATATATATATATATATATATATATATATACATATATATATATATGTATATATAAAATTATATATACATATATAAAATTTGTCTACTCATTAATAATGTTGTCATTTCAATGTTTTCTTTCCAAATAAAAACGATTTTTATTTGACGATTTTGGTGCGCTTACAAATTTCAACAATCACAACACTGTTCATAAAACAAAAAACTGGAGACACTCTGTTGACAATTTGATAAAAAAACAAGTAAGAGTGCTATATTCGGCTGGGCCGAATCTTAAATACCCTTCACAATGGTACATACATTCTGATTGATTTTTGGTGCGAAAAGTTGTTTTATTTGGCTTTTAAAGCCGATTTCTTGAAATATCGGGAGACGCTATATCTGGGGTATATATGGGCCGATTTTTTCTGAATTTCAATATCAGATCCACTACCGGGATTTAACACAGTCTGCAAAACTTTTATTTAAATAATTCCTAATATGCTCAAGTTCAACCACTGGGTGACACCAATTCTTTTTAATATCAATGAAATAAAGAAAAGCAAAATGTATTTCTTAATTATTTATCAGTTAACTTTATAGTAAAATTTATTTAACAAAAAATTGCATATAATTGCATTATTTTTGAATTATAATGCTAAACATTGCCATTAAGTGTGATTTTCTTTTCAATTTACTTACGTATGTGGGTACATGCATACGTATGTATGTATGTATGTATCTATAATAGAAAACTCTAAAATAAATTCTTTATTATTGAATATTTTCAGTGTGTTCCATAAAACAATGATTATATACATACATATATACATACATACATATTTACATTGCTTGCTTTTACAAAATTATTTTTTTCTTGTGCACGTTGTTGATGATCTATTGCGTATCATCATACACATGTGTGTGTATGTACATATGTAAGTACGTAGGGAAACCCAAAATGATTTTTTGTGTGAATGAATTTGAAGACGCAATTGTTTAAAAGAATTTCATTGCGTACCCTTTTTTCAACAATTCTTTATATCACTTTCATTTTCAAGCTCGTGTATACATATGTATGTACATACATACACATTTTTACACCAAAGCAAAAAAATTGTTTATGCTAACATACTTGCATGCATACATACATATGTATGTAGATACATACATACCTACATGCATACAAACGTATCTACATACATACATACATACATACATACATACATACATACATACATACATACATACATACATACATACATACATACATACATACATACATACATACATACATACATACATACATACATACATACATACATTCATACATACATACATGATCGCAAATATTATATACATATGTATATAATATTATATACATATGTATGTACCATTATGATTGATTTTTGGTACCAAAAGTTGGGTGCATATGGGCCGATGTCCAAAAATTTTCTAATTTTGCCCCTAAACAGCCTGTATGTACCATTCCGACAAATATTTAGTGCAAAAAACTGTTTCGTTTAGCTTCCAGGCCCGACTTCTTGAGATATCGGGAGGCGCTATATCTCGAACATATATGGGCCGATGACAAAAAGATTTCCAGTTTTGCTTCTGACTAACCTATATGTATCATTCTGATTGATTTTTGGTGCCAAAAGTTGTTTTATTTAGCTTATAGAGCCGATTTCTTGAAAAATCGGGAGACGCTATATCTCAGGTATATATAGACCGATTGCAGACATTTTCAAATTTTGCTTTTAAACACCTTATATGTACCATTCTGATCGATTTTTGGTACCAAAAGTTGTTTTATTTGGCTTTTAGAGCCGACTTCTTGAGAAAACTTGAGGCGCTATATCTCGAGTGTATATGGGCCGATGTCCAAAATTTTACACGTTTGCCTCTAAATAGTCTATATGTACCATTCTGATTGATTTTTAGTGCCAAAAATTGCTTTATTTGGCTTAAAGAGCGGATTTCTTGAAAAATCAGGAGTCGCTATATCTCAGATATATATGGACCGATTTCAAAAATTTTCCAATTTTGCTTTTAAACACCTTATATGTTCCATTCTAATCGATTTTTGATACCAAAAGTTGTTTTATTTGGCTTTTAGAGCCGACTTCTTGAGAAAACGGGAGGCGCTATATCTCGAGTGTATATGGGCCGATGTGGAAAAATTTTCCATTTTTGCCTCTAAATAGCCTATATATACCATCTTGATTGATCTCCGGTGCCAAAAGTTGTCTTATTTGGCTAATAAAGCCGATTTCTTTAAAAATCGGGAGACGCTATATCTCGGATATATATGGGCCGATTTCAAAAATTCCTTCATTTCTAGGATTTAATGAGCACTAAAAATGATATGGTTTAGTTTTTAAGAAAAAATTTTTTTCAAAAATCTGAATACAAAAATTACACAAAATATCCCTCAAAACCCGGTTTTTTGAATATATCTCGGCTATCCGCGGACCTATCTTACTGAATTTCAATAGCAGACCCACTACCGGGGTTTCACACGTTTTAGCGAAAGAATGAGGTTTCTATCTCAAACCGTTTTCTCAGAAACGGTATTTCAACGACTACAGACGGACAGACGGACAGACGGACAGACGGACAGACGGACAGACGGACAGACGGACAGACGGACAGACGGACAGACGGACAGACGGACCGACGGACAGACGGACAGACGGACAGACGGACATCGCTCAATCGTAATCGCTATTGATGCTGATCCAGAATATATATACTTTATGGGGTCTTAGATGGATATTTCAATGCGTTACAAACGGAATCACAAACTTATATATACCCTTACACATTTATGTGAAGGGTATAAAAAAGTCACCAATACAGGCGAAACATGTAGCGATTTGGAGCCTAGGTTTCCTTCGGGGTTTAAACTCCTAAAATTGCGTAGATGTGTTTGTGTGTGGCTGTGTTTTCAATTATTTGGAAAAGAATGACTAATAATATACATATAATAATAAAGAATAAACTGACGAACAATTTAAATTGAAATTGAACAAATTATAAGTTCTGCTAAACAGCAGTTTTAACCGATTGCATGTACTTACATACATACATGTTTAGACATGTACATATTTATCATTTTTTGTAATCTTTCTTTAATGATTTAAATCAAAATTTTATTATTCGGTCAATAGTTTGAAATTATAACTACATACATATGTATGTATATATAAGTATATGTACGTATTGGATATAGTAGCATTAAAGTAGGGTACAAATTATTCGTTTTTCAACGATCAATCAATTGAAATATACTATTTGTTTGATTTTGTTGTGTTTTTCTCTGTTCTGTTTTGTTTGTTTGTTGTTTTGTGCCTGTGTCTCTTTTTGTTGTTAGAGTTGTTATTTTTCTGATTATGCTTTTGCTACAAGCAGGGATGGAAAACATATATCGAGAAAATATATTTGAGAAACATTTTTCAATATTTTTGCTGTAAATTTTAATTTTGTTATTGAACTTCTGTGTTGTAATCCATTTATATTAAATTACTTTTTAGGCTCAAGTTCAACCCTTGGGTTTTCACTACTTTTTTTAATCAATATCAATTAAGTAAAGAAAAGTAAAATTTATTTGCTAGGTGGACAACCGGCTGTTTCTGGGTAGCAAACACCCTTCATCAGCACCCTATGAACTTTGGACGTGTCAAATTTCACAATTTTGGCACAGCCGCTTTAACCACTCGGCAACCAAAGCTCACGCAATTCTACTTTCTGTTTGTATACTTAATTAACATTAACCAAAGCAATGATATTTTTCAATATTATTGTCCTGAAGAAGCTATCCGAAGGAGAGCGAAATATCGACATGAATATTCAAGTAAATAAAAAAATATATACACTTATAATAAAAGGGCCTTAGCTCAAGAAAATAATCATATTAAATATAACGTTTGACAATCACATCCATCCAGTGATTTATAAAAGGCATATTACATTCCCAAAATTATACATCAAACACCATGTTTGTATATGTGGCACCAATCATGTGTGGTGGAAAATCAAAAACTTTTGATTTTTGCATAGCTTAATATGAAGCATATTAGCTTGGTGGTAAATACAGGGTGGCTCAAAAATAACCTTCCGATGTTTTTTGGCTGTAATTAAAAAAAAAATTAAAAACTTTGATTCTTCTTGTGGATATTTTTACTTGGTCTTTAAATTTTTTTTACATCAAGTCGAGAATATGATGTCATATAAATGGCCACCGCCACAGTTGATTGTCATTTGAGCCATTTTTATAGCATTTTCCATCACATTGGTCAAAACTTCCGGCGATAGGTCCTCACATTCTTGACGGATATTGTCTTTAAGCGTATGTTAGATTGGATTGGCTTGAGCGTATGTTAGATTGGCGGTCAGCAGCTAACAGCTGATGCACCGTCTGGACTTTGTACGGAAACATCTTCAAATCTTGTACCAAAATTCGCTGTAAAGACCGTCGACTGATACCTATTTGCGTGGAACGTCGTCTGGTCGATGTCGACGGCGCTTCCATGACATCCTCGGCTACAGCAGCAATATTCTCTGCAGAACGGCTACTCCGGGGTCTGCCACGCCTGGCAGCATCTCGTGTTGTGCCAGTCTCTTCGATGCGAGCGGCTAAACGTCGCAGCGTTTCATCAGTAGGCATTGGACGGCCAGGAAATCTGCGACGAAATTCACGTTGTGCCAGTCACCGACCGATTATTGGTCAAATAAATAGTCACCAGTATTCTGCGTTCTGGAGCAGTGTAGCGTAACATTATTTATTAACGTGTATTTCGCATGTGTTCACTACACAAATGTCAAAACAGAACTGACATTAGGGGCCAATCGCAAAATTTATAGCATTTTCTGATTGTAGGATTACTTTTGCGCCACCATGTACATCTACATGCTTATCTCTGGTCTCTTGTAGAAAGGCTCTAATGCGCAGTTTTTCGGAATATAAGAAAAATATTCGAGTAGGGCCTTTCTACATGAGGCGAACGATATATAGTAAGCTATACACCAACATTCAACATTTCTGTAACATTTATACTTATTCGTTTCATTTTATTATTCAGTATGTGCATACGTATATATTATTTAATTCTGTCATTGCATTGGTCTCGTTTGATTGCCTGCCGCACAGGTTCTGTGCATTGCAAACGTTTACCCGCTTAATTGATTCCAATCCCGTGCATTTTTTGAAAATCAATTAAGCGGAATTCGCTGTAATCCTTTATAGAACAGAAGCGAACAGAAGCGCATGCATAAAAATTATATAGAAAATCAAACAATAGTGCGTAAAAAATACTTACATACAAGAAATGTTAACAAGTAAATAGGTGTCAACTTTTCCATCCCAGCGACAAAGCTTTACTTTGATTTCGACGCAATTTCAATATAAAATTTCCACACATTCCACCTTCTCCTTTGCACCATAACTAAACACTCACACAAATACTCGCGAATACTTTTTGTTTCTTGAATCTTCAACGCCTTCACACACCCTGTTTTTTTTTTTTTTTGTTCTTTAATACAACAACTTTTAATAATTTCTTTTAAATATTACAACAAATTATGTATTTAGCGGCAGAGTGGCACTTTTGTATCTTTAAGCCAGACATTTTCAATGAATTTATTTGAGCATTATGTTCAAAACTTAATACATACATATGTAGGTATGTATGTATGTGCGTACACATTTATGCTATGTATTATGTATGTATGTATGTTGCTGCATTTCTATTATGTTGAGTATTTTGCCAATCTTCATTTTTTAACAAGTTGTTTTTAAAAAGTTTTTGTTGCACTTTTACTTTTCTTGCAACACAAATGCGTTTTTAATTTATTGAAACCCATTAAAAGTAAAAGATAAAAAATGCTTTGTTTTCATTGCTTTTTTGATTGCATTTTATACATTTTTTTACTAAATTGAATCATTTACGTACGCACACCGCGAAAATACGCAAACACTTTACACGCCGATGAAGAACTAAACTTGACTGAGCTTAAATAAAACACAGTCGAAAACTTTTCAAACATACACCGACCGGCTTGCAATTGTTGTTGGTAGTTTTGAGCGTTAATATCGTTATTGCCTCATTTCGTTGCTGCTTTTGTTGTTGTCTTGTACCTACTAGATACTTTTTTGTTTTGCTTTTGGTGTTGTACTCATCAGTATTTCATTCTATCAGATATTTGTTTGGTGGTTGGAATACGAATTTCTACCGGCAAAAACTGAAGACATGTTGCATGTTCGCATCGAGCCAAATGTGCGAACAAAAGAAAGCAAGAAAAATACGTTAACGTTTGACCAGAAAACTTTTGTGAAAACCAGACGTTCCCAATGGTTTATTTCGTAAGACCGCATGTTAACTGAGTGCATATCAGCCGTATTACAGAATTCAGTTCCATTCCAATAGAGAATTTCTTCGGAATGAAATAGGTATACATACGTAATTTTCCTCTTAGCTCTGCCTTGTACACATACATACATATCATAATATCCAACACCATAGTTTCGGTAACGGGGCTTTGAGATTTATTTTGGCTTTTATCGCCGAATTCAAAATCAAAAGTAGCCAAAATCTTCCTTTTACTTATACTTTTATTTCAAAAAATTAATCTAATTATAGATTCATTTTGAGCACAAAGGGCTGGAAAAGACAGAAAACTAAACACTAAAATTTAATACGTAGATATATTTTTACCGGACCATAAACACACTTCTTGCCACCACAAGCAATTGGATTGTAAAATAGCTGATGTCAGGCGTTACAGTTGAATATAGAGCACGCTGTAATTGAAAACGTTTACATTACAAAAGCTTATGTAAATGGACAGAAGCAAAATTTATTTGTTTTTTACACTCCGCGTGGGAGTTTTCCGTGGCCAATTTGAAAAGCCTACTAGGTATGAAATACATACATAGATTGTAAAAGGGACATTGTGGAAAGCTATGGCATAAAAATACATACATGAAATTTGGCAACTGGCTTGTACAGGAACGGTAATCAACTGAACTCTATGAGTGAAACTGCGGCGAGGATGGAAAATGTAGATCGTTAAGCTTTAAGATGCAATTTCCGTATATGTAAGTGGGTTAAACTGGAAATTTGTTGTCAATAGAGTATCATTGCCACTTAGTTCGACTGCTGCCAAAGGGATGAGCTAGCAGCTTGGCTTTGCCAGAACTAAATACTGAAACGAGCTTAGTCTAAGGTCATCAACTCTATAATGTAATCTAGGGATTCAACTGCAAGAAATGCTCACTTTCCTTGCATTTGTTTGTAAGTTATCAACATTTTACGAACATGTCAACACCGATTGTGTCCATAATATTTTATGTATTTATTTATTTACATATACATTATGTATATTAAACGTTTATTTGACAATCGTTTTATAGAAATTTGTCATATAAAAACTTAAGAAATTTAAAATCTGTGGTGCTTTCTTATAACATCTCAAGTCAATTTAAGAAAAAATTCAATAGAAAACCACATTTAAGAAAAAAATAAACCAAAATTACTAAAATTTTTTCTAAATATGTACTTATGTATATAATATGGGGTCCGCTAAATAACTTTTTTTTTTTGTTTTTTTTTTTTTTGAAACGGGCTCAAAACATCGAGTGTAGCTTCGGCTGTGTGGCACGTGCGCGTAGCGCCGTCCTGTTGAAACCAAATGTTGCCAATATCCTCCTCTTCAATTTTTTTAAACAAAAATTCGCTCAACATGGTCCGATAACGATCGCCATTGACTGTAACGGCCACGCCTTTGGACCAAAATCCGCACCAAACAGTGACTCGTTTTGGATGCGTCGGCCTTTCAATGTATGCGTGCGGGTTTTCTGTGCCCCAAATACGACAATTTTGCTTGTTTACATCCCCGCCAAGATCAAAATGAGCTTCATCTGAGAAGATGATTTTTTTTTGGCAAAATCGGCAACTTCGGTAACTCGATCGCAGGCCCTACCTGTTACCCTTCACGAAATATGCACAAGTTGAAAACAAACGTTAGATGGTGGACCCTATAATTCTTTGGCAGGAAAAATTATAATACAAGTAACTGAATTTAACAAATTAAATGCGTAATTTTTTAATTTTTAATTAATTTAATTTTAACTTAAGATGTTATAATAAAATATCAGAGAAATATTTATACGATCTTAAGAAAACACTTTTTTCGCGCTGATTTTTCGATTTTTGAAGAGGTACGAGCGATATATAATTATTTAGCCCATTGCAAACGCCAACTGGGCAACGGCATGGTTTTTGAAGCCCGGGTAGCTCAGTCGGTAGAGCATTGGACTTTTAATCCAAGGGTCCAGGGTTCAAGTCCCTGCTCGGGCGAATGCATTTTTTTTAGTACAAAGCGACCACCAAAAAAGCGTATTGTCTGTTAAAAATTTAGAATACAAAATGGAATTTTTCGACAGGCAGACAGATAACGGCTTACGCGCTAATTTATGTTGATCATTAGATGTAATTTGATAGCCAATTTTACGGTCTCCAACGTTTTCAGGCTTTCGCGTAATGACATAAAACCCATCAAATTTTTATTTAACGTTATTGTTTTCAATGTCTTTATGTGAAGGAATGAATATGTTTGAGACGGTAAAACCGGCAATAAATTCGAGCTGCTAGATTTCATATTGAATTCATTTTGAAACTTTATAAGTTTTTATAATAAAATATACAAAAAATTAATGCATCGGCCGGGAATCGAACCCGGGCCGCCCGCGTGGCAGGCGAGCATTCTACCACTGAACCACCGATGCTTGATTAATTGTGCAGTACCAAAGCAATGTGTGCCCATATAGAGAACATTATATTATAAAACAAATACTTAGATCTTGCATTAAGTTCAGCTTTTTGTCGATCACTTTAAACATCGATGTTAGAGTTTGTATTAAACGGTTTTGAAAGCCCTTTTTTCAAAGTGTAATGTTTCGTTGTTTGTTTGCAAAATAAACAGCAAGCATTGTTGTCTGTTTGTTTGTTGTACTCTTGTCGATGTGAAAGCACAAAAGCTCTTTTGTAGAAAGAAGTACGCACATTGTACATATGAGCTGGACGTATCTACTTTAAATAAAGCACAATTTTCTTTCTAAGGATTTCGTTATTTGTTTTTGCATGTAAATATGTCTGTACATTAGAACGGATTGATTTAAATAAACAAAACTTTGTCGTATTGTATCACCGATAGCTTTTGGTGTAAGAAAAAGAAGTTACATTACATAAAAAAATGAGTTTCGACCCCTCGAATTAATTTTTTTTTTTTTTTGAGGAACAAATATTGTGAGTTGGTTACACATTTTGATTTTTTTGATATGTATGTCGTAGTGGAACTTTTCTTTCCTTATGCCAAAAGCTATTGCAAAATCGACAACATGATATCGATTGCTAAATCCAAGCACTCTAAAGTAGCTACGGGTCTGTAGACCTGAAAATTGTTATTTGCAATTATAATATATTTTACTGGCAACTAGAGAGTGGGTACATTCAGTTCAAAATCATAGAACGTTTTTCATATAGGTATTCAGTTTTGAGTGAGTTTTAAGACTCTAACCCCTTTGAAAATATCAAATATTTACAACTTGTGAAAAACAAATACGAACTTAATTATTTATTTGCTTTAAGAGCCAATTGAAATGTATTAATTCAGGTCCAAAACTGAACCTTTACAAAATGTTTGCTGTCTTATGTCGTCGGCATATAGACAGCTGAAAAAGACAGTAAACTTTTTGAAAAGGTTAATTTTTGGACCTGAATTAATACTTGTGAAAAACAATAAAAATTAAACAAAAAATCTTTGCTATGAAACCTATACGACCAACGTCAATCAGCCGCTGTTCGACGCTCAGTTTAATAGGCTGTCCCACCATGTACATATACAGACCAATTCTAAATACAAATTCCCCGGGAATTTGCTTTCTCCCTCAATTTTGCACATTAAAAACACACAGAAAAACAAAATGTAATGCCAAAACGCAAAATATCTGGCATTAAAGCGATATTATTGACGTTTTTTGTTCCCCAGGAGGGGATATTTTTCTCAAGAAAAGTATTTTTCCTAAGAGAAAAACTCCCCGGGAGTATTCAGAATTGGGCTGATAAACTTAGTTGAACTAGCCTTTCTCTCGGCATACCAGGTAGCCGCATTACTACAACAAAACAACACCAAAATCATGGATTTTATTGGTAGAACTATTCCATTTAAATGTAACGTTGTGACGTGGTGCAATTACATGGAGTTTATATTTGGAATATATAGGCCAATATTTCTAATCGCAGGCACCGTATAATAAGTAAAAATAAAAGATAATTGCTTGTATGTTAAAAAATTTAACAACAGCATATTAAAAATTTTTGATTGTATGTTAAAAAATTTAACAACAGCATATTAAAAATTTTGTATGTAAATTTCCATACAAAATTTTTAATATGCTGTTGTTAATATGCTTTGTTTAAAATCTTTATTTATGTAATTCAATTTGATTTATTCATTCAACATAAATGAAAAAAAAAACAATTTTTACCTTTTATGTACGAGTTACTTAACGAAATGAAAGTATGTATACATATGTATATAATTCATTCCCATTTTTATATACACAACGCCCAAAGTTGTTCCGCGGAAACAAAAACGCCTTAACACATTCCAAAAATTACTGGTAGCAAATGAAAATCAACGAAACTTTGAAGGAAAGTTTTAAATAAAGCTAAAAACTTAGTTTGAGTCTGAGGCAGACGAGGATCGTGTATTTTTTTTAGACTTTTTGCGCTTCTTTTTCTTCTCGCGAGATTTATCATCTTTGTCATCGTTGGTAGAACTAACTGCAGCAGCTACGGCTGCTATAACGGTCAACTTTTTTATTTTTTCATGTTCCTCGAGTTTTTTTAGAGTTTCTTGTTTTAAACGTTCTAATTGCTCTAATTCGCGAGCGGTTTTCTCTTTTTCCAAATCATCAAGACGTTGTTTTTCAGCACGCTTCTCCTCCTCTTTAGCGATTTCTTTGCGCATGTGGTCCTTGAACATCAATAGGGCTTCGGCGCGCTTTTGCTGCTTTTCTCGAGCGGCTTTTTCCTCAGATGCGCCAGTGCTAGAGAAGCTATTTTGTTCACTAGACTTTCTTGATGGGGAATGGCGATCACTTGACTTTCTTTGAAAACGTTCTTCGGAACGAGATCGTCTAGGCGACCGAGATTTTGAACGATTGTCGCGGCGCTGATTACGTGTTGGAGTTCTTGATTTGGATTTTGATCTAGTACGCCGTTCACGACTGCGATCGCGTCCACCCCCAACTCTTCCACGATCACGTTGGTCGCGTCCAGCAGACCGTGAGCGGGAACGACTGCGTGAATGATCACGACGATCCCTTGAACGTTTACGGTCTACCGATGAGCGACGACGTATCGGTGAAAGAGGAAAACGATTGCGAAAACGATCGCCGGACCGAGAACGACGGCGATCACCAAACGGATTATTTCTGCGTCCACGGAAATTATTTCGGCGTAACGGAGATCGGAATCCTTGGCGACGGCCAGCCATGCGGCGGTCATTGCGGAAGGGAGATCGCCGGCGTCTGGATCGTGAGGGTGATCGCGAATTAGATCTGGATCGACTGTTTGAACGTGATCTGGACTTTGAATGGGATTTAGAACGAGAGCGTGAATTTCTGTTTATTTTGACTAGCTTTTCCTTTTCACGTTCCTTTTCCCGTTCCCGTTCGCGTTCTCTATCTTTTTCCCTTTCACGTTCTTTATCTCTTTCGCGTTCTTTCTCTCTTTCGCGTTCTTTCTCTCTTTCGCGTTCCTTATCTCTCTCACGTTCTTTCTCCCTTTCTCTTTCACGGTCTTTTTCTCTTTCACGATCTTTCTCCCTTTCACGCTCTTTCTCTCTTTCACGCTCTTTTTCTTTCTCGCGATCTTTTTCACGTTCACGATCCTTCTCTTTTTCTCGCTCGCGTTCATTTTCCCTTTCTTTCTCTCTAGTAGTAGAAGAGCTCTCTTTACGACTTTTGCCCTTTTCATTGCGTTCTTTAGTTGACGACGACGTCTTTTGATTATCTTTTACATATGTTGCTGAATTTGTTCTAACCTTCTTGCTAATCATTTCATCGTCATGTTCAGTTTCACTGTCTGGTTGATGTTCATAATCCAAGGCATTTAAGTCTACAGACTTTTTACGTTCCGGAGTCTTTTTGCGTTCCGGAGTCTTTTTACGTTCCTCATGACGGGTCTGTTGTTCCGGTTTTTCCTTATCGCCTTTACGATTTTTATCACTCTCCTTGTCCTTTATACGATCACGTTCCTTTTCTCGTTCAGCATTTCGGCCACTACGTTCCTTAGATTTATCAATTTCATCATATTTTTCATCACGACGTCGCTTAGATTCATTACGCTCGGGCGAGTCAAGACCTTCAAGATCTTTGCCTCCGTAAGAGCTAGCGTGAGACAATTCAAAATAAGATTTCTTTGGATTTTTAGCCGCCTCTTCATGACGCTTTTTACGCTCAATTTCACGACGTTTTATTTCCTCCTCACGCATTTTCTTCTCTTCTTCAATTCTCTCCAAATCTGACATTTTGATAGTACGATTTTGAGCTCGTTTCCAATGAGGAGGTGTAATGCTACGAGATCGTGAACGAGATAGTGTACGAAAACGCTGTATAACAGTAAAGAAAATTGTATTATGTTTAAAGTTTACTTAGTTTCAACTTTCAAATATTTAACTTACGAAAACTCCTCTGCCTTTGATAATGCGACCGCTACGCGATGTAGGTACTTTTTTCTTCGACCACCCGAAAGAGTTACGGCCATCACTTTTATCGTGTCGATCACGAGATGTATCACGTCTTTCTTCCTTTTCCTGTGATCTTTTCGCACGGTCATCACGCATAAGAAATTTATGTGAGACCTGAAATACTTTTGGGTTACAGAAACAACGATAAAATTATATCTATTTAGAAAACAAACCTCCGGAATTTCATCTGGATCTATTTTAGTAACTGTCACTAAAGGATGTAATTCCCCTTCTTCGTCACCAGTTGCTTCACCCTCTTCAACTTCTTTTTCAGTATCAGACCTGTAAAATATGGTTTTGTTTTAGTTTGTGAATTTGCCTTAACATTATCATTCAGAAGCTTAATAAAATTTAAGTCAAATTGTGATTTAAAACCTTTTCTGAAATAATATTTCTTTAAGCTGTGCACAAAAGTAGTCCAATATTTTTTAGCTATTTAAGCATGACTGTACTAAATAAATAAAAAAACAACATACAGATTCATCTACTTTCAAATAATTTTATTTCACATGCTGCAGTTTTCTAGGTAGTGCAAACGAAGCAAATCTGAATAAATATGCTCTGCATGTCACTTGCTGGCGCCATCTATTGGTGTTTACATTATTTATTTGCAACTGAGCATTTTTGCACACTTCTATTTGCTCAAGGTTTTTTTCTTTGGTGTAAATGAAGACAAATGAAGCAAAGTGCATATACATACATACATTTTGTTGTTCTGTGGAAATAAGCAGAGCATTCTTGCTCACATTTACTTCGTTTGCACAGTTTACACTGCCCACCGTGAAAACCCTCAATGTAAACAAAAGTAAATGGCGCCAGCAGATGACGAAGTCGACTAACAATTTTCCACGGAGTAGACAAAAAATACCCCCGGTGACGAAAAAAACATATTCATGTCAATTAAAAATAAGATTTATTTTTCAACAAATGCAAGCATAAACTTTAATTTAACACTAACAAAAGAATACGTTTTCATTTTAATTTATATGGGGGTCTTTGCAAAAACAAAATAACATCGGTAGCGGCTTGTACTACAAAAATAAAGTCGACTGCGGCTGCGAGCCAACTGGACGCCCATGGACTTTGCCCTCTATGACATTTCTCGCCTTTACATTATTTACATACATACATTATTTACATATTACAGTAGCGTTATTTAGAATTTTGAAATAGATAAAAGAATTTAACCAAAAAAGCAACAATCTAGTTTTTAAAAACAAAATAATGAATTTGTTAACTAAAGCAATGAATCTTCAAACCTTCAACAAGCAAAGATTGCAAGAAAAAAACCCAGAGATAACCCAGATTGTGCAGTTGTGCAGATTTAAAAAAAAACGATGCACTCACGATCTACAATAAAATGCATTGCAAATTTGCACAAAGCATATTTGCACAGCTACCATCGTGAAAACCCTTAATATATTTTAAAGTGAGTCAATTTTTGCATATTGCAAATTTCTGCCGAGTTTTCGTGATTTTTTTCCAGTTGCATTTTTTGTAACTTTTCAACTTTCTTAAGAACTATTTTGAGTCATTTTTATGTTTTACATTTTCTTTTGCGAATTTGCACGTTTTGCATTCCATTCTTTTATTTGCATCTGTTTGACATTTTTGACAGCTACTGTATTCTACTCTTTTACAAATTTTTCGATGAATTTTCGCATTTGTGCACGCACCTTTTACGTTTTACAACAGCTTAATTTTTTTTAAAACATTACAGGATTTTTTTGAATTTTTCGGCGGATTTCCTAATTCTTACACTCCGTGTGCATTTTGCAACTTCCTACCTTTTTATAAATTGTTCGCATTTTCCTCCTTTTTTGCGGTTTTTCAACCTTTTTTTTGCCAAATTATTTAAGTCTACTATTTGGCTAATTTTTCATGAATTTTTGTGTTTTGTTCTTTGGCGAACTTTTTTTTCGCAATAATTTATATAAAAAAAAATTGACAATACACAGCCAACATAGCGATAGGGAGGGAGTTGTTGAGAAGAGAATGGGAATAAATATCCTTTTTACTCATGCACTTTGTACTTAGTGTAAATGTATATTTTATATACATGAATAGTAGTCTAAATTTATACTGTAGAGAAAAACTAAAACTTTCAATTTAGTCTGTTCAATAAACTCATTTCAATAGGTTATGGGCCCAGCGTCACGTTTTGAAAAAAAAATTAAAAAAAAAATTTTTGAAAAAAAAAAGAAATTTGAAAAGAAGCAGATATAATGACGAACCTCCCAGGAGCTTTTGGAATTGATAGATTGCGAGGAAGGGAGAACTTTGATGTCTGGAAGAGACAAGCAAGATCGTGTTTGGTCATTAAAGGTTGCTGGAATGTTGTGCAAAACGGTATAGTTGGGGATGCTGATTCCGCTTTGAATGAACGAGCGTTAGCTGAGATTACTTTAATGATTCATTCAAGCAATTATGGGCACATTGCTAACGCGGTAACAGCAAAACAAGCCTGGGATTCCCTGATGAAGGCATACGAGGACACAGGCTTAACTCGGAAGATCGAACTGCTGAAACGTTTATTAAACATCAAGATGAAAAATTACAATTCAATTCAAGAATATGTGAATGAATTGGTATTAATAGCAATAAAAGTAAGAAATGCTGGACTAAACGTAGATGATGAACTGACTGCCTCGTTCATGTTGGCTGGATTGCCAGATGAATACAAAGCTTTGGAAATGGCTGTTGAGAACTCTAAGGAGAAGTTAACTGTGGATATGGTAAAAAATCTGTTATTGCAAGATGCTAAGTTTGATGAAAAAACAGATATGGAAGCCGTTTTATATTCAAAATCAAAACCGAAGAAAAAGGAACTACAATATTACAACTTTCAAGAAACTGCCAAAGAAAATTTAAAAACAGAAATTGGGAAAATAACAAGAATTTCAACAAAAACAGGAATAATTTTTCATCAACGTTAGTGGCATTCACAAGTAATAGTACAAATATATATGAAAATAAAGCTCCGATTAATTGTAAAGAAAACTGTTGCGTGAATTGGATAATTGACAGTGGTGCAAGTAATCACATGGTCAATGAAATAAATTATCTCTATAATAAAAGAAAAATTGACAATAAAAAAGTGACCATTGCAAATAGTACCGAGTTGAAAGTTGAATACGTTGGTGATGTAGATATCGCAATTATTAACGAAAATGAAAATATAAATCTTACTGTTAAAGATGTTGAATATGTTCCTGGTCTATGTACAAATTTGTTATCAGTTAAACAAATAACGAGGAATGGTAAAAAAGTTATTTTTGAAAGAAATTCTTGTAAAATTGTTGATGAGAATGGCAATAGAGTTAAAATTGCTAAAATAGTTAATGATCTTTATCAAATTGAAACCGATGTAAAAATGAAAAAAGAAACTTCTTTTTTATCAAGTTTTGATTTGTGGCATAGAAGAATGGGGCACATATGCAACGAAAAAATGCGGAAACTAAAATTAGCAAATCATGGTGTGGGATTCGACGCAGAATCAAATCAACCTTGTATTGTCTGTGTAAAAGGGAAGCAAACTCGAAGGCCAAATAAAGATAATGGTACTAGAGCAACTGCGTTACTGGAGTTGGTGCATTCCGATGTTATTGGACCATTTAATACAAGTTCTTTTTCTGGATCCAGATTTCTTGTAACTTTCGTAGATGATTTCTCAAGAAAAGTTTTTGCCTACCCGTTGAAGAATAAATCAGACGTTTTTAAAACTTTTGTTGAATTCAAAAGTATGGTAGAAAATCAATGCTCTAAAAAAATCAAAACGATTCGTACTGATAATGGTGGCGAGTATATAAACAAACAATTTTCTTCATTTTTAAAAGAAAATGGCATTGTGCATCAAAAGACTTGTCCTTATGCTCCCGAACAGAATGGTGTGGCAGAAAGACTGAACCGTACAATTATCGAAAGAGTACGTTGCATGCTGATTGACAGTGGTTTGGATTATCGCTTCTGGGCAGAAGCAGCAAAAACATCCAGTTTTTTAATAAATAAAGTTCCGTGTCGAAATGAGAGCCGAAGTCCCGAAGAATTGTGGTCTGGTCGTCGAAAGAGTTTAAAGTTTTTACGTGTTTTTGGTTGTCCTGCTCTTACACATATACCGAAAGAAAGGCGCACAAAATTGGATCCAAAATCAATTGAATGTATTATGGTGGGTTACAGCACAGGAAGCAAAGCTTATAGACTCTTCAATCCAGCAAATAACCGAATTATAATTAGTCGGGATGTTATATTTTTGGAACAAAGCAAGCCTCATTTAAAGAAAATAAACCATTTTGGACATTTGTATTATCCTAATATATTGTAAGACGAAAATGTTAATTCAGGGGAGAGTAGTAACCAGTTTGAATTAACATCGGAAGATTCTGAAGCTGTAATTTCTTCTTTGGAAGACAACAATGAGTCGATATCACCAGTAAATCAAGATCAACAATATGAGTCGGATGCCAGCATTTATAGTGATTCAATTCAATGGTCTTCACCAGAACACGTTGAAGATGGTGATGAAGAGTGGATACCATACGGAAACGATAATTTGCCATCAACCAGTAATATTCGAAGGTCGGAAAGATTAGCTAATAGAAATCAGCAAAGTCATACTTTTTGTGCCATGAGCTATGTGTCAAATGATCCCTTAACCGTGGAAGAGGCAATGGCATCAGAAAATTCTGATAAATGGAAAAATGCTATGAAAGAAGAAATACATTCTATGGCTGAAAATAAGACTTGGGTGCTAACTAATTTGCCATCAGGACAGAAACCAGTCAAGTCAAAATGGGTGTTTAAAACAAAGTGCGATGAAAGTGGTAACCCTAAGCAAAATTCCTCAAATTGGAGTTACTTTATTTTGTGATAATAAAGGTGCAATTCAAGTCGCACAAAATCATAATTATTCTCCTCGAACGAAACATGTGGACATTAAAAGTAAATTCATTCGTCAAAAAATAGATGACAAGAGTATCGTTCTGAAGTACATTCCTACAAATGAGATGGTCGCAGATATCTTTACAAGAGCTGTTACAACTCAAAAGTTGGAATATTTAACAAATAAATTTGGGCTTATATAATATTGTTATTGATAATATTTTATTGTTTTAAAAATTAATGGAATGTATAATTTTTTCCTGTTAATTTGATGTAAAAAGTGCAAGAGAAAAATTTTAAAGTTATACGACAATTTCACCATTCAGGGAGAGTGTTGAAAAGAGAATGGGAATATCCTTTTTACTCATGCACTTTGTACTTAGTGTAAATGTATATTTTATATACATGAATAGTAGTCTAAATTTATACTGTAGAGAAAAACTAAAACTTTCAATTTAGTCTGTTCAATAAACTCATTTCAACATATCTCCTCAATTAATAACGATTTATTGTCGAGTTGATGTCGGCATTGACAAAATTTGACTGCGACTAAAGATTGATGACGATGTCAATAAGTGGGAGTATTTATTTTCCGTCTAATGTCGGGTACTGAATATATATATATTTTTTAAGTTTGTTCCCGTACTCAACATTGGACGCCCGCGGGATCCCAACTTGTACGAAAAATGTTACCGTAGTCAAAGTTCGTGCAAGTGAGAGAGCTTTTGAGAGAGAAATATTCTTGTTCTTCTTGCACGAATCAGACCGCACTTATTCTTTGAGCTAAGTTGTTCAAGTAGTTATACATCAGTTGCTGCAAGAAGTGCTTACTTACACTAACAAGAAAAACAGCTCAACTGATTCAACCAAAATAAGAGCAATTTTGATGGTTTTTAATTAGTATTTCATATAAAAATACCTGCAAAGCACTTTAAAATCTAAATGCGTGTAGAAACAGATTTCATCTTTCAAGTTCGATTACAGCATCAAAATGAACCATATGTTATTTATGGGTTTAGAAATGTGGTTTTTAGTGTTGCCGTACTTTTGTGCTTTTTTGTCTATTATTGAGAGAAATTCATGATTGCTCTCGATTTACCGAACTTTGCCCGAAAAGTACGAGAACAGACTTATTCTCTGTGAACGGTATCATGCCAAATAAATCATCACAGAAGAAGTAAAGCAATTTCTGATTTTCAAATTTTCAAAATTATTCCAATATTAACTATTGATATGGTAAAAATTTGCGTTATTTCAGAAAATCTAATGAAAAATACAAGAAATTGTGGATTTTCTAAAATGTTAAAAAGAAGTGTCATGTTTTCGAAAAGAAAATATCCAAATTGTATGGATAGCACGGAGTTGTATGTTTTATATTTGAAAAGGTCAAAGTGAATGAGTAAAAAATGTTTTCAGTTACATTTTGCAACAAACTAAGTTTGAAATATTTCAATTTCGACATATTTTATAATAAACTACATTGCATGAACGTGGTTTGCTTTAAAATTTTACGTATAAATCATTGTTGGTGTGGTGATTTATGTGTTCCAAGTCAAACTCAAGAGCTGTATTGAAAATTTCTCGAACAGATGGTACTCTCTAACCCGTAATTTTATGTGAGTTTTGTAACTTATATTTAATTTTTTTTTTTATTAATTCAAATTAAGAATCAAGTCTACAAAGCCAAATACGATTCATATTCTACTCTAATGACGCAAAGTATACAATAGTTATGAATAAAGAATTTTTCAATTCAATTGGAGGAAAAAATTAAAAGTAAATTAAATTAAGATTAAAGTAGAGATTTTTAAAGATTAAATAATTTATTATTTTAGATCTAAAAATGGACCTTAATGTTTTCTGTCTTTTCCAGACGTCTATATGCCGCCGACATTTCGTTGTTGCTAACCACAACTGCAAGACGTAAAATGTTTTCTGTATAAAAAGTTTGTTTGAACATTTCTGATTCTCATTTTGTTGATGAGAATTTTGGAATAAGTAGTTGGACTTCAAACATTATTTTTAGATTTTTCGAGTCTACTGATGAGTTGTTTACAACAACGAAATGTCGGCAGCTGAAAGACGGCTGAAAAAAGACAGAAAACATTAAGGTATATTTTTAGACATATAATAATAAACTTCAATTGGCTCTCATAGCGAATAAATAATTATGTTAATTTTTGATAAAATAATATTTTTATATACATGGAAGAGTGAAAAAATTTGCTTCATCCAAATCAATTTTTTTTTTTTTTGCCTACTTTAGGTTTCACTGAACGCCATCAAACTTCAATTTTATATTCGCTGAAGGCGACGAATGATACAATATGTGTTATTAAAGTAAGAATTCAAAAAATATAGCCAAATTTTTAGTTCCCAAATTTGTTATCGCCGTATAAATACAAAATAGTCTACAATTTACATTGAAAATGTTTGCAAAAAAATTTACTCAAACTTTGCTAATGGTGGACTGGCCTATTTCCTTCACTATTTTCCACTTGCACATTCATAAATGCTTAACAACATTAATTTCATCTTAACATACAGACAAATGAAGCGTACGAAGGGAGTCGAAAGGCGCAGATTTGACTTTTATTATTTGGGAAATTTTGATTTTCTAAAACTTTTTTGAAATCATATGACAATTCTACATACATACAATCTGTAAATCTTACAATTAAAAACATTACTTACTTTTCCTTGTCACTTGACTTAGAACGCTTCTTTTTCTTCTTTTTATCTTTACGTTTACTACGTTTATCAGTCTCCGTTTCATTAGCAGAGTCTTGTTCATCGGACGAGCTTGCTGAACGTTTTTTCTTTTTCTTGTCTTTCTTAGCTAAAAATTAAAAAATAGGCAAAAATTAAGTTATTATCTGTTGCAAGAGCCTTTAAAATGATTATTTTAGATCTAAGGACATTTTTTTTAAACTCGTTTTTTGTCTTTTTCAACTCGTCAGTAGACTCGAAGAAATCCCTGGAAGAATTTCTAACCATTTCAATAAAAATAATAGAATCAGGAAATTGTAAAACAGTTTTTTATGGTTTCTCTAGTCTACTGACGGGTTGAGTAGCACCGAACCATATGTCGATGGTACATATAGACGGCTGAAAAAACAAAAACGCACGGAAATATTTATTTTTAGAACTAAAATAATAAAATAAGAAATATGCAAATATTCAATAAAATAATGTTTCAAGTTCGCATTATCTACCTTTAACTTGGCGCACAAGTTCTCCGCAATTACTTATGACTGCATCTTGCAAGGGGCGTGAATTACGATCAACTGGTAAATCTTCTAATTGGCGTACTAAATCTTGGCCGATTATAACTTCACCGAAAACAACATGGACGCTAAAAATAATGTAGAATTATTTGTTAGGCACGTAAATTTTTAAATAGATTTATCCTGGAACTTACTTGTCCAAATGTGGAGCAGGTTGTGTAGTACTACAATGAAAAACAGAAGAAGAGAAAAATATTCTTTACACTTTGTCATTTACTACATGGATTTGTATGGTTTTTTTAATTTTTGGTGTTGGAATGGTTGAAGAATTTGCTATAATTTTGAAATTATTTTGGGTTTTTGTTTTTTTTAGGTATGAATGCAAAATAATTTCTACATTTTAGAAATTAGAAAAACTCTGAAGTAAAGCATCATATGATGACAATCTCGGTTGAGCCTAGAACTGAAGTTTGATCGTTTCTTAAATTGTGTCACTGGCATATTAAGAGGATGGTAGACCTGTTAGCATTAGAATACAAAACTTCCATTTTCCTATGAGCATCAAACGGTGCTAGCAAATCCTTCAGAGTAGGTTCATCCCTTTTTTATAGTATTTTTAAAAGTTGTTAGGAAAGTAAGAGTTACAGGCCCCCATGCTTTAGCTAATGATGCCACATTGCTAGATAATAAATAACAATATAAATTATGTAATACTTGGATTTAATAAAAATATTCTATGTTTTAGGTAAAAACAGAAAATTTAATGATTAGAAAAATAAATACATATATAAAAGCAAGCTGAAAATAAACTGTTAATTGTTATTTGAAATGGATCTAAATACCCAGAAAGTTATGAAAATGCTTACATAAAAAATTGTGATCCGTTTGTATTTTTACCACGGTTTGCCATCGAAAGCAAAAAGGGACGCTCATGTTTGATATCGAAGCTTTCATCTAAAATGGAGAAATAAATTATAAGTATTATTAAATGGATATTATTCAGCATACACAATTTTTTTTAATTATATTTAAATTATTACTTATATTTAATATTTTAATTGTTCGAGCCTTAGGTCCCTTGTTTTTTTAAAAAATATTTATTAAATTCAATATTTCGATATCACAATGGATATCTTCTTCAGGAATGTTTTGAAAAAAAAAACATCAAAACATTCCTGAAGAAGATATCCATTGTGATATCGAAATATTGAATTTAATAAATATTTAAAAAAAAAGAAGGGACCTAAGGATCGAACAATTAAAGTACTAAACAACAAAGGTCGAAAAATTAACATCAAAAACATACTTATATTTAAATGCAAAAATTATAGCCCGCTATATATGTATGTATACTAAAGATGTGCGCATTATTGTTTTTTGGCTCACGATCAGAATAACTTTCCAAAGGCACTCTCACTTTCAGTGCTACAGAACCTGCTGCAATGCTTAATTTCTTCTGCTAATTGCTCCAAAAGTGTATTATCAGCACTAATTTTTACTTTCATGAATGATGCAATTTAATTTTCCGAACTATTTTATTTTGCAGTATAATAACTGTCCAAAAAATCATTCTTCGTTTGATCATGTAGAACACATAGTTTGCTCTTCTAACATTTCATTTACTCTACTGAATTAATTTCTGGTTTTGCACTATATGTTGCTGTTGGGTTAAAATTACTCAAGAACTTTTTCATTCAAATTTTCATTCTGCTTTTAAGCGCATTAAGCCAAAAAACGAGTATATCTTAATTTTTATTGAAAGGCTAAGATTTTGATTGATTGATTGATTGATTGATTGATGTATTTATTTAGCATTTATTTTGCTATACATATATAAACAATTAAAACTTATTGTAAAATATTAAAATTTTTACATAAAATTATAAGTTAAATTTCAAAATTTCGTTTTAATATAATGAATAATTTTACGTTTAAATAAATAAAAATTTGTTTCGTTCTTCAATTCTTGCGGCATGTTATTGAATATCTTCAGGCCTTTATAAAATATCGCATTCTGACAAAAATTCGTTGCTGCGAAGGACAATCTGTAATCTGTAGCATTTCTCAAGTTGTAGGGTTGGACCTCAAATACGTTGACTAAGAATCTTCGCATGTAGGAAGGCAGGTTTCCTGTTTTAATTTTAAAAATGAATAAAATAGTATTCATCACCAGCCGCTGGTTGACTGAAAGCCATTGCAGTGAAGATAGCATATCCCTTATATGTGTCAGCCTATTGCATTTAATAATGCAGCGCATGCCTTTGTTTTGTAACTTTTGCAACCTATCTTTCATTTGCTGATTACCAAGAAAAAGTACGGTTGAACACTATTCGAAGTGTGGTTTAATAATTGTGTTGTATATGTTAATGGCGGTAAATGTTGAAATTTTATATCGAATTCTTCTCAAAAACGCAATCTTTTTCGAAATTTTCTTGCACATATATTCATAGTGTGACATGAAGTTTAACTTGTCGTCCATTATAATACCCAAATATTTTATTTCTTTTACTTTTTCTATGTTTACATTTTCGATGCGGATATAATTGTCTGAACTTCCGTTTATAAACATTGACTTTGTTTTCCTTGTGTTCAGTTTTATTTTATTCATATTGAGGTATTTTTCAATTTTGTTTAATTCTTCGTTTAAGGTACTGATGCATTCATCTGCATTTTCCCCACATGTATAGATGAGCGTATCATCGGCAAACATACACATTTTACACTAATCCACTATGCTCGACATATCATTCACATAAATTAGGAATAAGAGTGTTCCAAGATAAGATACTACCAACCATCTGTTTAGCCCACCATCAAGTTTCTAACACCCCTCTCCAACTCTATGATCACTTATTGCACTAAAGTTTATAAGTGAGACAATCTTAAAATTAAGAAAGGAAGGCGATAAAAGCATTTACCACACATATAAACAAATATGTTTCAGTGTCCCACAAAAGTAATCAATAAAACAATGTAATTGCATTAAATACTCCTATATACGAACAAACGTGCTTTATCTCATAAGATATGCATATGTGCTCAAAAATGGATTTTTTGTAATTTTTCGAACACGCGTTTATCCCCTTGCAGTCATTTGAGCAAAAGAAAACGTACCCTCAAATGTTCCACCGTAAATTGATTCGCCTCCAGTACCATTGCCTGCAGAAAAGTCACCCGACTGTATCATAAAATCTTTGACGACACGATGAAAGATGACATTTTTGTAATGTAGCTGTTTTCCCGTCACCAGGCCCGTGCCTTTTTCGCCCGTACATAATGAACGAAAATTTTCAGCAGTTTTTGGGGCCACATCGTTATAAAGTTCAAAAACTATACGGCCAATCGGCAGACCACCAAGTGAGACATCAAAGAAGCAACGCGGTCTATTTGCACTTCCGCCACTATCGCCATTGGTCACAGTCATGACTAAATTTGTGCAAAAAGTACTTTAATTATATAATTGTTTCCACATGCACTTCAATTCTCAGTGCGTGTTCTACAATTTATTATTATTTTGTTAAGAATATTGTAGAAATTACACTTTTTAAATTCCACACAAATCACTAGAATAAAATTTTCATTGCTTGATTGTCAAAAAAAAGTACATACATATAATAAGCGTTGCCAACCTTAGAAATGTCATACAAAGAATTTGTCATTTCATACACATGAAGAAAAAGTGTGTATTATAATTGCCGGTTATAAATGGTAGTAGTATGTATATGAAATTCCTCTCGTTTCCTAAAATAATACTAAAAATCTTACGCAGTTTGTTGTGTATTAATATGATTTTTAAGACTGCAAATTAAGTACATAAATATATAAAATGTGCTATAAAAAATCAGCTATTGGTGTATAAGTCCCTTATAGATGAATATCTTCCATTGTGACATAAAGTATAGCAGAATCCTTTGAGATATAGGGACCAAAATGCTTAATTTATTTCAATTGTTTTAAATTACCTATTAAATCTACAATTTGCAAAATTTTCATTGTCATGTACAAATGGGCCCATTTTTATATATCACTAAATTGGACCATATGAGAGATGAAGCCAGTTTAGTGTTTATTACCATGGAATTCATAAATTCCTTCCATTTAATTAGAAGTACATCAACAACGAACTTAATTATTTATTTGCTTTAAGAGCCAATTGAAATGTATTAATTCAGGTCCAGGTTTTTTATTTACCCAGATATTTTATTTTTTAATGCAATAAATTATGAAAAAAATCAACCAGGGAAAAAAGTTTTGTAAGGAGAAATCAGATAATGTTGACAAGCTGGGCGCTTTGAAATATGTATGTATTTTTATTTATGCCTTAGTTACAAGTTTGCTTCGTGTGTGCCCTTTATTATCAGTCATCTAAACTAAAGCCCTTCTAGGTAGGATTTGGTTAGTACTATCAACGGTCTACTGTATATCGAAAACTAAGCGTATTTATTAACACCTCTTGCAAAGATAAGCCGTCTAATAGGTCATAAAACATCTGAATGATTTCTTTATTATGCATATGAAAGTGAGATTTCATAAATTTTGAATATTTACTTTTTTGTTTATTCAAAAATAGTTTTATTTTAATAAAAGTATTCAAATATTTGCAATTTCTGTTAAAACTTAATTATAGGTCATGTAGCGTGGAGTAGCACTAAATTTGGCGTAACTCTTAATAACCTTATTGACAGCTTCAAGAAAATCTTTCTCTGTGGCCACTTTGCGGCGAGCACGGATCGCAAACATGCCAGCCTCTGTGCAGACTGACCGAATTTCAGCACCTGTAGAATTCGGGCAAAGACGTGCGAGAAGTTCAAAACGGATGTCACGTTCGACAGACATTGAGCGAGCATGAATTTTGAAGATGTGTGAGCGGCCTTCCAAGTCTGGCAAACCAAATTCAACCTTACGATCTAAGCGGCCAGGACGCATAAGCGCAGGATCCAACGTATCGGGCCTATTAGTAGCCATAAGAACTTTTATATTGCCTCTAGGATCGAAACCATCTAGCTGGTTGATAAGCTCCAACATGGTACGCTGAACTTCGTTATCTCCACCAGCTCCATCGTCGAAACGAGCACCGCCAATGGCATCGATTTCATCAAAGAAAATCAAACAAGCCTTTTTCGAACGAGCCATTTCAAAAAGCTCTCTTACCATACGAGCTCCTTCACCAACATACTTCTGAACTAATTCCGAGCCAATCACACGAATAAAGCAAGCGTCTGTGCGATTTGCCACAGCACGGGCGCACAAGGTTTTACCGGTACCAGGAGGGCCAAAGAGTAGCACACCTTTCGGTGGCTCTATACCTAAATTAACAAATTTTTCGGGATGCAGTAAAGGTGTTTCCACAACTTCTCGTAACTTTTCGATTTGTTCTTTGCAACCACCCACATCGCTGTAAGTTACATCTGGCTTTTCTTCAACCTGCATCATGGTAACCGTGGGATCAATTTTGGGTGGCAATGGAATATGAATCTGATACTTATTACGATCCACTCCCACTCGCATTCCTTCTTCAATATCTGTAGGAGCAACAGAATCTGCCAAATCTACTACAAATTTTGCAAACTGTTTCACATTTATTATGTACTTGGGATCATCCGAGTCTGCATTAATAATTTTAGTGCACCTCGCCACCTGGAGAGGTTGCTCATTTTGCAATATTTGTTTATCGGCTGCCAAATCCCAAAGAGCAGGTGGTGCCAGCCCTGTATCACTTTCTTTGATTCCAGTCAATTCATTTACTTGTTTTACAGCTTCTTGAATATCTTCCTCAATAATTTTAATCGATTTGTGGTATTGACTCTGTCCGTACGTTTTCAACAGCTCAATATCATCCTCATCTAAGGATTTGATCTCCTTTTCCTCGATTTCTTCGTGTTTTACTTTACGTTGATCGTTTCCTAAATAATCAGGCATTGTTTTTTACGGGTTTAAATACTTTTCTTGCAACAAAAAATTTCTTTTAATTTTTAGCTTGACAATGACTATCAAAATTAGTATTTTACGAAATGCTAAGTTGCCAACTTATTTAAGCAAACAACGTTGCCAATTTCCTGAATAACCAATACTGTCAACTTTTAGAAATTAAGATACTGCCTTATCACAATGAAATTATAGCATCACACATACATATATCCACATAAAAA
This sequence comes from Sturmia bella, assembly GCA_963662145.1. Classification (NCBI taxonomy): domain Eukaryota; kingdom Metazoa; phylum Arthropoda; class Insecta; order Diptera; family Tachinidae; genus Sturmia; species Sturmia bella. Next base: position 31,465,321 of record OY759168.1, on the reverse strand, counting down.
CGTTGCATGTGCAAAATCCATTCAAGTATAAACTTTAAAACTATTTGAAATAAAGGCAAATTTAGCACAATGCTGAACAATTTAATTGCAAATTTGTTCTCTGTATGAATTCTCCGAACATTGGGTATAGATGATTATATTAATTATGATTTGTTGAACTTGAGGTCACCTTTATTTTTGACACTATTTTGAGTCGATGAAAATTTTAACTGGGACAAAGTAGAGCATAGAAAATAAGTTTTTATTCTTCCATCTAGCAAATTAGTTTTCGACTATAGTGATTTAAAACATTGTATTTATTCAAGTAACTAGGATTATACATAATTATATTTTACATATTAATATTCTCCTACTAACCACTTTACCGATTTCATAAAAATTTAAAGAAAAGGGAAGACACTTTTTTCAAAGTTTATACATGCACATAAATAAGTACATATGTACATGGTTCTCAGCATGAATTATTTTCTATTCACATTTAAATATATGTATGTATGTATATATTTTTTGGGATTTAATTTTTCACTTTTATACAGTGTAAAGATGTAATTCTTAAATGTTTTAAACAGTACCCACTCATAAATACAAGGTACATAATTTGATTAGACTGTTTTTTTATTTTTAAATATAACAAATTTTACCAAGTAAAAAATCATATCGCTCAAGATACATAAGAAATCATTTGACAAAGTTCATACCACAGAATACTTTGAAGTGAATAATGAGCTCATTTCTTAAACATTTCTCGATTTGCAGTTGAATTTGTCCAAAAGTTAGATATTTTTCGAAATCATTTGTTCAGAAATCAAGAGTGCCCATCTGCATACTATGCGTTTATTTAAACATTGAAATATAAACTATATTTATTTAAACATACATGTGTATATAATATACATATAAAAGGAAATGCAATAAAATATTTTGACTTTACTCATGTATTGAATTCTTCAGCTGAATTAAAACTTTTTACTCAACAGTTACCGATTTGGCAAGGTTACGAGGACAATCAACATCACATCCTCTCAAGACAGCAATGTGATATGACAGCAACTGAAGAGGTATTACAGTTAAAATTCCTTGAAGACAATCTACTGTACGTGGTATTTCTAAGCTTCGTGAAGAAAAAGATTTAGTTTCTTCATCGCCCTGTTCGCAAATAATAATGGGTCGACCTTTGCGCGACGTTACCTGCTGCAAAGCGTTCATACATTTGATGTATACTGGATCACGCAAAACAATCATGAGAACTGGCATTTCATCATCTACTAAAGCCAATGGCCCGTGTTTAAGTTCTCCTGCTAATATACCTTCGCTGTGCATATAAGCGAGTTCTTTCACTTTTAATGCTCCTTCTAAGCAAGTGGCGAAATTGTGTCCTCGGCCCATTATCAACAATGATTTGTGTTGGTACAGGTCTTTTGCCAACTCCTGTATCTTGGAATCCAACTTAAGAACTTCACGAATTTGTTCGGCTAAATTTGAAAGACCAGCTATTATTTCCTGTCTTCTTTGTTGCAGTGACAGGCGATCCTCCGACATGACCAAAGCAAACATTACGAGAGAAATGAATTGTGAGGTGTAGGCTTTTGTAGATGCCACTCCTATTTCAGGGCCAGCATTAATATGAACACCGCAATGTGACTGCCGGCAAATGCTACTACCTACAGTATTTGTTATGCCTACTATGAGGGCACCACGTTGTTTGCAATACCTTAAAGCCATTAAAGTATCAGCAGTTTCGCCAGATTGAGAAATGAAAAAACATACATCATCACGAAATATTGGTGTGTGACGATCCAAAAAGTCGGATGCCAGCTCTACCATAACAGGAAGTTCGGTCAGCTCTTCCAAAAGTTGTCTGGTTGCCACTGCACTATGGTAAGAAGTTCCACAGCCGATCAACATCAAACGTCTACATCTTTTAATTTCCGGTATATACTCCTTAATACCGCCCAAAACAATGGAATGATTGTCAAAACGCACTCTGCCTCTCATAGTGTTGACCACAGACTCGGGTTGCTCATAAATTTCTTTAAGCATAAAGTAGTCGTAGTTGCCTTTCATAATCTGCTGAATTTCCGTTTTTAATGTGGTAATTTCTCGAGCATGGGGATCATCTAAGCAACGTTTTAGCCGATGAATGCTTAGCGCGCCTTCTTTAACCGCTGCTACATCATCGTCTTCTAAGTATATCACGCGATTTGTGTGCTCAATTATGGCTGATGCATCTGAGGCGAAGAAATATTCTACTTCGGTATCTTCTAACGGCATGAACTCTGAATGACTTTCAGTACGTGATACTAAAGGCAAGACTGGTTGTAATCCTCCATGACCCATGGGACGGTGTTCTTTCGCATAAAGTATGGGAATGTGATCTGTTGACAAGCGGGTTTTTGTTTTAATGCCCACCAGCAAAGGAGAACCACGACGTGAGGCTACACATTCCCCTGGAAAATGCTTTGATTTAAAAGCTATAGCAAACGCTCCCTCTAACTGCTGTATAGTTTGTTCCACCAGCTCACGAAAAGTGTAAGAAGGATGTTGTTGCCACAAATGATGTACTAACTTCGCAATAACTTCTGTATCGGTATCCGATTCAAATACATAACCCCTCTTTTCCAGCAAAGTTTTTACATCCTTATAATTGGTTATAATACCATTGTGAACCACCACAAAGCTATTATTCATGTCGGAACGCTGAGGATGAGAGTTCAATTCCGAAGGCACTCCATGTGTTGCCCACCTTGTGTGCGCTATACCAACATGTGTAGTTAAATGCTGCGAATAATCTTCACCAGCACATAGTTCATTAATGACATCCTCCAGCACCTTTACCTTGCCACTTCTCTTCACAACCATAATGTCATTATGCTCACCAATGGCATCTATAGCCACACCAGTCGAATCATAACCTCTGTATTCCAAACGTTTCAGACCATTAACTAATAAATCTAAAACTTCATGTCGTGTTTTTGGTGTCAAATGATTCAAATAAGCAAATATTCCGCACATTTTGACAGTTTTTATTTATTTTGCGTTAATTAAGAATTTACTTTTCTTTTTAGCGCAAGTACACGTTGGACAATTTCACTTGTCAATGAATTATGTTCTGATAAAAAGGGGTTTTTATTTTGCTTCCTTTATCAAATTCTCAATACCCCTCCTGCCGCAAAATATTTATTTATTTTTCAACATACACACATTTGGATGTATGTACTTATGTATATTTCTGATGCAATAGCAAATATTCCAAATTTACCTACTAGTATTTCACTATGTACTGCATTTGATTCTCAGATTTGAATACGCTGGGATATTTTATTGCATTTTGCAACACATTATTTCTTATTTGCCTTGCTTAGCTGGTATTTATTTCTTTTATCAGTCGTACCGTGGTATTTATTCGAATGCAATATCTTTAAATGTAAGCAAAATCAAAAGCAAGACCAATAAGACAGAGTCGATTGGAAAAAGTCAGCGTTGGGGCCAGCAGAAAGTAAATCGTCGCCGGCAAATGTATACCTAGAACCATGATACAATTAACAAGGTAGCCTTTTCGCTACAATAAGAACAACTTCAATAAAAATAACATGCATTTTGTTTTTGTACAACTTATGCAAACTGTCAAAAAGACGCCACTTCTACATTTGCAGAAGAGAGATGCACTGAGCTTCATGTAAAACATGTAAGCTAATGCTATCGATTGTCTTGACTCGTAGCAACGCAGTATACAGAGAAAACATTTAGCCGATTTTGCGTTTAAACCATAAGAAATCCTTTGCTGGACTGAGTGATTTATTTAATTATTTATTTCAGTAAAGTACTATATGAAGCCCTATATGGCCAATTTTTTTATCTTTGTGAAAATTAACTCAGTCTCGGAATATATAATCGGTGAAAGTAAATATTATTTTAAAATTTTAAATTAATAGCTAGAGCTTGAGGTCACTTGTTTCTTTTTTATAATGTTTGGTTAATTCAATGTTTCGATACCTCAATGGGCATCTTCTTCAGGAACTTTTTCAAAAAATTAAAAAAATTTTTTTTTGAAAAAAAAACGACACACCGAAAAAATTCCTGAACAAGATACCCATTGAGGTATCGAAAAATTGAATTAAACAAGCATTATAAAAAAAAAAAAAACAAGTGACCTCAAGCTCTAATTATTAATTTTAAATATTAAACAACAAAGGTTGAAAAATTAGCATCAATAATATAGAAAATAAATATTGGTATGGCCATGACGTTATTGAGTGATTTTCTAAAGTTTTTAACTTATCTTGATTTCCTCTAGCTTGCGAATAATACACTACTGAAATATCATACTAAATGATGTATGAACCTAAAATAATATATTTAATCACAAATTCCTCCGAGGTGGATTTATTTTGTCCTGTGTATGTCATGGGTATTAATAAAATAATTTTTGTTCTTGATATTCAATTTTATCTTTCTTTTAAACACCAAATATATTAAATTGTAATGCCTGAAATACTGGTTTTTGATAGGTCTTTCTCTCAACGCGTTACAAAATATTTTTAAATCAGATCAATCAGAGCCCCGATACATGTTTGACGTATCATTTAAGTAAACAATACACTGTTTACAATATTTCATACTTGCAAGACACATTTCTAGATATGTATATGTTTCAAATTATTAAAATTACCAATTTTTTACCATAGTCAGTTTTGCGTTGCCTAAAATTAATTTAAATTTTACTTTCCGTTATTTGTTCTCCTACTATTCCGTTTATCAAATTTTTGCTTATAGCTGCGTTTTGATGTGTGTAAGATGTTAAAATAAATTATATACCTATTACAAATTTATGCTTTCATATAATAAACCACAGTCACAGAGTACTCTCATACACTGTGCCACAATATTCAACTTGTTTGATTATGGTTTTAGTATTTTTCCAACGCACAAATAAAATTAAAAGTTTTCCATGTATGTATACACATATTACACACAGTAAAAATACACCTTTAATATTTATGAAATGTTTTCTTGCGGTTGTCATGTCCCCCCTCATGTTTCCCCTTTGATGAAATGTCATCGTTCTTTTCGAAGTTTCTAACAACGGCAAAAACCACATGTCTTCTCGGTCGCACGAGATTTTCTAAAAATTTACGCTGAAATATGGTGAAAAGTGTTGTAAAAGTGTGCAAAAGTGACATCTAAGTACCACAGTGATAATTTCCAATAAAAAATTAGTGGAAAAACATAACTGAAAGTGTATAAAATTACTTTAAAAGATTTTTCCGACAAACGCAAGGCGAGAAAATATATTTTTCTTCTATATTCGTTTTAGTTGCCGAGTTTTCGTTTTGACATTCTTCGATTTGTCAAAATACGTATTGTTTGCTTTAAAATTTCATTCGTTCGAGTTTGTAATTTCCCCTCTACGGATTCGTAAAAATTTAATAGCATTAAAATTGTTGTTTCTTATTCGTACCAAAACGAGAAACTTTAAAATTAAAAATACGAAAATAAAATTAGACAGTATAATTGGGAAAAAGAAGACGAATAATAGTGTTTTACAAAAACAGTGAAAATCTCATAAAAGTAAATTTGTAAATTAAAAGCAGTATTCTGTTGTTCTGCATCTCTTAAAATCAACATTTTATTTACGAATTTCCCCTTGTTGGTGAGTGCTATAACGGTTGTGTTTGTTGTTGCTATAAAACTACTTTGTAATGTGAAATTTTCACACTAAGAAATCCTCCATACTGTAAAATTAATTTCAGCTAAGTTGTAGATGAATTATATTTTAAATTTCTCATAAGATTTTAAAGTAGTTTCTTAAACTGAATTCAGTATTCCATGTTGATAACTTTAAAATCATAGACAATCTTAGGGAGTGTTCTCATTATGCCTTTCACCCCTTTGCTTTTGTTTTGCTACTCTGCATATAATCGCATATAATCGCATGTATTCTTTTGTTTTTCGTTTTAATGATTTCTATTTTGTAGCGTTGTATTTACATATAAAACGAAATAGTAATTATATTATATATATAAATATAAATAAATACATTAGGGTTTTGTTAAATAGAGATGAAACTTGGCGAAAGAACATGAACAAAAAGAACAACAAATTTCTAGCCCAAAAAACAACATGTGGTACAATTTGTAACCCATTTGTATTTCTGAGCGGATTTTCTCGATTAACGTTCATCTATATTTGATAGCATATACATATCAACTTGTGTAAAAAAATTTAAAGCTAGTTTCATTTTGCAATAGATTGCCCATACTCAAAACAATCGCTAATGTTTTTATTGATTAAAAACGAATACGATTTCACTAAAAAACATTTCAACGATTGAATTGCTTTTTAATACATTTTAATGCTTCTCAGAATTGACTTGAGCTGTTTTTTCATAGAGCGATAGTGCCAGGTTTTATTTTAAAAGAAGATAAAATTATTAATATAAGGATTTTAAATCAAGAGTTCTATGAGTTTTGCATATACACAATCAATATTTTTAGTGTTTGCTATATGTGATACCAGTTCGTAAAAATGTAACAAAACCGCTTTGGAAACAAAAAAAATGTGCTAAAAATCGCTTTAAAACATCATTGTTTAATGCAACTCTGCAATAATGTTCAATTCCCCTTTTTCGAAAACAGCTGTAGAATTGTTTTTATTTTTCATCTTTTACGCTTTACCTAGTTCGGTTAATAGAATAACTACAAGAAAAGGAGAAAATATGAATTCTAACCTCACATCATCTTTTTCATATCACATTATTATACGTACAACAACTAACATTAAATAATTAAAAAAGAAAAACTAAAGCAAACTTAAACCACATATTACGAAATTTGTCAGAAATTCATAAAAACTTATTGTTGATCAATAAAAAATATAAATTTGTAGTTGCGGCTCTTTGAAAGCGATTAGAAAAAAAGTACCCACTTAACATTTGATGAGACGGAAGCAGAAAACTGTATCACACTAAAATCGATCAAATAAGAAATAGATGATGAAACACACAGTGAAATGAGATTTTTGCAATAATTATCCGGTGAAGTACGCAGATATATATTTATATGAACTTTGGTGCAGATCTAACATGCTAGGACTCGTATAGAAACGTTTAAATAAAACATCCATCCTCAGGAGGTGATTTGCCAGATCTGTCCTACTGATAGGCTGACTACCATTGTATTATTTGTTGACTATTTTTAGATTATATGTATGTATATAATTGTTTCTTTCGTTATTTTTCAGTTTAACTTTTGCAGTGTTCTGAGGTTTAAATAAAAACCAATCAGAAATTACTACATACAACGTGAGATTGCAGTAAGTGGGCAGGGAAGCATAAAAGAGTTTCCAATAAGTCTACTCGAATCTGGAGTGAATAACGGCAAAGACGTTATTGTACTCTGGAAGACCAACCAGAAGCTTAAGTTAGTTATGTCATCCAAGGAAGAAACTTCAACAGCAGTTGCTGGCGGCGCTATGGTGAACGCAACAGCAACTGCTTTAACATCTGCTGAAGTTGTTGGGCCATCAACTACTTCTTATGCAAATGTTTTGCAAAATTTGGAAAGCAAAAAAGGCGTTCCTGCAGCAATTCCTGCTGCCGTAGTAGAAACAAAAACGTCTACTTCTTCAAATCTTGTCACCCAGCAAAGTAATGATAATAAAGAAAATCAACCAACTGTAAAAGCTATGAAATCGTGGAGCGATGAGGTGGCCGCTGCAGCTGAAGAAGTTTCGGCATCAAATATGGCTGGCGAAAAGCGCTCTGCTGGAAACGCCGACACTACTGCTGAAAATTCTTCTGAATTGGATGATAATGGTGATTTTGTACCAGTTGTTTCCAACCATCGCCGTGATCGCAAAAAGGCTCGCAAAGATAAACCTCGTGATGCAAAAAACGTGGGTGGCAACAGTAATCAAGTACCACCTAATCAAGTTTCTGGTAATCCAAAAAATGCCAATGCACAACGGCGAGGCAACGGCAATGGGGCAAACAGTGGTGCGGCTGCAGCAATTTCTGGTGATAAAGATGGAGAACGTAAATTTTCCTCACGACACCGCCAACGCGGTGGTAGTCCACGTAAAGCAAATAGCGGCAATAAACCACAACAAAAAGAACGTAAGGACACTTCTCCGAGTGTTAGTGCTGAAAACATTAATAGCGGAATTGAAGCCAAAACAGGTGATGGTGAAACTCAAGCTCAAACATCAGCTGCTGCGAGTGCCGCAACATCTGCCAATCCCGCACAACCCAAAAAATTTGTCGCTGCTCCCCCTCCAAAGGTGAATGCTTGGAAGGTAAGTCAAAGCTAATTTATATTTTCTACATTTTAATATTTAAAATTATTTGAAGAAAGTATACTGCGGCTCAGAGCTTCTTTTATGCAGTTTCATACTTTTTTTTTGAACCATAACTATAAAGAAAATTCGCCAGTTGCCGGAAAAAAGTTACAGATGACAACAGCCATTTTATTGTTGCTGCCTGAATTTTTGAGCAAAATGGGCTCACAAATTCGGAAAAAAACTAAACTGAAAATTTTTTTTTTGAAATGTATTATTGCCCTGAAGACGCTATCCGAAAGAGAGCGAAATATAAAACTAATAAATTAAAGGAGACCTAAAGCTGGAAAAAGTTAAATATGTAATATTATACATAAAAAAAGGGTAGAATAAGCTTAATGACTAATCATTATTATTTAGTTTAAGAGCCAATTGAAATGTATTATTTTAGGTGCAAAAATAGGCACCCTAATGTTTTCTGTCTTTTTTAGCTGTCTATATGCAGCCGATATTTCGCTGATGGCAATCAACTCATCTCTGTAGACTCGAAAAATCTGAAAAGAATGTTTGAAACTCAACTACTTATTCCAAAATTCCCATGAACAAAATGAGAATTAGAAATGTTCAAACAAACTTTTAATATAGAAAACATTTTTTCATCTCGAAACAACTTATATACAACGAGTTACCATCGATAGCTCGAAATGTCGGCGGCATATAGACGGTTGAAAAAGACGGAAAACATTAAGGTATATTTTTGAACCTAAAATAATACTTAATAACTAACACCGGTATTCATAAAAAATAAAACGTTGCTCAAATACATTTTAGAACAAATTTTATATGAACAATTTTTCGTAAAATGTGTTTCAACAATGTTTTATTTTTTATGAATACCGGTGTACTAATTTAAACTAATTTTTAATATCTACTCTTATAAAAATTATTTTAGCTGTATAAGCCCTTATTGCAAAAATTTCTTGCAATATTTGTACTAAAGCATAAAATAATTTTTATAAATAAGCCAGTAAAAATTTTGCTATTGATTAAATCTAACAATTAAGAATAATACAAATAACAGTTTCTTTTCCAAAACCTTTTGGATTAAAAAAAAAATATCCTGCTACTTTCATTTTTATTTAAAAAAAAAATGCCTAAAAATGTGGCAAAAAATCATTTTCGATAGCGCTTTCGCAACTGGCTGAACTTGTATTCATAAAACAAATTTTCTGATCAGCAACTAAAGTTCGGTGGCTATACATAATCGGGATAGAAGTTTAGTTTTCAAACCAAAATATCATACAGATAATAGCATATACATAATTTTTGAACTTAAACTAAACAATCTTAAGGTTCATAATATGTATACAATCATGTACATATGTTCTGTAAACCGAATATGATTATATTTTTAGTTTGAAAAACTTTCTTTTTGTTCTACAAACACAGGTTTTGTTTGTTCTTAAATCGAGTAAACATACCTATATAAAAACGTATAAAACGTCGTGTGAATTCCGTCAGGTTTGCTGTGTACTTGCTGTTTGTTTCGTTAAGTTATCTGATTATTTTTGTATTTTGTTTCTATATTATTTTTGTGATTGATATTAATTAAATAAGACAAGGAAGACATCAAATACATTTAGCAGGGTGGACAACTAGTTGTTTCGAAGCCGCCGCACTTTCTCGCCAGCACCCGTCCTTGAACTCAGGGGCTCATGTTTCTAAAGCGACAACCATGCCACTCAGTCCCCCAAGTTGTTGTATATTTTCTGTCTAAATTTTTAATTATATCAAACACATAATTTTTATTTTATTTTTATATTTATCGTAGCATATTTACCGGGTGGGAGTTTCTCACCACACAAAGGTAACCAAATTGTATTACAACTTACTTCCTATAGTTTTCTTATCAATATTCTTATAGATCACTGTAGGAAATAAGAAACTGTTTTGATTTAAAATCTAATATTTATTACTTTCAATCATAAAATTTCCAGTTGTATACCTACGAGAGTGGGTCGATTTGTAATGTCAAAAATTTGTCGATATTGTGCCATCCGTTTTTCTATAGCTTTTGGGATGCAGACGAAAAGTTCCATTATCACATATCAAAGAAATCTTTTTCGAGTCATGCGTATTTAAATTTTTTGGTATTTTTATATGGGAGTCTCCCAAAGGCAGCGTAGTCAGCGGGGTCAGTCCGTGTGTTCGACAACCTTTGAGGATATGGTATATGGTTAATTCTTCTGCGCAGGTTTCACATTCCCTAGGCCGAGTTCTTTCGTAATAGTGCTGTGTGGTAAATCTTGTTGTTCCGACTCTTATTCTGGCTAATATGATGCAATCTTTTCTAGAAAGAAATTTGTTGTAAGTTGGTCGTGATATGCTGTTGTTGTGGGATCTTAAGAAGCTGTTTGAAGTACTCCATAGATGTTGTTTATGTGATAATTGAAGTTGTTTATGGACATTACATATCACAGTAACAAGTGGTGGTATTTCTGTTATAAGTGGATGGTTAGCTGCATTTTTGGCGGCCGAGTCCGCCGATTCATTTCCTTTTATCCCAATATGGCCTGAAACCCATAATATAATGACATCATTATGGAATTCCCAATAATATATTTTCTGCTCTCGCCATCAAGTTTTAATGATGTAGTTACACTAAGGCTGTCTGTGCATATCAAGAACTTAATTTGTTTTTTGACGCATATGATACAGCATACCTTATGGCTGCCAGTTCACCTGAAAAAATACCTGAGTGGTTAGGAAGTAGGGAGTGTTTGACATATCGTAGTTGAAATTGTATTCTTAAATTTTTGTAATTCTCATTAACTGTTTACAGATAATAGCATATGAAGTACAATGTTTGAAAAATTTTCGTAAGTGTATTCAAGTCCATTACGAGTCGGTTGGCATCAATGAAATGTCGGCAGCTAATAGACATGCTGAAAACATAAAGACTGAAAAGAGTTCTAAACTTTTTGGTTTTTTGAAGATTTGCCCTGTCTTTAACAGCAACTAATAAACTATTTTAAGCATTGGTTTTTTGAAAACTTACTCTGTTGTCTCAATAGCAAATAATAAATTATTATTATTTTTTACATTGTATATTCTGACTAAGTAATTATTTATGAAGTTCAGCCGTCTTCAATTCCTGCACTTTGCGTTTGTTTTTGCCATTATTATGTATATAATAATACCATACAAATGTGTTTTTATTCAAAAAATGTAACGGAAACATTTAGATGACCATGACATTTATTTTTATTTTTGATATTTGTCGTTTGTTTTCCTCCTTTTTCACTTTTCATCATAGAAAAAAACCAAACATCTGATGAAACAAGTCTTGGGCGAAAATAAAAGGAAGGTTGTGTGTGTGTGTGTGTGTTTTTAATATAACATTTGTTTTCAGCAAATGATGTAGAAACAATGCATAGAAAATTTCATGCTCAGTAGCAAAAAGTGTCATCATTCAATAATTATACTCTTAAAATTATTTTGTATGACGTTTATCAGGCTTAAGTTCGTTCTATATTGTGTTTGTGATTCATATAAATTAAACAAGACAAAGAAAACAGCAAGGATATTTAGCTAGGTGGACAAATAGCGGTTTCAAAGCCGCCACACTTCTCGTCAGCACCAAAATAATATAAGAAAGGGCTTGAATAATACAAATATTGAAATTGGCTTGAAAGTTGCATATTTTTTGTTATTGAAGCTTGTTACAGAACTCAAGATAGAATTGTGTTTTATTAGCATTGAATATTTATGCTGATTTGAATTTAAGTCATTCTATAACAAGCGAAAATCATTTTTGATTTTTTGTTTTACTATTTTCTGCACAAATTTAAATAACAATTCAATTCACATTTGCTTAAGTTTAACCTTTTATTTCTTTATTTAATATATGAAAGCCATTCATGACCAAAATAACATAGACATATTGGATTTTTTTTTTTTTTTTTTTTGAAAATAAAGTAAAGTACTGAGACATTTTATTAAAAGCGATATAGAAAATTTTGCATTTCTCTATAATTTTAATAAACGTTTTTTTCAGTGAATGTATACACTTATTTTATGTCGATGAAATTGAAAAACCAAAAGTTTATATAAAACATTTATTAATTCAGGTCCAAAAATGAACCTTTTCAAAATATTTGCTGTATTTTTCAGCTGTCTATATGCCGACGACATTTCGACGATGCTAATCAACTCATCAGTAGACGTGAAAAATTCTTAAAAGCTTGTTTGAAACTTAACTACTTATTCCATAATTCCCATGAACAAAATGAGAATCAGAAATGTTCAAACAAACCTTTAACACAGCAAACATTTCTTTTCGTTTTGCAACTCTTTTACTCTTCAAGTCTACTGATGAGTTGATTAGCACCAACGAAATGTCGTCGGCATATAGACAGCTGAAAAATACAGCAAATATTTTGAAAAGGTTAATTTTTGGACCTGAATTAATACATTTCAATTGGCTCTTAAAGCAAATAAATAATTCAGTTCTTATTTAAAACAAAACTTACAATTGCTCCTGACTGTGTTTCACAATACAATAATTTTTTTTTTTTTTTTTTTTTCAAAAGTTACATATTTTCCAAAACTCAGTTTGATCAAATACTGTATTTATTTACATATGTATATAATATATTTTAACATACATATTTCATATTTCATCATATACCATTTAACTACAGCATCTTTTACTTTGCAAATTTCAAACTCATACCCACTTTCAGTTGAAAGTCAATTTAAAGATGATCTTTAAAATGGCATCATTTAAATTACATTAAATTAAGCCAAATCATATTCAGATCATTCACATTTTATATTTTTATTTCAATTTCAAGAAGATGAATTCTTCATCAACAAATTCTGTTATCATAAAGCATAATATACATAAGTAAAGCAAAATTATTTGAAATCGTAATATAATTTTGTTAATTTAATTGACGTCAGCCCAATGAAAGAAGAAGTTCACATGTACTATGTAAATAATTCTTTTCAGTTGAGCTCTGCATTTAGGACACTACAGTTAGAAATTAATTTTTACTTATGACAGATAACATTACGTAACAAATGAAAAAATAATTTCGTAATGTGTATATACGCACCTTGGTTCTTTTTAAGCATTAATTAGGCATACATTTTCCAATTTACTTAAATCAAATTTTATTATTTATTATATTTATTCGACCCTTTTCTAGTTTAATATTATTCCATTTTTTTTCGAGCTATAAGTCTCTTTATTTATTAGTTTTATTAGCTATCCGAAGGAGATCGAAATATCGGCAAATAAAACTAATAAACAAAATTCACTTAAAATAGCATGTAACTGATGCCAACATGCGAAAATTCGTGAACAATTGTAAAATGCAGACATGCACATCAAGTAGGCCTTTAGGAAATAAAATACCAAACGTCACAGCAGGGTGGGAAAGTGCGGAATTTCGCAAAAAAAAAAATTCAATTTGCAGTAAAGAACTCAAAATCATTTCTGAAAAATTTAATTTCAAATTGCAAATTTCAAATTGCAAACAGTAACTTTCAGCTGTATTTTTCGCAAATTTTTGCACTTTTTCGGTAACATAAATTTTTACAAGTGTTGAACATTTTCGAAAAACAGTTGAAAGTAAATTTTTTAATTTGCAAATTTCTTGCAATCGCTCTCCGAAGCGATTTAGTATGATGAGAACACCATTTCAATACAATCTTTGTAATTTGCACAATCTTTGTAATTTAACACAATTTTAAATAAAACTTTTTAAAGCAAATTTTTTCAATATGCACATTTTTTTGGACATGTTTGCGCTCTAGGGGCAATAGCATCTTTTGCGGCTATTTAACGTTTTCCGAAAATATTTAAGCTAATTTTTGCAATATGCAAATTTTTCAGAAATTATTGCGTTTTTCGTGCTGTTCGCAAGTGTTTCATGTTTTTAAAAACCCTTTTCAAAATTTTCACGTTTTCTGCGTGTTGGCACCAGCTTGTGCAATTGTAATTGTTTCTTTTCCAGTTGTCACATTTTATTCCTTTTGAGTCGTGTTTATGTACAACATATTTTTGAGCACTCATGTATTGTTAACATTCCCTGTTGTATTAAATTGCTCTTGATTTCGTAACCAACAAATACAGAAATTAGTTCAATCTGACTACAATGACAAAAGTAGCAGTCCTCAAAATAATTATCGGTAGCCTGTTGTGGCGAATGTGTTTACAGCTTTATAAAGACAAAAATACTGCTACAGTTTGGCCCATTTATTCCGCTAATTTTCCTGCTTTATTGCGATTTACTGGCTGTTCCTCAATGTCGAAGTTGTGCGATTATTCGCTTTCTAAGCGAAACAAAATTGTTTTGGGTTCTTCTATGACGTTCTTTTATTCAAACGATGACTCGATTGTCAACTCGAAAAGACGTAAGTATTTTCGTACAAATATATCGATCATGTCATCAGCACTGCGAACACAAATGTCAAAATCAAGCACTTGTTCTTTTGCTATCGAGTCGGAGCTTTTAAGAACAAATTTTATATTTATTTGTTAAAAAACTGGAAAACCCACATATTTAATTTATTTAGTAAATATATTAAACAATTATCATCTGTATGTATGAAGTTTTCCTAAGCTTGTGCGCTGAATGACAGAAAATCCTGAGTTTGCCATAGGAAGACCAGTGTTCAGTGCGTCAAAGTACTCATTAAATGTCTATGCAAAAAAATAAATACTTTTAAATATTAAAATACCACAAAAACTATTTTCGCAATTTCAAAATGTTTGCTTTTTTATTTTGTATTGTTGTTTTGGGTTGTATCAAAATCAACCAAAACTTTAATTTACCGATCTGGCATCTCTGTGAAGTAAATGCCAAAAATTTCATGACGTAAACACATGCGAACGCAAACTGTCGATATAGAGGAATCCAAATTGATTCGAAATCGTGCGACTATATTTCGATCGCTTACGTTTTCTTGCGACATCGAGGAATAGACAGTTAATTTACATTTTCCTTTTTTTATTGTTAAATTTTTAAATTTACTAGTTAAAATTTGTGTTTGTCATTTGAACATTTTCCAATTATTCTTTCAATTATGCTGCTGAAAAATTATTTCGTTTTGTTTTGAAGACATGATGATGATGATGACTTGTTTGTCATATCAATGATATTTGCATGTCGTTATCTCCTTCAGTTTAAAGGTTCAAATGTCAAAATTTTATGTTTTTAATCAGTTTTGAAAAAATGTAATAATTTCATTAAAAGTTTTTTTTTTAGAGATAAGCTGCTAATTGTAATCTATTAATATTGTTACTGTTAATATAAATAGATTAAATATTTTTGTATAAAAGTTGTATATACTTTGTGTATATTACAAATGCCTAAATCGAACGATCCAAATTGACCTTCATTCGTATCAGTTGAGTAATTGAGCTGCACTGATACAAAAAAGATAATTTTGCGAAATCAGGTTAAGTTTTTTTTTCTTTAGTGATATTTACTTACATATTCATTAAAAATACCTGTGTATGCATAAGTGTTTTTTTTTGTAAATATACTTACATGTTTTATATATTCATTAAAAATACTTTCATTATTTTAATGTTTATAATTTGCTTGCTCATTTTTTTTTTTTTTTTTTTTTTTTTTTTTGCAAAACATTGACTTTCGATTTTTTATTCCAAAACATTTTTTAAAATCTTGTTTTGGAGGGAAGCTTAATGTTTTAAAATTATTATTTTGAATAAATAAAACAAGGAACACATTTGAGGAGTTCCATACCAAAACGTAATAATTTCACTTTTTTCTGAGTACTGTGTAGCTTGTCGAAATGTATGAAGCTGTTGCTATTAAACTTACCAAACGGCAATAATTTCGTTAGTATGTAATAACAAATGAAATTAAATAAACGAGCCTATTATACGCTTTCGGGGCATTTGTACGTTTTAGAGCTCCAGTTGTGCTGCTTGTAACTGACATTTCTAAATCATTTTTCCTGTAGTGCAAATTTTTTTTTTTTAATTTTCTATTTAGTAGAAAACTTTCAAAAAACACCAATAGATTGATTATTCGACAGTCCGAGTGAAGCGAGTTTATTTAATAAAAGCTTATAAGGCTGACGGTATCGAATGCTTTAGCGAAGTTTAAATGTTGACTTGAGCTCGGACAGAACCACAGCCATAACCAGATATCCCAAAAGTGACTTTCGTAAAGTGGCCATATCATTTGTTTGGGGGCCAGTCAGAAGTGAGCAGTACAGGAAATCATGGCAACATGGGTGTATGAGACCAACTAGTGTACACAAAAATAAACATAAACAATGAAAACTTGTTGTTGTAAAGTGTTTGGAAAAATATTGGCTTTGTTGTAATTTTTACATTTTATGAAAAGCTTTGAGAACTAGGTTTTAAACATATTCCATGTATTGCTAGTGATGTACTCAACGCAAATAAGACTAAATACAAATAATTATTATCTGTTTGGTTGCAAAGCTGTTTTGTTTGCATTAGATTTGCACTGAATTTTCCTAACCAAAAATCAAATGTAAACAAATGCGGAGTCTACCAACAGAGATAGCTATATAAATATTTTCATGTTTTCTGTCTTTCACTGGATGCTCGAGGACCGTAAGGCTGCCACTTTCATGAAATTTGATAGAAAATTGGTAATTTTTGGTAATGACCCAGCTTATCTAATATATGCAATGATATATTTTGCTTTCGGGTGGATTTTTTCTATTAGTCATAATTTTGCTTTATGCGTGCCACAAGTGAGGACAACATGTTCAAACTTTACGCCATGCCCAGCGACTTTTAAACATTAGCCAATGCATTACAACGTTTAATGTTTATCAATTGTTGCACAATAACGACTAACATGAAAAATCAATTGGAAACCAATTGAATATTGCTGAGAGAATATATTCCCATAAACAGAAATAACAGTGCAATAACTGAACGTTGATCAATAGATAAGTAGTTGGGTTTCAAACATTCTTTAAAGTTTTTTCGAGCCTCTTGAAAGTTGAGTATCATCAAGAAAACGTCGGCGGTATATAGACGTCTGAAAAAGGCAGAAAACATTAATAGCGACTATTTTTAGACCTGAAATAATAAGTTGAGTTTAAAAAAACAATATGCAATTTACTTATCATCTGAGTTCGACGCACTTTAACTTTATTTGTCTTGTCTTCTTAAAAAATTGTTGACCACTACAGTTTTATCACAAACAAATGTTTCTCAATTTTAAGAACTAATAAAATGGGACTTCTCAATGTATGTAGTACATATCCTGCTATTAGTTTTTTATATGAGAGGCTTTTAGTGTTTGACTTGTACTCGTATTAACACAACATCAACTACTTATCAATATTCATTGGACAAATTACTTTCATTTGTTTGTTTCTTTTTCCATTTTCTCAAGTCATTAGTCTTTTGTTCGTTGACATTTTTAAAGCAACTAAATGAAATATTTATGATAAGCTCTTTAGCGTGCGTTCAATGCACTTTAAGCTGCTCTTTTCCTTACATGTGCATAAATTAATTCATACATGCAAATAGACACATTTCGTGTATTCTAATGTGTAGTATTATGTGTAAGTGTCTAACAACAGTCGTTTTCTTAAACGGCAAACATTTGAAAATTATTTGAATTCAAATTGAAAATGAAAGTTTTCGCAACAAAAATTCAATAATGGTGAATTGAGAAACCCCATAAGTCTCAATTTGCTGTGAAATGCTATTCTCACATGTTTTCCAATGTTGCACTGCAATACAATCTGGAGAAATTGCATGTATGTATGTACTTACATACAGTTTGTCAAGAACGTCTTTACATATTGAAAATAAACACGCTTTAACGCCTAGCATGATCTATCTGATATGAAACTGATATGAAACCACTGAAATTATGCTCTGCGTACAAAACTTTTATTGTTCTGGTGATTTGAAAACGGTAAGCTAAACAACTGCCGATTTTAAACCACTTGCTTATGTTTTGTGATTAATTTGCTATGAACCTAATAAAAAAAATTTATACATACATAAAGTAGTAGGTAAAGGTCAAAATGATACTAGAAAAAGTTACTTCTAACTGGTCGTCCTTATTACAAATAGGGATGAAACCATACGAGTACATACGTTTATAAAATAAAAAAAATATTCATCAACTATTTATTTCGATTACAATCAAAAGAAAATGTCGGAATGACCATAGATAAATGGCTTTTCGTATTACGGAACTGGAATAAATAAATATATAAATTAAATAAATAAATAAATAAATAAATAAATAAATAAATAAATAAATAAATAAATTAAATAAATAAATAAATAAATAAATAAATAAATAAATAAATAAATAAATAAATAAATAAATAAATAAATAAATAAATAAATAAATAAATAAATAAATAAATAAATAAATAAATAAATAAATAAATAAATAAATAAATAAATAAATAAATAAATAAATAAATAAATAAATAAATAAATAAATAAATAAATAAATAAATAAATAAATAAATAAATAAATAAATAAATAAATAAATAAATAAATAAATAAATAAATAAATAAATAAATAAATAAATAAATAAATAAATAAGTAAATAAATAAATAAATAAATAAATAAATAAGTAAATAAATAAATAAATAAATAAATAAATAAATAAATAAATAAATAAATAAATAAATATATTAATAAATAAATAGGCAAATAAATAAATAAAAAAAATGGAAAAAACGATGCTTTCAGCATTTTTTTTTTTGTAAAGTATAATTAAAAATTGTGCACTTATTGTAGAAAAGGAAATGTTATTAGTTTTCTCCACGTTATCTAAGTATGCTATCTATTCACTATCCTACTAATGTGCATACATATCTATGTACATAAATGTAGATACTATATTTTGTAACTCATTGTTTTTAAATTTCAATTTTATTAGTTGCCCTTAAATATTCATTAGTGTGCTTACTTAAATGAAGAATCGATTAAATGCTCAATCGATTGTGCTTTTGCATATGTATCAGTGTTCCCAAGTCAATGTATTTCTTCCCCCCAGAAAAATTTTAATACCCCCTAAAATTCAATGTTTTTCTACAAAATCCCCCTAAAAAATTTTGGTGAACATTCGGCTTTAGTTTGCGAATCACCAATATTAATGCATAGACAATGCGGAAAATGCATAAAATTGTTAAACTTTCCCCAATTAAAAAGAAGTAAAAATTAACTGATTATATGTATTTTTCAGTGCATATGTTATGATTACAGGCGTGTGTATATTTATTATAAATTTTCGATTTATTTGTATTCACATATTTTGACATCTAAGTACAATTTATAGGCAGCTGGAAATTGTTATCTGCGTATCTAGAAAAAATTTAGTGTCTCCAAAAATATTAAGAGTTTCTAAGTCTTCTTCGTTCTTTTGACATTTTCATAAAAAGAGTTTCAATTTTATCAAACGTTCTTAGATATTTTAATTTTCCCAATTCTTAAGAAACGGAAAAAATTCAAAGAAATGATCTATAAGGAAAAAATTCATTCAACTCAACAAAAAAAAAGTGCTTAAAATTTTGCAGTTGCAAAATTCTGTACTTGAAGCTACCAGATGAACATAAAATATTTAATTTAATTACTTTACTTTAAAAATCATTAAAATCTTCAAATTTATCACTTGAAAAATCGTCTAACTCCTGCCATTTTACTGTTCATCCAAACACAGAAATCCCCTTAAAATACCCCAAAAATAAATTCTTTCCCCCTAAATTTTCCCCGAAAGAATTTAACACCCCAAATTCACCCCTAAAAGAAAAAACCCCTAAATCTAGGGGGTAACCCCCTAAACTGGCAACACTGATATGTATGAACGTTTCGTTGTTAATTTATCAAATGCACTCAAATATCAGATAAATGGATATGACACTGTAATTGAAATAATTTTATATGTTTTCATTTACAACAATGCATTATCAGAACGAGTCGCTGATTGTTTATAAATTATAAACAAGATTAAAAAGTCGCCGTCCTACATTGAAATCCGATAAGTATATTATTTGCTTGTAAACATGTACAGTAGAGCTGCATGCCTCAGAAAAAAAATCTGTTGCTTGTGCGATTACCCCGTTAGTTTAATAATAAAAATGTTCTTCCATTGTTATTTTTGAATTTATATAAAGTTGGAATTACATTTATAATAAAAAGAAACTTGAAATTGCCTTTATTATATAAAAACTTAATAAATTTTTTCTGAAGCAGGTTTCTGCCATAGGTGTGTGGGGGGGGGGTTATATAGATATATTATAGATGAGATTTTGCTCAAAGGTTGATATTTATAGTACTTAGCTGGGGTACAACTACCTATTTCGAAGCCTCCACGCTTCTTATTTTGGCCATAAACTTATTGCTTTCTGTCTACCTTTAATCATATCTAATGTACATATGTATTTGCTTTCGGATGTAATGGAATTGCGAATACAGCTGCTTTCTTATGAGATGGGAAAATTCCATCCGAAAATAAAAGAATTTGATTTTATGTATCAGATATGATTAAGTATAGCAGAAAGCAACAAAACTGCTTCGAAAAAAATTTTGTATAGATAAAATTTTTTTCATTTGTCGTTTGACGTCTCTCGTTTGGAAAAAGAAAAAATAAATTTCAATCAACATGCAAAAAAAGTTTTTACAGAAAAAATATTGTTCGAAACAAATGGGTAAATTCAGCTCAAATTTAGGGCCAAAATGGGCTCTGATAAGAAGGGTGACATAAAACGGTGAACAAATTCACTGCTGGTTCATTTTCTAATTTTCTTTCAAGGAAGTACACTACCAACCCAGTAATAGAAAATAAATAAACTAATGAAAAAAAAACGAGTGCATCTGAATTACTTAAGAAAGTGAACTCGTTTATAATAATTGTTATATATGTATGTATGTACTCGTATGTTCATATACATACATTTTTCTTTGACAAATCACCAGCATCAGAAACATTTTAATTTTTATTTTTTTGCCATAGTGTGTGAAGTGTTTTTCTCGTAAGCATTAGATGATTTCTATTGAGCTATTCTATTCTATAAAATATTTGCAATGTATCGGAAAACACTAGACCCTGACCTTAATTAAACAAAACAAATGAAATTAAAAAAAAAGAAATTTTAAATATGTCGTCATTTGTTATTGCTTATATTCTTGTGTTTTGCTTATAAAACAAATCATTTTATTTATTTATTTTCATCACTTTAGCAATAAAAAGCCAAAAAAATTAACAAAAGAAAAAAAATGTATACATAAATATTTACTGCCGGTTTTTCTAAAATGCCCACAAATTTTCTTTCGCGATTTTATATTCAAAACAATAATAACAAAATATGCCAAATTGTTTTTGCTCTTAACACAAATACATGAAACAAAAAGTACGTTTTATAAAACTCGGCACTTAAATTATATTTCAACATTATTCAGAGTTTTTCTGCAAAAGAATTTGTGTTTTTAAGCTAAAGTTATTCATTGACAGCATTTTGAAATTGAAAACTCAATATTTGTCTTTGTTCGCTAATCCCGAAACATAAAAAGCAGCCTTCATATCAGTCTGAACGCGCCTTTAAGAGTAGACCACACCCTGAATATTCAGCACTGGGCCATCACTCGTCAGCTTGTCATTTCCTGATTTTGAGAAAATTATGTCATAAAAGAAAATTTTTAAATATACGAGGTCTGATAAAAAATAACCATTATTTTCAACTTTTTCAAAAAGTATTTATTTATTCATCAATAACTATCTTGTCCCCTTCAAAAAATCCATGATTGTTTTTCCACAATTCTGTGCGTTTCTGGTAAATTGCTTCGCACAAACGGCGCATAACTTCAAGGTAGTCTTCCTTATTGACCGTACGACCTTGTGGCAAGAATTCATGATGAAACATGGCATCGCAGTCGAAGAAAACCTTCACTTTTGACCGAACTTGACGTGTTTTTTTTTTTGTTGTTTTTGCTCAAAATTTAGCAATTTGGGAACAATATTCGTGCGCCGCACCTTTCATGCCTAAAACATCCGTAAAAATTGCTTGGAATGAGCCGAACGATATGCCAACACCATCAGCAACCTCTCTAATAGTGATTCGACGATTATCCAAATCATTTTCTTCACTGCTTCAATATTTTCATCGGGCAACCAGGGCGAGCATCGTCATTGACATCTCGGCCTTCCTTAAACCGGTTATACCACAATTGAACTTGTGTTCTGCTCATAGTAAACTCGCCAAACGACACAGTCAACATTTCAAATGTCCTTGCGCATTTAATTTAATTTTTTACACAAACTTAATACAATTTCACTGAAATTTTAATTGCATTGAACTATTATATTGTAACACTTTTTTATTGGATTAATTAATTTAATACAGTTTCTTTGATCCATTTTTTCGAATAATAAAGAATTGAAGAGCACACCAAAACACGACTAACCTTTTTATTATCTGTCAAAAACAAACTGACAATCCAAAATGGCTGATATTGCCAACATATGTATGTATATAACAGACATGTGTACCAAAGTAACAGAAAAAATGCGAAAATCGAACTCATGAAATTTAAAAATAACGGTTATTTTTTTTATCAGACCTCGTATATCTCATATTTTTAATTAGCAATCAAAAGGCTTTCTACATTATCTTCCGGTATATTCGCCGTGCATTATAATGTGTACATATGTGTGCATGTAACAGGTGGGCCAAAAGAAATCACCCTATTGGAAGTTACTCTTATTTTTTGCAAATGGCAGTCAATGTCAAATGTGTGTTCACATTTGTGACAACTGTAGAATACAGTAGTGCACAAGTGCATTGAGCGATACACTCCCCAAGAATGCGGAATAATCGTGTTTCGACCCCCTCTGGGGCACCGAAAATTCACGAGTGATGCACGAGGAGCCATCGCACCCACTCAAAGTGACTGCATAGTGCGCTGTTCATGCTGAAGGAGTCATCGGACCACTAATTGTCAAGGATGCCGCTGGTCAAACGACAACGCGCTATAGGGCCATGTTAACCGAGTTATTTCTGCCGCAATTGAATGAATTAGGTCTGGAGGACATGTGACTCCACCTGGCCGGAGCAATGGCATACACTGTGCGAGCCACAACCGATATTCTGAAAGCCAAACAATATCGGATGACTTCTTTTGGCCCACCTGTTATATGATGATAAGTGTGTGTGTGTGTATGTGTGTAGGCATGTGTCCATATATTATTTTTTTTCCATATATTTTGACATTGTTTAAACTGAAAAAAGAAATTGTATGCATTTTCTTTGTCCATTTCTTCACAATTTTCTTTATTTGAGTGCGTTTTGTAATCTCTTTGTATATTTTTCTTTAATATTTATTTTTGTTTAAACATTTTCTTCTTTTATAATCGTTCGTTCTGAAAATCAGTTAAAAAGTAAATAGTGTTGAAATAACAGGTTTATCTTTAAAAAAAAATATACATATGTACATATATACTATTACATATATGCACATACATATTTTGTATAATCTTTATTAATAAAAATCTAATAATAATTATTATTAAATGTATTTTTCAAATGTGTAGTACATGTGCTTGTGTGAGTTATTACTATTTTTACATTTTTATTTTAATCACTTACATACAATATCATTTACTGTGAGATAAGAACATTTTTATTGAATATACAATTGCAGTGATAAGCTTTTAAACAAATAAGCGCTTTAACAAATTTAGTAAATATGTATAAACCGGGCTTAAACTTTCTTGCAATTTATAATATGATGAGACAGACATACAAGACGACGAATTAAATTGAAACGAAACTATAATAAATATTTAAATTTATTTACATAAAAAACTTTTTAGAAAATTTGCTGCTTACTGTTGCTATAAATACGTTACCCATTTCAAAGTGTTCATATTTATAAAACATTACATACAAACATACCCACATGCAGTGGAGAAAAAAGTAAAACTTGCACAGCAAACACTTTGCTTTTTTAACTAAACTATGAGTATCTATATCTACTTTATTCACTATCCTCTTTATAAAAACAAAATTTCTGTCACCATTGATCTCTACACACAGAGAAAACAAGTTAAAACTTGTGTATAAAACAAGTATTTATTATCCAGTTAGTAAATCCCTATAGCTCGCGAGGGATTTACTAACGAGGACGAGCGAAAAAAGAGATAAAGAAAATATAACAAAGAAATTTGTTAGTGTGCGGGAAGAATCGATGGTAGAGATGAAAATGTAACTCATCGGTTGATTGTTGATGGTAATTTCACTTCATTCCAATTCACCTTGATTTTGTGTTAATTTGAAGCAAACTTTTTGTTTTGCTATTAAAACAACTTTGGTTCCTGTTGATTTAATATGTCAATACATTAAAAAATCAAACTGAAGATTGTAATTATTTTTCGTTTTTTTTGTTCCTTTATCTTATTTAATTGCATTTTTTATTTTCCTTTTAATTTTCGTTTATTCTATTTCGTATTGCAAATTCTTTCGTTCGACTCACTAGAATAGACCATACATACACCAAGCATACCCTCTCAGCCATTGCAAGAATTAGAGCGATTGCAACAATAAGCAATTTAAGTAAAGTTAATTTTAAATTAGGACATTATCCAAATATGAACTTAATTTTTCATTTGCTTTAAGAGCCAATTGAAATGTATTAATTCAGGTCCAAAAATAGACCTTTCAAATGTTTTATGTCTTTTTCAGCTGTCTATATGTTGTCGACTTTTCGTTGGTGCTAGTCAACTCATCATATAGATGGCTGAAAAAGCCAGAAAACATTTGAAAGGTCTATTTTTTGGACCTTATATCTTGTTCATACATGCATTTCTAATTGAGATAATATTCAGTTTATTGACATAATATTTTTTGCGTTCATACACACAAATATTACGCTAACTCAATTAGTATTTAACAGCTGGAAAAAAGTTGTTGTGGTTTTTGTTTTGGTAGTGAGAAAGAAAAAGTGAAAAATATTTTCAAATAATTTATTTTGTTTTGTTTGCTTTTGTTGACATTTATCTCGTCATTCATCTTGCATTGTAGACTTTTGCTTATTAAACACATCTTTTACAGTGTTGTGTTTCATCTTTTTCTCAATATTCAAAGCAATTTTGAGTTTATTCAGCAATAACTTTATTGACTTTTTGTATGGAATATTGAGCTCAATAATGGACTTTATTGCGATTATCTCAATAAAGGCGCATGTATGAACATGGTATCAGGACATTATTTTTGTATAATTTTTTATTAACCCATTTTGATTACAGCTGTCAGAAAAGTGACAATAAGTAATTGGATGTACTTAGTTGGGGTGTTAATTATCTTAAATCAATACTTAAGATACCTTATATTGTATGTTAATATAAATGCGATATACATATAAAAATATTTTGTTTTACCCTTCCGGTAACGCTTAACTAGTTCCGTTGGTTTCAGCTACTTGTTGTTTTTTAGGTTTGGGTGCCAAGTTTTCAGCTACTTGTTGTTTTTTAGTATAAAGTTGCCTTTTATATTTCACTATCTATACACTTTTGAACCAATTTTCGAAGCACTTGTGCCACTCTGATTGAGGTATCTCCGAAACATGCGTTCTGAATGCAGCAACCGCTTCTTCAGATGTCGAAAAACCTCGACCTCGCAGTTTGTTTTTTTTACGTTCGGTGTTAAGTCGGGACCATACGGTGGATCGTATAGTCCTGACTCATCAAATCGATATTTTGGGTGTTCAAAAATTCAGTTGTTTGAGCCGATGTGTGAGAGCTCACACAGTCGTGGTAAAGAGTGATTCCTCTTCAGCGGTTGCTTTTCCTGAGTTCTTGAAAGACAATTAGCAAACAAATCGTTGTATACCACTCAGAATTGTCTGCTCTGTGTTGTTCTAGTGGTGCGATTGCGACATGCCCAGTTTTTTTTTTTTTCGAAAAAAACAGGCGACCATTTGCTTGGAAGTGCTTTGTACGCGAACAACTTTTGTCGACTGCTGTTAACTGTCACGATGTCATAGACGCGTGACAGTCAAATGCTTATGCAATATTGAATGTGTGCTGGTCCCATTAATATCTAAGATTGTCTCAATCTCACTATAGGTCACATGACGATCTTGGCATATCAGTTCGCTCGCCGCATCAATGGTTTGGGGACAACAACTGATTTTGGACGATCTCGCGAAATTCGTGTTGGGACTGTACTACGAACGCGATTGAATTCACCATCGATAATCGCTGGTCCTATGGAGCTTCAACGCCAATAACACTGTTCTGCAAAATAACACTTTTTGGTTGTGTTTTGAATAAAAATATGTAGACTATATGGGTATTACCGTTAGTTAAAAAATCAAAACGCTCGCACAATTTTTTTAAGCACAGAAAATTGAAAAAAAAACTATTGACATTTTATTATGTAAAAAAAATTTTAACTTATAATAATTTTAAATGATGGTAAAAACTTCTGAAAATATATGTTAAATTACAAAAATATGTTTGAAGGTAAAAAGTGTCACGTGCGTAATCAGAAAAATTTTTTTTTCTTAGCCAACCCATGCACACTTGTTTTTGAACAAACCATGATTATAAAGGTCCATTAATAACCTTTATAAAAACATTTTTTCCGAAATAAAAATCTTCTACAATTCGCCTACTTTTGCAATATTTCATGCTGCTTTAAAAGGCACTTACGTTTTTTGTCACGTGCGTAAGTCAACTTTGATCGCATGGAACTTGGGTACCCAGTGCTCAATTTTCCAATATATATGTATACTTTTTGGAAGGAACTCATCACATTAAATGTAACAATGGCAAAATTCCATTCAAAAATTCCATTCCATTTATATTTTTATAATATTCAAAACAATTAAACGTGTACAAATGTCACGTGCGTAACCATGGAAACACCCATATGTATTTTGGTGCTCTAAACCCAAATGTAAAATGCTACCCATTTTTTTTTTTTTTTTTTTTTTTTTTTAATATTAAAAACAAAAAAAAGAAACAATTTTTTTTCGCCATTGATACCAGTATTCGAAAGAAAAATTTATAGCGCATTTTTTGTGTGCTATTCACTAAAATTGAAGAAGGGTCTTCCAAATTGTGGGGAAATATATGGGCGTAACTCTATAATTTAGGGGGCAAAATTAGCCTTACGTGATAGAGAAAAACTGAAAGCAGATTTGGGTTTAGAGCATCAAGATACATATAAGCTATATATTTTCTTCAGCCCATTTTCACTGTTGTACATTGTAATGTTTTAATTGCATGACCAAATGTGTACATACAAATTATTACAATTAGAGATACCTGCTTTAAATTGTGAATAAAATCAATATTTGTTTATGGATTTTTATGATTTATAGCTTATTTTATTTTTTAGACATGCTGAATTTAGGAAAATATAGAGAATGTAACATACTGCCAATTTTTATTTTTTTTATTAAATATTAAAAATAAAAAAAAAGAAAGCGAATTTTGTATGAAAAATTTTTTTTTGCCATTGAGTTTAAATAAAATTTTATAGCGCATCTTTTGGTATGCTATTCACTAAAATTGGAGAAGAGTCTGCCGAATTATGGTGAAATATACGGGCGTAGGTCTTTAATTTTGGGGGCGAAATTCGCCACGCCCATAAAAAATTCATTCGTGATAGACAAAAATTGAAAGCAGATTTGGGTTTTGAGCACCAAAATACATATAAGCTACATATTTTTTTTTCTTGAACCCATTTTCACTGTTGTATAGTGTAATTGAATTAAATTCAGTTAAGCCACGTCGAAAGTTGTAAAAAAGATTCGCACGAAAATGTTAACGATTTAATTCCATTTTTGGGCCGTACGTCAAAACGTTCTGAGTACGCATAATCTCAAAAGTGGCCAACTTTACGATAGAGCAGTCAGTTGCTAGATTGCAACACTAGGGTTGCTAAATCCCGAAACATAAAAAACAATCCTTCTGCACAGTTTTGAGTCAAAAGTATTATCATTAATATGGTTAAATTAACGGAGCGCATGAGCCTCCTATTAACATAAACTAGCTTGATTTAAATTTTAAATTAGTTTATTATTTTTGTATAAATGATTTTCAATAAGGTTTTATTTTTTAAACTGTCAATTTAAGAAAAGATAATGGTACTACTATTTTCATGATCGCACGTGTTTGCATATGTAATGATTTATAAGGGTTATTTAAAATCAATCGGCTAAAAATCGTAGGTAGTCTTTTTTCATTTGTTTTTTTTTTTGATCAATGGCTTAGATACTTTCCATGTTCCACGCGACCTTTATCACTTAGTGTGTGTGTGTGTGCATATGTATGTATGTGGTTTCCAAATTGTGTTTGCAAATATTTCTTACTGTTTGCTTGCTTTTAAAAGTCTAAAATACGGGAATATTTCTATTAGACTTTTGTTTCATTAATAAAATTATAAAACACATATTGCGTTGTTCTTAAAAACAACACGCCTTAGCCAATCGTTTGCTGTATATGAAAATGGCGCCATTTTTATAGAATTCACTTAAAAATTTAACAAACCAACAACAAATAACTTAAAACACTTGAAATAATATAATAATAATGATAATAAAAAAATGCTGTTCGGCTTTGATTTTAGTGAAAAGGGGTGGGTTGTAGGGGAAACACTTGATAATACGATCCACTGCAATGGCATTTGTATTATTTATATTTTTAATTGCGAATTAGTAATACAATTTACATTAATATCTCGTGAAAACAAAAATAAGTAATAAAAAAAAAGTGACATGAAGGCCAAATGAAATATTTTTTAAATTCAAATTTTAATTTTATTTTTAGCCTCTCTAATTGTTGTTTACATTTTCAATTAGATTAGAAATATGTATGTAATTCTTCTACTGGAATTTATATCAGTTGAAACTGAAACGCATATTGTTATTACTGTTTAAATTTTTGTAACGTTATATGAGTTGATATATTTTTATGAATGTACATATGTGCATATGTATGTATGTAGTTTATTAACATGTTTTCGTTTTTCTAATTTTGGCAATTGAAGGTTGTCCGAAAGATAAATAAAAGATTACTTTTTTTAACCAGTCCTTTGAGTACTCGTTTCAGACTTGAGCTGAAAAAAATTTTGATTGATATTTCAGAAAAGATGTTAGAAAATGTAATTGAAAATTGCTCAAGGCAGGGGGACATCTAAATGTCTGTTCTGTAAACTGATTTTGAGTCTTAGGAATGAGCTTTTGTTTTTAATGTTCTGTAGATCGAATTCTAAAATCGAGTGAAAGTACCCGTTCGAAAGTAAGAGCAAGTGATCAATATTGCAATAAATCACTGCAGAAACGTAAAAAAATAAAAGCAATTTAAAATTTAATACTTTTTTCTATTATTTTAAATAAAAATACTTCCATTTTAAAAATTTTAAATTTTTTTAAAAAAAAATTAAATTTAACTATTTTGACCCCCTTTTTTATTATTGTCCTGAAGAAGCTATCCGAAGGAGAGCGAAATATTGACAAAAATAATCAAATAATCAAATTCTAAAAGACCTTAAGCCCAAACAAATATATAAAATATAAAAAAAAAAAAATTAAATATCATATAAAATAAATAGAAATAATAAATCACATCTCTAAGTATTTTATATGATTTTATTAAAAAAAGAAGCATAAAAGAAGTATATAAATATGTGTTTCCATTCCATTACACATACATGTGTTATGTGGCAACTCTACACACGTGTTGGGCTGCTTGATACAAATAATAAGAAAAACTTTTCTCTACAATAAGAACAACTTCAACAAAAATAACATGCATTTTGTTTTTGCCCAACTTCTGAAAACTGTCCAAAAGATGCCACTTCTACATTTATAGAAGAGAGATGAACAGAGCTTACGCTGATTTGTATGCTCTTGACAGTTTTAAGTAGTGAGATGATTAACGGTTCATCTGTTTAGGCTACCTTAGCTTTGAGCTGTGTATATTTTATAATGTCTTCTATTAACAGCTGACTTTGACGTTCAATACCTCATTCGAACTTTATTTCGAATTTTTACCAAATCGCGGAATTTGTAGAATGCCAGAGAGCCATTTGCTTGATTTTCAAAGATTCTCGCATTTGAAAAACATTCGCTTTACGCTTTCACTGCACCATTTTACATTGAAGCAGAGAAAATGCTAAAAGAAATTGAGAATGTCCATTTGAAATTGAGAATATTATTTGTGCGCTTTCATTTGACTTTCGTAATACATATAGGAGTTCATATAACAGGAACTGGAATGTATTCCGTCATTTATTTTGTTTTTGGTTTGCATTACTTTTACTCGATAGTTCATTCGAATACGAATGCCGTATTTTGGACCGAGTCACTTTATTTTCAAATCTTAAAAAGTAAATTTCTCCCAAGTTGCGATTACTACCACATGGGCTAAAGACAGAATCGAATTGAAAAGCCTTCTTCAATAGGAAAAGAAAATAAAAGTTTAAGAAACAATTCCTGCCGCTGGATTTGCTGTCAGTTCATGGAAAAAGTTTTTTCGTTCGACTAAGTACATTTAAAACAAAACAAAACAAAACAAGAAATATTTAGTTTGTGCTCTGAGTGTTTTTTTGTGCGAACCAGCAAATAAGTTTGATATCACCGAACTGGCAGTTAGCTTAGCGCTTTGCAAACCGGAAGCAATGATTTTCTTAAACTGGTTTTCACAAATTTTCTTTCTTGAATTTAAACATTAAGAAAATATGAAAATTTGGTTTTGTTTTCAACACTAACACCTGAAACAAAATTCAGGTACTTTATTAAGGTTCTTACTATGAATAACATTCGATCTTCGATAAGCGTCGAAAAACTTTGTCGAACGAATTTGAATTTGGTATTTTGACAGTCAGTCGAAGAACAAACACTATTGTGAATTCCGCTGGTATTCAGAATAGTGACATTTTATCAACTGAACCTTTAATGATATTACGTACATATTTGTTTGCAAATTTATTTAAATTAATAAACTGATGCTGTACGTTGAGTGGAATGGGCTAGGAATAAAATAAAGGGTCCGCCAAATAACTTTTTTTTTTTAAACGGCTCAGAACATCGAGTGTAGCTTCGGTTGTGTGGCACGTAGCGCCGTCCTGTTGAAACCAAATTTTGCCAGTATCCTCCTCTTCAATTTTTGTGAATAAAAATTCGTTCAACATGACCCGATAACGATCGCCATTGACTGTAACGGCCACTCCTTGCTCATTTTCGAAGAAAAATGACCCAATTATGCCTCTGGACCAAAATCCGCACCAAACAGTGACTCGTTTTGGATGCGTCGGCTTTTCAATGTATGCGTGCGGGTTTTCTGTGCCCAAAATGCGACAAATTTCCGTGTTTCGATAAAAAATTCGTTGAGAAACGAAATTTTCGACAGTGCTGCCAACTCATACAAATTTTGCAATTGTTGATCGATCTTCGATACTCAGCGACAATCATAATGGGGGCCTAAGACAAGCTCTACCATACAAATAAAGAACTTCTTAAATCGTATTGATGTATGTATGCAAGTAAAACGATTAAACTTGACGCTACTTTTTTAAATCATTTATCTAAATATTAAATATTTCAATTAAGATCTTTCACAAAAATAAATCAAATTGTATATCATATGGTTTTCTACATTTATTTTGACTACATCTGTAACATATTAAATACAACTTCAGAATTATTTAAGCAAACAATTTTGCATTTCAATGTGTTGTTCTCTTTGGGCGAACGTTTCAATAAAATATGAATAAAAAATTAGCACAGATCTCAAAATTAAAACTAAACGTGAACACTACGCATTTCTGGAGCAATTAAAAAAAAAAACAATAGCAAATGATTTGAATGTAGTCCTAAAATCTCATTTTATAAACTCAGCCGCTTGCCCACAAACACTGAAAGCAACAATAAAACTTTAAAATTTATTATTGTTTTTGTGTGTTGTAAAGGTGGAATCACACGATTGCCGCAATGCACAAATTTTACACAATTTTGTTTTTATTTTCTTTTTTACATTTTGAAATGCAGTTTTGACATTGGCCCATTTGGCGTTACAATCTTCCAACGTATGCCCCGGACAAATTTTTTGGATTCCTCACCATGCGCTTTCCCGTTTATAACGGTCCTTGTAGTCTGGGGAAGAGTATTCCCAAACACATGGGTGCATGAAATTCACTGTAGGTACAGCTTCTTTCTTTTTTTATTCAAAGGTGTCTGCTGTGGCTGAGCCAGGAGGCAGTATTCAATTTCAATGCATCCTCTTCGAAATCCATCTTGCAACTGCAAGAATTTTACAATTGTTATAATAGTAGCAACGATTGAATTTTACTTACTGAAAAACAAAAATTATGTTTGGAAGACGTGCTTAAACAATTTTGAAACTAAATAAATGTATACATATGTATACTATTGGCGCGTATTGTCTTCTTTGGTTGCCGCATGAGAACACAATAAATATTGTTGCATTTTTAGAATTTTTATATGGTGAATAGTTGTATATAAAGTGTTCACACGGTTGTCCCATCAGGGTTGTATTTGATTGGGACAAATAGGAACAACATTCGTTTTAGTTGCCGCATACAAAATACAACAAAGATTGGTGCATTGCTGCAATCGTGTGATCCCACCTTAAGCCAGCGAGGGATGTCGAGTGACATCGTGATACTGGGTGCATATTTTTCTTAAATAAAAACTAGGTGTATGGCTTCACAGAAAATAACATAAAATAAAATACTTTCGTAATAAAGTATGAAAATGCCCCAGAAACACTTAAAAACAAAGAATTTTCATTCCACATATTTTTTGCTTAACAAATTCCAAATTTATTATTATATGCCAGCCAAGTCGGGATTCAACACACACTTGCATACTGAAAATACCTCAATGTGAAATTGACATGAAAAAGCTTTATTAAAAATCATGTTACATTTGTACAAAATAAATGAATTCATTTAAAATTTACTCTCTAAGTCGCTTGTTCTTCCACTCCTTCTAAATGCTGCGATGACTAAAAGGCTATGGTGGCTGCTCAACAGTACTGAGTTTGCGGTTCGAATCCCGCCAGAGAGGTAAACGGAATGTTTTGCAATAGAAATGTAAAAATAAACAACATATAAAAAGGAAATACCATAATAATACAATAAAATAAAACAGGAAAACGAAACGAAAAAATATTAATTTTCAATATTAGTATTTTCTTGAGCTCAAAGTGTTTTGTTATCTAATTTTTATATTTATTTTGCCGATATTTCCCTCTCCTTCGGACAGCTTCTTCCGGGCGATAATATTGAAAATTTTTTATGGGATTTTTTCAAAATTAAAAATAACCCTTTTCGAAAAAGTTTTCCGAAGGAGAGCAAAATATTTGCCAAAATATACGAAGAAATATAAAAAATATATAACAAAGCATCTTTAGTTCAAAAAAATACTAATATTAAATTAAAAAGGGGTCACATAAAACCAAATATTAAAGGCCATATTCATAATAATTATTGTAAGTTTATTAAGCTCTTATTTGACGTATTTCTACGGAATATTTGTCAAATAAACGTGTAATAAACCTTCAATAGTTTTTATGAATATGGGTGTAAATATTAATCATTAATTTTAACTTTATAGTCGAACTATATGATATATAATTGTTAATAATTTTATCGGGCTTGAGTTCAAATTTTTACTTTCTCAAAATCGAGAAGGATTTCTTTTTGTGATAAAATTTGAAGTAATCCAACATTTTTAAAGACAAGAAAAATAAAGTTGAAGACTTACTGGCTGACGTACATACCATGGCTGTTTCACCTAAATTTGTTTTAATTAAATATTAATTTTGATGCTGGTTCTTGAATGCAAACTCCGGTTGAATTAAAATGATAGTCGTATGAAGAAAAAATTCAACTTCTGATATTAATATTGTTCTATAAACAATAGAAGGCTGAAGGACTTCTCCTTTTTAGTTATTTATTTACGTCGCTATTTCGTTCTCCTTCTAATAGAGTCTTCAGGGCAAACTATAGAACAATATTAAAATAAAAAGAGGGTCGCATAAACTAAAAAATAATTCCATACATCTTTAATATTTTAATTGTTAGGTCACTTGTTTTTTTTTTTTAATATTTTTTGAAAAAACATCAAAACATTCATGAAGAAGATATCCATTGTGATATCGAAATATTGAATTTAAAAAATATTTAAAAAAAAAACAAGTGACCTAGGGCTCGAACAATTAAAATATTAAACAACAAAGGTCGAAAAATTAGCATCAAAATCCATATATTTTTTTTAAATGTCTTCCAAATAAAATAACACAGTATGCAAAAAGTTTTACTTCCGCACACTTGAACTTAGATTTACTGCCTGCTCCTTTAAATGCGAACGCAGTTTTTCTTTCGCGCATTTATATTAAAAGCAACAACAATTTTTTTTATTGATTTTGTTGTTTCCAACACAAATGTGTGAAAGAAAACTTCGATGGGATTTAGAGGAACAGGTTTATTCTTTGCTGAAATGTGCAGTTTCTGCACATTTGTGATTTGTGAGATATTTTGCCAGTTCATGTGAGAAACTTCTCACAAAATTTTGGTACATAAACTCTGATAAACTCTGTTTTTGTTTACTTGCACTAAATGTTAATCCAAAGATGAAGAAAAGAAAAACAAATTGTATAAACAGAAATTCTAGCTAATCTTTATACAATCGAAATGTGAACATTAGGTGGGTTCGATTTGTGTGGACGAAAATTTATCAATATTTGTTATTATTGTGAATGGCACCTCGAAATGTAGACTATTATCAAGGTCTCTTGGATCCAACCATCCAGCGTCCAGGTATGTGGCTTTGTGTCTTTACGCAGCGAGACATGTGAAAAGAATGTGTTGCGCCGTTGCCTTCTCCTCATTATAGAGCCTGTAGAAATTACTGCTAACCAATTTAATTTTTTTGAGATGGTTATTTAGCTTACAGTACAGTACGCCTTCGTTAGCCCTATCCTTTAGTCTAATATCCTTTCTGCCGAGGTTCACAATACGGTCGGACTTCCCTCTACCAAGATCCAGCAGCCATTTTGCCTGCCGCATGTCCTTTAGGCCTCTCCAGTAGTCAGCAAGGCTTTCCTCCTCCCATTGCTGTTATCGATATTGGGCATGAGAAAAAAAAGTTCCACGCGCAAATCAAGAAATTCGTTTTCGAGGCGTCCGATTTAAATTTTTTTTTTTTTTATAATTTCTTGTTGTATTTTTGTATTCGAGCCCTTATAGCACAAGGGATCTTCTCGGACCCAAGTGGCTCCGTCTCGCGTTTAGTAACCCGTACAACATAATGCCAGCCCCATAAGGAGGCGTGGTACGGGATCGGTGTGTTCGAGATAAAAGTATTTTTCAACCACATCGAAGCCGAATCACACCTGCTTATGGCCAATTTCTGAGTTGATAATCAAATGCCATTTAGCTTTAATATTCATTTAGCACAAAAATTATTTTTCAGCACTTATTTGATTGCAACTTTAACTCTGGCATTTAAAGCTCATTTCAGTTTTATAGATTAATCGTATGGTTGGTTCTTGTTGGTGATGTAAAAGTAAACAAAGCACACACACAGATGAGATTTTGGCTCAAGCAACATCTGTAAAATAAGTTGTTAATATTGTGCAAAGCAATATTACGACTAGGAATACTAATAATATAATAAATGAAAGGCTTTATTTAGAAAAGTTTTTTTCATCGCCCGTGATAAATTGATTATTTCCATTAAAAATAATTTTTTTCCTCCAATAAAAAACAGCTGTTGTATGGAAAGATTTCCATCAAATTTGGAAATGAAAAGATGCTGCCAGCATACTTTTCATGTAATTAAATGCGAACACTTATTTAGGACTGAAAAACTGACACTGCACCAGTGTTGCCAGTAGATTTTTCCCTACACGTTAAAAAATTTCCCCTACAAAAATCCCTACGCATTTTTGTCATTAATGTAGAAAAAAATTAGAAGAAAACCATTAGTTATTAAAAAAATATACATGTTTATTAAAGCTTTGGTAACGAAATAAGTAAAAAAACTAAAAAAAAATAATACGTAGATATGTACATATGTACTTTTAATTAAATTTAATTAAAACAACAAAGTTTTTTTAAAAATTAATATGAATAGTTCTTTTCAAATCAAATTTTAAAGGAAAAATTCAATTCAGGTACAAAAACAGGTTATTTTAAAATTAATATACACATGTAATTCCATTCAACTAATTTAAACATGAGAACTTTCATTTAATTAAAAAAATTAATATTTATAGTTCTTTGCAACTAAATCTTTAAATGGTAAATTTAATACAGGTACACAAACAACAGCATATTTTGAAGTTCTTTCGAATTAAATTTTCTAAAATGACAATCAGTATATTCGAAATGTATGCAGTCTTTTCCACTGTCTTGCAGAAATTATCTTAGTATACAAATTGAACTTAAACTTGTGTGGCTCAATTTGTTTCGCTTTTTGGTACGAATATCTGTTTTTATTATGTTTGCAAATATTTTATAAATAATGCGACATGACAAAAAAATCCCTACATTTTGGAGAATATAAAAAACTTTTTAGAAGTAGGGATTTTCGCCTACTTCTGGCAACACTGCACTGCACTTAAATACATTTTAAATTTAAATAAAAATTAACTAATTTCAAATTTATATATCAAGTCAAAATTTGGCCATTAGAGAGCTTCCGTACAAAAATAAAATAGAAAAATTTAAATCGGACGCCTCGAAATTGATTTTTTTATATAATTTTTTCCTCATGGCAAAAGTTATCGCAAAATCCTTGTCTCAATATCGATTGTTAAATCGGCACCCCCTAATGTATGTATGTATATGCATACACACACTCAACAAACCTACACACAAAGTACATGCATACATATGTATGTATGTTTGTGGGAATGCAATTTAATTCTGAACTACTACATCTACATCTACATGCACATGTTCATTTATTTATACATACATACATCGAAACCTTTACAAATTCAAACACTCTGAGAACGCTTAAATTTTGTTTTGTTTAATTAGTTGTTTTTCAATGTCTTTTAAACATTTTCCTTTAAAATATGTACATTTGTATTCATGCCTACGTGACAGTGTTTACGTAATCTTGTTTTCATTAAGAACATTTAACGTAGAGAGCACTCAGTGCTGTTACGTTTAGAATAACAAAAGCGTGTAATGTGAGCACTTCAATCACGTTTTCTAAACATACAATATTAAATATAGCAAGTGATTTTTAGTTACCTTGTTGACTACTATTTTATTAATTAATTATGTACATATGTAATAATTTTTTTTTTAAATTGGAAATGGCAAATAGGTGTACAACTTATTGATTTCGAGACATTAAAATCCTAATTTTTCGAGAAAACAAAATAATTAAATAAAAAATTGGAGCTTCAGACGGGGCCAAATGTTTCTTTATGGAGGTCGTAAATAGGGACTATG
This sequence comes from Sturmia bella, assembly GCA_963662145.1. Classification (NCBI taxonomy): domain Eukaryota; kingdom Metazoa; phylum Arthropoda; class Insecta; order Diptera; family Tachinidae; genus Sturmia; species Sturmia bella. Next base: position 31,427,545 of record OY759168.1, on the reverse strand, counting down.
ACCTCCATAAAACAATGCACGAAAGGCTTCATAATTTCGAGAAGGGTAAATTGTTAGACCGACCGGCCCCTGCTAGAGTTTTCCCAATAACATATTTTTTGATTGCATCAATCCCTGTCGTCCATCTTTACGATTGCGCCCATATAAAAAAATGCCTTTGTAAATATTTTGTCTTCCTAATTACAAATGTCACAGAGGATGACATTGAAAACCCCACATGTGGGATAATAAAGTGTTTGGTATAGAAACTTCCCGCAATTATAAAACCGAACTGCAGAAAAAAAGCAGTTACCATAAAGCTGAAGTTGCGTGACTCGCTTTCTACGCGTCTACGCTTTTCATGCTTTTCATACGTTCTACGCGTTGTACGCTTTTCAAACTTTAAGTTACATGCAAAGCTTTCTACGCGCCAAGCTTTATAAATATTTTTAATATACAAAATACATTTTTGCTGAATTAGGAAGTGAAACTGAAACTTTAGTGGAACTACAGTGAAACTTCGATATAACGAATCTAGAGGGGATCGAAAAATACATCGTTATAGCTATTGATTCTTTATAAATATGCATTGTGAAACCTTGGTATAACAAAATTTAAAGAAATACGAAAGAAATTCGTTATAACTACAGTTTTTTTTTTCGTCCAAATTCTATTTTACACCAAAATACTATGCAATAAAAATTCACTGTTTAGGAGGTAAATAAAAAAATATATTTTTAGGGTATTATTCATAATAAATATTTTCGGTTTATTAAACACTTATTTGACAAATTTTCCATACAAATATGTCAAATAAGAGCCTTATAAGCCTGAAATAATTTTTGTGAATTAGGGCGCTAATATTTTTTTATTTTATTACATTTTAGTAAAATATTATGTAATGTTTGTTTGTTTGATTTCGACATTGTGTAAACCATTTAGATAAACATTGCTCAACGTCTTCATAATCTGAGAGGCGCAATCTTTTGCATTTTTAAGGGTTAGTGTTGCGAATAATCTCCCGATTTTTTAAAATTGTAGAAAGAGTACTCGGCGGTATATTAAATTGTTTAGCAATTTCTTGCTTTGATTTGTCACCACGATCAACAGCATAAATTATAGAAATTTGTTTTCGTATAGAAATTGATTTACGCTTTAATACACTCATTTTGGCAAAGAACCAAAACAGAACAGAACTGACGATGTAATTTGTGGCGATTTACACATTTACCTTTCGTTGTTTTTAACAGGGACTTCCCCGTTTTGCGAACAGGTCTCTTGTAATTACATATATATTTATTTGTATTATATTTGTATAATTGCAAGTATGTCACACAAGGTGGCATCACTGATATGCACGCAAATGTTTAAAAATGTTTTTCTTCGGCTTGGAATAAAAACAATTGTTATACGCCGCAAAATCTAATTTTATTTTTGAGCAATCTTATCTTTAAAATCATTTTTGAAAAGAAAAACATTGTTAAAACAGAATTGTTAATTAAAGTGTTTATTTACACAGAACTATTTATAATATCGATTTTGCGACTTTTCATTATTCAAATTTTGTTTACTGCATACCATAAATTTATATGCTCCGTTATTAAATTTTAAATAAAGCGAAAAAAATTGCTTTGATATCAACGAAAATGAAAATAGTTGAAGGTCATTCATTGTATTTATTTGAGAGCGCGGCAAAACGTGCTCTACTTGAATTTCTTAGGTAAACAAAATAAATTATTAAAAATTCTTTAATTATTTTATTGCATAAAAAATGTTTTATTTTGCTCTTCTTTTACCAAAAAAAAAAAAAAAAAAAAAAAAACAAGTTAATTTTATAAAAACTCTTCAGTTGGATAACCATCTATTAAGAATCAAGGACGAAACCCAGTATTCGGTGATACGCTAGTGATAGTAATTTCAAATACAGTGGAACTACGTGATAACAAACTTCGATATAGCTAAAAACTTAATATAATGCATGTTCTCTTGAGTTCATTGAGGAAAGCTTTATATTACATTATAGAGAAATTCTGTGCAAAAAAAAATAAATAAAAAAGAAACGAAATATAAAAAAAAAAAAAATTAAACATTAAAAAGAAACGAAATATAAAAAAGCAAATTATTAAAAAAGCCAACATGTAAATCAAAACGTTTAAGTTGCGTTTAAGAACACTGGAGTCTAAAAGCCTAATGGCCAATTTTTGAGTTGATAATCAAATGAATTTTAGCTTTAATTTCCATTTAAGCGCAAAATTTATTTTTTCAACTCTTATTTGACTACAACTTAAATGAACAAATTAAAGCTCATTTATATTCTATAGATTAATCATATGGTTTTTAGTGTTTCTTGTTGCTGATGTGCTTAAAAAGTTAACAAAACACACACACACACACATGAGATTTTGCCTCAAGCAACGTCTCTAAAATAAGTTGTTAATACTGTGCAAAGCAATAGTATGACAAGAGATACTAATAATATAATCAATAAACGGCTTTATTTAAAAAAGTTTTTCATCGCCCGTGATAAATTGATTATTTCCATTAAAAATAATTTTTTTCCTCCAATAAAAAAACAGCTGTTGTATGGAAAGATTTCCATCAAATTTGGAAATGAAAAGGTGCTAACACCATACTTTTCATGTAATTAAATGCGAACACTTCTTTAGGACTGAAAAACTGTCACTGCACTTAAATGCATGTTAAATTTAAATAAAAAAAAAAATTAACTAATTTCAAATTTAAATATCAAATCAAAAATTGGCCATAACTATAATATGTGTAATCTTCTGTCCAAATTGAAAGAAATTCTTAAACAAATAAAAAAAAAATCTCCTTTTGAATGAGCCAATATACACGAGATTAATTATGCTGACATAAAATGGCAGCTCGTCGGCGTTTTCGGTGAGGGGATTCGTTTTTGTTTGCATAATTTTTCAACCAGCTTCAACCCCGCATTAGCAGAACAAAACTAATACATATACAACCATAAATAAAAGGTTCGGAATTTTTTATTTTTACAGCTCGAATTTAGTCTGTGTGTCGTGGTGTACACATGAGGTTAATTGAATATGGATGTTGGTCTTGGTAGCATATTTTGAAGCTAAAATAAATGTCAAATAAATACAAATAGCACTAACAAACCTAAAGCTGTGAGTATGTATACTATTTTATGCCAGATTAATTAATCCCGTGTGTTTTTGGAAAGAACAAAAATTATGCGGACTAAAAAATAATCTCGTGTATATTGGCTCAATGAACATGAGGTACGTTTATGATCTCAAAGACATTGCTGTACATTTTCGTACTTTTTGTTAGAAGTTAACAAATTGAAAAGTACCAAAAACACTAACAATGCATTTCCCAAATTGTAAATATTGCATTTTGTATGCATGAAAATGTATGTTCATTCCTTTATGTTCTTGTTGAAGTAAAACGGATGTATTTTGTCACAAAAGCATTTGTTTTGTACGCATAAATACATCTGATTCCTTAAGCAAAGCGCGGTCAAACTCATACTTTCTTTAATCAAATGAAACTTAACGAAACTCAACGAAATTTTAATTCAGTACATTATGGCTGTGCACATTAAAACATGTGTATTCGCACTCATACTTAATTTCAATTAAGCATATTATAGTTGAGCCTTCAAGCCCCAAACTATAATATGCGTACGCTTTTGTCAAAATTGAACGAACAACCTGTCAAACTCTTAAGCAAAAAAAAAAAAAAACTGATTTTGGAATGGCCATAATGTAGGTGTATGAACCCAAAGATATTGTTGCACATTTTCCTAGTATTTGTATTTTTTGTGAGAAGTTTATATTGGAAAGAACAAAAAACACCAACAGTGCGTATCGCAAATTATAAATATTACATTTTGTATACATGTTCATGCGTATGTTGAAACTTTTGTCGAAGCTGTCGCAAGAAGTCAGCAATAACAAACAAAAAAGTTCATCTGAATCAACAAACGTACCAGCAATTTTGATGTTTTTCAATTATTATTTCATATAAAAATACCTGCAAAGCACTTTAAAATCTAAATGCGTGTAGAAAAACATTTAATTTTCCCAAAATGTAGGTGTCAATTTTTATTACAGCATTAAAAATGTACCAGATGTTATTTTTTTGAGGTTGAAATGTGTTTTTTTGATGTTCACGTACTTCTGTGCTTTTTTGTGTATTATTGAGAGCATTACATGATTGCCGAACACATATTACCGAACTTTGCCCAGAAAGTACGGGATCAAACTTAATATGTATATTAATTAGCACACTTTCACAATTAAGAATTATAATTATATTATTATAAATTCAGCACATTATAGTTGGGGCTTAAAGGTATTTGCAAATGCAGTACTAATGCCTCCTCCATACAGGCAGAATAAAATTTAAAGCAAAATGATAAAGTCATGCTATTTACCTCTTGAAAAGTAAGTTTTTATTTGTGCTCTCATCTAAAAAAGAATTTAAATAAATAAAACTATAGTTATGATGAAATTTCTTCAAAATTTGTTACCCAATGCTTTACTGATTATATTTACAACGAAATAATAATAGCTATAATGAAATATTTTCGCAACCCTTGAAATTCGTTTTATGGAAGTTTCACTGTCATTGAAAATATATAACAACGCACAGTATGTCTAATTGTAAAATTTGTTTTTATAATGTGGCAGATAAATAAAATTTAACTTTCAAATTATTTTGTATATCAGATTTAAGGCCGTAATTCACGACTACACGATCGTACGATCTGTTAAAAATTACATGTGTGCTCAGAAGTTGTAATAGTGTGTGTGATTTTTTTTTTATAGGTCGGTCTGTCTGATTTTGCTAATATTTTGCAAAATTTCAAAAAGCATCTTTTTCTATGCAGTCGGAATTACCTTTTCCAAGTTGTTGCCAAAGGAATAAGAGTGCCGCTATTTTGTTGCAAATTTTTAAAGTAAAACAGAATTCCATCAGCTTTATCTAGGAATTTAAATCGTACGTTTGTGTAGAATAGTAAATCATGACCTTTATTAATTATACTTAAATGAATAGGGTTTAAACAAAGAAAAATATAAAAAAAAAACATTAAAATTCAAAATGATATTAACATTAGACGACAGAATTGTGGTGGTTGTTTGTGAACTTTTGATAAGAGGTGACGTGTTTTTGGTGATGTGTAATCGTAATAGGTGAACGTGTGCTTTTTATTAGCTTATTTACGAAAAATATTCTATATTTATTAAACGTTTATTTGACAAATTATGTATAGATATTTGCCAAATGAGAGCGTAGTGAACATGATAGAGGATTAAAAATAACTCCGTCAAAATATACATTCGTAATAGGTCTGTCTTATCGTGGGTATTGTGTAGTCTTTTAGTTCTGTATGGTCAACGTTTTGCAGTGCTGAAGAGGTTTCGTTAAATGTTGCTAACTGGATCGTGGCGAAGGTACATATGTATATACACTGGACACTAAACAAATGTTCTGTTTTTATGTTATAACTTTCTTGCTTAATCAAACATCCACAAACACTCCCCATTTTCGGGTTTTCACCCATCAATCCCTCTTTTCTGTTTTCCCAGTTCTAGTACAATGCTATGCACAAATAGGGGTCAACCCCTGAGTACGAGAATGAAAAAAAAATTAACAAATCATTGACTATTACTACGTTTATACGTACTGCTTATTCGCGAATAAAATTATTGTGAATAGAAAAATTTGGCGTATAAACAGCAAATAAAATTTTTATTTGTGAATAGCTAAGTCACGAAAACAAGTACTGATTAAAAAGCTATTCGCAAATAAAACACAAAAAGTTGCCACTTTTTTTTTTATCGGTTTTAAAGTTTTCTTCAATGTGGCACACGTACAATCATATGACAGAATGGAAATAATTTACTAAAAATTGCACGAAAGCAACAAAATTTGTAAAATTTGAATAAAAGTGCTGAAAATGTTAAAAATAAAATATGAAAGCGGTCGTTGCAGCTGGAGCAAGGCTCTCTAAGCAATGTCCAGTAGTGGTCATTTCTAGGGCGAGCTTTGAATCGTCTTTTCCTACGTTTCTTGAAAACTGCTTCTGCAACAGATATCAAGTAGTCACTTTCAAATGTTCCAGGAATTAACTGGTGTCTGCGCCTTCTTCTTTCACTAGCGATTACAAAAGTTACATGCCTTTTGTTGAACCGTTCGTGGCTTTTCTGCAGTAATTGAATTATAAGAAACATCATAATTTTTTGTTTTTCCTTATTATTTTAGTAATCACGTCTTTTTCTGAACATATGTTGTGCTTAACAGTTACATTTTTACCATCTGGCTTCACTAAAAAATAAAAATTTTCCGCATTCGCATTGGCGCATAAACAGTGAGTTTTTTTTATTGGCGAATTGTTTTTATTTGTGAATAGGTTACGTATGTACATATGTATAAACGTAGTATATTTTGTATGAATATGGGCCTGCAGAAGAGACTTTAGGGGTTTCAATCGATTTCCAAAAAGCAAGAGATTATTATTTGATGTGTATTCGTTTTTTAATGTTTGCTTTTTTATTTGCTTGAAAGTTATTGTTTGCCTGCAGTTGAGCATATTTCTTATAAAGAGGAAAATAATTTTTTTAAGAATTATTTTGCCAATTATGAACGCATTCTTTTATTTGCATGGACTTGTCAACAGGTTGAATAAATAACAAACTCTTGGTAATGGATCAGACATTTAGTTTAAGCCCTGAGTCGATTTTCAGAATTGTGTTGGAAAGGTAATGGCAACGGATTGGTTCTATTAAAACTTTATCGGACATTGTCTATACCTCCTCCTTTTCATTTTGTGATTTTGTACTGTATACTATCACGACAAACATTTTGCATTTTTGGAGAAAATCAGAAAAAAATGTACAAATAAATATTTGAGAAAAAAATATTATGGCGATCGTAGAACTAAAATTAATAATAAAGATTTATCGAATTTGTGTCCATCCACGTCACTGTAGAATGTGTTTGTATCAGCTAAACACAACATAAAAATAAAATTAATAGAGAAGAGTTTTTAAAAAAGCGACTCTGCTCTAGTTTAATAGTATTGAAGAGGTGGTGGAAATTGAGTATTAGGAGCACTAGTTTTTTAACTGCGTTTGTGCGTATCTAATACAGACATACATACATACATATGTATGTGGTATAGTTTAAATATGCATATACTATACCCACACATTTGCTCATCTGTATGCTCAATAGTGATGGTGAAGATGTCTGCTACTCCCTTAATTTTCATGTTGCATTAACTTTAAAATTTGGCCTACGTGAGATTTGGCATGTTTGTTTTACTTTATTTTCGTAAGACACGAAAACATTTTACATTGTTTGCAATGCAGTGAACGTAATGTTTTTCTTCTTGTTTCTTTCTTGTGTGAGCAGTTTGAACAGCAACTGCGTAATTTATTGTCTATAACATGAACGAAACTGGTTTTTTGCATTGTGAGTTTTTGTTTTTCTTATTTTGTTTTGGTTTCGATATTTGTTTTGAAAGATTTTACAAGTATTTGCCGAACATAATATCAATAACATTTCTTTTGCACATGCAAAATATCGTTCAATACGCTTATCTACATACATAAGTATGTATGTATGTATGTCAATTTATATGGATATTTCCATGTTATCACACCTGACACGTGCACCACAAATCTATGGAGTAAGACTAATTTTGCAAAGCAATAAAATAATCCCGATGTTTCATTCGGAGGAGTTTTTATAAAAAAAGTAATTGCTGTCTAAACTAATATCGTACGTACCACAAAAGGATACAGATGTGAAGTACTTTATTGGCTGTCTCCACTAGCCATGAACTTGGTATGAACATGATGTCGAACATCGCTCATGGTTAATGAAGATCGCTCAAGTTCATGTTTCGGTCATGCTCGGACATTGATGTACGCCATGAAGTTAGACATAAACTGTCATTTTCTGTATGACAGTTTCGCTTTCATGAAGAATACCACAGAAAAGAGATAAAATATGATCGAAATAATACCGTTGCTCTGCCGGCCCCTCGTTCGTATCATGCTCAAGTTGATAGCTGGTGAAGACGCCGAGTTACTCGGTATCTACCAATTCAAATGATGAATGCAACACGTCACACAGTCGCACAGTGCTTTTCCCCATTTGAGGACAAAAATCAAAACATTTTTTTTTGTCTCAGAGTTCAGAGAAAGATACTTTAATCACTTTAATTACCATAAAACAGTACAACAACTCAAAACAGAATTTAAAGGGATGGGATTTATCTAAAAAACTAAATTTTAAGAAATATCTAAATTACAATTTTTACTTAAATTTTATCAATTGTGTGATGATGATGTTTAGGCAGAGGCCCAAATATGTGAAATAACATGAAAATCTTTAACAATAAAGAAATTAGTAATGAAAAAAGTGTTATATGGAACACCAGTTTTATATAGAAACCATGTAATGTGCATATCATTGGCTCACCTGGGTTACGAAGTCGTTCGGTCATTTTCTTATTCTCTACGTGCTGATTTTACGACCAGAGCTGCTACAAAGGCAAACTTATTCCTACCAAAATGCTTTTAAAGTCAAGGAAACATTTTAATTTATTTAATCAAAAAGTTTAATTGGTGTTTTACTTTTTTCTGTGTGGACTCGAGAAAATTATGTGTAGTTAATTTTTAATAACTTAATTGAAGCCATCAAAAATCTAATTTTTCAGTCAAGGCATATTCTTGGAAATGCCCACGACAGATCTACTAGGAAAAATCACTAGAGCAGCTGAAATCGTGTGTGAAAAACGCATGATTATGTCAGAAGTTTGTTTACAAGCCGCACAACGAGTTTTCTAAGAAGAGGACAAGTGATTTTCAAGTTTCTATAGAAGAAAAAAAGTAAAATAAAGCAGCCTGTGGCTTAATTTAGGTTATTTCTTCCGCTATTTCTTCTTCCACTTCTGCTTCTTCGACTTCAAGGAGAGTATCCCATATTTCCTAGTAAATCTGACTGGATTGCTCATATGAAAGTCTCCACGCAAGACTTAAGCCGAATAAAAGTTTTCGTGTATTAATTTGGAAACTGCGTGGGATCGAGTGGAAAACAATTACATATGTTCTATTTCTAGTACATATGTACATATGTATGTTAGAAGTAGCAAGAAACCCATAAACTCGGCCATTTCGGCTGTTATAAATTAAATTTATGTAGTTCTTTTAAAATTATAGATATGTACATAAATACATAATATAAAAATGTATGTATTTATGAAGACGAATGTTTAAAAGTGTGTTTTTTTTTATCTCTAGACTTTTAACAACACAATTCTATCTTCTTTGCTTACATTGCCTTCTTTTTTTTTTTTTATTAATGTGGACTTCGTTTGTTTTATACTCTTTGTTTTGCTTTACATATTCTACTGTATTGAGGTGATTACTTTTATGTGCATACATACAGTGAAATGTTTTAAGATTAGTTTCGTAGTTGCCAATTCAGCGTTTTTTGAGTTCCGTACTCATGGCGTGCGAACGGAATTCTAATACTTCAACATTCTCCGTAACAGCAAGAGCTAGAAAGTTGAAATTTTAATAGTGTAGGTATATAGTTACCCAACCGCTACAAAAGTATATGCAAAAAATAATAAAAAGTTTAAAACAAAAGGGTGCTCCTCCGTACATTTTTTGCTCCACAAGCAAGACAGTATTTCAAGGCTTTTGCACATTGAACCAGTCTAATGTACATAGTTATATTATACTGATTCATCTGGTAAGCGAATTGCAAACGATTTTTCACCAGCTCTTTAGATTATAAATAAATTATAGTTTAAAGTTTTTATATTATTTATAAAATTTATAAAAGTAAAGTCTAATTGTACGAATTTCTATAAAATCAGCCCGATCATAAATTACAATTCCGCGAGAACGTTTTCTCTTTTCTCATTCTTGAGCAAGAATTTTCATGGTAAAATAAGTAGGTATTTCAAATGGAGAAAAAAGCTCCGAATTTTTCTCGAAGAAGAATTTTTTTTTTTTTTTTTTTTTTTTTTTTTTTTTTTTTTTTTTTTTTTTTTTTTTTTTTTTTTTTTTTTTTTTTTGGAGATAATAAAGAAAAACTTATTTAATTGCAAACACATGAAAACTGTTAAAAAAATCTGTTTTATTCAACAAAAAACACAAAGCTGTAAATTAATAATTATGAAAAAGTGATATAAAACACAAATATTAGGAGGTGAAAATAAAATTTACAACAATCTCGTGCACATAGAAACAAAACCAAAAGAGTAAACAATCAAATGTCAACAAGCAGAATGCCTGGCTCTAAGCGAGGAGATGACACTTTTTCATGCTTTCTGATGAATGGAGGAATTAATCTTTTCTAGATAAAATGTTTTCCTTGAGAAAAAAAATTCCGTGAGAATATTCTTGATTGGGCCAAATATTTGTACAATAAACACTTAATAGATATGAGCAAAAAAATGTGTCTATATAAATAAGCCAGTAAGAATTTTTTTTCAGTGGTCCATGCGATTACAATAGTTTTAATTGTTTATGTGCGCGTACTTCTCTAAAGCTAAAAACTAAAAGCCATTAAGAAAATAGCGGTCACGTTTTTCGCAGCAAATATGTATTTAACATGAGTGTGCCTTTGGTATTGAAATTTAAAATTACGTGTGCGAGCGCTAACTTCGCGGTGAAAGGCGGCCAAAACGAGGTAGCAAATCAGCGACAACTCTTTACATCTCTTGTAAAACAAAAGGAAAAATTATGATACAACTAATAAGGTAGCCTCATTAGTTGAACCGTTAATCATCTGATTTCGTAAAACTGTCAAGAGAATATAGAGATGAAAAGCAGCCAAAACGAGATTGCAAATCAGCGTATTGCCCGTATGACACTACATCATCTAAGCAGCCCGTTGAATTTTTGTATTTCTCAAAAACAAAAAGCTATCTAAGGACATCAAATTAATGAATATAAAATAGTTTGAGATTTTTATAAGGCTATGCCATCAGCGGATTTGGGCTATTTTCAAAAGTCACTTTTTTCACCTCTCTGTAGTCTGTAGTTAGATCACAAGGGGCTCAATCAAGTGTATTTTTTTTTTTTTCAATATTAAGTTATTAGTTGAAATTTGAAGAATTGGAGAGTAGAAGATGTTAAAGTATCATTTTTGGGACGAAAACTTACGTTTTAGCTTCTTAACTTTGGCCTAACTTTAGCTACATAATTATTTATGTTTATAAAATTTTTTAAAATAAAAACTAAAAAAGTATAATTTTTATATGGTGATGAGAACTCCACCTTAAAACACTTTTTGCGTTTTAAACACGGAGCACAATATTTCATGCGTAAATAAAATTTTGTTTAAAAGCACTTTGGGGGATGGGTTGGGGGTGTTGTGCCCAGCTTAATAAAAAAGTGTCAAATTCAAGCACAGTGATATCAATAAAAAAATAATAAAAGTTAAAATACATAAAAAGCACTAAAATCATTGTCATAATCACTGGATTGGCAGCGCTAAAATCGTGTATCTGTGTGAACATGCTTAAGTCTGTATGTGTTTGCTTGTTTTTATTCAACTTTGTTTTGGTTTTATATATTCCATTTAGTTTTTGTTATTGTTGTCATTGAAGATTACTAACACAATAGCAGTTTCAGCCATTTTATGCAAACACCACTTGGTAGTGCTCACGTACTACGTATCTCTAAATGACAAACCGGCAACGTGAAAAGTTGTTTTTATCGACTGCGCCTATTCATACGGAATCAGAATATTTTCAACACTTGTGCTAGAAACATGTCAATTTCTCGAACGGGAGAAAAGTAATATTATACAGAAAAATCTATTTGAAAAAAAAAAACAAATATTTTTTGTTTTCTACAAAGTTAAAAAAGGAAATAAAACTTTACGCCTATAATTGAAAAGAACTGTTCTAAAAATCAGTAATAAATTTAATCACTGAAAACCAAGTGAAGTTTTTTCTTTCTAAATAAAAATTAAAAACTTTCTTTTGTTGAACTTCTCTGAAATAAAAATCTTTTCAAGTGAAAAGTAAAACACTTACTACAGACATTTGTAGATTGTAAAAAAAGAATTTGATGCAAAACAAGTATTTGCTTCAAAAACTATAAATAAAAATTATTAAAAAAAAGTGATAGAAGTACATACATACATATAGTAGTACATTGAGATAAAAAAAAACAAATTCAAAATAAAAGATTTGAAGTGCTATTGGATTTTCAAGCAATTATCTTTGATTTTAGGTACGTACTTATGTAGTTCGTCTTAGGAATTTCTTTTCCTATATGTACCTATCTTTATTTATTAAACATTTATGCACATACATACATACATATGTAGTTTGTTTGTTCATGTGTTCGTAGTGTGTGGAAACATTTTTAATCAGCCCGGTTTTATACAAAACATCGTTCGATTTTTAAAAGTTTATTGTTCGTTTTTTTTCTACGTCTTATCTAGTACAGTATAATACACATACATTGGATACAGTTTGCATTTGGGTATTTTTACTTTAGTTTTTTTCTTCTTCTGAAATACGCTTTATACTATAGGTATACCTATCACAAGATGAAATCATCTAATTGCCTGGAACAAAATTCACGTAGAAGCTCCAAAAAAAAAAAAAATCGATATATTTTTCTCTTAACGTTACAACACATTTGCTTGTTTACACACACTTTTGTATATACATATATATATATATATATATATATATATATATATATATATATATATATATATATATATATATATATATATATATATATATATATATATATATATATATATATATATATGTGTGTGTGTATAGTATGTCTATGTGTATGTATATGTTTCATTTATTTAATGGGTTATAAAAAAAGTTCTCTTTTTTTTTATAATTTAAAATCATGTTTTGAATGCGTGTTCTTCGCAACTCTGGTATTTTTCCACTGCTTTGTGGAGTAAAAAAAAAAAAGTATTTATGTATAATTTTAAACACACGAGCATGGCCTTAATTCAAATATTAATAAATTTTCAAAAATAAATTTTGAGCAAGTCAAGGGAAACTTTTCTTCTTAAACATATTCGGCTAGGTTCTGTAAATCACACGATTAAATTTATGGCTTAAGGCCGGCCGGTACGAAGGCATTGTTTGACGAACTGTTTGTGAAAAAAAACTTGCGGAATTTCTTGTTGGTAAATTCCTGCTAAAAAAAAGAAATGTAAACAGAAGTTTTATTATTACATATGTATGTATATGCATATTAGGACTATTAGTGGAAACTTATGCATTTATTTGACTTAAAGGTCGATACGGGGGTCTTAAGCAAGCTATCTCGATCGATCCCAGGTAGCCGCACAACTACAACAAAAACACAACACCAACAATTATTACATGTACATACATATGTACATACATATATTGTTGGTAGAAATACTGCAGCATTTAAGCAATGTGTATTTTAAAAAAAAAATTAAAATTAATGAAAAGAATATTTTATTGCTTATTTGCAGATATCAAAACAACAAGCTTCCAGTCCCAAAACTGGTTCGTCACCATTGGATAAACGTGTTTTGCAACCTAAACAACCAAAACAGCAGCCAACAAAAACCAAACAACAGCAACAACCAGCCCAGAGTCCAGACGAAAATCAACCGGCATCATTAGCAGGCACAACTGCAATCACTAAAAGCAATACTTTGTCTAATAACGGCACCGTTAACGCACCCAGCCAACCAAATACCAAAACACAAGTTGTTAAAAAAGCCGAGTCAACAACCATTGGTGAGTATTATTCGAACACGTTTTTTAAATGTTTGATGGAGGGAGAAAGGGAGATTGTGTATGAATAAAAAAAAAACTATTTGCAGTACGTATTATTATTGGTTTTTTGTAGAGTTTCGTACGTGTGGTGGCAGTTCATACTTTTCATTATTATGTAAATTGATTTAAATTGCGTTGCTAAATTGAATTAAAAAAAAAAAAAAAAACAAAATCAAGTAATTGATGGTTTACGCTAAAAATAAGCTTCGTTTTATATGCATCATTAATATGCATCTCGTCACCTTAAATGCAAACGGACGTAACTGAACAAAATTAAATTAAGTTCAGCTTTAGATTGATTTTTATCCATGGTGTTATCACACAAATCTATTGTCTTTTTTTAGTGTTCTTTAATTAAATAAAAATCATATAAGAAATAAAAGTAAATAATATATTGTTGAAATGCAATTTCATATAAATGTATTGGGACAATGTTTTATTTCTTACCCGAATACCCGTAATAGTTCTTTTAAAGTTAAAGTTCTTTCTCCTTCAAAAGTATATTTCGAAAATCCACAAGGCATTAATAACTTTGATGATATCTCAATTTCAGTTGTATCTAAAAGTGAAGCTAATGCTCCTGTTGTAAAGGATAAAAAGAAAGTAAATCAAAAAGTAAGTTAAAATACATAATAACGAGCCCTCACCGTGAAAATAATGTAAGCGATAAAAAGAAACAAATTTTTACATGAGCAGCATTTTTTTTTTATTTATATCTATTCTCTGAAAATTTTAATTTTCATAAATTCCCAAAGGAATAAGAAAACAAATAAAAAATAAACTGCTTCTGCAAAATTTGGTTTTTGATCATCACTTGTTTGTTTGAGGTTAGGGCTCGATATGTGCTGACACGTTTTAAACATTGTCTTTGAATTTTTACTAATGATTATTTCCTGCCCTAAAGGCTAGTGATTTTAGCAACGTTGGCGACTGGCCGATGCTAATTGGTGGCAAACCTGCAGCCAACGAAACAAAACGTTCAACAAAAAAACAACGCCCTCAAAATCAGAAAGAATATAACAGCACCCCAAGTAACGCAAACACTGTAGAAGTTGAAAACTCTAGTGTTGCTGCAACAAGTGAAGTTAAAGATACCACAGATACATCTGTTGAGTCGCCTAATTCAACTGCAGGTGCAACTTCAAGTGTAAGCGTACCAAAAGACAAAGAAAACAATGACCCCAAATCCCCTAATGGTCAGATATCTCAAGCCGCAACGGCCGGCAACTGTGAAACAGCCTCTAGTAGTAATGGAGGAAATGGCATCCATAAGAAAATTCCCAAACACAAGTGGAGACCTTTGCAAATCGATTTGGCTAAATCTAGTCACTCCAAATCAATCGGTCGTCCCATACGCCGGGGAATCTCTTCAACACAGCAGCGCAACTATGAGCGCTCCAGTCAACGTGGCGGCGACAGCAATGGAACTGAACGTCGCTCCAATGTGTACAGCAATCCAGAAGTGCAGCGTGAGCGATATGTCGGTCCGAACAAAAGGGCTGGCGGCGGGCCTAATGAGCGCACTGATTCCTGGCGTAGCGGCAGCCGCCCCGAACGCTCAAACGAAAGAGAATACGAACGGACAGCGCGTACGCAACGGCGTTTCCGCACGTCCTTCAGGGGCGGCAGACAAGGTCGTGGCGGATTCTCAAGATCGGGACCAGGTCGTACGGCAAATCGCATACCACGCCATCTGTTAACCAATGGCGAATTCGCAAATTATTTACCGGCGGATGCCGCTGGTACAGATCAATCATTTGTGCTTATGGGTACCCATTATTATGGGCCCATGCCTGCTGCTTATATTGAAATGGATGCGCAAAGCATCAAAGACGCCATTAAGAAACAAGTGTAAGTACACAAATGCATACACACATCCATACACACATACATACATACATACACTTGTGTGAACATGTTCTCTTTCAAAACCATCTTTTTTACAACTCGTTTTTTTTCTAGAAAATAATTTATCTCTCTCTCTCTTTTTTTTCACTCGTTTAGTGAATATTATTTTAGCGAAGAAAATCTCACTGGCGATTTCTTTCTGCGTCGCAAAATGGATGACGACGGTTGCATCCCCGTCACTTTAATCGCTTCGTTCCATCGTGTACTGGCTCTTACCACAGATGTCGCTTTAATCATTACGGCCATCAATGAATCTGATAAAATAGAACTTCTCGAAGGCTATAAAGTGCGCACAAAAACAAATCCCACAATTTGGCCCATAAAAGATGTGTTGGATGCATCCGGCCCACAAGCGGATGCTATCAACAACACAACAACAAAGTCCACTACTGAAAGTGGTAAAGCCACTACCGCGGTCGCTAAAGAAACAAATCAAACAAAAAACAATGAAAAATCTGCCAATTCCAGCACAGAATTGCCAGACAACAACCCAGATAGTACAAGTCTCGAAACTTCAGTTAAGACCTCGGCTCATACGCCAGCTGCTGCAAAGACACCAAATACCTCGCCTATTATAACTTATGTACCCGAAGTGCCTCTGCCACCGATACTGACCTCACCCATGGCTACCAAGCCTTTGAGTTGTATACCACCACCACCGGTGCCACGCAATTCACACAATCTTATACCCACCATGTTGTTGCAACAAGAGAGACAAACACCTGCCCCTACTTTGAATGCCATAAGTGCTCTCACCAAAAAGGTGGAAGCGGATCAACAAACAACGGGTGGAGCGGTGGCTCAATTGGCGGATCACTTAAGTGGTTTGGCAGAGAGTGTAAAAACTCAAGTAACACCAAATTTAACTTCTACGCCGGCAAAGAAGGATTCAACAGCTGGCGGCAGTGATGTGCAAGCTGCTGAGGCCCTAACAGCTGCTGAACCTGCTGAGGGCATGTGGAAAGAGGTAAAGAGACGCTCTAAATCAAATGCTAATAAAGATACTAAATCAGCTACCAACTCAACACAAATGTCATCACTACAATCGCCACTCGACTCCTCCGTCAATTCCACCTCTAATTTCACCCCAATCACAACCACTGCAAACTCCTCCAATTCTTCCCACAAATCCTCAAAATCCTCCACACATAACAACAATAAACTCACTGCCATAAATGTTGTCACTTCATCATCAAATGCTTCCTCCAATGCCAACAAAAACAACACCACTATTACAACAACCATGAATTCCTCTGCCTCCTCCAAAACAGCTGCATTCTCCAACACCACCACCACCAGCCAGCATCATGTCGAGAAGGAAGAACTAGACTTTCAATTCGATGAGGAACTAATGGACTCCATACCCGCTACTGGACGTGTCAACAATTTCACTGACCACTATTCTGATGATGATGAATCTGACTACGAGTTTGCCGATCGTGATATTAACAAACTGTTGATTGTTGCTCAAGTACAGCGTGCTCCGAAGCACGAGGGCTATGACCGCACAGCTGACTTTACATCGCGAACAAAAATTACTCAGGATTTGGAAAATGTCATCAATGATGGCTTGGCCAATTATGAAGAAGATTTGTGGGTTACCGGCAACAATTATCGCACGGTCAATGTTATTTCACAAGAAGATTTCGAAAAATTGTCGGGAAGCCAAAAGCCCCAGCATCAACAGAGACAACAACAACCGCCACCACCACCTCCACCCGCCTACGATGACGAAGACTTGAACAATACTATGAATACAACCCTGAACTCAACTTTGAACTCCACCCTCAAGTCACGTCGTGCACGTTTCTATGCTGCCCCAAATTCGCATTCAATTGATTTACGCACACCTCGCAAACGCAAAACCCGCCACTCGTCCAATCCTCCAGTGGAGGCGCACGTTGGTTGGTTGCTCGACACAATCGAACACCGACCACGTACCACTTCAATGGGTTCTTCGGCGGGTACTTCTCCTACCACCTCTTCGTACGGCTCCTCGGTACCCCAATCGCTGCCTGTCTTCCAGCATCCATCCCATTCTCTACTCAAAGAAAACAATTTCACGCAGCAAGCATATCACAAATATCATTCGCGCTGCCTCAAAGAGCGACGTCGCTTGGGCTTTGGACAATCCCAGGAAATGAATACATTGTATCGTTTCTGGTCATTCTTTTTGCGTGAAAACTTTAACAAGACCATGTACAACGAATTCCGTTCTTTGGCTCTGGAAGATGCCAGTCAGGGATTCCGTTATGGCTTGGAGTGTTTATTCCGTTTCTACTCGTATGGTTTGGAAAAGAAATTCCGTCCACACATCTATGAAGATTTCCAAGAGGAAACTATGGCTGATTATGAAACTGGTAAGTTAAACGAACCAATTATACGGAATGAAAGCTTCCAAATAGGAACAGCTTTGAAATGCTTGATTTCCAAAAGAACGTTAAAGATTTCTGTAAAAGAAATATAAATAAAACAGTGTTTTTCACTAAAACAACTTACACAAAAAGGCTGCTAGAAGTTAAAAAAAAGGTTATATTAAGAGAAACATTGATTATAAAATTGAAAGATTTTTATACAATATGTAAAAGATAAATTATAGAAATGAAAGCAAACCTGCTCATTAAACGCGTTTCGCTCTGTGAATTTGGTTTGTAAAGTAGCAAAGTGTGAAAAGGCTCAAAATGCGTTGACGTTTAGTATTTTCTGGCACGATTTGTAAATAATTTACAACTACGAGTTTATTATTATAGCGTGTTAAATTCTAGAAATCGTGTGATTTCAAATCAAGTTGTTTTAAAAATTATTCAACAGTCTTCTTACAAATTGTTGGCGAAATATCGAAACTAAATAAATATAAATGCTTTCAATTATTATTTAGAAACTATCTTAAGCTTGAATAATTTATTTAATAAAAATTTATTTTTGTTGTTTTTTTTCAGGTCAACTTTACGGTTTGGAAAAGTTTTGGGCCTTTTTAAAATACTACAAAAACGCTGATAAACTGGAGGTACAGCCAAAATTGGCTGAATATTTGACCAAATTTAAGACAATCGAAGACTTTCGCGTTGTGGAACCTGAAATCAATGAAATGTTGCAGGGGGTAGGCAGCTTGAATCGTAACCGTAATTTACAACGTCATCGTAGTGTATCGGAGAGTGATGGCACCAAAGAAATCATAGCGGGTAGCGGTCGCAGACCGAATACTACCATAACTAATCGCAGTGATTATGTGGGTAATAGACATCATCAGCTGCAGCAACAACAGCACCAACAAACACATTACCAACAGCACAACAACTACAATCAAAGCAATAACAATCGCCGACGTACAGGTTCCTTTGGCAGCAGTACTGTTCGCGTACGCAGCGGTTCTGTTGGTAACAAACCACAAATTGCCAATCGTAATTATCATTATGGTTCACCCAATGAATTGAGACGAAGCGGTGCAGGTGGCAGTGGTAGTAATACGGGTTTAAATAGAAATTACAGACAGAATCAATATCAACAATATCCAAAATTCAAATCATCAGGTGCTGGTACACAACAACAACAACAGCAACAACAACAAAAAGATGCTGCCAAACAGCAAACATCAAACGAACTACAGGCACAGCAAACTAAAAAACCAACAACGACAGCGTCCATTGTAGCGGGGGAAAATTGAACATAAAATTCGTTTGTTCCTCTCCTACCACCATATTCTTTTGATTAATATTATGTTTTTTCTCTCTTAATTAAATAAAATTAAGTGCTATTTTTATGCTTAGTTTATAATGCTTAAACACACATGCTCTACAATTATTATTCTTTTAAAATTTTTGTAATTCAATATTAACGCTTTGGGTATTTTCAAAATTTGTTCTCTAAGAAACATTTATTATGAAAGAGCAGCAGTCTAGACAATTATTACTTAAAAAAAAATTATTTTAAAGTAAATATATTCTATCTAAAAAAAAGTAATAAAAAACGAATACAAAAGTAATAACTTTAAACGAACGATATAACCATTTATAAACACTTCATATTTTAGTGTATACAAAGCAAGAGAAGAAAAAAAACTAAGTACATATAAATATTATTAAATTTTATTGTCTAACTCCTTTCATTTCTTTGTTTTTTTATAATTTATTGTTGATTTAGTTTATTTTTTTTATTATTGCCAACCGAAAAAATTTAAAAACACAACACAAAAATTCGAAAATGCTCAAACAATTTTTATTGTTTTATTTATTTTTCTTCTAATATTAATTTAATTCCTAATTAATATACTTTTCCCTGGTTATATAAATTCACTAAAAAAGAAAAGAAAATGGGGAAAATGAATGACACGATTATTATTTGCTAAAAGTGACTTTATTATTATATATTTGTAAATTAAAAAAAAATTTTTCTTTACAATAAAAACCAAAAACCAATCCGCAGGGATCGAACAGCAAATTCCGTTTCATTGCGAAATATTTGAAGCAATAAATTTACGCAATTAATAGTAGATTGATAGTAGATTTTCTGTACATTTCTTTATAAAAGAATTAGATGGTGTTATTTTTTTTTTTTTTTTAATCAAACCCTTGGTTTTTAAAAATTAATTTTTGCAAACATGCTTCAACCCTCCTTTTTTTTAATGGCAAGACTCCTGGCAAATGAAAATTGCACAAAAAGACCATACCTGCAGACAAAATATGGATAAGGTTGTTGCAGGGAAATTTACATGACTTCAAATTTCACGGTCATGGTCTACTTACAGCAGTAAGAGGCAGAAATCATATGCTTATGTGCTGCTAAAATGTATCCAAAACCACAAACAAGCAAAAATGCAACAACTACTTCATTAATACATTTATTTGCGTGTGCTGATTTAAAATAACAAACAGCAATATACATATAGAATAATATTAAGACGGAGAACAATTATTCATAAGGCACTTTAAATAACAAAGAAAAAAAATTCTTTTTATTTCCAACGAAATCGCTTGTCGATTTATTTCTGTGCTTTCATTTCGAAAAATTTGGCAATTGCAATTCAAAGCAAAAATAACACTTCATACGGTGAAGAAGCTGACATAATTTTATAAAATTACAAAGTCGTTTTGAAAACCGCATAACTACATTTTTTTTTTTTTAAATAATTTAAGAACATATGAGGTGTGTGTAAGAAATCGAACAGTGCAAAATCGGTTATTTTTAATACAATTATTTAAGAAACATAGTTTTTATTTTTATTTTCGTAGCAGTGATTTTTGATCAGTGGTAAATTTTTCAAATTATGAAGTGTTTTTGTTTTGTTAATTTCGAATGCCA
Source organism: Sturmia bella (assembly GCA_963662145.1). Taxonomy (NCBI): domain Eukaryota; kingdom Metazoa; phylum Arthropoda; class Insecta; order Diptera; family Tachinidae; genus Sturmia; species Sturmia bella. The sequence continues at coordinate 31,406,541 of OY759168.1, read as the reverse complement.
ATGCAAATTCTTTCATATCAACTTTTATTATAAGGGAAGATTAGTAATTGCTCGTATTAAATGAATTTTGTTATAATGTTTTGGGCAGCAGCTTTAAGATTATCATTGTTATATTCAGTCTCTTTTGTTACCAGTAAAATAACATTTTGCATTAATTTCTAAGGCTTAAACTTTTTAAATTCCAAATCTTTGAACCCAGTTGATTGAAATTAGTGTACATTGAGAAATGTACAACCGAACGAAGCGCTTCTTGTTAAGCTAAATTTGTTGCCTTATGAAAGTAAATCATTGCGTTTGCCAAAACTTTTGTGTTTGAAATATGTATATTATCTTAAATTAATGCTACAAAGTGTTTAACACAAAAAAGATGTAAGTGATTTTTGAAATACTGCTGCTTGGTAGTTTTCTTACCCAATAACAAATGTCAAGTGTTTGCTTAAGCAATATTTTGGCATTAAAATAATTTTGTCAAAGTTATAAAACAACAAAAATTACAAAAACTAGACCAAATTGCGACGTTTTCTTGTTCGATTTCCGTCCCATGATACCTAATGATCAGTTCGAAAGGCTTCTATGTTGTTTCCTTTTGCACAGTATGATGCCTTGGAAATTACACGCAAGTATAATTTCTACATTGGAAGAAATTTAAGTTTATAAGCTGAATTTGTTTTTGCGTCTGCCTCATTAAAAAAAAAGAAGTAGAAAAGATTTTCATGTGAAGCAAATCATGAAAAGGGGATTGGTTTTACATTTAAAAAGCTTTTAAAAATAAAATTTGTTGGCTGTTTCAAAATTAGTTGATCTTTTTAATAAAACATTTATGGCTTTTAAATAAATATATTTCCTATTATTTTGTAATCATTGTTTTGATAACAACAAGGTTTTATTAGTTAAAAACATACCAATAATAAAATAATACAAAATAAAAATATAAAAAAAAATTTATATAAATAAAAAATATCAATACAAAAATCATAAAATATTGATAAATAAAAAAAAAGTAGTCTAAAAATTATTGTTCTACAAATAATCCACTTGAAAGAAAGAAAGAAAGAAAGGAAGAAAAAAAAAACCACTAGAATTACCATACTATTTATAAATAGAAAATATTAACATAAATAACAAAAACAAAACAAAAATGAATTACAATGAATTATTTCTAAAATATACATACATATGTATGTATGTATGTTGAAACCAAAATTCTTATAAAAAGGGAAGATTTGCAGCCCCAGTGCCAATCTTGATTGACGATTGCAATTAAATATTTTTTTACTGAGTATACAAAACGCAGCAAGATTCAGTTCTGTTAACTAATTTTTTCAATATTTTCTAAATATTTTTTTACTTATGAATTTTTTTCCTTTTTGTAAATATTTTATTAAAATAATTTTAGTTGTATTGAAAATTTCAACACAAAAACATGATTATAAATTAACTTTTTATTCTGAATTTTTGTTATTAGCGCATTAAGTTCTACTTGAAAAAAAAAAAAAAATATTAAAAATAAAAAAAAATATTTATTATCGGAATTTAAGGTATTCCGATACAAAAACCTAACAAGAAGATATTTTTTTTTTTTTTGCTTATAAAATAAACAAGAAATCTTAGAAGTTAGTTCTCTGGAAAAGTCAGTAGAGCTATTAATATACAATACTGCCTTATTGTTAAACTAACAGCCACTTGTTGAAATCACAAAAATGACATGAAAAGTGGACTAAACTGAAAATGTGGCAGTAGTATTAGAAATGTGAACGAAAAATCTTGTTTTCACCAGAAGTCTCACAAATATCTTCGTAGCCAAAAAATCTCTTTTTTGCAGATGATTGAAATCAATCGATTTTTACGGCATGAAATCGCTTAAGCTTCAAATCGAATTAGTGGTTCCAGCTGCCTGTGATGAAACAACAACAAATTCAAAACATGTTCATTTCTATAATAGAAGAATTGCCATCAAATAAATGTCTTCTCTGACAAGAATTTGTCATTTTTTTTTTAGTTAATCAAATATTACCACATTTAACTGGAAAATAAAGAAGGCTTGAATTTTGTTGAAATCAAAATCGATCGAAACTAATATTCGTAATCAGAACTATTTCAAATACTTTTCGCGAAAAAAGGCTTAAATTTTGTCGAAATGAAAATCGATTGAAATTAAAAATCGTAATCAGAACCAATTCAAATACTTTTCGTTAAAGAAATCTTAAATTTTTTTTCGAAATCAAAATCGACCGAAATTAATATTCGTAATCAGAGCCATTTCAAATACTTGTCGTGAAAGACCTATACAAATCTTTGTTGTTTCTATATAAAAAGAGTTTGTTCTGCATACTAATTTACTTGAAATTGCACCAAAAACCTGTTTATCAGGTTTGTTCTGAAAATCATGTGATTTGAAGTCACACGTGCTTCCGATTTGGTGGTTTTCTGTACATCACATCCTTTTTGCGTTTTTCAGTGTGATTTTGAACTGTCGAAAACACAAGTGAACAGCTGTTTTTTTTTAATTAAAGCCAAAACTTCGCAATATAAATAATAAAAGCAACAGCAAATCTTGATAATTTTTAGAAAATTTTCTTGCATAATCGTGTGATTTATTGCAAAAATCAATAAAAAACACAAGAACTAAATATTTTAAGAAATTTATTATGCCTTGAGATACGCGAAAAAGTAAGAAAGAAACTGCCAGCCAGTTAGTTTCAATTCACACAAATTTGTGTGCAAAGCACCTCTTTTTGTGTTTTCAAATCACCTACAAAAACAAGAAAATCTATATTTCGCTTTCAGATTTTGAGAACAGGCCTGTATGCTGATATTTTATTTGGTACTATTTCTAAGCTTAACTGCCTGTTCCTGTGTAAATGCGAACGAATCTGTATAAAGAGCAGCAACCATTTTTTGTTTGATTGTTTTTGCAGTTTCCAATACAAATATGCGAAAGAAAACTTCGATGGCATTTAGAGGCATTTCTAAAATTTTACGTGTATTGCTGAAGTAATGTTCAGGTCGATTTTAGAAAAGGCCTGATATAAACATGCCATAAGAAATTTTATAACAAAAATTACAGAAAGAGCATCAAAAGCTCCATTATTATTGAATAACTAAGAGAATAATTCGCAACTCTATTGATTCTTAAGGTGAAGCTTTAGCTTTGGTATGCTGCTAATGGAGGGAAATATCTTAAACAGACTTCAAAAACAAGTTACTGTAGTGTTTAAAACCGTAAGAGTTTTAACTTTTCTGTAAAATGCTGATGGCTCTATTGCGCAAAGCAACTGAATTTCATATCGGTTGTCAAGCAGACAAACACACGTTTCCGGAGGTTATCAAAAAATAGGTAAATCAACAACTGCAGCTGCTGTCAGCACTACCCTGTCGGACCTGTTCGCCAAATCCCCCATTTTCAAGTCACGTGATTTCTGAAATGAAAAATGTTCTACAAGAGAACAATATTGTATATGAACAGTCAAGTTCCAAATAGCATTTTAAATAATGTCATCAGAGCAAGGTGCTCTCATTTTAATCGACTGCCCTCTCATCTTCGTGCAATCGATACCTACAATGAGTTATTTCAAGACGCATTTTTCTCATGAAAGAAATTAGTAATTTGTAATTTATTTCTCTTTTGCAAAATGACAGCTGTTTTGAAAAATAGTTACATATTTTTCATTTTGATTCCTTTGTTGCAAAAGATAAAAACAAAATTTGCTGAAAATCATATTTCCTCAAAGTGATTTAAAACCATAAAAAATTTGTTCTGCACAAATAAAATTTTCAAATCATGTGGTTATACTAAGTAATTATCGATTTTAAATCACTTGTTTTATTATTTGATTTGATTATTATATATGTAGTTAAGAATTTCATTAAAGCTTTCTTTCTTCAATACCAGGAATACTTATTGTTGCTCAGTTATCTCTTTAAGCAGGGTAGTGAGATGATTCCATAAATATATTTCCAAAAAAGCAGCTTTAAAGTCCACACGGTGCACCAACTGATATCTATTATTAGTTTGGGTAATTACTATTGGATATAAAGATTTTTTTTAATGAACATTAAAAAAACGCGAATTTCGTAATTCGCGTAAATACAAATGCCTTGGACGTAAAAAGAGCATAACATTTTCATTTGTCTCTTATTTTCTTTGAATTTGTTTCTTCTTTTCGTCATTTCTATTTAAACTTAAACAAAGTGTATTTAAAAAAGCATATGTATTTGAATTTAAATACACCTAATGCTGACATGTTCTCAAGGCGAATCAATTACAGGTGGTCGCAATTCAATTCGCTTCAACATTTTCTCTCGAGACATCATAAGTTTTGTTGTCGTTTGCTATCAGCTTTGACAACTCAGACGATAAAATCGTGGAGAAATGTTGAAGTGAATTGGTATGCGGGCACCTGTAATGGATTCGCCTTGCATGCTCTGATATTTGCTTTGGTTACTGCAACAGGCACTCGAATTTGATTTATTTTATTTGGAGAAAATATACTATTTGTTGAGAATTTTTCTCATAAGAGAAGCAAATATTGTATTTGTTAAGAGAAGCTAGAGCAAAGCAAACTAACGAAAAAAAGAGAGTGTATTTAACTGTTTGTTATTTCTATTTTTGCTAAAGCGTCACGTATACGTATTATCATCAATGACAACTTGTTTGAAATACTTGAAATCTCAAGCGATTTATGTTTCAGTTTACACCTGCGAGTCAGAGTTCATTTTAAAAATCTCGTCAAAACATAAACTTCTAATGGCTTGTTTAGTTTTAAAAGCAAAACAATTTCTTCTATTTTGAGAAGTTTTTCACATGAATACATTTTTTTTTTTTGGGAAAGAATTAAAATTAATTATTATTATCTTAATTTTAGTAATATTAATGATTTGTAATGCAAAAAATGAACTATTTATATTAATTTAAAAAGAACTAGTTTAAAATTTAGCAAACCATTAGAAAAAAAAAATTATTTTTATTATACCGTCATTCAGTTGATTTTCATAAAAATATTTACAGGGCAACACTATTTATATTTACGTATTTGACGTTTAAACGCTGATAGTGTCAAATAATCATTCGCATAGAAATTTTGTTACGGGTGGAGATGTGAGAGCAAAAATCATGAATGTGTTAGTAACATAATAGCGCTACTCAGCGTTTGGTACGTTTTTGGTTGCGACTATTTGCATTTGCGATTATATTGCAACTAATATTGAGCACCAAATAACAGCTGATAAATTAATACACAGTTTTTAATTTTTCAGGTTTTATTTTCTTGGTAATTGCTGTTGGCTCCATCTCTACAATTTTTTGTTTGCTTTGTTTTAAAATGTCAGCAGTTTGAGTGTCAGTGTTGCACTGACGCAATACTCATACGAAAAAAGCAACACGTAATTAGCGGTGCGTAAATGCAAAAATATTGCTGCGAATGCAACCTTGTATATTTTGTTGTTGGGTTGCAAAGAAAAAGCAACGATTTCTTGCATTCGCACTTACGCATGACATTTGCACCAAATAATGAACTGCGCTAATGTTTTACTAATACACATTGTTTGTGCAAACACTAGGTAGAAAAGGAATTTTGCGAATTTCTAATTTGATACACATACCAGCCAAAAGTAACGACAGAATAAAATTTCCTAGCAGAGGCCGATTTAATACAGATTTGCTTTTCTTACCCTAAAAACTTCAAAAATCGTTGATATCTTGCAAAATTTATATATTATACAGATTTGAATATACATACATATTTTTTTCTTTCAATAACTTAAAATGCAAACTTTGATTACTAATATATTTTACTAATCGCAGTTTTTTGTTTATACCAGATACCGCAAACACACAATAAATTAAAAATATAAATAATTGCATAAAATAATTAAAAATAAATTACACAAATATTAGTTTAATAATAAAAAAAGAAAATTAATCAAACAATAATTCTAACTAAATAAATATTATTATATATAACTACATAATATTAAATTAAATACTATAAATAGTTTAAAACAAAACACAAAATTAAATAAACTACAAAAAAAACCATAAATATTTCTTATTAGTATGTATCAGCTAAAGTGTAGAATTTACTAAAAAAATGAATTTGAAATAAAAAAAAAAAAAAAATATTACTATCCAAATAAACGATTCCTGTTTTCTTTAAGCGTTCATGGGCACTTCAACGCTCAACGCTCTTGTCGCTCGCGTTTGATTGTGTGCGTGTCGTTTATTGTAATGATTTGCTGCAGCCATTCATAATCATTTTTGTGACTTTCTTGCCTTGGATTTTATTATTCCGTTGGGTGGTGAGTTATTTTTGCTTTGTGGTCGCACTATCCTTTTCAATAAACCGTAAAATTACCTCTTTTCATCATGAAGGCTTCAAGTACACACATAAAAACTTAAAAAATGTTTGATTTTGCTTCAATCAAAGCCAGGGAAAAGAGAGTTCTATATGGATTTTGCAACCTGGAATGTATTTTTTTATGCTTATGTATATTTTTAAAAATTAAGTTCCCCTGTATGTTAGGTGGGTCCTAGAAAGGTCCCCTGAGGTAAAGAATATCATTATCAATAGTTATGCTAGGAACACAACTGGGACGAACGACGAACTTTTCGCCGCGAATATTTGACGTCAAAAATACAACACATTGGTGTATATGAAAATGCACACAGTCACAGTGTCGGTCGAAATTCGTTGTAGGTGGCGAACTTGAAATAGATTTATTTCTATTCGCGAGTAACGGCTAATTGCTACTTTACGTTGTCTAGGGACACCTGGTAGTTTTCGACTTGTTGTTGTTTTTAGCATTTGTTATTGTAGGCCATATGTGAGTACATACATATATTGTGCACATTTCATCTCTCTGTCTCTCACAGTTTGGGAGTTACGGCTAATTTTTACTTTACCAGGGACACCAGGTAGTTTTCGACATGTTGTTGTTTTTAGTATTGGTTGTTGTGGGGCATATGAAAATACATATATTGTACGAATTTCAGCTCTCTGTCTTTTACAGTTTAGCAGCAACGGTTAATTGTTACTTTAGGTTGTATAGGGACACCTGGTAGTTCTACAGTTGTTGTTGTCTTTAGCATTTGTTGTTGTAGAGCATCTATAAATACATACACTGTGCGAATTTCAGCTTTCAATCTCTTACGGTTCGAGGGTTATAGCTAATTGTAACTTTTTGTTGTATGAGGACACCTGGTAGTTTTCAATTTGTTGTCGTTTTTGGTATTTGTTGTTGTAGCGGCAAGGTACAACAACATCCTGTGAAAATTTCAGCTCTTTACCTTTTACCGTTTCCGAGAATGGACGCTGTGACGGACGGACGTAGTTGTCTCGGTAATAGGGTTCTGTACTCATCAGAGTGAAACGGAACCCTATTAAAACTATCAACACAAATAATTACATTGACTTGGACAAAAAGAAAATTGCAATAAGTATTTTACATACATACGTACGAGCGTATGTTAAACAATAAAAATAATCTACACAACCTGACAAGATGTTCACCTTTAAAAATCACATTTAAAAATCATTGTGAATACCAACTGTTGGAATATTTATATACATATTAATAAAAAAAGCTTTCTGAAAGCTTTTTTTTCGTTCAGCATCGTCAACTCAGCGCTTTGCATTTTTAGCTTTTGGCTTGGGAAAATTTTCATTGGACTCAAACCATTTGCTTTTAACCCAAGAACACTAAAGCTATTTAATTTAACGTTAACGATAAGGCTGAAACCACATCAATAAGAGAAAGACGTTTTTATCTTTTGACTCAAAGACGCACATTACGAAACATTGCTTATCAGGCCAAAACATGATTTGTTTTTACTCTGATTAGTGTGTGCTGATTTAGGACCAAAGATTTAAGATCTTATTAACGTTTTCAGTCCTTTTCAGATGCTTAAGTGCCGCCGACACCAAGTTGATGCTAATAAACTCATTAAGTAATCACGAAAAATCTTAAAACTACTTATTCCATAATTGCCATAAACCAGATGAGAATCAGAAATGTTCAAACAAACAGAAAACATTTTTTCGTCTTCTACTGATGAGTTGATTAACTTAAATGAAATGTCGGCGGCATATAGACGGCTGAAAATGACAGAAGACATTAATAAGGTATATTTTTTGAGCTAAAATATTACATTTAAATTGGTTGTTATAGCAAACAAATAATTAAGTTAATTTTTGGGCAATTAACTGCAATTACAAACAATTTAGAAATTGTAAGAATTCCTTTATAATATTTTAAGACAATCAAATAAAAATTTAGTTTAAAAAAATGTAGACATACTTATGTACATATGTATGTATATATGCATTTTAGATTCTTTGTATAAGAAATTTTATAAAGCTGGATAATGGGATCATCGCCATTTTTTTTCAAAATAATTGTAATCGTAACCAAAATTTAACAACTTTTGGCAAAAAAAAAAAAAAAATAAGTTGACAGCTACAAGCAATCAATCAGAATGAAAGAAACGATAAAACTAAAAAAATTAGCTTCAAGGTTTTATCTTAAAAGACAACATTCCAAGAGACACCAGTGAAACAATGTTTTTGTCCCTTTTTCTGCCCAATTTTCTGATCTGTCTTGTGTTAGAATTAGTACAATTGTATCGTTGAGGTGGCATGAGCTTGTAGTGTATTTCAACATTCGTATATTATACACTATTAATTTACTCTTTATTAAGTATTATTCTTGTTTATTTGAAATATTGTTATCAATTTCTTTTCATAACTTTCACTCAATTGGAAAGTTATTTAGGATTAACAATAACAAATGTAATAGTTTTGTAGCTTTAAGGATACCGTTAAGTTAGTATATAAGGACGAATATTTGCAATAAAGATTCACTATTTTTTGAATTTTGGGCAAGGCTTTCACCTTTTTTTTTAAACAGGCATTCAGCAGCCTTAAACTAAAATATGGAAAAAGCCAGTGGCTGTCAACAGCCGGCTAAATATATAGGCAGGTCCTTTCACTCCTTGTCTACAAGGCACTCACACACTCACTCACACAATCTAAACTTCACACACTTTAAGCTGATCAAATCTGTTATATAGGCAAAATTGATAATACAAAAAAAAAACTAGTAAATTTATCACGTAGAAATTCTCTAAAAAATAGATTTTTACGTAGCGAGCATCAACTTTACAACATTACTTTACAACAACAACGGACAAATTTGCTTCGAACTAGACGTTTGCACTCACCTTTGCACTCACCTAAAGCTGAATGATTTTCAAGAGTGTAACGTTCAGCCTCAAATTTTATTCACATAACAGATTTGATCAGCTCATATCACCTCTACGATACGATTGTAAAAATTCTGTCATTACACAAATGTTTGGAATGGCTTTTGAGAAAAAGGTTGTATGGGAGGTAGGCATTGCTTTCTACTGATTTTTTAAGTTTTGAATATTTTTAAGTCTTGCATGTGGCAGCAGTGTATAAATGTTCACCTTTCTTCAATAAGTACTCGAATTCTGCCGTTTCACTATATGAATATAAGATTTCCATCAGGGGTTGAATCCTCCTAACATCTCTGAACCTTAAAACGTATTAAAACACGTGTATAAGCAGGGCTGCCAGAAGAAATTGACAATTTCCCCATAATTTTGAAAATAATCGCACAAATATGAACTTAATTATTTATTTACTTTAAGAGCCAATATTAATTTAGGTCCAAAAATGAACCTTTTTACAAAATATTTGCTGTCTTTTTCAGCTGTCTATATGCCGACGACATTTCGTTGGTTTGAAACTTAACTACTTATTCCATAATTCCATTTCAAAGAAACTTTTAAGAATTTTTCAAGTCTACTGATGAGTTGCTTAGCACCAACGAAATGTCGTCGGCATATAGACAGCAAATATTTTTTAAAAAGGTTCATTTTTGGACCTAAATTAAAAAAATCGTACTATAAAATTTACAGTATATTCTTTTATTTTTAATAAGACATATAAATTATTTTTGTGAATGCTCCTTTGGTAACATTTTAATATACATGTGTATGTATATATGTACATGTAGTACATTTGTATGTCAGATTGATTAAAAAAGTCAAATTTCAAGTTTCTTTATCAAAACGATCAATTATAGCTTAATATAAGCTACTTGCATCGCTTTGATCGACATCTAACAGACCAAAAAGTAGGTGATGTATTTCGAAATCTATACATACTCGAACCACTAAACATAAAGGGTTGAACTTAAGCCTGAAAAAGTAATTTAATATAAATGTATTACAATACAGAAGTTCAATAAAAATAAAGACTTCTTATTTGAAATGTCTGTTGATTCGTCAACGCATAAAGAAAAGTTATTACTTGTAATTTGCTAACCTATATACATATATATTCTAATTGATTTTTGTCAATAATATTTTTAACTATAATTTTGGCTTTACACATACTTTAAAATTTAACACTTTCATTAATATTGCACGTCTCAACTACATAAAACAAAACATTTAATGATGCCATGTCTTTTATATACATACATATAATTAATCTTACCATGCGTTTGAAATAACAAAAATCCTCATTTTTAGACCAAAAATCGTCCAATTGTCATTTTGCCAAATTTTATCACGAAAATCGTCAAAATGACGATTTATCGTCAAATCTGGCAGCTACATGTGTGTATAAGTACTGTAATGCCCCACACATTAATCAATCATACGTACAGTTGGCGGTTTATTCACAATTGTTACGAATTATTCCGCAACAGTATGGAATACAATTTACTTTCTCAAACTCATGCCTTTTTGGTATTTTAAAGTTGACATCACTAGATTTAAAGCTCGATAAAAGCTTCTACCGAAAGTTTTAAACGTAGAAAAATAGTTCAGCCTTAACATTTGGCTGTGCTAAAATTTCTTGCAAAAGCTTACAAAAGCTTAACTTCTTAGACTTGAAAATAAATAACTTTCGATTAACAGCATTAATACCAGGTATATAACAATGAAAATAATTTTCAAGATTTTTTTTATCAGAATGAGATTTGTAAATATATTTTCTAAAATTAAGATTTTTGAAATCTCGTATTGTTGCAAACAAAAGTTTGAATTATTTTAATTTATTAACTTTGGAAAAAACTTCACATTTGGGTAATGGCCCAACTAGTTAAGTTCTGAAAATATAAATTCTCTTCTATTGTGTTCACTGGCTTATCCAAATTGTAACTTTACTATAAGGAAATTTTTATACTACAGTCGAACTTTATATTACAGTGAACTTCTATAAAATGAAATGCTCCTTATTATGAACTAAAATCAAGTACACAGCTTTTCCGTTCCACTTTCAATGTATTTTGATCTCCGTATAATGAATTTCCATACAATGAATTTTTCTTTACAATGAACAACATTTTGGAAACAAAAATACATTTTAAGTGTATTTTTGCCTCCATATAGTGAACTATTTTTAACAGCTTTATTTTACACTTGTTAGCAACACTATTTATAAAGAAAATATGTTATATTTTTGGGATTCCCAAAGTAATGAAAATGAAAACAAAAAAGTTTATGATTTGACTATTAACAACAGCTGACCGAGTTCAGTTAACGAAAATGATGCACCGGAGGGACATCAAAGAAAAAAGATATAGATAGAGTTTTTCCAGTACTTTATCAAACATTTTAAAAAACAAGTCAGTTATTCAAAAGAATGTAGAAGACGAGCACTTAAACATTAAGCGTAAGAGACTTAGAACTTGTCTTTACGAAGGCATTGACGAAGCAATGCTCTTCATTTGATGTACTACGAACTTTCTTGGAGATGGAGAGCAACATTCCAACAAATGTATTTAAATGTCTTAATGTAATTGAAGCTTTTATTGATACAGAAAAAGAGAAAAATGTAGTTCACACAAATTTAGCTGATTATTTTAAATAAATAAATATTTCTATATAATGAAGTTTCTATATAGTGAAATAATTTTCTGTCCCCCTGGAGATTCACTATAGGGAAGTTCGACTGTATTTGATCTTTAGATTGTTAAATTAACTATTCAAGCTTTTGAACTTTAGTTTTTTATAAAAAATAATTTTAATTATTTATTTTCAATATTTCGGCAACAATTTGTTGGCATCTTCAGGAAAATCATTATAAAATTAAAAAAAAAAAATTGATTACAAATGAAGATGCCAGCAAATTGGCTGGTGGAATCATTGGTTCGTACTTCTTCAAAAACTATGATGGCCAGAACGCTACAGTCAATGGTGATCGGTATGGAGCCATGATTACTAACTTTTTCATTCCCGAATTGAATAACCATGATGTCCAGGAGATGTGGTTTCAACAAGACGGTGCAACATGCCACACCGCTCGTGCCACAATCGTTTTGGACCTGTGAATTGGCCTCCAAGATCCTGTGATTTAGCACCGCTAGACTACTTTCTGTGAGGCTATGTAAAGTCATTGGTCTATGCGGATAAGACACAAACGCTTGACCATTTGCAAGACAACATTCGCCGTGTTATTGCCGATATACGGCCACAAATGTTGGAATAAGTCATCGAAAATTGGACTACATCCGCGCCAGCCGTGGCGGTCATGTGCCAGAAATCATATTTAAAATGTAATGCCACAAGATTATCTTTCGGATAAATAAAATTCATGTCAATCGAATAATCTATCGTTGTTTTATTGCAACTTAAAGTTCTATATATCGAAATTTAATTTAAATGGAAATAATTTAATATAAATGGAAAAAACACCCTTTATGTAGCTCATCAAAAATAATGAATGCATGCTGAAGTTTAATGTTAAAAAAAAATTTTCTTTTTCATTCATTCGCAGAATATCAAAAAAACTGAACCTAAAAATTGTATTCGGTGACAGAACTTTTTCTTGATATCTTTGAATATTTTTAATATTTAGGAATGTCGCAATAACTTCTTAAATATAAGTTCTATAAAAAATCACAGAAAGAACTTAATTTGGTACCCAAGGAAAAAATCTTTAAGAAATGTTTAATTTTTGAAAAGTGCCCATAACTCCCTAAAATTTCTGGCACAACTGGTTTACACATAAGTTACTTTCATGAAGTTCTATTACCACGTCAGTAATGCCAGTTATTTGGCAAATTTTAGTCAGCGAAGTAGAAATTTAATATACCATTGCCAAGAAATTTTGTTGTTGTTTTGGTGAATAAAATTAGAATAATGTTCAGATCGATGATGATGCGTTTGATAAATGGCTTAGATTTAGACACCATTAAAAAATTAATTAACGGTATTTTATATACATATGTATTTATTTCTTGAGCCATACAATTTGATCCGGCCTAATTTACGTATTATTGCAGCTGACCATGACTCATTTTAGTTCTTTTTAATAAAATAATTTTCTTATTTTTAGGTTCAACGTAAAAGCCCATTAACCTCCATGGTCTGTATTAAACGCAAGAAATAAAAATCAAATAACAGAGAGTTGAAAGAAACAATAAATTTATCAATGTTAATTTGTCGTAACAAATTTAACTTCGTCCAAACGGTTGCACAATAAAACAATGAACAAATAAAAATAGGTCTGCTGAAATACTATTACAATTTTTTTTCTTGTTTGATTGGGCGGGGGTGGGGAGGCATGCCAAAGATACCACAAGCCAACTTAACAAAGACGTTGTATTTGTTAAATTAACACAACAATATGTACTCGTATCTAATAGCATCACTTGAAGCAACAACTTGTGAAGAAGGAACGGCAAACAACCAGTAGTAGCAGAAGGAGAACAGAGGGTTTTTCATAAGATTGCTAAGAAAATGCCAACATTTGCAAAATCTTTGTTAAATTAATAGTTTATTTATGTCAGTAAGACTGCTTATTCACTTAGGTATGTACACACATACATATGCATCTCCAAGTAAGGCGGAGTATTTCGAATATGTAGAAGCTTTTGTATTTAATTTAAGGACATTAATACTGCCCATTAGGGGAGATCATCTTAGCAACTCATATAATGTACCATCGTTTTTTCGATGGAAAAAAGTTACACTACGACGTGGTAAAATAATTATTTCCAAAGTGTCTGTCTGATTTTTAATTTTTATTTGATTTTTAATTTTATTTTGATTTTTTTATTGTTGTATCGTAGCTCCCATAGGAAGGCGTAGTACGTGTTGAAATAGTTGCAAGAATTTTTTATATGTTTTATATGTAGATGTCTCACTCTAACATATACATACGTTAAAGTGAAAGAACTAATTTTACAATAGCGGAAATCATCCTTGGTTGCACATCTGCAATTTTAGCACATATGGCATGATTTGTTGCTACAAAGCGTGAGTGTCTTTTTCAAGTGTTTAGCAAAATAATTATAGCAGCTGATTTTAGAGTAACCGAAAATATAAATATTTTTGTTTTGTAAATTGAGAAGGTGGCTTAGAAAACAAATTGCAAGAAAATGCGACTATTTGCATTTGAGATTATATTGCAACTGATATTGAGCATCATTTTTAACAACTTTGCAAATTTTATTGCACTCCAAATAACAGCTGATACATTAATACGCAATTTTTAAAAGAAATTCAGTGTTTGCTTTGAAAGCTTTAACAAAAAATAAACTCCATTTCTACAATTTTTTGTTTGCTTTGTTTTAAAATACTCATGCGAAAAAAGCAACACGTAATTAGCGGTGCGTAAATGCAAAAATATTGCGAGTGCAACCTTGTATATTTTGTTGTTGGGTTGCAAAGAAAAAGCAACGATTTCTTGCATTCGCACTTACGCAAGACATTTGCACCAAATAATGAACTGCGCTATAATTTTGTTTTGCATATCAGGCCTGTAAAAGTTGATGCAATTGGAATTGATTGTTAGCGAATAGACCCAGCTTATGTTGACATTTTTTTTGAACTATTTTAGTTGAGCACTGGATATATGTATATATATATATATATATATATATATATATATATATATATATATATATATATATATATATATATATATATATATATATATATATATATATATATATATATATATATATATATATATATATATATATATATATATATATATATATATATATATATATATATATATATATATATATATATATATATATATATATATATATATATATATATATATATATATATATATATATATATATATATATATATATATATATATATATATATATATATATATATATATATATATATATATATATATATATATGTATATATATATATATGCATACATACGCATACAATGTATGTTCATATATAAATTTATAAATATTTTTAGAGCAAAAGTTTTGTTGGATTTGTTTTTTGGCCTTCTTTATTTTGTTCTTATTAATTTCTATCTTATTGTTGCTGTACTAAATTGGCCTTTTAATCATAAACTGTAAATGAATTTGTAGCATGTTTCAAGCATAGAAACTTTTTAGCTCTGCTCTTGTATACTTCTATTTATAAACGGTCTCATACAAGTGGCTGTGTGTATTCAAGTGTGTACGTAAATTTGTCATATCGTCTGTATTGTCATAATCGACATCGATATTGTCATAGTAACCCTTCAAATATAATTGATTTCGATTATATGATGATGATTTCTCTCATATTTAGTTCTTTGCTTATTAAATGTTATGACAACTATCAAAAGTTACAGACATTTAATAAGTGATATGAATTATTATCGTTTACGTGGGATGGCTGAGAAATTGTTTATTGTTTCCAGATAATTATAAATAAACAGCGGTATTCATGAAAAGTAAATTGCTGTTGATAAACGTTTTAGAGCGAATTTTATATGAAAAAATCTTTCCTTCTAAAACTGATTTCAACTATATTTTATTTGTTCTTAATACCAGTGTAGGCCAGGTCAGGTTGTTAGGAGGCGTATGAAGGGATCTGAAGATATGTATACACTTAAGCCAATATAGGCTTAAGTGTATATAATAAGTATAAGTTTTGTTACGATTTGGGTCGAGGGGAGGGTTCGTAAAAATGTTACGTAACAAAAAAATATTATTTATTGGAAAACACGAGAGGTACGTATTGCAGCCCAGAGACAAAATGAGCTAATGGCCATCATTTCTCTGGAAGAAGGCTGTGAAGATGTTGAATGGATTGATGATGAGAACATTGATAAAACAAATTATAAAAAGATTGTAGACGATATAGCTGCAAGAAATAAAATGCATGTTTTATCAATGGATGAATATTTCACCTTTCCACGGACCGATAATTGAAATGTGTCAATTTTTAATCCCTAATTTTTATCAATAGAATTTTCTTTTAAATTACTGTTAGCATTTTTCTTGTGACCAGTAAAGCGAATTGTATATTGCAGTTAATAAAAAGAATATGTACATGCATATACATATGTATATAACGACACACGTTTATGTAATTGAATTCAGTTATTGCTTGATTTCAGGAATGTAATATGTATGCTTAATCTATATATATATAAAATTCTTTGTGTGTATGTATGTATGTATGTATGTATGTATGTATGTATGTATGTATGTATGTATGTAACGTATAGACTCCAAAACGGCTAGGCCGATTTTGATGAAATTTTCAGTGAGTCTTCAGAATATTCTGGCGGGTGACACTGTGAAGTCTTAATTTCGATTTTCGGTCTGGGGGCGGAAGGGCGTGGCAAAATGCAAAGGAACCCCTGTACATTAAAAAGTAAAATATAGCTGTAGCTTTTGAACGAGAAGAGCTAGAGAGCTAAAACTTGCACAGGATATTTTTTTACACATGTTTTACAACAACAAATACTAAAAGCAACAAAAACCCGACGCCAAAGAAAACACCCTGTACATTGAAAAGTAAAACTTAGCTGTAACTTTTGAACAATAAGAGCTAGAGAGCTGAAATTTGCACAGGATATGTTTTTACACATGCTCTACAATAACAAATACCTAAAACAACAAAAAAAAAATTAAAATTAAAGGGTGCCCCATACAAAAGTGAAAATCAGCTGTAACTTTTTAACGATATGAGATAGAAAGCTGCAGTTTGAACAGAATATGTATGTAGTTGCCTTAAGGTGGGATCACACGATTGCCGCAATGCACCAATTTTACACAATTTTTATTGGGCTGAATTGGAGCATAATAAAAAATTTGTCCCAATCAAATTCTCTGCAATCACATGATTGTGACATTTTACTGAAATTTTATTGTCGCAAATTGCCGCAAAACAATTTAGTACCAATAATTGCCGCATTATAGTCACACGATTGTTATATTATACGGCAACTCTGAGAAACAGCTGTTGTAGCTGATGACAAAATTTGTTTTCCCAAAAAAATGAATTAAATGTTAAAAATATGGTTTGTTCATTAAAAAGAGAGAAAATTGCTTCGGCTATTATTGTTATTATGTTATGCGGGCTGAAAAGGCAAAAAATGAATAGTAACAACAATTGAATTTTACTGATTGAAAAGCAGCAATCATGTTTGGAAGACGCGTTTAAACAATTTTGAAACTAAATAAATGTATACATACATATGTATGTATGTAGATGTAGATGAATGTAGTATGTAGATTATTGGCGGGCATTGTCTTCTTTGGTTGCCGCATGAGAACACAATAAATATTTGTCCATTTTTAGAATTTTTATTGGTGAATAGTTGTATATAAAGTGCTCACACGGTTGTCCCATCAGGGTTGTATTTGATTGGGACAAATAGGAATAACATTCGTTTTAGTTGCCGCATGAGCCAATAAATTATGCTATCACACGATTGGCATACAAAATGTAACAAAAATTGGTGCATTGCGGCAATCGTACACAGAGAAAAAAGCACCTTATAAAGTAGAACAAAATCAATAAGATATCTCTATGGTTTTTTTTCAAGAAGGATTCCTTATTATTTTAAATGGGAAAACCTTATTGAAAAAACAACAATTAATGAAATTAAAAAGATGATTTACGTGTGTTTATATAGGAAACTAATAAAACCAATAGGGAAAAATTAATAGGATAACCTAATTAAATCAATAAGAAATCCTTATTGTATACAATTTACAAGAAAACCTAATAGAATCAATAAGTTCTTCGCTATAGAATTTTTTTTGGTACCATGCAAATCGGAAACTGAGTAAAAACAAACGTGAGTAACAAGTTTTCTTCTTGGTTTTATGTGTTTTTCTTGTTGAGACAATTAATAAGATTTGCAACATGGAAATAATAAGAAATACCCATAGAAAAATCTTCTCTTCTCTCTGCTGGGATACCCCTCAGCCTAAAAACGTTTCCAAGAGAAAATCGTATTGAATCTATTAGGAAGTTTTCGCTCTGTGTATGATCCCACCTTTACTCTCTACACAACAACAACAAATATGTACACAGTTTTTTATAGGTATTCAATGGATTTTTATTTAAAGGCTGTAAATTTAATAAAAAGCTTTCTTAGGGCCAGCAACGCGGACCGGGTCAGCTAGTATATTATAATATTTTACAGTAATATCAATAAAATAGTGAAGTTAAGTGTACAGAGGCAAGACTGAAGAACAACTAACTTACATACATATATAAAAAATACTAAAGATAGTGTAAAGAATGTAAGAGATCATATGCATGATATTAGGGTTGCCAAAACGCGTCTTTTATATTTCAGTATTTTAACAATTACACGTTAAATACAATAATTTAATTTCTTGAGTTATATTTGTATATACTATGTACATACATACACATGTACATAAAATGAATTACATTATTATTTTTTTTAATAAAATTTTTTATTATTTAGTGGTTGTTATGTTATGAATGGTGGGAGGGGGGTGAAAAATCTGCAAAAGTTGCGTCACGTAATTTGTGAACAGCCCCTTCGTAATGTTATTTAAAATTTTAAATTTGATACGAGGATTACTTAATGTAAATTATTTTAAGGATGACTTGCCATTTTGAGGATGTAATGAGCATGACAAATGATCTACTACCAGGTAACTTTGCATGAGGTACATGCAAGTTTTCACACTTTGCAACACCATGTAAGCGCGGTGGACAAGTGTTTTGTAATTTTCATAGAAAAAACACATTTTGCTTTGCAACCGAGCCAGTCATTTATGAAGATTCTTTAATCGTGCTTAACACTATTTTACCCAAAAACATTTTAAAAATAGCAATAGCATAGAATTTTCTTTCTTAAACAAACTTTATGGCAGTAAATGTAAATACTTTAATTAATTATTTTAAAATGTTTTATTTCCATATTTAATTTGCGTTGAGCTTCTTTTTTTTTCATTTTGACCAATTACAATAATTTGCACATAAGCTTTATATCCTTTATCCTGCCAACCATCCAATTAGGTTTCTGTAAATTGTTTCTGTTATTTTTCTTTTTTTCCCGAAATAAATGCATACATTTTTAATGTCTTTATGCCAGTATTAGTATTTTTGTCAACCTCCAGTTATGCTTGTTTTTAAAACAATATGAATATTGTGCAGATAAAAATATTTGGAAATTATTTAACTAATAGGTAACAAATTTTGCACGAATAATTGGACTATGACATTCCGTGCATCAATGACCTCCATTTACAGTGAAATATTTATTGTGGCTGTAGTGGAGAATGGTAATCATTTTAAATTTGGCAAAGCGTTTGTAATAAACTGACTACTTTTTTTTTTTGTATGTTACTATAAAGGAAATATTTTTAAATATACATTTTGTTCAGGGTCATTCATAAATGAATCTAATTATTTATTTGTTTTAAGAGCCAATTGAAATGTACATAAATATGATTGTGGATCTAAAAATAGAGCTTAATTATTATTTTCTGTCTTTTTCAGCCTTGTATATGCCACCGATATTTTTTTGATGCTGCTCAACTCGTCAGTAGAGTAGAAAAAACTTAAAAGAATATTTGAAACTTGACTTTTCTATTGTTCCTATGAACATACTGGGAATCCCAAACGTTCAGACGCAGTGTTGCGAGACGATAAAATTGTTTTCTATATTAAAAGTTTATTTTGAATGTTTGTGATTCTCATTATGTTCATGGGAATAAAATACATAATATGTTGTCCAACTATTCTTTTGTAGTTTTTTTTTGAGTCTACTGACAAGTTGAGTAGCATCAACGAAATGTAGGCGGCATATGGATGGCTGAAAATAAACCGAAGTCTGCAAATAAAGCCTGTTCTTAGACCTCAAGCAAATAGTAAAATGATAACTAAATTAAGTTAAATATGCTTTCTTACTCTTTTTGTGTCAAAACAAGTTGGTTTTGTTCATAGTTTTTATTAAATATACAAAATTTTTGAAAAATGTCCTTGTTTTTGAAATAATTTCCTTGCTATTGTTTTTTATACTACTGGTTATTCAATGGTTACTCAATTCAGGAATGAAAAAGTTAGTAATCATGGCTCTATACCTGGCTGGCCATCACCGTTTTTGAAGAAGTACGGACCAATGATTCCACCAGCCCATAAAGCGCATCAAACAGTCAGTTTTTCTGGATGTAACGGTGTTTCGACAATATTCCAGTTTGGAATTGCCAAACCAAACTGAGAATAAATCACTTGACAGCTGTTAAAGCGGTCGCCATCTTGAACAGTAATGCCAACTTAAAGTTCTATACATTGAAAAAAATACCCTTTATATATGTACATATATCTATGTTCTAGCAGTATTAGTGGTTTTAGCAGAACTTCACAAATAAATGGACTGTTTGAGTATTATTGTTATATTTCTTAAATAGGGAGCTTCGCAATAAATTATAATTATGCCATAAATATTTTCCAATGTGTTACCTCAAAAATTCTGGGGGAAAACATATTATTACCAATTGGCAGTACCAAAACGAATATAAATACAATAATAGTAATAATCACACTTATATTTTATGCCCAAATATGTTTTAGTTTTAATAAAAGCTTAAATTTATGTACATATGATATGAGCATCTTTTGTAATAAAAGCCCTGAAGTTAAAATATTGAAGGAAATCGTTTATGCACTGTACAAAAATATTTTATTTAAACATGGTTTTATTTCGTTTGTTATAACAAGTTCAAATCTACAGTATTTTCTTATAACAAATTTTTTTATAATATTTTCACTAAAGCTTGTAAGCTTTGTGATATTAGAGATGCCTGCTTTAATGCTATGTCGAACACTTGTTCCCTATTATGCTTTGCTTAGGGACTTTAAAAGCTGAATTTTTAGGGCCAATGACCTAAAAGCCGTCTAGAGTGGAAATGTAGAAAGGGAATGTATTCCATACAATTATCCGCAAACAAATTCAGTTGAAGTGTTTCACGATTCCCCGTCAGGCTGAAGTATGGAATTTTAAAAATTTGTTCATAAACAAGTTGTGAATAATATGAAATAAAGTTTGCTCTTATTCTTGTGGCTAACAAACGTATGGTCATGAGTGTTAGAACTAAATCAATTACCACCGACATCAATTCTAATATGGTGTTCTTTAAGAGCTTAAGAATGAGATTGAATGTTTATCGATAACACTAAAAAAAAAAAAAAATTCACACCGTGTCAGCTGATCCATATTTTGTATTATTTGCAATTTGCAAAATCAGCTGTTACAGAAAGTAAGCAAAAACCAAAAAAAAAGTTCATCTAAATCAACCAACATAACAGCACTGTTTTTCGATTAGTATTTCATATAAAAATGCCTGAAAAGTATATTAAAATCTAAATGCATATACAAAAAAAAAAAAAAATTATGCTTAAATCAGTGTTCCCAGGTCAATGTATTTCTTCCCCCCAGAAAAATTTTAAGACCCCCTAAAATCCAATGCATTTCTACAAAATCCCCCCAAAAAATTTTGGTGAATATTTTGCTTTAGTTTGCGAATCACCAATATTAATGCAATGACAATGCGAAAAATGCATAAAATTGTTAAACTTTTCCCAATTAAAAAGAAGTAAAAATTAACTGATTATATGTACATACATATTTTTCACTGCATATGTTATGATTACAGGCGTATGTATATTTATTATAAATTTTCGATTTATTTGTATTCACATATTTTGAGATCTAAGGAGGCAGCTGGAAATTGTTATCTGCGTATCTAGAAAAATTTAATTTTCTCCAAAAATATTAAGAATTTTTAAATCTTCTTCGCTTTTGACGTTCTTTTGACATTTTCGTAAAAAAAGTTTCTATTTTGTACTTTAATTGTCGCAATTTTTAAGAAACGAAAAAAATTCAACTCAACAAAAAAAAGGGCCTAAAATTACCAGTTGCAAAATTATGTACTTGAAGCTACCAGATGAACGTAAAATATCTCATTTAATTTTACTTTAAAAATCGTTAAAGTTTTCAAATTTATCAGTTGAAAAATTTTCTAACTCCTGCCAAACACAGAAATCCCCCAAAAATACGCCAAAAATAAATTGTACCCCCTAAATTTTTCCTGAAAGAATTTAACACCCCAAATTCACCCCTAAAAGAAAAAAAGCCCCCTAAATCTAGGGGGAACCCCCTAAGCTGGCAACACTGGCTTAAATTTTCATTGCAGCATCAAAATATTCCATGTTTTTTTGGGATAGAAGTTTTGTACATGTTTGTCTAGTATTGAGAAATATTCACTGTTAAACAATAAAACTTTTTTTACTTTTCTTTGCAACCTATAGAACGAGTTACCATCGGTAAAAAGTAAAAGCTTTTTGAATAT
The DNA here is from genome assembly GCA_963662145.1 of Sturmia bella. NCBI lineage: Eukaryota > Metazoa > Arthropoda > Insecta > Diptera > Tachinidae > Sturmia > Sturmia bella. The sequence goes on along the minus strand of OY759168.1, from coordinate 31,383,909 downwards.
TCAAATATGAACTTAATTATTTATTTGCTTTAAGTGCCAATTGAAATGTAATGTAATTCAGGTCCAAAAAGGTTCATTTTTGGACCTGAATTAATGCATTTCATTTGGCTCTTAAAGCAAATAAATAATTAAGTTCATATTTGAATATTTCAAAATGTTTGTTCGGACGCCAAAAGAATTCCAAGGCCAAAAATGATCAGTTAGTACCAACGTCAATGTTAAATGCATTTCTTAACAGTTAAATGTATTAAGACTTAAAGTGTATCCTACAAACTAATGGCAATTTTTGTCAACACCAATACTAAATTTTCGTGCAGAATACCAAACATTTGCATAAAGTTTTCGGTTACAGTTATAATACTGCAAAGTACCTTTATGTTAAGCTGGACTGATACGGACGACTTAAAACAAGGGGCCTGATGTCCAAATGATTATCGTAATGAAGTAAACTAATGTTATTTTGCGACCCATTAAAAGCCGTTGTTATTCTAAAATAATAATTATTTTATTTCAGCACTAAAAATGTTCCTCAGGGCAAGGAAAGGCCATCGTACTTAGAACTAAAAAGAGATACAAATACATGTTAAAATTAGGGTGGTTTTGTCAGTTTGCAAACCAGTCAAAATAGCAAATAAAATATGTTTAAATGTTAAATAAAAACCAAATTTGTATACTGCTCTTTTGCAGTGCTCTTAATAGGCTGACGTCGTTGCCATCTCATACATTATATACATATGTACATATGTATTAACAAAACACTTTCCCTTCTCATGTGTTATTTGCTGATAATTTTATGTTGTGCAAATAATGTGGACTTATCATTCGCCTTTTTCAACAACAGTTTTCTTGATTGTGGCCAGGTTTTGCCCCAGAAATATTTAAGAAAGCGTCTACTGCAGGCTCTTCAATTTGGCTTTGCACAAGGCCACCCTAATAAATATATTTTAAAATATACATACATCTCCATGTGTTTGCTGGCATTAGGTGTATGTGTGTGTGTGTGTGTGCGTGGTACTAATTAAATTAAATATTTCATAAATATTTCATGCTTGATTTATATGTACATAGATATGTACATAGTACATATATTCATAAATAAAAGGATTTGTTCAATAAAATTGTAAACAAATTATTTTAAATTCTTGTTGTTGTTTCTATTGCTAGCAAACACTGTGTGTCGAGAGCGTCCATACGAAATTGGTTGTGCACTGTGTGGTGTGTTTCTTTTTGTGGCCTGTTGTTATGGCAGTCTTATGGGGCTGTCCAGCTCGAAAGCAATAAATACAAAAACCAATTTTAGCAACCATTAAAAAACACCAAATTTATTTTGCATATTTTATATTTGTTCATATTAAATTTTTGAGATGTTTAACGAATTTCAATAGCATTTTATTTTTAATAATTACATGGTTATTGTATTGAATATTTTAACTTAGCATATGTATGTGTAGCTAACATCATTAATTTTACTTGATTAAATTTAGATAATTTTGCATGGATGATGTGTCATGATTTAATGCAAAGCTATTTAAATAAAATTATAAGCTGAGCTGTAGGAATGAGGGACCGTAACTCTTAAGACTTTTATCAAAAAAAAAAAAAAAAAAATCAATATATAAGAGTTATTTTTGATTTTTATATTTTTAGATAGAAAATAAGAGGCGAGGTTGAAACTGCAATTTTTCATCTTTTGTGAATAAAATCAAAAGTTGCCCACAGATTTTGGTCATTTAAAGCTCGTTTTGTTTCAAACATAATTTTTTATATACAAGGGAAAATTTATTGGCATAACATAGTTTTTCAATTTTTTATGCAGTTTTAAAAATCACAAAATTTCAAGAATTTGCAAAAAAAATTTTTTTTTTCAAAAAAAAAAAAATTGTTTTTCTAAAAACTGAAATTTCATTTTAATGAATTATACATCAGATTTAAGGTTATTTTACTGCGGAATTTCGGTTTTTTACTAAAGTTCAATAAACGAAAAATTTTTTTAGTTAGTTCAATACATGTAGCGCAACCTCCTCCATTTTTAAAATAACGGTAAATCTCGAAAATGCGAGCTAACCTAGAAAAACGGATAGCACCGCTGAATTCAGCGTACCCGAATTAGGTTTAATCACTGGGTGCCCCGTCTGTCGGCAAAAAAAAGTTTCAAATTCAAGCACAGTGTTATTATTGTCCTGAAGAAGCTATCCGAAGGAGAGCGAAATATCGACAAAAATAATTAAATAATTTTAATAAAATACCTTTATCTCCAGAAAATAAATATGTAAAATTCTTATTTTCATTTAAAATTTTCGGAATTTCAAATTGAAGTTCTCAATTTTATCTAAAATTTTCTTAATTGAGTTTTTTCAATTTCAATGAAAAATGGTGTTGTGTGGACATTCATGCAACTTCAAAAGAAAATTTACAAAAGTTTCTTCAAGAAACGTGTATCTGTGTGTATCCTTTATTATTGTTATTATAATACTTCATAATTAATATAATAATGTTCGTTGATAATATTATTATTTATGACCAATCGATGGTTTTTTTACTACAAATTTTTAAAATTTTTACATTTGAAATGAAAACGCTAAATATTTATTGAAGCTTGAGGTCAAAAAACTTACAAATATTATTTTTATATTTTAATTCAAATCCAAAAATAGATCTTACAAATGTTGTCTGTCTTTTTCAGCCGTCTTTATGCCGCCGACACTTCGTGGATGCTAATCAACTCATCTTAACTTAACTACTTATTCCATAATTCCCATCAACTAAATGAGAATCAGAAATGTTCAAACAAACCTTTAACACAGTAATCATTTTTTTTTCGTTTTGCAACTCTTTTACTTTTGTTTCTACGAGTATACAACGAGCTCTAAAAGGAAATAAATAATTAATTTCATATTTGAATTTTTATATTTTTATATTTTGCTGATATTTTGCTCTTCTTTTAAATAATATTGGCCTGAAGAACTATCTGAAGGAGGAGGAAATATGCGCAAATATAAAAATGTATAAAACATATAATAAAAAGGACCACCACCAATATTATAATTTTAATTATAAATGCAAAACTGAATATTTTTATTATTTGTTGAATTAAATCGGTAAGTTTTTGGTAACTGAAATTGATTGGAAGTTTTTTTTGTGTCTGTGGGATTTTGATGCTTTTTAAATAATTCATTACAAGTTTCCTTTTTTGCTGAGAGATGACTAATCAATTAACAATTTAGTTACGAGTGTAACACAGTTTAACCAATAGTCTTAAAATTTGTTTGAAGTAATTACTTCAATACTCTGGTTCTAAAAAACTCGACAAAATTTCAAAAGGTTCATAAACAAACCTTTGAAACTTGCATAACGTTTCAAATAATAATTTATTGTGCGCTATTGCTTAGTTTTTTTGTATTTTATATTTAGTTACACATCTTTCGCTATTGGCTTCTTAAATTTTTAATGCACTGCTGCTGAGTTACTCACGAATTTAAAATTTAATATTTTGCTTAAATTCGAACACAAAATTACATTTCTTCAATAATTGTCTACTCTTGGAATACGACAAACAGATGGGTGGTGAAACCAACTAAAACATTTATGTATGTAGCTTTAAATTTTATAAAGATGTAAACAAATATCTAATTAAAAACATAATTAAAATAAATTGGCCTTATTAAAATCGAAATTGCCTCGTTCACTAAGCCCATAAATTTGATTGAATGACAGACAGGCACTGTTCATAAAATATATATACATATATATTTTTTTATGTGAACCAGTAGTAGAAACTAATTAGGTATTAAGTTAAATTAAATGAAAACCCAAAGGACTCTTTACTTTAAGCCGTTGGAGTGGCGGAGAGAAAATAATATTGTATAAACAAAAAACCGCAACAAAAGTCTTTACAAATAAATTTAAAGACAAAATAAAAGACCATGTGATGGTTGAAAATTGAAGAAATAGAAATTAAAAAAAAAATGTTTCGATAAGAAATATTGAGATTCTGAAATCAAAAGGGGAGTTATCGTTACTCCATTGTGTTGTACTTAAAGAAATATGTATTAATGACATGATAATATTTATTGATAGCACACGAGTTTCTTATTCGCTTTCAGAGCCAGGGGATCAACAAAACTAAAAAAAAAAAACAGCTCAGCTTTATGTTTTTTAGTTGTTTATGTCACAGCATTTCGTTTGTGCCTACCAACTCGTCAGTAGACTGGAAAACTTTTGTAGAAATACTCAAATGTTTAGGTTTATATTTTCATGTGATTAGAAAATGTGATAGATAAATACGTACGTATTTAAGTTCCGGGACTCGAACCACAATTTTTAGCAAAGCCACATTTTGAAGTTAGCAGAGCACTGTTAACGAGTTAACAGCGCTATTTTCATAACAGATGACAATTGTGGAGAAGATGAGTTGGTTTTATGGAAAAATGAGGACTTCTGCAAAGTAGTGACCACATGGAAATGGTGGTCGGGAGGGTTAGCAATGACTTGTGGTACCTAAGATGTCTGAAGTAATTTTTGGAGCCCCACAAAATGACTTTTAAAAACACTCCATTTAAGAAATTTCTGAAGAAGATGAGTGGGCTCAGGGAAAAATGAGGACTTCTGTGAAGTACTGGCCATATGGAGATAGTGGCCAAGAGGGTTAGCTATAACCTCTGGTACCTGGCATGTCTGAAATTATCTTTGGAGTCCCACAAAATGACTTTTAATAACACTCCATTTAAGAAATTTCTGGACGCCATACAAAGTCCAATTGGTTCGGGAGTTGAAGCCAACTGACCATCCAATGCGTTTTCGCTTCGCTAAATGGGCCTGCGATCGACTGACAGAAGATGCCGATTAGGCAAAAAAAAAAAAATCATCTTTTCAGATGAAGCTCATTTTGATCTTGGCGGGTATATAAACAAGCTACATATTCGCATTTGGGGTACAAAAAACCAGCACGCATAAATTGAGGAGCGCCTCGATGGATGAATTGGTAGAGTGGCCTACTAAGAGTCGTCCCCGAGGTCGCAGGTTCGATTCCTGCCGAAGGCTCTGGGTGTTTCTGCAGACAAGCAAGAAGCTTCGCAGTTTTGTGTAAAATATAAAAATAAAAAAAAAAATAAAAAAAAAAAAAAGCCGACGCATACAAAACGAGTCATTGTTTGTTGCGGATTTTGGTTCAGAAGCATAATTGGGCCAGTTTTCTTCGAAAATGAGCAAGGAGTGACTGACCGTTGTTAATGGCGATCGTTTTGTGTTCACAAAAATTGAAGAGGAGGATATTGGCAATATTTGGTTTTTCTACACAACGGCGCTACGTGGCAGACAGCCGAAGCTACACTCGATGTTTTGCGCCCTGTTTTTGAAGATCGCATTACAGCCGCAGAGCTGATGTCGTTCGGCCACCTCAGAGCTGCAATTTGACATCGTTGGACTATTATTTGTGGGGTGCGCCGTCAAAGATAAGTGTTACGCCGGCAAGCCAGAGACAATTGAAGCTTTAAAGAACAGCTGCACACAATCGATAATGTGCTTAAAAAATTAGACCGGTCGTGCTGGCTACAGCATGGCCAGCTGAGGCAGCCAGTTGAATGTAATTATTTTCCATTATTAACCGGAAGGATTGTACTTTTAAATAAAAAAAGAAATTTGACAAAAATATTCAGTAGTTTTTTTTATAGCATTTTCCAAAAAAAAAAAACAGTTATTTGGCGGACCCTTGTGTGTACATGTGTAACACTTTTCATTCGAAAAGTGTTATTATAATTATTTTGTTTATTGATTTAAGATGATTAACACAGCATGGTGTAAATTCAATTACTTATTGCCACATTGTGACAGGTGTAATAAAAATGGCACACAAAAACTATTTTTTTTAAATATGTTCTAACTAAACTTTTTTTTTTACTCATGCCAAAAGCTATCGAAAACTCGATGGCAGCACATCGATTACTAAACCAAACCACTCTAGTCGGTATATTGTTTCTTGATATTTTCCAAAACCACTACTTTTAATTTGCTTCGTTGCGATTTAAGCAGTCGCAAACATAAATTGCTTATTATTGTTCTTGAAACGAGCGAGCTGAGTTTATGCGATGTATATTTCAATTACTAATCTTATTAACTAAAATGAATTCAATTAGCAACATTTATAAGTATGTAGCTGCAATTAGATTACCTGCCTGGTAATGCTATGCATGTACGTTTGTTAATCGTTAGAAATACATACATATGTATGTATGTACATGCAGAACAAATTACATTAACCAAATGTTCATTGCACGTGATGGCAACCTATTTGAATGCATTCAAGTGTTCTATGATCGAATTTGTGCAGGTTACTTAATATTGTTTGAAATATGTAAATGTTTGTTTGTTGCTCCTCCAGTGGCTGAAGCAATATAATTTGAGCTGACGAAATACGGCAGATGAAGGTCGGAAATGCTTTATGAATATTTTGAAGAAAAATACTTTTAAAGAAAAAGACAAACTCTAAACATTTTTCGCCATCCTGCAAACGTTTCTGTTACCTTCAGCCCACCTTTTTAAGAGTTAAATTGGATCATTTAAGAGTTAAATAGAATCATTATTTACAATTGGGATTTTCAACGTGAGATATGCTGCAAACAAGCAGCAGGCAATTTCTGAGATAAATGTACACCATATGTATGAATATTTCAAATTCTAGGCCAATTAGAAAAATGCAACAACAATTTATTAGGATTTAAGCAAGCCGCTTGTAAGAAATCTCAATTAAATTTTGCTGTACCTACTTTTACAATCAACCCCCACAGCTCAGAAATGCTGTCGAATTTCATTTCGCCTTAAAATTTAATGATGTTTCCGGTTGCTTTTTTCCATTTTCTACTTTGGCAGTTTTATTGTTCTTTTTATCATAAAACTTAATGATAAATACGAGTAATAAACAATCAACAGCAATTAAATCTGCAATTCACATTTTTCCAAAAAGCCATCATCCTTCTAATCCTATTTTTCAAATAAAGCAAATAAACAACAACAAAAAAAAAAATAAAGCAAAAACGAAAAAAAAAACGTTCAAACAATAAGCAAGAAGAAGAAAAAAGGTCAAATAAAACACTTTACAATAAAATTCTTATTTCTGTTTTTATTTTTGTTGTTGTTGTTGTTGTTGTTGTTATTACCATTATTCTAGTTGGATGATGCCCTTGTCACTTGTATACTTCGCCGTTACAACTCATAAAAAAAAAAATTATGAATAATTGTTTTGTTGTTGTCCTGCTTTTTATACCGCTATTTCTTAGTAACGTAAAACAAAAGGGTGCTGTTTGAGCAGGTGTTTTGGCTTTTGGTATTGAGAGAGATGAACACCAAAATTGTATGGTGGACATTTTAAGCTCTATTGATTTTAAGTTGAGAGGACTCAAATGCCACACAAAAATGAACCTTTTTACACTGACGCACATCTTATAGGCTTTTTACCCTCACTCACATCTTACACCTTTCATCATTTTGGCAAGATGTTAACATCTTCCTATACAAATTCTATATGAAAAAAAAAAAAACATTTTTACAAGATGTTCATTTCTCATTTTGCTGTATTCAACATCTTTCGATTATTGTAATGTCATCACTAAAAAGGAGTTAAAAAAAAAATGATAAAAATTCATACCATCACTAGAAAATATACAAGTGTCAAAAATTTTTACAATGTAAGTAAATTTTAATTAAATTAAACATAATATTAGCTTAGTAATACAATACTTTTATTTATAGTTAAAAAGAATAAAATACTTCGTGTTGTGTAATGTTTTTTTAGTTTGCTCAAACGCGTGAAATAATACTTGACAGATGAAAGATGTTGAAAATGTAATGTAATAGCCTTTTCACACTTATCGACATCTAACATCTACCATCAATTTGCGATGATGTTGAAATTTCCCCATAAGAAATATACAGGGCTAAAAACCAACAGTTTTCAACATCTTTATAAAATGTTCCTAACTCATTTTGTTCCACTCAACATCTTTCGATTATTTTAGTGTCATCACTAAAAAAATTACAAAATTGTGGTGGCATCACTGTAAATTTTGACATTTAATGACATTCAAAATCATTAAAAAAGGAGTTGTGTCCAAAATGATGTCTTCATGATCTTCTTCCTCCAGCAAGCTTTTTATGGATTCTATACACTGCATTAGTAGTAGAGATGGTTCTTGCAAGCTAACTGCTAATCAAGGCAGATTAAACAGGTAAAATCACTAAAACAGCTGCTCGTTGTTTATTAACTGCTTAGTGTCAAAAGTTTGTTTACAAGCCGTTTAACGTGCTCTGATTTCTAAGAAATGCGCAAGTGATTTTGTAGCTACTACTGAACAAAAAGTAAAATAAGCCAGTGATTTTGCTTCTTTTATTCCATAAAAAAGTAAAGTAATAATTTTTAAGTGGTTTAAATAAATTTATTTTACGAAATTTGTGTAATTTCGTTTTTTGTATACACACAAACCAGTTTAACAAAACAAATGAGAGAAGAATTTGACAGTATTCAGTTATTTTTCTACCAACAACTCTCATGTTTTTTTTTTTTTTTTTTTTTTTTTTTTGGTCTGCTAGTGCTTGTCTAGGTACAAGCCTTGCTGCTAATCCTACTACATATTATTTTGTCTTCAAAATCTATTTATATTATATTTTTATTGTCTTTAATGCAAAACGTGGCTTTATTTATTTTGGCAGCTGTGTATGTATATGTGATGTTAGATGTTGTGTGTGAACGCATGTTTCACATTTTCAACATCTTCAACACGTTCCACGAAAATGTTGATAAGTGTGAAAAGGCTATAAACAGCTTTTTTCAATTTTCAACATCTTCCACACACATGTCAAAGATGTGAGTAAATGTAAATCTTTCATCAATTTGCAAAAATGTTTACATCTTCCCATAAAAATTACACAGGGCGAAAATTGTACATCTTCCTACATCAGCAGAAGATGATCCTTTCTCATTTAGTTCCATCTTACATCTTTCGATTTGTTAAGTGCCATCACTAAAAAATTGCAGAAAATCGATTGCTTTTGTACCATCACTAGCAAAATGACATTTCAGAAAACAAATTTAACATAAAACAAAAAATGAGCGGAACATGTATTTTGTTATAATTTTTAATTAATTATAAATAAACTCATTTTAATTGCAGTGCAAAAGAAAGCCCATCACATGGACAATAAATATGGAGAACATGTTGCTTGACCTATGGAAAGACAAAAGTTCAAGTCCTCCTTCAAGTTCATTAAAAATTTTTTTTTATTTTTCACAAAAATTTTGCGTCTTTTTTTTTCACATCTAAATATGTAAATGAAAGATGAAAGATGTTATCAATGTAATGGCCTTTTTACACCGACGCACATCTTACATCTTTCATCAATTTGCAAAGATGTTTACATCTTCCCATAAAATGAGCAGAAGATGATCCTTTCTCATTTTGTTCCATCTTACATCTTTTGATTTGTTTAGTGCCATCACTAAAAAAATTGCAGAAAATCGATTGCTTTTGTACCATCACTAGAAAAATGATATTGAAAAAAATAAACACACAAAAAATTCAACACAAAAAAAATTCAACAATGAGCGGAATTTTTAATAATTTATAAATAAATTCAATTTTATTGCAGTGCAAAAGAAAGCTGGTGTTCGAATCGTATGGTCAATCGATATGGAGAACATGTAGCTTGACCTATGGGAAGAAAAAAGTCCAAATGTCCTCCTCCAAGCCCGCTTAAAAAATTTTTTTTTATTTTTCACAAAAATTGTGCGTCTTTATTTTGACAACTAAATAAATGAAAGATGTTGTCAATGTAAACGACTGTTTCACATTTTCAACATCTTCCATGCATTTCACGTGGATGTCAGTCGGTGTAAAAAGGCCATAAAGCTACTTTATAGATCCTAATATGGACTCAACATAAATATGTAAAATATTTTAAAGTGTATTTTTAGAATTTTAGATTTGTTCATATGCGAATACTAGGAGTGCACTTTTAGAGTTGCGCAACAATCGATGGGGGTACATTTGTATATCCCCCGACTTTATGTAATTAGTGTAGCGTCATTCAGGCCAAAGTTGCGGCAATAAGGAGAGTGGTAAACTAGTTGAGGTACAGTAGGTTAGACGGGGCAAGGCAAGGCAAGGCCGCCATAAACATGCTTGCAGATGTTTACGCAACATTTCGGTTGGTTCGTGAATGACGGATATCTCTAAATGAGATAGCGAGACATTCAGACCGAGAGATTCTCTGGGTGCCTGGAACCAGCGGTTCGTAAATTGTTCATAAATTGAAAAGGCTTTCGGTGCAATAAAACACCTCTTTAGCTAAATCCATGTTTTCACAAATTTACTCTTGTTTAAAAACAATATTCAATTGAATCGTGAACATTTCAAGTGCACTCTCACAAATTCTACATTAAGTAAAGCAATTTTTTTTGTACGAAAACTCTTTTGCATTTTCCATTTAACATTTTGCAGTCAAAATTAGTCAACAAGGAAAACTATCACGAAAAAAGCAAACACAACAACAGCAACAAAAACGCCAAATAATAAAACCAACCAAAAGTGGGAGAGGATATTTTTAACATCATCTTCTTTATTGGAAAGTCAAAGAAAGATACGATTTTTTTAACCGCTTCTCAAAAAATAGAAAGGACAAACAACTTACACTGCTTTATAAAAAAAATTTCAAGAGGAAGTTAAAACCTGCATATTGTGTTGCTTAGCATCAAACAAGGAACAGTTTTACTATTCTTTCTGCTACTCGAGCTGCGTCGTAAAAAAAGCAATGAACGAAAAAAAAAAATTATATGGAAAGTGGTACTTGAGTCAAATGGAAAATTTATTGCGATGACAGTTATGGGCCATCTCAATAATAATAAAATCATGAACAACAAACCCACGAACGAATGCAGGAGCGAGCATCAGCGCCATCACCAACGCCATCATTATCGTCATCTCATCATCCTTATAGCACAGGCGTAAATAAACAGATGCAGTTACTGATGCAGCAGCAAGTGTACTGAAGATGACGACAACTTTGGCTCAAAACAAAAAAGAAAAAAAAAAAGGAGTGAACAAAAAGCTTTAACTTGATGTTTAGCAACTGCTGCTAAGAGCAGAATTGTAAGGGGAATTCGGTAGCAAAATTTTCTAGTGCCATCATCGTCGTGCTCGCCACCATCATCATCAACATCATTAAAGTCCATCATTGTTGACGTCGTCGTCATAATCATCAACTACAATAAGGGCAATAAGGCATTTAGTATCTCAGGGTCGTTGTTTGATATTAAAGTGCTGTTTTTTTTTACTTTCCTAGTTTTGATAACGATTTGAGGAGTTGAGTGAAAAGGTTATTTAAAATGGTATTAAAGAGGCCTCAAACAAAACTTTAGGAAGTCTATACACTACGGCGGGTTGATTTGCGAAGACAAACATTTGTTGACAATGTGCTATCGATTTGTCGATAACCTTTGGTGGGAGAAAAAAAAAATTTAGCACTTTAATATATGTATATAAAAAAAAATTCCCCGGAGCCCAAATTCCAAGTTTTGATATTTTTGTTTTCCCCTCCAAATGTATGGCCAAGAACCATTAACTTTTTCTCTTCAATATTTTTTTTCGAACACATCGACACTGCAACACGCTTTCTTAGGGGAACTCCCATATAAAAATACAAAACAATGAAAATTAAGCTCTTAGAAATGTAGCGGGTTATACATTTTGCAGTCTCCAACAGCGCCCTATAGAGCATTGTCACTTGACCAGTGGCTTAATGGAAAAAAATTGCTCAATGAATCCTCCAGCGTGAACAGCGCACCATGCAGTCACTTTGAGTGGGTATAATGGCTTCCCGTGCATCATTTGTAAATTTTCGGTGGTCTTGCTCACTTACCCGCTGGGGGTGGAAATGAGTCTCATCGCTCATTATGATTTTGGTCGAAAAGTCGACCATTTCGTCATAGACACGATTATTCCGCTTTCTTTGGGAGTTTATCCGTCCTTGGTTTGCTTACTTGTATTCTACAGTTGTCTAGTTCACAAATGTAAAAACAAATTTGACATTGGCTGCCATTTCCTTTGGCCCACCTGCTATTAAGAGCAAAATTTAGTGAAAAAGAAAAAACAACTCTCTTCTACATTTCTTGGCCAAACAATATTGAAAATCTTGCACTTGCTGCTGCAACGGCTTATCCATTTCGTGGTTTCAAAAATATGGGACTGGAATTCGACACCTGTCAAATTAAGTTGTTGAACCAATTTATTTTCCTCTCAGTTGAAAGTCTGAATTTGACGAAAATGGATCGCTTTGACAAAAATGGATCACACAATGCATAAAAGTTATCAAGCCACATATCGTGCTCTGAGAGGAGATTATGGTTTATAACCTGACGCACATTTCTCAATCGGTGGGTGTGTAAATAAAAAAAATTGTCGTATTTGGGGTTCTGAGAGTCCTCAAGTACTTGAAGAGAGGCCATTACATCCAGAAAAAGTCACTGTTTGGTGCGCTCTTAGGTGCGAAGGTGTAATTAGATCTTACTTCTTCGAAAACGCCAATGGAACGACTGTTACCGTTAATTAGGAGCGTTATGGGCATATGATAACCGACTTTTTTTGTCTGTTATTGAAGAATACGATTTGGAGAATTTGAGGTTTCAACAAGATGGTGCCACATGCCACACAACTCGATCAAATATGTCTTTATTGCAAGAGACCGCGTAATTTCTCGTCGTGGCGACACCAACTAGCCACCAAGATCATGCGATTTGACACCATTATACTTCTTTTTTGTGGGTCTACGCGAAAGACCGTGCTTATGCAGATAAACTTTTAACTTTTGAGCTTTTAAAAACCATTATTCGTCAAATTATGGCTGAGATACCGCCCAATATGTGTCAAAAAGTGGTCGAAAATTACCTCAAACGAATCAATGCTGGCAACACTTTGCGTGGTGGTCATTTAAATGATGTAGTGTTTCACTTATTAGGTCTTCGTTCAAACTTTATAATAAAAAAGAGAAATATCATGAAAAAAAAAAATATTTTATATGTGTTTTATTTACGTTTACTGTTGAAACCACAAAATTGATAACCCGTTAGAAAAGAAATCGAGATAAAAGTGATGGAAAGAGGCCCTTGATACTGGCTTTTTGCTTCCTGCCAGCTTTCCTGCTTAAATCACTTTTCTGTTTTCTATTGCCATTATTGCTACATATATATTTTTTGTGTCTGTATTTGTGTTAACTGCAATTTTTCCCTCCCAGAATCAACAATCATTTGCATATACATATTTTGATTTTTTCCACTATCCTTTATTAATATTGAAAAGTCTTTAGCACGCGAATGTGTTGTGTCCTTTAAGTAGAAAATGAAAAAAAAAAAACTGAATGAAAATGATGCAAAAAAAAAAAAACCTTTCCAGCGCAAGTGATTGAGACTCTCGAGTTCTATGGATGCATTTAATGTGTCGTTACATAATTTGATTGCATTTTACACGACAAGCAGAATACTGGCACACACACACACACACACGCATACACAAGCACTCGTGCATTCCAGTAATAGTTTTTCTTACCCTTCTCTATTGAGCAAGTAATTTCAAAAGAGCCCTAAGTTACAAAAATTACCATTAAAACAATTTTTGTAAATCTGTGTTAATATAGAAGAGGGGCTTAAGTAGCCACAAGAGCTTAAATAATAATTATTGTTGCAGCCCTTAGACTAGTACTGTGAACTACAGCTATGAAATGCTTGTTGGCAAGATTTTCAAGGAAACAAATAAATTACCTCTTCCGGCTTCACACAAAAGAGCTAATTCACTTAAATTTGTGCTAAAAAACCAAACTATTCTGAACAACAATTTTTCGATTTAAGCTTTTCTTCCATGTTGACACAAGAATATCCCTAACCTCTTCACAAAAACACAGAAGTGATTAACGGCAGAGGAACCAGCAGATCCCACTGTTGGCCATATTATCTAATTTCCATATTAGAGAGAATTTTGTATCTCCGGCAAATTCTGTTCAATGCAACTTGGGGCTTTTATGAATTTATATGATGGTATTCACTTTTCTTGCATCCAGTGCACTGCTGCTGTTAGACATTTATCGATTGGACAAGCATCGAGTGAGTTGCAAGTGCATATTTTAATGTAAATTTATAATGACTTCAATATACTGGCAAATGTTTGTAATTAACTCGTTAAAATATTAAGTATGTTTATGGGTATTGCATTGGATTCAAGTTTATTGTTCAAATGATTTTCCATGAAAATGAAGTCATTTTAATTAGAAGTCTGGAAAAAATAAACCATTTGCTCAAATAGACATTTGCAAAATTAAAATCTTGAAAAAATTCAAGTTATGTAGTTTATTTTTTAATTATAAGATAACTTTTTTTTTTTTTTTTTTAATACAAGTATTTTGGGATGGAGATGGAGGTGGAAAGACTTTTCATTTAATGATGATCGAAGTTCGTGGGCTGGAGGAGGAACTAGTAATTAAAACTTAATGTATGTACGGGTGATGTTGTAGTAATCACAATTTTCAATATTAAGGAAAACAAATTACTTTCTCATAAAAGAAAAATATTTTGAGGTGCATAAATTTATGATAAATCATATATTAATAAAATATTTAGATGCCTAAAAACGAAAGCTCTTTTTTCTATTATTTCTTTTGAAGCATTAAGACACCGTTTTTCAGAAGAATTTTTATTATTGTATAACCCAGATAATAATTCTTCAAATTCACTTCTATTACTTGTGAAAACGGAACCCCATTACTGAGACTTTGCTGTGCCCATTCTGCCAGCAAGAGAATACCATTCTCCCAGATGGTATTAGCGAGAGAACTAAAATTTTCACAGGACAACAAAATGGTCCCACTGTAACAAAAACTGTGTTTATGGTGACCACAAATATGTTGAAGGCATGTTAAATAAAAATATCTTGTTTGTCGTGTAAAATTGTTCATAATTAACAAATAATGTTTTGTTACTTTTTTTCGATAACTACAGGAAAAAGATTATACAAATGTCAATATAAGAATAGTATACAGAGAGCATAACCTAGAACTCCCGGTTCTAAGGTTCTAAGTCTCATGCATAAAATGTGAGCTTTAGCTCGGTCTTGATTTTTTGAGTAAAAAGTGCTTGTTGTATGCAAAATGAAATTTGAAGTACACTAGAGCCCCGACTTGCGTCGTTAATGGGGACCGGAGAAACGCGACGCAAATCGAATCACTTTTTTCTATATAAATGCACTGAAATGTAATTTGTTGGGGAAAATATTTAAAACAAAGCAAAAAATTTTTTATTTTTGATAAAAAATACTAGTATGAGTACGTTTTTATTTATTTAATTTACTTAACAAATGTATATATAAACATTTGTTAAGTAAATTATATAGAATATATTATACAGAAATAACAAAACCATAAATTAAGAAAAAAAAACATGAAAATTTAATTCATTTGTATACTATTTACTTTGACTCATGTTTTACGTCCTTAAGGCATATTCTGGTGAATCACACACTTTCACACCAATTGTTATCATTACCAGACAGCTGCTCTTAGCACCACTTATATAAAAAAGAAAAGGGGATTCCCCTTTTTTCACCCAATTTCAAAATTTTTTTACGTACAGGTGACGATCGTTGTTGCCAACGATGCTGTAAAAACGAATGAATTCAAGATGCTAAATACATACTACACTACAAATGCTAAAAATGGTAATTCACAATGATGTAGTAAAAAATGTAACCGTGTTTAGCGACGCAAATCGAAATCAAAACGATGCAAATCGAATCGACGCAATTTGGGGTCAAAACGACGCAAATCGAATTTTTCCAGTTTTAAAAAGCGACGCAAATCGAAACGACGCAAGTCGGGGCTTTACTGTATTCGCTTTTACTCACTGCTCACGTTTGATCTCGTGTTGCTCAGTTTGAACTAAATTAGATGAGCTTATGCTCATGTTCTTTTGTGAGCTCTTCCTCAAATTTTGTTGAGCATGCCTTACAGTTGACTCGCGTACACTAGAAAAGAATCATGGCTGAATATTTTGTGCCACAAAGAAATACAAAAATTTATCAACAGCATAAAACAAATTTTTTGTATTCTTAACTATTAATTTTTTTATATACTTAATAATAAGAATATAAATACATATGTTTGATTATAGTAGCATCTGCTTGTTGGCAAATTATTTGTTTGAGGAGTCAGAAGAAACACGTGGCGGTGCCCTCAGCAACATTGATAAAATTCGAATATATTTCAGATTTTGTGCAGATCCTGGATTCCAAAATGGTATAGCTACAGATATTGGAGTACATCAATCAACTGTGTCGCGAACTATTGCCGAAATTGCAAAACTTATATCTTCCAAAGCAAGCGAGTGGATAAAATTCCCGAAAGATCCAGAAGAATTAAAGGATGCTCAAATGAAATGGCCAGCAAATTATTGTTTTCCATTTGCAATTGGAGTGATTGATTGCACCCATATAAAAATCAAAAAAAAAAAAAAAACCCACAATTCAAAGCGATGAGTATATTTGTAGAAAAGGCTTCCACTCTATAAAAATTTCGAAATGTCGTCAGTTTCTATTTTATTATTATTCGATTCTATTTCACTTTCTTTTCACCAAATGTTTACACTTCAATTACAATTAAATGTTTGATCTCCCTTTGCTCAAGTAATTGCAATTGGTTTGAACTCATTTTTATGCATACGAAATTGAGTAAAAGCTGTTGCTGTTTAATTGAACTCGACTTACGAGCAATTGCTCACCTGACTCAACTCAGCGCTTTTACTCGTTTTTATTCATGCATGAGACCCAATGGGTCTTTGAAAATTTAAAATTTCACAAGGACAAACTCTGAGGAAATCCATCTATAGAATCTTAAATAGTGATAATTTTTGTTGCAGGAGATGAGAATTACATATTTTGTGATTGTTGCATAGTGTTATTTAATATGAACGATGCGTGCGATTTAATTCAACTCACTCACATTCATGCATTCGTATATGCCTAAACTTATTTAAACGCAAATTTACGCAAACATTCAAATTAGTTTTAATGCATAAAATGGTTGATATGGCTGCGTGTCATGGCATGACCTCAAACGAATATTGCCCAGCGAAAATATTAATTTGTGTGTAACTCTGAACTGTTGATGTCAACAAAGCAAAGCCAAAGGGATAAAAGTATTAAATTTACTCTTGATCTGAGCTTTGTATTGAGTTTGAGCATTGATTACTTGTTTTTTTGTTTGGTTCTGTCAAAATTTGTCGTTTTCCTTTGTTTGTGCTTTTCTCCATAAATTTCGTATAAATTAAGTTACACTTCATTTACAAAGCAAAAATCGTTTACAAAATTTTTGTCAACAAAACTTAGGACTTTGGTAAAGTACAGAGACTAAAAATCCAATGGAAAGTCGCTTTCCGTTATTATGAATGTTTTTCTTATAAAACAAAGATAACACTACCCAACAGCCAAAAAAAAAAAAAAACCATGGATGACCACTATACATTGTTTTTAATGTGTTATGCCTATCGAAGTACAATAATCATAAAAATTTAAAATTCTATGGATCAGTTTTTTTTTAGATTTTTTTTTTCTAAAATATAAAATTTTCGTAAAGGTTGATCCAAACCTCTAGTCATAACTAAAAAACGTATACGTATACGATTTTACCATGTGGTACGTCAAAAAATTATAAATTATGCCAACTTTAAGTTTTGCTAAAATCATTTTTTGGTGTCGTTAACAATCTTAAAATTATTAGAAAAAAAATAAAAAAAAAATTTTTTTTTTGAAAAATTGCAAAATTTTTGATTTCGGAAAATATATAAAAAATATAAATTATCAAATATTTATCAAGTTTTTTATTTATTAATATAGCTGCATATAATGGCAATGAAATGAGCCCTCATTTATTAAAATCTGTGCGCTAATGTTTATTTTATTTCCAAGAAAGCAAAAATACCCATTTTGGCAAACAAATAAGAGTATGCAGCAAAAGTGTGCGATAATACGAAGTCTACTTATTATTCTAGTTTATAAAAAAACGTAATTGTTTGATTATTCATTGAAATAAACACAGGTACCTATTACATGCCACTGAGACAAGCTGTTGTTAAAATTGTTGGCAATAACGTCAAGAAGAGGGTTTTTTGGAACGAAGTTCCTTAACGCGGCTTGCTGGTAGTGGAAATTAGTAGAAACCGGCAACTCAGTTAACTAGTAATGAATTATAAGCTAACTTTTTTACAACTGGTGGTGGTTGACACTTGGATTATTTTCAATGGAGATGACTGACTATTTTAACATTACGATGTCCTAGGAGGTAGTCAATTGTCCGACGCTGCATTACTTTTCAACTAACTTAAAGTTAGCTACTTCAAAGTCAGTACCCACAGAAAAAAATGTACAACAAATCAAGGCTGATTTTATATTTTTCGGTGCTAATATTATATTTTATTAAATTAAATTTCATTCTACTTTTTTTTTTTGTTAGCCTCTGGTGGGATTCGAACCACTAAGCCTCAAGACTGGTGAGCAGCCACCTTAACCCATTCAGCCATCGCAACATTTAAAACGAATGCGACAATAGGCAATTTAATTCAAGAGTTATTTACCGTGTATGTGTGTATGTTAGTATTTGAATTTTGGGTGAACTCTGCACTACGTTTCGATTGTATTGTAGCTAATTTGAAGCTAGTCCATAAAAGTTAACGTAAAGTTAATTATTTTAGTAGTCGACTACCAATTTGCTGGCAGGGAATCGTCACGAAAGCGTGTGAGCTGCTTGTATGTATTGGTGTACTGTCGACAAGCAATTGTGTCTCTCCGCTGACAGCAGCGGAGACACCTACCAATAAATATTAATTAGTTGTGAAAACGGACACTATCTGCTGCTAGATGTCGCTAAAGTAAAGTATGTCACAACAAAAAACAGCAATATTAAAAAATTAGCCAACAGTTGCTTTTCTTCTTTTTGTAGCAGATTGACAAAAAAAAAAAAAAAATACTGCATGTGTCAAAAGTAAAAAATAAAACGTTCCAAAAATTTAAAGAATCATAAAATTTAAAAATTTCAAAAACAACACAAAATAAAACATACAGATTTCACCTTGTATTACATTCAAAGATGAAAAAACACGTAAGGAACTTCGTTCCTAACTGGGATCCCCCGACCGCATTTCTTTTTTTTTTTGGTGAAATTGTGTACTTTCGCAGGAGTATGCAGGTAGCAGGAAGCAAAATGGTGCGGAAATGCGAAGTCTACTTGTTAGTGTAGCTTATAACAAACATATCTATTTGATTATTTTTGTATATGTATCTATTGCATGCTAATGAGATGAGCAGTTGCTTCAGTATTGGGCAATGACAGCAAAAAAGTGTGTGTTTTTTTTAAATCAAAAATGGGTATTTTTGCTTTTTCGGGAATAAAAGAAAAAATAACACACATATTTTAATAAATAGGGGCTCATGTTTTTACTATTACATGAAGCTTTTTAAATAAATAAAAACCGAAAAATATTTGCAAATTTATATTTTTCATAAATTTTCCAAAATAAAGAATTTTGCAATTTTTCCAAAAAAATATATTGCTTTTTTTTATTTTTTACTAATAACTCTAAAATTATTAAGGACACCAAAAACTGATTTCAGCAAAACTTAAAGCCGGCATAGTTTAAATTTTTTTGACGTATTACATGATCAAATAAGACACACCGTTTTAAAGTTATGACTAGAGGTCTGGATCAACCTTTACGGAAATCTCATATATTACAAGAAAAAAAAGTGAACCATAGAATTTAAAATTTTTTATGATTTCTTTACTTAGATAGGCATAGCACATTAAAAGAATATAGTGGTCACCCATGTTCAGAATTTTTTTTTTCCATTTGTTATGTAGCGTAATTTTAGGCTTCTCTTCTTTTGAACAGTTAAATATTAACCGTCTAATTCATAAAAATTATAACAGGTTTATAAAACACTTATTTGACAGATTTTCCATACAAACATGTCAAATAACAGTCTTATAAGCCTGTTATAATTTGTATGAATTAGGGGGTAAGAAATTAAATTTTTTACACTTCTTTTTTTAATAATACATAGTTTTGACTTGTATTGTAATTTTCCTTACTAACTTCTGCATTCAAATTTTTCGCCAGTGTTAATGTTCAGTCATCATATCTTTTTATTATATTATTATAATTGCTGTTTTTTTAAGCCTTTTCCTATTGGTGTAGCATGTACATATGTATGTTCCTCATCTTTGGTGATAAAGTTGGAGTGAACAAAAGTTTTAAAGAAGACGAAAAAACTACGATGCGCATCAGCACCCAAATTGGCCATTATTACAACTTGCCATTAGTTAATATTTTGTCAAGCAGATAAACCAGTATTAAAACTTTCCCTTAACCAAAAGTGAGCGTTAAGTTATCGGCAGGTATAGCTATTGCATTTAGAACATTTGGTCTTGTCTTTGCTATATCCAACTCAAATGATTAATTTTTTGGAAAATATGCTTGAAAAAAAAAATCAAATTGTCATGCATTTACTTTTCTTACGGACTTGAAACTTTCAAAAGTATTGCCACAGTTTAACAAAAACATATTTTTTTTTATTAGTAAGTTGTAAGAATGAAATTTGTTTGCCGACCAGTATATCGTTCACTTCTCTTAATTTAAAGTTCTCAATAAAACATATCTTAGCTTACCACTTATATTAAAGATAAACTATTAAAGATAAACGATAACCGTATTGCCAAGTGCACCAATAATGCGAAATATGCGAAAAAAGCATAGAGATATTGAATAAATTCTGGAAATCCCAGTTTAAGTTTTCCGGTATTTATTTCTCAAAAAACGTAGACGATCATAAGAATTTTGAACTGGGGAACTCTGGACTAACTTAAGGTCCATATGCAACTGTTGTATAATTTTAGGAATCAATTTTTCCATTGATTTCTACGCGGAATAATAAGTGTGCAGAATGACTCAGAAACTCTTCATCTTTATTTAATATTAAATTTTGATTTTCTATTGTCATTAGTTCAAGTGACTAACTACTAAAAGAATTGCCGGTGCCTCAATTTTTTGCGCATTCAAAGAATTAGAACCGCTGCTCTAGTGCTTGCTTAATTAAAAAAGTAAATTTTCCATTTTATAAAACAATTACTGTTTATGTGTTAATTGCGTCAAAATTGCAGCAGTAAACTACTAAAAACTACATGAATTTTCAAGCACAGATTTTTTTTTTCAATTTGCAAATTAGAAAAAAAGAATTCAATATATTAACATTGGCTTGTGACCAAACTAGAAGTTGTTATAAATTTTAATATGATTAAGCAAACCAAGCAGCGAACAATCTACCCTGCTTATAACGGATTGGAAAATATTTTATAAAAAGCGCATGCAAATTTAATAAAGATGGTACATACATATTTTGCTGTTGCTGGTGTTCTTGAAAAATTGCTGAAAGAAATAAAGTGTCACAATTTAACCGATACCAAAAATTAATTACGAAATAACAGGCGACCACCAACAACAGCAACAACAGCAACAACGACCGTAACAACAAAGCACACAGCACTCATACGCTCGCTGGTACGGACAACTAGTGTGCGTGTGAGTGTGCGTGTGAGTGTGTGTGTGTGTGTGTGTGTGAGATTGTTTATGTTGCTGTGTATGTTTATTTGTTTGCATAACCAGAAATAACAAAACTTCCACACAAACTTCTGTAACGACAAAACCAATAACAAGAAAAGCAACAACAACATCAACAACGGTGTTATGAAATTTTCAAAAGCGAAAAACAGAAAAAGAGCTGCGGAAAAAAAAACAAAAACCAAACTGCACTTTGGTGAATGCTCATAAATATGAGTTGTGTAAGCTGGCAAATAAAAACAACAACAAACATGTAGCGACAGAGAGAAAGTATGTGGAAAAAAATAACCAGAAGACGAAAGGAAACTTAATTGAAAATTTCCCTCGAAAACTCAAATTCTAAAAACTAAAATCCTCAAAAAAGAACACATCGCAAAACACCAAAATACTGTTTGCTAAACTTTTCAGTCCGCTGCAGACAATGGCAGCATAAGAGCAAAATATGTATGTGCTGTCATAAAAAAGAAACACAAACAAGGCTGCGCAAAATAGCAAAACTTTTTGCTAACGAAGTAGCTCTGCCGTAGGCGATTTTGAAAAAAAGTAGATGCAGAAAAAAATGCAAAAGATTTCTTGTTGGCTGTCACCTCGGCAAATGCTTTTAATGGCAAATGCTCCAGCTACTACTTCTGTACTCTGTGCATCTTCGTATTTTTTTATTCCAGCCAAGTGTTCCATGGTAAAATGATGCGTGCATTGTTGATGAAAGCTAAACGAACTTCATTTTGCAAATGTAACAATGCACTTGCACGGCAAATGAAATGGTAGGGCCAGGTGATCTTAATCTTGATTGGAAGAGAGTTGCTTTTTGGTCGACGATATTAAATGTATTCTTCGCCTTTCCTGATGAGCCGTTATAATTAAAATATTTATATATTTTACTTAGCTTGTTTTTTTTTCAGGTCGGAGAAAAAAATATCACAAATAAGTTTTATTTTGTGAGAGGTATGTATGTATGTATGGATATTAGCCCAGATGGATTTGTATGAACAAAAATTTGTCGATATTGTTTTTTTTTTGTGAGTGGAAGACAAAAATATAATAAAAAGATGCCGGAATGAACAAACATGAGAGTGGGTTCAATTTGAAATCGATAGAGTGTCATTTATTTTTCTTTATAACTTTTGGCATGATGACAAGAAACTTCCACTCGTGTGAAAATAGCCAGTTTTAAGGCATCCGCTTAAAATTTGTGTATACTTTCATACATTAGCCCTCCCTCCCCAGAAGGTGATGATCAAGATCCATGTGCTTGAAAGAAATATTAGGAAAGTTAGTGTTGATCACACATTGGAGTCTTCTAAAGGCGCCCAACATTTTATTCCAGCACATTGAACCTGTAGCCTGCAACCTTAGTGAGGCTTCCATGCAAAAGAAAAGTAGTCGGGGGGTCCGGATATTGTTTCGGTTCGAAGGACCAATTGCTTTAAGTTAGCAAAGTTTGCGTTAAACGATTTGATTGCAGTAAAAGCCGGGCATTATATTTTACCAAAACACAAAAGAATATTTTACTCCCCAGTGTAATACAAATGTAAATAAGGCCGAAGTAAAATGGGAGAAAAGTAGGACCCAACATAATAGGTATCATACAGCATTATTGTCAACAAATTTAAAATTCTAATTAATACCTTGTTCATACATGCATTTCTAATTGAGATAATATTCAGTTTATTGACATAATATTTTTTGCGTTCATACATACAAATATTGTGCTAACTCAATTAGTATTTGACAGCTGGAAAAAAGTTGTTGTTTTTGTTTTGGTGGTGAGAAAGAAGAAGTGAAAAATATTTTCAAATAAGAAAAATGTAAGAAAAACTGCCTTTTATTAAAAAGATTTTAATGTTATACAATAATAATATGGAACTTGTACAAGTAGTGCGTTCATGTTATGACTCCAAAGCGGCAGTAATAAAAAGAAAGAGAAATAAAAATTTGTGAATGCTACAATGTTTGTATTTTTATTATGTTTATTTTTTATTATTTTGTTTTGTTTGCTTTTGTTGACATTTATCTCGTCATTCGTCTCGCATTGTATACTTTTGCTTATTAAACACATCTTTTACAGTGTTGTGTTTCATTTTTGTTGTCAATATTCAAAGCAATTTTGAGTTTATTAAGCAATAACTTTATTGACTTTTTGTGTGGAATATTGAGCTCAATAATGGACTTTATTGCGATTACCTCATGTAATGAGGTGCATGTATGAACATGGCATAAAACAGTGTAATAAGTTGAACTTTGTTTCTATATACTGATAACAAAATGTTGATCTTTAAGCTGATATTTTATGCAGTACCGTTCTGGGAAAGTGGTGCCTATTGTCATATAAAAAGACTGCAAATTCTACAAAACAAACTTTGAAAGCTAAACCGTAATCTTCCTAGACTTTACCGCACGGCAAGACTGCACCATTACTACTGGCGTAGACTTAATTGTTGTGCAATAATTATAATTTTAGATATTCCAATTCGGAATACAATCATTTAGCCGAGCTAGTCCCTTCTTTAGATTAGTAAGTGAGTCAAGTAGATTATAAGTTTTATATAAAAAAAATTCTCATAGTTTTTTTTTTGCAATTTTTCACCTTCAATTTCGAAACAAGTTCAAAAAAAGTATAAATAATACAAAATAAAAACTAGCTTTAAGTAGAAAATATCCTTAAAATCTTGCGAATATGTATATATAAATATGTATGTAGGAAGTGGCCCTCAAGAAGGTCCGACAGACTGGGACAAAGACGAACAGAGTAGGTCAATTGATAACACTGCATTGACAACACTGAAACGAACAATAGGGAATAGAACGAAGTGACAGTAAAATGAGAGCAGATGCAGAAGTCGTTATGTTAAGACTAGGGTTTGGGGTTCGGGAATTCTCGGGAAAATATTTGAAAATTCCCGGGAAAACGGGAAATGTTTAAATTGGATTTTATAACAGTAATATTTTATTTCTCCACATTTTTATTTTCTTAAAATTAATTATTTCATGTATTCAAAAAAAAAAACTTTTGTTAAATTAATTTCAAAAATAACAAAATTTCATTCTAAAAATACGCTGTTTGTACATAAACGTCACTTTTACAAAACACCGTTTAGACGCCGAGACTCTAACCTCTTAGTAGCTGATGCTATAATCAATACTCTTTTCGCACAGCTTACGTTAATAAAAACGCCATTTCCTCAAAACATGGCTGAGTAAATTCGAGATAAAGTTGGCCAGAGACGTAATGAAAAAATGATAGCATTACTAAAATATTTAAAAATGTCTGATAACAATACGAAATTATTAAAAAAATTCTTTAAAATTATATGCGGGACGGCTATATAAGCGCCTGTTTGATCAATCACTTTCTGAATTGTCTAGCAGCGATTCTGATAGGTCTGACAACGAAACTAATGAATGTTTTAAAATTAAATTGAAAAATGCTATGAAAAATGCAAGGGTTAATCCAAAAATGCCCAAACTTCCTCAGACTAATTTTCTAAGAAAATAATTTGCTTCATATGAAGCGAGCAATATTCGAACTAACAATTTAGATAATTTTTTTAATGCTTTACTAACAATAAAACTAACAATCGGTGGATAGCGAACGGGTTTTCTACGTTGCTGGGAATTTTGCCACAAAAGTACGAAGCCGAACATCAAGCGAGTTATTAAATGCTTTAGTCGTACTAAAAACTTATTTTTTATCGAAATGATGGTATGAATTCTGTTATGTTTTTTTATTTTTATTTAAACATGATCTCAAATTATTTCCTTACAGGTTTTTGTCTCTTTTTATTGCACAAATTGAATTAACAAGTTCTATTTAATTTAATTAATTTTTGTTTTAAATGTATATATGTATGTATATGCACTTTATTATATAATTTTAAATAAAACCAATTAAAAAAAGAAAGAAGAAAATTTCCGAGGATTCCCGCGAATTCCCAGGAAATTTATAAATTTTCCCGAGAATCGCGGGAAGAGAAAAAGTCCGGCAATTCCCAAACCCTACTTAAGACGTAAAGACGGACAGAAGTATGAATAAAATATATGAAGTAGAGACAAATGTGCACTTATTAAACATTGTAAAGCTTAAATTATCAATTTAAACTAATTATACCTAAACATAAATAGTGCTCGTCAAAACCTTAAACTAAATTATAAATTATAAATACCTAGTGCTAAGTTTATTTTAATAATAATAAATGAATTTAACCTACCTAAACAATTTTAAACTGTGGATAACCATTCAGCATCAATGTGAGTTACCCACACATATGTATGTGCTACTATGAGAAATTCTCTGAACATTATGAATTGAAATAAATAAATTGAATTGAAATTGTTGAATTTGTTCTTAGCCGGAATTGTAAATGTAATTGTAATTGCTTTATGTGGTTGGGGAAATTTAAAAGAATTGATTAGGGGTTTGTTGTGTTCAAATATATAAATGTTTTATTACGATTACCTTTCGGGTGTATAATTTAATATTGAGCAAAAAAAAAAAAAAAAAAAAAAAAAATAGGGCCATAATTACAAATTGACACATTAGTTAAAAGTAGGATTTTTCAGTATTACAACTTCCCTTTTTGACATCGTATGGGATGTCACATTTTTATCTTATTGTTTTCCATTTGTGTAATGCATTACATTGACACTATCACACTTGATCGTATCATTTGAATTTTTGACAAGTATTAATACATATTATAATAGTATGAGCTATTTTTTGAATACACATGTTATTGGAAGATTTGTAGATATTTATGTATGAAATATATGTATGCTAATAGAAAGGAAACTATAAGTATGGCAAACAATGGCAAGTGTATTTAAAAGTAATTCAGGTCGCTTGAAATAGTTTGTGTAATTACCATAATTATAATTTCGACATTCAGTTTCGGTTGTTAAGGTGAGCATACAAAATATTGTTGTTCAAATTAGTTCGGTCAGATTTGTTGTAGTAGAACATTTTTTTATATATTGTGTTTTTTTCGATGTATAGCATTTTAAGTTGGCCTTACTGTTCAAGATGGTGACCGATTTAACAGCTGTCAAGTGATTTATTCTCAGTTTGGTTTGGCAACTCATCATGAATAGACTCACGCCTGAACAACGCGCGTAGATTCGTCGAATGGGCCCAAAACGAGATTGCCGTTGTACCCGATTTTCATAAGCGAATTTTGTTTAGCGATGAAGCGCACTTCTGGTTGAATGGCTACGTCAACAAACAAAAAACTGCCGCATTTGGAGTGAAGCTAATCCTCAAGTGAATGTCGAAACACCGTTACAACCAGAAAAACTGACTGTTTGGTGCGCTTTATGGGCTGGTGGAATCATTGGTCCGTACTTCTTCAAAAACGATGATGGCCAGAATGTTACAGTCAATGGTGATCGGTATAGAGCCATGATTACCAACTTTTTCATTCCTGAATTGAATAACCATGATGTCCTGGAGATGTGGTTTCAACAAGACGGCGCGACATGTCACACAGCTCGTGCCACAATCGATTTATTGAAAGACAAGTTTGTTGACCACCTAATTTCACGTTTTGGACCTGTGAATTGGCCTCCAAGATCTTGTGATTTAACACCGCTAGACTACTTTCTGTAGGGCTATGTAAAGTCATTGGTCTATGCAAATAAGCCACAAACGCTTGACCATTTGGAAGACAACATTCGCCGTGTTATTGTCGATATACGGCCACAAATGTTGGAAAAAGTAATCGAAAATTGGACGTCCAGATTGGACTACATCCCCGCCAGCCGTGGCGGTTATATGCCAGAAATCATATTTAAAATGTAATGCCACAAGATTTTTTTTCGGATAAATAAAATTCATGTTAATCGTTGTCTTATTGCAACTTAAAGATCTATACATCGAAAAAAACACCCTTTATTTCCAAGAGGTATCTAAATATCGGTGGCACAATATCGATTGCTAAATTACACACCCTAATTTGTATTGTATTATTTATTATATTTCTGTCTTATACTAATGATGAAAAAATTAACTGTCATCAGTTTTTATGTCCCTTGGAAAAAAAAAATGCGGTCAGTGCATTCCTATATATTTTATGTTTTTGATCAAAACATGTTTGTGTTTATTTTATTGCTTTCATTATTTTAAAAAATCACAAAAATAATTAAACCAATGAAGGTTTTACACAAAGCAGTATTATTTTGCTTATTGTCTGAAAAATGCATACACAGTTATAGTCAAAACTTTTGTATAACATGAACTTAAATTGTGTTGCAATTATGCACAACATTAATTGAATAAAATTCTTGAAAAAATCATTCCAGCCTCTGTATATTGTTAAATAGTATTGTTTCTTTCAATTAAATTCCCATTAACTGCCAAACAGTTTAAATTAGTTATGCACGCACGAATTATAAACACTCATTTAGTTATAGATTCATGCAGAATATAACATGCGAATGAAGAATAAAGCAGTGAGTGAGAGAGAGATAGAAAATGTTTATGATTTCAGCTAATTTTCGTACATAGATACACAAATATTTAAATACATATGCATCATGCAATGTGGCACATGAACCCCAACTAATGTAATCCAACAGAAATGCAAACCAGTGAGCTGCAACAAGTATGATCAAGCAGTCTTATTCGCATTTGATAAGATCAAATCAAGCCTACAGCATTTTTGTGCACTTTCGAGTTGTGTCTAAGAAGAAACAAATTCTGTTACATGCAAAGATCGCCAAAGACAGTATACTTGATTAGATTTTTTTACAAGCTAAGCGTCTTGCTTATGAATACTATTTATGTGCACATGGATTGACTTTTGCATGAATCGTTTGTGAAAATGAGCTAACATAAATCCTAAAATCAAAAATTGTTGCACTAAAATTTAATATTTCTCAACTTTAAGATTATTTGTTAAGTACCCATATACATATGCATGTGTGCATGTATACTACAACACTACTCTAGCCTGCCTCTTTTGCTGAAAAAAACTTCCTTGTTTTCGATCTAAAAGTTTTAATCCAAAAAAAAATACAACAGTAAATGTTTGGGTATGCTTGCTGCTTTAGCCAGTCAATGAACACGAGCACTATTTTTGGTTCGATCAGTTTTGGTATAATCATACCAAAAAACGATCATGAACATTCAACTAAATTGCGACAATTTGTGAATAAAACTGATCATTCGATATGACCTTTTGCTAAAATGAGACGGTATCGTTCATGACTTAAAAATTATAATCACAAAAAATCTGTGTAAAAGATTGTGTCTGCTCGAAAATTTGATATCCGTTGCCAGTCTCTGATGCAAACATTCAAACGAATGAAGAATTTTTAAATCACTCATACGCCGTTGTGCACATCGACTAGACCGCAATAATAACACGCACCATAACAACGTGGTTAATGGCCACACAAAAACACACAGCCCCATTGTACATAAAATATACAGATATAACACAATCAACAAAAACAATAAATATTAACAATATTAGCAATTAAATTTCGAACACAAAAACACATTCGTTTTTAACCAAAAGCAATTGTCATTCCATGTTTTAGTCTGAATGGATTTGTTAATTTTTCTAATGCTAACAAACGCAAAACGAATCATGATGCAAGGGAAATTAATGAAATATTAAAGAAAATTTCATATATATGTATATATATATATATATTATGTATCACATAAAATACATAATCTGCATTCATTATAACACGACTTTCACCAAGTTCATTGTTTTACTTTCAATACTTCGTTTAGATTTCCCAACAATAAAAACATTTGCTGACCGATAATGGAAACAATGCAAACATCTCTTTTTTGCCAAACTGAAATCTATGAGTGTGGCAAGGCAGCCAAATGAAAAAAAAAATATTTTAAAATTAAAACAAAAACTCTGATGCTGCTCGTCCAATGAAATGAGTTACTCTGTTCTTGTAATCTTTTTGTTTTACTTAAATTTTATGTTTTTAGTTTAATTAGAACAACGAAGTTTTTGTATTGGAATTTTTAACACAACATTTAATTAGTTATTCTCGAAAATTGCAACATGGTTTTATAA
The DNA here is from genome assembly GCA_963662145.1 of Sturmia bella. NCBI lineage: Eukaryota > Metazoa > Arthropoda > Insecta > Diptera > Tachinidae > Sturmia > Sturmia bella. Next base: position 31,354,179 of record OY759168.1, on the reverse strand, counting down.
TATGAAGGTTTTTTTTTCTTTCAAATTGAGAATATGCAAATGTTGTATTATTAATATCATAATTATGTGTTGCATTTTCATTTGCTTTAAAGCTCTCTTTTTATTAATTTTACTAGCAGTTATTGTAAATGGTTTTCGATGTAAAACATGTACAATTGATATTAACTGCCGTAAATGAAGCAACAATAGCAACAATATTCAATGGAACATTTCTTGTACATGAACTAAAACTATTTTATTGTTTGTTTATTATGAACTCGGTTTACAACTGTGGGTTCTTTTGAGCGGGGCAGGGGTTAAGTTTCAATGTATGGTTGAAGGTCCAAATTTTTTGTGCGTCTGTGTGCTTGATTTTTAGTGTCGCACAGTGGTGCTTATTCAAAAATAAAGGTAGCAATCCTAGAAATGTTAAGCTAACCGTCAAAAAATAATTGAAGTACTTTTAACGAGTGGTTAAATTACAAGGGCCGATGATGTGAACCATCTCATTTGATATTTCTCAATTTCAAACTAAATAAATTTTAAGTATGGAAAAATATACAATCGTAATACAATCGAGCAAACCCTTTAATTGTTAAAATGGACGTTCCAATCAAAATGCATATCGAGCACATCGTGATTTTTTCGGCCTATTTAATTGCCCAAAAGTACAATCGGTAAAAATGGGCAAAATTTTAAGCAACCCATCCCTATAGATGTGAAAATGCCGGCACAGTGGTATAGCTGAAGAGCAGTCCACCTTAACTCGTCGTAGTGCCCAACAATTGCACTACTCTCACGCTCCTCGTTGATGAACATTTTGCATAGCGGCAGAATTAAACTTTACATTTTTAATTTAGTGACTATAGTTATGTCACTGAATGGTCCCAATAAATAAAATACATAATTAATTAACTATACTGGGCACGCATGTACCATATAACTACATCAGGAAAGAACCACCATATTTTTGAAGATCCATAAAACAGTTTGGGCCCATTCAGTGATATAAAAGTATAAAATTTAATTTAAAAAGTTTTTTGTAAGAAACAGCGTTTTCTAGTTTTTGTCAAAGTTTTATTGAAAAATAACAGTGTAATTCATAAAAAATATTAAATATTGGTAACATCTGGATATTAGTAAAACTAAGAAAAATATCTACATTGCGGAACCAATAATATGAAAATACCGCACTGTAGAGATGATTTTGCAGCAACGGAATGAGTAATTGTGAATTTTGTTTCCGAATATAAAATGCTTTCCGCAGTAGCGGAACGGAATCAGTAATCGGAACCATTATATTATAAAAATTAAAGAAGATCCTAAGCCGAAATTAAAGGGATATCAAATATTACTTAAGAAGATCGAATAAAATATATAATTAGTTTACTATATTTTAAGTTGAAAAAAGCATGCACGCTACATCTAGCATTAAACGAATGTGGTCAATTATTCCAAAAGAATATTCTGAATTAATTGGTCAAAAACAAAAATCGCTTATCGAATCTTTTAAAAATTTTGACAAATCGCCTTAAATATATTTAAAATATTTGATCTGACCTCGCATTGTCACCCTCCCGGTGACGGCTCTGGCCAGGATAGCAGATTTATTAAAAATGGTAAAATTTGTAGCAGCAATTGATGATATATTTTCATGATTCAAAATAGAAAACATTTTGTTTTTGGCTTTTTGTTTTTGCGAATGAACTCTTAATACTAGTAACACAACTGGGACGATCGACGAATTTTTCGCCGTTGTGTTCATGAGAATTTTGGATTGAGTAGTTGGGTTTCAAATATTCTTTTTAGATTTCTCGAATCTACTGATGAGGCATATAGACGGCTGAAAAAAGACAGAAAGCATTAAGGTCTATTTGTAGACCTAAAATAATAAATTAGTTTTTATTTTTATTTATTAATATGGAAAATAAACTTATATATTAATGAGTAGACTTGTCAAAAGCTGGCTGCTGTAGCCTTCGTCCTTTTGATTTTTGGCTTGACTCTTTTATTTTTGATGAGCAGTTTTGCAAGTCAACTTGGACTCCAATTTCCCAGTGAGAACTTCGGGGATACTGAATAGTTGCAGGACTTCCTGCAGAGGTAAATCTTCAGAAATTCAGCATATTGGTTTCCTAGGATGTGCTTAATTAGGTATACAATAATCTCATCACTATTAATTACTATTAATTTGTTGAGAGCTGTGATGAGTTTAATGGTTTTTTTTTTGCACAAATATAATTTAACACATTTCTGTTTATTTTAATTCGGTGCAGTAGTTCATTATTTTCTAATTTTTCATTTGGTTTGTTGGCCTGTCATTAAATTTGTGTAAGTGAAAGTATGTCGGTTGGTCGCTCTTTCAGCCAGATAACTTTTTTTTTTTTTTTTGTTAATATTTTTTCTTTTTGTTCGTTGGTCAGATGATTGTCTAGTTAGTTGTTTCTGTTTGGTTTACTTCATTGTGGTTGTTGATTTCAACAGAACTGAACAAAAAACTCAGTTAAATTATTTTTTGTTGCCCAGGAGGTAAACCAACACTTGCATTACAGAACTCTGCACTGGAAAAAATTTGTTTTATATGAATACATGTTTAAGTCATACTACAGGTTATAATGATGATGTTGTTAGCAATAATAAAATTAAATAATATAATGTCATTTTGTCTTGATATGTTTTTGGATTTTTATTTTGAAATTGAACGGAATAATCAAAAAAAAAAAAAAAAAAAAAAAAACAACTGAATACAGATAAAATATAAAACTTCTTCAGGAGATGCAAATACGATACAATATGAAATATAGTACAATATATATGTCACGAAGATGGCTTAAGATTCAATCCAAAAAAATTTCTCATAAAACATGTGTGTAGCTATAGGGTTTTTAACTATCTTTTTTCTCCTTAAATCCTAATTATATTTTCCATGATCTCTTATCTGTTTATAATAGTTTAATACTTGGTGCAATACTATTTAGTAATATCTCAAACTTAGTATTAATATTAATATATCTAAAATATTTATGTTGTATGATGATGGAAAATAAAAGGAATGAATGAATGAAATATAATACAAATACCGTACAAATACAACATGAATATGATATTAATGCAATACAAATAAAACACAAATAAAATACAAATAGGAATACAACTACAGTACAAATACAATACAAATACAATAGAAAAACAATACATATAGAATAAAAATACAATACCAATGCAATACAAGTACAAATAAAATAGCAATAGAATAATTCATTTCGTGGTTTCAAAAGTATAGCACTGGAATTCAACATCTGTCAAACTAAGTTGTTAAATCAATTTTTTTCCTCTCAGTTGAAAGTCTAACATTAACAAAAAGGGATCGCTTAACTGTCACACAACGCATAAAAATTATGAAAACATACTACAAAAATGGTGATTCTGCCACAACCACATATCGTGCTTTAAGAGCAGATAATGGTTTACATAATCGTCCAACTAGCAAGCAATTGGCAAAATTGTGAAGAAATTTAAAGAGTCTGCAGCAGTTACAAATATTGTAGGGCCTGTGCATCATCGTTTCGCTCGTTCCGCTGAAAATATCGCTGCTGTAAGTGAAAGTGTTGCCGAAGACCCGAATGTGTCGACTCCCCGTCGTTCTCAGTAATTAGGACTGTCTTACGGCACATTATGGCGTATTTTACATTTAGATCTACACCTACAGCCATATAAAGTCCAGTTTACACAATAACTGAAGCCAGCTGGCCATTCACAATGTAGTAGATACATGTAGTGGGTGCTTGAACACCAGGCGGTGGACGGCGATTTTTCGAACAAAATTTTCTTCAGCGATGAAGCATATTTCTCACTCGATGGGTATGTTAATAAACAAAATTGTCGTATTTGGGGTTCTGAAAATCATCCTCAAGTAATTGGAGAAAGGCCACTACATTCAAAAATATCCACTGTTTGGTGCGCTCTTTGTTGCGAAGGTGTGATTGGACCATACTTTTTCGAAAACGACGATGGAACGACTGTCACCGTCATTTCGGAGCGTTATGGTCATATGACAACCGAATGGTTTTTTGCCTGCTATTGAAGAATACGATTTGGAAAATATGAGTTTTCAACAAGACGGTGCCACATACCACACAACTCGAGCAAATATGGTTTTATTGCAAGAGACATTTCCTGGCCGCGTAATTTCTCGTCGTGGCGATATCAGCTAGCCACCAAGATCATGCGATTTGACACCATTAGACTTTTTTTTGTGGATCTGCGTGAAAGACCGTGTTTATGCAGATAAACCTTTAGTTCTTGAACACACAGAGCGAAAACTTCCTATTAGATTCAATAAGATTTTCTCTTTGAAACGTTTTTAGGCTGAGGGGTATCCCAGCAGAGAGAAAAGAAGATTTTTCTATGGGTATTTCTTATTATTTCCATGTTGCAAATCTTATTAATTGTCTCAACAAGAAAAACACATAAAACCAAGAAGAAAACTTGTTACTCACGTTTGTTTTTACTCAGTTTCCGATTTGCATGGTAGCAAAAAAAAATTCTATGGAGAAGAACTTATTAATTCTATTAGGTTTTCTTGTAAATTGTATACAATTAGGATTTCTTATTGGTTTTATTAGGTTATCCTATTAATTTTTCCCTATTGGTTTTATTAGTTTCCTATATAAAAACACGTAAATCATCTTTTTAATTTCATTAACTGTTGTTTTTTCAATAAGATTTTCCCATTTAAAATAATAAGGAATCCTTCTTCAAAAAAAAACTATAGAGATATCTTATTGATTTTGTTCTACTTTATTAGGTGCTTTTTTCTGTGCACTTAAAAACCAACATTGGTCAAGTTATGGCCGATATACCGCCCAATATGTGTCAAAAAGTGGTCGAAAATGACCTCAAACGAATCAATGCTTGCTACACTTCTCGTGGTGGTCATTTAGATGATGTAGTGTTTCACTTATAATGTCAACGTTCAAACTTTATAATAAGAAAAAGAAATATGATGAAGAAAATTATTTTAAATGTGTTTTATTTACGTTTACTGTTGAAACTGCAAAATGGATAACCCGTTATTAATGCAATTACACTACAATGCTTATTGTAGCAGTATTTTGTTGTACATATTATGACCTGTGGATACTGAGAGTATTCACTTTTACATGGAAACACACATTCTTTTATAATATAATATCACACACACACACACAAATACACTTATATAACAATTAGATAACTCACACTTACTTACTTTGTTTCTTGTCATTATATATAAAATGTCTGTATTGTCTCACAAATGAAACGATCCCCACTTTCATTTGCCTCACTCTTAACACTTTGTAAACGAGGAAATAAATAAAAGATCAGTGTTATGGGAAACATAGACATTAATACGGAGAATATGCAAAGTTATGGTCCTGTAAGGAGAGCGAAATATCGACACAAATATACGTTGGAATGTAAGAAAAGATGTGTAATGAAGGATATTTAGCTCAAGAAAATACTAATATTAAAACTAGTACACTATAGAGCTTCTTTGGAAAAAAAAAATTCCATACAAAATTCAAATTTGGGGATTCGTAAATTTTTTTTTAACTTCTATCCTGAGCAAGACTCTAAGCGCATTTTCAATTTTTTTGGTGGCAACTAGAAACGATTTTATTAATAATTTCATCACGTTTGAGTTCGAAATTGAGAATGATTTTTTTTTGTAATAAAACTAGAGCGATTAACATTTTTAAGGAAATTTCTGTATTAAGTTTATCAGGCTCAGGTTCTTTCTATATTATCTTTGTGATTGATATTAATTAAATTAGACAAAGAAAACATCAAAGACATTTAGCAGGGTGGACAACTAGTTGTTTCGAAGCCGCCACACTTTCTCGTCAGCACCCGTCTTTGAACTCAGGGGCTCAGAAAGAACTTGAGCCTGATAAACTTAATACAGAAATAATTATATAAGAGAAAAATTTCAAATAATAGAAATTAATTATTTTTAAGGAAGACTAGGAAAGTAAAGTTTTCCATTGATGTTGAAAACATTAACACCCATATTCATAAAAACTATTGAATGTTTATTACACGTTTATTTGATAAATATTCCGTAGAAATACGTCAAATAAGAGCATAATAAACTTACAATAATTATTATGAATATGGCCTTAAAACTTGAAATGTCTTAAGATTTTTTTTAACCGGCTCTAGCTGTTTTACAAGAGGTATTTTCACAAATATAATAAGTTAAGTTTTTTGCTCAGATTATTAAAAACTAAATCAAAATTGCATTAAATTCTTAAATAATGCCGCACAGCCAGAAACACTCACTGCATTAAATGTTCTTTTTCAATTTTCCTACGAAATTTCCAATAAAGCAACAAAGTTTTATAGCGTAATTCATTCATACGCAAAACTACAGGAAGAAATTGATTAGCACTATGGCATCAGCATCAAATTTGCAACACTTGAATGCTGTCAAATTGTTTTTATCAAAGTCTTCTTGAGTGTGTGTTTGAATAAAACATAATAAACACAAGATTGGGAAACTAGAAAAAACAAAACAAAAACGAAATCTTGCAGTATGAAAAGAGAAAAAAATTTGCTTGCAGTATGTTATAAATGCACGTTTAGACTGAGGGAAATGGAAATAAAAAATTTGCCAAGCCAGCAAACTAAATCTAAACTTTAAAATAGAAATAAAAAATGAAAGAAAAAAAAAAACAAATCGAAAGAATGTTGCATACAATAGAGAAAACTGGAAAAATACGCAAAGTAGCTTAATAACTTACACAACACTAACACCACCACTTGCCAAATTGGTACATGCTACTGAACGTTACACTCTCACACACGAACGCACACACACACACGGTCGCTCCGATATGAGCATTAAATATGTGTGTATTGTTTTTGTGTCTGTGTATCGCATAAAGTTGCTTGAGAGGAATAAGCAACATGCATGACATTGGTAACAAATATGCTGGAACAGCATAAAAATATTGCAAACACATTGACTGCTGACAAATAGTATCGCTTGTCAATTCATCACAAATACAGAAACACACTCACACACACACACACACACAAATGTACACATATGCACCATGCTGACTGACGTTCATAACCGGGAATATTTATGAATGTGTTTGTGCGTGGATTCAATGTTAGTTGGTTTTGTGAATGTGTTTTTGCATCCTGTCTCAGGACATATGCAAGTCTGTGAACTTTAATATGTAGATTGATACGAATGAAAACGAGGGATGTGAAAAAAATAATATACATATATGCAGATCAATTGTTTGAAGTATTTTCGAAAACAGTGTGCTTTACATCACTTTTCAGTGAAATTGGGAAAATTCAAAATAATATTAAAAAATTGTGCTAGATCAAATCATTATGCTCATTTTGAAAATGTTTCAATATTGAAAACAGAAAATAATTATAAGAAACTTTTTGTGTTAGAAATCTTAAAGACTATTAGTACTCCAATATCACATAGAATTAATTTTAAAATAGATACAGAGTGTGTAGCACAGAATTATAGATGTTTAGTCAGAAGGAAATTAAGTACATAATGTAAAATGTAATATTATAAGGACCGATGTTAACACAGTTTTTAGAAATGTACATAGTTCTATGAGTAACATTTGTTCTTTAAAATTTAGGTTAAGACACAACATGTTTGAGATATTAACAAAGCAAATCTTAGTCGTAGAATTATTATTACTTGTTGGTTTGAATATGTATGAGTTTTTCCTGAAGGTGCAAATATTTTTAAAAAATTTGTTTTGAACTTAAAATTTTTGAATTCTTATAACTCAAATTTTTTCATTGTTATTGTTTTTTTTAAAATAATATTAAAAAATATTCCTGAAGAAGCCAACAAATTGTGGACGAAATATTGAAATAAATAAATATTTGTGTTTTGTTGCAAAAAAAAAAAAAATTATAAAAAAGATCTTAAGCCTTAAAATTTAATTTATTATTAAAATTAAAAAAAAAAAATAAAATAAATCAATAAACTAATTTAGCTACTGATAAAGATTTTTAGTTAAACTGAGAAATCCTATTTGAAGTCTGAAGAGAAAATTCCAAACGAAATTGCCAATGTATTAATTCAGGTCCAAAAATGAACCTTTTCAAAAAATATTTGCTGTATTTTTCAGCTTTATCGTCTGACGACGATATTTCGTTGGTGCTAATCAACTCATCAGTAGACTTGGAAAATTCTTAAAAGTTTGTTTGAAACTTAACTACTTATTTCATCATTCCCATGTACAGAATGAGAATCAGAAATGTTCAAACAAACCTTTAACACAGCAAACATTTCTTTTTTCGTTTTGCAACACTTCTACTTTTCTTTGCAACATTTTATACAACGAGTCACCAATGGTTACTACGATTTGTATTTTTGATTAGCACCAACGAAATGTCGTCGGCATATAGACAGCTGAAAAATTCAGCAAATATTTTTTGAAACGGTTCATTTTTGGACCTGAATTAATACATTTCAATTGGCTCTTAAAGCAAATAAACAATTAAATTCATATTCGAAATTGCCAATTTTAATTAAATAAAATTAAGATTTTTAAATTGAAATTAAGAAGTTTCCATGAATAAATGAAAAATTTGGCTTTTAATTCAGAAAACTAAAAATACATTTGAAATAATTTAACTTTAAAGCTGAGCATTCAAAATTGAATTTAATTGTTTATTTGCTATAAAATCTAATTGTAGAATTTTATCTTAGCTCTAGGAATAGTTTTTCTCAATGTTTTCTATCTTTTTCAGTCATCTATGCCGCTGATATTTCGTTCTTGTTTGTAAGTTCGAAAAAATTTAAAACAATGTTTGAAACCTGACATGTTTTCACTTTGCTTAAAATAAATTATATTAGCCTTGAAATAACGTATTAGAAAATATTGTTAATAAAAACCTAGACACTTTTATATAAACTAAAATACAATCCAGTTTATCATTTTGCGTATTACATATGTATAATAAATAAAAAAAATTTTTTTTCTTCGAAAAAACATCTAAACTCTGCTGAAGAAGATATCCATTGTGATATCGAAATATCGAATTCAGTAAACATTTATAAAAAAAAAACAAGTGACCTAAAGGCTCGAACAATTGGAATACTAAACAACAAAGGTCGAAAAACTAGAATCAAGAATATTACATATAATCTATTTTATTGTCGACCAAGATGGGCATAAATGGAGGTGGTATGACAACATAACTCAAAAACAATTTAAATTCTGGGAAAATTTACAAAAACCGAAATTCGGAAATAAAATTACCTTTCAACAACAGTAAAAGCTTCTTTAAGCGGCTTAGTAGTTTAGAAAATATAAAATTAGTTGCGGAATTTTGCCTTTTGGATATCGACACGTAAGTGGTTTTTTTTTACTTCCGTCAGTTGAAATTGATTTATTTTGATAAGCAAATAAAATGTTTCTTCCTTACTACTTTCATTTAATAAAAAAAAATTCTTTTAATTTTTGAATTTTCGTCTGGTGACTGTTTGAAACTGCAATTTTTGAGTTTTTGTGAATAAATTCCAAAGTTGCTCACTGCTTTTAGTCATTTATAGCTTTTTTGTTTAAAACTTTATTTGTTATGAATGTATGAAAATTTATTAGCATAACTTTATTTTTAGATTTTTTATGTTGTTTTAAAAAACAAAAAAAAATTCGAAGTTGTGCAAAAAAATTTAATTTTTTTCATCGAAAAAAATTGGTATTTTCTAAACTACTGAGCTGATTTAAAATATTTTTACAGCTGTTGAAAGATAATTTTGTTGCAAAGTTTCGGCTTTTATATTCTTTTCCAGATTTTAAATTGTTTTTAAGTTAAGGGAATATATGTATGTTGTCCTACCTCCTCCATTTTTAATATAGCGCTATATCTCAAAAACAAGAGCTAAACAAAACAGTGTATTTGGAAGCCAATTTAATGGAAATGCAATTATTATTCCAGTTGAATTGATTGCGTTCTAGAAAATATTAGCGGTTTTCACTCTTGATAGTAAACTAGGTTGCACATTTGGTTAAAGTAGCAGATTTGATTAAAGTACTGGTGTTTACATCACTGCAGCAACAAAATGTACTGAACTTTTATTTTCTACGCTGTGATTAAAAAATCAAACAAAAAGCTTTAGTAAACATTGTAAAAAAATTACTGGGAATCACAGATATTCTGTGCTGTGAATCGTTTTGCCGGCAAAACTTACTTAACTTAATTTTGTGTTGAGAAAATAAAAAATATGGAAAAAACAAATAAAAATATACTGGTGAAGAGAAAACGTGACAAAATTCACAACAAAAGGTGGACAGATAAAGAAATTCAGCAATTTTTAGAATATATACAAGAACATGCAGACTTTGAGGTAAGAAAGTCACTCGAGCTTTGTGGTAAAAATCGTAATGAATATAGCATAGTGGTAAAATTAGTATCAAGAGTGAGAACCGCTAGTGTCTGCAAGTATTTAGTAAAATTATTGTTTTTATTTAATATGTTTATTACCAATTCCAGCGGGAGGATGATATTATAAAGTTCGACATAATGACAAAATTTTCAAAATCCATGGATATTGGTATTATGAATTTCGAGAGACACGATAGTTTAGCGATTTTTACTAAGAATTATTGTCTCCATCCGCTACGCAAAAAAGTTCTTACAAAATTCTCATGAAAAATATTGTTTCACTCGGAATTCATTATGCCAATATCCCGAATTTTGAACATTTTTTTCATTACTTGGAAATTCATAACAGTATCCTCCCGATGGAATTCAGAATGAACATATTAAATAAAAACAATTATTTTACAAATATGTAAGTTTTAAATCAATTTCGAAAATTTATTTTGACATGAATTATGTTTTGTGCAATGATTTGACTAAAAAAACAACAGTACATTTTAACTGTACGTGTTGTGTGTTGAAAGAACAATCCGCAGGTAACAATTTATACAATTATATAAAAATTAATTAAAGAAACTGACAATATAAATTAGTTTCTTTAGTTTGTTGCATAAGTTTTGAGGAATATTTTTCATTATTGCTTGCAATGTCTCAGTACAAAAAACGTCAGTATTTTATTTAAAAACTTGGTTACATTAATTTGTATTCGAGCCAGGTAGCTGGCAGCAGTAATCTTGATTCCGTGGGAATTCACAACAGCATTTTACACGACTTCGTGACGAGAAGTTCGAAATATGACCGCTAAAACTACTTAAAAGAACCAGAAAACCACTTAAAATACTATTTTAGCCAAATAAGGGTCATTGTTGAATTAAATATATGTATATAGAAAAATGTTCAGACCATCAGACCTGGGTCCATCGCCCGACGAGTATTTTGTAATATGTGTGAAATAACGATTATGGGCTTAGTAATCTGGTCTTTTTAAAGACAACCCGCGGCTTATTCGATTATGCTACAATATTTACCGATTTGTATTTGAGGTTATGTACAAAGACACAACTAATATCAGCTACTATTACAAATGCTACAATAGAAAATCTCAACTTTTAGTTCTATATAAGTATATAAACTTTTCTAATGCCAATTTTATAAGAGGACATAGTAAGTAATAGTTAGCTAAATGTGTTGAAAAAGTCAAAATTCTTTGATAAATTTGTATTTCTAACAACTTTTCTTGAATTGGAATTTGACTTCAGACCAGTGTACGCACATACTTTTGCATGGCGTGCACACAAAAGCCAACATCTTCATAGTTACCCATATTGTAACTGCAAAAGTATTTTGCATTGTTTTCTGGTGTTTCTTTTTTGTTGTTGTTGTAAATTTTTATTTCATTTCTTCATTTCCTTTCTGTTTGAAATACAAATAGTTCGCCAATTGTTTACAAATTGTTTTGATAGTTTTATAGATTCGTTTCCAGTGAACGTATAGATCAAATGTCAGAGCAAAAATATTACGCTTATTCAGCACATATACATTGTTAGTTATTAGTTTGATTTTGTATATATGTGTGTGTATGTGTGTGTGAGAGTACGTCAGTATATCAAATTGAAAGATGCAACATTTCAACTAAGCTTTTTATTTATGTGTTCTGTTTTCAAATGAAATACGCGCACAATGATCATCATAAATAAAAATAAAACACATAATAATGTTGCTTCGTCATTTGCACATATTCCCTTTGTTCTGGAAAAGTCATTTAGAAATGTAACTTATATAGAGTATTAATTACATGGTGTTATACAATAAAAAGAAATGTATACTCTTTGAAGTTTTGACCTATATGTTTATTTTAAAATATAATCGATATTCATTTTTACATTATTTGATCTTGAGATTATTAAATAAATTATTCAAGCTTAAGATTTTTTTTTTATAAAAAATAATTGGAAGCAATTATGTTTATTTATTTTGTTAGCATCTTCAATATTTTCATGAACATGCTAACAAATTCAAATATGAACTTAATTATTTCTGATTCTCATTCTGTTCATGGGAATTATGAAATAAGTAGTTAAGTTTCAAACAAACTTTTCAGAATTTTTCAAGTCTACTGATGAGTTGATTAGCATGTCGTCGGCATATAGACAGCTGAAAAATACAACAAACATTTTTTGAAGAGGTTCATTTTTGGACCTGAATTAATATGCTAACAAATTGTTGGCGAAATATTGAAAATAAATAAATAAATATAATTAATTGTTTTCAATTATTTTTGTAAAAAAAGATCTTAAGCTTGAATACTTTATTTAATTTTATAATCGATAGGTCGATGTCGATGATATGCAATTCCATGGGCTTGTGTTGGCAAACAACACACTACCCAGCAAATATTACTGAGCCACATAGAAGTAATAGTCTCTGGTGTGGTTTGTGTAACTACTTTTTCTTCTGCTGGCTCAATGCCCTACACTTAAAAAAATATGTAGGTAGTAGATTGTTGAATGACAAACATACTATAGTTAAAATATCTATTAATTTTTATATCACTAAAAATTTCGTTCACGAATAAAGTTCTTTAGTCAAGATCCAACAAATTATTATTACAAATTGCACTTTCAGTAATCAGTTTATTGTTGCCACTTACAATGCTATGGCTATATTCAATCACAATTTGATCTTGTCTAGCCATATTATTTTGAAATTAGGGCTGGCAATAACCATGTTATTTGTAAGATCCAATCATGATGACATTGCACTATGGTCGGAAACATCACTTTTCTTGGCCAAAACAATTCAATCTTAAAATAACGGAATTTTTAACTGGAATTTGAATTTGCAGTATGTTGTAAGTGTTTTGCATAAAATAATTAATTGTTTTTTTTAAATTATCACCGTTTAGAATTAAAATTAAAAAAAAAATTTTTACATAAATTTTTTTTCTTTTCTTTCTGAGTTTTTATTTTTTTTATCCTACGAACTCACAATATATAATCCAGCAGTGCGGTGGACTAAATCCGTACTTTAGATTTCGATCGATAGGATGAAATTTTACGCTGTTATAATATGTGGCTTTAAGAAAGCCAGTTCGGCTTGCTCACTCAAAATCTCAAAAACCGCAAATCGAGATAAAAATTTTCAAAAATTAAACACTTCAAAGTAATATGGTTTTTATTCTTAAGGCCGGTATTGTATTCATAATTTCGTGCGAAATGCTGTCAACCTGCATATAAAAGTTTTCGGCATGAAATATAAACGAAATAAAGTTGAAAAAGTAGTACTCTGTTTTTTTTGGCGAAAAACACTTGAAATTTCATGGCAACATGTTTTTAGAGGCAAAATGTTTCTGGCAATGCTTTTTTTTAGCTGCGAAACAACATGAGCGCCACTTATTTCGTACGAAATTTTGAACAACAGCTGATCAAGTGAAAAATATATTTAATTTTGCTAAAAATGGAAAACAATTTAAATTTATCACGTCAAAATAAGCAATGAAAGCGAACAATTTTTTCAAAATCGCGAGACGGGCTACATTTGCTACACGTCAAACTTTTCGTATGAAAAAATCAATGTTGCTAAACATTTTCCCCAGCTTTGAACAGAGTACTTACCTTTATGCTAAACACTCCTAAACAAAATGTGTTAAGCTTACTAAAACTTAAAAAATAAAATAAATTCCAAAACGTATTAATTCAGGTCCAAAAATGAACCTTTTCAAAAAATATTTGCTGTATTTTTCAACTGTCTATATGACGACGATATTTCGTTGGTGCTAATCAACTCATCAGTAGACTTGAAAAATTCTTAAAAGTTTGTTTGAAACTTAACTACTTATTCCATAATTCCCATGAACAGAATGAGAATCAGAAATGTTCAAACAAACCTTTAACACAGCAAACATTTCTTTTTTCGTTTTGCAACACTTCTACTTTTCTTTGCAACCTTCTATACAACGAGTCACCATTGGTTGCTACGATTTGTAATAATTAAGTTCATATTTGAATATTCAAAAATTTTTACTTTTTGATACTTTCAAAAATACAAATCGTAGTAACCAATGGTGACGCAATGAACTGAAAAATTATCGAGCGAATATAATTAAAAATATTGCAGACTATTGCCGAATGTTTCTTTAGAGATGTGGACACACAGCAGGATCTAGATATTGCAAATAAATATTCAAATAAAGACGAAGCGTAATGATTAGTGATTTTTACGCTCTAATGATTAGAAAAAGACTAAAGTTACAAAGTAAAATGAGAAATTACAGTGTTTGTCTCGAAAAGGAACATACAGTTCAAGTGAATAATAATATATTAATTCAGGTCCAAAAACGGACCTTTCACATTTTTTCTGTCTTTTTCAGCTGTCTATATGCCACCGACATTTCGTTCGTGGCAGATCAACTCATCAGACAGAAAACATTTCAAAAAGATCTATTTCTGAACCTGAATTAATGCATTTCAATTGGCTCTTAAAGCAATTATAGAAAAGTCAATGTTGAATAATTTGCTAGTGACGGAATTTTGCCTTTGGGTATCGATATGTAAGTTGTTTTTTACATCCTTCAGTTGAAATTTTATTTTATTTTGATTAGCAAATATTAATTATTTTAATAAGAAAATAAAATGTATCTTCCAAACTGTTTTCATTTCATAAAAAATATTGAGCTCCCTTTTTCCAAGGAGATTACTCCTGTACTCTTTATAAATTGGGCAAACACCAATAAAATGGAAAGTATTCTCAGGTACATCGAGGTTGCATATCGAGCATGTCGTATTTGAATTATTTCTAAAGCTTCTAGCATTTAAATTCAGCAGACCTGCTCGTGCTTTTACTGTCATGCTAGTGACATAAGACGATGAATTTGTCATGAAATTTGGAATGGTATCAAATTTTAGTTCATGATGCTGAGAGCTGGTTGCCCTGGCAATATTATCTTCATGCTCTTTGCGTTGTATAGTAGTTTGTAGTTTGAGAATGGGTTTCCAGTAACTACATAGTGGTCTATTGGAATCAGTTGCAGAAAACTGAAGCACAACATTGCCCCACACAAATTGCAGGCAAACGATACCCTGGCACCTAAAAAACTCAAGCGATATCCACCACCAGAGCTTCCGAATTTCCAATCTGTGTTCTTATAATTTATTTACAAACAATAAACCAACTTGGCAAACAAACACATGCAGCTCCGTAGACGATTTTCAACTGTCAAAATTTTAACAAAGCCCTAAAAAATTAACTTTTTCTTAAATGCCCTTAAAGTCTATGAAAGCAAAACAAGTTTTCCTAAATATTAATATTCATGCGTAAATAAGTGACTTCAATTCTGGAATATTTAAGTAAATTTTCTATGGTAACGATTCCTGGGAGGGTTCCTAAGACTTGATTGGCTTTAAGCTGAGCAAAAAGTTTTCTTTAGTTAAACAAAAAAATTGTTGTTTATCATATAAACAACATAAAGGTGGCATTTTGATCGTTAAACAGGGAATATTTAAGCAGTTTTTATCAACCACATGGGGTTAAAATAAGAAAAAACAAAAAAATATAACAAAATTGCCAGCAACAAAAATAGCAGACCGCAAACAATCAAGATGAGGGGAAAAACACAAACTTGAAGTCTAAGGCAAACAGCTAAAATTTTCTTTATTCTTGGAAAAACTCACAAGAAAAAATAAATAGATAATTTTTTTTTAAATTCATGTTTGCGTGCTTACACAATTTGTTTAAATAAATGGATGAGGAGAGGGTAAAACAAAGCCAAAACTTACAAAGGGCTGGCTAAAGGAAACTTTTAATTAAAAAAATTTTTAAAATGCTTTTTAGACGAAAACCATAAAAAACGGTTCTACCACTAGGAATGAGTACTTTCATTTTTCAGAAGTTGTTAAAAAAAAAAATGAATACCAATTAGATACGTATTTTAATTAAAAATTTTAATAGAAAGTTTACTTAGTATGTATTCACAGACACACGCTCACGTCACGCACGCCCACGATCAGAATATTTTTCCTCACGCACGACAAATCATTTTGGCCCTCTCGTTACGCACGCTAACCGATCAAAATTTTTTTAATCATGCATTTTCATACACGAAAAACGAAAAAAAATTCTCACCATCAATCACGTTTGCATTGAGACGAGAACATTTTGGCGCTTATTACGAATTGTATATGATTTTTGTTAGGAATTATTTTAAGCCTGTCTTCATTAAAGGTATGGACATATCATATTAATAATAATTTCTGTAGAATATTGTATCATATATAACCTTGCCTTGAGTCGACTTACGTTATTAACGCTTTATTTTCAATTCTTTTCCGTACTGTTGTATTTTATTATTATATAAATACATATGGATATTTGCAAGGCCCAGAACAGGCGGAAGAAGCAAAGAAATTGGCAAAAAATTTGCAAGTTTACCTAAAATAGTTTCTGAAGACATTAAATGGTTGCAAATTTGCAAATATCACAACAGAGTGCAAAAGTGCAAAAACTTAGCAAAACTGCAAAATGCAAAAACTAGCACGAAATTTTGTTTTAGAAGCCTTATTCTAGTAACACAACTGGGACAAACGACGAATTTCGCCCAACACGACGAATACGCCAGTTAAAATTCGCTGTTTTAAATTCTTCGTATGAAGCACAATAACCACAAAAAACAAAAACATCTGTTATAATTGATAAAGTTGTTTATTGTTTGTTCAAAGATAAAAAAAAAAATTAAATGAATCAAAGAATTTAAAACTTTGTAAAAAAAAATAATTAAAATAAACCTTTTCAAAAAATATTTGCTGTATTTTTCAGCTGTCTATATGCCGACGACATTTCGTTGGTGAAAAATTGAAAAATTTTTCAAGTCTACTGATGAGTTGATTAGCACCAATGAAATGTCGTCGGCATATAGACAGCTGAAAAATACAGCAAATATTTTTTGAAAAGGTTCATTTTTGGACCTGAATTAATACATTTCAATTGGCTCTTAAAGCAAATAAATAATTAAGTTCATATTTGAATAATTAAAATAATGAACATCGTGTTCATTATGGTAAAGGCCTTTTAACATTTCCAGTTATAATTTCACTTGTATCCATTTTCTTAGTTTTTTAATTTGATCTTATTATAGCTGAACAGCTGATGGGATGACCATATTAAAAAAATTGGTTGCTAAAAAAATTTAGCATTACCAAAAGCAAAAAATCAAACACTACAAACATGTTTTATAATCTAATATGTTGGCTTTTTATTTTAAATGCAAAAAGTCAAAGCTTAGCACTTAAAATAAAAACTATTAAAGTAAAAATTAATTGTTTTTACTAAAACACTTGAAAACTAAAACCAAAATGGCCACATTGTACTGATTTGTTCGTCGTTCGCCGGCGTAAGAAAGAGAAATAAATCTATTTCAAGTTCACCGCGTACAACGAATTTCGACCGACGCTGTGACTGTGTGCATTTTCATATACACCAATGTGTTTTATTTTTGACGGCGAATATTCGCGGCGAAAAATTCGTCGTTCGTCCCAGTTGTGTTCCTAGCATTAAGCTGTTGCAAAGACAGCAATTGGATGCTGAACAGCATAAGCCAACAAAACACTTGCACAAACTGATATCAAACAGTTTTTTATAAACTTTAAACAAATGCTACCGCTAAAGTGCAAAAAAACTTTGCCACAGACACTTGAAGGCAACTTTTTGCAATTTGCAATTCGGAGACAAATTTTGTAATTATTTTTTTCACAAAGTATTTTATGTTAATTTTTACCTTTTTGTTTTTTTCGGGTTTTACAGGACTCATTAAAGTCAATGTCTGGATTTCGCACAACTGTCACAAATTTTTGCAAGATTTCACAAAGTGGCACTGCATCTTGTGCACAATTGCAAAACATTTCCCAAATGTAGATTAAGTTTAAGTCGATCAATAAGATTAAAGATAGAATAGATATATAGATAGATAAAGATAGTCAGTAATGAAGAACCCCGGGCGGTAGGATGGCTTTGTGCTGCTGCTTAAAAACAGTATAGAATTAGTCATAGCCTGGGTTCGAAGCAAATTTGGATGCTGATGAGCGGTGTGGTGATCGTGAAATGGCCATGGTATGTACCCCAGCCTAAAAGTCTTCAACTTTACGTTTCTTGTCTTCTTTAAAAATGTTGATAACTCAAATTTTATCGGAAAAAAAATCTTTCTCAATTTTGAGGAATTAAAAATTGAACTGGAAAACCCGATAAAATTAGTAACAATTGTAAGTCATATAGTTCATAGTAAATTTAAACCTTAAGTAAATTTTACAAATAAAATTGTTTTGTGTAAATTTTTGTGTTTTTGAAATAGTTTTACTTTTGCAAATATCCAGGGAATTTAAAAAATCACTATTTCGAAGATAATGCAACAACCACAGGAATTTTTTAAATACTTAAAGAGGCAACAATTCAGCAAAACTTTCTAAAAAATGCGATTGGTTTTACAAGTGCAAGAATTTGCAAAATTATTGCAAATGGCAGACACTTAATTGCCATTGCGTACAACAACGCTGAACAGTTGAAAAAATGCTTCTGCAGCAAAATGTTGCAAGCTTGCAAACACTTCCTACTGACAGCTTTTAAATGTGAAATTTTTTTTCTGAATTTTTTTCGTTTTTTTTTTGTTTTCAAGAAAAGAAACAAAAATTTTGATTTTTTTTTTTGTTGTAAAGAAATACCAAAATGCAAATTGTTTGTCCAGCCCATGAGACTTTTCTTCTACGTTTACGAAAACAACAGCCCAGAACAAACTGAATTGATCAGAAAAAGCAAAACAGCACACAAAACACACATTTAATCGCATTCAAGCTTTCCTGCACGTCAAAGCGAGATCTCGTATTTCTTTAGGAAACATATCGAGAATACGTGCATTTCCATTTGTTTCCATGTGTTTTGATTTCATTATTCTTTCACTTTTAAAGTAAATAAATGAAAAACATCATCATGCAGAAGCTTGAAGAAAGCAAAGTTTATTATTTTTGCATTTTACTTTCACTTTACTTTTCATTCCCCTCGAACAAAAAGTAAGTAGAAAAAGAAAAAACAAACTTAAATAAGACATGAGGTTTTGTTTTCATTTCAAACAAAAAGTTTTAAGTCAATATTTGTGGAAAATTCACTCATCAGCAATGATGATGGCTGAAATAATAACAAAATTAAAATGCAAAAAAATTATAATAAAAAAATAAAAAAAAAATGGAAATCATCAGGGCTGAAATTTGCTGTCTTATTTTTAATTGAGGAATTATTTTGCGCACAATTATTCATTTAGAGAAACAACTGAAATGAAGATTGAACTAAAACAACAGCAACATGCACAGCCATACACGTTTGAAATAAGTTTTTAATTGATAATCAAATTTTATGGAAATCTTGACAGGAGGCATTTCATGGCTGACAGAGAAATGATTGAAATGTTTAAAGTTCAATTACAGGCAAAATTATGACATGGACTTAAAGGACGGCAAAGGAAAATTAAAAAACCACCACATTGTTCTTAGGAGAAATAATTCTTTATGAATGCAACGAGCAAACTTTTGTTGGTAAAAATTAAAACAAAAAAATAAAAAAAATTATTAAACATTAAAAAAATCTCTTTTAATTCTGAGCAAGTAAAGTCGAACTCCAGCCAGAGTTCGAAAAAAATTAACAATTGTGAAATCATATATGTAGTTCCAATATAAAATTAAATTGATAGCTGTTGAATTGTGATTACGATTACCAATCAATTACCTGCAAACGGAGTTGTAGTGATTATATTATCCCTTTTCAGGCAATTCCTGATCCTGAGACTAATTGATTACTGAGACAAATAATCTATAAACAATCGAGATTACTTTTGATTATTCAAAAATTTATCAATTCAAATTTAATTGAGCCCTTTAAATAAATAAAGTAAATAAATAAAAAACTACTTTTCTTTGTCGCAAACAAAATGTTTTCCATTTAAACGGACTTACACCAAATAAATCAATTTTCATTTAAACGAACGAATATACGAAGAAAATGTTGCGGATCTTTTCAAGACAACGGCTTATTTCGATTAATCGAATTTATCTTTTAAAACGGTCACACCCATAATACTATACGGGGCACTAGTTTGGTGGGGTAAGACCAAACAAAAAACAGCCATATCAAGGCTGTGTAAACTACAAAGACTTGCATGTATATGCATCCAGGGGGGCCATGGGATCCACCTCGACAGCAGGCATGGATGCGTTTCTTAACCTGACACCACTCCGTGTACGTGCGCAGGAGGAAGCAGCCATGCGGGCTGAGAGGAAGAGAGAGACTGAAGGAGGGTAACTTTATTGGCCATCTTATGATCCTGAGAGGATTCAGAGATATTTTTCATATGTCTCGATCGAGTGATCACATGGATCCCATTCACTGCTCGATAGAAAATATGGGGTCCTCTTTCCTACAAGGGAGGAGTGGTGCTCAAACCCGAGATGACTCACAAAAATGGTACACTGATGGATCCAAGTCGATCCAGGGAGTGGGAGAGGGAGAGGGAAAAATGTGGCCTAGGGCACGCAGGGCAATAACACTTGGTAAGGATACCACAATTTTCCAGGCGGAGCTATATGCTATACTGGTAGCTGTAGGGATCCTATCCGAAAAGTGATACAGGGGATTCAGAATCAAGATACTCGCTGACAGCCAGTCGGTACTCAAAGCCCTGAGCAGCTGTACGTTCACATCCAGGACAATACAGGACAATGTCACAACAGGCTAAATGACCTGTCTTCTCACAACCAGATCACTCTGATATGAGTATCAGGTCATGAGGGGCACAAGGGTAACGAATTGGCTGACACTTACGCAAAAAGGGTAGCCAATTTGGCCTTCATTGGACCCACTCCATACTTTGGCTTTAGTTAACTATTCCTCAAGGGGGAAATGCGGAAATCGACAGCATCCATCACAGAAAAGCTGTGGAACGACACTAGGGGTCTGGAACACTCATAGAAATTTCTTTGCATTGATACTAAGAGGGCGAACCTTGCTTTAAAACTGAATGGAAAGAGCCTAAGGATACTGTGTGGTGCACTAACAGGCCACTATAGCTGCAAGAAGGACCTATACAGAATGGGCCTAGCCAATACGGCAATCTACAGATTTTGCGGAGAAGAAGTGGAGTCAATGGAACACTTGATTATCGAATGTGTGGCACTAGGCCGCAGAAGACAGAGGCTATTGCAGGCCAATACATTGGGTTCACAGGACTTGTAAAGGCTTCCACAGAAAGAGCTAATACTGTTTCTTGATGTATTAAACTCGTGAGGGACAAAGGGTTGCACAATAGATCATCTATGGTCGCAGTGCAAAGGGCCATTTTGGACCAACTTAGTCACAATACAATACAATACAATACAATACAATACAATGTCTTTTAAAAGGCATGCGGTTATCTGAATTCGATTGTATAACGTTTTACAAATTTCATGTGAAACACCAAAACTCTCTAGAGTTTTCTTGGAACCTTTGAGACGTTGGTATTGCAATAAGCGGAAACCGTGGCCACAAACAAGCATTCATAAATGTTGATTTGTATTAGGACTCTAAAGAGCTTTTCAAGCAAAGAAAGGCCACATTTTACACCTCCCTAAATTTCCAAAGTTTTCGTGGCTTCCAAATAATTTTCTTTGATCCATCATAATTGGCTTTCGTTTGAAATCTTTGATATGGAAAACGAAAAGTTTTTTTGTTGTTCTTGTAAAACCATCTTTGATTTTGTATTTTTAATTAAAACTATCAATAAAATAAGCCCTGTGACTGAGATTTAAAAAAAAATCATTGTTGACTTTTAAAATTTGTTTGCAAACGAGCGATAAGAAATTCACAAACAGAGAATTTACAGGACCGCAGCAAGCAACAATGCCCAACAAGCAAGAACCAGGCATTGTAACGTTTTGTTTGCTGGAAATAAATCAGCACTTATCACAATTGTATTAACCACAAAGACATGCCAGAAAATGGATAAAATTCAGGCAAAAAATAAATAAGTAAACAAGAAAAATAAAATATTGAAGCAAAAAATAACAAATAGTCTTATACAAACAATGCGTTTCCCAAACCAGATAAAATAAAGAAATCTAGAGGAATTTGCATAAAAAAAAGAAAACTGTTGAAAAAGTTGAAACTGTAGGCCATCAACCACCAACATCACCAACACCCAAACAAACTGGCATGGCATGCTGTCCGTGGTCATATCATTTATGGGGATAAAAAAGCTTAAGCGAAAGCAAAACCCTGCACAAGCTAAAGCGCGCTACTACGTAGAGCTGTCATTTGACTGGTTGCTGGTTTTATTTGTTGTTGTTGTTGTTGTTGTTTTTACTACAGTGCTAGTACGAGGGTGGTATGAAATCAAAACGTTTAAAAAGGGACCAATGTTTAGCTTTTGAAGCTAAATATTTTTACAGAAGTTTAATATGTCGTAGAGTTAAATTCTATTTTGGCAAAATTTAAGGCAGTCGTTTTGCTAAAATTTTAATAAAAATTAGTCTATTTGTCAGGTCTTGTCTAGCAACCACTTTTCCAAAAACAAGTTGCATCAGAAACCTGCTCGTTTGTGATTTTCTAAGAAATGTTTTTCGAGTACAGTATTGGTAAAGTAATGATTATTCGGGTAGCGAGTACTGAGTATTTGTACTCTGTTTTTGTATACCTAATACTCAAAAGTAAGTAAGTTGCTCTATACATTCAGAGTTGCACTTTTTGACCAAACTTAACAGAAAATTTAAAATTGAGTTTAAATTTATTTGATAATCCTCTGAGTGTCGAATTAAAGGTTTAAATAAGAGGAAAAGAGTAATGATTGTCGTTTTTCTTTTGTTAAAATAAATAATAATTTTATTTACATATTTATGTTTGTATATGAGAGATAAAATAATCGGTTGATAAAAACACTAACTTCAAATTGAATATTTTCGAAATGACTGCAAATTGGCTGAAATCTCATGCAGATATCAACTAAATATAAAAAAACAAAAGAGGCCTGTCATGAATTTAAAATATAAATATGTATAGGGTGTTGTTTTCCGATGTGTAGAACTTTAAGTTGCAACAAAACAACGATGGATTATTCGATTGACATGTGTTTTATTTATCCGAAAGATATTCTTGTGACATTACATTTTAAATATGATTTCTGGCATATGACCGCCACGACTGGCGCAGATGTAGTCCAATCTTGACGTCCAATTTTCGATGACTTTTTCCAACATTTGTGGGCGTATATCAGCAATAACCCCAATAGCCCCAAAGAAAGTAGTCCAGCGGTGTTAAATCACAAGATCTTGGAGACCAATTCACAGGTCCAAAGCGTGAAATTAGGCGGTCACCAAATGTGCCTTTCAATAAATCGATTGTGGCACGAGTTGTATGACATGTTGTGCCGTCTTGTTGAAACCACATCTCCTGGACATCATGGTTATTCAATTCAGGAATGAAAAAGTTGGTAATCATGACCATATACCGATCACCATTGACTGTAACGTTCTGGCCATTATCGTTTTTGAAGAAGTACGGACCAATGATTCCACCAGCCCATAAAGCGCACCAAACAGTCAGTTTTTCTGGATGTAACGTTATACACTTGAGGATTACTTCACCCCAAATGCGGCAGTTTTGTTTGTTGACGTAGCCATTCAACCAGAAGTGCGTTTCATCGCTAAACAAAATTCGGTTATGAAAATCGGGTACAACGGCAATCTCGTTTTGCACTAAAATTGCACTATTTGCAAGTGTTGTTCAGGCGTGAGTCCATGCATGATGAATTGTTAAACCAAACTGAGAATAAAGCACTTGACAGCTGTTAAATCGGTAGCCATCTTGCCAACTTAAAGTTCTATACATCGAAAAAAAAACTTTATATAAATATTTAAAACACCTAAATGATTTTATTAATTTTCCTTCAGTTGAATATAGTGAGTTTGAGGTCACGTTTGTTTCAATGACTAACAGGTTATCCATTTTGCGGTTTCATAAGTTATCGTAACTAAAACACATATAAAATAATTTTTTTCATGATATTTCTTTTTTTTATTATAAAGTTTGAACGTTGACATTATGTGTGAAACACTACATCATTTAAATGACCACCACGTGAAGTGTGGTGGTGAAGAACATTGATCCTTTTGAGGTGATTTTCGACCACCTTCTGGACGAATGTTGGTTTTTAAATGCTCAAGAGTTAAAGGTTTATCTGCATAAACACGGTCTTTCACGTAGACCCACAAAAAAAGTCGAATGGTGCCAAATGGCCTGATCCTGGTGGCCAGTTGGTATCGCCACGACAAGAATTTACGCGGCCAGGAAATGTCTTTTGCAATAAAGCCATATTTTCTCGAGTTGTATGGCATGTGGCACCGTCTTGTTGAAAACACCTATTTTCCAAGTCACACTCTTCAATAGCAGGCAAAAAAAAAATAACAAATTCGGTTATCATATGACCATAACGCTACGAATTGAGGGTGACAGTCGTTCCATCGTCGTTTTCGAAAAAGTATGGTCCAATCACACCTTCGCAACAAAGAGCACACCAAACAGTGGATTTTTTTTGAATCCAATTACATGAGGATGATTTTCAGAACCCCAAATACGACAATTTTGTTTAATAACATACCCACCGAGTGAGAAATGTGCTTCATCGCTGAAGAAAATTTTGTTCGAAAAATCGCCGTCCACCGCCTGGTGTTCAAGCACCCACTACATGTATCTACTACATTGTGAATGGCCAGCTGGCTTCAGTTATTGTGTAAACTGGACTTTATATGGCTGTAGGTGTAGATCTAAATACAAAATACGCCATAATGTGCCGTAAGACAGTCCTAATTCCTGAGAATGACGCGGGATCGACACATTAGGGTCTTCGGCAACACTTTCACTTACAGCAGCGATATTTTCAGCGGAACGAGCGAAACGATGATGCACAGGCCTTACAATATTTGTAATCGCTCCGGTCTCTTTAAATTTCTTTACAATTTTGCCAATCGCTTGCAAACAATAGTCTGCTCTTAAAACACGATATGTGGCTGTGGCAGAATCATCATTCTTGTAGTATGTTTTGATAGTTGTTATGCGTGTGTGTGTGATAGTTAAGCGATCCATTTTTGTCAATGTCACACTTTCAACTGAGACGAAAAAAATTGGTTTAACAACTTGATTTGACAATTGTCGAATTCCAGTCCTATACTTTTGAAACCACATTATAACTGGGTGTTATCGCTTGTGAGTGCAGTTATTTCAACATGAAATCTAAGAATATCATGCTTTAAAATTATACCTGAACAAATGGAAAGAAAAAAAATTTTTTTTCTCAATATTTATATACAAGATAAAAAGCTATTGGTGCTAAAAATCCATATAATTGTTGGTGGAACAAACCAATCCCTTTAAAATACGAAAACGACTGTATGATGTGTTATAAGCTACCAACAACAGCAAAAAAAAACTTTATTCTAAAATGTTTTACGTATTGTTTGTTCAAATAGGACTTTGAGACATCTTCTTGATGCATTTTTATATGTAGCTTTTCTTATCGTTGTGATTTGTGGTCATGTGTATGCGCACGTTTGTTTGCTTGTTTGGGCACATGAACTTACCTAAAATAAAAGCCTTGCCAAATGTAGTGGTCACGCTTCTCGGGCTTTGGCTTAATATCAGACGTGTAGTCTGGTGCTTAAGTAAAACTAAGAAAAACAATTAGGAAATGCTTGATGAAGAATTTTGTACTATGTGAAAGCGAAAGGCGAAGTAGAGATCACATTAATGACAGCCTCGCATTTCATAATGCAATGCATATTACTGCACCCCACTGTTAAACATTTTCGTAAATGTATGCCCCAGGGTATCACATCTACATGTGTATGTGGTAAGCAGAAAAGAAAAATAATAGTGAACTTAATTTTCCTCATACTGCTGTTGTGTTGTTCCGCACTTTGACTCTTTATTTGAATTCAAGCGCACGCATACTTTAACTTTTTCTGTTATTGTTTATCATGCGCGATAAAATTCATTAAAAGAAAAATAAACAATGGCCAACAAATAGATTTACAAACAAATAGACACACAGTCAGGCAAACCTACTGCCATTCATAATAAACGCCGGTCCTGCCAAGAGAGAGAGAGAGAGAGAGACTGACTGACTGCCATTCTGTCTGTTTGTCTGTCTGTCCATTATTCTATTTAGTCGTTCATATATTTTTACTGCCATGAAGTAAATTTTAACAGCGCAACAGTATATTTAAATACGAGCAGCAAAACTGTGATGGCTTGTGTGTGTGTATGCGTGTGTGCGTAATGATGATTCACTCCAGCAGAAGAAGAAAATAATACATTCTTTTTTATTTGTACTAATGCTGTATTAACGCTCTTGCTGCTGGTGATTGTGGGCGAGATGGTGGTGGTGGCGGTGGTGGCGATAACCACAATAACACAATCTTTCTGAAGCTGCAATTGTGTAATTTGTTTGTTAAACTGTTACAACAGACAAATATTTCCCCCCTCTTGTGTTTCGCATTCTACACTTGCTTTACTTACTTTCTTAACTTTCTGATGGCTCTTGTTTTGTAAAGTAATATTTATAACTGCCACTATTGTAGTCGTTGTCCTTGGAGCATTTGTACGAAAATGTAATGGGCTGTCAGGGGAGAGGCTTAAAATATTTTTGTACGCTATTATATATGTATATTGGATTTGGTCAGTTGTGTGGCAAGCCAGAGATGGGCTTGCTCGCTTGATATGAATAACAACATCAAGAGTAACATAAATGTGAGATCATATGTTGTTTTTTCCATTTTTAAGTCTATTCGTAGTTGCCCTTTATGTTGGAATGCAGAAGCTTTTTAGATATGGAATATGGGTGATAAACAATGTATGTTTAGCACCCATAAGCATTACGTTGCCAGTCACAATATTGATTTTGAAAACTGAAAATTACGGACGCCACCTTAGATTTCCTGCACAATTTTGATTATATCTCCCACACACTATTTCAGCTAAGCGCTTTAAGAAAAGCCCGGAAAATTTAATTTAAAGATTTGCTATAAACCAAGTAATTTCGTATCAGTGTACACAAAACTAAAACTGATTCATTGTGACAACTGAATTGGTTGCAAATCGAATTTTGGCGCTTAAACCAACTATAATTGTCATTGTGTATTAACTAAACTTTTCATAGGTAACACCATCAATCTAATAGTTACACCTACCGAAAAAAATGGTCAACTGTCTGGAATTCAAAATTTTTTCTTTAATATTTTAATCATTTTAATTGTAATTCTTTCTTAAGTTTTTTGTTCTGTTGAGTGTTTTTGTTTTTGCAAATTTAATTTTGATGCTTGCTTCAACTATCAATATAAAAAAATTTTCATCAGCAACACCACAGTTTGGATTGTTAACATGTATCTAAAAGTTACATCAACCTGTAAAATTGGTTAAATGTTTGCAATTTAAAGTTGTAGTTCTTGCTTGACTTTTTGGAACGAAGCTCCTTAACACGGCTTGCAGGTAGTGCCAATTAGAAGAAATCGTCACGAAAGCGTGTGAGCTGTTTATATGTATTGGTGCATCTGTCGACAAACAATTGTGTATGATAGGCGGTAAGTAGCGATATTATTTGACAGCAGCGTAGACACCTACGCTGTTGTGATATTAATTAGTTGTGAAAACGAACTCTATCAGTTGCTAGATGTCGTTAAAGTAAAGTATGTCACAACAAAAAATAGCAATATTGAAAACTTGACCAACAGTTGCTTTTCTTCCTTTTGTAGCAGATTGACAAAAAAAAAAAAAAAATACTGCATGTGTCAAAAGTCAAAAAATAAAACGTTCCAAAAATTTAAAGAAGCATATACAATTTAAAAATTTCAAAACCAACACAAAATAAAACATACAGATTTCAACTTGTATTACATTCGAAGATGAAGAAAAAACGTAATAGCCTTTTTACACTGACGCACATCTTACATCTTTCATCAATTTGCAAAGATGTTTACATCTTCCCATAAGAATTATACAGGGCGAAAATTCTACATCTTTCTACATCAGCAGAAGATGATCCTTTCTCATTTTGTTCCATCTTACATCTTTCGATTTTTTTAATGCCATCACTAAAATAATTGCAAAATATCGATTGCTTTTGTACCATCACTAGCAAAATGACATTTCAGAAAACAAATTTAACATAAAAAAATGAGCGGAACATGTATTTTCTTATAATTTTTAATTAATTACATGCATATACATAAATAAAATTTTAATTGCAGTGCAAAAGAAAGCCCATCGTATGGTCAATCAATATGGAGAACATGTTGCTTGACCTATCGAAATAAAAATGTCCAAAATTTTCCATTTTAAATGGACTTGGACATTTAAAATTTTTTTTTTATTTTTCACAAAAATTTTGCGTCTTCTTTTTTTAACATCTAAATAAATGAAAGATGAAAGATTTTGTCAATGTAAACGACTGTTTTTCAACATCTTCCATGCGTTTCACGTGAATGTCAGTCGGTGTAAAAAGGCTACAAGGAACTTCGTTCCTAACGGGGGTCCTCCGACCGCATTTCATTTTTTTCTATGTTTCGTTTATTTTGTTTTGCAGTTTTGCGTCTGACATGATTCGAAACGCAACTTTTCGAACGCTGCCACCATCTCCACTCACGAGTCGTAAAAATTAGAATGAGCTGAACAATGAACATTTTAATTAGATTCTCTAAATAATTAGCAAGAATGACTTAAATTAAATTTATTTGGTGACAATAACGATTTGTTTAATTAAAATTATCCACCAAATATTAACCTATGGACTTAAGTGTAGAAAGACACATTTTTAGTTGCTAATACCAATAATTGGTAGTAAAAAATATAATATTTGATAATGATTACCGCAGTCAGTAATTAGTTATTAAGAAAAAAAAAAAAAAAAAAACAAGTAGTCGGTAGCTCCCACCAATTTAAGAACTATCAGAATCATATATTTATTATGGTCACAAACATGAATTGCTTTTAAGACTAATTGAAAATTTATAGTCTCGATTGAAATATAGTTATCTCAACTAATAATTTCTTGACTTAACTATTTGCCAAATAATCTTATCTTATAAAGACGAGTTGATTTAGCATGATCTAAATATTTTTTTCGTACTTTTGTGTAGGTGTAAGGGGTCGGGATGTTTGAACGAAATATCTAGGAGAGAAGAATATTAAGGGTTGATCATATATTTGACTTCTCTATGGGCATCTAGGCGTTAGTTAGTTCAATTGGACTCATCGACAATAACATTTTCCAACCATCACACTACCTTGTCCCAGAGTGCCTGTAGAGGAGTCGTATGTAAGATCAACCCTCAATAATATTTTCTGCTCCGGACCCCGTAGACAGACGACAGCGTTAATGCGCATTAGTGGCCATTTTGCGCATTTAGTCGTGCATTATCTACATTCGAATGTGAATTTAGGTCTGTCATAAATGCAAAAAATCAAACTGCATTCATACTAAATTCAGTTACATAATATGGCAGCACCGTCGAAATCCGTCAGCTGTTGATATTTTGTTTACTACTGTGAATAGATAAAAGGGAATCACAGACAAAAAAGGCAAGCTGTTTTAACTGTTACAACAAATTGTGATTGCTAGTGCACGCACAATTTTTGTATTATGGAGCAGTTTCATGAAAAGAAATTTTAACTTTCTTGAAAATAAATGTTCATTTGCTATCAACAGCATACCTGCAAATTTTACACTCTGTTTTTTATCCATTTTGTGTGTAAAAGTAAACTCTAAGTAAAAATTTTAAATGCCAAAACAAAAAATCAATAGAAAACAACAGCTGTTTTTTAAATGCATCTGTTTACTAAATGCAGACAGACCATCGTCTGTCACCGTAAAATTTTAATTCAAATTAGTGAGCTCTTAATGCAAATTAACTCTGCCGTCTGTTTAGGCTATAAGGGGCTTTCCGCTAGGGGTCTCTTAAGATCTGGAAAATTGGGTGTTGCGTGGTAAATGCTTTTTGGCCCCACTGTATTTTTCATCTGTCATCTGGCAACACTTCTAATATCTCTTTACGTTTTATTGCACGACTTCATCTTTACTTAGATTGCAATTTTGATAAAATAATAATTTAAACGGTTTTAATCACGCAAATCTGCGGATTATCAAACTCTGTTGTGAGGCCGGATGCTAGCAAAATTTATTTTAGCAAAATTTATTTTATTTTAGAAACACAAGTGTAAGAAATTTCTATAATATTGAATTTTTTTTAATGTGAATTTAATTGAATAAAATTATAGATTACAGCGTTATAGTCTGCCTTTTTAATTGAAACAATATTCAGTTAATTGATAATATATTTTTAGTGTTCATACATACTTAATATTGCTACGACAATTAGCATTTGACAGGTAAAAAAATTATTGTTTAAATTTTTTTCTGTAAAAATTTGATTATTTTGTATCATAAAAAATGGAAAAAATTTGATTTTAAAAAAGCCTTTCTATTATGCAACAGAAAGATGGAACTTTTCCAAAAAGTGAGTGCTAGTTTTGAATCCAAATTGAATATTATTAAAAAAAGAAAGAAGAAAAAGTTGGAAATTCTGCAGAGTTTGAGGAAGCAGCAGCTCTTGCTTTTTTCAATATTAGAAGAATGTTCATGCCAAAAGTATTTATGGAATTATTCCTCAATCTATGTATATATGTATTTCTAGCCGATTTCACTTAACGTATAGCATCAATTTATTATTTGAAATAAATTTTGCAAACAAATATGAATTTGTATTTTTGTTTTTTATATTTATGTTGTTCATGAATGTTGTTAATGCATTTTAAGGCGGGAAAAATATTTTTTTTTTCAAATGTTTGTTAATACAATTTTTTCAATAATTTGTTTTTGTTTTTTAAACTTCTTCGCTTTCACAACTGTTGATGCAAAAAATAAGCTATTTGCAATAAATAAATAATATAAATTTTATATAAATAAAAAACTCATCCTCAATTTGCTTCTCAAATATTTTTGTTTGTTTTTGTTTATTTTGTGGACGTTTGATTAGTCAACTTTGGAACAAGGTGTGTTCAATAAGTACTATTGTTGTAAAAGCTTGTTCATTTAGTACTGTTAGTACAAATCGAACAGTGTTGCATTATAAATTGTACTCATTATTAAAACAATTATCTCTTAATTAACAATTAGTTGTAATTTTTATAAGAAAATTTAGTCTCAATAATTGTCTTAATTGTTATAATTTGAATATTGCTGCATGTTTGAACATAGTATAACTATTGAAGTTAAGCTGAAATCTGTGTTTGATTTGCTGGGACATTCACCATCCAACAATAGGGATTATTAAAGAGAATCAATCCTGTTAAGGCTTAAAATGAGTACGAAATTCTTGGGTGTATTTGTAACGCTCAATTGTAAGTGTTTGTATAAGTATTGAATTTTGTTTAAACTTTTTAATTGCTGCGATATCTGAATTGGTAGAGTGGCTGGGCTGGCAGTAGTTAGATTCCAGGTTCAAATCGGCAAAGAGACAAAATAATTTATTAATTATTATTAAATTGAAGAAGTAGAGCGGAGTATTTCAGGGACGAATTTAGGAATAAATAGGCTTCACAAAAAACATCAAATCAAGTGCAGAATCAACCAATCATCATACTCAACAAAAATTCAATATTTCTGTAATTAAATCAATGCCAAACGGTATCAAAAGTACGATAAGTACCAATGTGCTTAAGTCCCGAATGGCGTTCTTGTATTCAATCTGAAACTAGGATTGGATATGGCTAAAATAAATCCGAAGCTGTGATTGAATATGGCTTGAAAAATTCGTACTTAAAACAAGCACAACATACTTGATTTATGAAAATCCGTACATACCAAACGGCTGACACCGGTTGAGATTGGTGTAAATACAAATGTATTGAATTGTGTTTTTTTTTCAGTGTAGTGAAACTGTTTTTTCCTCATGACAAAAGCTATCATAAAGTCGTTGGCATAATATCGAGAAGTTATGGCCCATACAAATCGACATAGTCTAGTTCTTTTACATATTTATCAAATAAATAAATAAATTCATGAGCCATTAGGACAAACTTACCATTTGTGTAAAGCGTTGAGTATAATAAAATCCTTCTACTTGCCGTGGTTCACGATATCATCTCTGCTGCAATAAGTCTTTTATTCAATTTGTATATTTTTGTTAAATGGGTGTTTGGTGTTTTTAGTCTTCATTCCTTTATGCTATTTTTCTGCTCATTTGCTTAATTTTTGTGTGAATGTGGAGATAATTATAGTGTTTGTATCTGTAGAATATTTTTAAGCCTACTAATTGTTAAGCTTTTTGTATTCATGGTCTGTATACATATAAGAAGACCATAATTCCATCACAAAGATTAAGTGGGATTTTTCTTTAACACACACACACACACTCACACAAAGGAAATATTACAAAGCAGTGGCGTATTTTCAACCAGGCAAAAAAAAAAAGAAAAGAAAAGAAAAGAAAAGAAAAAGATTTTGCCAAGTTCTTCAAAATTAATGGGAGCGTTATTTACGAAAGCAGAGTAAGTCCATTTTTTTCACTTGAGATATTTGAGCAGTTTTAAAAATATTGACGAATGCTTGCTAGTTTTATTATGACAAATTAACTGTTATAATAATTCAAAAAAATTTTATAATTTTTTCCTCCAAATGGACTTATAGCACTTTCAAAAATACCATGTTATGAAAAACGAAAATGAACGAAAATTTAAGTCTATCACTGGTATTCATAAAAAATAAAATGTTGCTAAAATATATTTTAGAACAAATTTGATATGAAAAGTTTGTTCTAAAATGTATTTCAACAATGTTTTATTTTTTATGAATACCGGTGTATATTTTCAGGGATACTTAAATTGACTTTTCATAATAAGGATACAGTGAACTCGCGATAACATTAACACCTTAATAAATGAACACCTCAAAAAATATGAACACTATTTCTCTGCCATTGACTACTACGAAATATGAACTCTGTACAAAAATTTTACAATATGAAAATTTTTGGTTTTTCTTTTCAAACAGATTTCGGCTACATAATATGTATAATAATTTGGAGAAACCTCGAGTTATTAATATTTGAATACCAAATGTCAATGGTCGAACAAACAAGTGCAGTTTTTAGTTAGTTCTTACATGAACGCAGGTGGAAACGCATGCTTGGTTATAAAAGTGAATAATTTGTAAAAGGATATGAAAATTTGGAGAATTTACAAAAAGCTGCAGGTGTTACTAATTAAGCTAAAAAATATGGAGAGACAAAGTCCACAGTATCTGAAAATAAAAAATAAAAATGCAATTTCAACAAGTGTTAACAACACATTCATCGGACCTGGAAAAAGAAAAACTCAGCGTACGTTGAAGTAGCCAAAAATAAAAAAGTCAATGTATAAAACGTTTCGGGATATCAGGAATACGAAATTTTGCGCCATTTGTAAATCATTATATGGAAGATTTAGCTTTCTCGCATGTACTCCGATGTGACAATGTCCCGTTAGAACAGCCACAAGGTTATGGAACTTATGCCTCGGAAAGTCCGACAAGGCCACAGTCCAGTCCTATACTCATACCTGGGCCATGTGAGCCCCGATATTTGACAGGTGATCTCGTTCGACCACCTCTCCTGCGCAGTTCTTAGCAGCTGTCGTTGTATTAGCTGCTTGCAACTATTAAGAGGAACACCGACGAATTCGTCTATATCCTCCTGCTAAAGGCGGGTACCAGATCTTGCCAGTTCATCCGCTATCTCATTTCTGGACACACCGTTGTGTTCAGGTACCCAGCGAAGCTCCAGGTCAGAATGTCTCGCTATCTCATTTAGAAATACCCGGCATTCCTGAACCAAGCGAGATGTTGAGTAAACACCCGCAAGCGTGTTAATGGCTGCCTTGCTGTCAATACAGATAATGATATGCACCCCGTATAACCTATAAGCTTTAGGGACTTATAATACATTTGTTATGAACATTTCTTTTTTATATTTTCATCTGATACTTTCACAACAAATAAACAAAACCTGCGTTGCTCGAATCAGCTGTGTTTGCTAATTTTCAATTTCAAAAGCATGAGTAATACAAAGCTTATTATAGTGCAAGGTTTAAGAAACAGATCAATAGCAAGTCCTTATTAAAATTTCAACAACGAAAATACACTTTGACTAATGTGACAGCTAAGCGTGCATTAACTCCTTGATAATTCTCTCATTATTTCAACGCAGAAAACACAAAGAAATGTCTTTATACTCCAGTTTCATAAATACAGCCAGAGGCAAAAATGTGGACATATTAATTAGATTCATTTGCCAATGAAATAATGAGGAGGGAGACAACTGAAACCCAGTGTATTGTCAAACAAAAACAAAAACACAAAAATGCTTTTCACATTTATGGCTGTACAAAAATTATTATCCCAATAAAGTAATTATTAAAATTTGTTCTTTCATTTGCTGAGAGGTCTTATCATTCAATTTTTGCGTATTAACCACACGCATTCTTCTGATTTTCAATGTTGCTACGGATATTGTTTTTTAGTTTTTTGTTATTCAAGCAGGGGAGTCAACCTTTGCAATCCTAGAGAAGCCCAAACAACAAAGAACGAATACACTTTACTAAACACAACTGTCGCTACACTAGAAAACAACTTGAACTGCCGCAGCAAAAGACAGTAAAGCTCTAAGTTGTGGCGACTTGGTTAATTTTGCATTGCATATTTCTGTTTTAGCTCATTATTTCTCAGTTTTAATGCCAGCGTTGATAAATCTGCAAAAAAAAAAAAAAAAAAAAATAAAAGTAAAAAATGTGAGGTGGCCGTTAATATTGAAAAGCAGTTACTGAGGCCAACAGTGGGACAAGGCACAAAAACAAATTTTAGATAACTAGACTTGCTAGCTTCTCAGCTGGCAATTATTATAAATGAGATTGTATTAGGGGGTGTTCACAAATTACCCCCCCCCCCCCCCCCCCCCATACATAACATAACAACCACTAAATAATAAAAAACTTTATTAAAAAAATAATAATGTAATTCATTTTATGTACATGTGTATGTACATAGTATATACAAATATCACTCAAGAAATTAAATTCAATTATATTGATAAATATTAGGGATTAAAAATTGGCACATTTCAATTATCGGTCCATAGAAAGGTAAAATGTTCATCCATTGAGAAAACATGTAAAACACGAATCAAAATTTTCCATATAATAAATAATATTTTTGCTTGTTACGTAACATTTTTACGAACCAAATTTTGAAGTCTTTTTTACAAAATGTTTTCTGTCTTTTTCAGGGTTCATTTTTGGACCTGAATTAATACATATGCATCAATTGGCTCTTAAAGCAAATAAATACTAAAGTTTATATTTGAATTTTCCTTTATAATAGAATTTTCGCCTTAAAGCCTACTGTGCGCAAACAAAGAAGCCACCTCGCTCCTGTCAAAAGCAAACATAAAATTTCAACACTTTTTGTTGTTAATACTTTTGATTGCGTTGCTAATGTTGGGATTATTCGGAAAACTTACTCCTTAAGTTATAAAAATAGCAACGTGGTCGAGTATTTTTAGTGCGATAAGCGTTTTTATTTTACGTTATTTTTGCTGCCTCCTCTTCGGTCTTTTGTTTTATTTTTTCTTATTGTTTTTTGTTAACGGATTTATTTGGTTTCATTCTTATTCCTAAGAAGTTTTCTTTCACTCTCTGTTTCTTTTGTTGTTCTAGCAATTTTATTCATTTGCCTTGAAGGTAGAGAAAGAAGCTGCCACAAACAATTTTGGTTTTAGTTTGTGCTCTGCCTTTGTTATT
Organism: Sturmia bella; assembly: GCA_963662145.1. Lineage (NCBI taxonomy): Eukaryota > Metazoa > Arthropoda > Insecta > Diptera > Tachinidae > Sturmia > Sturmia bella. The sequence goes on along the minus strand of OY759168.1, from coordinate 31,317,897 downwards.
CTTGGCAATTGTTTGTTGTTGTTATTTATTGTTGTTGCTGCTGCTTGTGGTACTTCGTTCAGTAATTCGTAAGCTGTTTGTTCAAATCACCATATAATTGTTGTATTGCCATAACAACATGATATTATTCATGGCGATTTGGTTGTTGTGTGTCAGTAGCTGCGTATGCATGTTGTATATCTACTTCTATTTCGCACAACTTCAACTTAATTAACAGTTATGACTAAAAGTATTCGAAAATTAATTAGTTTTTATTGTTCTTTTAAACGTGTATTGAATAAATTGTGTACTAAATGGTTGTGGTTGGTAGTCTTCTTCTTTACATTTGGAAAACTTTATTTATTTTATTATCAGAAAATTAATTTGTAGTGTTTGTTATATAATTTGTTGTTCAATTTTTTATTAATGCAATTAATTTGATAATTAAAGAAAAAACTCTTGAACAAGTTTGTGAATATTTTACACACTAATTTTACTTTATACACACTAATTTTACTTTTTACGACTATAAAGTAAAATTAGTGTGCAAAATATTCACAAACTTTTTCAAGAGTTTTTTCTTTAATTATCAAATTAATTGCATTAATAAAAAATTGTATAATTTACAATTGATCATTATTAATTAAGCTCTCTAGTATGGTTTTTATTTCCTTCAAATTGACAATGATTTTCTTGTAATAAAATTCCTGCAAGCAACGTTTTAAACGAGGATGAGCTTTCCTCATCCTTGTTGTAGACATATTAGCTGGGGAATATACCATGATTGTTTCACGACCACCACGTCGATCAACAGCCCTCAAACTGCTTCGTACTCAGGTCAAAACTAAGTTGCATGCTGTTTTTCTAAGCAGCAGTGTATAGTCATATTGTTTGTACCATTTTTATCATATAATATTGATAACTGAAATTTTACTATAAGAAAAATAGTAAAATTTTAAGGAGATGAGAAGCGAACTAACTAGCAATTACCAATTGTAAATATTTTAATTTATATTCTATTACTTTAAAAGTATAAAATGGTAAGACGCTTATTTACCATGATCTGGAGTCCGAGGCCAGTTGAGTTACAAGAACAAAGGGTTTTCCGCCAGCTTATTAATCGTCGCACTTACTTTTGTTGTCTGCTTTAAGAATTTATCCTTTTGAGCTTAAAATCCATTTGTGACAGCACTTAATAATTGTATGGGAAACATTTTTGATAAACAAATTAAATGAAACAATTTTCTTTGGATTAATAAATTGAGCTTGAGGTCACCAATAGACTATAAATATTTGAAAATTTATAAAATACTAGAAAACACATTTTCCTTAAGAAGCTACACAACGGCGCACACTGGGGATTTTGCGGAAAAAAGTCAAATTGTCAAGATACTCTAAATGCAATATGCAGTGATATTTTGAGATTTTAGACTAAATGGTACAATCAAATCAAAAAGAATTACTCCGATCTGACTGCTAGTTTTTTCTTTATACCAGCCTCAAACTCAGTACTTGTATGTTTCGCCGAACCCACATAATTTAAACCTAAGAATTTCAAAACGAATATTATTTTATTATGTGTGAGGTAACGTTTTATTTTTTTATTTTTTATTTAAAGTAGAATATCTCAGAAAAAATAAACTCTGCAGAGACTTATACCTTGTTCATACATGCATTTCTAATTGAGAGTGCCTCGATGGATGAATTGGCAGAGAGTCCTACTAAGAGTGTGCGAGGTCGCAGGTTCGATTCCTGCCGAAGGCTTTGGGTGTTTCTGCAGACAAGCCAAAAAGACTCGCAGTTTTGTTTTTGTTTAAAAAAAAAAAAAAATAATAATCAGTTTATTGACATAATATTTTTTGCGTTCATACATACAAATATTGCGCTAACTCAATTAGTATTTGGAAAAAAGTTGTTGTTTTTGTTTTGGTAGTGAGAAAGAAAAAGTGAAAAATATTTTCAAATAATTTATTTTGTTTTGTTTGCTTTTGTTGACATCTATCTCGTCATTCATCTCGCATTGTATACTTTTGCTTATTAAACACATCTTTTACAGTTGTGTTTCATCTTTTTCTCAATATTCAAAGCAATTTTGAGTTTATTAAGCAATAACTTTATTAACTTTTTGTGTGGAATATTGAGCTCAATAATGGACTTTATTGCGATTATCTCAATAAAGGCGCATGTATGAACATGGTGTTAAGTTTTTTTTCTTGTTTTTTTTTATGAACATATAACAAAAATCCCTTTTTTCTCCAAACATTTGGACCGGCAATTTTAGCCTTACTTTCCCACAGTTGGAAAACGCTACTAACTAATACATTGTCTCATATCTGTTTTTACATTTGTTATCAATTTCAAGTGCCACCAGCTGCCATCTCTAAATTTGTCGCATTATACAGTACAACATTGTTCAGCTAATTGATTCGCGACTCAATTCTGAGCAGTCACTTTTGTTTTATATAACTCAAGAACCACTAGTCCGATTTTGCTTAAGTAAATTTAGAAAAATCAGAAATTACAATTACTTTTATCTGTTTGTATAATGTTTCGATTTTCCTAATACCCCTGCGTACAGCTCACGGTGTTTCTGCATCTGTTTGTTGTATCATTAGCAGCCGACGTTGCAGCTTTCATGCTCGCTTACACAATATTATCTTGAGCTAACAACACATGATTGCCCCAAAGCACCAATTTTACACAATTTTTATTGGGCAGAATTGGAGCCCAATAAAATATTTGTCCCAATCAAATTCTGTGCAGTCACATGATTGTCACATTCTACTGAAATTTTATTGTCGCAAGTTGGCGCAAAACAATTTAGTACCAATAATTGCCGCATTATAGTCACACGATTGTTATATTATACGGCAACTCTGAGAAACAGCTGTTGTAGCTGATGACAAACTTTGTTTTGCAAAAATAAAAACAAGAAGTTAAAAGTTAAAAATATGGTTTGTTACTTAAAAATACAGCAAATTGCTTTGGCTAGTATTATAATGTTGTACGAGCTAAAGAAAGCAGAAAGTGAAAAGCGGAAAAAAATCAAATCTAAAAGAAGTACGTAGGTGAGAGAATGGCTCACAAGCAGAAACATTGATGGTGCAAAATTATGTTTGGAAGACGCGTTTAAACAATTTTAGAACTAAATAAAAGTCTACGTACGTATATTATTAACGCTTATTGTTTTCTTTAGTTGCCGCATGAGAACAGAATAAATATTGGTGCATTTTTAGAATTTTTCTTGCTGAATAGTTGTCTATAAAGTGTTCACATGGTTGTCGCTTCAGGGTTATAATTAATTGGGACAAATAGGAACAACATTCGTTTTGGTTGCCGCATGAGCCAATAAATTTTGCTTTCACACGATTGGCATACAAAATATAACAAAAATTGGTGCATTCCGGCAATCGCGTGATCCCATCTTTAACGAACTAAAAGAGCTCTCTCCTACAAACAAAAGAGTCGGAAAAGAGTGCTCTCGCTGAAACGAGCTGATGAGCACAATTCTATTTGGAAGTAACGTAGCGTATGAGTATTTTTGATAGAAATGTATTTGTGACCCATACGCTTAGACGGATAGTAGTAATAATACAATAAGTCAAAAGTTTCTTAAGAAAAAATATTTTATCTATACTTTATCTATGCTTGTAAAGATTTTAAGTTGATGTCATAAATGGAGTCAAAATTGTAGGAATTATTCAAATTATGGAGCATATGGAAAATTTAAGCATATTTCCGAAATAAATTTTTAAAAGCTGTTAACAAAAAATGTTCCTTAAAACTTCTTGTTATACTGAATTATTCATCATTTAAGTCTTGATTTTTTTTTTTGCTTACTGAGGTACACATTTTTTTAAATATCCCCAAAGAAAGAAGTTCAACGGTGTCACATTACACGATCGTGGTGGCCAATTAACTTCGCTCGACCTATAGCGCCTTGTCCCATAAATCAAATCACACATAAAAGAAATGCTTAGAATACTTTTGCAAAGGCTACACTTTGTTTTAATTACACATGCAATTAAAATGCATGCAATTAGTTTTTATAAGCAGTGAAGCGCCTTAAAATCAAACATTATTTTAAGAATTTTTCGAGTTTACTGATGAGTTGATTAGCATCAACGAAATGTCGGCGGCACATAGACAGCTGAAAAAGACAGAAAACATTTGAAAGGTCTATTTGTTGGATCTAAATTAATACATTTCAATTGGCTCTTAAAGCAAATAAATAATTAACAATTAAAACAAAAAAGGTATACATAGAGATAAGAATCAATAAATGCTAGACTATTGAAAATAGCTGAGGGCTGATTAGATTGATGGTACATTTTTGGCGTTAGAGCCACAGTCCAGAAATTTAGTACGCATTTGGTAGGTGTTATAGTTTATGCATAAGGTTGGCTTTTAACTTATTTTGATGCCACTTCACCAACAGTTTTTTTTTTGCTTGTTAAACATTTAATGACATTCTGTTTATTTCCTTTTGTTTTTGAGACTTTTCTACTCTGTAGGAGTATTTTACGATGTGAAAAGTTTTTTGAAAATAAATTTCCCCTTTTTTATGTAGCAAAATTAATTAATTCTTTGTCTTAAACATTTCTTATCCTTTGCATATCATTATAAATTTTAATTTTTCTCTGTTTACTTATCAAATTTATTTCCACCATCATAGTATACATGTTCAGTCACCATATAAAAGTTCGATTTTATTTTTCTCTTAACCAGAGCTGTTAGTTAAAGGCTTATAATAAATCTCCGAGATTTGCAAAGTGAAACCTTAATATTTAAACTCGGATTTCCTTTCTAGCATACGCTACTCATACGCAAACACACTACAAAATCAGAAAAAAAAATATTTATACATTTTTAATACGTGTTACAAGAACAAGAGCAACATACACATAACAAGCAAAAGAAAATTGTATAAAATGTATTAATGGCGTAAAAATAAAATACATAAATTACAGAAATTGACCGCAGGGACTCGTGTTAAAAATCTGAAGCTTCAAACATGCAGGACATAAGCTAAAAACCAAAATTAAAATTTTACTTTTAAAAAGTATTCGCTTTTTAAAGGCAGAAGCCATCAATGTTAAGTCAGAGATGATGCTTTTGCTGATGCTGTTGGCGATGTCTGTTTGGTTGTTTGTTTGTTGCTGTTTCAATGGCACATAAGTTGGTAATAAATATTTTAACAACGAAAGAAACAAAGTAAAAGAAAAAAAAACATGTATTGCCAGGAATTAATGTAAAAGCCACAAATACCCAGAATAACACAGCTGCAATTGTAAGTAAAATAAAATGCGCTGGTTGCTGCTCCATGTTCGTGTATCATTTTCTTTTTTTTCGGTTTTTTTTTTTAATTTTTCGCTTTAATTGGTAAACGCATTATGCCAAAAACCAATCCCAATACAAAATCCGCTACACAAACAAACACACACACACACACGCACACACACACACACTTATTTAATGACTCCAAAAGAATGAGATGGATTTTAACAGCAACAAATACATCCATGTATACAGAAATATATCCGTTCAACGAAAATCCGCAAAAAGCATTACCAGCCAGCCTTAAGGCTTAACGGTAATGAAATGTAAATTCCATAGAATAAAATCCATGTGATCGCATGTGCAACTTAATTCCAATACATACTTTCTTCCTGCCTGCATATATTGATGTCAGCTGTATTTGGATTAACCCAACAAACATGATCTTTAAAACTCAAAAGAGCACAAATCTTGGCTAAGCTTAAAAATAGTTCTGCTTTATTGTTAATTTTATTTTTGAACTAATAATAATTTGCAGTTGAATAGCACAAGCGGGTGGTGGAAGGGCTTTTGTTGTTTTGTTCGTGTAAAAATGAAGAATGGTGTTGGGTGGTCGATGTCATACGACAATGTAGACTTGTTGTTCGCTGCTTGCAGGGCTTAAGTACTTTTCGTTTGAACCCAAAGGTCTATAGAAATAACAATCGCTTTCTTAATTTTCTCTAGTAAATGCTTCCTCCGCGGGGCTACATTTGCCAAGCTATTATTCGCAGTGCATCGCTACGTTGTTTCTGAGTAGGCTTGGCAGTTGCGTAAACAGTTGACTTATGTATGGCTACCAGGCAACGATCAACTAATAGACGACTAACTGCCACTGCCTGCCAGTATTTTAATTATCCAGTCGCCGCCGAAGGGTGCGTCTAATGCGACTAAAAATAAGGAGATTAAAAAAAACGCCACCGCGGTGCCAAAAAGATGCGGTTGATAAAATTGGCGGTTTTTTCAAATTGCTAAATTTGTCGTGGGTGACGAGTTTTTCTGTGAGGAACAAAAGCAGAAAATTAGAAACTGCTTTTCTTCCCGCCAACAAGTCTTCAATTTTAATTTTCTGTCTTTAAAAATGTCGATCGCTACAATTTCAATGCAAAAGGAAAATATTTCCGGATTACGAGAAAACAAAATCAAACTGAAAAGTCTGTTAAAGAAGAAGCCAAGCAACTAGAAAAACTTTCGATTAAGTATTTGGTTGTTTTTTGACCGCAAGTACACCGAAAAAATTAGCGTCAAATTATATTCAATCAATCACTTGCTTGAGAATATTTTTCTCTGCAATAAAAATTTTTATTATGTTTATTAAATTATTGTTTGATGTTACAACAATGAATTTATTTTTCAAAAAATATGCTGCAAAAATTTTAACTGAATTGACCAAATACGTTGTAGGACCTAAATTAAACAAAAATTCATTTGATTCGGTTAATATTGTGTTTGAATGGAAAAAATAGTTTTTTTCTGTATACATTCATATTGTTATACTAAGAATTGTTATACTATGAATTAGAAAAAAAAAAATACTTCACATAAAAACGAAAGCCTTGTTTCGCGCATAAATAATGATAAGCACTGGTCAATATCGTGGTGTGTTGACAGATAAAAGAAAACGATTCGTTAAAAACTGGAAGTGCATGCTTTTAAATGGGCTCTCCTGTGATATGAAAATATTTAATCATTATTAAATCCTTCTCTCGATCCGAGGTATCAGAAGCAGACTTGAACTTTTGACGTCGAATTAAAATCCGCAAGAGACTATGTTAAAATCTTTAATAAATGTATATCAGTTTTTCTTAACGGAAAATGAAAATAAAGCTACAATTTTGTTTGCTTTAAAATTTTCAGTGAGTTGACAAAAGCAGCTGGTATCAGTTCTGAAGGAGGTGCAAGAAGAGGTGAGCTTTTGATTGTTAACCAGCGCTTACACTACCCTCTGGGAGCAGCGGTAAAGTGTTTCTTGGTAGCTGGTAAAATGATAGAGATAACGGAAAATGATTAAAAGATGTATAAATTAAACTTTCTTTCAAGTATTCTCAATTGTTAGTCCGACAAATTCCAATAACCGAGTATTGCTGGATATAACAGGTGGGCCAAAAGAAGTCACCATTATTAAAAGTTGTTCCTTTTGTTACAAATGGCAGTCAATGTCGAATTTATTTTTTGCAATTACGAACTAAGCAGCTGTAGAATACAAGTAAGCCAGCCAGGGAGCGATACACTCCCCATGAACAAAGAATAATCGTGTCCATGACGAAGTAAACGATTCATATTGACATTAGCGGGTACACAAGAAAGCAAAAAATTCGCTTCTAGGACACCCGTTCAAAATGACTGCATGATGCGCTGTTCATGCTGCAGGAGTCATGGGACCATTTTTTTTTCGAGAATGCCGCTAGTCAAACAAAAATGCGTTATTGGGCCATGTTAGCCAAGCTTTTTGTGCAGCAATGCAACAAATTAGGTCTTGCGATCATATTCGGAATGCCAAACCACATCGGTTGACTTCTCTTGGCCCATCTGTTATATATGCGCTAGCTTATAAAAACGAACTTAATTATTTATTTTAGATCTGAAATAAATCGCTAACTTACTATATTTTAAAACCCAAATTTTTGAATATCAGTTTTCGATTTTTTCTAAATACAAATTTATTTAAGTGTTTACAGCAACGAGATGTTCAAAAAATGACAAGCAAGTAAAGCATTAATTTTAACTTTATTAACAATTGACAGTAAAAATTGTTTTTTTTTTCATGTATAAATTTATTTTAAAACTGCATAAAAGAAGTGTTAAATTAATATTGATTTTCATGTGCAGCGACAAGCCCTGGTAATGTACAGGGTCCACAATCCAACGTTTTTTTTTTCAACTAGTTCTTATTTCGCGAATGGCAGTACTTAGCTCATGTCTGATTTGACAGATAATTAGTTTTATCCTTCCGCTGAACGTTGTGTATACGCTTGAACAACGCTGGGAACTATTGCGACATTACTTTCAAAATCATGGTAAAGTTGCAGAAGGTGTTCCAAAATTGCTTACGGATTTTGGAAGAAGAGAAGCACCACCAGCTCCGTATAGTCGTTATCTTGTGAAAAAAGTCAAAAGAAACTGGCATCCACACGAGAATATTGCTGCTGTGGCAGAAAGTGTGCGTGAAGCGCCATCAACATTAATTCACCATCGTTCTCAACAATTGAACATTTCGGAGACATCATTGAGACGAATTTTGCACAAATAAAAAAAGAAAAGTAATTTGAGGAAATATTCAGTAGTTTTTTTCTATAGCATTTTCCAAAATAAAAAAAAGTTATTTGGCAGACCCTTTACATTTTCTGCAGCCCTTTCTTTGCATGTGTATCTACTTAAAGTTCTTGATTTCGAGCTTCCGTAAATCACTTTTCTCTGTCCACTCATCTTTATTTGTTCTTAAAAGTAAATATTTAAATAAACAAATGTAAATGTGAATTAAAAGAAATGGCATAAAGAAGTTGTTTCAGTACAATATTTCTTCCTCTTTTTCTCTTCAATTCGTAAATGCAATTATTTTCATTTCTGTCCTGCACATTTCCCATCAGCTCCAGGGATGGCTGGCTGGCCGGCCGGCTGGTCGGTTGGTGTATTTTTGCGGTGCACTCGCACTTGATTTATATTGATGAATGTTTGCAAAAAATGAAGTAAGAGTTCTTGAATTTTTCTTTTGTTGCTGTGTAACTACTCGAAGCTGCAACAAGCACCATGTGCAACACATGTTACAATGTATACAAATGTACTTGAACTGTGGTAATTGCTGTACCCTTCTCAAATGTTTTTTTTTCTTCTTCATTTTTATGACTTTTTTTTCTTCATGCCGAACCCTACAGATAATTGAGTGGTTACATGATTTTATTGCTGGTTAAGAAAAAATGGGAAATATTAAGTAATTGATAATTTACATGGTCATACAGAAAGTTTTATTAAAACGTGGATAGTTAAGAAAATAATTGAGTAAAATACATTAAGTTTAGAGGACTCCGTTTGAGCAGTCTGTCGGGAAAGCTTTATTTCGGTCCAAGCATAAGGAAGGTGAACTGGTTTTGAGCTGGTTTTAAAAGCACATAGATAATAATTTAGTAGCATAATATTAATATTAATTTTATTCACCCAACCCACTGCATGTTTTTGAGTGTTAATTCTAAAATGCAGAAAAATACAACCGCACAACAAATTATATGCTTTTATACATGCTGACTGGATATGAATATTAAAACGCAATTAGTTTGATAATTATGAAGTTGCCGTATGCTCCAACTCAACAGAATTGATTGGTATCACTGCTGACTGATGATATTTGTGAGTGCGCTTGTTTGTCTATACACAGCGATTGTTTTTGTTTAGTTTGAGCGTAGAATGATCATGATCAGAGAAAATAATAACTTTAAGAAACCTGGTGATGTTTATTGTAATCTGAGTGCATCATAATCACAGTATATAAATCACCTTATTAATTTATGACAAACTTATTTTTGCAGCTTCAGATCTTGTTGTATAAAATATATTATTATATAAAGAACAGATTATTTCAATAGTTCACTAATATTGAAAAAATTATCCTGAAGATTCTACCAAACTGTTAGCAAAATATTGTTGAACTTTTCTAATAATTTTATTGGGCTTTCTAGTTAAGTTTTTACCTCCTCAAAATCGAGAAAGATTTTTCTTTGATAGAATTGGAGTGATCAACATTTTCAAAGAGGAGAAGAAATGTAAAGTTGAAGACTAACTGGCTGGAGTACAAACCATGTCTCTTGCACTCATCAGCATCCGAAATTGCTTCGAGCCCAAGCCATGGTATGTACTCCAGCCAGTAAGTCTTCAGCTTTACTTTTCCTGTCTTCTTTAAAAATGTTGATCACTCCAATTTTATCACAAAAAAATCTGTCTCAATTTTGAGGAAGTAAAAATCGAACTAGAAAGCGCTATAAAATTATTAACAATAATAAGATTAATTTTTGACTATTCTTTAATTTTAAATTGCTTTGCAGAGGGTAGTAATTTCTTGCAACTATGTGAAATAAAATATGTATAAAATGCAAAAGTAGAGTAGTCAAGCTGGTATATATTGCCAGGTCTCAAATTCATAAGGAATTTCGAGTTAGAAAACATTGTTTCAAATCTTTCAGTTTATTAAAGGGGCCTATCATTGACAAGTGTTTGTTCAAATCTTTGTTATTTTATGCTTATGAAAAAATTCTGTAGACATTTTGCTTATTGAACCCGTATCCAACGTTTATTAGTGAGCTCGCAAAATCCTTAATCAGACTGTAGTTAGATTTTAAAAACTAGTGATTATTAATTGGAAAAAGGATGCCTCGAAAATGGATTTTTTTATAAGTATTGTGGAGCTTTTTTCATGTGAAAAGCTTTCGAAAAGTCATGGCCATAATATCGAAAAGCTTTTGTCTATACAAATAGGCCCTTGCTTGTATATATGCATAGCACAACGTTAGAGCTCGAATCATGTCCATAGCCATTTGGACAGGGCTACCTTCTAAATGACACTGATTTTGAATACATTGGCTGAAAGGCTTCAGAGCGTATACGGGTTAAAAGTGCTAGTGAGTGGGTAAGTAGTAACAATTTATTTTCTTTTACATATAAATACTTTATAAAATTTTATTCCGAAATGGGATTAATTATTTATTTGCTTTATGAACCAATTGAAATGTTTTGTTTTAGGTCTAAAAATACACCTTATTACGGTTCTCCGTCTCTTTCAGCGTCTTAAAAGAATGTTGAAACCCAACTACATATTTCTAAATTTCCTTGACCCAAATGCAAACCAGAAATATTCAAACAAACCTTTAATACAGAAAACATTTTGCGGTCTTGACACACTTTTACAACTTCTATACAACTTCTTACCATCGATTACTACGATTTGTATTTTTTGAACAGAATCAAAACGTAAAAGTCTTTTTATTTTACATAACTTTATTTTATTAATTCAGGTGCAAAAATGAAACTTTTTAAGAAATATTTGCTGTCTTTTTTAGCTGTCTATATGCCGACGACATTTCGTTGGTGCTGATCAACTCATCAGTAGACTTGAAAAATTCTTAAAAGTTTGTTTGAAACTTAACTACTTATGCCATAATTCCCTTGAAAAAAAATGAGAATCAGAAATGTTCAAACAAACCTTTAACACAGCAAACATTTCTTTTCATGTTTGCAACTCTTTTACTTTTCTTTGCAATCTTCTATACAACGAGTCACCATGCGTTACTACGATTTGTATTTTTGAAAGTATCAAAAAGTAAAAGTTTTTTTAATATTGAAATATGAACTTAATTATTTATTGAAATGTATTAATTTGTTTTATTTTCATATTAAATTCAATGACAATCTATAAGAGACAGAAATATATTTGCAATTACGGCCCTTGGAATTCTGCCAGACCGGTCGGTGTGCAGCAACTTTGTATGTGCCTGGTTTCTCTTAATTTTTGTATTGTAAACATTTTTGTTTAAAAGCAAAAATTATTGCATACTTTACGGAAATTAACCGCATTTCATGACTTTCTTATGTATTTCTTTGCTCCCATTTGTAGAGTTGTGAATAAAAAACAAACGAAGTGAACTGATTCGTTGCTCTCTGCCCAACACACTCCTCATTTCATTTCCACAACTTTAATTCTTTAGCTGTTTTAAATGACTTCATTTGAAAATATGAGCTACCAGAAAAATACGCTCTCTACGCAAAAATGTTGAAAAGGGGAAGAAAAAGAAGAAGAAGTGAAAGAAAAAAGGTTTAAATTTTATACTTGCAACAAGGACAGGAAATTAATCACCCGTATCTAAAGGGAGTCATGAATAAAATATACACACGCTCAACAACATGGAAGCAACAAAAGAAACATTAAGAAAAGCAACAACATGTATTGTTCAACATTTATCAGTAATTAAGAAATGTTTATTTAATTGTAGACGATAATTTTTAAAAATACTCCAAATAAAATATTTTCATCTTAATTGATGTAACTTAAGAAAAGGTTCTAATGTGTTTTTGCACTCGGTTTTATTTACGAGAATAAAAACAAATTTATTGTGAATAAATGTGCTTTTGTTATAAGTTTAGTGGCAGTGATAATTTGTTGCAGTACATTGAATGACTTGTATTGATGTCAAAAGGACAATATAATTCATTTCAATACATACTCGCTCTTTCAATTAATCAAGTATTCCTTTCTGCTTAGATGTATGTGGATATTTCTAGCATGGAGCTTCATTGGTAGCAGCTGAAAAAAAAAACAAGTAAGAGTGCTATATTCGGCTGGGCCGAATCTTAAATACCCTTCACAATGGTACATACATTCCGATTGATTTTTGGTGCGAAAAGTTGTTTTATTTGGCTTTTAAATGGGCCGATTTTTTCTGAATTTCAATATCAGATCCACTACCGGGATTTAACACAGGCTGCAAAACTTTTATTTAAATAATTCCTAATATGCTCAAGTTCAACCACTGGGTGACACCAATTCTTTTTAATATCAATGAAATAAAGAAAAGCAAAATGTATTTCTTAATTATTTATCAGTTAACTTTATAGTAAAATTTATTTAACAAAAAATTGCATATAATTGCATTATTTTTGAATTATAATGCTAAACATTGCCATTAAGTGTGATTTGCTTCTCAATTTACTTACGTATGTGGGTACATGCATACGTATGTATGTATGTATCTATAATAGAAAACTCTAAAATAAATTCTTTATTATTGAATATTTTCAGTGTGTTCCATAAAACAATGATTATATACATACATATATACATACATATGTACATATTTACATTGCTTGCTTTTACAAAATTATTTTTTTCTTATGCACGTTGTTGATGATCTATTGCGTATCATCATACACATGTGTGTGTGTATGTACATATGTAAGTACGTAGGGAAACCCAAAATGATTTTTTGTGTGAATGAATTTGAAGACGCAATTTCAGAATTTCATTGCGTACCCTTTTTTCAACAATTCTTTATATCACTTTCATTTTCAAGCTCGTGTATACATATGTATGTACATACATACACACTTTTACAACAAAGCAAAAAAATTGTTTATGCTAACATACTTGCATGCATACATACATACGTATGTAGATACATACATACCTACATGCATACAAACGTATCTACATACATACATACATACATACATACATACATACATACATACATACATACATACATTCAGACATGATCGCAAATATTATATACATATGTATGTATATAATATTATATACATATGTATGTACCATTATGATTGATTTTTGGTACCAAAAGTTGGGTGCATATGGGCCGATGTCCAAAAATTTTCTAATTTTGCCCCTAAACAGCCTGTATGTACCATTCCGACAAATATTTAGTGCAAAAAAACTGTTTCGTTTAGCTTCCAGGCCCGACTTCTTGAGATATCGGGAGGCGCTATATCTCGAACATATATGGGCCGATGACAAAAAGATTTCCAGTTTTGCTTCTGACTAACCTATATGTATCATTCTGATTGATTTTTGGTGCCAAACGTTGTTTTATTTAGCTTATAGAGCCGATTTCTTGAAAAATCGGGAGACGCTATATCTCACGTATATATAGACCGATTGCAGACATTTTCAAATTTTGCTTTTAAACACCTTATATGTACCATTCTGATCGATTTTTGGTACCAAAAGTTGTTTTATTTGGCTTTTAGAGCCGACTTCTTGAGAAAACTTGAGGCGCTATATCTCGAGTGTATATGGGCCGATGTCCAAAATTTTCCACGTTTGCCTCTAAATAGTCTATATGTACCATTCTGATTGATTTTTAGTGCCAAAAATTGCTTTATTTGGCTTGAAGAGCGGATTTCTTGAAAAATCAGGAGTCGCTATATCTCAGATATATATGGACCGATTTCAAAAATTTTCCAATTTTGCTTTTAAACACCTTATATGTTCCATTCTAATCGATTTTTGATACCAAAAGTTGTTTTATTTGGCTTTTAGAGCCGACTTCTTGAGAAAACGGGAGGCGCTATATCTCGAGTGTATATGGGCCGATGTGGAAAAATTTTCCACTTTTGCCTCTAAATAGCCTATATATACCATCTTGATTGATCTTCGGTGCCAAAAGTTGTCTTATTTGGCTAATAAAGCCGATTTCTTTAAAAATCGGGAGACGCTATATCTCGGATATATATGGGCCGATTTCAAAAATTCCTTCATTTCTAGGATTTAATGAGCACTAAAAATGATATGATTTAGTTTTTAAGAAAAAAAATTTTTTAAAAAATCTGAATACAAAAATTACACAAAATATCCCTCAAAACCCGGTTTTTTGAATATATCTCGGCTATCCGCGGACCTATCTTACTGAATTTCAATAGCAGACCCACTACCGGGGTTTCACACGTTTTAGCGAAAGAATGAGGTTTCTATCTCAAACCGTTTTCTCAGAAACGGTATTTCAACGACTACAGACGGACAGACGGACCGACGGACAGACGGACAGACGGACAGACGGACATCGCTCAATCGTAATCGCTATTGATGCTGATCCAGAATATATATACTTTATGGGGTCTTAGATGGATATTTCAATGCGTTACAAACGGAATCACAAACTTATATATACCCTTACACATTTATGTGAAGGGTATAAAAAAAGTAATGATATACATATATAAAAAAATAAGAGATAAGTTTTAGTTAAAGGAGACAAATAATTCAATTTAGCCCAAAACTTGTCAGCAAGTGCTCCTTGTGAGTTTTATCATTTCATATTACACATGCCATATAATGAGAGTGCAGCTTTTATTATGCTATAAGTTCTAAGATTATCACTTGATTCTGTGCGAAAAAAATCTATAGTCTGAAAGCAAACCATATTTAATTTTTGTCATGATTTAATCATTAAAGTAATTAATATCACTAGTTCAGTAAATCGTTTCATTGATTCAATGACTTATTTCCTTAATTCACTAAAGTCCGATGCTGTGTAGTGTGATTAACTATCTCTTATCTTACAATATTTACTTGGTCCACATTATATGTGTTTGACTGTATATTCCAATGTTTGTCATGCTGAAGGCATGAATTAGAATTACTTGATACGAACACTTTGTTGCGGATAATAACCCACACATTATGCAGTTGGTTGGCATGTATTTATGCCAACCAAGCATTTTCTCACGCTGCAAAATGTATGTAGCGATAAGGATATAGAATAAGACTTTAGAATAATTTTAAAAAGAACATTCATTAACTAAAGCTTAAACTGATCGAATAAAAATTAGAATTCAACACTAGGTCTCAAGCTGCTCGAAAATTAAATTAAAATACAATTAAATAAATAAAAGGAACATTTGTTAAATTTAAAACATAAGCACATATTTTCTTATTTCAGTTGATTGCAAACTAGTAATTTATTTCCTCACCTTCTTTTACACTATTTTGTTGTAAGTTGAAGCTCATTATCATCTCAACATGATTAATATATCAAAGCAGCAGTAGCTTTAGTTTAACATTTATGAACTCATTGTAAAAGAGTCGTTTCTTCACTTTCTGCACTTTGAAATTGCAATGATTTCACACAGTTAAAGTTCTTTCTTTTTAATTTTTCTGATTCATATTAATTAAATAAGACAACGAAAACATCGAAGATAGATATTGAGCAGGGTGGACAGCTAGCTGTTTCAAAGCTGCCACACTTCTCGTCAGCATCCGTTCTTGAACTCAGGGGCTCACGAGAAGTGTGGCGCCTTCGAAACAGCTAGTTATCCACCCTGCTTAAATGTCTTTGATGTTGTCTTTGTCTTATTTAATTAATATAAATCACAAAAATAATATAGAAAGAACTTTAGGGCGATAAACGTGATGCAAAATAATTATATAAGAAAAATTTGGAATAATAAAAATGAATTAACTTAAAGCCTATATCACACAAAATGTTGATATTTAAGCTGATATTTTGTGCAGTAATGTTTTATGCAGTACCGGTCTGGCAAAATAGTGCATACTGTCATATAAAAAGAGTGCAAATTCTTCAAAACAAACTTTTAAAGCTAATCCATAATCTTCCTAGACTTTAACCTGCGGCAAGACTGCACCAAGTGGCAGGTGTAGACTTGGTTGTAGACAAAATACATAAGTTGTGTGACAATTTTACTTTTAGATGTTCCAACTCGGAATACAATCATTTAGTCGAGCTAGCCCCTTCTTTAGATTTGTAAATAAGTAAAGTAGATCCTAAGTTTTATTTAAAAAAAAAATTCACAAAGGTTTTTTGCAATTTTTTACCTTCAATTTATTATATTCTCAAACCAAAAATACAAATAATACAAAATCAGAAATATATTTAAGTAGAACAAGGAAATATCCTTAAACTCCTGTAAAAATGTATATATACGCTACATTAAGCAATTTTGTAAACACCATAAATTGAAATAAATAAATTGAATTGAATAAAGCCTATATCTAATTGTGTATATTGCTTTCATTTGAAAACATATGGTTTTCTTTTAACGAGTAAACATTTATCCAATAAGAATTGGTATTACTCAAAAACAAAAAGAACTGTCATCTTATTCTCCCCAATTCTGACTGTCATTTACTGGGCTTGGCTAATGCAATCCAGTAAAAAGTATTAAGCACTTGTGCATTATCCAACAAACCAATTGCTTATGGTAAACATTTAGCTGGGGTACAATGGTTTCAAAGCTGCTGTGCCCTTAATCACCACATGTTTGAATTCAACAGTATTTGGAGGCTAGAAATATCATTGTTTAATATTAATAAAGTTTGTGAATGAAAAGTTACATAATGCAAACTTTGCAGGCCAAATCGTTTAAGCAGCTGCGCTTAAAACTATGACATTTAATACGACCAAGTTCAAATGAGTGCTGGTTAATAGTGTAGCAGCTTCAAAGCTACCTACTATATAATTCGAACTTTTTTTCATACATTATTGTAATCATAATCAGTAGTTTTTCAAATGGAACTACAGTCTGATTAAGAATTTCGCGTGCTCACTAATAAACGTTGGATACGCGATCACTAAGCAAAATATCTCAAGAATTTATTCATAAGCATAAAATAACAAAGATTTGAACAAACACTTATCAATGACAGACCCCTTCAATAAACTGAAATATTTGAAACAATGTTTTCTCTAACCCGAATTTCTTTATGAATTTGAGACCTGGCAATATATGCATGCCAGCTTGACTCCTACTCTACTTTTGCATTTTATATTTTTTCATCTCACATAGTTGCAATAAACTACTAAACTTTGCAAAGCAATTTAAAATTAAAGAATAGTCAAAAGTCAATCTTATTACTGTTAATAATTTTATCGGGTTTTCTAGTTCGATTTTTATTTCCTCAAAATTGAGAGTAATTTTTTGTGATAAAATTTAATTTCCCCCAGGAAAGATTGAGGCGGACTTTTTTGTGCCAAAGAAGCTTATTGTGCATGAAAAAGCTGAGATGCAATTAAGCTTTTAATCTCAAAATTGATTTCATACATCTCCTAAAGAATGCCAAGACAATTACAAAAGCAATAATATTCCATTATTGTAGACGCAACAAAATGGATTTAAACAGTTTAAGTAAAAAAGATTTAAAAGAATTTTAAAATTGTTTTTATCTCTGTATATTGTTTAAGAACCCACAAACGAATGAAATGACCATACAAAGCCTGACACCACAACAAAAATTAAAATAATAATACAAAAGCTTATAATAACTCAGCATCAGTAACACTTTAAATATTGAAAATATATTTTTTCCAATACGATTTTGTGATCGAAATTGTTAAGAGTGCAAAATGTATTTATAGAAAAAAATAAGTGAAACTTTTTATGTGAAACATTTTTACAACAAAGAGGCAACAATAAAATTTATTTTAAATAATAGACTTACAAAAGTGTAGCTATATGTTTGTGTAACTGCACATACATACACATGTGCAAACGAATTTTTATGAATGCACGTTGTGCAACTAGAGCACAGAAAAAAATTTTATTACCAACACGAATTGGTAACGTTGCATAAAACAATTAATTATCCTTTGTCGAAATGCTCCGAGAATTTTATATACAATACTACATATTATTATTTTTTTCATACAATGGACTCAACAAAAAGCATTTATATCTTTTCCTTTATCTATCAGATTTCCTCTTATTAAAACAAAACATATTAAGCTGCAATGGAACCAGACACCGAAATAGTATTTGTGGCTTGATTGCTCAGACCTACAGCCAAACTAATAATTTAATCTCAAGTTTGAAAATACTGCATCTCAGCTGCTGAAAAAAGTATTTGGCTGGTTCTTTCTTTCGAAAGTTTAATTTATTTTGAAATGAGGCCTGAAATTGCTCCAGTCAAATCTACATAAATATCGTAACCGAAAAAAAAAAAACATTCAATGGGGTTGAGTTCTTTTGTGATTTTTCTCAACAAAATTGAGAATTTCCTTTAACATCCCCAGTGTCCAGCACACAGTTGCAACATTGAATGGTATTGAATCTGCAAACAGTTTCCTCTATTTTTTTTGTTGCAAAGCTTTAAGCCAACCATATTGGCAAACTATGCAAATCAGTAAAAAATAAGCAAAGTGTAGCCCGAAAAACATTTTTGTCACAAGCAAAAAAAAAAAAATATGTACATATCTACATGCATATACATATCTATGTATGTGGTAGAAATAAAAAAAAGTCACAATGAAATTTCAATATAAAAATGGGGAACATTTTTATACGAGTAGAAAATTTTTTAAAGGCGTGAGCCCAACTCGCCCCTACTGTGAAGAGTATGTATGTATGTAGTATGTACTTTTTGGGAGATGAAGTAATGTCTGAAAAAGTTTGAAGCGGCAAAAGTGATATTGCAATGACTCTACTGCTCCATAACGGAAGCAATCCAAATTTGTATGAAATTTGAAGCCACTTTTACAGCGAAACGATTAAAGATAATGGGAGAATTGATCGATCAGGGACACAAAGTGCAGCAAAAACAAATCTTTACAGCCATAGACTAGTCTACACTGGAAAATGTGAAGGCAAATCTCATACCAGAGGCCAATTGCTAAGTAGCCTTTCTGATTGACTAGACCTTTGAGCCAGATCCCCAAGAGTCTTCGCTGTTACACGGATTGATCAAGACCTAGGCGAAAAACAGGATAGAAAATACCACAGAATTGTTATTCCGTCTGCTGGACTATTCAGCTGAACGAAATTGCAGCTGAACGGAATTGCTCTATGTCGATCACCATTGACTCTAACGTTCTGCCCATCATCGTTTTTCAAGAAGTACGGACCAATGATTCCACCACCCCATAAAGCGCACCAAACAGTCAGTTTTTCTGGATGTAACGGTGTTTCGACATACACTTCAGGATTAGCTTTACTCCAAATGCGGCAGTTTTGTTTGTTGACGTAACCATTCAACCAGAAGTGCGCTTCATCACTAAACAAAATTCCCTTATGAAAATCGTTAACAACGGCAATCTCGAATTGCACTATTTGCAAGCCTTGCTCAGGCGTGGGTCCATTCTGGATGAATTGCCAAACTAACCTGAGAATAAATCACTTGACAGCCGTTAAATTGGTCGCCATCTTGAACAGTAATGCCAAGTTAAAGTTCTATACATTGGTGTCATGAAACTGTTAATTTGTATTCGTGAACAACAAAGTTGCAAGGTTTTGAAAAAACAATATTCGTAGGTTCAACTAATGACTTAATTTTTGGTTTTGCACTACATACATTTTATTGGATTAAAATTACTCATGAAATTATGTTACCCAATTTCAAAGTTTTTTTCCTCTGTAGTAGAAATTGAACTAAAAAATAATCTGCATTGAAAAATTATTGAAGAAAAATTGGGTGAAAAGTGTTTAACTTTTTTGTGAACTTTCGTGCAACTTCGTGAATTGCCTTAAATTAGTAAACACGCAAGAAAGTTCAATTTTATATCACGCTCACCTACTCAAGCGTGATTTTTGTAAAATTTAATCACAATCACGTGGCGTAAGACGACGTTTTCACAACAACTGCACATTCTTACCGCTCAGGAATAACGGAAGTAGATGAATGTAAAGCATGTGGGGAAAATTGCGAGACATTAGATCATTTACGTCAGTGCTCTGCTTTCTCACAAATACCGTCTCGATATCTTGAGAGAGGCACCTTATCAGATAGTGCTGGAATTTTTTCCTTTTTAGGGTTCCGTACTCATCAGAGTGAAACGCAACCCTATTACGGAGACAAGTACGTCCGTCCGTCCGTCCGTCACAGCGTCCATTCTCCGAAACGGTAAGAGTTAGAGAGCTGAACTTTTCACAGAATGTTGTTGTACCTTGCTGCTACAACAATAAATACTATAACCAACAACAAGTCGAAAACTACCAGGTGTCCCCAATACAACGAAAAGTTACAATTAGCCATAACTCTCGAACCGTAAAAGATAGAGAGCTGAAATTTGCACAGTGTATGTACTTATAGATGTTCTACAACAACAAATACTAAAACCAACAACAATCCGAAAACTACCAGGTGTCCCCATACAACGAAAAGTTACAATTAGGTATAACTCTCGAACTGTAAAAGATAGAGAGCTGAAATTTGCATAGTGTACATATTTATAGATGTTTCACAACAACATATACTAAAAGCAACAACAATCCGATAACTATCAGGTGTCCCCATACAACCAAAAGTTACAATTAGCTATAACTCTTGAACCGTAAAAGATAGAAAGCTGAAATTTGCATAGTGTATGTCGAAAACTACCAGGTGTCCCTACGCAACGTAAAAAACATTAGCCGTAACTTTCAAACTGTAAGAGATAAAGAGATGAAATGTGCACAATATATTTACTCGCATATGGCTTACAATAACAAATGCTAAAAACAACAACAAGTCGAAAACTACCAGGTGTCCCTATACAACGTAAAGTAACAATTAGCCGTTACTCTCGAACTGTGAGCGACAGAGGGATGAAATTTGCACAATGCTCCACAACAACAGTTGCTAAAAACAACAACAACTATAAAACTACCAGGTGTCCCTTTACAACGTAGAGTAATAGCTATAACTCTCGAACCGTAAGAGATAGAGAGTCGAAATTCGCACAGTGTATGTATTCCCAGATGCCTTACAACAATAAATTACAAAAACAACAACAAGTGGATAATTACTAGGTGTCCCCATACAACATAAAGTAGCTTTAAAAACAGAGAGATGAAATTTATAAAATATACATATGTATTCAAATACGCCATTCCATACATACATTACACATACATACGTACGGAACCCTAAGAGTGCGAGCCAGCCTCGTACTTGACTCAATTTATTTTTCACATATCTTTGGTAAAATCACAAACATAACTACCAAGAAGTTTCTTTGACCAAATGGATTTTTCATTGGCAATTAAAATGTAGTTTTTTTCCCACCAAAATTGCTTTAAAAGTTGATATCAAGTTGCAAAAACTTGGAATCTATTGTTAAATTTGCTTCTCTGAGTGGTTTGTGTTCTTTTCGTTATTACTTCGAGGAAAGAACATAATCTTATGCAGTGATGAGTCTAGAACTCTTTCAGCTCAAACAATTCCACAAATTTCAAACAATCGTAGGAAAATAGCAAACATTTTTTGCACATTGTGTAGTGCTGTGTCTACTTTTTGTTTGTGTTATGGCCAAAAATTAAATACAACATTTTTTTACAAGTATAAATATGCATAAGCTTTATACTTTTTTTTCCACGTTTTTAATATTCGCTGGCAGGTGAATATATATTTTTCATTTTACTTTTTCTTCTTGTTCCCCTGTAGTTAAAAAAAAAGAAAAACGAAAACAATAGTAAAATTCTTATCTCATCGAAAGCAGTGGCCGCCAATATCACCTCACAACATATTGCAATTTGATAAACGTTGCATGCATGTTTTTGTCGTATCTGTCATGTGCATTGTGGAATTTTCAACAAATACTGCTGTACATTTAAATCTAGAAATTTGCTGCATTTCATGCTGCAAATACTGGATGGGATGGCATAAAGAATTTATTGAGCGAACGTTATTCTTTGAAGTGTTTTTAAAAGTTCATTTCGTGTTTCCGAATATTTTAAAAGAGTGTTTAATTCCTGCCAGAAAACATTTTTTTTTCTTTTTCTTTTCAAAACGGCAGCACAACAAAAATGTTGTGGATTTAGTATGTGTTAGCTTGATGTCTGGTGCAAGACCATTCGCTAATTAAATTAATAAAAAAAAAAAAAATCAATAAAGATACTATGAAAACATCGATGCAACAATACTGATGGCTAAATCGACCCAGCCTATTACACATATTATTTGCTTCTACCTTAACTAATCATACTTGCCAAAATTGCATTTAGTATAATTCGAAATTTATGCTTGGCTCTTTTTTAAATGCATGATTGCCTAACAATATTTTATCATCGATCTCAAAATCTATGTGCTGCTGCTCTAGCAATATTGTTACCTCAAGCACAAATTTTTTCTAGCGTATTTTTTGTATAATATTTTGATGCTTATATTTCTTTCTGGCATAAAAAAATACTACAAAAATGTCTCTTTTGTTTATTTTTATTATGACGCATAAAAAATTTAATTGAACTCGTTATTTTACATTGAAATTTCATTAGTTTGGGTGAACAATGCATTTAATTTTATCCACCAAAAAATATTTTTAGCTTTGGTTTTTATCACAGAAACGATGTTAATAAAATATTTCCACATACGCATAGACGATAGTCAGTTGTCTGTGGGTAAAAATATATTTTAATTCAAGGTTTTTTGTTCAAAAATCCTAATTAATCATTTGTTGAATAAGTTTCGTAGAAAAATAAACTAAAGTAATACAGGGTCCGCCATCTAAAGTTTTTTTTCTTCTACAACTAGTGCTTATTTCGTGAATGGTCACACTTAGCTCATATCTGATTTGACAGATAGTTAGTTTTATCCTTCCGCTGATCGAATATGGTTGTGTTTACGCTTGAACAACGCTGGGAAATATTGCGACATGACTTGGAAAATGATGGTAATGTTGCAGAATGTGTGAGCAAATTGCTTACGGATTTGGGAAGAAGCGAAGCACCGTCAGCTCCGTATGTTCGTTATCTTGCGAAAAAAGTGAAAGAAATGTGGCATCCTCATCGATAAACACAAAGCGTGAAAAGCCAAAAACAGGGCGTATATCCGAGAATATTGCTGCTGTGGCAGAAAGTGTGCATGAAGTGCCATCAACATCAATTCACCCTCACTCTCAACAATTGAACTTTTCGAAGACATCATTGAGAGGAATTTTGTATAAAGACCTTGGTATGATGCCATATAAAGTCCAATTGGTTCAGAAGTTGAAGCCAACTGACCATCCAATGCGTTTTCGCTTCGCTAAGTGGGCCTGCAATCGACTGACAGAAGATGCCGATTAGGCAAAAAAAAAAAATCATCTTTTCAGATGAAGCTCATTTTGATTTTGGCGGGTATATAAACAAGCTACATATTCGCATTTGGGATACAAAAAACCAGCACGCATAAATTGAAAAGCCGACGCATACAAAACGAGTCATTGTTTGGTGCGGATTTTGGTCCAGAAGCATAATTGGACCAGTTTTCTTCGAAAATGAGCAAGGAGTGGCCGTTACAGTCATTGGCGATCGTTATCGGGCCAAGTTGAACGCATTTTTGTTCACAAAAATTGAAGAGGAGTGTATTGGCAATATTTGGTTTTTCTACACAACGGCGCTACGTGGCAGACAGCCGAATCTACACTCTATGTTTTGCGCCCTGTTTTTGAAGATCGCATTACAGCCGCAGATCTGATGTCGTTCGGCCACCTCGGAGCTGCGATTTGACATCGCTGCACTATTATTTGTGGGGTGCGCCGTCAAAGATAAGTGTTACGCCGACAAGCCAGAGACAATTGAAGCTTTAAAGAACAGCTGCACACAATCGATAATGTGCTTAAAAAATTAGACCGATCGTACTGGCTACAGCATGGCCAGCTGAGGCAGCCACTTGAATGTAATTATTTTCCATTATTAACCGGAAGGAATGTGCTTTTAAATAAAAAAGAAATTTGAGAAAATATTCAGTAGTTTTTTTTATAGCATTTTCAAAAAAAAAAAGTTATTTGGCGGACCCTTTATAAACTAATGCCGTGTTTGTTTCTATACAAAAGTAGTTATTTATTTTGCAACTTTTTCCTGAAGATTTAGAGAAACTAATATCAAAACAAAATGTCACCATAACCATAAATAAGTACAAACAAAAATCGATAATACAATGCCCTTCAGAAGCAACTTATTGCTTTTGGTTTCGTTAATTATTTCTCTCAATTTTTGTCGAGTTTCTGTAGAGACCCCTCTATACGCTTTATGGTGATAGCGCGTCTTCAAGCGAGTTCAAGCATAATTCAGGGGTACCGCATGTTATGCTCATTCTCTTACGCTATTTCTCAATGTTCTTCTATCTATTACTTCCAATCCTATCCACTTCACTGCAGATGACAGCAGCATTTACCATTCCTATTCATTTGGTCATGGATCGAGCCAATCAGAGGATGATGCCCAAAGGCAGTAAATGAACGCGGTCGAAAAAACATGGTCGATTTCAATGCTTGCAAGACTCAATGTTGTTTACTAGCACACAGACGAACCACTGAAGATGCTGCTCCATCTGTACACATGTATGGTATAAATGTTGAGGGAACGGAAGCTCTTAATGTCCTTGGCATTTAAGAGCCTGGGTTTCTTGAAACGGTGTAAAATATACTTCACTCCATTGCGATCGTCTCACTATCTATACCACCCATATCCAACCAAAAATGAAATACAACTCTCATGTTTGGGCGGGTATCTGAAAGTACATTTTTGGGTTACGCGACCGTGTACAGGAGAAGCGAAGAAGCTATCCAGCTATATTGACTCACTGAAGCGCCGTCGTAGTGTGGGGTGCATCACACAGTTTTATCTCTACTATACGAGTAATAGCTTCTGCTCTGACAAAATCAGAGATCTTGTTTCCGATACCCACACATTTCTAAGCAATATGTGTACATCGTTTAGATCTCATGCATTTGAAGTTGATGGGCCAGTGAATCGCACAACGCATTACAGAGAGAGAGAGAGAGAGTTCGTCATTCAGCTGTATGGCTCGTCCGTGGAATAAATTGCCTGCAGATGCATTTCTTGCTGTTTCCAAAGTGACAGGGCTCAAATTAAATGTACACAAATGAATCGCACAACGCATTGCAGAGAGAGAGAGAGAGAGAGAGAGAGAGAGAGAGAGAGAGAGAGAGAGAGAGTTCGTCATTCAGCTGTATGGCTCGTCCGTGGAATAAATTGCCTGCAGATGCATTTCTTGCTGTTTCCAAAGTGGCAGGGCTCAAATTAAATGTATACAAGCACTACTCCCTCTTTCCACCTCCTCATAACCACTTTTCCTAGTTCCAGCACAATGTACTGCGTCTGTAGGGGTTGTCCTGTGAGTACCGCTTCAAATTAAAAATAGAACATATTACGTTTGTGCTGGAAACAAATTAGTACAATACATTAAAAAAGGAAGAAAACTTTTTATTATGCATCCAGAAAATACTTATTTAAGGAAATGCAACAATACAGCCAATATAATAAATATTGTTGGCCACAACCATTTAATTTAGCATTGTCAGCTCAACCAGAGGCAATAGAAAGAACATAAATTTTTTTGAAGGCAAATTATGCAAAAACATAATGTCTACAGTAAGTGCAAGTAAAAACGGGTCCTTGAGAAATATTCTTCTAATGGGAACCTCAGGCATACATTATTATGCTTTGTTTCCATAAGCGCGTAAAGCTTTATACAATAAGTAAGTATTTCTGTCTGACTTTCCAATTTACTTGACGCCAGCCAATTCATTTCATATTACAGCTTTATTATATTTTTTTTATATGTATCTTAAGTATACAACTATCATAAAAACTTAACAAAATGTTATAAATTATTCTTTTGTATTACTAATTAAACCACAATTGTTCATACTTCAAAAAGCCACTCAAACGTATGATTTATTTTAATAATTTCAATATTAAAAAATTTCATCGAAATAACTGCACATGTCCTTTTAAACAAAATGTCAAGCAAAAAAGGTCCCATATGTTTTCAAATGTGAAATTGTTTTAATACAATTCCCAGTTTTATTGCTTTTAAATAAAAGACCAAGCGAATGCATTAATTTGTAAATTCTGGAGATAAAAAAGCGAAATGTTTTTATATCATCACCATAATAAATTAAACAAACTTAACGGCTTTTATTGTTGTTTTTAATTCTTTATCTGCACTGCAAAAAAAGAGCAGAAGCGCAAAAAATTAACAACGACAAAAACAAAGCGCATTCAACGCCATTAAACAAATTTTTATCAATATTTCTTTAAAATATGCGACAAAAAGAATTCATTAAAAAATCTCATTTACAATCGAGCGGCCGCCATCAATTTAAGTTGCTGGTAAATATTTTCATACTTCCAATTTGTTAATAAACTTAATGACCATTATAAAAACAAATGTGTGTGTTGAATAATTGTGGACTTGAGGCAAGTTACAGCAGATTTAAGCAAAAAAAAAAAAAAAAAAAAATCTCTCACGTCTGATCCCTAAGCGGATATTTAAGTGGAAGTTTTTTGAAAACGTTGTTTTCCACGTTGTTCTCCACTGCAAGTGGAGTTTTAAAATTTACAAATGCAGTTGGAGTACTGAGTTTGAAGTTTGAAGAAAACTCATGATTTTGAATGGCTCCCGCTTGTTTGCAGAAAAACGTTTTAGGTGGCTGTGATTGGGACTTGGCCCATTATGAGAATCAGCAATAAAATAAACTTAGAAAATACTAATGGAATTGACAGCTTTTTTCCAGTAAAAGAAAAAAAAGTATTACAAAATTAATTTAATATTTACTATTAAAATAAATTCGAATACATCATTTTAGAGTTAAAATTACCTCTACACAGAAAACAATATAAAATAATAAAACAATGTAATATAAAAAACGCTCTAAGTTTGAAAGCATTGACATCACTTGATACAATAGGGCAAACGTAAATTTCAATTGAAATGCACTGGAACGTTGTTGTAAACATATAAAATATATTCCAAGCAAGCAAAAAACACACCAATAAACTTGAAAGTTGTCTAATAGGATTATATATAGACAGCTTAATAATGAAGAGCTGAAGTGGTAGCGCTGCTGCTTGAAAAGAGTGTACCATAAGCTGTGACCTGAATTCAAAGCAATTTGGGTACTGATGATTGCCGTGGTGGACATGAAACAGCTATGGTTTCTTCCCCAGCTAATAAATCTTAATTTTTGTTTGTCTTCTTTTAAAATGGTAATCATTATACCTTATAAAAATATATGTACTTCTAGTAAATATAAATCTGTACTTAAATTAATTTTACGTTTTAGAGAAAACAAATAAGAATGGTAACATTTTTGTATGTTTTAATACAACCTATATAAACCATATTTTTCAATTAATAGTTCTGTTAATTCGACTATATTTTTGCTATTTTAGTTGTTAGTACCTACATATGTATGTAGTTGGCCAAAACAAATAATAAAACAGAGAATACACTCAGAAAATTTTGTCAGTAAAATTAACTGAAAATACTCTTTAAAATAAATATATATTTGCTGTTGTAGTTGTTTGTATTTGGCCAGAACAAATAACAAAAAAGAGAATACCCTCAGAAAACTTTGCAACATCTCGACTAAAGAGTAAGGAGTACGTATGCTACATATGTATGTAGAAACGAAATTATAAATATGTATATACGTATCAACAGCTTGGCTACATCATGTATGTGTAATCTGAGTTACTACTGTCATTATTAACTGTGAGCGAAAATCCGTGTTTATCTGCAGTTAGTTTCTTAGCAACTGTATAAATCAGTTAAAATTTAAATTTCACTAATTTTTAAATGTTTGGTCATTGAACACGATGTAACTTGTGGTAGCACCGTGATTAGCGGGACTGAGTGGACTATATGAGGAATTTATACCAGGGAACTACCATTTTTGTTATTCGTGCTGCTTGCATGTTTATAAATTCTCGATGTTACTAGAATTTATAAATAGGGGTTAAGGAATGAGAAATTTAGAGAATTGATATTTGAATTATACAAGAGATGTTCACAATTCGCCAGTGGAATTGATAGTGCCTTTGGCACTCTCCAGTTGTCAACGAACAGCATAATTCACAATAAGCAGTTACATTCTTTCAATTACAGAATGGTAAAAATTATTTTAAGTTTAAATTGACTGTTAGCATGTACATTTTATAAGATACATAAATAAATTCAAATATGTAGAGTGTATCTTCAAGATTGAACAAAAGAGATTAAATTTTTTCGCTGTTGTGGATCTTGAGAACTCTTTGTTAAATAACCTTTGATATTTGAATGAAAGGGGGGTTAATTGATAATGGGCAATCTGCAACAAAGGTTTATTATAATTCTCTCGTAGGGGAGAAGTATTATAATAAGATTTTGGGTGAAAGAAAATGACTTTAGTAATTTCTTTCAATTAAAAGGTATTTATTCAATTAAATGCTTATGAACAATAGTTGAATTACCTTTAAGCTGGTAGCGCTGATGGGGATAAGTTTGGTTTGGTTGGTGATTGAACGACAAGTAAGAATAAATTTAATGGCCTCCATAAAAGGAAGGTTCGGTTTTCTGACAAAGACCTTGACAATTGGAAACTAACTTTCAAATATCCCATCAGTGTTACCAGCTTTGCATTTTATCATATACAATTCAAATACTTATTAGAAATAATTCTAGTTTGTTTTTTGTCCAAACTAGTTTGGACAAAGATAGAATGACACGAAAAATAAGTACTTAAGGTTAAAGGTTGTAAATGCAATTCATGGATATCAGAATGTTTGTTGAAAATATTTTGTATTTTGAACAGTCATTTAAAAATAACTGCACTGATTACTTCTGGAATAAACTACCTTCAGTTTCTGCAAAAATATTCTGAGTGGTCACGTTAATTGTATAAACATATTTGGGTGTAGCTTGAACATTTTTTAAATTGTTTTAAATTTTGTTCTATCTTTGTGTGTGTGTGGTTTTTTAGGCGGAGAGCAAAACAAAATTCCTTAGAAAATGAGTTTACTTGAAATAAAAAATTACAAACCACTTGTCCACAAAATGAACTTTTAGCAGTAATTTTTTCACCCAGGTACAGCACTAATGGGTTTTTGGTAATTTAACTTAAAGCGTTTCAAACAAAAATATAAAAGTATTTTTTTTCTAATTCGTTTAGAATTCAATGTTGGTTATTGATCACAAAACAAAAAACAAAAGTACTGCGCTCTTTTCTGATCGCTTTAAATCAAACATTTTCCAAAATGCTTTAGTCGATAGTTCGTTCTTCTAACAGATGTGATAAGACTTACATCAACTCTGGACCTGGCTCTGGACCTTCCCTCTAAGGGTCCTCCTGTTCATATCAATAAATATTTTAGGTTTATTAAACTCTTATTTGACAAGTTTTCCATACAAATACGTCAAATAAGAGCCTTATAAACCTGTTATAATTTTTATGAATTAGGGGGTAAATGTATACCTAATGAGGCACATAGTCAGCAATATTTTGCATTTTACATTTCCAATTATATGATTACTCTGTGGTTATTCCTTGATGAGGAAGTTCGGGTTATTTAGAACCCGTATCCCGTAACTACATTAAATAAGACAGCAAAGGGGTTTCAATGTTCAATGCTCTTAGAAAATTGAGAATAAGCCAATTTATTAAAGAATTTTTTAAATGTTCTGGATACTCGTTCTTCGACCTTTTTGTATCTTCTTCACAAGATACACAAAGGCGTATCGAAATATTGAATTAACAATAAATAGAAAGTATATTTATTGAAAATAAAGTGACCTTTAGCTCAACTATTAAACCAAATAAATTTGAATTTTTTAAATAATATAAAAATTAATTTGAAATTTGTATTATTTAAAATTCGCGTTATTTTAAATTCTAATACTGAACTTAAGATTTTATAATGAAACGTTATAGACCTGTAAAAGTCCTAATTCGGAGTTTCACTAACAAAATATACGAACGTTTCAAGTTTTTAGATTTCTTAAAACGAACGTTTGACACATTGTGGTGTCTTAAACGGAAATTTGACTTAACAAATACTATTATAAAGTGAAGATATGTTAAATTCATTCAGTTTTCAAGCAAAAAAAAGTTCCCATGATACGCATAAAACAAACTTAATCCTTATTAGCTTAAAAGCATTTACTTTTTAAATAAATCAGTTCGTTTCATTCTAATTTCGTCTCTAATTCATTTTCTAATTTTCTATTCCCCTGCTTATTATGCAATTCGTTTTTAATTCCAGAATATTGAAACGTAAATTGTGACCCTCCTTTTTGGCCTTATAATTCACTTTGTCATTGTTGCAAATAAAAAGAAACCTCCAAGTCATTTGGAGTTTTCACGTTTCGCTACAACAAACAAATTATCAGTGTTGCAATAAGTAACATTAAAGACCATACGTGATGAAACCACCGTGAAATAACCAAAGTAACTAGAGGATATTGATGATGACGTTGCAATACCAGCAAATGTTGCAACAGAAACAAATGGCATACAATAGTAAAAGCAACAAAAACACAACAACAACAACAACAACAACAACAACAACACCAACAAAAGCAAAACAGCTCAAATGTATCAGCGCTTCTTTTGGCTTTGGCGCAGATATTGAGAAGGAAAAGAAACATTTTTGAAAATTTCATTGTTGTTGCTGCTGTTTATGCGATCTAAACGGTGGCATTTTTGCCAAATCACTATGGTGATTGTAACACATGAAAACGCAGGGAAAGAAATTCAAAGTTCATACATGTATTTTGCAATGGCTAAACAGTGGCAGAGAAAAGCAGAAAAAGAAAAACTAAAAGACAAGAAACTTAAAGATAAAACCAGTAACCAAATCGTCACATTCGATATCGATTTAAATATCGAGTAAAACTATTTTAAACTAAAATTTATTGCAAATAAAGTTTTCATAGAACTACTGTAATAATTTTCAATATGATAAAATAATCTAATAAAATTATGTGCAAAACATATCCAGCAAATACACGTAAGGAAGAAACGGGGGCCAAATCGTCGCATTCGATATCGAATGAACTATCGAGCAAAAATAATGTAAAACAAAAACAAAATAAACAACAAACACACAGCATAAGTGACGGAATTCGTGCGATATCGAATGCGACGATTTGGCTCTAGTTTTATTATAGTTGCGGCAACAATACAATATTGCAATCGCATAATATGGTTAAGGCAACCACAATAATTGGATTGAGTACAACCATATTGTGGCAGTGTACAATCATAATATATTCAACCATGTCTTTCAACATGTTCCTCTTCGAATGCATATTTTTTTTGCGTGTGCTGGCTACGGTTTCGGTGACACAACGCTATCCGATGGTGAATATATTCAGTGACTCTAAGACATAACTGAGGTTCAGTGTGCCGAATTATTTTTATCTAGACTTATTGCCTTATACTTTATTTTAATATTCCCAAAGAATGGTATCATATCACTTGATTGTGGTGGCTGATTATAGTAATGGCCATGACATGATGTAATACAGCCACCGAAAGTCTCAAGCAAAAGCCCTGGTGTTACTGGCTGTGTCCTACAGGTTCCACGTCTATATCACCAAGTTTTGGCCATACAACGTTCGTTATCAGACGGCAAACACCTATGCAAGAGCAACTACCATTCAGCGAAGTGATCTCATTTCCAAAAAAGTGCTGCCGGGCAATGCCACCATTATTAGTTGATTTTCGATTGTCTGAATGTGAATTTTTGCAAAAGGCTTGAATAATCTTAACGCGCTGCTCAATTGTGTACATATTGTTGAGTTTGCTACACACTGAAATAAGGAAGTGTCAAATTAATGGGCATAAAAATCTTCACCTTAAGGTTCACCTTTGAAAGATTTTTCTTTCTTTCTTTCTTCCTTTATTTCATTGATTTAATCGAACCCATATTTCCTTATCTAATTAAAACTTATGAATTACAAGGTGATAAGCTTATAAATACCCATTATCAGTCTTAAGAAAATCCAATACAAGGTTTTGGAATGTATTTACTTATATGCTTATACCAGCGAAACCCCAGTGTGCTTCGCTACCCCAGTACTTTGATTATGGCATAACTTTCAAGTATGTAATGATATATACATAGATATGTGTCAACGATGCAGTCGCTTAGACTAACTATCTTTTCCTGTTCCCATCCTTCTCATACATATGTATTAACAATTGAAAAAGTACCAAAATGTAGTTTTTACCAGTTAAACTTCACCCTCTTGATTGTGTAGAATATTATTACCTTATCCAGGTATTTTATCCTACTGTGCAGCTCTTTGATTGCTTCTGCAATAATGTTAAATGACGTATAATATATCACCTTTTCGATTTTGGTATGCATATGTGTGTGTGCTGCAAATGAAAAGGAACTGCTGGAGTAGGCAAACACATACATATATACATATGTACAAGGCCATGAACAAAAATATAAAAAATGTGCTAATAGAACTTTAGCATTCAATCCATCACAAAGTGATGCATTTTTCTCACACATCAGACACATTTATTTAGGCTGAACATCTCCCACATACATACATACATACATACACATACGCACTCACTTCACGAATTCAGTTTGTGTTTGTACAAATTCTTCGCGTTATTTAAGATGAATTTTAAAGCAAACGGCGTAACAGGATACTTTCATGGTTATTTTAATTTAAATGTTTAAATTTGTATCAAATTGAATTAGTATTTAGTGGTGATTAAAGTACAGAGCAAGAACTTTTTCATAGAGACAGCATGGAAAATCATGGCCCATGGAAAATCAAATATTTTGAAGGGAGAACATTAACACAGCAATTGAGTTTGAAGATTTTCACCCACTGCCTTATTACGGAAATTTCAACAACTAGTACTTGGTTTCATATTTGGTATCAAAACTGTGAAATTAAGAGCTGCTTTGACCATAAATATTGTATGCACAAGCCCCCGTATATAGTAAACAATTTATCGTTTAACAGAAAAGAATTAATACACTAAATACATTTCTAACTTACTGAGCTCAAAATTTAATTGATGAAATTTAAATTTAGTTTATTCGATAACAAAACTAGTTAGAGTTGCTGATTACCCCAAAACCAAACAAATTTTTATTAATACTGTAATCCTTTTTATTTCTTGGAACTTCTACGTCCTTCCGTTCGTCACAGGCCCAATTCTCCCGGTAAGAGAGAGATAGAGAGAGAGAGAGAGAGAGCTTAAATTTTCACAGTACATGTGATTACCCAGCCGCTACGACAGCAAATACTAAACACTACAAAAATTTAGAAACTAAAGGGTGGCCACATACAAAAAACTGTCAAAATAAGATAAAATTAGCTCTAACTTTTGAACCATAAGAGCTAGAAAGCTGAAATTTGTATATGATATATAATCACATAGGATCTACAACAACAAATATCCAAAACAGTACAAAATTTAGAACTAAAGGGTGATCCTATACAAGAAACTGTGAAAATTAGCTATAGCTATTGAACCATTAAAGCTAGAGAGCTAAAATATTCACAGAATATGTGGTTGTATAGGCTCTACAACAAACAATACCAAAAACAACAAAAAGTTAAGAACTAGAGGGTGCTCCCATACAAGAAACTGAAAAAAGCTGTAATTTATGAACCATAGAGAGATGAAATTTGCACAGTAAATGAAGTTATCAGGCGTACTCAACAAATACCAAAAGCGTAAAAATTATACGTGGGGAGACCCTTTGATTTGAAAATTAGCCATAACTCTTGAACCGTAGTAAATAGAGATTTGAAATTTCCAAAGTATATGCAGTTACCAGGAGTACACACCTACAAATACCAAAGATAGCAAAACGTGAAAATTAAATGTCGCCCCTTGGGGAGTACTATTTACTGAAATTGGAGAACGGTTTTCCAAATTATGATTAAATATATGGGCGTAACTCTATAATTTAACTGGCAAAATTAGCCACGCTCATAAAAAAAGTACTTACCTGATAGAGAAAAACTGAAAGCAGATTTGGGTTGAGAGCACCAAAATACATGTAGTCTATATAGTTTTATTCAAAACACAACCAAAAAGTGTTATTTCGCACAACAGTGTTATAATTTATATATAGTTTCTTTTGTCTTGCCTCCCTTTGATACTTTAAATAAAACTTCATTATTTTTTTTGTTTTTTGATCTATATATTTCGAAGAATTTTTAGTTCATCTTCCGGATGTGTTTTGTAACTGTTTTTTATATGAATATTTTTTGTAGGTTGTAATTGTTTAATGTTTCATTAATTTTCATTGTATCATGATTAGTTTTGCATTTGATAGCATTAAAAAATTAACAAAATCGCTTAGACTAAAGAAATGCAATTTCTTTTGCTTAAAAATGAATGTGTTCATACTATTTCTCGTTCATGTTTTTCGTAGCAAAAAAGCTTCATAGATATTAGCCGTCTAATTCATAAAAATTATAACAGGTCTATAAAGCTCTTATTTGACAGATTTGCCATACAAATAACAGCCTTATAAGCCTGTAATAATTTTTATGAATTAAGGGGTAAGTTTTTATATGTATACAGTTTTTGATAAATCTACCAACTTTAACAGATTTTCATAATTCATTCCCTTTACGGTTCATGTTATTCATAAATTAGCTGTTAATCTTTATTCCGCGTAAGTGTTTACCCAGTTTCTTTGATGTCTAATCGAGCTTTTACACATTTAAAATTCATGTACTTTAAAGTTGCTGTACTTGTTGGGCTTATGCTGCTACCTTGTAAGATAAAGTTGCATCGAGTCAATTCAAATGCGTTCGATATTTTTACTAAAAATATAATTTATTTACAGAATATGGAAAGTCACAATATATTTTCAATAATAAATCTGTGATTGGTATTATGTAGCGCTGAAAAAAATAGAAAATATATATAATTCTATTACTTACTATTTTTGTTCAAATTGCAGACTGTAAAAATTTTCCACGTTTATATATCTACATAAAAGCTAAATCTCTTAACGTTGACAGTGTGATTGCAACACTAGACATTTGTTATTAATCATTGAAATGTCGACTATTAACTTTAACAATTTTATCCACTTTGTAAGCATTGAGACAAAAACCATAAATTTAATGTTTTTCTCTCATCAAGTGAAGACATAATGACATTTATACATCCACAGAATACGCATGTAACAATAACAACTTTTGACATATTAACACCATTTTATCTAATACATATAATTTTCTCCATTTTTTTTTTCTAGTTGTCATCATAACTCATCATTATTGCGGAAATTATTTCCGACGCATACAAATACGCAAACCTACAAAAAGCAAAAAAAAAAAAAAAACAGAAAAGCAGAAACACATTCTGTAATTACATTTGTAAGAGTTTGTGATGTGCTTGCGAGTGTGTGCGCTTTTAATACCGTTATTATTATATTTGTCTCATTTATTCAATCAATTTACTACATAATTTAGTTGTGTGCGTACACTTTTATACAATTTTCATACAAAACGTGTGAGTATGTTCAAAGGTAGTTATAGTAGTTGTTGTTATCATTATTAACCTGTAGACATATTGAGATGTTTTAATAATAATGCAGTTTTTTTCCTTTTTTTCTGTATTATTGCTGATTTATCATTTATTAATAGAAATGTTTGCAAATGTCATAAATGTGTGGTGGTGGTGGTTGGAAAGCCTGAAAGCGGCTGAGAAGTGTGTGTGTGTGTGTGTGTGTGTGTGTGTGTGTGTGTGTGCGTGCGTGCGTGGATGAAGTAATAATCACGTTGTTTAACAATAAAATACCTTTTACTTTAAAGTGGTCTTTAGGTAATAACAAGTTTGCCATGGAAGTACAGTGGTGAAATATTTTCTGAAAACAATCATGTGAAAAGTAGAAATACTGTTGTTAGCTGTATTTATCTTGTCGCAGGTAATAGTTTTTATGTTATCAATTATTTGCTGTAAAAAAGCAATAGATTAGTGCATTTGTCTGGCGCTAAGAGGCAGTTCAAAATGCTATAATAATTTTATCTGATTTCTTTATATAAAAAGCTGTAGGTAAATATTGATTACTTGCTCCATGCGCTTGCCTTTGATATACGTCAAATTGGAAGAGTGTTAACTAAGAAACGTAATGCAAATTATATTTTTGGGGGGTTTTCAGGTATGAAAAGTTTATCTACCATGGCCTCGGATCCGGCGTTAAATGGGATAAAATCGGTATTGCAACAATTGTGACGTTTATCAAGCTAATACAAAAAGTCAAAAAGCATCTGAAAGTTTGATTAAAATAAATCAACAGGCGTTTTTTAAATATTGAACTGTATCGAGATGGAAAGGTTAACGCTAAATTTGATACTTTTTTGGACTGTATACATTTATAAAGCAGGCAGGAACAGAAAAAAAATAAAACGGAATTGGAATCCCCTTATAAAAAAGCTAAAATAAGTTTTCTTATTTTCGCAAAATTTGCACAGTTAGGGGGTGGAAATTTCATAATCGGCAGTTCTTTATCTCCGAGACTAATATAAGCACCAAAAAGAGTCCCGAAAGTCTGCTAAAAATAGTCGGATAGCTGTCTGATACTTTTTTAGAATTCTGAATTTGAGGCGGTGAAATAGAAAATAATATAATAAGTATTAGTTAAATATAATTTATAAAAATCATGTGTTTTATTCAATGAAGGAGAGAAGTGTTACTCCCATCACATGACTAAAAAAAGGAAATTTGGTACTTTTTTGAATTACAGAGATGGGAGCAGGAAAAAAGTAAAACGAAAATTAGACTCCTATAAAACAAATTTCGAATGCACTTTACAATTTTTTCACTTTTTAAACATTTAGGGTGTAAAAAGGGAAACATCAGTAATTTTGTATTTCTGATATAAGTATCAAACATTTTTAAAAAGGTCCAGAAAGTCTACTAAAACAATTGGACAGGTGTCTTTTTCTTCTTTGGAACTCTGCATTTTTGGGGGATAAAAGTAGTAGAAACAGAAATTTGGTACTTTTTTTTCGTTTGAACGAATTAGACTTCTGGGAAAAGTTTTTGAATGCGCTATGCAGTGTTTTTACTTTTGGAACGAAGTTTCTTAAAGCGGCTTGCTGGTAATGGAAATTAGTAGAAATCGCCACGAAAGCGTGTGAGCTGTTTATATGAATTGGTGTACTGTCGACAAGCAATTGTGTATTGGACACATACCAATATAAAAAAATATTAATTAGTTGTGAAAACGGACACTATCAGCTGCTAGATGTCGCTAAAGTAAAGTATGTCACAACAAAAAACAGCAATAGCGGTACTCAGCGTTTGGTGCGTTTTTGGTTGCGACTATTTGCATTTGCGATTATATTGCAACTGATATTGAGCACCCTTTTTAACAACTTTGCAAATTTTATTGCACTCCAAATAACAGCTAATAAATTAATACACAATTTTTAGTTTTTCACGTTTAATTTTTTTGGTAATTGCTGTTGGCTCCATATCTACAATTTTTTGTTTGCTTTGTTTTAAAATGTCAGCTGTTTATTCAGCAAACGCAATACTCATGCGAAAAAAAGCAACACGTAATTAGCGGTGCGTAAATGCAAAAATTTTGCGAGTGCAACCTTGTATATTTTGTTGTTGGGTTGCAAAGAAAAAGCAACGATTTCTTGCATTCGCACTTACGCAAGACATTTGCACCAAATAATGAACTGCGCTAATATTAAAAAATTGGCCAACAGTTGCTTTTCTTCGTTTTGTAGCAGATTGACAAAAAAAAAAAAAAAAAAAATACTGCATGTGTCAAAAGTAAAAAATAAAACGTTCCAAAAATTTAAAAAATCATAAAATTTAAAAATTTCAAAAAACAACACAAAATAAAACATACAGATTTCACCTTGTATTACATTCAAAGATGAAAAAAAAAACGTAAGGAACTTCGTTCCTAAGGGGGTAAGAAGGGCAAAATCAGTAATTTTGCACATCTGGGCCTAATACGTGTACCAAAAAATTTTAAAAAAGGCCAGAAAGTCCACTGAATATAATCGTTTTCTTCTTTTTAGGAAAACTATGTTAAGCAGCAGAAATTTTTGTTGTATGTTTCTATTGTCTTGGGAAGTAAATAATAACGGGCACAACTTTTTTGTTTAAATAAATTTAAAGATAAATATCAAACGGAAGACATAATTTTTAATGATTTGTTCTTTCCTTAAATTAGTCTTATTTATACAAACCCATTTGTCTTAAACACAAACTGGTCGTTAGAAAATGCTTTGCGAATTTAAAAGTACTATCTGGCGTTTATGAAAGCAAAATCAATACACACAAAAAATTTATTGTGGCTTAACATTCTGCAAAAAACACACTTACCTTGAGATACATATAAGCTTGTAATCATCCATACTATTTCGAAAGCTGACCATTTCTTTGATTACAAAAATGTACATATGTATGTACGTTACATATGTATGTACGTGTAATTGAAGGGGTGAACAAAGAAAAGTGTTTTACTATTACTTTTTATATTGTATTACAACCACGAAGAATCTTGTTTTTTTAAGATTTTTAATTGGCTTAGCTGGGTGATTCTAATGTTTGTTAATATCATTTAAGTCAAAAAAAGTAAAATTTTGCGGATAGTTTGACAGCTGGCAGTTTTTGATTAGCAACACTGTTTCATTAGCCCGCCTAAGAACTTTGGTTGGGAGTCAAATGG
Organism: Sturmia bella; assembly: GCA_963662145.1. Lineage (NCBI taxonomy): Eukaryota > Metazoa > Arthropoda > Insecta > Diptera > Tachinidae > Sturmia > Sturmia bella. Next base: position 31,278,717 of record OY759168.1, on the reverse strand, counting down.
AAACGTTATTCCGTGGTCGAAATATAAGTCATAAGTCGGAAGTCAATATTAAAAAAATGTATACTTGCCAAAACCGTTGACAAGATTATTAAGAATAAAGTTTTTATACACGTTGAGAACTTTCTTTCTTTATATCATATGCCATTAACTTGTTACTACATGATCAATGAAACTACATGCCCTTCTGTACCAATTTTCAAACCCTTTCAAACCCTTTGGTATTCCTGTCTATTTAATCATAAGGCCAGCCTTCCTTCTACCAGGAGGAAGATTATGAGCGATATGTTCGATGACAATCTGTGTAAAATTTCCGAATAGAGTCGTTAAAATAGTGTCAATTTCCATGCGTGTAAAATCCAGTGTTGCTCATTAACTCTCAGATACAAGTCCATCTTTGCTGCGTCATCTGTATTCGTGGATTTCATAGACATTGAGGAGTCGGAACTGTTAATGTTCTTGGTGTGAATAGTTAATACGATATTTCATATAGCAAAATAAACTTTTAATTGCCTTGGGTTTTGGTTTACACCTCATCCGATCCCTTCACTATTTATACTACCTATATCTAATCGAAAATGGAATGCAGCTTTCGTATATGAGCTGGTGTCTAAGATTCTATTTTGAGGCACAGGAAAAAGCGAAGAAGCTCGTCAGTGACTGTATCTAATTCTATAGATTTACTGGAGCATCGTTCAATCGCTATGCGATCAGGAATCTTGTTCCTGAAAATCATATTTTTGTATACAATAAACGTGCATCGCGAAGAGCACATCCATTCGTAATCACTTTGCCAGTGAATCGCACAATGCATTATAGAGTAAATTCGTTTTTTAGCCAAACGGCTCGTCTGCGGAACAAATTTCCCGCAGACTTATTCCCTCCCAGTTGCAATCTAAAAATGTTCAAATCAAGCGTTCAGAATCGCCATCGTTGTTTTCCTAGTTCCAGTACAATGTACAGCACAAATAGCGGTCATACCCTGAGTAGTGGACCAAGCGAAAAAAAATTGGTCTATGTAATGTCATCTATAACTGGTGGTTAAATTTTAAGGGCCGATGTTAAATGTGAACCACACCTAAACGTCAAGTTTTTTTCTGAACTTTATTTAATATTTTTCAATTTCGACTAATTCAATTTGAGCGAAGAAAAGATACACAATCAATCAAGCGATGTGTTAAAATTGTTCATGCTTATTATGAAAATGGGCGTTCAATTTTAAATGCATATCGTAGACTTCGTAATTTTTTCGAACAAATTTTGAAAAATCTTGCAAAAATGTCAATTGTTTGCCAAGGTTCTGTCATTTGACACTGTTGGAACTTTTTCTTTGTAAATGTGTACGTCGATAAGTCAGCAACAAAGAAAAGTAAAATTTTATAGCTTGGCGGACAACCGGCTGTTTCTCTGTGGCAAACACCCTTTTTTAAAACAGAAGCACCCCCAATATCATAGGAAAATGTTATTAAAATTTCAATAAATAAATTATTTTCTTCATTTTATGTTATTATTATCATTATTGTTTCTTAAGCAAGACAAGAAAAATGTCAATGTTGCTTAAACCCGTATGATACTTCACTTTTTTTCATTAATTGGTATAGAATTGATAGAGAGAAACAGCAATTGTTAGAAAGAATCAAATATACAAAACGTAAAAAAATCTGGCATCTTTTTTGTAAGTGTTGTCTTCTTTTTATTTCAAGAAAGCGCCAGGAAATAAAAATGTTCCAAAATAGAAGCGTTAAATAGCAAAAAAGTTTGAAATGTCAATTTTAAGTTGAAAAATTTTACATTTTTTTTTGACATAACCTGATTTTTTATCAATAACTTCAACGAAAATGTTGACAGTTTTGCATTTATCTTAATATAGTTGAACTCTTTGAACATACTAAATTCTACTATTACATTATATTTGGACTGTTCTCCAAAACTTAAACAATGCAAGAAAAATGCAGTGTCATACGGGCATTAGCTAGGGGACAATTACAGCTCGAATAAAATAGAGCAAATTAATTGAAAATAAATTGAATTAAAACAAGATCACATAAAATTAAATAAAGACATGTTTTGATGCTAATTTTTTGACCTTTGTTGCTTAGTAGTTTAATTGTTCGAGCCTTAGGTCACTTGTTTTTTTTTAAGTATTTATTAAATTCGATTTTCCATATCTTCTTCAGGAATGAAAAAAACATCAAAACATTCCTGAAGAAGATTTCCATTATGAAATCGAAATATCGAATTTAATAGATACTTAAAAAAAAAACAAGTGACCTAAGGCTTGAACAATTAAAATACTAAATAAAGACAGTTATAACAATACAGAAAAAAAATCCACGAAAATAAAAAGGAATAATGATGAGAAGATAAAATAAACTAACACGAGAAGCAATAAATTAGTATAAAATAAGCCACAAAAAAGTACAGTAAAATCAATTCAATTAAAGCGAATTCAACTGAACTGAACTAAAATAAAATTCATTAAGAAAATGAAATATGCCTGTTTACTTCAAATACATGATTTACCCTTACTATGCTTCATAATTTGACTGCAGCATCTCATCAAAATATTTTTCTTTGCGTGTACGCAACCTTTCAACCTCTACAAAATTTGTTTTGGTACAAGAAATAAAAAAAAAATAATGAAAACCATTCAGCTTCATTGAAATTTTAAACCTGCCATTAGAAATGCTATCTAACAGAAAAACATACTACATTCAGAGGCTACAACAATACACATACCGTATGAGCGTTTGAGCTCTCCAGCGCAATTGCAGTTGTTTGTTACGTATACGCCATGCAGGTATGGATGGCATATCGCTGCTGTTTGTGTAGTAATTTTTTATGCGAAATTTTCAAGTATTTCGCATAATAGGAAACCTTTAAACAATACAAAAAAAATTTTATGGCATTAAATTCCATTTAGGTATTTAGTGGAAGTTGTAGTGCTGTTGTTTGTTGTACTCATGGCAGTTTTACCAGTTGGATGTTTGTATGTATGTATGTATTATGTAATTGTAGGTGTGAATAAGCTTATAATGGGACTAGATTCTGACTCTTGAAAAAACCTAAACGAATAAACTGAAAAAGTGGTTGTTAACAATAGTTTATTTTTGTAAAGTGGAAGTTTCAAATTCGAATGTGAGTTGGGGGCAACTAAGGTTTTCTGATCTATACTAAAGAATAAAATTCAAGTGTTTGTCTACTGTTTCAAAGTAACTCTATTTTCTTTACATCTTATTACTATTTAAACGATATTAAATATATAGGATCACTGCTGCGTTTATTCGGCTCTACCAATTTTGATGGCACCTTCAAGACCAAGGAAGACAGAATATTAATTCAGGTCCAAGAATATAGAAATTTTTCAAATATTTTCTGTCTCTTTCAGCCGACGACAAAAAGTTATAAACAAAAGAGGGTCTCTACAAAAGAAACTGTGAAAATTAGATAAAATTAGCTGTAACATTTGAACCTACGATTTTGTTCTTGTGAGAAATCTTCGATGAAAACGTGCTGTCAAAAAAATGTTCTGCCTTCAAATATGAACTTAATAGCCAATTGAAATGTATTAATTCAGGTCTAAAAATATAGACTTTTTTCAAATGTTTCCTATATTTTTCAGCACTCTATATGCCGACGACATTTCGTTGCTGCCAATCAACTCATCAGTAGACTTTTGTTTATTTAAACATTTCTGATTCTCATTTTGTTCATGGGAATTATGGCATAAGTAAATAAGTTTTAAACAAACTTTTAAGAATTTTTCAAGTCTACTTATGAGTTGATTAGCACCAACCAAATTTCGTCGGCATATAGACAGCTGAAAAAGATAGAAAACATTTAAAAAAGGTTTTTATTTTTGGACCTGAATTAATTCATTTCAATTGCCTCTTAAAGCAAATAAATAATTAAGTTCATATTTTAAGACAGAATATATTTTTGAGCATTTAGGCTACGTTTTTTTTAAGATTTCCTACAAGAACAAAATCGTAGGTTCAAAAGTTACAGCAAAATTTTATCTAATTTTCACAGTTTCTTGTATGGCGACTCTCTCTTGCTTATAACTTTTTGTTGTTTTTAGTGTTGTTTGTTGTAGCGCATGGATAACCATATGTACTGTGAAAATTTGATCTCTCTAGCTTGTACCGCTTGGGAGAATGAGGTCTGTGACGGACGGGCCGACGCAGAAGTCTCAGCAATAGGGTTCCGTTTGTCCTCTATGAGTACGGAAGCCTAAAGAGAATATCAGCTCAATAGAATAACAATATTAAAGTTTTCTGATAACATAAATATGAATTCCCTACATACGTCTTGTTTTTTTCTGCCAAAAATGTGCGAAATATATTTAGTTAAATGGGTTTCTAATGCTGTCTTTACTCCTGCATTTTGCTAAAAAGTAGTGCTCTTATGCAGCTTGTGCTGTTCCTCGCTTATGAGCAAAATTTTAACATCTTATAACTTGGAATTCAACATATACCCCTCTGTAAATATTGTGGGAGAAAACTGCTTTTTCCTCAACCAAATTTTACTTAATACACAGCAACACATTATTACTTAAATACGTACACATGTGCGTATGTGTGAACGTACACGTCTTAATATTACTGCATTTATTGCATATGCTAAACTACAATACACAATGAAAAATGCCTACACGCTTTTCTCTCTTATTGTTCAAACCCTAAAAGATGATGAAAAGAAGGTGAAATTATTTTGGTTGAACTTCACAAGCCAAAGCTTTGCAAGTAGAACTTCAAACCAGCTTTTGATTACGCTTCTTCCACTTTCACTGTAGTCAGGGTAGGAATTTTTCTGTGAATGGTTTTTTGCAAGTGTACGAGTGTACGTAAAAAATTTGAGCTGCCACAACATTTATCTTTAAATGTTGTTGAGTGTTTATTTGCGTATAACTGCCAAAAAGGGGGGAAAAAACACCCACCGTCAGCTAATAAAATGAACACTAGAGATATTTAGGCAATTTTTTCCAATTTGCCAGCCCATCGAACGTTATCAGTTTACACATTTTAACACGTCAATGCAAACGTAAATCAGTAATTTAAGTGAATGAAAAGTTTACGTTTCGTTGATGGAATGTGTGCGTGTTATTTTACATTTTCATTTTTAATTTATGTTGTGTTTTAGTGGATTTCGATGTTTAAATTTGATTTCCCATTCCTCTTTGCAAGACCACTTGTTGTTATTGGCTTGTTAAAATTTCCAAAAATAGTGAAATAGAAATGAAGTGGCAAGGAAAAGGAAATGAGGAGTGTTCTCATGTTGCGTGCCATTTGTAGATAATCAAATAAACACTTGACTCAAATGACTGCGTCGATTAACGATATGGAAATATAATTTCAAATACATGTTAAATGTTAAACAATAAAAACTAAATTTCTATTTGTTTTGTTTGTGTGTCACAAGTGATTTTTGTACATGTTTGTTCAGAACTTGAAAAACAGTGGCATGTCAATTACTTGTTGTTTTATGACGATATGGCTCGTTATTTAAATTTTTTCGCCCTGCTAATGACCATTATTATAATTTTCTGTTACTTTTCCAAAGAAATTATAGTTTCTGTTTTCGGATTATTTGTTTTATATTGTTGTATTTGTATAAATATATTGTTTGGAATAGTGAACAAAGTAATGTTTATTCTTTTAATTTAAAAATTTGTAAATAATGATTACAAAATAAATTAATAAAACTTGTAAATAATGATCATAAAAATTTTGTGTAAACGACAAACTTCATCCCTATTTTGTGCTTCGATTACGTTTCCGCATTCAGTTACGTTCGACTTGGAAAATGGTATTCGGAAAAAAATACCTAATCAAAAGAAAGTGAAGAAGAGAGGAATATATTAAATGCAAAATTTTTTTTAATTGAAAAATAATCAAAAATAAAAATTAGTAACTTGTTGATTACTTCAATAAAGAGTTAAATTTCTTGAGGAAATTTGCAGTTTTGTGAAAAAAATAAATAAATAACTTATAGCTGAATCATGAGCACAAAACTTGACTTCAAACAGCTTTTAGGACCATTAAAAATTCGATAACTGCGAAATTCGAAAGGCTTGCAAGTTCCGAAAATTTAATAAAATTGTTGCAAGGTTGCAAAATATCAGACTACTGCAAAGCCAAAAAAAATTTTTTTTTAACCCATTCTTATTACTTCTGCCAGCAAATTGACCAAACTAATCCGACTTAGTTGGGGTGTCATTTATCTTAAATCAATGCTTAAGATAACTTATGTCGTATGTTAATAAAAATGTGATCTACATTTATAAATTTTCTTTTAACACAACCTTTCTGACCCATCTGGTCCTTCTAGTAACGGTTAATTAGCTTTGATGGTGCACAACGCTTAAATTTTTTGGGTGCCAGGGTTTTACTCGCCGGCAACTGTCTCAGTTCCATGCTGGAATGTTGTGTTAAACGACTTGTATGTTTCAGGCAGCTTATACGTATCACTCTTTCACTGCTTAGTTGCCATATACCATTCTGTGTGGATAATAGTTGGGTATATTTCGGCCTGGGGCAAATCACCGCTTTCGTAATCGAGTCTTTTTTCTCGTGTACAAACATTACGCCGGCAGCAATATTTTGGATCACAGTATTCGATCGCAATTAATATCGTCTACTACTATTTTTTTATATCGCAGAAGGCATATGACATTAAATAAAAATGAAACGAAAAAGAAAACAAAATATACATATCGTAGTAACCAATGGTAACTGTTTGTATAGAAGGTTGCAAAGAAAAGTTAAAGAGTTGCAAAACGAAAAGAAATGTTTACTGTGTTAAAGGTTTGTTTAAACATTTCTGATTCTCATTTTGTTCATGGGAATTATGGAATAAGTAGTAAAGTTTCAAACAAACTTTTAAGAATTTTTCAAGCATCAATGAAATGTCGTCGGCATATAGACAGCTGAGAAATACAGTAAATATTTTGAGAAGGTTAATTCTTGGACCTCAATTAATGCATTTCAATTGGCTTTTAAGGCAAATAAACAATTAAGTTCATATCAAAATATATACATATAAATAAATTGGTGAAAAACTTAAAAAAAAATATGTTCTTATATAATTATAAGAAGGAACATTCAGGACAAAAGCAATCATATTTCATTGCCAGAAGCTGAGTACGTTGTGAGGTTGAAGCAAAAGATTAGAACCACAGGAATTCCCATATATGCTGAGATAGTTCAGCGGCTGTCAGGATTTGTTACAACAATTTATATGTTCGCCGGGGAATGAAAGCAACACACATTTATTTCATACAGAGTACTTATTTTATTTCACTCGTCCCGTTAAGCTCGTTCATATCTCGTAATGCCAACACCAGCACTACATCCGCTCGTCAGCCCACCGAAGCCTGTTGAGTTGATTCCCGAGAATGCTTTGAGGAGAGTTTAAACTTCGAACCGCTCAAAGATTCCCCTTCCTCAACAGCCAGTCAGGTAATGACAAAACGTTTGTACTTAGCTTCAAAAGACGTTTTCGGCTCTCGAAGGAAGCTTTTGAATACGTTTTATCGGAAATAGATATCCCTGGTCACATGCCGACGAGCGTACCACCCGTATTGCAGCTTGCCGCCACATTGTCCCTTTTGGCCAGTGGCAGCTTTCAGCACAACGCCGGTAATGATTTTTTACTAGGTTTAACACAAAACAACACTATGTTGCACACAGCGGTGAAAAATGTAACAAATAAAATACATGACAAATTGTGTTCCAAAATTATAAAAGTTTTACCCAATGAATCTGCAATATTTTATGGACAATTTCAAAATCCCTGGAGGTATTTATAAGAAGATCTGTAAACATATTTAAGCTAATTGATGTGTATAGATCTTCATTTTGCTTTTAGTGGTCGGATGTGTAGACGGTACTCACTTCTTTCCACTACTTTTTGCACTACTTAGTGGACAATCTTTTTTTTGGTATTCACTTTCCCTAAAAACCATACAATTTATATTTTTTTAAACTAATTTTGTGAAAATATCAGAAAAATACATACATTTTTAATTATTTCTTTAATTTTTTGTCGCTGCTTTGCGACAATTATTTGTTTTTATTTTGCTGCTAAAGGCTAGAGTTTATTTGTTTTCGCTAGTGTAGTAACAATCGAGTACAATATCGATTAGATGTGTTTCGATCGGAGTCCTGTGATCCACGTTAACAACATTTTGATGAAGAAGCATTCGATTTTGAATGCGATGATTTGCCCGCTAGATTCATTGAATAATTTTTATGTTCGTTGTACTAGCAGTGCTCCAAATTTTCACACCACACTTCTAAATAGGGGCTACGATCGTTGGTATATGAGTAGTTTGTTTTGACTTGACAGCTTGGAATCTCTAGCTACCAGCCAAAATAGTGATCTGAATCTGTTGTTCAATTCCTTTTTCTTTTGCTTAGAGTCAATTGTCATACCAACGTATTTTGCCTTTATGTCCAACAGAACTGATGAGCTTTATATTTGACCCGGTTGAATATTTTTCTGTTTGTTTTATCACTATTTACTTGAATTCCCCAGCTGCGTAACCACTCCAATGTGTTACTGAGCAGTTGCTCTACATTGTGCATGGCCCATTTAACGTTTTCATGAGATGATAGCAAAGCAGTGTAGCTATCATATTCTTATTTGATGTATTTTATTTGTTGCCCAATGTATTTGCTAAATAGAAGAGTGCTTTCTCTTAAATCCAAGTTGGTGATCGGGGATAGGCTGCCTTTCTAAGAAAATGGGCTTGGTACCTTGAGAATTTTTCAAAGAGCTTTGACAAAGGAGCAGAAGGCTAATTGGCCTGTAAGACGTTGGTTTCGTTAAGTCTTTGTTTGGCTCGGGGATGGCCACTGTTTCAGCATTTTGCCAAACTCTTGGGAGATACTTAGTGCAGATAACTTAATTGAATATATTTCCAAAAAAAAAAAAAAAAAAAAAAAGTTTTGCTCAAAACTGTTGGAAAACTATTAATTCAGATCCGAAAGTAGACCTTTCAAACTCGAAAAATTCTTAAAAGAATGTTTGAAACTTAACGACTTATTCCATTATTCCCATGAGCAAAATGAGAATCAGAAATGTTTAAACAAACCTTTAACACTGTAAACATTCTTTTTCGTTTTGCAACTTTTTTAGTTTTCTTTGCAACCTTCTATACAACGAGTTGCCATCGGTTATTTCACATTTAATCAATTACAAAACATAATCAGAGATGGCTTAGCCGCGTTCGTGCTTTTACTTTAATCCTATCCCTAAATAATTTTATCAAAATTACAAAAACGTAGCTGCAATAGAAATGCAGAATATATAACAAATCGAAACAGAACTTAATGTGGAATACCAGAAATGTAAAACTGGAAAATTTATGATCCGAAACGAAACGTGGCATAAGGGTGATCAGTTTTTTTTAGCTGCTAGCTGAATTAATCACTGCTAATGAAAATAATAAACAAATTTAATAAACCGGTGAGAAGAACTGATGTGCCGTATGTAAATTAAGAGCCTCAGTGAATGAATGTGTAGAGAAAAGTCAAAATCAAGTCAAAAAATTTTGGTCTAAAACTAGACCTTATTAAATGTCTTTTGTAATCTCCCGCCGTCTCTGCAATTTTGTATTTGGCAAAAAAACATTCTAGCGCATTTAAATATAAACGAAGACATTTTTCCAAAAAATATTTACTCAAGTAATAGAAAGAGAATTTCGCACAAAAATTAAAAAGAAAAAAGAAAAACAGAAAAATGCCTTAAGCAAGTCTCTTAAAAGAAAATCTAAAATTTTTATAGTGGCTTTAAAAGAGCAATCCATTTTTGCAAAGAAGAATATTTAAACCCCATCTGGCCATTGCAAGTTTCCTTTGTTCGCTGTTAAATTCTAAATTGTGTTTTCCAGAAATACTTTGAGCAAAGTTTTTGACATTTCTTGGTTGGTTTTTTCTTTTCTTTTCATGGATTGTTTTTTACTGGGTGGCTTATTTATATTTTATAAAGTTTAGTGTCTTAACGGCCTTCAAGCGAACGAAGCACCATATCCTGTTTTAAGCATGAATGTTAAATCAAGTAATCGTGTTTGGCTGTGTGTGTGTGTGATAAATTGTGAGTGCAGTCATATTGTTGGTTTGTTGTGCCAAGATGCACTTGCAGTCAGAATCTTTTATATTTTGTTAGAGCTCCAAACAGTAGAAAGCAGATTTAATGCACAATTTCGTTCAACATCTACTGGATATGAACACTATCGATGCGTGAGAGTTTTTACTGTTTGTAAAATGCTTTTTATTTGAGTGTTTGTCCTTTTTTTTTGAGTATTTTTGTAATTTTTTTTTTAACAAAGTATTACGCAGTGTTTGCAGCAGGGGAAATCATTTGGCTACTTATATCCGTTTCCGTTTTTGTTTCTATCTTGTGATTATAATTTTTTTCGTATGCATTTTACTTGTGGTAGTTGTGTGTGTGTGTGTAAGCATGCTTATAAATATGTGTGTTTGTATGCGTGCATTTATTTAACTTTGTTTCTGCATCAACAGGACCAAACGAGCACAACTACAGAGCGTTTTTGTCAGTTTTGAATTTATTTTAATTTTTTGTGCTTCAGTTGGATTTTATTTCGGATTTAAAATACTTGCAGTAAATTCTGACTGGAATTTCACTTTGTTGAGCAGAAGTGAAAAAAGAAAAAAAAAAAAACAAATTAAATACAAAAACTTCATACGATTTTCAATTTTTTACGCCTCAAAGGAAAGTTACGAGTAAGAATTTTTTTGTGGTTTGTTACTCATTTTGTTTGTTTTTGCTCTTCTTTATTTGTTTGTATGAAATTTTTATTCGAGTCTTTGCCGCTTTTAAAATTAAGTTATTTTTTTTATTACATTTATGTGCTTATGTATGTATGTATGTGCTATTTTCATTTAAATACACAGCGCCACCAGAAATGAACTCTTAAAAGGCTAAAGCTGTTTTTATGTTGTATTTTATGCCGGCAGATAAATATGTTTGAAGTAACTAAATTTTGAACCCCATTTCGTTTCCATGAACTGTCAATTGCAGTTCATCAGAGGAGGTAAAATGCCCTCGAAGGAATTTTTTGTTTTAATAATTTTGATTTTGGTTTTTTTTTGTGTTTTAGAAAAAAGTGAAGCGACCATTTTTTTCGACAGCTTCAATTTGTAATAAATGACCTGAAAACAGGGTTGTTGCCGGAACTCAAAAGGCGTTTTTTTCTATATGGGGGATAAAAAAAAGCAAGTCTGGTCAAATAATTGGCAATTGTAAATCATATAGTTCCACTATAAAATTAAAATTAATGCAGACCAATTTTTAATTCTTCCAAATTTCATGGTTTTTGTAAGGACTTTGTCCAACCATAAGACAAAATGTTAATTATCAGTCACAGTTTAATATGAAGTATGTGACAAATGAGAGGCTTGTGTCATTCGTGAATATTTTAATTCAACTGAATAAATGAACCGTTTCTAAATTTGTTTTCTATACCTTTCCCTTTTCTGTTTACTTTGCTTTTTTTTACTTACATTCAAACAATAATTTTAACTCAGTTTTGATGATCTCATTTATATGAAATTTTATTCAATAAAAATGATTTTATGTTTTTTAATAAGGATTTCACTCTGGCTGGTTTAAGATATAAATTTGTTTTAACTGTAAAATCAGTCCATAAAACCTGGTTTTAATAAACAAAATTTTTTTTGGTTAAAACCAGCTTATAACTTTTTTTTAATTAGTCCTAAATTGATTTTATGAAATGCGTCATTGGTTTTGAGGTAGTGTATAAAGTGCTGCCAAGTAAAAAGTGGAAAAAAAAGTTTGTTCCTGTACTCAACATTTGGAGCCCTTGGGATCCCAATTGGCATGAAAACTGGTCCTGTACTTAAAGTTTGGGCAATTGAGAGAGCTTTTTGGGGCATAAATATTCTAGTTCTTCTCGCACGAAACAGCTCGCACTTTTTCTTCGGGCTAGTTTGAGCGAGTAGTTAAACAGTCAGTAGCAAACAAAACAGTTCGACTGAACCACCCAACCAACCCATATAAGAACAACAATTTTGATGTTTTTCAATTAGTGTTTCATATAAAAGTACCTGCAAAGCACTTTAAAATCAAACTGGGAGCAGAAAAATATTTCATTTTCCCAAAATGTTTGTTTAAATATTCGTTACAGCCCCAAAATGTAAAAATTTTTTTTTTGGGGGTTGAAAGCGTTCCCGAATTTTGATTGATTGTTCTCATTTTACTGAATTTTGTCCAGAAAGTACGGGATTAAACTTAATAGTTGGCATTTTGCATAATTTTCAATGAAAATAAATAAAAAGAAAATCACACAAAGCAATTAAAAAAAAAAAAAATATTTTTTTATACTGTTTCACACTGGTTCAAGTTTCTAAGGAAGGCGGTCATTTATGCAATGAACTAACGGTCAGATGGAGGTAGAACCAGGGTCGAGAAGGAAAAAAATTAAACAATGTGATCAACACCTGTAATGTTGCATCGGAAAATATAGTATCTCGTTGTTAGAGTAAGGAAAGATGCCTGGGAGCCATTGAAGCTGCTAGCAATCAGCCGGGTGGGGAGGTTCTTATCTTTGCCAAATTCTCTTGCCGAAAAAAACTTGTCAGAACATAAAATATATTACTATAGAGTTACAGGGAGTCTATAGTATAGACTCCCTGTAAACATATTAAATAATGGTCTAGTTTGTTGAAACGAAAATAAATTTATGGTGACGGTTTCCCCTAATGTATCAACAATAAACAGAAAAACAAGAACAAGGTACAGCGTATAAAAAAAAAATCCCATGAAAAGTGTCTTTAGATGTTATTTTGACAAACACATCTTTACCCTCCCAACTTATGATCTTACACAAGTAAGTAAGAAACATAATCGTATGTAGTTTACTCAGCTATAGTCATCAAAATTAATATGAGTATTTAGGTTTATGGTATTTATGGGAAAACTAATGTAAAATAAGATAAAAAAAGTTTTTAAATCTATTTTGGATATTAGTTTTCCGACCTTTTTTTGTTTAATTTTATTTGGTTTTTTTAATTTAAGCTCAAGGTCGCTTTTATTTATTTTTCAAAGTTGTTCTTTAAATATAATATTATAATAATTAGTTTACTAAAAATGTTAGTTATTCATTCAAGAAAAAATAATACATTTTGTAACATCAATTCAATAGAACATTTGTACATTATTTTCAAAAACGTTACATACGTAAATCCTCAGGTGATAGCATGGACTTATTCTTTTGTGGTAATTTACGTGAAGAAGAAATCAACGTGTTGGAATTTGAAGAAGGTCCTGTTCGTAAAGGCATCACAACTCTGCACAATATGATTATTTTGCGATGCCACTGCTGAACAGCTGTTGCTGCTGTTATTGTTTGCACATTTTATTGTTGCATTTACGAACGGAGAATTTCATCTTTTTTTTTCTTCTAATAAATTATAAAAATGAAAAAATTAATAATTAATTCCATCTATGAATTAGACGACATAAAAAACGATAAAAATTTGTCTAACATATTAAAAAAAAAGAAAAGAAATTAAAGATTAAAAAACGAAATTTAATGCTCACACATTCATTGCATCAGCCATTTTTATGATTAGTTTTTTGTTTTTATTTGCGCCTAGTCTACGTCAGTGTTGCATTTACGAACAGATTACTGCTGCAGTGTTGCCAACGTTTGCATTTTCGAACGTTGTGCGCATAACATGCAGAGTTGTTATGCACTTACGAGCAGGTCCGAAGTCTATGCAAAAGATCAGTGCCATTCGTAATTCTAAGTTATCTCGCGTTTTCGAGATTTTGTATTATTTAAAAACAGAGGATGCTGCACAATATGCATTTAGGTAACTCAAAATAGGTTCAGTTAACTAAATTTTGCTTAATTTGATGTATAATTTGTAGTAACTTTTTGCTTTTTTAAATTAATTTTTTTTGTTTGTTATCTAGTCGTAGAGACGAAGACCCTCTGTACTGTGCACATTCGCAAACAAACGCGGTTAGATTCTTTTTAAATTAAAAATACAGGTATAGAGTAACATTTTGGTATATAATTCGGAGGCGGCATAAAACGGTAACATAGCTAATACCTTAAATAAAAAAAACATACTAAATAAATATACGTAAAAATTTATTTGTCGTGAAACCGCTTTAAACGAAATACGCTTTGACGATTAAAATTCGCAAATTTCTTCACAAACAGGTTTACCACGTGCCATTTTTTAGAAATAATGAAAATTGAAAGAAAATAAATTGGAAACGTTGTTTTTTGGCTACTTTACATTCCTACCGTCTAATTTATAAAAGGTCTATGAAGCTCTTATTTGAGAGATTTTCCATGCAAGTATGTCAAATAACAGCCTTATAAGCCTGTAATAATTTTTATGAATTAGGGGGCTATTCTCTTATTGTAATGGTACATTTAAATATTTTGTTTACTTATTGATTTTTTATTTAGCTTGAGCGCAATTTATACACTGAACGAATTAATAGTGGTCAACAAATTTTTAATAAATAACAAAGGCCTTTTAGTTTACTTAAATTTTTTTCTAACATTTGATATAGAGTTTGAGAATATTTCTAAGTCCGTTTAGAGGAAGTAAAAGGACCTTTCAGAAGAGTATAAACTTGTTGGTGTAATTAACATAATTAAATCTTTATTCTGGCGAATTAATAGTGGTTAGAGCTCGTATTTAAGAATATATAATTTGAAGTTAAGAGGCATTGGTTCGAGCTGGAGCTGAAGATCTTTAAAATTTAAAATGGAGCTTTTAAAATTAATTAGTAAACACTTGGCCAGTGGTCATTCTTACTAGTGCTTTTAGTTCTCAGATTTATTGTAATTTTTATTACAATTTTATGTGTATTAATATAAATAAATTAATTCCATTAAAACAAATGAACTAATGAAGAAAAACATAAATTTTGCATGTAAACTCCTGCTCAAGTCCTTAAATTTTGCTCACAAATCACAAACAAATTATAGATCTTCATTATCTGGAGTGCTTTTAAAATTATTTTTTAATTTATTTATTTATGACCCTTATGATGCGATAATAAATTAAAATATAATTTTAATTAAACTAAAGATGACTTGTGTATGCCTGTATGACACAGCCTATGTTAAGTCTAGAGAAAATTATAAATAGTAAAACTTTAGTTTTGTTTCAATAATTTCCGTTTTGCCATTTCAATATTTTTCTCTGGTTCAGCTGTGTTTGTTGCTGTGATGCAAACAGACAGTGCTGCTGAGCTCGTAGCACTACATTGGGGCTAAAAAATATTGCATACTTAGCACAAAATGAACTTAAAACATGAAATAAAATTTATGAATGCAACTAATTGCATTCACCAATTAATTTATGGCAGAAATATTAAATGTTTTTCAACAGGAGTGAAAAGCATTAAAAAGGAACTTTCTTGTTTTTGTTGTTTGCTTCGTATTTGTTACACACATTTACTATAACTTTTTAAGAAGAGAAAGGATAATGTTTTTAACACAACAGCAACAACAAGTATTATTTATTATAAGTATAATAATATTTTAACAGAAAAATACAATGTATGAAAATTGAGATACAATGCCAATATCCAGGCAGTTTTGCAGAGAAATACGAAATTGTTGTTTTTTTTTTCGAAGAAGCAAAACATAAAAATAGCTGCTGAAACAGCACCATTAACGATTGTTTATTTGTACAAGTACAGTGAATGCGATAACTTTCTTTTATAAACTATTTTAAATCTGTTTATATCTGTTCAGTTCTTGTGATTCTGGGCCAGTTTTATTTTCTGCAGCTGTTTTTTTGGAAGTAACTAGCTGACTTGGCCACGCTTTTCTTACAGTATATTTTAATAATGTAAAGCCAACATTTGTATTTAGAAAAAAGTTCTCATTTTGCTAACAATGGAAACAAAATAAAAAATCACTTCATAAATGGCCTGGCTATCAGAAAGTAAATTTTCTTTAATGCGATTTTGAATTCGATTTTGAATTTCGAAAAAATTGAACACTGACACACGTAAATTAATATTTAAAACTTAACAAACATTAAAAAAATAATTAATGATTAATTCGATCTCGAAAGTAAATTCGTCCAAGAATATAAAAGTTTCGCAGATATATGTTAACCTGTGCAAAAATACTTTAAAATCTTGTGAGAACAAACATCTTCAAAAAAGATTTACTTACTAACTAGCTGCATATAATAGTTTTATATAATATTAAGCTAGAGTTTATATTTTAAGATAAATATTCTCAATTTAATGCCGACCTCTGTACAGAAGCAAATATTTTTTGGAAAATTAGCTTTTACACTAATGAGTTATTAAAAAAAATATTTTTTAACATTTAATTTCGAACTGTGCTATAAAACAGAGGAATATATTTTGATTGACAAACGCTTTTAAAACTTAATTTTTTGTTCTTAAAAATCGTTACAAAATAAATTTTTGATTTCGGAAAAATTTAAATTTGGAAGCATTTTTCAGTTTATTTTAGTAGGAAGCACTTTCTGAGCGCAGATTCTTGACAACTGGTGCCTGAACGACTGTTTTCAGAAATAATTTTTTTCGATATAGAAAAAAATTTTAGATGCTCATTTTGCTTAAAACATTCCTATAAATTAATCGAAAGCCAGTTTAAAAAATATACGAATAGTATTTGGTTTTCTCCACCCCTTTTTTTACATTTAATATAATTATTTTCTTGAGCTAAAGGTATTTTTTATTATAAGTATACACATGTTTTTTCAGTATTTTTGTCGATGTATCACTCTTCTTTGGATACCTTCTTCCCACAAAAATATTCAAAAACTTATACTATATATTTATATAAAAAAGGTCTTCAGCCCAAGAAAATAATTACATTAAAAATTGTAATATAATACTCTGTATGCAAAGGTAATGCTAAGCTTAATTAGCATCAATCCAGTCCTCTTTGAGATTGTTGGAAACAGATATCGTGACACAAGGATTTGATATGCAAGCGGACTGAATTGACCAGTCTTGGCTATTTTTCATATATATATATATATATTGGTTTAAACACTCAAATTTTACCAGATTATTTTTCGATACACAAATACTAATTAATATCACAAAGATATTTTGAGCACACTGTTATTTCCAAAAAAAAAAAAAAAAAAAAATCATTTCTAGTGATATTCATACTTATTTTGTTAATGCCTGTTTGTGCAATATTTTAACTTTGTATGATACATGAGCGCGCATTCGTGTGTGTGTGTGTGTGTATGTAGAAACTTTTAAAAGGCTGTACATTTAAACACACTCACATTTAGTTTCAAAGCATTGCACATAAACGATATAACGAAAACGGAAATTAAGTTGCATAAAATCCATTGCTGTCAACATTGCGACATTTTTCTTTTGACTCGTTCTTAGTTTATTCTGTTTTAAGGCCATAATTTTATTATCTTGTTGTTTCTCTTTTTCTTTCTATAAATAAATATCTATGTATATAAAATTCAAATTCGTATTTTAATAAAAGCTGTAGTGCACACATATTTTCGCACGCACACACACATACAAGTTTCAATACCCAAAAAATGTATGCTATGGGTCTTTTATGTTTAGAAATTTTTGTGCAAGTTCAGTTGCATTAATAATGCACTTTAAACACATATTGTTCTTTGTATCAAACTAGTTTTTTTTTTTAGCTATTTTAACAAATATATCCATGCAATTTAAATTAAAAAAAATATCTAAAAAAATCACTACAAGTGACATTTGCGGAAGGTGGTGAGCACAAACTTAAATAGGCTGAAAAGGCTTGGGTCCACATTGTTTGGCCAAATTCTTGATGTACTCCTGCCAGGTGGCTGCAAAGCCACTTGTCCGTTATAATCGTCTCTAATTGAATTCCTCATGAAAAATAAGTATAGATTAAAACTGGAGTAAAAAATCGAAAATTTATGCTACAAACGTATTATTAAAGATTTAAACAGTCGGTCGCAAACAACACAACTAAACAGAAAACGCATAAATTCGTAAAAAACAGAGCACAAAAAATATATTTCAAATGGCTTGGAAGGGGTTAAAACAGTTACAAGTAACACAAGTGAACCAAGAGTGCGAAAATTTGCAAAACATTTAATTAAAATACAGCTACTTTTAATTTTTTATGACTAAAAGCAAGCTTACAGGTTTTACATTTTGTTAAGTTCTAATTGGCAAAATGTCTACAGAAGTTTTGTCAAATCGTTGTTTAAAGAACATACCATATTTTTCAATAAATTAGCTACCTTTTGTCAATTCCCTTTTATGTATCATTTTTTTCAAGTTTTAATTAAATTCTTGCTTTAAGTTGGTTTCTCCATAGTGCATAATCTCTCTACTACATTTTATTTAGCCTCACTGAATTGTGTATACATCGTAAATAGTCTTTGAGAAAAAATATATTCAGCTTTTTACTGCCAGTTTTACCGTGGCAATCAGGCTGACGTTACATGATGAGAAGATCGACCGAAAGTTGGTACTTTTTTTTTTGTCACTCATATTTTGCTTATGCCAATTCATTTCTCTTCAATTTCAGAATTACTACATGTGCAAAAACTTTTAATTTTTGCATAAAATGAATGTTGTCAATGTGGAAAATATATTACTTTCAAAGCAAACAAAATTGATATTGAAACAAGAGAAAACATCGACATACAGTGCAGTAAACCACACTACGCGTCAGCAATAAAAAGCCACTCACACTCACTTAATATTTGTTTTTGATGTGTCGATACGTTGTTTTAGATTTTTTTTTGTTGCAATTTCTAAAGTTAAATAAAAGTATTATTTTAGGTCTAAAAATAGATCTTAATATTTTCTGTCTTTTCTGATTCTCATTTTGTTAATGGGAATTTTGGAATAAGCAGTAAGTACATACCACAGCTGTTTTTCATAAACACAAATTTTAATTTTAAGTCTAATAAACTTCAGACATGGTTAAATGATTGGAATATGAAAGTTAATTATAACAAATCCTCACATGTAATTTTTGATCTAAGGCGAGGTGATTGTCCCTTAACTTACCTGTACTACTCGCAAGTTCCTGATGGTGATACTGTTAAGTATCTCGGCATGTATTCAGATCGGCATTTAACTTGGAAATCCCATATAAAAGCAAAACGAGCACAATTAGATTCGAAATTCAGGAAAATGTATTGGTTAGTTGGCGCAAAATCTGAGCTAAAGCTTCGTATAGACGGTTGTCAGATGTTACAATATTGTAAGACCTAATAACGTGCTGGCAATCTACTAGAAATACACAATTGTCAGCATTAAGAAAATTATCAGTTCAGACAATTGCAAGAAAATCTTACAATTTCATTGTCATTCAATTGCCTGACAATAAATTTAGCTATGAACGAAAATTGTCAGCATACATGGATGTAAGATTTTCTATGTATGAAAAATTTGCCAGCCAATTGTCATTATCAAAATACACACACATACACATGTGCCATTATTCATTCTTTATTTTTCTCGCTCAATAACCATGTGCTTAAATTTTTGATTCTCTTTCTCTCATTTTTACTTTTCTCTTTTTTTTCTCTCCCTTTCGTACACACACATTTTTCTTTAATATTCTTTGTCATTACTCTGACAATGACGCGATTGTAATGTGTTGAGAATTTATGCATCTTACAATATGCCAATGCCTGACAATGCACTAGCAATGATGATGCCAAAGTGTTCAGATGATTGACAGTTAACTGACAATTAATTGTTAGGTAGGTGGCCTGCCAATGCTTTAGCTTACAATATTTTCAGGAAGAAATTGTAAGTTCATACGATTGGTTAAATTCTGACAATATTGTAAGGTCTTACAATCGTCTATACCTAGCTTGGGATTAGAAAAAATGTACGTCTATATAAGAGTATTATAAAGCCCATGTGGATGTATGTCATTGAGCACTGGGGTGCAACAAGTAATTCAAAAATTTAAAGTCTACAAAGATTTCACTTAAAAGTGCTACAAAGGATGGTTAATGCATCGTGGTACATAACAAATAAAGTACTACACCTAGACCTAGATATTGGTTATGGTAACGACGAGATAAATAAGTATAGCAGTCGATACCTTAAAAAGTTAAGTGATCACATTAATCCTTTGGCCATCTCATTATTAGATGCTAGTGAAGAAACTAGAAGATTAAAAAGAGTTCATGTTTTAAATCTGCCGTTTAGATCATAAATTATAAATAAATATACATCTCGATTTCTTTATCTTTATATTAAATTTATTTTTATTTTTTATAAACAAAGTTAACTTTTAGTATAATTACTAATTAATTATGATACATTTATATTGTGATACATTTATATTAAGTTCAACTTGAGCCTGAAAAAGTAATTTAATATACATAAATGTATTACAATATCATGTATTACAATATCATTAATTAATTATATTTACCCTTACACATTTTTGTGAAGGGTATAACAAGGAAAGTGAAAACCTTACTCTTTGAATATATATATATATATATTTATTTGACGTTCGTAGTCTAATTTTTTCCCAATGCCAAAAGCTATCGAAAAAGCGCTTGCAAAGTCGACCCAAACTAATGTGCTTGTTACTTTTGCTATTTTTATTCTAAGTACCTTATGTATGCTACTATTATTATTATTTTAAAAATTTTTGAAGACTATTAAATTTCTTTCATGAAAGAATGTATTTTGCTCAACTATTCATATTTACTGGAATTGGAAGCAAAATAATTTTATGTGCTGCGCAATTTGCGAACAATAGCCAGAATGATGGTAGTTTGCTAACACTTTTGTTTGCTTTAAACTTAGTTTTTTTTTATTAATTCTAGGTAGGGTATTGTATCGAACGTGTTTTAGATTTAAATAAGAAACAAAACTCAACAATTGAAAATGCCTTTTTGGCTTGAAATAAAAAGGAAAAATAAATAAATAAAAGATATTATAGAATTATTATTATATGCCAGAATCATTAAGTGAGAATGTTCTAGCACTGCTCTAGCGCTTAGATCAGACTGAATTTGATTGGTGGCCTGGATCATGCTTGCTTTAGTGCTCACTTTGGTTTCCGACAATATCCTATGTCTTCTTGTAGGCGGAAATTTTGTTATAAAATTTTGGAACATTTCACTCTACATATTTTTCAGACCTGAGATTTCTCAGTTTTTTAGCCTTTTATATTTCCTTTTACATTACTTTTTCAAAACATCTTAATTTACAATTAAAAACGCTTGTTTTCTGGGTGAATTTATGCATGAGCATTGGCAAGTACATTCAATCAAACATTCTGCTATGTGTGTGCGTGTGTGATATTTCGTATTCGGTGAAGAAAGTAATTCAATGAAAACCAAAAACACTAAGCCAGCTATTTAAAAATTCTATTTTACCAGTTACATGGAAATAACTGAATTTATAATACAACGAAGTTGTAATGCTCATGTGCGTAAAGTTTTACAAGTTCGTGCATTAGTGTGAGTATGAACGCCATGGCAAAAGATTTCCCTGAAACCAGCAAACATTTTAAGATGAAAATATTGCTAATATGTAATCTAAGAGTGCATGTGTGCTTGTGCTTGATTCTTTTATACGCAAAGAAAAAATAAATTTAACACTATGGTTGCAGTAATAATACCATGCTGCTTGTGAGGATGAAAAAGTTTGTGGCCAACAAACTATTTTCAATTAAAATGCCGTAAACAATTTTCGGTTACCTTAAATGTAGTTTTTGTAACCGCTTAGTCACTTCGTTGTGATTATCCACGAAAATTAAAATATGGTTATATTCATTTGCAATAAACAGTATCTGAAACCATTCTAGAACGACCATTTGAACAACTTGCAACAAACATAATATTTTTGAACAGTAAAATTTTAGCCAAATAATTAACAAGATATTATTGTTTTTAACAAGGGTTTTCTTCTTGCCGTTGACAGCTAATTCTTCTTAAATTTTTGTGTTGTAACTGAAAATTGGTATTTGCTTGTTAATGAGCAATTTGTTTTTACTAAAAACCAAAAGAAATTGAATAAAATAAAATAAAAATCCGCAATTTTTAAAACCGAAATCAAGTAATTGTGCAATAAAAATTCTGAAACATATAAATAGCGGCTTTTATTGTGGGTAACAGCTTGAAATGGAATATGAAATAAAATTTGAATGAAAATAAAATAAATATGTGTATTTGTATGCTTTCGGTAAATATTTTAGTTGATTAGGATATTGTGGCCAATAGCAATGTTATTGTTGTATTTTATTACATTATTGGCACGCCTGTGTACACCATTGTCATTTTTAGCGATAATATTTTGATTTTCAACCCTACCCTTGCTATTTTCAACCATACATACCAAACATACTGATTTAGGGTAAGCATATTATCGTTATATTAAATCATAATATTATTGTGAGGAACAATGTTTCCTACTAAATTCAGCCAATATTGTCATGTCCAACCTGTAATATGAAAACATTTTAGCTGGATTTGACAATAATGTGGTTGGAAATTACATAAGTATGTTTAGAATTGAAGGGATAATATTTTTCAATTGTACAATGGTAGTATTGGAGGATACGATAACAGCATGATTGAAAATGACAATAGTATGGTTCAGTATGACAAAATTATAATTTAATGTAGTAAAAACAAGTTTAGTGGCCACAATACTTAATCAGTGGGAGTGGAATCAGTAACAATGTGCAACCTTGTAAATAAAACAATGTTATATAAAACTATTTAACAATTAATAGTGTTAGCCTGTAACCCCATATTTCCACAATAGTATGTTTCTCTTCGAATATGGTTACCTCAAACATATTTTTTTAAATGTATACTATATGTACATTTGAATATTTCTTAATAACATAACCATATTTCTGGAATTATTAAGAAACAATTGACAAACATTTTTTTTACCAGACAAAATTGAAATTTATTATGTTTATTTTTTAAAGCTGTAGACAATAGAATAAAACTGAGACTTTGAATAAAACTATCAATCTGTAAGTATTTCTCTTATTCCATATAAAATAAAAATACCCCAACTTCTGAAGAAAAGTACTAACTTTTTGTATGGGTGAAAAATGTGACCTTTTAATATGCGACATTGGTAATAGTTTCTACGAAAGTAGTCATATGGGTTTCAGGTGTAAAATGTATCGAACTTCGTCATGTTTGCAGGGTTCAATATCTACTGAAAAACAAATTCAAACCGGAATGAATAATCTTCTACACATGCACACATCCAAAAATACAAGCATACAAACATGCACACTTGTACATATGAGCATTGGAGAGAATTTTAAAGGCTTGTTGGCTACGCTTACCAACGCAGCAAAGTACTTAAGCAGGTATTAACTCAATTTCCAACCTTTCCAGCCAAAACTTAACAAAGTTTAAGGATTACAAGAAAGCAAAAATGCAATGAAATAAACTGAATAATAAACATAAACACAAAGCTATAAAGTCAAAAATGAAGCTTTATTACTTTGATGATAAGTAAAACAGATTATTAAACACACACATGCATACATATATTTACTATAAAATTGGAAAGGATTTACAGTATTTTCATTTTGTATTCGCACGTTTGTCTCTATGTGTTAAAACAGAAACAAGTTTGGTTAAAATTCTCGATCCCTCCTCATTTATAGCTGTGTAAGTGTGGTAAAATAGTTTAAGTCGACATGTGAGAAATCGAGGAACTTTGTATGCTCTTTCAGGTAAATTGACGAAAAAGCTAATCAAAATTATGAATAAATGGAAATATTAACAAAGGCTAGGCTCATCTACATTTTTTGTACAGGACAATGTTGAAAATGTTGCGCTAATTGTAGAAAAGAAAACATTATTACTTTTCAAATTTTCTTACTAGTTTCACATAAAATTCTTTTCTTTATTATTCGATTTCTTCTACTTCTTCAAACACCTACAGAATACTGTAATTAATAATAATAATTTTTTTTTTGCAAAAATCGGGCAATGGCCACACTTTTTTCACTCATTTATACAAAAAATTTTCTTTTTGAATCTTGCCTATAATTGCGCTCAAAACTATTTTTTTGTAAAAGTTGGCCAAGGAGCACACTTATCTACTATTTATGTTGAGAATTTAATTTTCGATTTTACTATTTAACTTCACACAAAATGGTACACACAGGAAAGATTGTGCAACTGAAATGCCTAACAGTCGTTTATATTAAAATCAAGTTTTAAATGATTTGCGCAAGACAAGATTTAATTTAATCCCTTTCATATTTTATCTCGAGGAAGACATCTTAACCATATAGGAATACTGTGAGGAGGTGAATGTAGAGCATGTTGGGAGAAGAGCGAGACATAAGAGCGCTATTTGCGCCGTTACAACATTTTCTGACAAATACTGTGCCGATACCTTGGAAGACATAACTTACCAAACATAATCAAATTATGGGGCATATGCTTGGGAAAATTAAGGAATTTTGTGAATGACCTGGAGTTCATATAGACCTCTTTCTCAAACTACTTATGATTAAGTCTAGGGAGCACAAAACAAGCTTATATTGGCTTAAGTGCAAGTCGCAAGTCATGGGCAAACAAATTCTCCAAATCAACCTGACCTAACCGAACCCAACCCAGCAGGAGATATTATTATGAAAGTCATGCCTACCATCCATAAATGGCGACTATTTAAATAATTGTGTTATATTATTGACATTACTGCACAAAATTTGTCTTACTGATTTTCCTTTGCCAAAAGAGGTGGATATACACACCAGGCGGGTTCGATTTGTATGGACAAACATTTTTCGTTATTGTCCCATCAATTTGTCCACAGCTTTTGGCATGAATAAAAAAGTTCCACCTTAGCATATAAAAAAAAACATAATTTTGGAGGAACCCGATTTTCAAATGTATTTTTTGTATAGATGTTCAGCCAAAGAGAAATGCTGGAAACTCGGTGCGATCGAAAAAAGTATTGGGGAGAAAAAATTGTATAGAAATAGATCATACATTTGAGCTCGTTACCATCAATGTGGTGTAAATTTGTATGATGTGTTGAATCATTTATTTCGGAACACCCAAGTATCGGCTTTGATCATTACCAGGATACCCATAGGCTAGTCAAATATATGACCAAAGTCCAATTATTCTTTTTCTTCAATATTTTTTTCGATTCCTCATAGTAATTTCATACAAAAAAAGAAAGTGGAAATTGGATGCCGCAAAAATGATTTATTTGCTATGTTATAGTTGAGCTGATTTTTTAAAATGTCAAAAGAAATAGAAAAACCAGAGGCACAATGTTGATCGCTAAATCGACATTATATGCTTTGAGCATAATTTTGAAAAACTTTGGTGGACTATTTGAGTTGTAAATAATGCCACTGTATTACCGTTTGTTTTCTTTTAAAGATTCTAATGCAATTTTTATGTATTTTTGGTCTTTGCCTTCACATTATTGTCGCAATATTGATAAAAGCAAAAAATAGTTTCTAATTTTTTATGGCCTTGTTAGCAATACTACGTATTAAATAAAACGAAATACAACGGGTGATTCTCTTGTAATTCTGTATTTTATAGCTTGAACATTGCGTAGAAGTTAATTTAATAATACAGGGATGGCACAACATGCATACACTTGCCTTAGTGCATGTCACACGACATGTGCTAGCCGTCCTCACCTAACCCAATTTATTACACATTTTTTATTGCCAACTTTTCCATAATTGAAGAATACAAACAACACTTCAGTACCACTTTCCAAAGCTGAAGTACTTTAATTTTTTTAGAGGAATTTCTAGCACTGTGCGTCGTAGGGTACTGTGATAAAGGGACAAAGTTGAAAGCAATTTTTGTTTGCTGAAAGAGATAAATAATTCTAGCTGACTTAAGGATATTGAGGGCATTTGACTGCCCTAGTCTTCAGTAGAGGTTGCTTAGCTTAATGTAAATAAAGTATTTATTAAATGTTTTTGTATTAAGTTTATCAAGGTCAAATTCTTTGTATATAATTTTTGTGACTGATCGTGATGATCGTCAGCAGCCGTCCTTGAACTCAGGGGCTCATGTTTCAGCCACCCAAGTTGTATTATATTTTCTCTCTAAGTTTTTAGTTATATTAAACACACAAATTCTATTTTATTTTTATATTTATCATAGAATATTTACCGGGTGAGCTGTCCACCCTGCTAAATGTCTCTGATGTCTTATTTTCCTTATTTAATTAATATCAATCACAAAAATAATATATAGAAAAAACTTGAGCCTGATAAACGTTATACAGAAATAGCTATAAGAAAAAGTTCGAATAATAAAAATTAATTACATACGTATAATCAAGAAATCCAATCAGATATGAACTTAATTATTTATTTGCTTTAAGAGCCAATTGAAATGTATTAATTCATTTTTGAACCTGAATTAATAGAAATCCAATCAATTTAAAAATTAATTAATTTTAAAGTATTTATTAGTTCCTATAACACTAATCAAATTACTTCTGAAATATAAGAAAAAAATATTAGTTAAGTTATTGTTTACTATAAGAACAACTTGTAAAGTATCACGCCCGTTCTAAGTGGACCCTGCTAAAAGACAATTTATTTGTAAAATATAAATTTAAAGAAATAATTCTTCACCAGACTGTGTTATTCTTTTTTTTTTTTGGTAACTGAGTGTCCGCTCCATCAAAGTTCGATTTTCATGTTTTGTAGAGATTTAAAATTCTTGAAATTTCTTATCAGTCTATAGTAGCCCTCGTATTATTCTTTTAAGGTAAAAACACACACATGCATATGTAATTTTTACCTTAAGCCATGTGTGCACACATATACACAAACATATTCTGCACCTCAAGTCGTGTAAGAATAACAGAAGAAGGCAACAAAAAACAGAATTTGAAATTAAGTTATTTTTCTTCATTACACGCTTATTGTGTTGGCTTAATGGAACAAGAAATAACAAGAACTTTACATGTATAATCTGGGCAGAAAAGAAAAAAAAAAATTGGAAAAATTAACAACACAACAAGAAGCAGCACAGTAAATTAAAAACTTTAACCCTTATAAACACAAATACAGCGTCACTTTAACATCAGCAAGTTTGTGGCGGATTAAAAACTTAATGTAATATGTTTGATAATAAAACAATTATGCGTTGTTTTGCTTTGAAACAAAAATTTATAAAATTTAAAGTCACACACATAGTGGTAAAGTGGAAAGTTGATCAATAAGATTAAATATAGACAATCAGTAATGAAGAGCTTAGTTGGTAGGCTGACTATGAGCTGTTGCTTAAAAACTGTATAGAATTTGTTATGTCCTGTGTTTGAATTAAATTTGCGTACTGATGAGCGACGTGGTGGCCGTGAAACAGCAATGGTATACACCCCGGCCAGCAAGTCTTCAATTTGACTTTTTTTTATGTCTGCTAGAAAAATGTTGATTACTCCAATTTCATTACAAGAAAATCTTTCTCAATTTTGAGGAAGTAAAGTCGAACTCAAGCTGGACAGAATTATTAACAATTGCGAAGTCATAATAACTTAATAACAAGATTGTAAAAAAAAATACCATTTAAGCTTTCAAGTAATGAATGCGCTTTGTTGGTTTGGTCCTCCTGTCTGATAGAGTGCTAGCGCTTTTAGTTGGTCTCTATATTAAGTTAAAGGCCATATTCATAATAATTATTGTAAGTTTATTAAGCTCTTATTTGACGTATTTCTACGGAATATTTTTCAAATAAACGTGTAATAAACCTTCACTAGTTTTTATGAATATGTGTGTAAATCTTTACTTTTAGTTGGTAGTTGATGAGAAATTCAAATTGCAGCAGCGATTGCCCAGTTGGACTAGATTAAAAAAAGGTCTAAATATTTCTTCACAGGCTCTTTACAAACTGGAAATTTGACTATTTTCTGAGGAGTAGGTATGAGTAAAACGAGTTACATATTTTTATGTTAGACATGCAATTTCAAAGTGGAGAAGCGTCTTATCACAGTTTGCACAAAACATTTACAGAATAGTTTTTATGTATAAATGAATAAGCTATTTGGAGTAGATAAGTAATTTATATTGTTCGTTGATAAATTTTAAAGTGAAATTCGCCAAGCAGTTTATTATATGTCTCAAAAAAACATTTACTTTCATAAATGGCCTTAAAAAAATATTTTTCTTAACTTGCGCCAAATTTTCTTAATTTTTATTTTATTTTATTACCCCGTTCTTATTAAACTTGTAAACAGCTAGACCAAGAGTAACTGAATTTGCTAAGTGGGGTGTTATTTTAAATCAATCTATCCAGATAACTTATGTCAAATAGTAAGTGAAATATATTTACATATGAATAACTTCAAATGGCATTGTGACCCCCCCCTGTAGCGGTTAACTGGCTCGTGTGTTGCATATATCTTAAGTCTTCTGTGTTCCAGGGTTCCATTTGCCGAAAGTTAGCTGAGTTCCGTGTTAAGCTTTTTATATGTTCAAGTCTGCTATCAAGGGAACTCATTCTTACTGTTTTGATAATGTAGTTTTTGGCATCGACAATAATTCACAATATTTCAGATTGAAATTGTTGGATAATTTTTAAATTCATTGCGCTAATTGTATCCTTAATTGCCACACCATACTTCCAGTTTGTTTTGAGTTGACAACTAACAGTCTACGAAACTAATTGAAAGTGCTGTTGAGCATAACCCATTCAATGTTTTGTGATGATAGTAAAACAGTGTCATCAGCAAATGCATCTATCATAATGTTAACTCTCATATTGATGTAGGAGTGGAATATGTAATATAAAAGTGAGGTAAGGTATTAAACCTAAGGTAATGCCTGAAGGCAGTATCTCGAAGTGCTCCAGTTCTAATAGAATATATTTCCGAGCACTCATTTTTATATTTAACATACAAACCTCAATATGGGAAATAGATTTGTAATATTAGATAGAAATCTTTTGGTTGTTTATCTTTTAGTTTGTGGAGAAGACCGTTGTGCCACACGCTGTTGAAATGTGTTGCAACATAGATGGATTTTTTTTTTCAATATTAGAAACTATTTTATTTATTACTCGATGTACTTGCTGAATAATAGAGGCGGACTCTAGTCTAAATCTAAATTGTTGTTCGGGATGAACTTTCCTCATAAAAGAATAGCGGCCGTTGTCATTAGAGAAGAGTTTTTCAGTAAATTTTTTTTGAAAATAGTAGCAGGCTTCTTGGTCTGCAAGATATTGGTTTTAATGCATTTTTGTGTGGTTTGGGAGAAAAAGGTTTATTTTTTGCAAGTGCCCAAGTACTTAGTGCAGATAATTGAATTAAATATATTTCTTAAGTAGACAAGAGCTTTACTAGGACATCTTTTTAAGAGTTTAACGGTGATCTGATCGTAACCAGAAGATTTACTTTTTTGAATGCGTGTTTTTATTTTTTTTTTTAATTTTATTTCTTGATATTTTAATGACAGTTACAAGTCCTGCTTGACTCACTTTGAAAAATTTGTTGTTCTCTGTGAATTGAAGGTTTTCAAGAATGACTTTTTCTTCATTAGTGCGTGACCACGTAAGATCTGATTTTTTAATCAAATTTATTTAAAGAACCATAATTTAATACTAAGGGTCTTATTCATAATATATATTTTAGGTTTATTAAACTCCTATTTGACAAATTTTCCAAACCAATATATCAAATAAGAGCCTTATAAGCCTCAAATATTTTTTATGAATAAGGGGGTTAGTATTTATTGTTGACATTATTTTGTTAATGCAAACGTCAAACAATATTTTAATTAGT
This sequence comes from Sturmia bella, assembly GCA_963662145.1. Lineage (NCBI taxonomy): Eukaryota > Metazoa > Arthropoda > Insecta > Diptera > Tachinidae > Sturmia > Sturmia bella. The sequence goes on along the minus strand of OY759168.1, from coordinate 31,248,945 downwards.
TTCTGCCTTAGGTTTTTCGTTGTTTCTTAGATAACGTCAGCCGATTGCATTAACAGGTATAGACGACACAAAATATGCTGCTAAAAATGATGTTCAACTTTCCACGGCATTTTTCTTCTAAACGGTCATATAAAATCAGCAGCACCAAAATGCTGGTCGCAGGGATTTAGCAGCTTAAACTAGATTTAAGCCAAGGATGCCAATTTTCACTAGATAAAAACATCATTTAATCCATATATTTTTTTCTCTAGGACATGATGTCATTGCTCCTTAAAAATTTAATTGAAAATAATAAATTTCATAGTATCTGAGCAGAAAACATTAATTACATCTGAAATTTTTACACTACCAATTAGAATAAAATTGAATTGAAAAACGGGTGCAGACGTGAAGTCAACTAATGACGACTCTTAATGCTACATTAAAACAAAATACATTACAGCTATGCATTACTTGAACCAAAATCACAAGCTTTTTAGTCGAACATAAGCTCTTTTTAAAAATGCATTATTTCCCTAAAAAGGTTTAAGGTGAAATAAGTCTCTCACTGGTGGGCAACAAACTACCATTGTACCGCTTATATGTGTAATAAGTGTATACGAGTGTGAACAACTGGCTCTAGATTTGCTTACTCCAGTATTATGAGCTTCAGCTCCATTTGTCATTGAGTTCTATAACTGAGGGTGCACTTAGAAAAGAAGAGAGAAAGATACCTTTTAGAAAGAATGGCTTAAGATTCAAGACCATGAATACAGTCAAATGACTTCAAAAGAAAAAAAAGTACAAAATGAGGAAGAGTCAATTGCTTGTGCCTTTTAAAAAATCTACAATTGCCTCAATTGAAAAACCTAGTTAGTACACTTGTTTGTTTTCCTTAGTGATCTTTTTTATATTCGTTGAAAAACCTTAATGACAAAAATCGTCCATGAAAAAGTTAAGAGATGCCAATGATAACGGTATCTGAGAAGAAGATATGAAAAATGTAACAGTTAAATAAACAGCAAAAATATGATAAAATGCAGTATGTAATTGTGAATTAATTAATATTCACAACAATGTTTTAATTAAGTTATGAATACGCAAATTACACACGCAACATTCATTTGCATTAACAAAAAGAAAAAACCATTTATATGTAAATAAACCCTGATGCAAACGAACAGACAAATACCCCAATTCAGTTGTGGAAATTACTGCAGTCATTCTCATGTTGTATTCTTTACCTTAACATAGAAATTTTCCATTACAACCAAAAGTAAGAATTGGAAAAAAATTACAAAATTTAATATATATGCATAAAGACTCGTAAAGAAATGAAATTAAAATTTGTTTTCCTTTCAAAAACAATTATAATAAAAGCTGGAAAGATAATGATAAACCCAACTCATGCAAAGTTTTATTTCTTGCAAAAGTTTTTCAGTTTGAGGCAAAGATAATAAAGTCATTAATTGTAGGAATAAATTAATTTAAAGCACAATAAACGGTAAAAAAACCAGAAAAACCAAACAAATGCGTATGCTTTGAAAAAGCAACAAAAGGTTTAATGTTGTTTTTATGTAAATGATTTCTTAAGGTCCTTTTTGCTCGCTCATTATTGAGTTTGAATTATTTTGGTATTCGGGGAAACAAATGAAAGCACAAACAATTAAACTTTTCTTCAACAGTTTTTTAATTAATATTATATAAACTGAAATTGTTTTCCAACGTCTTAAAAATTACTCTGTTGGGCTTTGCGGTAGGAATGGACACAGTGCTGTCAATTATTTGGGTTTCACCAAATTTTATTTTATAAATATGGTTGCAGTTATTAAAAAAACCAATATATACTAGCTTATGAAAAGTGTATTTGAATATACTTTATTTATGACAAACGTAATATTTGCGATAGTTCAAATGGCAGCTATATATTGTTGAAATAATATTATGGACGTGAAGTAGCCATCTATCTTTGGGAAAGTGAAATTTTGGCAAAAAAAAAAGCAAAAGAAGGGCTTTTAACTTGAATAATAAAATAATTGTTATTCAACAATGAAAGAATATACTTAGTGATTAATTTATTATTCATGCTTTTCCAAATAATGGTTCTTAACTATACTTGTATTTGTAGTGTAATTATTATAAATGTATACTCTCCTTCATTTAAATGTTCAATGGTTTACAGAGTTGCTACTTTAAGCACATGTTAAGCTAAATATGTACTATATCTGTGGCAATATGAAAGAGTAGCTTAAGTCGACATAAGATGGGATTGAGTTAAGGCGTTCGGCACATTACAGGAGCAAAGACGCTTAAATGTGTTTTGTCCGTTTTGAAAAATTCTGGCTTTTATCAATGTTATGTACTTTTACTTTTTAACTTAAGTCTTTTGAATCAATAATGGATTCATCAAAATAACTTTTGCACACATAATTTTGTTTACATATTCAGATTTTCCATTGATCATATAACGATATCGCTTAATTTCGCTTAAGCTGTATAAATGTTAGCCTTGAAAAAATAAAGTCGTTATTTTCAAACATATATTTATATGAGTTTTTAATTTTTCGTTAAAAACAAAAATATTCTCATGTAAACAATAACCGTATCTTTTTTAATATATTTCTATAAACTTGAAAAAAACCTCTTATGTTTTCTTAAAACTACACAATACATACCTTTTATTCAAACAGAAGAGCTTAAGTTACTTAAGGTCCAGTGCAACGCAAATTTCAGTTTCGAATAAGCGCTTAAGTAGAAAAGGCTTAACATCTTCTGAGTTCAAAAATACTTTTTTTTTAAATATTCATCGTACTTCTCTAATACCCTAGACAGACGACAGCGTTAATGTGCATTAGTGGCCATTTGGCGTATTTAGTCGTGCATTATCTACATTCGAATGTGAATTTAGCTCTGTCATAAATGCACAAAATTGAACTGGATTTATACTAAATTCAGTTACATAATATGGCAGCACCGCCGAAATCCGTCAGCTGTTGGTATTTTGTTTACTATCGTGAATAGATGAAATGGAATCACAGACAAAAAAGGCAAGCTGTTTTAACTTTTACAACAAATTTCAATTTGTGATTGCTAGTGCAAGCACAATTTTTGTATTATCGAGCAGTTTCATGAAAAGAAATTTTAACTTTCTTGAAAATAAATGTTCATTTCCTATCAACAGTATACCTGCAAATTTTACACTCTGCTTTTCATCCATTTTGTGTGTAAAAGTAAATTCTAAGTAAATATTTTAAATGCCAAAACAAAAAATCAATAGCAAACAACAGCTGTTTTTTAAATGCAGAAACCGTCGTCTGTCACCGTAAAATTTTAATTCAAATTAGTGAGCTCTTAATGCAAATTAACTCTGCCGTCTGTATAGGCTATAATAAACATTAAGCCACAGATATATGTATGTATTTGTTGCAGATTATTCGGGCTTAAGAAATGGAGCGTATGAGTGATATTTTAATATATTCTTATTTGGCTCATACGCGGCTGAGTTGGTTCAGATTTTACTCTAAAAATTAAAGCATACTTATGAGCGTGCTTATGAGAGGGAGAAAAGTTGCATGAGCGTATGAGCAATATCGCATACATGTATGTAATTGCAAAAATTATAATGCAGACCCCAAGTAGTACCAGTGGTAGTAAAGTATCGATTTTACCCTTCTTCGATGCCTATAACACCAGTTTTACTATACTATTTTGGTTCATTTGGTTCAACAAATCTTCGACTCTTTTTGTTCCTGTCTTCCAAGTATGGGAAAAAGGATTCCCAACGCAGGTGGGAGCATCTAAAAAAAAAATGATTTGAATGCGTAGTTTCTAAGGAATTGAATGAAATTGAATAATACACTACGTAAGGAGATATCGTTAAACTTAAGCTTGGAGTATAAGCTTTATACTCAAAATGTATTAGTGAGAAATTTTAGCCTGTGTTAATGTGATAAAGAAAAACTAAATTTAAATATTAGCTCATAAAAAGATTAGTTTAGTTATTTATTTGCTTTAAATGCCAATTAAAATGTATTGTTTTAGGACCATAAATATCCCTTATTACTTTTTTATTGTCTTTTTATATGTTTATATGCCGCTGAAGTGTTGCAAAATAAATAAATTTTTGCAAAATAGTAAACTATATTCTGTATTATAGGCTGGTTTCTGATTTTCATTGTCTTCGCGAGAGCTATGGAATCGGCGGTTAGGTTCAAACAGCCTTTTAAGTTGTTTTGAGCCTACGGACGAGTTGAGTAGCATTAAAAAAAGTGTCGATGACATAGAGACTGCTGGAAGAGACAGGAAACGGTTATAAATTAGTTCTATTTAAGACCTAAAATAATATATTTAAATGTTAGTTTCTTCTTCTACAAAGACCTTATGTGCTAATTACTTTTTACTAATGTGTATTTCGTCTTCTGGGAAATTCTTATTTAGAACTTTTTACTAATGTTTAAAAAAAGCCTCACATAAATTTTTTCACAAATTCAGATGTAATGTCGCTAATTTCTTGTTTTTGTAAAATAATTTTCTCTTCGCGGTGTTAATCTTGTGTTAAAACATAAAATATAAAATAGATATATATCATAATTTTTAAAATGCTTAAATATGTATATTTAAAAAACAGTGATTAGCATAAATGTATTGAAACGCTCTGTAGCATGTTAAATGAAATAGTAACAAAATATAAAATGAAAAATATTTTTGCAGCTGTTTGTCTGGCTGCAGTTGATGTGCACATGCATGTTTGTACATCTTTATAAAACATACTAGAGCACAAAGTCACTTCTTGAAGCGTGTGCCAGCTTCAGTGCTGTTACATTTTCGAATTCATATTTCTCACAAGAAAGACAATGCAAGCGAAAAAAATAGAAATTCATAACATGGCCTTGTGACATTACCATAAAGTAACAACTAACTTCAGGCTTGTAAAACATCTATGAACGCAAACGTTACACATGCAACAGAAATGCACAAGCCAAGAATATAGTGGCAATAATGTGTGTGTGGCTCATGCAAAGTTACACTTGTTGTTGTGAAAACATGTTGTACGCTGAAAAAGATGAATTTGAATGAGCAACAGCGTTAAGTTTTCTGCCACTACTTTCTTGTCTTACAATGAATTATGTTATGCTGCAAGTAAAGAAACAAAACAAAGAGCAAATGAAACTTGCAGCAAGTATGTATAATGAGAGACAAATAAAAAAAAGAAACCAAAAATAAATTACATTCAAATGATTGTGTATGAATAAATTCAGCGCATGCAAGCGTACCGCAGTACCATTTTGTATGACATGTAAAATAAATGTTAAATAAATATTTTAAATGCTCATAAAGGTATAAAGAAGTTTGTGCTTTTAAAATATTTGTTACGGCAGAAAATAAAACTTTGTCTCCATTGTTTTGCCTAATAAAGTTTTATTTAAAATATTGTTAGTTTTGTTCTTTTGCAAAAGTTTTTTCGTGAAAAAAAAAACACCAAATTATTGCTTTTGTGATAAAAGTTTGGTGGAAAAAATGTTTTTATGCAAACAACCTTCAATTTCATATTGTATGTTTTACTTATTCGAAATGTTATAATTTGCAAAACTTGTAAACAGTTATGAGTATGATGGTAAGAAAATTTTTTTGCGAGCGCTGTTTCTTTCTGAGAATCATGGAAGAGATAGTGGATATTATTTTGCCATCACGAAAATGCAGAAAAATTCCTCAGCACATCCTGGAGTTCCAACCTTCAAAAAATCTATGTTTTTAGGTTTTTAGATCTCGAGTTGTATGTGCTTGTGAGTTACTCTTATTGAATATTGCTCAGTAGTGGAATTCTGTACTTTTTATAATGATGATCGAGTAGTTAAAATTGGTTTAACCATATTTTATCAGATTTGCTATTTTGCGTAAGATTTTGTTTTCATAATCTTACGCGTCTTTGCAGTTGCTTTATAAATTGTCTATAAATGAGTTAGCCAAGAGTTAGTCAATAACTTTGCAAACTAAATAAATTCGTACATGGTTACAACTGTAGCTTATAAGGTTCGACTACATAAAGTCAAATCAAAAGTGAAATAATTATGACTAAATCGCGTAACAATGAGAAGTGTGTGGCTTCAAAACAACCAGTTATTCCCCAGCTAAGGTCATAATATCATTTTATAATTGTTTCTTATTCAATTTTATTCTTTGTGATTTGTTATTATTATTAACCATTGTAATCACTTGAGGTAAGAATTTTATTTGAAAATACAAAAAAAGTATTACCTACTTTATTTTTTTTTTTGATCGTATTTAGAAACTTTTTACATAATTTTTTGGTTGCGGCGACGTTAAACTTTCTAAAGCCTCCCTTCCTCTTCTTTTAAGTTGTTCTCTTTCATCAGCCTCTTTGGATTTTGTTTGAAAAAATGCGCTGATTTCGAAGTTAAATAAATTCCTTCAACGACAGGAATCTATACACTGGCATATGCATCCATTGGGGGAGTTTGTCCTAGATAAACAAGTTTTCGATGATTTTGTATCATTTTTAATATAGTTTTTCAAAAAGAAAAATTTTTGTCAAAGATATTAGGGATAACATGTTCACAAGTGTTAATCGCTTTAAAAATTTTCAAACAAGAGAGCAGTTTGCGTATAACAGAACTCTTAAAAAACTGTGCACATATTTTTACAATTTCAATATACAAATTTAGTAGGTACCTCCCACCCCCACCTCGAGGTGCTTTTACCTGAGTTTTTTTAAGTCTTCGAGTCAGATGTTTCTTTTCAAGCCAATCAACATTTTTCAACTTACATAAGGTTTTTAGTTTTTGGTCATAAACGTTCCTGTAAAATTACATGTGGCATTGCCCAAGTATATTTGCACCAGCTGATATACTAAAAAGTTAAAATTTGAATGCTTGAATAAAATATTTTCTATAGGAAATGTTGCACACATTTTTGTTAGTAACAATTTCAATAGTAACCATTGTGTGCAGTTTTATTAATAGGGTGCAGATGAAGGGTGTTTGCTACCCAGAAACAGCAGGTTGTCCACGTAGCTATTAAAATTTTACTTTTGTTTACTTAATTGATAATGATTAAAAAGTGACAGACCAAGAGTTGAACTTGAGCCTGAAAAAGTAATTTAATATAAATGAAATAATAGTTTCGTCCCATGATTTTTGACTGCTTGTTAACTTGTGGAGAAGATTTTATCGTTATCGCTTTTCAAGTATTTGCAAAGAGCCCAATGTTTTGACAACATATTTTGTTATTTTTGAATGGATGAAAACAGTAATTGCGTAAATAATAGTCTTTACCTAAATGCTATGAAAGAAAGTTTTGAGGTGTTTTCGATAACTCTTGACTACATATTAACGCCCTGGCATCTTGACAAGCACAGGCATGCATGATCAAAGTAAGCACAGAGGACTTGATAAAAAAAAAAATTAATAAATAAATATATATTTATATACTATTGCTTTTATTATTTTTATTTTATCGACGTTTTATGCAAAATATTTATATAGAAATGTTTTTTACAGGCTTCAAAAAGAATTTTGAAACATTAGTACTGTTGGTTTTAAACTAAAACCACTTTAAACTGAAACCATTGAAGTTTGACCACGTCAAAAATTAACACATATTTGTACCTTCATAGAACTCAATAAATGTATTGAAAAACAAGAAAAAAAGTTTACATCAAGCACAACTTAACCCTTTTACCCAGGTAACCGGTGTTTAAGTAGAAAAACAACTTTTACCACTCAACTTCATTTCCGTTTTCTTAAGTTGTTTTCACATTTTCTTTTTGCTATTATTGGTATGCCAGCAGTAATGGTCCACTGATTTGCTTGCAACAGTTTTCACGGAAGGAAATAAGTTTGGATTAGGACACGACATAAACTAAGAGCATTTGTGATGAAGATTCTTGAAAGTGTCATGTCGTGATGCTTCTGCATAAGTAGCTGAATCACTTAAATAAATACTAGCAATATTCTACACTTTCATACTTACGCACAAGCTGTATATGTGTGTGTAGTTAGAAATGAATATGTATGCATATGAATATGTAGTCTGTCAGAGTTTTAGCTTGTGCTTAGTGCAAGATTATTTGGTTGCAAAAGAGGGTGTGAGGAAAATTGAATGCATTGAAGCGTTTCTTGTGTTCCATGCCAACTAGAAACGTGTAATCGGATAAGAGAAAGCGCATTTGCACTTTACTTTTGAAAAACAAATTTAAGCCAAGACAATTAGATGGGCAGGCTAAAAAGTTATTTGTATAGTTTTAATATGATTGACTAAAGAGTAGCTAGTCCCTCTACACACACATGTACATGCCCGATCTTAAGAAATTGATACTCTTGCAAGGATTTCCTAATTTTAGTGGAATATTTCAGAAGTTAATTAGGCACCCGTTTATGATTTCATTATCGCTTTTTATTATTTAAAAAAGATTTTTATGCAGTTTATTCTATTTCTTTTCCTGCAGAGTAAAGAAATATCAAGATTTGCCTTTCGATTTGTTGCATTTAAAATTTCATTTAAGGTTTCCAGTTTCTGATTCTATAAAAATAATTTTTCAAACCGACCCTACTTAAGACAATCTACTTACAATGATGTATGTCACAGACGTAGTGGTTTATCATCAAAGCACAAACATTAGAGCAAAATAAGAAACGAAAGCGGCAGAACTCATATTGACGCAATGTGAAATTAACTCGTTCCTTGCTACACTTCCATTATTTTTACTTCCTTTTTTTTTATCTAGTTTACCAAACAAGCAATTGTTGAGTTGGTACTTAAATGGAAGGCGGTATGTTTGAGGATATTAACACAAAACTGTAGGTGGGTCCTTGCATGCAGTGCAAATTATCTATTGCTATTGCTGTATGATTTATTTCCTTTTTGCCAGGAGAAAAATTCGATTACAATTTCTTAAAACGATAAAAACCGAAAGAAAATAAGATGTATAAATTTCGATAAGAATTTTAAATAGCTAAATTTAAAAGGCTTTACCTTAAGAGAGAAAATCCCTACTAAAGCGGAAGACATACGAACATTCACTATAATATTCGTTATTTATCTTAGTAAGTAATATTGTTGCTTAAGGAAAAGTAAAAAGATTAGGCAAAGCTTTCGACTTTGTCTTAAAGAGTGTTTTTAATTGATCTCTATGTTTCTAATCTAATTTCGGAATATTATAATTGAGCTGCCTGCGGTAGTACCAAATTATTTACTGAACTAAAATTGTCTTCAGCACACTCTGGGAATTTTTTTCTTGATAAAGTCCAAGTAACTGAGTATCAGAAAATAGAACCTTTGACATTTTCTGATTATTTTTTTCACACCACACGCACACATCCGTACAAGCAGATATTACTCTGTTGGTCAAATCATCTCTTACGACATATTCTTTGGCGATGTGTGCACGATTTATTCTCTTTTGCCTGCAGATAGTTGACAATATTTTTAAAAATTGGTCGACTATGTAAAACAATTCATTCAGCAAGCAAGACGAGAGTTTGAAACAATCATTTAGAATCATGTACACTCAGAGCGTATGATACTTAACTACCAGACATCTACAACCAGTACAAACTTTTCGGGAATGCATAAACACGCACTCTGATTTTTATGATCTAATTGTTTTTATACAAATGCAAAAAACACTTGTTTACACATCGGCTCGTTTCAAACAATCAGTTCTACGCGCTTAATGTTTTATGCCAACATGAATGTTACAACCGTGTCGCTAAGGGCATGTATCAGTGTTGCCAGTTTAGGAGGTTTTTCCCTAGGGGTTTTTTTCTTTTAGGGGTGAATTTGGGGTGTTAAGTTCTTTAGGGGGAAAGAATTTATTTTTGGGCTATTTTTAAGTAATTTCTGTATTTGGTTAAACGGTAAAATGGCAGGAGTTGAAAATTTTTCAACTGATAAATTTGAAGACTTTAACGATTTTTAAAGTGAAATTAAATGAGATATTTAATGTTCATCTGTACAGAATTTTGCAACTAGTAATTTTAAGTGCTTTTTTTTCTTGAGTTGAATGAATTTTTTCCTTATAGGTCATTTTTTTGAATTTTTTCCGTTTCTTAAGAATTGGAAAAATAAAAATATTTAAGAACCTTTGATAAAATTGAAACTCTATATGAAAATGTCAAAGGAACGTAAAGAGCGAAGAAGACCTAGAAACTCTTAATATTTTTGGAGAAACTTAATTTTTTCTAAATACGCAGATAACAATTTCCAGCTGCCTATAAATATGTGCTTAGATTTCGAAATACGTGAATACAAATAAATCCAAAATTTATAATAAATATACGTACGGCTGTGATCATAACATATGCACTGAAAAATATGTACATATAATCAAATAATTTTTACTTCTTTTTTATTGGGGAAAGTTTTTTGCATTTTCCTCATTGTCAATGCATTAATATTGGTGATTCGCAAACTATAGCAGAATGTTCACCAACATTTTTTAGGGGGATTATGTAGAAAAATATTGAATTTTAGGTAGTTTTAAAATTTTTCTTGGGGGGAAGAAATACATAGACCTGGGAACACTGGCATGTGTCTTATTTTGTATCAATGCTAATATGTTGTTAGTGAAATAAGTGGCTTATTCACATGTAAAAGTAATTCTCTACTCGGTGTTTTCTTGTCTTGGTGTTACCAAACTATATTTGAAATAAACTATCTGTATACTATTTAACTGTGATGTTCTTTAAAGTTTAAAATGGAACAGTGCCCAGAACTTATTTTCGCAGAACTGCTAACTGCTTGTGTGCATATAAGTGGCTCGATTGTTTTTGATTTAATTACGATCAAATCATATGCACAAAACAATTTTGCAAAAAGCAAACTGTGTACAAAAACTAAATTTTCGTTCTATACAAATCAGGGGTCAAATCGTCGCATTCGATATCGAACGAATTCCGTCACTTATGCTGTGTGTTTGTTGTTTATTTGGTTTTTGTTTTACATTATTTTTGCTCGATAGTTCATTCGATATCGAATGCGACGATTTGGCCCCAGTTGGAGTAAAATTTTGCAAAAGAACTTACACTTGTTGCATCATTTTTTTTTCAGCACAAAAAGCAAACAAGCTAAAATTCATATAATGCTTGTTTGAGTTGTGCCTTAAATGCAACTTTAGTAAATATGTTGGCACGATCACACTTGTTGCAGTTGTCTGCTAACTAGTGATTCATAAAATTTTGTTATTGTATGCATCATCTACAAATTAGTAATCAAGCGATTGAGGCGTTAGAAGTCTTTAGCAAATATTGTTATTCATAAACGAACGATAGCAAATGAGTAAAAAGGGAATTATTTTATTTTTCTGTTCTGTTAATACCCATACATTTTGCAGCCTGTTATTTAAAAAAAAAAAAAACGAATACAATTCGATTCGAATAGTTACGCACATGAAAACCTTTTATTGTCAACACAAGTCATGGCTTTTAGAAAATGATTAATAATCAAATTTTATCTTTTAAGCAAGAAGGAATACAAATGGAATATGTTTCTTTGGTTTTTTTTTTCTTTATATTTTATTCTTGGACTTGTGCAATGTATATGCTAATGAAGGTTTGGTTGCGTTATTGTAAGACAATATATGTACGTGTGCGTATGCTTATAAATATGATTGGAATTTTTTTTTTAAGTAAAACACAGTCAAGTTCATTTGTATGTTTAATACAATTGCATAGAAAAAACATCGAATAATTAACTTTTGATTTGAAGTACATCACTAAGACACTTGATTAATTTGTTTTTTTTTACATTTTTTTGGGCATTTTCTCTCATTTTAGATTCTCCAGCAAAGTCTAAGAACTTTTTTCGACTATATGAAATATAATTTAATACGCAAGAGTAGCGAAGGAATCAGGCTTCAATTTAATTTAAAGCATATAAAGTATCGTTGATAAGTGCTTATGAAAATCTTGGCTATTTTGTGCTTATGAATAAAGTTTTGAACCATTATGGTATTGTATTAGAGCAAATGCATTCTATCAAAGTGATGATAAAATGTACAAAGCATTTTAATAGTAATAATTTTTGGTGTAGAGTAATGATTTTCTGGCTGTTTCATTACGTAATTTAGTAGAAATTTGGTGTGACATGGCTGTAAGTTCCACAAATGGAGTTCATGCTTAGGTCTATCTGCTGACCTTACAGTTTTCGTTGATACATCTTCTAGAGCTAGCGATAACCATTTAATTCATAGGTGATGTCTGGCATAAACCAAATAAAACTCTGACAAATATTGCAAAATTTTTCACAAAATTGCTGGTAGAGAAATGAGGCGAATAAAAAATATATACATTTTTACGAATTCCCTTTTTTAAATTCATGACCAATAACTGTAAATTCAACCGTACAGATGTTGAATGATGCAAACATCGCCAGTTCTTAAAAAAAGTCATTAACACTTTTTTTTCTGCAGAACCAGGAAATAACACTTTTTCCTCATGTACTTTAAAGGTTATTTTTTATGCCCGCTTGTACATTATGTATACATTTTTTATATCAACCTTTAAATCATCGAAAACAAAATTTCCATTATGCACATACATATGTACATATGTGTATACATACATATTTTTTTGCCAGTTCATTCATTTTATTTTTTTGCCTTTTTCATTATTATGAAAAACGTGTCCCCTTTACACACAATCAATTTAATATTAAAATTCATCTGCAATTTATCAATTATTTATTGCAATAATTTTCTTGTTGTTTTTTTCCACATTCGCACTGTCGGTACAATTTCACAAAAGCAATGGCAACAAAAACCAAGAGTTGAGCAGGGGCAAGAGTCTGAGCAGCAGGAACAGCAAGTTGCAATAACCTCAATGACCATATACATATACATACATATGTATGTATTTTGTGTGTTGGATCTGTTAATGAACAATGTTGATGTAGTGTTAAAATACAAATAAACATTTTATATGTGAAAGCAAAAAAACTTCGAATTGTGTCTTATAAAGAGAAAATAATTAAAGAAAAAATCCTATTCGGCTTGTTAGAACTTTCAGGGCGAAAGTTGCTACTTGTTGTGGCAAGTTATTTTTAGGAATAATTTGATTAAGAAATGTTGTCGCCAAAGTGTTTCTCTCCAAGAGTAATATATAAGATATATAAGCATGTATTTGTACAAATATTTATAAATATTTCTAAAAATCAACACACGTATCACACTGATTTGCGGCAACTCGAAGTTTGAGTTTAAGACAGACTCTTGGGTACAAAGTGTGAGGGCTTTAAGTAGGCAAAGCAGAACAGTACGAAATACAAAAAACAAACGCTATTTCATATCATCAAGAGACATTATGCCGCCCAATGATGTGAAAAAATCTTTATTAATACAATTTCGTTATATCCGACGACATTTCGTCACATTTTAGTGAGTCGTAGTGAAGACAGAGCTCAAAGACTATAGAAAAAAAAAACTTTTTTCTGCCCACCCTAAGATGTGATTGGTTTTCTGGGTCACGAAGAGTAAATTGTTAAGTTATGCAGACTGAACTTCTTTTCGACAAGACCAAACTGCTCGCTGAAATTAAATTTCCGTGTACAATAATGTTTGTAGACGTGGTATTATACTAAGCTTTTAGCCATTATATATTACAGCAGCTCGTTAACCTTTATCTTAAAATATATTTCACGCACTGCCAGTCGGGAGGCGGCATATTTTTTATCTGTTTTTTTCTCTTTTAAAGGGGTTCGGTATAGCGCTGAAACTTTGGTTTTTGTCGAGTCAAAAGACTTTCACTCTTTAGTATGTAAAACTTTGGACAATATTCTTCATAACTGACTCTCGGCAGAACGGAATTACTACTACTTTCAGCTCTTCGTTATATTGAAATTTATGTTCGCTTATTACAGTTTTTCGATTAACATAGACCTTACAGCACGGTCAGAAGTAACACAATAGATTTACTAAGATATCCATTCCTAAGCACTATTTTGTCTATGGATGTAATAAGACTTTTAAAATAAAATAAGACTTAAAATAACAACAACAACTGCTGTTACAGACCTCCTGAGACAGCAGTAGTACAAAAACAATATAAAAATAAAGCTGTGTATACAAACATCCGATAATGTATGTAGGTAAAGCTCAACACTTTGATTTACTTTGGAAAACTTATCGTAAAATGCTGTGTTTTGTTCGTGTATCCGTTAGCGTAGTTTGATTTATTAAACGACATTTTGTTATCGATTTTTCTATAGCTTCTGGCGTGGAAAAAACTTGCACTACGACATATCAAACAAAATGTTTTTGATGTCTGATTTTCCATTTTTTTTTATATTTTTGTATACACCAAAGAAAAATTTCTGTATAAAAATAATTATTATATTTTGATTCTTGTACTAGCATTAAATACCTGTATTTGATCGCCTTATAAATATGACTTCCCTCCGCCCCTTCCATCACACTAACTTGGCTCAAGGTGCCCTTATTGGTTGACCAACAACCAATAATTTTTTTCCCTAATATTTTTTTTGTTGAGCACATTAATCCCATATAACTCCTCCTTAGGAGCCTCCCACAGAAAAACAATTTCAAAATTCGACTTCTCGAATTTTTATATATTAGAAAAGTCGTGGTGGATATTTTTCTTCTCAAGCCAAAACCTTTTGAAAAGAATTTTGTCAAAAAATTTCTTTCCATATAAGTCTACTCAGCCTTATACAGGGTCTCCCGTAACTTAACGTCCAAACGAAAATTAGTGATAGGTCAAGTGGTAACTGCTACCAGAAAAATTATAAAAAATATCTACATATGTAGCGTAGCTTAGAAAAGTCCACAAGTAACTCGTACAATTATAGTTTTGAAACAAAAAATGTTTGTTTATGTTTTGGTGAAAAAAATGTTTTGTCGCAGTTGGAGAAACAAAATGTAATACATTTTTGAGTTTGGGACAAATAGCGCCAACTTCTGGTGGAACTTGCCGACGTACATAGTGCAAATTGTTTTTCAAGACGGCTAGTTAAAGTTGCGTGTTGTTTTAATTTTAACTATGTACAAACAGTCACAAAATGTGAGACTTTATTTGCCAATTCGTCAATTACAATCTGAATTCTTAAATCTAAATAGAAGAAGGATTATTGTCGATATTATTAGGGAAAAAAATTTAAATTCATTAAGCTGTAAACACATAGACGACAGCAGACAGCAAGCAGCAATATGTCAAAAATAAAATGCATGTGTTTAAATGAAAACGATTATTTTGACGGCAGCAGGGCAGCACGACTGCACAACAGCATTTGCTGCTGCTGCCAACTTAGGCTATTTTCTATTTTGACGGGCAGCAAATAAGCAAATATAGTGTTGCCATTATATATATAAATTGGACAAATTAGAACAAAAATTTTTTTTTTAATATTAAACACAAAAGAACATTGGAAAAATACAATAAATAAATAAATGTATGTGTTTTTATAGTTCTTTCGTGATATTATTACATTTTTCATCAATATTTTCAATTTTATTCATTATGAAATAAGAAATACGGCATCCCTGAAATTAGCATTGCTAAAATACACAGCTGTTCATTTTCAATATCAAAACAATTTTTTTCGTTTGAGCTAATTTTTTGTGATATTTTATTTAATTTTCATCCTGGTTGCTTTGAAAAAGTGTTCTTCATCTTTTTCCTTGATTTTTCACCAGCTGATTATTATGTTGTTGCTGTCTTCAAAATAATTATGAAGCCGACTTCAGAGCAACATTTGAAGTTGGCTGCACTTGAAGTAGGCAGCATTTGCAGTCTGCTGTCGTCTATGTGTTTAGAGCTTTATTTGTCATCACAGGATTGATAATATCATTACAGGCTGATTTTTTTTTCCAATACTTTCTAAACTACTTGACATAGATTTTTGCATAACTTTTCTGGGGTCAGTCACCGCTTATCACCAATTTTTGTTTGGGCGTTACGTTACAGGGCACCTTGTATACATACATCCTTGTATATGCATGCATGTACGTACGTTTTTCAATTTACAAATGGTGTTCCTATACATTTAACATAAAAAGGGATGAAAGCGGCACGTAGAAAGAAAGTGAAGCATACAATTTTTAAACAATCCTCGTTTTATATTGCTGAGGACCAAATGAAAGCAAAGATATTGTATTCTTTTATTTGTTTCTTTTAAAACACATTTGGGAATCTGGATACTTAATGTACTTGCACTTAAAACACATGCATAAATAATAAAAATTTTATATATGTATGTACATATACATACATGTACTGCACTTGTATTTGTGTGTATATCATTTAGTGTAAGTACAGTTAAATTTGTATTCGAATTCGAAAATTATTACAAGCCGTACATATCCATTCATATATTTTATATGTACATACGTATACATTTATTTATGTAAAAGTGTATGAATGTGGATTTACAAAACTGAGTGCATTTCAGTTAATTCGTTTCGAAGGAGAGCATTTTTTTTTTTCCGTTGCTGTATGTGTGTTCAAAGGTACCGATGTGTATGCACATACAGTTCATTTGTCTGAATACTATTTTTTTTGTTCAGTGAATTTTTTACGTTTAACAAATTATTCAATACAACTGTGATCATTAAGATAAAAAAAAAAATAAATTTGTCTTTTTGTTTTCTGTTTACACTCTCAAATTCAAAGTGTATAAATACATAGAAAATATTGGGGCATACAGAGAAGTAGGCTTATATTTATATACCACTCGCACGTACAGACACGCATACCCAGCGGTATGCATTGCATTTTTACAAATTTTCTGGTTTTCAAATTATTTTTTTTTCTTCTTTTAAATAAAAAAAGCTATTTAAAGAATTTCAAACATTGAGGTATTAACTTGATTGAAGTTATTAAAATGTTTATTAAATGAATAATTTTTTTAATTACACCAGAGTATTATATAAGTATTTTAGTAGGACCCAACACTTCTTTTTTGTGTACGGACATACATACATCTTGTGAAACAAGGCTATATGGTTTTATTTTCAATTCAAAAGTGACATAAAGCTATTACTTTAGAGTAGTCTAGCCAAAGGTCAGCCATTTGAAATATTTTTTATACGAAATCTGACTTTGGCATATCCTGTAGCTGGGCGGAAAGTTATTTTACACAAACCAAGAGAAACATTTTTTTCTTGGCATGATTTTCATCATGCTGTGGATGAAATTTTTAAATTTATATCGAGCTATCGAAGCATTTCATGCTATTAATGAGGAATGTTTCATTGATGTAAAATTGTTTTCTGACACAGAAAAAACACAAATCAAAACAAAAATTTTTCTATTTTTTCGGCTTTAGCTTTTATCCTTCTTATTTTACCACTCAGTTTGTTTTTTCTTTCTTTTTGATTCCTCTTCCCTCCTTTTCATTTATAATTCCATCTTCAATTATTTTATTTGCCGGGAACCTCATGTGTCTTAAGTCAGTCACTCCACCAATTCAATCATTGCAAGAACTTTTGAAACAACAGAAGAGCAAACTATTTGAGAGGGGCATACTTTGTTCCTTTGAAGTTTAGTCTTAAAGTAATCGTTTACTTTAGGACAAATTTAAGAAAACAATATAAAAAAATAAAAAAATAAATAATAAAAATGATTTTCTAAATTAATAGCAATATATGGAATCAGGTAGAGCTTAAAGTTAGCCTGGTTGAAAGTTATGTAAATGTATTATAATATTCCTAACCAGGAAAAGTTTAGCCTCATATGATTCCTTATATCAATATAAATTAAAGTAATACATATAAGTAAAATCTTCAACTCAAAATTTGGGATATATGAAATTACATACATACATAATTTCAACGTAAACTTTTTACTGAATGCAATGAACTCAATAAAATGAAAAAGATGCTGATATGAAAATATTTGTTTCATGAATGATATTTATCATTATAGAAACGAAATTTGTACAGCCAAGAACATTTAATGAACCTCTTTCATTGCATATCATGAATGAATTTTCTCTTACTACAGGTTGTAGTTTGGTTCCTACACAACCTCCTTTGGCCTTTTAAGAAAAATAGTAAATCCGGGAAAATACATCCTACGTCGATGTGGACTCTCTTGATATAATTAAAGAACCAGAATTAATACCTTTCAATTGGCTCTTAAAGCAAATAAATAATTAAGTTGATATTTGATAAATAATTTTTTTTAAATCGAAAAAAATTGGCCGGTTAGAGGGTTAAAGTTGGCCCTAAACTTTTTGCTCAGAAAAATCTGAATTTGCTTTCACATTTCATATTCTCTGTTAAGTTGACTTCTTTGAAAACAATTTTGCAGGGCCATAGTCACGACGTATACAAATTTGTAAATGACCTTATTTTGCATATTCCATGGAAAAAGCTCAATACGATCTTAAAGCTCAAAACAACAGGTAATGCGTTGACGTAGTTTTATTATTTGTTGCCTCATAAGAGTTGGGCCAAAGAAAATCATGCGATATTGTTTTGCTTCCAGAATTTCGGCTGTAGTTCGTGCAGTTGGTACCGTTGCTCCGTTCGATCTTCCAGACCTATTTCGTTCAATTGCGGCAGAAAAAACTCAAGCGCGTTGTCTTTTGACCAGCAGCGCCCTTAAAAAATATGGCCCGATAACTACTCCAGCTTAAACAGCTCACCATAAAGCCACTCTGAGCTCCTACTGCATCACTCGTGAAAATGAGCCTCATCGTTCATTATGATTTTTCCCGAAAAATCATCCATTTTGTCAGAGACACGATTATTCCGCCTTCTTGGGGAGTGTGACGCTCCATGGTTTGTTCACTTGTATTCTATATGGCCGCTATTTGCAAAAATAAGAGCAACTTCCAATAGGTTGATTTCTTTTGGCCACCTTGTAGTACTGCATTGCTCTAAGCTTTAAGATCATTCATGCTTCTGTGTAGCAAAATCACAAGTAGAACTTACGTAAAATAAGTGTTTATTATTTATATATTTCTCTGAGAAAATAGATTCTTTTGCGCTTGTGAGCTTGTAGAAAATGAAAATTTAAGCTTTGGTATTGCGATACCACTGCCTTTATACCACTGGATTGTACATGCATGTGTTGTACGCTCGTGTAGCTTAAGAAATTTAGCCACAGCGTTTTTATTGCCCTGTGTGCTCCCTTTTTGTACAAAGTGAAAAGAAAAAATAAAAACTGCATTAATAATCAAAGGGCAGATTATAAAAATATGCCACAACGAATGTTTCAGAGTAATAAAGCATACTTACAGCTGGTTTGAGCCTTCTGATGGACTGACAATATTATTTACTTGATTTTGAGAAAGTACGAAATTGCTTCACACAAACACGCACTTACTCTTATATATACATAAATATATGGCACAACATTTTGATTACTTTGGAAGAGGGTGATTTTGCAGCAAATTAAAAAAAGTGGTTAAAACTTTGATTACCTCTTCTATCAGCACAACCTTAGCAATGCCAATTAAAATACAACAGTAAGATGCCAGAGAAACGTATGTTCAGATTTATGTGAAATTATCTCCTTTCGGAAAAAAATTAAACATGTGTATTAGGGTCTGTCAATTTGTAAGGACAAGAATTCACCGATATTGCAATATTGAATTTTTGATAGCCTTTGGCATGAAATATCGAAAAATCGAAAAAATTTATCAATAAATAGAAAATATATTTATTGAGAATTGAGTGACCTTAAGCTCATTTATAAAATCTAACAAAGATATTTTATTTTTTGATACTTTTAAGAATACAAATCGTAGTAGCCGATTGTTACTCCTTGTATAGAAGCTGTGAAGAAAAGTAAACGAGTTGCAAGACAAAAAAATGGTTTTTCTATTGAAGGTTTGTTTGAGCATTCCCGATTTTTATTTTGCTCATGGGAATTATGGAATACGTAGTTAAGTTTCAATTATTCTTTTCAGAATTTTTTGAGTCTACTGATGAGTTGAGCAGCATCAACGAAATGTCGGCGCACATAGACTTTTTCAGAAAACATTAATAAGTTCTATATTTAGACATTAACTAATAACTAACAAATAACTAACCTGACTGATGGAAACTTGTACATGAAAAACTTAAATATTAACACATGCAAAGCAGCTTTATAGCTTTCAGCGTTGTCATTACGATGAGTTTCTTAAAACTTTGTGTTATTCATATTATTTTAGTGATTTCATTTGAAATTACGCTTGTAGGTTTAATTATCCTTTTCTGTTGGGGAAAAATGGTACTGTTGAAGTTTTTTCTATATAGTTTTGTTTTCTATTGTCAAAACTGATACTGAATACTGTTTTTCTTTTAATATGCAGACAACATAGTTAACTCCATTCTCTTCGTATTGTTTAACCTGCCGTTACTAGCGCGGGGTGTAAATTTCACCGCATGACTTATTATTTTTGCTATATTTCTTTTTTTCCAATAGGTCTTGTTCGCAGTTTCTCTAATAGCTGAATATAATGAACTATCTCAATATATGATGGATGCCACGTGCTTTTTAGTCGTCTTTTTGAGAAGAGCGAGCACCTAAAAATTTTGCTGGGTTGTTTTTTGCAACCCGCGACTATCCCCATTACTAGAAAATAACACTTTTCAATTCTCTTCAGTACAAATTTTATACAATTACACATATGTAGTTTGTTAAATTGAACAGTTATAGCGGTTGTTTTACTTTGTTTTATAATTTACCTAAAGTTAAAATAACCAAAAAAAGAATAGATGCTTCATTTGTCTCCGTTCAAGGGACTTCAAAGTTAAGAGTCAGTGTGCTTTTTGCCAAAAATGTATGTGCAAAAGTCACATGTGTAATATTTGCCCTGATTGCTTTTCTTTGCAATAAACCTTAATTTTTTCTTTTTTTTTTTAGAACATTTTTTATGTTTATTAAAATTAACCAATATTATTTTACCAATAAAAAATGAATTTCTTATGTTAAAAAAAATGATTCTAAAAATCACGTAAAAATCACGCTTGTTTTCCCACCTTTTTTTCGCTTCAAATTTTTCAATAAAAATACTATGTATAACTTAGAAAATGCTTTTATGTGTACAGTTTAAGCTTTTTTTCGATGAAAGTTTTCATTTTGAACCTCTATTTGCTTACGGTTATGAACAACTAAGCAGTTTATCTTGGGGTGTAAAAAGCACCCCGCGAGTAACGACGTACAAAAACAAGTGCGCGAGTAAGGGGTGGTTAAGGAAATTTTTCGTTTCTGGTGCTTTCTTAAAATAAATTTATTACAAATAACTTGATGATAAAGAATTTGATAGCATTGCCTGTAATTTAGTGGGCATTTTTGAATGATCACTTTGCTGAAATAGTTTATAAAAAAAAGTCACAAGTACACGAATGTTTACATCACTTTTTTTCATTTTGGCCTTAAGAAAATAATAGAACCTAACATGTATCAGCGCACCATATGATGCATCAAATGACCGACACTGTTCTATCATTTCTTGAAAAGAGTGAGAAAGGCTGAATTAATTTCGAATTTAACATTGAAACTGAAGCTCAGTAGAGTTATATTTGTTAACACTTTTGAAAGACAATGCTGAAACAGTGGGAATGTTTGCTTAAAAAAACCTTTTTAAAACAAAATACATTCTAAGGACCATATCGCTAGATATGCTTCTCACTGTAGATGGGATTGCAAACTTATGAAAAAAAAAAAAAAAAAATCTGTGATACTATTGAATATGAGAGTTGCTAAAAGGTAATAAGCGTAATATTGTGCTGCTTTTGCTTTGTTGCTGTTCGATTTTACATCATGCGTTAAAATTGCCATGTTAAGTTATCTTCGTTTTTTTCAGTTTAATTTCAACATTTTTTTTTTACATATGAATTAAAGCGTGGTGGAAAATATTTATCAGTTTTTTTTTATTTTCTTTATATTGCATTGCAATTAATTTGCAATTCCCAGTAAGATGTTTTACATCTTTTTTTTCAAAACCACAAACGGTTAAAAAAACTACAAACAAGCGGACATTTTTATTTATTTATACAATTATTTTAATTTTATTATTAAAAGTTATCCTTTGGCTTACATTTTTTTTTGAGACAGAAATTTAACAAAGGAAGTGTTTGTAGGCTTTTATTATTTTAATTTCATTCAAAAGCTGTTTTTTACATAAACACAATGTATGTGTAAAATTTATTTTGTGAAAACTAATAGGGAAAAA
The DNA here is from genome assembly GCA_963662145.1 of Sturmia bella. Classification (NCBI taxonomy): domain Eukaryota; kingdom Metazoa; phylum Arthropoda; class Insecta; order Diptera; family Tachinidae; genus Sturmia; species Sturmia bella. The sequence continues at coordinate 31,226,826 of OY759168.1, read as the reverse complement.
CAAACTGAAAACGTACAAAAACCGTTTTTTTTTTTCATTAATGAAAGAATCATTTTAATTGCAGCAAAAACGTTTTATTGATTATATCAATAGAACTTTTGTAAAAAAAAGAGATTTAATTTTAAACGCAATATCCTTGAGCAATCATATTGACAATATTTTTTGTATTGGATTAAAGGCCGGTATTGAAATAGACGAGTGATGGATATGTAGTTGACTAAAATGGTGTGAGTTAACTGAGTTATATATGTATATCAGTTATTTCTCTGAAAAAAAAAAAAAAATTAGCTTAAGTTCATTTTTTTTATAAGTCTCTCGTTAATTATTCAAGAAAAGTAACTTTTCTTTCGAAATTAAATAATTTGTAACAAGAAAACAGCATTAGATACATACATTTACGTTAATGTATCTATTAAATAGCTAATCAAGTTAAAAAATCATGGCTGTTTGTCATACAACTTCTTATGTCAAGTATACATATATACCCTGCATAGATAATAGAAACTCTTCCTAAAACTTCATTCGCACATAAATATATTTATTTGTAGCACATATGTATATACATATGTATCTACCTCACATTGTTCACAATTAATGTCCTTTTTTTGTGCTTTATTTCCTTTGACTTTTAACTTCTGGTGGTAAAACGTAAAACTTCCCAACGACGTAGGTTTTAACCATTAATAATATAAAGTACACCATTACAATGATAATACCAAAAATCACAGTTTTATAGCTGCTACATAAAAAGTCAATAGACCATTTTATATCACGTAAAATGAAATGCATTTTTTGTCTGCTGGTTTCCTTCATTTTCATATCACTTCAGTCAAAAAGCTTTACAGAGATAGATGTAAAAAGAAGAAGAAAAATATATGCCTAACTACCCTTGTCACTCTGTCAGTCACATTTAATTGCTTAATGTCTCGTTATTTTCAATGAGCCATTGATACAATTCTCAATAGCGTAATTATGATAAACATCACAAATTCCTTCAATAATCCACATTAAAGACCAGGAAGTAAAAACCAGGTTTCACCGCATAACCACACACAATTGATGCGTGTCGAAGCACAAAGAGAAGAAAAAAAAAAAACCTCAGAAAAAAGTATGGAAATTTTTGGAATAAGGATGTTTGATCAACAAAATTTTTCTTTTCAAATTTTATTTTAGTTTCTTTGCTTTTTATCTGTTCAAGCCGGTATGCAACTCTAATGTTTGAGCCAAATAACTGCCTAGTGGTGCGCAGACGAAAAGTTTGTGTTTATTTTGGTTACAACAAGCACGTTGAAAGAAAAATCTGAAGAGTTTTTGCCTTGAGCACAAGCAAAAAAAAAAAATTACAAATGCTTTGTTTTATTGTGCTTCTTTTGGTATTCGATATAAATTGACATACATACATATGTATGTACGTGAGTAAAAAAACAAAACATTATACAAAAGATTAAATTAAACAAAATCAGTTTATTTCTCAAGGCCACCCAGCACCAGCAGCTTTGCTGGACAAACATACGGGCTATTTAGGTTTCTCTGACTATGTGAGGAAAAAATTATATTTTCACAGATATGTTGAAAAAATATTATAGTGTTTTCACATCAAACTTTAAAATGTGATTTCAGCTGATTTTATGTTCGTACTACAAATTATATAAAATTAAGATTTAACCTATAGTTTGTCTAATAAACTTGTTCTTAAAAGAAAACAAATTTCAAATATTTTCCATTAGAGTTCAAGTAAGTAGTTTCATGTTTAATGAGGAGTTGGTTGCCACCAACGAAATGTCAGTGCCATACAGACATGCTGAAAAATTAAAAGATAGAACAGCTGTAAATGTCTTCGTGTATACTTTGGCTTTTTCTAGTTTTTACAAAACTTATGCGATAAGCTGTATAGCTGTCACTTTTGAAGTCACCTTTTTTCTGCACTTTTTACAATCAAATAGTTGAACCATGATTGAAATTTGACAGCGTTCTTGCAATGAATTTTGAAAGATGTTGTAATGTGTTTGCAAATTAGGACATAGTTTTTGAAAAACAGCTGACTTTCGCAGCAAAAATGCCAACCATATTAACAGCTGAAACAGGAAACACAGAGTTTTCTTATATGTAGATGGAACTATGCACTTTCTTAATGCACTATGCACTTTCTCTGCTATTAGAAGGACTGGCACCACGAATAGGCTTCAGTAAAATTCTTCTTCTGCATCTTAAAAATATCCCTGTTAGCTTTTCTAACTGTAACAAATACCTGGGTAGTCATACTTCTTTTTTAGAGAGCAAAATGAGAACCCGTTTTAAAACTATTTGAGTCACAAGATTTATTCAAATAAGTTGGATAATAAAACATGTCTACAGGAGGTAAAACTGTCTATATTACTTAAAGAAACAAATAATTTAATAAAATAATTAATTCAGGTCTAAAAATATAGACCTTTTGTTCAGTCTTTTTCAGCTTTTGCGTTTCGACATTTCGTTGGTGCCAATCAACTCATCAGTAGACTTGAAAAATTCTTAAAAGAAAAACTTATTCAAATAAGTTGGATAATAAAACATGTCTACAGGAGGTGAAGTTGTCTATATTACTTAAAGAAACAAATAATTTAATAAAATAATTAATTCAGGTCCAAAAATATAGACCTTTTGTTCTGTCTTTTTCAGCTGACTATATGCCGACGACATTTCGTTGGTGCCAATCAACTCATCAGTAGACTTGAAAAATTCTTAAAAGTTTATTTGAAACTTAACTACTTATTCCATAATTCCCATGAACAAAATGAACATCAGAAGCCTTTAACACAGAAAACATTTCTTTTTATTTTGCAACTCTTTTACTTGTCTTGGCAACCTTCTATACAATGAGTTACCATCGGTTACTACGATTTGTATTTTTGAAAGTATCGAAAAGTAAAAGCTTTTTGAATATTCAAATATGAACTTAATTATTTATTTGCTTTAAGAGCCAATTGAATTGTGTTAATTGGACCTGAATTAATACATTTCAATTGGCTCTTAAAGCAAATAAATAATTAAGTTCATATTTGAATTAATAAAATAATCTAATAACTTAATAATAAAATAAAATTTGTAGTAAACGCAAAACTTCTTCAAGTTGATTCTGAAATTAACATAACGGAATTTGGCCTGAAGGTACGCAATCACACGATTGCCGCAATAAACTAATCTTTACAAACTTTTCGAACTTAGAAGTGGCCCATGCACCAATTGCTGCTAATAGTATAGTATAGTATTCATTTACACTAGCCAAATACAACACTGATGCACCGTAAATCGTGTGATTATTCAATATCAAAACAAGCGGTATTAAATATATGAAAACTGCACCAATATTTTTTGCGGTCTTGTGCGGTAATGAGAGTGGCACCAATCGTACGCACCAATATTTGCATTCTCCTCATCATTATGTTTGTGCACAGTGAAGATAATAATAAATATAATTTATTTTTTGATTATTATAAGCACGATTTTATAATTTTTTACTTTCTTTTCTGGTTGATTGAAAAAATGTTTATGGTTATTAATATCCATATATGAACTTAACTATTTATTTGCTTTAAGAGCCATTTGAAATGTATTAATACAGGTCCAAAATATTTTTTAAAAAGGTTCATTTTTGGACCTTAATTAATGGTTATTAATATCTTATTTAACAAATTTCCATATAAAATTTTTCAAACAAAAATGGAATATTTGTGATGAAAGCAGAAAAAAATATGAAAAATTTGCGCCAATTTGTACTTGGACCAGTATTCAGGGAATAATCTGCAACATGCATGCGTTTGTTGCATTGTACTTTAACTAGAAAAATCGGAAAGTGAGACTGTGGTTGAAAAGCGGAAAAGGGGGACCGTTTGATTAAGTAAAAAAAACTATGGCATAAAACAGAATATTTATTTTTGCTAAACTGAGCAAGTCTAGATTAACTGCTTTTTATTTGTCTGCTTAGGGTCCAGTGTATATACTTGCAATACTGTCTAGCAGCCAACAGCATTTAAAGCAACCTCCTTAATATGGCAAAACTTCGACTATACAGAATAATAAGGCGACACAATAACAACGACAAGACCTATTATGAATTTATACTTTAACGGTCTTATATACAATTTGTCAGCTAAGCATTTAATAAACATAAATTATTTTTTTAAATAATCCACTAAACGAATCGACTTTTGCTTATTTTTCTTTTTAAAGAAATCTTTTTCAACCGCTGAAATATAAACAAACTAACAACAAACACAACAAATGATTTTCAGTGTTGCCGCCAGTTAGAACAATCTTCAAGAGCTGACATTGTGACATGACACAATTTTCCACCTAATATGACAACCATGTGACTGTAGAGTATTTGATTGTAACAATTGTGTTGTTGTGTACCAATTTAGTTAGCCCCATAAAAATTGGAATGGATTGGCGGAATTGCGGCAATCGTGTGAACCTAGAATGTAATTTGCTGTATTAAAATGAGAATGAAAACTCTCATTTTCGTATGATTGTCAGCACCAACTTTAGCAGAAAAACTAAATTCAGTCAAGTACGAGGCTGGCTCGCATACTTATAGTTCCGTACGTATGTGTAATGTACGTATGGAATGGCATATGTGAATACATATACATATACATATACATATACATATATTGTATAAATTTCATCTCTCTATCTCTTACAGCTTGAGAGTTACGTTTAATTGCTACTTTATGTTGTATGGGGACACCTAGTAGTTTTCGACTTGTTGTTGTTGTTGTCATTTACTGTTGTAAGGCATTTGGGAATACATACACTGTGCAAATTTCGGCACTCTATCTCTTACGATTCGAGAGTTATAGCCGTTACTCTACATTGTAAAGGGACACCTGGTAGTATTACAGTTGTTGTTGGGGAGCATATGTGAATACATATATTATGCAAATGTCATCCCTCTGTTTCTCACGGTTCGAGAGTAACGGCTAATTTTTACTTTACGTTGTATAGGGACACCTGGTAGTTTTCGACATGTTGTTGTTTTTAGCATTTGTTGTTGTAGCGCATATGTAAATACATATATTGTGCGAACCTTAGCTCTCTGTCTTTTACAGTTTAGCAGCTACGGCTAATTGTTACTTTAGGTTGTATAGGGACACCTGGTAGTTTTACAGGTGTTGTTATTTTTAGCATTTGTTGTTGTAGAGTATCTATAAATACATACACTGTGCGAATTTCAGCTTTCTATTTTTTACAGTTCGAGATTTATAGCTAATTGTAACTTTTCGTTGTATGGGCACACCTGGTAGTTTTCGCTTTGTTGTTGTTTTTAGTAATTGTTGTTGTAGCGACAAGGTACAGCAATATCCTGTGCAAATATCAGCTCTTTAGCTCTTACCGTTTCTCAGAATGGACGCTGTGACGGACGGACGGACGGACGTAGTTGCCTCGGTAATAGGGTTCCGTTTCACTCTGATGAGTACGGAACCCTAAAAACAGTCATTAGCGTCATTAATGATCAATACAATTGTGTTACATTTTCGGAGACAAAATTTCAAACACAAATATAAAGTTAAAAAATATATTACTTGTAATTTGTTTGCACTTTGAGAAAATGTGTCTGAAGTTTGTTTTGCTCAAGGACAAACTAAAAAACAAGACTTATGAACTCAGCTCTTATTGCCCTATTGCATTTTTCTGTTTGTCTGAAAAATTGGCATTTACATAATTTCATGTAAAATACATACATAATATTTTTTCAGCTACAAACAAACTCATGCACCTGATTTAATTAAGACATCAATTCAATTTCCTTTTAAGCGTAACCTCTAATGTATTTAATTTCTACAATTTTATTTTGAGCTCAAACACCATAAACCGCATTTGATGTAACTTTTAACAGACATACTCGTAGCCCAAGTAAAAGAGGTTTTGCCAGAAAAGCGTAAGAAAGAAGACAATGTAGCTTCCAAGTCAATACACTTTCATTGTTCAAAGACATTTTTACAAGGTTATACATATATGTTCACTGTCGCTATTTTATTGTTGTGCAACTTTTAATAATGTATTAAAAGTTCTCTTGTTTTGCTAATGAAATACACAAACTAACCAAGTCTAATAAATGTACATTAGAGAGATGCGTACATACACAAAAAACAGCAATTATATCCCCGCAAACCAAAATTTGGAAACATTAATGCCAAGCGTGGCCTTAATAGGTAGTTATTACTGGAAAGTAAAGACATATCAGACCTAGTTTAAAGAGAAATAATTATTTAAAAATATTAGATAGTTTATTAAAAAAATTCCATTAATCATCATTGCAATGGATAATTATTTCTTTTAGAGTAATGTGCTGCACTATTCCTGAACTCACTAAAACTAGTGCTAGAAATTTCCGAGCGAGTTTAAGTGACGTATGAACGAACTTGTATAAAAGGTGAAAATTAGACATTAAGTCAGCCCCTAAAACTTTGAATTTTTGTTCAAAAATGCCATAATTTTAGCAACAAAAGTTTTTTTTTTTACATAAAAATTGCTTTTTGAACAACAAATTTATATCTTAGAGACTAAGTTAAAATCAAATTTTCATCCATACAGTCCATCCGCGTCCGAAAATCTCTTAGTTGAATTTTGAGCTTAGCACAACGGATCCAATGAGGGACCTAGTGAGCTCGTCGTAGTGACTGGCAGCCCTAAGAAAATTGATTCTTAGCTATAGCTTTAATTTTCGTGTGTTACAGAATACGGCCACTGATGTCTATTGGATTACTTTGCTACCGGGGTGGCTTTCTAGACTCTTTATATACTTGTTTGTGTATAGACTAATGTTCTGTACTTACGTACATACATACAAACCTGCATACATATGTACATCTATGTTTATATCATCAACCTTTGCGACTTGAGAGCATGTGCGTTTTTGTTATATTATTTGAAAGTTCGGTTTTGTATCTTGGCAAAATTTATCAAGTGTATAAAATAACAACATTTTACAGAAGCAACAACACCATCAACTAATAGATTGTATTGTACACAGTATCATTATCATCAGCACATTAATCAATTATTGTCAAACAATTTATTGCTTTGTTTAATGATAAAATTTACACACAACTTCATAGAAATTAATTTGTATTTCAACTGCAAAATTTGTTTAGTACGATGTACAAAATACAACCATGCTTTGATTTTGGTTTAGAAATTAAAGTAATTAATTGCTGAAGGTAGTTAAACGTTAGGATATCACTGTTCAGCAAAATCAAAATTGTTTTCATAAGTTTCAACAAACAAGTATTGCTGGCGTGTAACCAAATATCCCGACATTATTGAAGGCAGAGAAGTTTTAAGGTTTATTACCCTATAAAATAGTTTTGTTTTAGGGCTTAGACAGATTTTGCTGAATAATGCGTTACTGCAGCACAACAAACATCATTGTAATGAAAATCGCCGTATAGTGTTCATTTGCTATACAAAAATAATATGGTACAGAATTTATGGTACAGAATTTCGGAGCAGCCAAACAAAAGTTAGAATAGAGTAAAGCTGCTTAAAAATACTGGCTACATAGCAGGCACTCAGCTGAGCAAGGCATTATGGACGCTACATTCATGTGGCTATTTCTCTTTTTTTTAATCTTTAAGCCCAGTTGACATTTTAGTTTTGTTTTATGCTATTTTCAAGATGTTTGTAAAGTTTTTATTCAACTGTAAGTAAAAAAAGAAAAATGCGTTCTAAGTTTTGTTAATTATACTTTCTAACATATTGGCCCTGAACTATCTTGTTTGGAACATTATAACAAACTGACCACCTACTCTTTCCTGCTTCTTCCTATTTTTTTAATTCCAGGACAGTGCACAGCACATATAGGGGTCATGCCCTGAGTGCTGGTCTAGGGCAAAAAAAAAAAAAAAAAAAAAATCAGAGTTATTCCTCAGAGACTTTAGATTTCGTTGCTTCATTATTTTGGCCCTAAACGATCCACTATATTACAACTATTAATAACTTTATTGGAGTTAACAATAATTTAAAATTTTCGTCAGACCCAGGGGTTATTTGTTATTACTGATACAATAGCAACAAACACAAAAATTATTTTGAAATCAATTGGATACACTGTACTAGTTGAAAAAACCGACAAACGGGGCACCCAGTGACTAAACCTAATTCGGGTACGCTGAATTCAATGGTGCTATCCGTTTTTCTAGGTTAGCTCGCATTTTCGAGATTTACCGTTATTTTAAAAATGGAGGAGGTTGCACTATATGTATTGAACTAACTAAAAAAATTTTTCTCTGATATATAATTCTTAAAAAAGAAATTGAATATTTTAGAAAAAAAAATTTTTTTTGAAAAAAAAAAAATTTTTTTTTGCAAATTCTTGAAATTTTGTGATCTTTAAAACTGCATAAAAAATTGAAAAATTAAGCTATGCCAACAAATTTTCCCGTGTATATAAAAAATTATGTTTGAAACAAAACGAGCTGTAAATGGCCAAAATCTGTGGGCAACTTTTGATTTTATTCACAAAAGATGAAAAATTGTAGTTTCAACCTGTTACCAGACGAAGCCTCAAAAATTAAAAAAAAATTTTTTCTTGTTAATTAAAGTACATTTCTGCATGTTCATATAAAAAATTTTTTGTAATTATCTAACATTAAGATGTGTTAAAAAAGTGTTATGAAACCTTTTTGCATAATTTGTACTTCGCTTGAAGAGCACCTAGTGTTCATTGGAACACTAAATGGAAAGGCGTCTCTGTTTTTCTTCCATTTATTTAAATGGTAAATACACGTTGTACACACTATTGAGGGTGTCTAATTCTTACCACATATCACATTTAAAGAAAAATATGATTCATATAAGTTAACTATTTCTACAATGATTTTGCGCCGACAGGTGAACGCTCCTGTTACGAATACATATTACATATTACAGTCACGTCCATTCTGATCAAAAGTTTCTTCCTCTAATTACCTTTATGATAGCTACTCATGTCTGCAAACATTTTTAAAAATTCTTACTGCTATTTGACAAATTTGTATGGAAAGCTTGTCAAATAAGCCAAAAATATTTATTATGAATAAGGCCCTTACTTTATAAATTATTATTATTATTTATGATTATTTATGGATAAATAACAGGCATAAAACAAGATTTTTTAATTTAAACTTTCAATACAGAAAACAATTTAAACATATTCCAATATATTAATTTTTCTTAGCAACTTTCATGCAACGAAATTTTTAAATATTCCAAAATTGTATGACATCAGGATTAATAATAACTCTTTGACTATTTTTCGTTTAGCTGTTCAATCATCTAAGAAATCTGGGTTGTAAAAGAACTAAAATATGTAGCAATACTAATAAACTGTTTTCTGAATTAGAAGTTTATTGGAACATTTTGGAATTCTGATTATTTTCGTGCAAAAAAAAAAGAAAATAAATTAAAAATCAGTTCACTTTTGTCTAAATTTGCGAATCTATTGGATATGGTATTATCTATGTGGTTCCATTAAACTTTCAGGTTTTGAAATGTGATCTAAGGTGGATGTGATGTAGTATTATTGCTAAATGTTGGCTTAATACTGAGCTGAGAAGTTACAGCCATACCTAAATAAGAACGGCAAGCGAAACCGTTTCTTCTGCTTGGCGTTTACGCTGAAATGTCGTACCTAACTAAAAGCCACTTAAAACCGTTTTTAATTTGATTTTGTATATGTATGTGTTTGCTTGCTATTGTTTCCTACAATAGTATTAAACGCCTTGGTAAAATCGGATTTTTCAATTGCACAGCGTTGCCGCCTCGTTGTTTCAGTATGTTGCAGCAACATGCCAAATATATTGTATTGACATGCAAATTTTTTGACAATGAGAAAAAGGTTTGGCACTTTTGTTTATTTATGTCTCTTAACCTTTAGCAGAGGTAGTTATAATAACTATAATAACTATAATAAACTTAAATAAAAAATAAAAGTGCCAAATATTTATGGAGTGGCAATTAACAATAGAAAATGCTAATGAAGTCACGTAAGACGAAGACATTTTCTAGTTGCGACTTAAAACTATTTATTTCAAAACCGTTAATGGTACCCATAAAATTACAATTTTGAGCTGCTAACGTTGCTATAATACAACTAAGGGCCTGCTCGCAAATGCATAACAACTCTGCATGTTATGCACACAACGTTCGAAAGTGCAAACTTTGGCAACACTACAGCAGTAATCTGTTCGTAAATGCAACACTGACGTAGATTAGGTGCAAATAAAAACAAAAAACTAATCATAAAAATGGCTGATGCAATGAATGAGTGAGTATTAAATTTCGTTTTTTATTCTTTAATTTCTTCTTTTTTTTTAATAAGTTACACAAATTTTTAATCGTTTTTTATGTCGTCTAATTCATAGATGGAATTAATTATTAATTTTTCCATTTTTATAATTTATTAGAAGAAAAAAAGAAATGAAATTCTCCGTTCGTAAATGCAACAATAAAATGTGCAAACAATAACAGCAGCAACAGCTGTTCGGCAGTGGCATCGCAAAATAATCATATTGTGCCGAGTTGTGATGCGTTTACGAACAGCCTCTAAAACATAGTAATCTTACGGGTTGAATGTGAGCCAGTCAAAAGACATTTAATAGAAACGTATTACAACGTCATAGTTCAATGTAATTAACATTTCAGTAAAATGTTAGCAGTTTTATTTACTTTACTGGTCTTTAGTTTCATTTGACTTCCTCGAAGTTGACAAATTTTTTTTGTAATAAAATTGCATTAATAAATATTTTTAATGAAAACAAGAAAAATAGAGCTTGCAATTTTTGGCTGGGTGGCATATCATGGCTGATTTGAACCCAGGTCATAACTAATTGCATACTGTTTTTAAGCAGGAACGATTAGTTATCCTACCTGCTCTGCATTATAGACTGTCTATATTTAATCTATTGATCAACTTTAAATCTTATCACTGTGTTTTTCTGGCAATTATAATATATTTTACAATTTTTCATCAACATTGATTTTTTTGTTTGCTGCCCACACTGGTGATGACAACACTTTAACATTTTGCACCGTTTCAATTATTGGGATTAAAGTTTGCTGGCTGTTCTGAAAAATGTGCCGAAGAGGTAAAACTTTGCCTGGCAAACAAAAACAAAATATGAAGCAAAGCTTGTGTTTTCTATACATTTTTAGAATATAATTAACCCGACAATTGGCCACGCGTATCCCTCCCACCAATACACAGAAGCTTTCTTCTAGTGTTCTATGTACAAATTCACTTCACAAGCACGTTTGCTCGAATAACCACCATTAATTTAGCTTTCTGTTTTGCAATTGTTAACTACTTCATCGGACCAAAGTTTGATTTTACTTTCTCAGAGTTGAGCAAGCTCTCTATTAAGGTAAATTTCATTGATCATACATAACCATTTAACCATTCTACTAACTTAGATCTTTTTTACTGAGTACGTACATATATCTAGTCCTATTGATTAACTTTCCATTTAAAAAAGCAAATTTTACTATAATCATTTAAGAATTTTTCAGAACTTAAAGTGCTCAAAATGTATAAAAGCAAAATTATGATTCTTCTTTATTCAGAGAATTTTGTGCAACATTTGCATGCCATATAGAGGTAATTGTGAATTTTGTACAACTACAAACGCAACTGCATAATTTGATTTTGATATTTGTTTTAAAAAGCAGTCCTCAAGTTGTTTTTATGCAGCTGCATGTTGTATGTTGTCTTAATTAGTTATCTTGGTTGGAATATAATGGCATCAGCGGTAATATTTGTCATCATTTAAAAATTCTCTTTTTCATGTTCCGTTGCAGGCTGTAAGAAAAGGAGATATCAACTTTTTGTCATACGATTTGTGACAAACAAAATATGTAGATAGCTTAAATATAAATAAAAACTCAAATTATTTTGCTAGCCGAATGGTTGAGGCGTCAGTGCTGAAATTATGAAATCTAACGCCACACAAGTTCAAGCTAAAGCACAATCAGCTTATAAAAGTAATTATTAGGTTTTTTGTATTTTTTTCTTGTGTATTGAAGTGCTGTCTTCCATTTTTTTTTAGATTTTATGTTTTGTTAAAATGCATATTTTTTAATTCTTTTTATTTGTTATTTTATTTATATAAATATTAAGCGCGTATGACGCATAAAAAAGTAGAAAGTTTCTAGACTTCATTTTTGTGTAACTCTTTTAATTAGAGCACACTATTTTGACAGAAGTCTCTAATGCGTTAACATACTAAAACCGCGCTGTGTATATTGACCTAAAAATTGTAAGGCGCTATCGCGTTTCACGCGGCACATACCTCAAGTTACATAAAACATTTATGGACTTATGAAAATATTTAATAGCTCCATTTTTAGGGTTCCGTACTCATCAGAGTGAAACGGAACCCTTTTACCGAGACTGCTACGTCCGTCCGTCCGTCCGTCACAGCGTCCATTCTCCGAAACGGTAAGAGCTAGAGAGCTGAAATTTTCACAGGATATTGCTATGCTTGCCATTAGTCACTTCTTAATTAATATCAATTGACTAAAGAAAAGTAAAATTTTAATAGCTAGGTGGACAACCGGCTGTTTCTGGGTAGCAAACACCCTTGATAAGCATCCTATGAACTTTGGATGTGTCAAATTTCACAACTTTGGCACAGCCAAATTTACTTTACTTTACTTAATTGATATTGATTAAGAAGTGACTAACCAAGGGTTGAACTTGAGCCTGAAAAAGTAATTTAATATTTAGCATTTTTAGTTTTTGAAATTCTATACACTTAAGCCTCTACTTCCGTCGTTCCGATTTGCGTCGTTTCGATTTGCGTCGCTTTTTAAAACTGGAAAAATTCGATTTGCGTCGTTGCGATTTCAACAAGTTGCGTCGGTTTGAACCCTATTTGATTTCGATTTGCGTCCTAAACACGGTTACATTTTTTACTGCATCATTGTGAATTACCATTTTTAGCATTTGTAGTGTAGTATGCATTTAGCATCTTAAATTCATTAGTTTTTACAACTTCTGGCAACAACGATCGTCACCTGTACATTAAAAAATTTTCAGATTGTGTGGAAGAAGGGGAATCCCCTTTTCTTTTTTATATAAGTTATATAAGCTGCTAAGCGCAGCTGTCTGGTTATGGTAACAATTTAGTGTGTGATTCACCAGAATATGCCTTAAGGTCTTAAACCAGAATCTTTTATATATTTTTTTTCTTAATTTATGGATTTATTATTTCTTTATAATATATATAAAAATTTTTTAAAGTACATTAAATAAATAAAAACGTACTCATATTAGTATTTTTTATCAAACATTTTCTGCTTTGTTTTAAATATTTTCTCCAACAAATTACATTTCAGTGCATTTATATAGAAAAAAGTGATTCGATTTGCGTCGCGTTTCCCCGGTCCCCATTAACGACGCAAGTCGGGGCTCTAGTGTATTCTATATGCCCTGAAGAAGCTATAGGAAGGAGAGCGAAATATCGGCAAATAAAGCTAATAAATTAAAGGAGACCTAAAGCTTGAAAATATAAAATAATATTTAATTACGAAAAGGGTGGTATATACTTAATAACTAATTGAAGAAATTATAATACCTCGGATATAAAAAATGGAATAACAGCAATGTATTAAGTAAATAAATTCAGACCATATCAAAGCACGTTATGTACTGCCATCTTATAAAAGATTGAAAATAGTAATTGTATACAAGCAATTCGTTGGTGTAGCAAACTTTGAGTGCGACAAACTTCTGTGCTAATGCAATAATACCTTTTTAAAATTCAACATTGCCTACACTGTGTATACACGGCATATGAGTGGCAACTGAGCACAAATATGGATAGATGATGAATGTATCAGAATTTAGATTTGAAAACTTGTACACTTTTTCTCTTTAATTTTTATCGTTAGCTGCACTGCATGTATAAAATATATAGTCAAATAAAACATACATACATTTACTGAGCAGGGCGATGCACAAACATACCCCGTAATATATATTTTTTGTTTTGTTTTTGCAATTGTAGATGGAATAGCCTTGGACAACAAACCAAACGTTTGCCGCATTTAATATGTATGAGTTGACAAACTAATGTCATTTTGAATTCTGCCTTAGTTCGTACATATGTGAGTACATACGTCTGTACATATACATACCTACATATATTTTTTGTTATTTGAAAGCTGAAAACTAAATCGTCAAAATCAGTTATAAATTCTAGGCTAAAATATAGTCAAACTGATACAAGTACATGCATTTGTGTGCAAACTTGTGTTTACACTTGTATTCGCTTTCATGCACACACAAACACAGTTACATGCATACTTACATACATGCATACATATGTTTGTTTTTGCCCTCATATATTTGTAATATAAGCCTTTTGCCAAAATGCAAATACTTGGGCAGATGCACAGGTTGTTTTAAAAGTTTAATATGCATGGAATTTTGATGTTGTTGTGTTACTGGAAATACTTTGAACTAGTGGAGTGAATTAAAAAATAAGAGCAGATAATTGTACCCCAGCTTAAGTTATAATTTTTTTGGTTTTGTGCCTTTTGATTAACATCAGCTGAGCAAATAGTTGAACTACAAGCCATCTAGAAAACCATTAATTAATTATTTTTTTTTTTTTTTGAATCATAGTTCAGCTATTGCTTGCTGTCAATATTTATTCAAATTTATTGAAATTTTTTGGAACGAAGTTCCTTAACGCGGCTTGCTGGTAGTGCAAATTAGTAGAAATCGTCACGAAAGCGTGTGAGCTGTTTACATACACATATGTATTGGTGTATCTGTCGATAAACAATTGTGTCAGCTGTCAGCGGAGACACCAATAAATACTAATTAGTTGTGAAAACGGACACTGTCAGTTGATAGATGTCGCTAAATTAAAGTATGTCACAACAAAAACAGCAATATTGAAACATTTTCTTCGTTTTGTAGCAGATTGACAAAAAAATACTGCATGTGTCAAAAGTAAAAAAAATAAAATGTTCCAAAAATTTTAAGAAGCATATAAAATTTCAAAATTTCAAAAACAACACAAAATAAAACATACAGATTTTACCATGTATTACATTCGAAGATGAAGAAAAAACATAAAGAACTTCGTTCCTAACGGGGGTCCCACGACCGCATTTCATTTTTTTTTTTACCATTGATATTTTTTGAATATATTCTTACACCCATGTTCATAAAAACTATTGAAGGTTTATTACACGTTTATTTGACAAATATTCCATAGAAATACCTTAACAATATTTTTTAATAATTATTATGAATATGGCCTTTAGCTTTTAAGCTCATCTTTTGACACGACTAATACAAAATATTCTCCTTCCTTTTATTCGTTCGTTAGTTATAACTTGATGCCCTTTTCACCATTTTATCAATACATTTTAGGTACTACTTTCTTCTGAAACGTAAGACTGCCCATGTTTTTATTGAGACTTTTTTCGGCCATAACTATAATATGAAATAAACCCTCTAAGAGAAGTTATACGTCCCGTGTAGGCAAAGGAGTATTTGTATGAAATTATATGGATGTATGTGATGAATGTTTAAGTTACATTTGTATGTAAATAGGAGGAAAAAACTAATGTGTATTTAAACACACAAGCTTGTACAAACACATACAAAAATTCTGTCATATGTGTTGGTGTGTGCATGCACATGTGAGTTTTGCATGCATGTACGAATAAGTACAAATATCTCGGACTAATCTAACCAGCCATCAGCATCATCGTCGTCATGACGGTGGTGTGGACACGTAATATAAAACAGTTAAACAAACTTACAGATACATGCATGCAAATCCAACGCCAGCCTGTGTGTGTGTGTGTGTGTGTCACGCTTCAACAAATTATTTGAATTTGGGTTGCCCAGTGAAAAAACCAGAAAAGATTTTCGGTTTTTTGTACACTTAGATATTTTTTTTCACTACACGTTAAGCATTATAAATTTGACTGGTTTTTTAGCTGCATATTCTATGAAATAAAAAGAAATTGTGTTTGCTAAGAGAATTCAAACCAGTGCTCTTTTACTTTCAGAAAAGAGATGGAAAATTCTTCATTCGCTCTAAAGGAGCTTAAAGTTATTCCTTTTATAAAGCAAATTAAATGATATAAAACCCTACTTATCACTCCCCAAATTTGCTTGTGGGCACTGATTAACTAGACCTGCTCTCCCAATAACGATCAACGAGTTGCAAGTTTCCTCTCAAAATAATGCTCATCTCCCAGCCATGTTAATTCTACCTTTGATGTTAGAGCTCAACAAAAAAGGGAAAAAATGAAATATAAGAAAATAAACAGTATGATCTGCAACTTTTTTTAACTCATATCAGAATGCGAAGCTTTTTTACGTGTCTGCAGAAACACATAGAGCCGCAGGTAGGAATCTAATGTGCTACCTCAGGTGGATTTAGTATGTAATGCTACCACAGCGGTGCTCATTGGTATTTAACAATTTTGAAAATTAAATGATAAATGTTACTGAACTTAACTAAAATTAAATAAAATTTTTTGACTGGTAAACTGAACAAAAAAAAATATTTGTCGAAATCGCTGTTCACAAAATCGAAAGATCGGTAAGCTGGAAAACTGTTGTAAAGTGTGATTTGAAAGTAAAGTGTGATTCTTAATTTTCAGAAAATTATCTTTATATTTTTTATTACCATATAAAGTTCAATGGCCTAAAAAACCTTTCATTCAGTCTGACTTTGTGGATGCATTGGCTTTTTTTGGCAATCACTTTTAGATTCTTATTTGCTCAAATGTTGTATCTTTCTCGTTAATAAATTCCCTGAAATGAAAATGTGCTGACAAAAAAAAGTCATGAAGTGTATAAAACTAACTTCGATTTGAATGTATATTTTTGTCAAAGAAAATTTACATTCACCCCTGTCGTGAATTAAATCTGAAATTCTTATTCCCATAAAATTTTCATTTCCCAAGTACGGAAATTTGCTATCATGAATATAATCGGAACGTTTGTTTTGCTTTCAATATGCAGTGAGTAAAACTGATTGAAAATTTGTGGGTGAGTGATGTAAAAAGTAATTAAATATAAGTTTAATAACTAATATACAAAAATTTGTGGTTTAAAAAGTAAAAAAATGTTCAAAATTGTTGCCCTTATATCACTAAAAGAGGGGGAGATGCAGCAACAGCGGATAGCTCGTCGTGCTATGCGAGATGCATCTAAACCATTAGAGTCGCCCTATAAATTGTAAGTGGGTTCAGTTTATTTAAAGAATTTAAATCAATTTGTTTAAATTTCAGATTTATTCAGCATTACAGGTTTTCATATCTGTTGAACATTTGGACAGATTCTATGCCAGAACAAAAAAAATCATTTGGTATTCCGCCCACATTTTTTCGCAATGGGTCGGTTATTGTGCATCCTATTGAGAGGCATGTAACTAATTTTCACCAGCATACATTAAAGACATTACAACACATAAAATGAAATTAATGAGTGACTTATAATTGACGATATACATTATGGTAGAATATTTTTTTTTTAACAATGCTTCCTGGTAGAAAATACCCTTGTAATGTTTCATAATTGCATATATGTATGTACTAGAGATCGATTTGGTATATACTAAAAAAACATTAAAATAGGTGTCAAAATCGTAGCTCTATTAAATTTTAGCCATTAGCAATGGGCTTTAAATTAATAGTGAGCTTCCTGTTTTGAACGAGAAACTTTTCATTTCTAAAGTTTCTCGTTAGAAACTGGAGTCCTGATTTTTATTTTAGACCAATGTATTCTTGGGCGAACCTTCTTAGAATTACTCGTAAATTGCCATATTGACAATTGCTCAGTTGAAAAAACCAAATCGACCAACACTAATATGCATTTTAAGCACATAAGCTGCACAAGTCATAGAAATTGAATATTTATGCAAACAAACAGTAAAAAACAGTCAAGTAACAGTTATTGAATCTTTGTTAATTGGGCATTTATAAACATTCATTAGACTTCGGCTAAATGAATATGCATACATATGTATATCAACAACCCATAAATTGAAAAATGTAATCTGATATTCTTCACTGAGAATAAACTTTTCATTGAAAGTGCATGAGCTTTCCCCTTCACTAAAGTACAGGGCATCTAAGAAATTTGTAAAACCCAAGAAATGCTTGTTTACTTGACGATATTAAACTAAAAAAGTTTTCTCAGAATTTAATCAAATCAATACGTTTTGAAAGAATGAAGTACACAACCTCAAATATGAAATGAATTTTTAGTTTATGTGTTTTTTCTCAGTACAAAAAACTAAAAACAACAAAATAAAGAAGGTCTCACATTTAGGGTTTTAAGCAAAATCACAAGAGAAACAAAGCCCCCAATAAAAAACGTCAACTAACTTCAAGGCAGGAACGATTGCAGAGTTTAAATCAGTTCTGAAAATAAATAATTTCTAATTCCAATAATTTTGTTAACTTAAGCGCCGAACTTGAAGGCGCTTACCCGGAATTTCGGGGAAGTAAGAAATGTTTTCTAGTAATATAAGTTACCAAACACGAAATGCCCTACAGCTTCGAAACTGGAAATCTTATGGACCTTGGGCTGGTTTTAACCGTTTAATGAATTTCGTGTTTGCCTTTTGCCGGTGGAATATTTTTTTTGCACCATGTTCGTAAAATAACCCTCCACTGAGCACTTACTTCATTTCCTTCAGGATTTTGTTTTGACAAGAAGTTTTATTTCTTTTTTTTCCCATCTTTCATTGATGTCTTCGTACACTTTAGGTCTTAGAATTTTATGTCAAGTCCATAAGATTTCCGGTTTTGAAGATTTAGGGCATTTCGTGTTTGGTAACTTAGATTACTAGAAAACATTTCTTACTTTCCCAAAATTCCGCGTAAGCGCCTTCAAGTTCGGACTCTGACTTTGAATTAAACAACATGAAAAAAAGAAGCCTCTTGATATATCTTCGTTAGCTCTTGGCTTAAAAAAATTAAGCATTTTAGCTTAGATCCACTGGGTTTACGATCATTGATTTGTTTGCAATGTTTTGTAAACGAAAGCCAATATCTGGTTCATAGAACTGTGTTTAGTTTTTGCAGTTGTTGCTGCTTTCAATGCGAGTGGCCCCAATAACCAACATCATTAATTGTGGCCATTTATTTGTACATATTTGATGTTTGTTATAAAGCAGATGAAATGACTTTTAATGACTATTTGCATGAATCAGGCATACATACATTTGCTCAAACATTCTTATGGATTTCTGGGCAGCAATATTCAATCTCATATAAAATTTTAAATATGGTAAAATTGGCCCACAACTGTAATGATTTTGTTTGTGAACCTTACGGAGCATCAGGCTTAAATAAATACATATGGGGTTTTATTCAATCGCAAATGTTTTAGAAAAACACACATTTCAATTAAGATGGAGAGAAATTTCCAAGAAATAGACTTAAAAATGCTATCAGAGATATTTGAGTAAAATAATGAGGCGAAATTCTTGTAATCAAAGAAAGTTTTCCAAATGATTTAATTACAAATTTTGTGTTAATAATAAACTAAGGGATACACTGCATAGAGCAGTTTGAAATTAAACATAACAAGACGGAGGCTGAATGGAAGCTATGAAAGATATTTGATATCGTTTTAATTATTTTCTATGGCCAGAATATCGCTACGTTAAATATAAGTTAACAAGCAGCATTGTTAATATATAACATAACATTGTGGATAATGTTACCTTAGTATGTATTATTTTAATATAACTTATGTAGGGGTAGTCCTAAAGGCAAAATGAGTTAAGTCTCCTTACAATTATTTTTATTTATTTATTTATTTATTTATCCATCTAAGCCTATGGAATACAATATCCTTACAGGCCAATAATAACTTAATTACTAAATATATTAAATAAATCCTTATATTCTAATAACAATTCAAAATCAGTAATCGGCAACGAAAAATCAATGCTAACGATATTATTGATGCTATTTAAAGTATGCAAGGCCTGTAGCAACGGCTCACGCATTGCATAATTAGTACCATGTCTAGAAACATAAAATAAATTACTGGATCTGAAAAACTTACATGGCACAACAAATTTTATTAACTTTACTAAGTATTCACAATCGATATGACCGTTTATCAACTTATAAATTACAGTAGTGGATTGCATAGTACGTCTTACAGAAAGTGGCTTCAAACCCAAAAGCAGACAACGAGCATTATATGAAATTGTGCATTGACAAAGTTTGAAAATTACGAAGCGCATATTTGTATGTACATCGTAAATAGGGTTCCAAATAAATGAGCAATACTCTAATTTAGAGCGTACAAAGGCTGTATACAAAATTCGTAAAGTAATGGGATCAGCAAAGTCTTGACAGTTTCTTGTTATAAAAGAGCAAACGGAATAGGCTTTAGGTATCATGTAGTCAAGATGAGCATTAAAGTTAAGTTCACAGTCCAAAATGATACCCAGATCTAACATTCGATTGACCACTACTAAATTGCAATCAAATAACTTGTACTGGGGAGCATTCACAGAACGAATATTAAGGTTGGGGAAAGGACATTTTACAACATTTATTTACATTTAAGGACATACTATTCATATTGCACCAGTGGGATATTTCATCGAAGCAAGACTGAAGAACAAATGCATCATTGTCTGATATTATTTCTTGAAAAATTTTGAGGTCATCAGTATACAACAAAAACTGTGAACCAGAACAATAATTTCCAATGTCATTAATAAAGATGAAGAAAAGTAGCGGCCCTAATATACTACCCTGTGGTACCCCGGATGTTGCAGTGTAGGGCAAGTCTCAAAATAAAAGCAACTAACATTCGTGTGAGACGACAAAAAATCATCTATAACATAGACTACAAAAACATCACCGCTTCGGTTAAAGTTAGTTAAGTACATAAACATAAAGTAAATTGAGTGATCGTTGGTTGCTGTGTATTTTAAGCGACAGCATCAAAATTGTTCACAGGGTGCTGGTTAAGGGTGTTTGTTACCCAGAATGTCGGATGTCCACCTAGCTATAAACTTTTCCTTTTCTTTATTTAATTGTTTACAAGATTTCTTCAATTTCGAGCTTGAGGTCCTTGTTATTTTTATGAAGTCCTTGTAATTTTTGTTTTCCATATTTCATTTTCCTTTGAAACACTTTTTCAGGAAATAATCACCCCTATCGTGAGTAAAATGTGAAATTTTTATTCCCATAAAATTTTCATTTCCCAAGTACGGAAATTTACTATCATGGAAACTATTATGGAAACGTTTAGGAAGAAAAAAATATAAATACAAAGGAAATTTATAGAAAATTTGTTGGTAAGTGATGTAAAAAGTAATTAAATTTATGTTTTATAACTAATAAACAAAAATTTGTAGTTTAAAAGGTAATAAGGGTGAATAAATCGGAGTTTTCATGCCTGTTGAATATTTTGACAGATTCTCTGCCGGAAACAAAAAAACATCATTTGGTATTCTGCCCATCGTAAAACTAAGCGCATGCTTGCGTTGTTTTGCTGAGCGTGTATACCAAAAAGATGTTGGAAGAGATTACGAAGTAGGAATGGCGCAATCCACTTTTTGCAAAGTGCTCTCTAAAGTGTTGGATGCTTTAGAAAATTCTATGGGGAGAATGGATAAAATATCCATGGATAAAATTCCATTCATGAATTTTTTTAATAGTTAGGCCAGCTCTTTTTAGTTCTGCTGTAAGCGAATACCGAAATTCGTCCACCACATCTTTAGAAACCTTCAAAAAACCACATGCAATGGGTCGGTTATTTTGCACCCTATTGAGGAGCATGTCATGTTGCACATTATTTGTTGATTTATACCTAAAAATAGTTTTCAGATAATTTATATATCCATTAAAATGTGGCAACTACTTGCATTTTTTTTCTAGTTCCCCAGAGAAAATAGAAGGAACAAATTCAGACAAAAAATGGGAAAAATGTCTTTGTAAAATCCATTCACGTTTAAGGGAAATTTCGAATGGGAACACAGTTATTAATAATCGCACTTTTGGGAAATGGGAAAAAATTTTAGGGGAAAAATTATTTTTTTCAAATATTACTATTTAGAAAAAAAAAAAAAATATTTCCTGAAGAAGTTTTCCAAGGTAAAACAAAATGTTGAAAATAAAAGTAACAAGAAATCTCGAAATCTAAGAAATTCTATAATTAAAAAGAAAAGAAAAATGTCTATGCAAATAGGATGAAGAAATTTACTTAATTTATATTGATAAAAAAGTGACTAACGAAGGGTTGATCTTGAGCCAGTTAAAAATCGTTACTAAAATTTCAGTAAAATATTAAGGTTATATTCGATAACAATGTAGTTTGCTGCTTAGAAACAGTTTGCAATTTTTTATCAACTGGGTTCGAAGCCAGTTTAGTGCCCATGACCGTGATGCCAGACGTTAATAAGCCATGATATGATCTCCAACCAATTAGTACCCAACCTTGCATTTCTGGCCTTGTGTCAAAAATTTTATCAATTTAATTTTATCACGAAATTTTTTTCGCAATTTTGAGGAAGTAAAAATTAAACTAGAAAGCCCAATAAAATTATTAACATTATGATTATATCTTGAAATAATTTAGTAATATCTTTACTGCGTATCCGCTTTTATTTAAAAGAACATTTTTTGGTATGACAACATCATGATTTAGTATAATAATACCATGGTAATACTACCATGACCCTTGAAAATACATTTCCCCACAATTATATGTTTAATCTTGTCCAAAAGGCTAAATGTGGTCTTTGATGGTTCAGTTGTATGACTTATTTAAAAATTTGTATTGGCGGACTTCAATTATGTATTTCAACAAAAGTATATTTCTGTACGAAATTGTCCACCGAAATTATTATTTTATAAGCATACGGTTGAAAAATCTTGTTGCTTATGTAAGCAACAAATTAATGCAAAAGTTTATTGAAGTAACCCCGTATACAGCTTGTGAAGCCAACTAATTTGTTTTATTTTGTTATCAAACTGTTTACTCACCTAGTCACTCTATATTTGTAACCCACAAACAAAAAAAAAAAAAAAAAAGAAAAAGAAAAACAAGAAACTCAAATCATTCCTCTAGAAATCAATACATTTTATTTTAAGTAATTAGATTTCGTACTTGTTGCTGGAACTTGGAATTGTGTGATTTTTGCCTTTTCAATAATGATTAATTATGTGGCCAGAAACTAATGGCGTGTATCTCTGTACCTTGAATTACAAGCCCAAATCTTGAGGACAAAGTCATTGGAGCTCGGCACAACTCGCTGGCTGCACAATTATATATGACGATAATGAATTGTGAAAAATTTGTTTTTTTTAGCAAACTTTTCAAATTAAGAAAATAAGAAAAATGCTTAGTTTACTTATCGCTTATCAGTTGTTGATTCATTGAGCAAATGCCCTCTTACATAGTAGTTATTGTAAATGTGACCAGGAATTAGAAGTTATTAATATTACCAGGAAATTAAGGACTGTGTTGGCTGCCGGGTTTTCGAGATATACATGCTTTATTTGCACAGCGTATGCTGATATAACTTGAGATAACAAAAAGTGTTAATTTTTTTTTGTAAAAAATATCTGGATAGAAACATTGTTCAAAATAAAATTGTAATAATCAGTGACTAGTTTTCTAGTTCTACTTGATCATGTCAAAAAATTTGATACAGTTGGCGACGAAACACTTATAATGGAGCTTATGCAGTTCTTCATTTTCTCTTCGTCAGGGGCAAGTCTTTTTTCGTCCCATCTAACTCATCGGTGGCAATCTGTTCTTACGAACTGTAACCAATACTGCCTGTTAAAACTGACTACAGGCTTACTCCATGGTTCAATTCTGGAACCACTTCTGCTTTCTATGTATGCAAATGATCTGCCAGACCAACTTCTGCATTGCAAAATCCACTAGTAAATTTAAATAGCCACTTGCAATCTGTTGCACAGAACATTAGGAAGCTTAATGATGATTTGCCCGAGTTTCAGTAAATGGACCACCGCTGAATTCACTGAAGTCCAAATAATTGATAATTAAGAGAAAAACTATTGATACCGCTGACCATACTAGCAGTTATATGAATGGTTAGAGAATCAAAGTTGTGAATACTGCTAAGAATCTGGGTATTACATTTAACAGTAATCTAACTTGGTTAAGTCAAAGTTTGTAGGTCAAACACATATGGGTGTTTCCATGGTTACGCACGTGACATTTGTACACGTTTAATTGTTTTGAATATTATAAAAATATAAATGGGTTGGAATATTTGAATGGAATTTTGCCATTGTTACATTTAATGTGATGAGTTCCTTCCAAAAAGTATATATATTGGAAAATTGAGTTCCATGCGATCAAAGTTGACTTACGCACGTGACAAAAAACGTAAGTGCCTTTTAAAGCAGCATGAAATATTGCAAAAGTAGGCGAATTGTAGAAGATTTTTATTTCGGAAAAAATGTTTTTATAAAGGTTATTAATGGACCTTTATAATCATGGTTTGTTCAAAAACAAGTGTGCATGGGTTGGCTAAGAAAAAAAATTTTTGATTACGCACGTTACATTACACACGTTACATTACGCACGCGACACTTTTTACCTTCATACATATTTTTGTAATTCAACGTATATTTTCAGAAGTTTTTACCATCATTTAATATTATTATCAGTTAAAATTTTTTTTTACATAATAAAATGTCAATAGTTTTTTTTTCAATTTTCTGTGCTTAAGAAAATTGTGCGAGCGTTTTGATTTTTAACTAACGGTGGACCATTTCATGGAAATACCCATATAGAGTTTAGGTTTTCGTGGTCAACACTATTTTTTACGGCTTTGCATATGAGAGAACTTCTGTCCCAATCGTATTTTATTTCGCGTATTTGAATTGCCCAAATTTGCTCATGTGTCTCGTTTCTCTTCAAATTTTTACGGCCCTTCTTTTGGTAATTGGATGTCGTTGAAAGAATATTAAGTATATTCCAACCCACAGATAAATGCAGTCTCGAAATCCATAGTTGATTAATAGATTAAATATAGACGGTCGGTGATGAAGAGCCATTCTACTACCGAATGGCTAAGTGATGCTGATTAAAGGAAGTGTGCAATTAATTATGATCTGAGCTCGAAGCCAATGAGTCTTCAGCTGTTATTCTTCTTGTCTTCTCTATAAATGTTGATAGGTACCAAAAAAGATTTTTCTCAATTCCGAGGAAATAAGATTGAACTCAAGCTCGATAAATTAGCAATTGCAAAATATTATTTTCTTAGTACAACTGAGGCTTTTTTTTGAAATAGTTAAGCAAGTTAGAAGTGCATTAAGAAGAACTTTATTTAAAAATATCTATTATTGTAGTATTAATTTATATTATTCGATCATAAAATTGAATAATTTATGCATACTTTTTTAAAATCCAAAATTTTTGTTACCAATTATTTAAAATATTGAAAAAAAACAAACGTCCCTTGAAATCTTTCAACACGTCATAAAAATCAATATCAAAAAAATTTAATTAGTGCTTTCTCTTTGTAATCATGGCCTTTCAAATTCCATAACAACTCAAAAGAAATTTCGTGTTGTTGTAGTATTTGTAATGAATAAACTCAGTCCATACTTTATGGTTAAGTTATTCTAGGTTATAAAGGATGATTTTATTAAAGCTTTCGGTTAAAAAAAAATACATAATATTAAAAACAAAAATGTTTTAGAGAAATAATTTAATTTAAATTTAATGCGGCTATGCCCCAAATAACTCAGACGATGAATAAAATTTTAGCATATTCGTTTCATCATTTTAGGTACACAGAGCGAAAACTTCCTAATAGATTCAATAAGATTTTCTCTTTGAAACGTTTTTAGGCTGAGGGGTATCCCAGCAGAGGGAAAAGAAGATTTTTCTATGGGTACTTCTTATTATTTCCATGTTGCAAATCTTATTAATTGTCTCAACAAGAAAAACACATAAAACCAAGAAGAAAACTTGTTACTCACGTTTGTTTTTACTCAGTTTTCGATTTGCATGGTACCAAAAAAAATTCTATAGAGAAGAACTTATTGATTCTATTAGGTTTTCTTGTAAATTGTATACAATAAGGATTTCTTATTGATTTTAGTAGGTTATCCTATTCATTTTTCCCTATTGGTTTTATTAGTTTCCTATATAAACACATGTAAATCATCTTTTTAATTTCATTAATTGTTGTTTTTTCAATAAGGTTTTCCCATTTAAAATAATAAGGAATCCTTCTTGAAAAATAGCCATAGATATATCTTATTGATTTTGTTCTACTTTATTAGGTGCTTTTTTTTCTGTGTAGTATCTGACAAAGTAATTCGATCGTTACAGGATTGCCTAATTACGCTTGAGCAGTAGCATAGCCCGACGATAACTATTTTAGTCGTTTAGTCCCGTAAAGCATGTGATTTTCAAAAGGTATTGATTGGGCTATAAAATTATTCTGAAATGGAATATAGTAAGTAAAATATGTAAATTTGTATTCAAAACATTTATTAAGAAAATATTTTTATAAAATGTGACGTTTGTGTACACTTTTATAGAGGTCGAACAACCAATCCTTGGAGTAGAAGCTTGTATATCTAATTGTATTAAGTAGACTCTTCACATGCAGGGAAAATTAATAACTTAAAAACTGATTTGTTTGTAAACGTAGCTGCTTTTTAGTTATTCTTAAAAAACATAAGCTCATAAACGGTTCTCTGAAAATTGTTTAAAAATTTTAAAAAATATGGTTTCGGAAAAAAACTGTTTAGCCTCTTAGGTAGGTCTTAGTTGTTGCTTGTACGACGAAACTCCAACCATAGATTTTATATAGAAAAAACATAAAGGATTTTAAACTTTTTAAAATTTCAATATGAACTTAATTATTTATTTGCTTTAAGAGACAATTGAAATGTATTGGAGAATTCAGGTCCAAAAATACAGCAAATGTTTTGAAAAGGTACACTTTTGGTCTTGAATTAATAGTTTTTAAAATTTCTTGTAAAAAATATTTTTTTAAGAATAAATGCTCTTACCTAATTTATATACTATACAATTATTTATTTGGTTTCATGTTGATGTTTTCGTTGTCTTCGATTTGTTTACTTCCAGTTAAATTCTCTTTCCAAGTACACAGTTTTTCGTTGTTATTTTCACTTCAGCTTGTGGTGAAATTCTTAAGTGAAAATATAATATGTTGGCAGCATATCAAATCGCATATTTAATTAATTGGTTTTCTTGGCAAACACCTTTAGCTATTTTCAGTCGTAAGATATACGATTAATTAATGAATAATTGCCGCATTTAAGTTAAATGTTTGAATTAAAGGAGTAAAGAGAAGTAAACCATTTTTACCAAAAAACAACAGAAGCAAATGATAAATACCCTTTTGGCTTTAATGCAGTACGCTAATAATTAAAATATATTAAAAAGATGTATATATCAAATGAGGTAAATAAATAATTATGTACAGTTGTTGTTCTGCTAGAGGAGTTGTGATGAGACACTTTTATTACATACACACAGGGATGGAAAGTCAGACACGTATATAAATTAGTTGGGGTAAAACAACGAAAAAAAAAAAAAAAAAAAAAAAAATATATATATATATATATATATATATATATATATATATATATATATATATATATATATATATATATATATATATATATATATATATACATATATATATATATATATGTATATATATATATATATATATATATATATATATATATATATATATATATATATATATATATATATATATATATATATATATATATATATATATATATATATATATATATATATATATATATATATATATATATGAAATTAATTTTAGTAGACTTTGATGTTTCCAAGGTCATTAATGTTTCCATTTTAAGAAGTAATGTGGATTTACTTATGTTTGCTTAGCTGCCAGGTTTGGGAGTTCTAAGTTACCAGAAATAATTTTCATGCTGACTTTGAAAATCAAGGTTTGCACGATATTTATTACTCTCGAATTAATTTAGAACTGAATAAAAATAACTAATGTAATTTAATAATAATAAAACAAGTGACAAAGATACATTTTTCGTGTTTAATATGGATAAAGTAAAGAGAAAAAATAAAATTGAGTGAAGTTTAGTAAATTCATTTCCGTGCTGATGAAGAGTGTTGCAGATTAGAAACATGTATGTATATGTGCACCGTGCTCAAATTTATTTTGATTTCTTTGCTCTATATTAACCAAAATGGCAGCGTTTTATCAAAAATAACTTAAACCTGAATAAAATGTTGAAAAATAAAAAAAAAATACTTTGATACACTTTTGATGACAAAATTTTTAGTTCTTAATATCTACAGTAATTTGCTTTGCAAATCCTATGCACGATAAATTCTTGGTCGGAGCAGTGTCACCTCCAGCTCAAAAGCCCCACCGAAGTTTTAATAATTGTAAATGTATCGGTCTTTCAACAATTATTCGTGGATGCCCATTTGCCCAAACGCGGTAGTTCCGCTTGTTTACGAATCTACTAAAGTAAAAGTGTGCTTCGTCGCTGAAAGTGGTTTTCGTTTTGTGTTCAATCAACCGTTTGACGCTCGAAATGGTCCTTCGGCTTCAGTTCTGGAGGTACTTGAATCTTGTTGACGTGCTAATTCAAGTCCTTAACTTGAAACTCACTTTAATACTGTGTTTGCCAGATGTTCAATTGTTGCGCTCTGCTGTAAGTGGAGGTTGACGACTCTCCTGCCCCTCTATCGTTTATAAGTGTAATGTGTTTTGGAGAATGATATGGGCGAGAAGGTAGAGATGTCTTTCTATTTGCTATATATTTGATTTGGTGAAACTGGTTCATAATTCTCCCGATTTTGGCTGCATTTGTTCGATTACGCTGACCAAAAAAAAAAAAAAAAAAAAAAAAACAAATCATGCAAAAAAAGTGCAGGAACTGCATTTTGATTTGAGTTCCCGATTTAAAAAAAAGCTTTCAAAATTTGAACGCTCTGCAGAATTGTCTACCTGCTTAATATTGTATTTAATTAACACTGAAATAAAGTATCGAATTAACTTGGACTTAGAACTTGAGGTTAAGTTGTGCCTCGTAGTTAACATCATGAATTATGGTTGAACGTCCTTTATAAATGTTTAAATCTTTAATATTTCAAGGGTTTTATGACTAAGGAAAGTTATTTTTATTTTAAATTAAACAGCTTTTTTATGCAAATAAAAGTTTCATGCAAGCTGGTTAATCGTTTTCTTTTCTAGCTTTCCAATAATGTAGGAGAAAATTAAGCTTGAGAATTCAATTTATTTTTTTTTTTTGCAATTGTAATTTTATTTTACTGTCCTTTCTAGTTAAATTTCTACTTCCTCAAAATTGAGAAAGAATTTTTTCTAATAAAATTGAAGTAATCAACATTTTTAAAGAAGACAAGAAAAATAAAGTTGAAGGTTTACTGGCTCGAATACGTACAATGGCCACCATGTCCCTCATCAACATCCAAATTGGCTTCGAACCGAGGCCAGAGGGTATGTGAAGAAGAGCCCAGGTGGTAGGCTGGCTGTGCGTTGCTCTGCTTTAAAATAGTATATAACTAGTCATGGCCTGGGTTTAAATCATAGTTGGATGCTGATGAGCGACGTCGTGGTCGTAAAACAGCCATTGTATATACTCCAGCCAGTAAGTCTTCAATTTTACTTTCCTTGTCTTTTTAAAAAATGGTGATCACTCCAATTTTATCACGATTTTTTTTTTTTAATTTTGAGGAAGTAAAAATTTAAGTTCAAAGTACATAAAATTACTGGTTATACGCGACTATCTGCAACGACGAGCCATAGCCGTGCCTAAGATTGTTCAGATACCAGTGTGACAGATAGCCCATATACACGACTTTCCCGGAACCGCATGCCTGACTATTTGTTGCAGTTGGGCTGTGTTATTTGGCAAGGAAAGCGGAATTGTGATAGTAAAATTTTTGACGGCCCAACGAGGGGGCTTGATGTTATTGTAATTTTTGGCGGCCAATCTGGGGCCCGAACGAAAGCATGTGTCAATAATTTTTGACTCCGAACGTGTAGGGTCGAACGATAGACCGACCGGGAATCATGACAGTAATTTTTGTAATGTATGAAAGCCCAATAGTATTGTTAAAAATTGTAAATCATATAGTTCACTATAAAATAAGATTAAATTAGTGCTTCATTTTTGTCGCTTGTTCTAGAATTTTTATTCTCGAATTTAAAAATAAAATTAGGCAAAAAGCTTTATTTTTTATTTTTGATTTTTGGCATAAGTAAAAAATCAACTTTTGATTTAATTTTTCTTCCTCTGATTACGAAAACAATTCGGGCATTCTTCCCATCCTGGTTTCTTTTCCTTGTATGTTGCTTTTTCTGATAGCTTGATGACTTTATCAATATGTATCCATGTATGTATGTATTAAATTAGATCTACTTTGTTAAATATGTGTTTATTCGAACTTGTTTTCTACATTTCCTTTCTATGCGGCTTGAATACAGTTCATTCTATATTATTTTTATCATTCATATGAATAAAACGAGACAAGGAAAATATTATATATATGTTTATCTGGGGACGACTAACTGTTTTTAAACCATCAAAACTCTTGTCAGCACCCCTGCTTGAACTCAGAAGCCCACGCTTCCAGAGTAACATTCATGCTAGTCAGGTGGATCATTAATTTTTCCAATATTGTTATCTTAAAAATATTAGTTTGTTTTTGTTTTATTTAATCTGAAACAAATTACTAGTAAAATTGAATTAAACTTAAGAGTTTTAACATCTTAAATATAAATTTTTTTATTCTCTTTTAGAGTTAGTTTTTTATTTAAAGATCTTTTTCAACTTCTCTGGAAAACTTTATTGCTTTTGTTTATTTTTTTTTCCTGTTTTAATTTTCTTACATGTGGCACTTGCAACTGAAATGTATTTGAAAGTTGTTTGTTGTTTTTCTTTTCTTCTGTGCATTGCAGCTAATAATTTTGCGCTACACTTTTTTTTATTATTTTGTTAAGTGATGTTGTGATTGCAGCACGTCTTTGCAGTTGACATGCTTGAGCAATTTATCAATGAAATAGAATTTTATGATTTGTTTGAGTGTTTTGACACGTTGACGATGTAATAAATTTTTGTAAGGAAAAAGAAAATTAAAAATTATTTTCCATTTTGTTTTTCTAATAAATCGAAATAAAAAAGCAAAACATGATATGTTTTTGATTTGATATGCACTGAAAACAGTTAAGTTTAAATAAATACACATATTTATTTTAAATACGCCACTACACTGTGGAACAAACTCAAGTCGGCTATAGTTACATTGGTTCTGAGAGTGACGAAAAGGAAGACAAGGAAGAAGGGGAAGATAAAGATGAAACTTCAGAATATCTGTTGGACAAAATTATCGAAATTTCTGATGATGATGACGATGACCAAGGTATTATAGAGAGCAGTGATGTTGATCCACAGCCGCCTGCTAACCGGTAACTGGCCAAATTATTAATTTAATTTAGTTGCATTGAGTTTAATTTAATTCAATTTAATTTAATTTAATTTAATTTAATTTAATTTAGTTTAATTTAAATTAATTTAATTTAAATTAATTTAATTTAATTTATTTTAATTTAATTTATTTTAATTTATTTAATTTTTTTACTTAAAACTTTTCCTAACTAACATTTAAAAATTATATTTTTTCATTATTTTTATAATTTCTTCAACATCAACACTGAACAAAAAAGTGGGAAGCTGAAAAACGCAAGTCTTGTATTGTGATTGCTTTTTTGTTTTCAAAATTTAATTTATTAAGGAAACTGAGAAGCATGTTATAGATCAAATGAAGAACAAAAAATACTGTTTTTTGGAATATACTTTCAAAAGTTAGAAAAATAAAAAATTTGTTTGAAACATTTTGCTTCAAAGCAAAATCAACTTTCTTTTAAACTTAAATTATTGCACAGCGGTAATATTCTATAACTAGCTAAAATTATAAACATCGCTAAAAATCCCTAAACTGAACTAAGAGATTCGTAGCGATGACTTAACTTGTATAAACGTTAACGTTTGTGAGAGAAAGTTGAATTTAGCGCCGTTGCTAAAATCTTAATTTTTTGTTCAAAAAACATAAATTTTTAGCTTCAAAAAATATTTGTTGCTAAAAATTTACTTTCTTGGAACTAAAATAAAATTTTGGCCTACAAAAGTTTTTAAAAGTGAAGTCATCGATAAGAATCGCTTAGTTCAGCTTAGAGATTTTCAGCGATGTCTCTAATTTTAGCGAGTTATAGAATAGGGCCGCAGGTCTCTAGAAATAGTTTGGCTTTACAGATTAAAAAAATATCAACTAGTCGACAAGTTATAGCCAAAAAAAAAATAAAAAAAAACATATAAACAATATGCTGAAAATCGGCAAAGTTCGCTTAAAAAAAGTTTAAACTAACATTAGCAAACGCAGCGATACAGGTCTTCTAATTTAGCCTCTATTTTCACCTCTCACTCACAGAATCGAAATAACCTTTTTTAACTTGAATTTGTTCCACAGTGTTATTAAAGAATTTCTTTCAGTTTGCTTGATTATCTTTCAAAACATTTTAATAGCTAAAATTTTTTTTAATAGAACTTAAGAACTCTATCGGAGATATTTGCTATTAAGCACTAGTGCAAATTGGCAACAAAGCAGTTGCGGAGACCAGAGTTTCACTTGACTAGGCTCTCTTGTTTTGTACAAACATGTTTAAGTCCATATCACTAGGCGGTGCACTGAAATCTCACCAACCAACTTCTGATGAATAATATATTTTTATAGCTTTAAATACTACAATTTATTAAAATTCAGCTAAATCCGCCTTAATGCGTTTTATGTATTTGCCTAAATCTGTCGTAAATTGGAACTCCTACAAGTAAAAGTTTTGAGAATCAAACAAAAATTATTAATATAATTTTTCTCATAGTTGCTTTCTCTTGGCTTCAAATTTTTCATTATTTGCACTTAACTTACAGTTGAACTACATGCTTGTCGTGAGCGTGTTAAAAGAAAACTTACCCTAAAGACACAAATTAAATGGTGTAAATGAAAAATTAATTTTTATAAAACGAAGCCGAGTGTTAAAGCCTCAGGGGTTAGTAAAAGTTGTGTGAAAAGGAATATTTAAAATTTTGTGTAATATGAGAAGAATTTGTTAAAAAAAAAACAGCAACACAAATTGCTAGTTATGTTTATCATGAAACCCTGATTAAATATGTTTGTATAATGTAAGAAATAAACTTGTACACGAAACCGTACTGCATGCATTACACCATAACCATATGCATGTGAATATGCACGTACGTTTGGGTGTATGTAAGTGCTTACACCCACTAGCAAATTCATGTACAACATTTCAAAAAGTTAAAGTTAAACAATTGTGTTAAGAGCTGCTGTTACTTCCGTTGTGTAAACCCTGCGTTGTGTACTCTTAAGCTTATGCAGCCCTCTCGCTCTCTCACTCTTGTGTTACACTACACCCGTGCACGGCCTCACACTCAAACTAACAAGCAGTTGAAGTTGTTAACAGTTAAACGTTATGTTAATATCCTGACATGAGGTGATGAATTAAAATTTCAATTTCATGGCAGGAAATAAGGTTTATAAAGCACCGTCCCAAAATTATCGCATCTGTTTTAACAAGCGTTTCTAAGCAAAAGCTTAACATTGTACAGTGGTAAAATAAGCGATTTATTGTCCTTGCAGGTGCATTTTAGGTACTTACTACTAAATTGTATGCTTTTGCCTCTCCTGCTAGAATAATACAATGAGATGTTCAAATTAAAAAAAAAAGTATTATAGTTATTATAAATAAAAGCGGTCAAAATTAAGCCGTATTTTTAGCCTTTAATCAAAGTAATTCATATAAATTATTTGAAGTCAAGTCTAATTAGAATAAACTGCAATATGGGAAATTTCATGTCTGTCGTAAATCGTTATTAAAAAATCTGCTCTTTCATTTGGTGATTTCAGTTTATGGTAACGACAATGGGGCTGGGTGCACAAAAAATGTCGATTTATTGTGCCAATATAATTAAGGAAATTGCTGCAATAGTTATTAAATTCTTATGGTAATCTAAGTACTAGGTTTACTGGTTTGTTCAAAATGCTGCTGTTCCTATAGTGTTACTCCATACATATTAAGAACTCTAGCAAAACGTTTCTGACAGCATGATTTTTAAACAACAAGACTTTTCTGGCAACATTTTTGTTTTTCAACTGCTAAATAAGATGAGCACTAGTTATTTTAGACCTAAAGCTTCTCTGGGTACCTGGATACAACGGTGAGTCCGAAAATGTATTGGCAGATGAACTGGCAAGGTCTAGTGCCTGCTTACAACAACAGAACTTAGACGTACGAATTCGTGTGTTAGAGTAATTAATTGTAAACAAATGCATGCTGTTAAAAACTGAGTAGAACAAATGGTCGAATGAGATCACCCTTCGAATATTGGGACTCACGTGGCCCAGCTATATACATATATAACAAAAGAATCTTTGCTTTGTTGGATTTTCCGCTACAAAGGCTACACACCATAGTGGCGGTTCTGAAGGACTCTGTCACATAGGAGTACAGGAGAGATAAAGAAGAGGAGGAGGGTGTCAAACACTTCCTCCGCTAATATCTAGCTCTCTAACGAAAGAGAAAATTACCTGGATAGCCCAACACTACATAGAGTCCGGCTGTAAGGTTCCTGGTCCAATGGATATAATAGCAGCAAATATAAAAGTGAATTGAAAGTCAATTGGATATTGGTGAGAGAATAAAAATTATATTCAAATCCAAAAGAAAACACAGTTATCACAGGGCAGTTGACTAATAGATTAAATATAGAGGGTTTGTAATGAAGAGCTCAGGTAGAAGAATAACTAAGAGCTGCTGGTTTTCTGGGTTCGAGTGCTGGGTTTGGGTGCTGATGAGCGTGGTAGTAGACATGAAATAGGCATGGCATATTCCCCAGCTAAGAAGTTTCTAACCCTACGTTTTTTTTTTGTTCTTCAATTTTGCCACAACAATTTTTTCTAAATTCTAACGAAGTCAAATTCAACTCAAGCTCGATACAGTAACTAAAAATTAATTTTTTTCTTTCATTTTTCTTAAATTTATTTTGTTCTTCTGGCTTATTTAATTGAGTTTCTTCCTTATTTACCGCTTTCTGTGCTTCTGTGCAAAATGATTTGAACATCAATTATCTTCCACAAAATTCTAACAACTGCTTAATCGTCTTTGTTTTAATTTAGGTTCTGCTAATAAAAACGATATTAATCGAAAATATAAGGAAATTGCTTTAAGGAAGCTGTTCTGTTGCTGAAATTTATACGTTTTTTTTTTTTTTTAAATTACAGAATTGCACTATATGCCGTGCAACATCCACTATACGTCAAGTTTTCCGTATGAAGAAAATCAATGTTGTTCAGCTTATTTCGCAGTTCTGAAATAGTACTAAGTTTAGTAGCAAAGTTTTTCATGGGCACCCTCTCAGCAATTAGCTTACATCAAGACAATAATAGCTGCTGAAGTTATCTGAAACTTAAAATCTTTGGCTTATAATTTTGTTAAGATTGGTTTTGTTCTTTTACTTTATTTAATTATACTTCTTTCTTAATTATTTTCTTTCTGTGTTTTATTTATTTGATTTTTAATTTTTCCTTTGACAAAAATCGAATTGTACCCTCATGACTACTGCGTAGCCACCGTAACCATTCAGCCATTGCAATATTTAGAATGCATTAAATAACTAGAATTTAAGCAGAGCTAGCTTCCAAATTAATGTTCAGCATGATCAAAATTAAAAAGCAATGTTAGAAAATAACTCAAAAAATCTAATATAAACTACATCCGGAGTTGAAAGCCCAGGCAGCTCTTACTCCTTCTTTTTTTCATTTAGTTACTATAATTGTATTATGTAATTAAATTCAAATAAATAAATAAAAAAAACAAAATAAAGTGCAATGTAGTTGCTACAACCAATTATTCGTACCAAGACTCAATGCATTTTATTCGGAAATGCTCATCACGTTAATTAAATCGTCCTAACAAAACTGGGCAATCGGTGGCTGTAATCAATTCATGAATTGTCAAAGGCATATATTTGATAAGATCATGTACTTACGGTTACGAAGATGGACTGTTTTTTTAGGTTCCTAGAACGTTCACAACTTGATCTAAAATAAGGTCACCTCACCCAATATTTTATCGACCTAATCACTTCCTATCCAATATTTTTGGGAGGGTGTGAGAAAATTCTGGGTTTTGCCGGAAAAATGATGTTCGATGTATGCTAGTCACAGCTGTAGGTAAAATTTTGACGGTAACTGCCATTTGGGGTAACATTACTGTAATTATCCTCCAGCAATAAAATAAACAAATACACGAATTTAGAAACATTAAAACGAGTGGATGCAGTATTAAATTATTACTTTCTCAAATACGGCTATTTTAAAGGCATAAAAGATATACTTAACTTATAATTGTTATAGTTTTTTCACAACTATAACAATTGCCTAGGGCATCCGAATTTTTATCTTGCGAGTGTAATTCTTGTTTTACCTCTTTCTTGATACCACCCGTCTTTGAAATTCAAAAAATTAGAAAACATGTGTTTGTACCCATTTAACCCAGTGACATTCAGAGTTTCAAAAACTACCAGACACCTGAGCGATTGTGTTTCGTAGGCTTTCAATCCCTTTTTGAACTTTCTTGGCACTTTTGTTGCGCTTCGATATACAGAATTATCAGCTTAGCCCTTTCATTTCATCCCAAAAAGTTTACAAGATAAAAAATCTTAATAGTGCGTTCAAAATTTTATTTCTTGGAAGTCTAAATCTTGGTTTACCAGATATTGGTACCAGATACCTGTGCGATTATTTGAAGTAGATTTTCAGGCCTTTTTTAAACTTTTTTGGTACTTCTACTACGCTCGGAGAATTACTTTTGCCCCTTAAATTTCTTAATTAAAAAAAAAGAAATCGAAAAAGCTATTGGAGAGTTTTTAAACAGGAGATCAATCACCAATTTTATCCTCTTTGCGCTCGTAAAAGAGGGGTAAAACTTTTCGATTTAACCCCAGATCCGAACCAAATACTTTTTTATATTGACATTTTATTTTTGTAGAAAACCCTTAAGAGTTGCTGTGTGCTGTTAGAAGGCATGGTTAAGAACCACAGCAACTATATTTTATATGATTCTAGGACTATTTAAGGTCTCCTTGAGCCCTTAGAACTTTTGCATTTTTCGTTACACAAACTGAATTCTTTTTGCAGGTTTTTATGTGTGCATGTATGAATGTATGTATTCATTTAGGTAAATATATGATTGTAATCAATTGCTGCTAGTGAAAAGTAAGTGTTCATTAAAATTAGGCAGTTGTTAAAGTTTTTAATTAAAAATAGCAGATGTTTCTTATTTTTTCAAATTATTACAAGTGGTAAAGAATTGTTTCAAAGTTAATAAAATAGTAAAATACTAAAACTTAACAAACTTAACATAGTAAAAACTAAGGAGTAAATTTTTAAGAGCCAGAAAAAAAGTATTCTGTTCTTGATACCGTTAATATATTTTCCATTTTTATGTCATTTTATGCAGGAAAGTAGTTGATAAATTTCTTATGAAAAAAGGTTTAAAGTTTTGCGTAGTTTTCATATAAATTTTTTAAGCAGGTCTCTCGCTTATGTTGTGGCAATAAAACATTTTATTATTATCTTTTTTAATGAATTTTTTGAATTCAAAGAACTTATGTGTTTATTTAATTCCTGTACAATGGATTTTCAATGTAGAACAAAATGCTGCGTTAAATAAGAGCTATATGACTTCCAGTGCAAAAGCAATCACTTAGATATGTTGTGTGCTAAGCTGTGCTGGATCATAGTTATTGTTAATAGTTTCAATTGCAGTCGTGGGAATAATATTTAGTGCTTTTAGTTTTTATTCAATGGAAATATTTTCTTTTCTCTTGCATTTGTTCACTGGATTTTAGTTTAAACCATTGACTTGATACACAATAATAAAACACAATAATGCTAAGTAATAACAAAATAAAATTATGACTGGGGAGCAACTGCTTGAAGCTGCCACGCCTCTCATAAGCACTCGTTTATTACTTTCGTTTTTTTTCCTTATATTTTATTATTATTGTCAATTACAGAAATCACTGTGTCGAAAATACCGATTACAATAGAATAAAAACTTCCGCCGGTTTTTATACAAATTAAAAAGTCGCTGTTCTTAAACGTATTTCAACAACTTTTTAATTCTTTTTTCTTTTTGAATAATATTTAGAGTTCACGATTCCAAGATCCTTTCTTTTTTCTGTTCACACAAAAAATTACCTTTTATGTGTAAGAGCTAGTGATTATTTAAACATGTTGAACAAGTTTTACATGTTTTGAAGTAGTTTGTTTTTTCTTTAAGAAATTTGTTCAGCTTTAATTTGCTGCCACAAGGGGGTGGAAACATTTTTAATTTCAAGGTATTTTCTACACTACTGTAAGATAAAAGCCAAGCATACCGAACATTTCAACAATAATAAAAACTTACCACAATAAAGTAGAAGTAGTATTACGAAAAAAAGGGAAACAATTATTTCAAAAAGCTTAGAATACTTTTAACTAATTGAAAAGTTTAACATTTATAAAAATTCTTTTTCATTTTTGTTCATTTGGGAAATAAGTAAGTGTATGTATTAAAACAGTCTATAAAACATGTTGTGTAACCTGAGGGCATATACTGTAACCATTCTAATAAATCTCGACCTCTAAAGTGCTAGGAAAAAGTTAAGGCAAGTACTATAGCGAAGTTGCTTTATCGGTTTTCCGTAATTGCAATCATTTGAGCTTGTACGAACGCCATTACAAAATGGCATTCGTAGCCAACAATTTCTAAATTGAATTCATAAAATTTTGGCTATGGAGATTAAATTTTAGAAAGTTAAAAAAATCAGCACCTGAGACGTACAATGCAGATTACACGAGAACAATTTGACGCATCTTAGGCTACATGAAAAATTGATAGCAATAACAAAGCTATCGGTTCAATTAATCATAACAAATTTTGCAATTTCATGGCCAGACAGTTGGCTAACAAAAAATTTATATATTAACGAAAATTGTCAGTTTATGTGAATGTCAGATTTTTTATCTAGCAGGTATTATCAACTAATTTTCACTATCAAAATACACACATCATAATTCGTTAATTTTTTGAGCTACATTTTTGTTGCTATTAATTCTTAATTTATCTTGTTCAAGAACAAATTTGTCACTTTTTACTATTTTCTTATTTTTCTCCCTTTCTGTGTTATTTCGTTTCCAATGATTCCAATGCAAGGCGTTGAGAATGCATGTACGTACCTAAAGTGCCCAAGTTACGCCAAATAAACTGGTTGCCCAGTTAGATTTTCTGCTTGCGGTCGTTTTTGTTCGGCTGCACGTATGTACATGCGATCGATCCGCTCTGTGTGAAGTAAAATCAAAAGTTTTTGATATTTTTTTAAAGGCATTTTTTCTTTATGTGTCTGCTATTGCGCGACAGAATAAACTTCATTTGGTTTGAAATTTTGTGGTAAATAGATACATAAATGTGCGGATGAAACAACAGAAGCAAAATGCGCAATTTTTGCTTCTCTATGTTTTTTTTTTTGCATGTGCATACATATGAATTTCGTCTGTACCCGGTAGAAAATGTGACAGTTTATGATGACAGCAGTAATTTATGATAGAGTCAGTTGTACTATTGATAATTTCTGAAAATAATATTTACTATAAAATTATATGGGTGTCTTTGATTATTGACATCGTAATAATAAACGTGTAGATTCATAGTTTTTATGGACAATTCATTACAATATTTTCATTATAATATTTACTATAAAATTATATGGGTGTCTTTGATTATTGACATCGTAATAATAAACGTGTAGATTCATAGTTTTTATGGACAATTCATTACAATATTTTTGCTGCCTTATAGATGACTTTCTTGAGTTTACTACAGGGTAAACTAAATTTTAAAATTATACATAAATGAGAGCCAATTGAAAATTATTACTTTAGGTCTAAAAAATAGACCTTAATGCTTTCTGTCTTTTTTAAGCCGTCTATATGCCGCCGACATTTCGTTGCTACTAAACAACTCATCAGTAGACTTGAAAAATCTAGAAAGAATGTTTAAAGCCCAACTACTTATTCCAAAATTCTCATGAATAAAATGAGAATCGGAAATGCTCAAACAATCTTTTTATACAGAAAGCATTTTACGTCTTGCAACACCTTTACTTTTTATAGCACTTCCTTACAACGGGTAACCTTTGGCATATAGACGGCTGAAAAAGACAGAAAGCATTAAGGTATATTTTTTAGACCTAAAATAATAAATTATACATAAATAGTTATGAAAAAAAAAGTTATTCCAGAATGCAAAATCAATCGAGAACTCTCTCTTTACTCTGGCCTCGATTTCATCATCTGAAATCATCATCCGGCATTATTACAACCGAACGCAAAAAACTCACAATCAAAATTGTACCGCCGCCTGTTTTGTACGAAACAAAATAGCACAATCCAAAAATAACTCACCAACCGACGGCATAATAGAAAAAAAATGCCTCGAAGTCACAAAAATTATGATGTTTGCCGTCTTTTATTGTGTGTCTACCCCAAATCGTTAAAATAAACGACACGCACACAATCAATCTGAGTGATGAGCTTATTGAGCTTGTCCTGACCGCTTTATAATACAACAACACCGCACAATTAGAGTGCGAAAGGCTCGAACTGTTGCGTGCTTGCTGACAATTAATTGTAGTGGTCTTTTAATATTGTAAGGAAGAAATGTTAAGTTCCTACCATTGGTTGAACATATTCGCTATATTGTTTTGTAAGATTTTACAACCATCTATATAAGGCTTTGTGTACTTATACCTTAATAGTAAAATTATTCTTTATGTTTTTACATACATCTATCTTTAGTGTATACAGTTTTTTTTCCTCCAAATTTTGAAAAAATTCTCTACTAGTCAATAAAATACACAGCTTATATCGGGTGTTTTTTTAAGCTAGATAGAACTTTAAATTGTAAAAAGTAACACAAAAAATTAAATTTTGATGAAACTTTTTTTTTATTTGTTTCAGTATACTCTGACAAATCATCATGAATATACTCACGCTTGAACAACGCTACGAAATTATCCAAATTTACTTTGAAAATCAGTCGTCGATTCGCGCAACCGGAGCTCGCGTTACGGTCAATGGAGATCGTTACCGCACCATGATCAATGATTTTCTGTTTGAAAATATGGATGACATTGATCCGGAGGAGATGTGGTTTCAACAGGATGGCGCTACGTGCCATACGGCGAACGCAACCATCGACTTATTGAAATCAAAATTTGGCGATAAGTTGATTTCGAAAAATGGACCTGTCAATTGGCCTCCAAGGTCGTGCGATTTGACACCTCTCGATTATTTCCTGTGGGGCTTCGTGAAGTCACTGGTTTATGCTGATAAACCAGCAACAATTGACGCCTTGGAGGCCAGCATTGTTCGTGTTATTCGTGACATACGGCCAGCAGTGCTCGAAAAAGTGGCGCAAAATTGGACGTCCAGAATGCACTTCGTCAAGAACAGCCGCGGTGCCCATATGCCCGAAATCATTTTGAAATGTTAATGTCACCTATTGATCTTTCGAATAAAAAAAAAATTTTGATTACAATTTAATTTTTTGTGTTATTTTTTACAATTTCAAGTTCTATCGGGCTTAAAAAAACACCCTGTATGTCAGTGGCTGTAGAACGAAAACGCATTGTAACCAGTAAAACTTATGTTAAGAAAATCCTTGGCTAGTTTTTCCATTAAATGTTTCTTTTACATCGTATATTGAATTGTTTTATGATCACTTTGCAGTACGGTAACATGCTTTTTATAATATATCGCTTTGCTTTTTGTTTTACAACAGCAACTTCGTACACTGTCATTTGTTTAACAATGTTCTGTATAAATGTATTTATTTCTTGCCTTTGATACATGTAAATTCTTCAGAGGAACATGAATATTCTACTCTCTTTATTTTGGCATATTATTTGATGCTGTTGTTGCTGCTTTGTTATTACGAAATGCAATTCAAATTTAACAACAGTAGTGGCATTCATTCGTCTTACTGCTCCAGCACAAATGAATGTCAGGAAATGACTTAAAAGTATAAAACAAAAAAAAAAAAAAAAAGTGTAACAAACGAACATGCATCATTCACAATCAGCAAGCAAATTTCAAGGAAACAAAAAACAAACATTATTGCTTGTGTGTGTGTGTGTGTGTGTGTGTGTGTCTGTGTATTCTTTATAGCTGCAGCAACAGCAGGAGT
Source organism: Sturmia bella (assembly GCA_963662145.1). Taxonomy (NCBI): domain Eukaryota; kingdom Metazoa; phylum Arthropoda; class Insecta; order Diptera; family Tachinidae; genus Sturmia; species Sturmia bella. The sequence continues at coordinate 31,184,425 of OY759168.1, read as the reverse complement.
CGCAGAAGCAATATCATCAAGCGGAAATGATACATTCAGAATACAATTTTGACTCGACTTCAGCTCTTTTATTAAAATTCATATTTTATATATTTCACATACATTGCTGATATAATTTTTTATTTTTATGTAGAGTATTTCCTTACAATTGTAACTGATGAAACATTGTATTTTAGTAAAAAGCAGTCCAGAATTTACTTCAAGCAAGATAAACTTGCTACTTTTCTTATTTTATGCCATTTTTATTTTTATTTAACGGATATGTAGGGAAACAATTTATATGAAAGACAGAGTGTATTGCAGATTGTACTAAATAGAATGTAATTTATGATTTATTAAAATGTCACTTGTTATCACAATAAAACCTGCAAGTAATTTCAATTAAATTTTTTACACAGTTAAACAAAAACTGTTACCCATGATAAATGAGAAAAAAAAATGCTTAACTGCAAGTCATTAGTAGAAAATATTCTTTCTGAATTACTTACTTAAGAAGGGTACATAATATCTCAGTTTATTATTTTATCACTAAAAAAACATTTCCCATTATTTTTTGTTTGTTTATACTTTCAGTCGCCCATATAACGGCAATTATTTTTGATACTTCTAGATCAGCTAGACAGCTTTGATGGATGAATTGGTATTGTGCTCTACTAAAAATCTCCTAGGTCGCAGTTTCGATTCCTGTCGAAAGCTTTTTTCTGCAGACTAACAAAAGCCTTTGCAGTTTTGTGCTTGTTAAAAAAGTTATATATTTAAAAAGGCCTTATTAGACTTGCAATAAAAAAATTCTTTTAGCTCTTGCATTATATTTTAATTTTTAAAGTTTAGAAATTTTTGCTTAAATAAAGTGAGCAAACCTGAAAACGGAGATCACCCTATTTAAGTCCTTCTCTTATGGCATCAAATAAAAAAAAGTAGGGAAATGAGGATTTTATGTAAAGAGGATTTTTATAACTCAAACATAAGGACCCTGTTTAGTTCGGCTGTTCATTTCTGTTATTTTCGTTCACTTGTTGTTTTTGTTCTTCAAAAAATCTTTTCAATACTGTTCTTTTTGTGATTTTCAATTCACAATTAACATTTTTAGGCAAATAGACTGTATTGTTGCTAGAGCTTTGTGTATGCTTGGTCTTATTAAGAGAACTGCTAAGATTTTAAAGAAGCTTATGCCCTTAGATTCTTATACATTTCCTTGGTATGTTGGATTATTGTTATATTATTTGGAATCCTAGTCATTTGGATTCAGCTCGTCGTATTCAATGGTTTAAAAAAATATTTACTAAAGGCTAATTCAGGCTATTATACTTTGTATTTATACTTGTCAAAAAACCAAATAATATATGCAAGTGTGATCGTGTGAATGTAGTGCGTTATACAAACGAAAAACAATACGATAACAATTTGACATCCCGATAACAATTTGGCAGCCGATAATACTGTTACGTTTTAACCTTTTCAAAACGTTTTCCGTAGATTCTTTAATTGTAATGAAGTTACAACACTCACGTGTTCAGTTTACAATCATCAACAGTTCAACACTTTATTTATTTGAACACACTATACTTGTAAACACTTTACTAAAAGAACAACACTTTCACTTAATCACTTTTTTATTACTTAAGACACTTTACACGTTAGCGCAGCTAAAAATCGACTGACTCTTCAGCGTTAAGCTTCGCTGCTTTTATACCTCCAATGATCATTACTAGAACATTCTAGACGTTTACAGAAGCTAATCACGCCACATCTATAGTGCGATGACTCATCATGAACAAAAGATATACACACACACCGACACACATGCGATGTGCGATGACTCATCATGAACAAGAGATATACACACACACCGACATACTTACACGCGGCAGCAAAACTCAAGCATCTGAGTCGCGCACATACATGCACACACGAATATTGTATCGTGCGGTGGTGGTTTCTTTTATTTCGCTGTTGTGCTTATTTATCCACACATGTGTGTCAGTATGTGCACACTCGCTGTGCTCCCGTTTTGTTTATCAACAAGCTTCTATGTATGCATGCGTGTATATACCTCCTCTGTTCATTTACAAATAATAACAAGACAATATACGCACATATGAAATAACGATGATTTAGTACGTTCTAGAACAATCACAATCGGTCCGTTCACGACCAAATTTGTAACAATACTTTTCATTGAACCAGCTTCGCTGAGTCGAAAGTTTTGCCGCTGATAGCAAGCCGTTGGTGATAGTATTATTCTTCCTTATACAATGGCTTAAAAATTTGGGTTTTAGTAATCGTATAGAATTATATTTCATGCCATGTCTTATAGATGATGGACTGTAGTTATAGAAATTTTCATGCTCTCACACATAACGATTACTTTTGCATTTGAATATTTCTAGTGGAAGGCACGATTTTCGCCTACATAAAACTGCAGATATGCCGCCGATGACGACTTTACTATTTCGTGTACTATTTTTGATGTATTTTACGTTAGATTTTTTGACAGTAGCAAGAAATGTATTTAGACTTTTGTTTCCTAAAACGCAATGAAAATATTACTACTTGTACAATAGTCTCAACTGCCCTTGACAGCTTTAAAGTTAGTTTGGCCTCATGAACTTCTTATGAAGTTAGAATTAAATTTCTAGGGATGCAATGCTTAGAGGACCGCAGATCTTGTTTCTCGCTGCTGTTTGCCCTCGATGTGTTATTGATTGCCCGGAAAAAAAGTCAAATTTTTTTCTACAGTCCTAGGGACTGGAGTATAAATCTTTTTTTTTTTTTTTGAAGAGGCTCCTTTAGTGACAAACTATGCAGCATAAAGCCCATTGCAAGGTGCTTACATTTATGTAACAGTCTTGCCCCACACTAAAATTTTATAGTTGGTAGTACGTTCAATTTGTTGGGTTTTTAAATATTAAAATTGCTATAATAGTTTGTAAAATGTTTGGTATTTTATTCTTTTAAGTATGATATTTTTCATTTTGGAAACCCTAATCTTTTCTGTTTAATGTTGAATTTTACCACGCTGAAAAATTAAATCCTATTGGTAGATTTTAGGTTTAAGATTTTCTAAAACGAGGATGTAATGTACGCAATTCAGCTTACAATTTACACTAGGTTACTTTAAATGTAATTACATCGAAATGTTTCTTTAAAATAAATAAAACGAAGTAAAGTTGCACCCAGTTGTGAATAATTTCATTGACATTTATTTGCATAAATATATTGTATAATTCCATATGGCTGACCTTAAAAAGTTATCATGATTATTGTTAAGGCGGCAATAAAATATATTATAATAAAATTTTATAGCATAAAATTTCATTTAGTACATTCTCCCCCAATCAAATTCTCCAAATAATATACTAAAAATGTACATAAACTTTAATAGCTTTTTTTAAATTTGATGTAATCATTTAGCTTTTACTTTTTTGCTCGGTACTTTTAATGCGATGCAAATAAAAGAGACCACAAATACAGTGACAGTTCAAGCTTACATTTTTTTCCTTTTGCAATAACAAATTTAACGCGGTTTCTTAAGTATAACATCTTTTGAGGTCAATCAGCAATTAACGATGCAAATTGATAGTACTTTACTTTGGAAAGTACCCTAGAAAATATCTTCTGTTTGTTCAACAGCAGTAATTTCTACAACGATTACACTAAATAATCATTGAAAATGAACCTCAACATGCAGTCAAATTGATAAGAGCCCATGCAAAATTAACTTCGAAATGTGTAGTCAACCACAAACGTGGCAAATGCTCAATTAGTTCGCGCTTAGTTTCCATACTTTTTTTCTGCTTTTGTTTTTCTTTTGCTTTCCAGCATTCGAAGGTGGTTGCTACGTTTCAGGTATTTGAGGGGAATGAAAACACTTGTAGAGAAAGCGTGATATAAAATATTTCTATTGAAAGTCATTGAACCGCATGTCAAGTAAATCGCAATTATGTAAAATTTTTTTTTGCAAATAAATTGGAGTTTTATTAAAAGAAAGCAGAGCTTTTAAGGATTTTTATAATGCTGATTGAAGAGAAATAAGTTGTTGTTGGTTATAAGAATAGAAATTAAAATGTTCTTAAGTATACAATTTTTAAATTGTTTTTTAGAGAAAATTTATCAAACTTTCCTTTTATTTTCTTCTAAACTTTCCAGAAGAATTGGTAGCAGAAAACTGCGATAGTTTCTTCTTCATATATTAAATGCTTTAAAGTAGGTTGCTATACTATAATACACTATGAGACACACCTTATCATCACGTTTTTTGCCCAACTTATGCCCAAGAAAAATCAATGCGAATGATTAGCTTACGATTGAATTAGTAAACCATTAAATCGGTGAACATTTAAACCACATCTAAACGAAGAAAACTTAATGTTTAGGCTTCCATCATAAAACACTGCAAAATATCAGCTGCTTAACATTTTGTGCAAGGTTGCCAAATTTCTATTTCTAAAAACAATCAGTAATAACAATAATAATAATGTGATATTTGCTTGGAGTTATTCTGATATTTCCTAGTGTCAGTGTTTCACAAAATTTAACTACGAACACTTTGGCGGTGCATTGAGATTGCTGAAACTTCTTACGAAAATTTTATGTCGGGATTTTTTTTATCTGCATGATCGAGCCACAGTTACAACCCAGTGGATTTGCTTACGAACGAAATTGCCAGATTTGAGTTATTGGTAATTGACGAATAATAATTAAAAAGCAAATGCATCGACAAAAAGTAACTGTTTGGCACGTTTCATGGCCTGGTGAGTCCATTGGTCCGTACTTCTACGAAAATGTGGTCGGCAAGCCGTTACCGTAGATGGTGTTTGCAACTGCGGAATGGTAACTGACTTCTTGTGGTCAAAAACTGAGAACATGTACCTTCATGATTAAAAAAAAAGGAAACGTGCCATTTGCATGTTTTTTAAAGAAGGCAAGAAAACCAAAATTGAACATTTATTGGCTGGGGAACATTCACGTCCACCACGACTATCATGAGCTTCGAATACGGGTCTGTATACGGGTTGTATACTGTTTTTGAGCAGCAGCGCATAACCACCCAACTAAGTGAGCTCTTAATTACTGACTGACTATATTTAATGGGCTGATCAACTTTAAATTTTATGAATATTGATTGGAATATACTTCTATATTTTCTCACAAACATCCAGTTGTACTGGTGGTACAATACGTTTCAATATATATTAGTTTAGTTCTACAGTAAAGCAAAATACTGACGTTTTTGTGTATGAAATTCCCTTCCTATCATTGCGATGTTAATTGGCTGCCACGACTCTGTCACATCATGGAATTTGTACTTTGGCGCTTTTTGAGAAAAAAACAAGTAAGAGTGCTATATTCGGCTGGGCCGAATCTTAAATACCCTTCACAATGGTACATACATTCTGATTGATTTTTGGTGCGAAAAGTTGTTTTATTTGGCTTTTAAAGCCGATTTCTTGAAATATCGGGAGACGCTATATCTGGGGTATATATGGGCCGATTTTTTCTGAATTTCAATATCAGATCCACTACCGGGATTTAACACAGTCTGCAAAACTTTTATTTAAATAATTCCTAATATGCTCAAGTTCAACCACTGGGTGACACCAATTCTTTTTAATATCAATGAAATAAAGAAAAGCAAAATGTATTTCTTAATTATTTATCAGTTAACTTTATAGTAAAATTTATTTAACAAAAAATTGCATATAATTGCATTATTTTTGAATTATAATGCTAAACATTGCCATTAAGTGTGATTTTCTTTTCAATTTACTTACGTATGTGGGTACATGCATACGTATGTATGTATGTATGTATCTATAATAGAAAACTCTAAAATAAATTCTTTATTATTGAATATTTTCAGTGTGTTCCATAAAACAATGATTATATACATACATACATATATACATACATACATATTTACATTGCTTGCTTTTACAAAATTATTTGTTTCTTGTGCACGTTGTTGATGATCTATTGCGTATCATCATACACATGTGTGTGTATGTACATATGTAAGTACGTAGGGAAACCCAAAATGATTTTTTGTGTGAATGAATTTGAAGACGCAATTGTTTAAAAGAATTTCATTGCGTACCCTTTTTTCAACAATTCTTTATATCACTTTCATTTTCAAGCTCGTGTATACATATGTATGTACATACATACACATTTTTACACCAAAGCAAAAAAATTGTTTATGCTAACATACTTGCATGCATACATACATATGTATGTAGATACATACATACCTACATGCATACAAACGTATCTACATACATACATACATACATACATACATACATACATACATACATACATACATACATACATACATACATACATACATACATACATACATACATACATACATACATACATACATTCATACATACATACATGATCGCAAATATTATATACATATGTATATAATATTATATACATATGTATGTACCATTATGATTGATTTTTGGTACCAAAAGTTGGGTGCATATGGGCCGATGTCCAAAAATTTTCTAATTTTGCCCCTAAACAGCCTGTATGTACCATTCCGACAAATATTTAGTGCAAAAAACTGTTTCGTTTAGCTTCCAGGCCCGACTTCTTGAGATATCGGGAGGCGCTATATCTCGAACATATATGGGCCGATGACAAAAAGATTTCCAGTTTTGCTTCTGACTAACCTATATGTATCATTCTGATTGATTTTTGGTGCCAAAAGTTGTTTTATTTAGCTTATAGAGCCGATTTCTTGAAAAATCGGGAGACGCTATATCTCAGGTATATATAGACCGATTGCAGACATTTTCAAATTTTGCTTTTAAACACCTTATATGTACCATTCTGATCGATTTTTGGTACCAAAAGTTGTTTTATTTGGCTTTTAGAGCCGACTTCTTGAGAAAACTTGAGGCGCTATATCTCGAGTGTATATGGGCCGATGTCCAAAATTTTACACGTTTGCCTCTAAATAGTCTATATGTACCATTCTGATTGATTTTTAGTGCCAAAAATTGCTTTATTTGGCTTAAAGAGCGGATTTCTTGAAAAATCAGGAGTCGCTATATCTCAGATATATATGGACCGATTTCAAAAATTTTCCAATTTTGCTTTTAAACACCTTATATGTTCCATTCTAATCGATTTTTGATACTAAAAGTTGTTTTATTTGGCTTTTAGAGCCGACTTCTTGAGAAAACGGGAGGCGCTATATCTCGAGTGTATATGGGCCGATGTGGAAAAATTTTCCATTTTTGCCTCTAAATAGCCTATATATACCATCTTGATTGATCTCCGGTGCCAAAAGTTGTCTTATTTGGCTAATAAAGCCGATTTCTTTAAAAATCGGGAGACGCTATATCTCGGATATATATGGGCCGATTTCAAAAATTCCTTCATTTCTAGGATTTAATGAGCACTAAAAATGATATGGTTTAGTTTTTAAGAAAAAATTTTTTTCAAAAATCTGAATACAAAAATTACACAAAATATCCCTCAAAACCCGGTTTTTTGAATATATCTCGGCTATCCGCGGACCTATCTTACTGAATTTCAATAGCAGACCCACTACCGGGGTTTCACACGTTTTAGCGAAAGAATGAGGTTTCTATCTCAAACCGTTTTCTCAGAAACGGTATTTCAACGACTACAGACGGACAGACGGACAGACGGACAGACGGACAGACGGACCGACGGACAGACGGACAGACGGACAGACGGACAGACGGACAGACGGACATCGCTCAATCGTAATCGCTATTGATGCTGATCCAGAATATATATACTTTATGGGGTCTTAGATGGATATTTCAATGCGTTACAAACGGAATCACAAACTTATATATACCCTTACACATTTATGTGAAGGGTATAAAAAATTGTACGACAATAAACAAGAGCCAGTCAGGAGCTGAAGGATAATTTGCAAACTAACGTCATTGAGGCTCAAGTATATGTCCGAATCGTCAAAAATGTGTACCATTGATTAGAGTTCTACCACCGAAGACATGGCTCACATTTTGTTTTACCATAATTATCATATAGCGTTTTATATTTGAGTTCCGTAGTTTTGGGCAGCGTGATATCATCGCTAAAATTTTGAAATATAAAACCTCCAAAGCTCTTTTTATGAAAACATTATTTTAGTGCTCTGGCAGCTGAGCAAATTTTCAAAAGTGAGAGGCAACCAAATTGCGGTTGATAAGCAAACCAAACGCGACACTAAATACTGTCGAGGAAATGAATAAATTAATTTTAAAACTGCACAAGGTGTGTGATGTAATCATGAGCATCGTCAACATACGACGATTGAGGAAATGTAAGTAAATCTCGTAACTAGTTCATACATACAACTTAACGTAACGACAGAAGCGACTTTCACAGGAAAATGACTCATTAGGGTTACCAATTCAAAAAAAAAACTTGAAGTACCCCAAATGACCCAAAAACCAAAATATTTGAAAATTTTTGAACACAAGAAATAACAATTTTTTTTTGAGTATCTGCAAATTAAGAAAACCAGCAGATAAGGAGCATTGAATTTCTCGCCCAAAAGAGCCCTCTATTCATTGGCTGTGTATCAATTGGAACCATCATATTGATACCGTATATCATGTAGGTATATTCTCTTAATTCCCGGTCACAAGAATCATGTTATCAGCTCGTGATAGCGAACTATATTCATGGTTAGTGCTTGTTGGACCTCATTTTCGAAGAAGTTGGTGCCACCGGCCCATAATCCATACCAAATGGTCACTCGCATACGTTTTTACAAAAATTTTATGACAATTTCTTCGACCCTAAGCACATTTTGTGGATTATGCTGATCAAAAAAATTATCAAGTGTACGAAAAACATTTTCCTAAAGGCTGCCGCAGTTTTAAAGAGATGCTCCATACTGTGCTTTTCTATTTTTAAATTTGTTAATCACTAAAAAAAAAGAAATAGAAGACCACATTGTTCGGAGAATTCGGTAGTCAGGTGTGACTTACAATATTGTGCATTATGGTTGCATTAGTGTTTATTTTTGTTGTAGTTTTTCCTAATACCACAATATTCCCCATCAAGAAGCTCAAAAGTTTTGAGTTCTGGGTGTAATAAGAACTTGGACATTACCACTCAATAGCAGTCTATACATTTCATCTGAAATAAAGGTGAAAGGTCTTAATCTCAGATACTAAAATTAAATGTCCCCGTTCATTGGGAAAAGCAGCAACATATTGTTTGTTAGAAACTCTTACATAAACATGTATGTTGTGTGTATACTACCAAAACGTGAACATGCACATTTAAAACTACGTCGCATATACATACGTATTCATATGCGAGCACCATCGCTCTTCTATACCGTGTTACTTGCATTCAGCAACGAAAACATTTGGAGCAACATAAGAGGGGCAAACATATAAATGAAAAAGGTACTTGAGTTAAATGCTGCCATTTTTACAGCATAAAATTAAGTTGAACACATTTATCCTCATGCTAAAGCGAACCTTAAGAATTAAAAAAAATATAACAATAAAATGAAGAAAAACACATATAAGAATAGTCTAAAAATCATATAGTATACCTGCCACTAAAATGCTGGCGCTACTCTTCAAAGAAAAAAAAAAAAACAAGCATCTTTTGTATTGAGTCAAGTAGCGGCAACACATTGAGAATGCGTTGAGTTGCGAAAATTAATATTTTCACGAGTTGTTGAGGAAGATAAACTTTTTATAATTATTTTTCTCATTCTTGTGTCTACGTTTCACAATGTTTACCATTCGTGATTTTCAAGTCATGTCAAAATTTTGCAATTCAATTTACTTTTTCTTTTCATAAATCTAAACAAAATCGCTGTTTCAACTTAATAACCGTTTTGCAACTTCAAGTATTTCTGTTACTTTTTCTTTTTTTTTTTGTTTGCTTGTTTGGGTACACAAATTTCATGGCTTAAAAAAATAACAGTCACGAAAATAAAATCAGTAAATTGCTTGGTGTTTCAAGCACTATGGAGAGAAAAAACAGGCAATATTCTTATGAGTTATATTTCAAATAAAACTAGATATAAAATTACTTTTACAGGCTCGAGCTCAAGCCTTGGTTGGTCACTTTTTTTATCAATATCAATATCAATTAAGTAAATAAAAGTAAAATTTTATAGCTAGGTCTATAGCAAACACCCTTCATTAATACCCCATGAACTTTGGACGTGTCAAATTTAACAATGTTGACACAGCCGCTTTAACCATTCGGCAACCAAAGCTCACGCAATTTTACTTTCCATTTATGTATATACTAACATAAGCCAAAGCAATGATCTATTTTGCAAGTTTGATCTGTTTTGCAGGAATGAACTTGAGTCTGAAGAAGTAATTTAACATAAATGTATCATAGTTAAATGTAATTAAAATGTATTATAGTTCAGTAAAATGTTATAATTATATATTTTTTTTTAATGAACATAGAGTATTTAGGTGATATTAATATCGGAAATTCTGTTTTGTAAAATTAACCCTCTCGGTAGATCAATGTAGTGCATGTACGCTACATTCAGCAGTGCTGCCGTTTTCTAGAAGAGCTCTTGTCTCAAAACTATGAAGGATAGAAAACCATGACTTAAGTATAATCAAGTAAGGTATTTTACCATTTAATTGTTTCAAATCAGGATTATACACATATTCCTAACAAGCAAACATTAACACATTGCACACATTCAGCAGCCTTTTAAATATTTTGAAAGCAGCAGCTACAGCCTCTCGCTCCTTTATTGCAACTTTGTCACATCATGAAAGACATCAAACCTGACGAAATTCATTTAAAAATTCCTATGCAGTAGAAGTGGATGAAACCATTTTTATTACTTACTACTTCTGGTTAATTCAAGGTTTGTTCTAAATTTTACAGATGGAAAATATTTTAGAGAACACTTTCACCTAAAAGCCTTTACAAATTTATTTCGCAAAATACCTCTTAATCTTTTCATACCTTGGCTCTGAAGAATGAGTGTAAACGAGACTTGCGCCATTATTTCGGTCCAAATTGAGGTATCAAGCTGACATGTTTTACAGAAGTAGATAAAGTATAAATAAAAAATTTTTCTTAAATACCCCACAGATGACGTGTTTTTCACATTGTATCTGACAAATCTTGCACGTGTAAGCGCTTGTGTAACAAACATGAGGAAAAGTCATAAGATATATTTTCAAATGGAGCGCGTTCTATTTGTTGTGTACAAACATATACCATCAAATGTCTATGCCATGTGAATAGATTCGTCGACGGTTGATTATGTGCACTATCATTAGCCGGCTGAGTGAAATATTTTGCAAGATTAAAAAAAACAAGTAAGAGTGCTATATTCGGCTGGGCCGAATCTTAAATACCCTTCACAATGGTACATACATTCCGATTGATTTTTGGTGCGAAAAGTTGTTTTATTTGGCTTTTAAATGGGCCGATTTTTTCTGAATTTCAATATCAGATCCACTACCGGGATTTAACACAGGCTGCAAAACTTTTATTTAAATAATTCCTAATATGCTCAAGTTCAACCACTGGGTGACACCAATTCTTTTTAATATCAATGAAATAAAGAAAAGCAAAATGTATTTCTTAATTATTTATCAGTTAACTTTATAGTAAAATTTATTTAACAAAAAATTGCATATAATTGCATTATTTTTGAATTATAATGCTAAACATTGCCATTAAGTGTGATTTTCTTTTCAATTTACTTACGTATGTGGGTACATGCATACGTATGTATGTATCTATAATAGAAAACGCTAAAATAAATTCTTTATTATTGAATATTTTCAGTGTGTTCCATAAAACAATGATTATATACATACATATATACATACATACATACATATTTACATTGCTTGCTTTTACAAAATTATTTTTTTCTTGTGCACGTTGTTGATGATCTATTGCGTATCATCATACACATGTGTGTGTGTGTATGTACATATGTAAGTACGTAGGGAAACCCAAAATGATTTTTTGTGTGAATGAATTTGAAGACGCAATTGTTTAAAAGAATTTCATTGCGTACCCTTTTTTCAACAATTCTTTATATCACTTTCATTTTCAAGCTCGTGTATACATATGTATGTACATACATACACATTTTTACACCAAAGCAAAAAAATTGTTTATGCTAACATACTTGCATGCATACATACATATGTAGATACATACATACCTACATACATACAAACGTATCTACATACATACATACATACATACATACATACATACATACATACATACATACATACATACATACATGCATACATACATACATACATACATTCATACATGATCGCAAATATTATATACATATGTATATAATATTATATACATATGTATGTACCATTATGATCGATTTTTGGTACCAAAAGTTGGGTGCATATGGGCCGATGTCCAAAAATTTTCTAATTTTGCCCCTAAACAGCCTGTATGTACCATTCCGGCAAATTTTTAGTGCAAAAAACTGTTTCGGTTAGCTTCCAGGCCCGACTTCTTGAGATATCGGGAGGCGCTATATCTCGAACATATATGGGCCGATGACAAAAAGATTTCCAGTTTTGCTTCTGACTAACCTATATGTATCATTCTGATTGATTTTTGGTGCCAAAAGTTGTTTTATTTAGCTTATAGAGCCGATTTCTTGAAAAATCGGGAGACGCTATATCTCAGGTATATATAGACCGATTGCAGACATTTTCAAATTTTGCTTTTAAACACCTTATATGTACCATTCTGATCGATTTTTGGTACCAAAAGTTGTTTTATTTGGCTTTTAGAGCCGACTTCTTGAGAAAACTTGAGGCGCTATATCTCGAGTGTATATGGGCCGATGTCCAAAATTTTCCACGTTTGCCTCTAAATAGTCTATATGTACCATTCTGATTGATTTTTAGTGCCAAAAATTGCTTCGTTTGGCTTAAAGAGCGGATTTCTTGAAAAATCAGGAGTCGCTATATCTCAGATATATATGGACCGATTTCAAAAATTTTCCAATTTTGCTTTTAAACACCTTATATGTTCCATTCTAATCGATTTTTGATACCAAAAGTTGTTTTATTTGGCTTTTAGAGCCGACTTCTTGAGAAAACGGGAGGCGCTATATCTCGAGTGTATATGGGCCGATGTGGAAAAATTTCCCACTTTTGCCTCTAAATAGCCTATATATACCATCTTGATTGGTCTTCGGTGCCAAAAGTTGTCTTATTTGGCTAATAAAGCCGATTTCTTTAAAAATCGGGAGACGCTATATCTCGGATATATATGGGCCGATTTCAAAAATTCCTTCATTTCTAGGATTTAATGAGCACTAAAAATGATATGGTTTAGTTTTTAAGAAAAAATTTTTTTCAAAAATCTGAATACAAAAATTACACAAAATATCCCTCAAAACCCGGTTTTTTGAATATATCTCGGCTATGCGTGGACCTATCTTACTGAATTTCAATAGCAGACCCACTACCGAGGTTTCACACGTTTTAGCGAAAGAATGAGGTTTCTATCTCAAACCGTTTTCTCAGAAACGGTATTTCAACGACTACAGACGGACAGACGGACAGACGGACAGACGGACAGACGGACAGACGGACAGACGGACCGACGGACAGACGGACAGACGGACAGACGGACAGACGGACATCGCTCAATCGTAATCGCTATTGATGCTGATCCAGAATATATATACTTTATGGGGTCTTAGATGGATATTTCAATGCGTTACAAACGGAATCACAAACTTATATATACCCTTACACATTTATGTGAAGGGTATAAAAATGTGTTTTGTATAGCATTGTCGTTTTAATAAAATCTATATCAAAAATACATAATTTTTTGTTTCAACCAAAACACTTTGTAGTTTAAAAAAGCAGAAATTAAAAAAAAGATTTATGTTGCATTGATATTGTTACAACTTTAAATTTAATTTGACTACAATGGCAATAATAGCACAAATAAAAACCTGCAATGGTGCTGTTTGCTACATTTACACGCAAAGGAAAAATATAGTTAAGGTAACTATGTAGCAGTATTTTTAATCATGGTTACATTGGGGATTGGGGTATACATTTCAGGATGTTACCTTGGCACTTGTATAGAGGAGATTGTATGCATTTATTATTTAATTTGCATTGTTATATTTCTTATGTCTTAATTTAGTTCTTACGTAAATTGCTGTTATATAATTGTTTCTTCCATACTTCTGTTAAGTACTTGTAAATAAATAACTATGAAATAGAAAATTAAGTATTTTTGTAGCAAACCATGTTTTATGAAGTAAGGAAACATTGTGATTAATAAACCAACTGCGAAGAAACAAAGAAGTCTTTTGGAACGAAGTTCCTTAACGTGGCTTGCTGGTAGTGCAAATAAGTAGAAATCGTCACGAAAGCGTGTGAGCTGTTTATATGTATTGGTGTATCTGTCGACAAACAATTGTGTATGATCTCCGCTGACAGTAGCGGAGACACCTACCAATAAATATTAATTAGTTGTGAAAACGGACTCTATCAGCTGCTAGATGTCGCTAAAGTAAAGTATGTCACAACAAAAAACAGCAATATTGAAAAATTGACCAACAGTTGCTTTTCTTCGTTTTGTAGCAGATTGACAAAAAAAAAAAAAAAAATACTGCATGTGTCCAAAGTAAAAAATAAAAAGTTCCAAAAATTTAAAGAAGCATATAAAATTTAAAAATTTCAAAAACAACACAAAATAAAACTTACAGATTTCACCTTGTATTACATTCGAAGATGATGAAGAAACGTAAGGAACTTCGTTCCTAACGGAGGTCCCCCGACCGCATTTCTTTTTTTTATATTAATATCGCCTACAACTATATTTGATATACATATGTATATGGCTACAGGCTAAGAATATTAATTAATAAATAAAACATTCACATTTTTACTAATACTACATTCAATTTTATTGTTATTAATGGTCCACCAAAAAATTCGTTCAACTAATTATCTGTAAAATCAGACATGAGCTAACTATTACCATTCAGGAAATAAACACTAGTTGAAAAAAAGTTAGATAGCTTACCCTGTGTTTAGCCATAATCTAGTAATCTATAACCATACCATTGTCATTTTCACTCAAACAGTTGTTCCATCCAGCAATAATATTGTGGCTTCCTACCGTACTATGGTCCCATCGGAACAAAGTATTTTCAATTCTAGCCATACTTGTGTAATTTCGAACCAAACTATTGCCAAATTCTATATTGTTTCCATATTGCAGGTTGCACAAAACTATATTGGCTGCAATTAACAAAAACATGGTTGCTCTCAACAGTATTATTAAAAAATTTGACAGCAATATGGTTGCCCCAAACTTTTTTTTATTCATCTGGTTGTTAGCAACAATTTCATTGTTGAAAATTGCAATATTTTGGCCAGGTATGGCAATATTATGGTTGAATACCACAATAAAATGCTTACTGCCCATAATAGCCTAGTCGATTTTGATATTTATAGAATATATGCATACACATCTATGTACATATATACCATTCATTGCTCTTACACAAACAATAAAAGCAGCTCTTCACGCGTTCCATAATTTGTATTGCAAAATAGTCTTGTTTTGGTTTAAATAGCTGTGGTTTTTTATTTAATTTATTTTTTGTTTCTTTTCAATCAAGGAACAATTTTCATTAGTAAGTTAACTCAAATTTTCCATCACAACGCACAAATTGAGGAAAAAGTAGTTGTTTCCAACTTTCTTAAATCCAACAAGAGTTTGTTTATTATGTGATAGAAATAAAGCTTGTTCAAATGTTCATTACAAAATGTTTGTGGATACTGTTTTTTAAATGAATATATCCATATTTAAATTTTCATGGTTGATGACAACCAAAAATTATTTGTGGTGCTTTAAATAAAAATATCTTATTTGCCACAACCTTGTGCAATGTTATAGACAACATAGTATTGTTGTTGCAGCCATATTGTAAAATGTTTTTTCTTTGCTTGTAGTCGGTGAGCTGATATGATCAATGTATTGTCCTAATTTAAATATGCATAAAGTTTTGATTGTCTTCTGTGATATTTAAATGTATTTAACAAAAGTAGTTCGTAAATTTCTCCCTTAACGCATTATATATGATAATTTTTTGCAAATGAAATTACTTCTCAGCTCTAAGGTATTTTGAAAAATTATGTCTAGTTTTGCACAAAGCGAATATTTTAATCCAAGCGCTTGCTACAATTTCAAAGCATTTCAATATCCATAGTGTTCATTCAATAAATATTTCCTTTACATTTGAACAATTTAGTTCAGTTTTTTTTTCTCCCTCTTTTCTGCTTTTCACAAACTTCTTTTGCTTTGTACGCTGTGGTGGCATCACCAGTACGCATACAAAATAACTTAATGTTACAAGGCTGGCTAAGATACAAATAAACGAATGAATGAACGAATGAATGAACGAATGAATGCGTGAATGAATGACTGAAAGCATGCAGATCTACAAAGCCAAAGAGTGAATGGAAAAATATACCTCAAAAGCCAAAGTGGGTAAAAATGATGGTTATAGTTGAAGCAACAAAAACATTGTACAATTGTAACGATGTCATTGTCATCGTTTCACACAAACTAACATATTCACTCAAGCATTTGCATACATACACTACGTTACGGCAAAGAAATAAAATAAAAGCATTCAGGATGTACGAGTACATAAAATGGAAATATGCACACAGACTTTTTCAACGATTCGAAAGCCGCATTTTATAATTGAATCACGTATATTTTAGAATGACACTTTGTGTGCCATTTAAAAAAAGAGGGAAATAAAATATAATAATTTATCTTATACTGGTGCGCCGGCTTATTTGTTTGGTTTGTATTTGTATTGGACCCGACAGTGTAGCTGTATTGTTCAAACTATTTATTAGCACATATACCATACACATACACATGCACATGCACATACATATTTTATTTATGTGCAAATAAGAATGCAAGAAAAAAATAAGCGGGTTTGAACAAACTATTGGTGTGCAAGGGTACCCCTGTTCAAAACAAACCTATTCTAAGTCAGGTCTTGTACTTTATTTTAAAAACTAGTGGGCAGGTAATGTGTAAGATTGAGATATGTTTACAGGCAGCTCACTGCGTTCAGAGCTTTCAAATATTGAGTTGTGAAAAATGTGCTGGAAAATGGTTAGGCTTAAAAGGCAATAGAAAATTTCTCTTTACCATTTATCATCTTTGTATATTTCCAATGCGTTTCTGTCCCCTATATTCTGATTTCATAAGATCTAGGTAAAACTACATATATTTATAGAATTGTTGCATTTAGCTAATGATCTTTGTAAGAACAAAGGAAATATCCCATTATCTTGATGACTAGAATTCATTTATTAAATAAAACGATCATTACCGTAAATTTAATAAATCAAAGTTCATTGATTCAATGACTTCGAGAGGTATTTTAAAATTCATATATGTTTTCATTAAATTAATGTGAGATTTCGGTGGAACTACCAGCATTCTAATTTAAACTTTTCGCAGCATAATTAAAACACTTTCATCCAATTTGGTACAAAATAAGAAGAACAAAATTGCTAATTCCTGATCTCAATAGAAAATTTCCGAATTGGCACATAAAAAAATTATTTAATATTTAGTTATTCTGCCCCTTTTTTTCTTATATTTTATATATTTACTTGAGCTTTAGTACTTTTAGAATTTGAGTAATTATTTTTGTCAATATTTGGCTCTCCTTCGGATAGATTCTTCAGGGCAATAATAATGTTTGTTTTTCAAAAAAACAAAAAAAAAACAAAACCAATCAAAACATTTTTCATTATTATTGTCCTGAAGGAGCTATCCGAAGGAGAGCGAAATATTGACAAAAATAATTACTCAAATTCTAAAAGACCTAAAGCTCAAATAAATATATACCGTCTAATTCATAAAAATTATAACAGGTTTATAAAGCTCTTATTTGACAGATTTTCCATACAAATATGTCAAATAGCAGTCTTAAAAGCCTGTTATAATTTTTATGAATTAGAGGGATAAAATATAACATAAAAAAATTATATAATTTTTCTGAAATGTTTTCTATAGGAATTCCTTATGTTATTTTTTTGTTATATAATGTTATAAGAATTAACTAAACAAAAAATTATACTTTAGAAGCGGCAACATTTTCTCACCCGACAGCTCGACAAACAAACATCTCTAAAAGAAAGTATTTGGTGTACACATTCAAGTGTGCTAGATATACATTTATTTCAAATATAAAGTTATTCTGAAAAATCTTTTATTTGGAAACTAAATGAGCATTTAATTTAACTTTAATTCGCTATATGATTTACAATTGGGAATGATTTTATCGGGCATGAGTTCGATTTTACTTCATCAGATTTGAGAAATTTTTTTTTCCTGATAAAATTGTAGTGATCAAAACTTTTAAAGAAGAAAAAAAAAGTCAAAGTTGAGGACTTACTGTTGGGGTACATCACATGGTTTTTTCACATCCATTAAGCATGAAAAACGATGGACGAATAATTACGTTGCTTCTGGTAAGGAAAAATAACGTTAATATGTGAAGATATGATGTGATATGATTTTGTGGGTGTGTGTGTGTGTGTACAACATGATCTGGAAATGCTATAAAAATGGCTTCGGACAATTCAAAGACACACATATGTTAGTACACATTAGTAATTAGCAATTGCATATAAAAGTACTTAGAAATTATTTTTATATATTATCATTATACCGGAACTAGTAGTAAAGTTTAAACGTCTTTCAAAGTCTTTTTAGACTCAAAATGATAAGCGCATTTAGTTTATTCGCACCAAATCATAGACATATCTCTAAGCAGTCTTACCAATTTTTAATGAAAACTCATAATGTATTAATTCAGGTCCAAAAATCAACCTTTCAAATGTTTGCTCTTTTTTCAGGTCTATTTTTGGACCTGAATTAGCAAAGCAAATAAACAACTAAGTTCATATTTGAAAAATCATAATCTTATGGTGGACTTCAAAATTCTCATATTTTTTTTTTTTATACGAAATGAAGACGATGCGTCAATCATTCATCAAAATCATCTGCCAACTGTACTTCAAATCATTTTCTTGCATTTCTCATCTTTGTGCAACACACTCTTTAAACAATTTATCAAACAACAGCAAGCAAACATTCCAACATATTAATTAATATTGCTGGCAGTTTAATTTATGCTGATTTTATGAACGATGATAGCATTCTCCAATCTAATTTCCCTTAAAATGTCAATAAATAATTCATATTTGCTTAATTTATAACCTTTCCACATTTAATATCTGACACACAAAAGTGACAACATTCTAATTGAAACAATTTTTGATAAATTGAACAGCGTGTTAAGACAATTTGCAACGATGTCTGAGGAAAATGGATGTGTTACGTTCAATGCACGTTTGTTGTCTTTAGTTTTTTTTTTATTTCCAACAACAACAAACAGACTGACATACACATATATACGTACGTATAAATGTGTTGCAACATGCGATGCATGAAAACCCAATTTATGGTATCTAAACTAGAGGATACAAGTAAAATAAGTAGCATTGGCAATCAAACTAAAATATATACTAATAACATCAATTGTAGTAAGTTTTATGTTTCCAATCTACTATTTCAATGCTAAAGTGAGAGTTGGCGAACAGAAAAAATTAAGTTTTATGCAAAAAATTGCACTCTATTTGAAGTGCACATTGAAACAAGTGTAATGTGAAAACTTTTTTTACATTTCAAGATATTTCCTGTTCCTTCAGATAGCTTTGGATAGAACTGAAAAAGCTTTCCGAAGGACAGCGAAATATTGGAAAATAAACCGTAGACCATCTATCGGTTTAAACTTGAATGATCGATTATTTCTGCTGGATTAGATCTGCCAATATTTATGTCACTTTATTCTGTCAGAAAGTTTAATATATTATCTTCACTGAACAAAACAAATCGATTTACGCTTGAGCAACGTTGGGAATTTGTATCGGTAGATGGGTCAACTTACACGATGATATCCACTTTAACCAAATAAATCATCTCTCGGATGAGCTC
Source organism: Sturmia bella (assembly GCA_963662145.1). NCBI lineage: Eukaryota > Metazoa > Arthropoda > Insecta > Diptera > Tachinidae > Sturmia > Sturmia bella. The sequence goes on along the minus strand of OY759168.1, from coordinate 31,164,346 downwards.
GATTTCAGAAAATCCACATGCGGTCCTGCTGAGGCCAGCGCACCCATTATGGATGGCTGCATGTGGAGTTTTGCAGAGTTGAGACGTCATTGACTCATATTTGTTTAAATAATGAGAACGTCCGATTTATTACAGTTGCATGGATGCCTCCAGATTAAGATAATTTTTCTGCGCGTGCTCTTTATGGTGTTGATGTGAGCTGAGTTTGATTTTTTGTTGAAGGGTGCACTTTGCCACACATCTCTTGCCACAATTTATACATTGCGTCCAAATTTGCAGGCCGAAATGATGTTGCCAATTGGACTAGAAAAAGCTGCAATATCACACTGTTGGACAATTTTCTATGTAACGCTATTAAAACAAGTATTATGCCGGTAATTACAAGACAATTGAGCATTTAAACGCAAAAATTCGTGATGGCATTGCCAAGATACGACCACGTCCACTGGAAAAATTGCTGAAAATTTAGCCCCGTCGAATGGAATCCTGTGTAGCTAGTTGCAGAAACTATATAAATGATTTAATGTTTCCTCAATTAATTTTCATAACAAAGCAATGAACTGGTTAATAGTTTTAAAGGGATTTTGTTTTGCTGCATTTTTAAGTTTCACATTTTTTAATTATAAACCTTAACTTTAGTTGTTCCCAGCTTCAGTAGTTATGTACTACCTTAAATATTTGCATCTTCACAAAGTTGACATCTTTCACATATACACATGAAAATTTCGTAGACGTAGAATTCTAGTAACAACTTGAACTGAAACCCAATTGTAATATACGATAAGTTCGCAAGTGCTTTGAAAGTTCAATGTCTCAAAGAGACTTACATTAAATATATTACACCCACTCATCAGGCTCTATTTGCTAAGTTTCAAAACGTTATTGATGCTTTTTCATTAAAATGTGTGTGAAATTTTGTTGCAATACTGAGTGAAAAGGTTTCTTTTTTTGTCATAAATTTTGTTTCATTTAAACTCTTTGCCAGTGCTTTTAACTGCTATTGAAGCGTGCGTACAGATGTGTTCGGTTGGCAGGTACCGTGGCAATTGGTTCGTCTGGTTTGTGAAAGAGAATAACTGCTTTATTCATATTTGTTGTAAATGTTTTGCCACAGATTTTACAGTTCAATGGGGCATTAAAATAAGTTATATTCTTTTATTCAAGTATATTGTGTGCAAAATCTGTGTTTATGCTTCTAACAAATAAATAGCTTTCTTCAATGCTTAGCAGGTATTTTAACTGATTTTTACGTTATAAATTATAACGTTAGAACAGCTGATGTATATATAATATAAATTGTCTGCGGTGGATATATTTAGGCGTGTCACAGAAACCTATTCTTATGAAAGCGAAAGAAAAAGTTTGTTTTTTGGCATCTATAGAAAATGTGAAACGCAGAGATTTGTTTTTTATTCAAATAATTTTAAAATAGTAAAGTCGTAAAAATCATTTTGGAAATGTTGTGCAAGCAAAAGACTAAAAAATGATGCCAAGTGATGATAAGCTTTTCAGCTATGTCCTTTCCAAACAGGAAAAACCGGTTAGAAAAGCTAATTTCATGCTCTTTAAGCATATGAAATAACCCAGAAAAAATCAAAGTGAACAGAAGAACATTTTTATGAGACGTTACTGGCTTTTCGAAAAATAAAGAACTATTAACACAGAAATTCAAGTTTATTCCTTCTCGTGTATTTTTTTTTCTTGTTCACAAGCAAATGTTGAGCGAGCACATGTTCGATTTTTTATAATAAGAAAACAGTGTCTTAATTTTTTTTTTGGCTATATGTATGAAAACGTTTGAAAGTTAAGAAAAGCAAAAAGACAACTTGAAGAACGGTAAGAGTGGAAATCTTCAGTTTCGTCAAATTCCTAGTAACATCAGAGTAATAGAATATTTTAAGCTTTTTGATAGTCAGTGCACTAATTTTTGACATATTCGTGTAGACAGCAAAAACAATGCCTGATGAAAACCTTAAGTTAATAGTACTTCTCTATAGTTTTTTCAAAATAAAAAACTATTAATATTTAAAATATGAATAAGGAAAACATCATTAAAAAAAAAATTAAACTTATACCTGTTGTTAGTCACTCTTATAGATTTCTCAAAAAATCTTCTTTTTGATGGATCCGATACCCTCGATGTTGCGACTGTCAATCGCCCCAATCAGCTTTTAAGCCACGAAAGAAGCTTAAGCAAATAAATTTTAGGACTTACGCATTATCATTAGAAATCTAATGAAATTAATAAAGAATATTTTTGTAAAAGCCACCCAGAGAAAACAGTAAGAAATGTTTATTGTATAGACTTTACATTATTTTTTCCCTATAGATTTTTGCTGTTGTTGTTTCGGTACCAACAATAAACCCAGCAGTTTTAGAAAGCCATAAAACGAAAAAATAGGGTAATTTTTTTTAGAGATACAGTTAAAAAAAATTAAGAGAAATACATTAGCCAATAGCAGGTTTGAAAATAGAAAACTAAATTCTATGGTAAAAACGTTAATTTTTTAAAGAAAATAGGACAAATAAACCTATAGAAACATTAAAATCAACAAATAAATACAGAAAAATCAAACTATTAAGATTACAATGGTAATGGCAACACTGGAAGCTATAGATTTGCTGTGTGAGTGTTAGTAATTGAGTTGTTTATGTATCAGTTTCTATCAGTCATTTACTGTAGGGAAGGCAAACTGATCTGTTCTGATCTGACGCTTCAAAACGCCGACCAACGTCCTGTTTTTTGTTTGTATCATCTACCTAAAGCCCTGATCACAGCGATTTTAAAAATGATTTCTGACTAATTACCGGCATAATTTTTCTTACCAAACAGAAAGCGTGGAATAATAAAAAGTTTGAACCAATTGATATCACTGATACAATAACAGCAAACACAAAAATCAATTGGATATTGGTGAGAGAATATAAAATATATTCGAATCAAGAGAAAAATAAAAATAAGATTAAATATAGACAGTCAGTAATGAAGAGCTCAGGTGGTAGGATGGCTAGACGTTGCTGCTTAAAAACAGTAAAAAATAAGTCATAGGGTTCGAAGCAAAATTTGGATGCTGATGAGCGCCGTGGTGGACGTGAAACAGCCAGCAAGTAAAACTTCAGCTTTACACTTCTTGTCTTCTTTAAAAATGTTATTCACTACAATTTTTATCACAAAACAACTCTCTCAATTTTGAGGAAGTAGAAATTGAACAATTGTTAATCATATGAAATTTAAATTAATGCAAAATTATATGTTGTATACATATTTTGACGGCAAAACAGCAATAGCCGTATTTTTTACCAGCTCATAAATTTTTTATAAATTTTAAACCAAATATTCATGTCTAAGCTGCTTTTTGGCAAGCATATTTCTATGAGAGTTATATTGTATTCAAAAGGGAGTATAACTCTTGAAGAGCAGCAAAAAAAGTGCTGCGTATCTTATTTTTTTTGTCCATGGTAAATAATAATCCAATAATACACAATCACTAGACAATTTGTATGTATTTTTGCTGAATACACTTGCCGATAATGTCTGCTTAATGATAAAAGGCTTAAGTGCATGTGAATACCTTGGAAATATAAATTTCATTCCTATTTAATTTATGGCTAAAATCCATATTTCATTCAATGACTATTTGCAAAAGCACAACAGTTTGTTAGGCAACATCTTGTTTGCTTTTATATGAAATCATGCTTATTTGACTCGGTTATGCCCATTAATAAATACAAGTGTTTTAATATTTGCCAGGTTGTCTGAGTGATGGCCATAAGTTTGAGTATTACAAAGTTCTATATACGTTTTGTTTATATTTATTCTGCTAAATATAATAAAACAGCGTTGCAGAGAGCACAGCATATTGAAAGTATTTGATTTGTAACCGTGGTAGTGAACAACAATGGCAAAAAAAAATATTCAGAACAATCATGAATGATAATTCTTCGTACACTTTTTCTTTTTTTTTCTCTCTCCTAATATTATGAACAAAATTTTTCTTGCGAAAAAAATTCAGTGGGAAAAGAAGTAATAATAAAAAAAAAGAAATGCGGTCAGGGGACCCCCGATAGGAACGAAGTTCCTTACGTTTTTTTTTTTTTCATCTTTGAATGTAATACAAGGTGAAATCTGTATGTTTTATTTTGTGTTGGTTTTGAAATTTTGAAATTTTATGAAATTTTTGGAACGTTTTCCAACTAATTAATATTTATTGGTAGGTGTCTCTGCTGCTGTCAGCGGAGACACCGCCCATCATACACAATTGCTTGTCGACAGTACACCAATCCATATAAACAGCTCACACGCTTTCGTGACGATTTCTACTAATTTCCACTACCAGCAAGCTGCGTTAAGGAACTTCGTTCCAAAAGGATTAAAATTTGTCTCGCTGGTTATCCCCAGCTTTTATTAAGGGGGGTAATGAAAGAAACCACTTGTTTAATGGCAAACACATGAAGATTTTAAAGAATATGAATTTTAATGATCAAAAAGCACACAATTTTTGTTTTAATATATATAAAATATTAACAATTGTTAATAACAATTAACAATTGTTAATCGTTTTATTAGGCTTGAGCTCGATTTTTACTTCCTCAATACTGAGAAGAATTTCTTTTTTGGGATAAAGCTGGAGTGATCAATATTTTTAAAGATTCAAGAAAAGTAAACTTGAAGACTTAGTAGCTGGGTGTACCCCAGCTATGGCTGTTGATCAATAGGACTGAATATAGATAGTCAGTATTGAAAAGCCCCGGTGGTAGGATGACTATGTGCTGCTGCTTAAGAACAGTATACAATTATTCATGTCCTATCGTTGAAGCAATTCGGGTGCTGATGAGCGACGTAGTGGTCGTGATGCACCATGGTACGTAAGGCCTCCAACTTTACTATAAAAAGAAATTCTTTCTCAATTTGGAGAAGGTAAAAAACGAACCCAGCCCTGATAAAATTTTTAGCAATTGTAAATCATACAGTTCGACTATATAAAGAAAATTATTAATTAAGAGTTTAAAATACATGTCAATAAGCAAAACCACTGGCTGAAAGCGAAGAGATGCCACACTTTCATGTTTTTTATTCCTAATACTACATTTAAATCTGCGCAAGTTTTAGCAGGTTTGTCTTGAAATCTTGAACTAACTCTTTCTCATTTATATGACGTCTTGCAAGATTCCAAACATTTTTGTGAGGTCTTTGATAGATTACATTGGTTTGCGAGGTCAGTACATCATGTTTAAGTCTAGTTTTCTATTACAGCATAGTAATTTTAAATTTTATACGGATAAAATAAAAATTGCATCACTGGGTACTAAGAAGATTCGAGGAAAATTTTTTCAAAATCTATTTTAATAATAGATTTTATTTTTGTCAAAATGATCAGATTTGGCCTGAAATCCTGTTGGTAACGGATGGTTCAATTGTAATCGTTGTTGAATGTAAACCACATCTAAACGTCAAGTTTTTTTCTGCATTCAATTTGACATTCTCAATTTCATGCTAATTTATTTATATTTGACCGGAAGCACGTAACCACCAAGCGAAAAACGAGCCTCACGCGAAAAATCGTTTTTTTTTGCAAGTTTTGCAATAACTTCTAACGTTTCCCAATCGTAAATTGATCTATTTCCTGCAGTGAAGATAAAAATGAACAAAATAGAATGACATAAAGATTGCCAGATGCGAAGTAGGTAGTGGATTAAATTGAAACCAATAGATAGTACATCGTTTAAAAAAAAGATATGCGGTCGGGGGACCCCCGTTAGGAACGAAGTTCCTTACGTTTTTTCTTCATCTTCGAATGTAATACAAGGTGAAATCTGTATGTTTTATTTTGTGTTGTTTTTGAAATTTTATATGCTTCTTAAAATTTTTGGAACGTTTTTTATTTTTGATACATGCTGCATTTTTTTGTCAATCTGCTACAAAACGAAGAAAATTTTTCAAAATTGAAATAGTGTCCGTTTTCTCAACTAATTAATATTTATTGGTATGTGTCTCCGCTGACAGCAGCGGAGACACCTACACAATTGTTGAAAGACACACCAATACATATAAACAGCTCACACGCTTTCGTGACGATTTCTACTTATTTGCACTACCAGCAAGCCGCGTTGAGGAACTTCGTTCCAAAAAGAATTATGAAATTCTTGACCAGAATTTTTAGTGGATCTTTAAGTTTATGATGAAAATATGAGTAACAGTTAATGGCATAGAGAGCCTTTGTAAGACTTAAAAATTTTATACTGAAGTGGCAAGTGAGTTTTGAATGACTATCAGTTTTGTGTTGTTTTGTTCTCTTGTTTTTTTGTATTTCATCACCCACTGTAAAATACATTTTGCAATAAACGTGTGTCTCTAATAGGCAAATATGACTCTCTCTACATTCGTTTGTGCTTTAAATTTTTTTAATAAAAATTTATCAAGTGCACCGCTTGTTCTACTTTGATTTTTGATGTCGTTCGTATTTGCTTACAAAACTTTATTGGTTTATAAATTGGCTTTCATTTGAAATTGTTTACTGTCGGTGCTGGGATATTTGAATGCATACACAAATATACAAGCAAATACATATGACTTCTTGCATGAGTGAGGGAATATGTGTGTGTATGAATGTACGAGTGCTGTTGTCCAGTTAACCATGTTGTTCGTGTAAGAGGTGCTGAAAAATTCATTAAACGAATTCACAATCTTAGCGCTATCGTTTTTCACTGCATTTGGAGAATAGACTTCAGTTTCATTTTGCAGATGCAGTTTTACCAAACAAGCACAATTTACAAGTATCTAGTTTCTGAATTTGGTAATTGTGTTTTAAAATGTCCCCTTAAATACTTCACTAGGTAGTATAGTTTAGCTTGGCAGTTTAGCTACTATTGAGTTTTTAGAGCAATAATATCCTTTAAAAATGAGTGAAACTTCAGCTATGGAAGTAAGTCTGCGTTTATACCACATGAGAATATCGAGCCTTTGCTCCAATAGGACCATAACTCGAAAAACATTATTTTACAGAAAATGCATCTAAAGTTTTGAGTACACAGAACTAAATTGTAAACAACATCTTAATTATCCACAAGATATGAGTACTTAAATGATTTTTTGACAAAATTTAAAAAATATCTAATAATTAGATCTGCATTATTGACAAAAACGACCGCCTTTTTTAGCTACTTTTATGTGATATAAGTATCTGGGTTCAGTGACTGGGAGCACTAGTGCTATTCACGGGCGTGTAATATCGGATGATGCAGGTATTTATATGCGTCTGCAACAAACTGTCAGGTTGCCATATGTGGTGCATTTACTCTAAGCTTGAAGACTTTTATGTTGTTATACTTCTTAAATAAGTTTTGTTTGTTTGCACTCTTCTATTATAATGCTTTTCAAGTTGTTTGAACCTTCATTATTGTAACGAATATTTCATCAATGACATTTCTATCTTGAACTTGGACTCACGTATATGAAATATTATTGCAATAGAGCTTCAGCCATTCCGCCACCTAAGTTCTCCTGGCACCTTGCTGAGAACCTGTGATATTTACTTTTTAATTTCTCGTCCCGATTCTTTCAAAGGGTTGTAAATTATAAAAGAGGGAAATAAATCCCCGCATCAATCAAACATATTTTCATTAGCTTGTTGCTGACTATACAAACAAAAACTTTAAGATTGCACCTTCGAATTTTGTTTTGTACTGACTGTAAATTTTCCAGCCTTACATTTCGAGATAAGTCTTCTATTCTAAAAAAAGCCTTATGCCTTTTAAAATAAAAAGCTACATTGGGGGCTTATCAGGTGAAAGTATGTAACATGTTAGACATGCAACAACTTTCAAACACTTCACTAAAAATTAAGTATGAAAACGGGTATCAGTAATTTCCTTTGGATTGTTTTCAAAATATGCGGAAGTAGTATACAAATAAAATAAACATCTATAAAGTTTTGTGACGCAGGCGCTACATATTGTAGTTTTTAAATTTCTGTAGTGCTATTCATTAACTTTTATTACGATAATCGTATCGGTAAAATAATTATAGCGATATATTATCGAGTTTGCTATGCTGTGGCACTTTTTAACGATATTCGCTGTCGACTAAAATCAGCTGTTGCATTTTGCAAAATATCTTCAATAATTAACCAACAAAAATTTCTTGTTGTTTATTTTAACTATAAATTGTGTTTTGTTGTACTTTGTGGTGTTTTGTGTTGGAAATGACTTTTGAATATTTGGCGTATGATTTTGCAAGAGTTGATCGGAGTACTCTTCGGGACTTGAACAATCCTTTTGAGTTGAGAATCACTGTTCAAAGTTTGTACCAATTGCATCCACATTTTGCCGAGTTCTACTTTTCCGTTCATTTTTTGAACTTCCTTATTGCCAATGCCGGGTTTTCTGTCAGGAAGTCCACCGAATAGTTAAGTTGGTTGGCTGAAGTGCGACTTCTTTTGCCGGAATTCACTGACATTCTACATCTGCATATATAAAAATATACATGTGCAAGTAAAAAACGTTTTTGAAAAATAATTTTATTTTTCTTACTTTATTTTATTACTTTAAAATATATTTCAAATTATTTTTTTTTTCTACTCCTCTTTATGGTTTTCGCTTATTTTGACATTTTGTGGGCAGAGTTGCGATATGAAATGAATTCGCTAGAATAGAAAACTATCGATATACATATGTATACAATCGTTAAAAATAAACTGCAGAATAAAACTATCTTTACTGGAAGCTACGACATGTATCGACAAGAACAACGATTGTCGGATCGGTAAAAGTTACTGAATAGCACTACTGAAGTACATGCTCACTTGTAGCCATGTTCTGTTCTTTAGTTTCCAAAATCCAATTTGTCTACTTATAACCACGCTCATAAGTTTGTGCGCTCGAGATGCTGTGATGTTGCAAGATATGCTTGTTTTGGGAGCAGCTGAACGGCAAAGAAGGAAGAATTTAAGTGAAGATGACTCCAAAGGACTCCGATCTACTAACTCACATGCTCCAATTTGAGCTATTTCGGAAACTGTTCTGGTGAAATGGATCTTATAAGCAGAGCATAATCAAAAGGAATTTGTCCCCTGTATATGTGATTATTCAGTTTGCTTAAAAACAAACCAGTAATATTCTGTCAGCACTGGACGGCAGTTGCACTAACATAGAACTAACAAACAGCATTATGTGTTGGTACATTTAAATTCTGGGTAGACAGATGGTAAATTAAAAAGGTAAAAACCAGTAGGTATTAAATGAAAAGGTTTGGGAGGGTGGCAAACAGAGTAAACAGATGTGAGATAACTACCTTTTTGTTGTTTACCTTTTGCTAACTCTGTTGTTTCTTGTTGTAGTTGCTTCTGATGTACATAAATGTTGTTGATGCTGCTTGTAGTTTTGCTTAGCTGATGGGCTTTAAATTTTATTTTATGTTGCTATAACAAAAGCAAAATAAAAATTCACTTGTTATATTTTTCCTCTTTTTATTGTTAACAACAAAAAAAGCAATATGTCTCTCTGCATGTGTGTTTGTGAATCGTTGGGTTGTTTATTTATTTCGTTTGATGTAGTTTTGTTGTTATTGTCGTTACTATTGATGTTGTTGTTGTTAACATTGTTGGTTTTAGTTAAAGGTAGATGATACATGCTTAAGTGCAACTGTATATGAGTGTGTTTGTGTATGTATTTGGAAGAAAAATTTATGGCGTAATTGAAACCGGAAACTACAGCACAACATTTTGTGGTAAAATTTTGATAAACTCTTTTGAATAAACAATTATTTATAGCCATATCGATGTCGTATATTTATTTTAATAAATTTACTCACACAGGCAAATTTAAATGAACAAAATGTTATTGGTTGGTCTGTACATGTGTACATATGTGCATGAGAGTTTGGTGCATTTCTATTGAAGGCATAAATTTTATATTTTCATAAACAAATAATATAATAAATTGCTATTATTTTAATTTATATCTTAGTTTTATAATAGTATTTTTTTCTACTTCTGTTCACTTTTGAATACTTTTGCTTTAATCTTTACAAGTTATAAATGTATGTGCGTTATTATTATAATTATAATATTATAAAAACGAACATATTACAAAACAATATATTATATCGCAGTCTAATATTAACAAAATAATAAGTTTCTAAAATGCTGACATCACCAGCACACCATTTTGCTTTGTAATTGCTTGTGATACACAAAAAATTGTTTTGCAATAATTGACTTAAAAAACACGATTCTTAGATGCAATACTTTCTTGTATTATAAGTAGTTCTTGATACTTGTTATTTAATTCGTACAGAAAAGTTTTTTGGATTATACTTTTTCAAATACATATTACAAGCATTATTTCATAATATTCTTTTATGGCTAACTACATCTCTTTCTAACGAATATTTTATCGCAATTTCTATTCACAAAAATACCAAAATAATTGTCAAGGAAAAGATTTTCATTATTATAAAAAAAAATAAAGTAAAGCATAATTTAAACCAAAGAAAACAAACAAAACAAAAACCACAAACTGAAATTTTTAAGAAAATCTTATATTATTGGTAAGAAATTAATTTTTACAACACATATCAAATTTGTAGTTAGAGATTTCGTGCTACGATTGTATTGTACTAAAAAAATATTAACTGACGGTTTCATTTTAATATTATCAAGCCTTTTTAAATCACGTAATATTTCTTTACATAACCCACAGCTTGATTTTGTGATCTCTTGACAATTACAAAATTCTAAAAAAATTCACGCGTACTGGTACATATATATTTTGAGACCCCGTCATAGGGTCCAAAAGGTAGGCTTGCTGCATTTTGAATTGCATAAAAACAAAATATATATGCATGTCATTCTTAAGTAACTATAGGATATTACTACGTTTATTTTTACTATGTTTTTGCTTTTAATTGTTTTTAGTCCCAGTTGTCCAAGTGTTCTTGATTCTTCAACCTTTTTTTTTAATTACTAATTTGCCTTCAGTTGAGTAGTCTGGACATAGTAAATGTATTTTTTTAATAATTATATATTTTATTATTAAAATCTTCGATAAGTCGATACCCTTCTGAGTATCGTCTTCATGAAAATGTGTGTTTTTAATAGATTAAAAATTTCCAAAACTCAAAACAACAAAACTAACTGTACTGACAAGCTAATTGAAAAATAAAAGGGTTCTACATACATACTAATGCTTTACATACATAGCTATTATCTACATAACTATATTTAAAATTAATATAATTCTATTAAACATAATTATTTTATACACGATAACGTGTAATATAATACATTTTTGACTTTTATGAAAAAGAAATGAAACGACATTAAAATAATATAAAATAATAAATCTCATACTATCAGCCCAATCATGAATATTCTCAAGGAATTTTATTCCTAAGGAAAATACGTTTCTCGAGAAATCATAAATTACCTGAGAAACAAAAAAATAAAAGTTGGTAATATCGAAATTTTTTATAGGAAAAAACAAAAAACATGTTTTTAAAATACCTATTTTTTTTTTGCTCCGCCGACTATTTTTCCCCTTCGATGTGGCTAAAACAGGGAAGGTTAAACAAAATTTTCTAAGGAATTTATCAACATAATAAGAGGAATGGGAAAAGAGAAAAAACTCTCACGGAATTATCATTCATGATTGGGCTGTATATTTTAAGTCCTGTTCTAGCTTTTGTATATATCTACAACCTTTCTTTTTTTCCAAATGGTATTTAATAATAAATTTCTAAGATTTTGAACATGCATCTACATTTTTAATTACTCTGCATTCAAAACCTGAAGTGTTTCAAAAACTGGATAGTGAATCGCGACAATTGGGGGATGATGCTGTCTTTCGCGATGAATTATAATTCCCATATTTTTGGTCAAATCTGTATACTGCTAAGATGGTTTTAAGTTTATTGCCTGTTGGCCCTATACTGAGTACTGTCATATATACTTTACTACACTATTTATCACCATTAACATTGCACTGTATCATTTTGATATAAATTTGACACTTCCAACTTATTTAATCCTTCTATAGTCTTGCAATAAAGCTTACCTGCTGTATTGTGTACTCCGTGTGCTACCCGATACTGAGTACTGTCATATTTACTTTAGCCCCCAGTCATTTCGAAATCCCAGGTATATCAGTCAACGATTTATATATCACAGGTCCGAAAATGCTGGTAGTGGAAATTAGTAGAAATCGTCACGAGAGGGTGTGAGCTGTTTATATGTATTGGTGTACTGTCGACAAGCAATTGTGTATGAAATAAACATTAATTAGTTTTGAAAACGGACACTATCAGCTGCTAGATGTCGCTAAAGTAAAGTATGTCACAAAAAAAACAGCAATATTAAAAAATTACCCAACAGTTGCTTTTCTTCGTTTTGTAGCAGATTGACAAAAAAAAAATACTGCGTGTGTAATGTGTCAAAACTAAAAAATAAAACGTTCCAAAAATTTAAAGAATCATAAAATTTAAAAAACAACACAAAATAAACCATACAGATTTCACCTTGTATTACATTCAAAGATGAAAAAAACATAAGGAACTTTGTTCCTAACGGGGGTCCCCCAACCGCATTTTTTTATATTCTCTTCTCTTCTCTTCTCTTCTCTTCTCTTCTCTTCTCTTCTCTTCTCTTCTCTTCTCTTCTCTTCTCTTCTCTTCTCTTCTCTTCCCTTCGCCTTTCATTTTATCTTTTGTCTTTGTTTGACATCGGCACTTGCTAGGTCAACTGGTTTTCAACATACAAATAGAGACGCAAACATATTTGTCTGATAAACTTGTAGTTTAAATAACTCCATTATAAAAATTATCTTTAACAACAATCCTACTGAAGCTTTTGTTATTAACAATAAAAATTCCATAAATTTTATATATTTATTGCACATGTTTGGTTTTGTATATGATTGTGCGTGTGTGTTATTTTTAAATAAATAAATAAAAAGCAAAGAAAGAAATACAATTAAAATGTAATAAATAATTCTTTTTATTCTTCTGTATTTCAATTGTTTTGAAATAATTGCTTCTGGTAGGACAACAAAAGAATTTGTTTTATTCAAACTCTTCTGAGTTGTAAGAAATTTATTGTTAGATAAAATATAATGGCAATTGGAATTGTGTAAACATATTTGATTGCGTATGTTGTTTTATAAGTGTGATCTTAATATACTTGATATACACAAATAAAAATATATATCTTAGAAAACATAAAAACGCAAGAAACTAGCTTAAAAGAAATGTTTGCTCTTGTAAAATCTTAAATTTCCTATTAAAAAATGTAATTAGCATAAAAATTGGCCTACCTTTGCTGTGTCAGAATACCATCAGCTATCCCTGCATTTGGTCAAAATGCAAGTTAGGAGTTAGATCTTACTCTGCCCGAAAATTCAATTATCTAAGACCTATACCAAAAGCTGATATACATATGTTCTGTTTAAGGAATGGAAAATTTATCAACATTGCATTTTATTGAGTTTCTTAGGAAAGACTGTGTAAGATATCCAACAAATTGTACTTTATCAATAAATTTTGCTAATCCTAACTGCAGTTCATGACCTTCTGCATGTTAAAAGAATGTAATTTTTATTTTTTTGCATCGTAGAGACCTCAATCGTATCGATACTTTGTAATAGTGATAAAATAAATACAAAGTCAAAAATTTAAAGCAAAAAATTTTGTTGTTGTGATTGCTTGAAGATTTACGTTTAAAAGAAATTTATTAATAAAAACGAAACAATAACTCTGTTTCTTCACCCTATTTTGGGATCCTACGGGATGCCAAGGCACGAAAATCGTTAACGTACTTTAAAATGGGGCAAATGAGAGTAGGTTGGGCAAGTAGTTCAGCTGTCAGTTGTCAGCTGTTTCAAAGAATAAACAATAAACACTAATAATAAACAAAGAAGAAATAAATGTTTTGCGGAAACTAAAAGAAAAATTGGAAATTAGTGTGAAAAAATATGTTAAAGCATGTTCTAAAAATTTGTTTATTCTGTAAAATATTGTTGATTGTTATATGTATGTTTATATTTAGGAATTCATTTGTGTATATGAATTTCTAAGTTCTGTTGTGTTCGAGAAAAGTTTTATGCACACATACCCTGAAGGAAATGTCAGTACAAAGACTCTAGTAATTTACTATCGACATGATACTAGAGACATATTATACCTCATACAATGATTTATTCTATTGACATTTAACACGGGCTGTCATTGCAAATCAACTACTGACGAAGGAACTAGTGGTACTATTGTTTCTCTATAGGTTAGCGACCCTAAAAGAAATGTCAGTAAAGAAACTCAATTGAAAAATCAAGAAATAAAATTTGTATACTCATTAACAATGTTGTCAACCCAATGTTTTCGTTATAAATAAAAACAATTTTTATATCATGATTTTGGTGGGCTTACAAATTTTAACAAACACAGCAATGATCATAAAAAAAAAAGTAATGTGGTCGGGGGACCCCCGTTAGGAACGAAGTTCCTTACGTTTTTTTTTTTTCATCTTTGAATGTAATACAAGGTGAAATCTGTATGTTTTATTTTGTGTTGTTTTTAAAATTTTTAAATTTTATGATTCTTTAAATTTTTGGAACGTTTTCCAACTAATTAATATTTTTTGGTGTCTCCGCTGCTGTCAGTGGAGACACCGCCAATCATACACAATTGCTTTTCGACAGTACACCAATACATATAAACATCTCACACGCTTTCGTGACGATTTCTACTAATTTCCACTACCAGCAAGCCGCGTTAAGGAACTTCGTTCCAAAACTGGAGACACTCTGTTGACAATATGATAAAAAAGCCACCAATGTAGGCGAAAAATGTTCGTAGCGACTTGGAGCCACTTAACTCTAGGTCTCCTTCCGGATAGTTAGTGTTTGTTTTACACAAATTAAATCAAATACATACACAAAATATTGTTACAAATTTGGTCGTGAACGGACCGATTGTGATTGTTCTAGAACGTACTAAATCATCGTTATTTTATATGTGCGTATATTGTCTTGTTATTATTTGTAAATGAACACAGGAGGTATATACACACATTCATACATGGAAGCTTGTTGATAAACAAAACGGCAGCACAGCGAGTGTGCACATACTGACACACATGTGTGGATAAATAAGCACAACAGCGAAATAAAAGAAACCACCACCGCACGATACAATATTCGTGTGTGCATGTATGTGCGCGACTCAGATGCTTGAGTTTTACTGCCGCGTGTATGTATGTCGGTGTGTGTGTATATCTTTTGTTCATGATGAGTCATCGCACATCGCATGTATGTCGGTGTGTGTGTATATCTTTTGTTCATGATGAGTCATCGCACATCGCACTATAGATGTGGCGTGATTAGCTTCTGTAAACGTCTAGAATGTTCTAGTAATGATCATTGGAAGTATAAAAGCAGCGAAGCTCAACGCTGAACAGTCAGTCGATTTTAAGCTGCGCTAACGTGTAAAGTGTCTTAAGTAATAAAAGTGATTAAGTGAAAGTGTTGTTCTTTTAGTAAAGTGTTCTTAGTAAAGTGTTTACAAGTATAGTGTGTTAAAATAAATAAAGTGTTGAACTGTTGATTATTGTAAACTGAAGACGTGAGTGTTGTAACTTCATTACAATTAAAGAATCTACGGAAAACGTTTTGAAAAGGTTAAAACGTAACAATTGGTGTCAGAAGTGAAATTGTAAAATGAAGTTCGACGAGCTTAAAGTGGAACAACTGAAAAAGGAGTTGTGCAAGTTGGATCTGCCCACGACTGGTAACAAAGTGGAGCTGCAGAAGAGGCTAATGGAGGAGTTTGATCGGTTGGGTCTGGACATCAATACTCATGACTTCGAAGAAAAAGAAGAACTGGAGATGAGTACACGATCAGCTACAAGCAATATGGACTTCAACGCTATGTTTGCAATAATGATGCAGAAAATGGAGGAAAACTCCAAATATATCAAAGAGGCGTCCAGGTCAACAAATGAAACTATGATGCAGTCTATCAAAGAGGCGTCAATTACAACAAATGTAATGATGAAAGCGAATAATGAAATGCTCCTAGCAGAAATAAACGCAAAGCATACGACAACGAATGAAAATTTGATGAAGCTTTCTTCGGCTATAAACCAGAGAGTAAATGCCATGGAAGAAAAATTTGTTGCCCTGGAAAATGTAGTCGATCAAAAGCTTCATAGCCTGGAAGCTAGGATGCAAAATCTTCAACTGCAGGAGGGGCCAGTGCGAGTCATTCCGGAAGTCGCGAGCAGAATAAAAGCGCCCACCTTTGACGGCAACACACCTTTTAACATTTTCCAGTTTCAGTTTGAAACTGTGGCCAATAAAAATGCATGGAGCGAAGATGAGAAATGCATTGAGTTAATTTTGGCATTGAAGGGTGTCGCTGCGCAGGTCCTGGAAACGGTGCCCGCTTCATCAAGAAATAATTATGAAGTCATCATGGCAGCTCTGCAACGTAAGTATGGTGGAGAGCACAAGAAAGAAATCCACAGGATGGAGCTGAGAGGCAGAGTGCAGAGAAGCAATGAGACTCTTCAAGATTATGCAATGGAGGTTGAGCGTCTGGTGCAGCTTAGCTATCCTGGAGAGAGCTACTCGTTTTTGGACCATTTCAAGACGGAGGCATTTGTGAACGGAATTCGAGATCCCGACATTAAGCTTGCTGTATGCGCAACACAAAAGCCGTCATTCGCCGAAACCGTCTCATTTGCGTTGGCCCAGGAGACAGCCAGACTAATTTCAAGGCCACAGGTCCACAAAATACGAGAGCTAGAGGTAGTTCATGAGCCAGGAGATGGCTTGGCCAGTACGATTAAAGAGGCAGTGTTGCAAGCGTTGGCCGAAAGCTCGAATAAAGGCCGAGCTAAGTGTTTTAACTGCGGAAAGGCAGGCCACTTTCAGCGCAACTGTAAGGCTCCCAGGAAGCGTACAAGATCCGTATCTCCACAGAGGCCGAGCAAAAGGGCTAGCCAACAACAACCCCAAGAGTCCCCGTTAAACTAAAACGAGTCAGCTTTAAGGGGCAAAAGCTGGCTCCCACAGACGAGGGCCCCACAATCTCCATATCAGTGATGCAGCAGAAAAACAGCAACTTAACTGTTAGTGGATACATCAATGGAAAAAAACAAACTTTAACCATAGATACAGGAGCGTCGCAGTCTATAATAAGGCCTGATTTGGTACCAGGAAGGGTTGAACCGCTACGTAACGTGAGGCTGCGTACAGCTACTGGGGAGGCCGCTAGCGTCTATGGTAAGTCTGAGGCAAAGGTGCGTATAGCTAACATCACCGTCAGCCACATGTTTATTGTCGCCGATATTGTTGACGAGGTGATTATTGGTGCAGATTTTATGATAGCACATGGCATAAATCTGCACATGGGTCAACAAATTATGACGTGGCGTGACGTGGAGATACAGTTAGATGTTGGCTACGAGAATAAGCCCCATGTGCTGAAACTGGTTGCTGAAGATACTCAACGAATTCCACCACGATCTGAGGCACTGATATGGGCTCGAACGAATGGAGATTGTGCGGACAGTCGATTGTGGGTAGTAGAATCAGAAAATATAACGGGCGATTTATTAACAGCGAAAGCTCTCGTGAAAATGCGTGCCGATAGGAAAGTCCCAGTTAGAGTGCTCAATTTATCAGCCAGTGAGAAGGTCGTAAGTCCAAAATCGCATTTAGGAAGCTGTACTCCAGCAGAGGCAATTGTAAATTGTGAGGCCAAACCAAAATCTACTAGCTTGTCACCTAAAGAACGAGAAACATTTGAACAGCATGTCGAGAAATGGGTCACAGGGCTGCCAGCAGCTGATAAAAATAAAGCCAAACAGCTGCTCAGGAAATACGCCTCCGCTTTCGCCATGAACAGTAAGAGCCAAGGGAGAACGGCTATTGTGAGGCATGAAATCGATACTGGCGAAGCGAGGCCCATAAAGCAGGCGCCCAGAAGTGTACCCCTGGCCAAGCGTAACGAGGTCAAAGAGTTAGTCAATGAAATGGAGAAGAGTGGAGTAATTGAACCATCTACAAGCCCGTGGAGCTCACCGGTAGTTTTAGTAAAGAAAAAGGATGGTAGCACGAGGTTTTGTGTGGACTACCGGAAGCTAAACGACGTCACGAAAAAGGACAGTTATCCACTACCCAGGATTGACGATACCCTAGATACGCTGTCCGGAACAAAATGGTTCTCAACATTGGACTTGCAAAGTGGTTATTGGCAGGTAGAAATTGCCCACAAGGACAAGGAAAAGACTGCGTTTAGTGCTGGGGATGGTTTATGGCAGTTTAGAGTAATGCCATTTGGACTCTGTAATGCTCCAGCCACATTTGAGCGACTGATGGAACAGGTATTAAAGGGCCTTCACTGGAGGACGTGTTTAGTCTACCTTGACGATATAATCGTAATGGGAAAAACTTTTGACGAGCACCTGAAAAATTTGGCGGAGGTTTTTAAACGAATATCGTCAGCGGGACTCACTCTTAGCGCGAAGAAGTGTGCATTGTTCCAGAAAGAGGTGAAATATTTGGGACATCGTGTAACTGCAGATGGCATTTCGACGGACGAAGATAAAATAAAAGCCGTAAGGGACTGGCCACAGCCACGTAATCTTCACGAATTGCGCAGTTTTCTGGGACTTTGCACATATTATAGACGATTTGTGCCAAATTTTGCCAGCGTAGCCGCCAGTCTGCACGAGCTGACTAAGAAGTCACGATCATACCAGTGGGGAAACGAACAGGAACGAGCATTCCAGAAGCTGAAGGAGTTATTGTGCACAGCACCAGTTCTGGCATACCCGGTTGCTGGAGGAAGGTTTGTGCTAGATACCGATGCAAGTGGCTTCGGTATAGGAGGTGTACTCTCTCAGGTGGTAGATGGAGTCGAGAAAGTAGTAGGCTATTATAGTCGAATACTTTCAAAGCCAGAGAGAAATTATTGCGTGACACGGCGTGAGCTTCTGGCAGTATTGGAATGCATTAAGCATTACCATAAATACTTGTATGGCCAGAATTTCACGTTGCGGACTGATCACTCTGCGCTTAGATGGCTGTTGCAGTTCAAAAACCCCGAAGGGCAGTTGGCGCGTTGGATTGAACGGCTGCAGAGCTATGACTTTAGCATCGAGCATAGAAGAGGCACAAAACACAATAATGCGGATGCCCTCTCGAGACGACCATGCAGTCTAGAATGCAGACATTGCATCAAGGCCGAACAGAAAGAGTGCGTCATTGATGTTCGGCTAACGCAGATAGACTCTCACGAAGACTGGCCAACGGCGCAGAAAAATGACCCGGTGCTCAGCAAAATAATAGCTGCTAAACAGAGTGATCGCAGGCCTGCACGCAATGAAATTGCGGCTGAGAGTCCCCTCGCTAAAGCTTACTGGGCGCAATGGGGCAGCTTGCAGCTGGTAGACGGATGCTTATACCGTATATGGGAAAGTGCGGATGGCAAAACAACTTCTAACTTAATAGTTGTACCATCATCGAAGATACCGGAAGTTTTGCGAGAGTTCCACAATGGTCCCAGTGGTGGTCACCTTGGAGTTAATAAAACACTGGAAAAGGTAAAGCAGCGTTTTTACTGGGTTGGAGCGCAACAATCAGTAGCCGACTGGATAGCGAACTGCAAGGAATGTATAGCGGCGAAGGGTCCAGCACGGAGAACTCGAGCACACCTGCAGCAGTACAATTCAGGTGCGCCCTTTGAGCGAATAGCTATGGATGTAGCAGGTCCTTTTCCAGTCAGTACTGCCGGTAATCGTTATGTCCTTGTGGTAATGGACTATTTCAGCAAATGGCCAGAAGTATACCCCATACCAAACCAGGAGGCTCAAACTGTGGTAAATGTTTTTATCAATAACTGGGTGTGCAGATATGGTGTTCCGATGGAGTTGCATTCCGATCAAGGCAGAAACTTTGAGTCTGCAATTTTTAAGGAAATGTGCGAGCTCTATGGAATAAGAAAAACCAAGACAACACCGCTTCACCCGCAATCTGACGGTATGGTTGAAAGATTTAACCGCACACTGGAGGAATACCTGAGGAGTGTAGTGAGCGACCATCAGAGAGACTGGGATGAGCACATTCAAAAATTTTTGTTGGCATACAGGTCCGCTGTGCATGACTCAACGTCTAGAACACCAGCAAAAATTGTTTTTGGAACAGAACTCAGATTGCCTGGCGATTTGGAATTTGGCACAAAACCTGTACCGAAGAATGAGGATACGGAGAATTCTTCGCAGGAGAAAAGTGACTTGCACGAGCTGCACGAATTTGTACGCAACAGAATTCGAGTAGTCAGCGATAAAATGAAAGCCAGATACGATCGAGCTGCAAATTCCGACGGATTCCACGAGGGACAACTGGTTCTACTATATAACTCACAAAGGAAGAAAGGACTGTCTCCCAAATTACAAACGCATTGGGATGGACCGTATAAGGTGATTAAGAGGTTGAACGATGTTGTATACAGGATACAGAAGCATAACAGCCATCGATCCAAAATGAAGGTTGTACACTTAGAACGACTCGCAAGGTACGGAAGTAGTGGTTCTGGGCCTGTTCGGGACGAACAGGCTTGAGCGGGCGGCAGTGTTACAAAATTTGGTCGTGAACGGACCGATTGTGATTGTTCTAGAACGTACTAAATCATCGTTATTTTATATGTGCGTATATTGTCTTGTTATTATTTGTAAATGAACACAGGAGGTATATACACACATTCATACATGGAAGCTTGTTGATAAACAAAACGGCAGCACAGCGAGTGTGCACATACTGACACACATGTGTGGATAAATAAGCACAACAGCGAAATAAAAGAAACCACCACCGCACGATACAATATTCGTGTGTGCATGTATGTGCGCGACTCAGATGCTTGAGTTTTACTGCCGCGTGTATGTATGTCGGTGTGTGTGTATATCTTTTGTTCATGATGAGTCATCGCACATCGCATGTATGTCGGTGTGTGTGTATATCTTTTGTTCATGATGAGTCATCGCACATCGCACTATAGATGTGGCGTGATTAGCTTCTGTAAACGTCTAGAATGTTCTAGTAATGATCATTGGAAGTATAAAAGCAGCGAAGCTCAACGCTGAACAGTCAGTCGATTTTTAGCTGCGCTAACGTGTAAAGTGTCTTAAGTAATAAAAGTGATTAAGTGAAAGTGTTGTTCTTTTAGTAAAGTGTTCTTAGTAAAGTGTTTACAAGTATAGTGTGTTAAAATAAATAAAGTGTTGAACTGTTGATTATTGTAAACTGAAGACGTGAGTGTTGTAACTTCATTACAATTAAAGAATCTACGGAAAACGTTTTGAAAAGGTTAAAACGTAACAATATTTTTTTTTTTAAATTGAGCTGTCAGAACACTGACATTTTTTTGTGGTAAAATATTTGTGTTTATTCGTTCTCGTATTTTTGTGCATTTTTGTCCGTTATTGAGAGAAATTATAGTTTAATCTCACTTTACCGAACTTTGCCCAAAAAGTAAAGAAACAGAGCTGATGTCAAGGCTTTCAAACGTATAGTAAAATAAATATTGAGGGAAAGTAAGTAAGAATGAGTAGACGGTGAGAATCTGGTTGAAACGAATTATGTGCCAGTAATTATGGTGGTTAAAAGGCAAAAGTTTTGCATATTTTTTTTTTTTTTGACTTTTATAAATATTACACGTCATAACTTGCTTAGAAAATCGTTTTTAATCTTAGTTGAAGAAGAATGAATTTTTTTTAATTTTTATACTTTCTTTTTTCATTTAAGAAACTTGAGCCGAATTTATTAACTATACTTTCATTTTCGCTTCTCCAATTAAAATATGTTCCAAAAACATTTTTCCAGTCAGCACTAAAAAGTAAAGAGTTTCAAATTATTTTCTACAGTTCTTTTGAAACTAGAAGCGCCACGATGCCGTTGGTAGTTTCTAAATTGTATTAATAACTTTTTTTTTGATAAGTAGACTTGATTGTTTTCAAACATTGATTTTAAGCAGACATAACTCATACCTCTGCTATTTCTCACAATCATCAATATTCAGTAGTAGTTGTTGCCGAAAAACATAAACACTTAGCAGATGTCACCACTTCAACAAGAGACACAAGGCATTTGGAATAACAAGTTGAGAATGCAGAAGAACTCACGTATGCTTGTTCGAAAATTTCTGATTCCTCCCACTTCTAAATTATCTCTACTTCCCACGGTTACCTTCCACAATTGGTGCAAAGCAATACAACAATACAATACATGGAAACAACTACAACAGCGACCACTACTTATCAGCAGTCGGAGAATGATTGCAACAACATTCATATTAAATTGCTGAACAAGCCATACAGTTCTCCTGCAATTGGATAATAGACGGAATTGTTTTATATCTGTGTACATGTTATGCATGATAAGTTGGTTCTTATGTCGTTGGACTCATTTGTATTTTTATTTTTGCTATATTTGTTTCTTAGACATTTTCCTATTGGCCATTTTGTGAACATTCTGACAACAATTTCATTCAGTCTGTGCAGATATGGAATTTTAAAATGCGTACATGACAAGCAAAACAATAGTTTGCGAAACTATTTTTTAAAATTTTACAGTATAATCTGATGCAGGTGAAGAGAAAATAAAAAATTGTTTTTGTTGATAAATTTCTTGCTTTGCACCGAAGTTGTAAAAAAAATTATCTGTATTTTGAGGATATGGTACAGCAGGTACATTAGAATGTGCAATTTTATATTGGATTTAGATACACACAAACAAATAACCCAGCTAGCACTAGGCTTTTTTTTAAATTGGACATAGAGTCATTTTTTAACCTTAAATTAATAAACACTACCGAATATGGCTTTACAATATCCAATTCACAAAATATTTTATGAGATGTAAGTTGTATTACTGGTGGTTTAAATATTTCGAAGTAAATGTCTATAAAGAATTTATGAAAAATTATTTTCGACATAAGGCTCATACGATATTTTGCGAATTGGCCAGGTGCCTTCAATGTTTATCAATAAGCAATTAAAATTGTACCGAGTATTATGCGATTAGTAGAACTATTGTCGAATGATTTGTTTGTAACTTCAGGCATTGTTCAGAAGTTGTACATCTGAGTATTATAACAGTTTCAAGATTATCCACAGCTGAGTCTCGTACGATTTTTGACACGGTGTTGCAAGAGGCTCTTAAGATAATCTTTACGCAACTCTCAAACGACTTGCTTTACCATTACTTTAAGTATTATTTGGTAATTGTCGAAGAACCTTACAGAAGAATTGCTTCGTCTAACAGATAGTCCCGCGCGAGGAGAACTACATGTATAAAAAACGATCTCGTCGACGAGCAAAAATGCTTTTCATAATATTCCCAATAAACGCAAAGAAAAAAGAAATGCGGTCGGGGGACCCCCGTTAGGAACGAAGTTCCTTGCGTTCACTTTCGAATGTAATACAAGGTGAAATCAGTGTTATTTTGTGTTGCTTGTGAAATTTTTAAATTTTATATGCTTCTTTAAATTTTTGGAACGTTTCATATTTTTACTTTTGACACATGCAGTATTTTTTTTGTCAATCTGCTGCAAAACGAAGAAAAGCAGCTGTTGGTTAATTTTTTAATATTTCTGTTTTTTGTTGCGACCGCTTTCAAAACTAATTAATATTTATTGGTGGGTGCCTCCGCTGCTGTCAGCGGAGACACTGCCCATCATACACAATTGTTTGTCGACAGCTACACCAATACATATAAACAGCTCACACGTTGTCGTGACGATTTCTACTAATTTCCACTACTAGCAAGCTGCGTTAAGGAACTTCGTTCCAAAAACATTTTACAATATGGTTGCGACAATAATATCATGCTGTCTACAACAAGGCGAAAAGTTGTGGCAAACAAATTTTTTTTATTTAAAGTGCCGTAAAAATTTTTTGGTCACTATAAACACCATTTTTGTTAATGTTTGATCATTTTGTTGTCACCATTTATGAAAATTGAAGTATGGTTATAATTATTTAAAAAAAAAAAAAAACAACACATACAACCATCTTATAATGAACATTTGAAGAAGCTTTATTTGTGATAAATATAGTATTTTTGATCTACCAAAGTTTTGTTGTTGCTGTTGTCAGCTATCTTCTAAAAACTTTTGTGTTGTGCTTACAAACTTGTGTGTGAGCATTTTTATTTCATTGAAAAAATAAACCAAATTAAATAAAAAGATGCAACTATTAAAACCGCATTATGACAATTGTGCATTACAAATTATGGAACATGTGGAGAGCTGCTTTTATTGTGAGTTTAAGTAAAACGCTTTGAAACTTCCAACTATTTTAAACAATTTGGCTATTGTGGCCCGTAGCCATGTTATTGTTGTATTCAACAGTAATATTCCTATACCTAGCAAAACAATTGTCCTCTTTAGGGGTGATATTGTTGCTTCCAAACAACCATTACCGTTTCGAACCACATGAGAAAAAAGTTTTAGGGCACCCATATGGCTGGCAAATTCAATCATAATATTGTCGAGGAGAGCCATATTTTTGCTCAAATTTACCAATACTGTCATGTTCAGCCTGCCATATAAAAATAATATAGTTGGATTTGCCAATAGTATGGTTGGAATTTAAAAAAATTTGGGTAAATTTAACTATAATATATTCGGATGGAACAATAGCATGGTAGGAAATACATTTGAACATGATAATAGTATTGCTATTGAAAGTTCTATGTGGGAAATTGCTTACTACGCACTAGGTATTATTACAATCGCCTCAAAGATGTGAGTATTAATTTAATTACTAATGGCTGTGAGTTTATTTAGATAAAGCAATTAAGCTGGGACAAATCATGTTTTTCTCTTCTTTGTGAACTTTAACTTTTTCTAGGAAAATGCATTTATTTTTACTTTTTAATAGATTCAAAAATAAAAAAATATATGCTAAAACAATTTTAAGCTGTTAATTAGCTATTAGTAAAAAATATTTGGGCATACCGAGTAGCAAAATCGAATAATTAATTTTAAAGTTGAGGTACACTTTTCGAAAATATCGAATCATAGAGTAATGAAATGGAAAACACTTGCCAGTAGATTCTGAAATAATGATGATTCCAGCAGTTTGGAGAGCTTATCAAAGTAAAAATTATGATTACTACCTATTGCCTGCCAGAAATTTTTGCTAACTTTTTTTGTATATAAAAACTCTACAGCAATTTGCTACGTTCTGATTCAAATTTTTACTTCTTTACTTTGTTGGGACATACGTAAACATCTGTATGAAAAAACTAAGAAAATCAAATACACTAAAATAATTTTAAATAGATCATGACGTATGTCGCAACAATATTTTGTAAAGTGTAGACACGTCTGTCTAAAATTGAAAGTCATACACTCTGTAAATATTTTGAAAATAAAAAAACAACTAAAAATAATAGACTAATATAGAACCGAAAAAATGTTTTGCTTATTTAAAAACAGCAACTGGCAAACAATAAACGCCAACCGATCACTTTTCCTAACAACAATCAGACGAGTTAGCATGTCGGATAAAACTTTAGCAGTATAAAAGCAAACATTTTACATTAACATGTATTTAAGTATTTCACGTTTGTGTGTTTAATTTTGCAGAAACATGAAGCCGTCAGAGTTGAGAGGGATACAATGGGAGAAATTGAGGTTCCAAGCGATAGATATTATGGCGCACAAACAATGAGGTCTATGAAGAATTTTGCAATAGGTGGTCCAGCAGAGCTCATGCCGGTATAGAAGAAAATATGTTGCTGCCTCAACTGAAAATAATTATGTAAATACATATGATTTTAGAAACCTTTAATTGTGGCCATGGCTATTTTGAAGAAAGCAGCGGCAGAAGTGAATAAAGATTTTGGCTTGGATGGCAAGGTGAGTGGAGCCATAGTTAAGGCATGTGATGAGATTATAGACGGAATCCTACCAGACGATCATTTTCCGTTGGCCATCTGGCAAACCGGATCTGGTACACAGACAAATATGAATTGTAACGAGGTAAGTTCGGACTAGTAGTTGAAATTTATAATTTTTTAATACTAATTCATACATAAAGGTCATAAGCAATCGTGCCATTGAAATATTAGGTGGAAAGTTGGGATCTAAGATACCAGTTCATCCCAATGATCATGTTAATAAGTCTCAAAGCTCTAATGATACCTTCCCTACTGCTATACACATAGCAGTTGGCATAGAACTTAATAATCGCCTTATTCCCGCCATAGCTGAGTTGTGTCACGGCCTCAGAAAGAAGCAAGAGGAATTTGCAGATATTATAAAGATAGGTCGTACCCACTTAATGGATGCTGTGCCCCTTACGTTGGGTCAAGAGTTTAGCGGTTATGCCCAGCAAATGAGCTACGCTCTGGATAGAATTGACTCGGTTCTTCCACGTGTCTATGAAATTGCATTGGGTGGCACTGCTGTCGGCACAGGTCTCAATACAAGGATTGGCTTTGCTGAAAAATGTGCCAAAATGATTTCACAATACACTTGTTTGCCTTTCGTGAAGGCTCCAAATTTCTTTGAAGCTTTGGCCAGCCGTGATTGTATGGTAGAAGTGCACGGTTGCCTCAACACAATTGCTGTGAGCTTGATGAAAATTGCCAATGACATACGTTTGTTGGGCTCGGGTCCTCGGTGTGGCTTGGGTGAATTATTATTGCCGGAAAATGAGCCGGGCAGCTCAATTATGCCCGGAAAGGTTAATCCCACCCAGTGTGAGTCATTAACCATGATATGTGCTCAAGTAATGGGTAATCAAGTGGCCGTGTCTGTTGGAGGCTCAAATGGTCATTTTGAGTTAAATGTTTTTAAGCCACTAGTGGCAGCAAATGTTTTGAGATCCATACGTTTATTGGGTGAGTAAAGCAGTCAATTGAAGGTTGGGATCTTTGTTGTTCGGAATTTTTAACGCATGTTTTTTAGCTGACGGCGCTTCTTCTTTCAACAAAAACTGCTTACAGGGTATTAAGGCTAATAGAGAGAAAATTAACATAATGATGAATGAGTCATTGATGTTGGTTACCGCTTTAAACACTCATATTGGCTACGACAAATCCGCTCAGATTGCCAAAAATGCCCACCAAAATGGTACAACCCTTAAAGAGGAAGCTGTGAAGTCAGGTCTTGTTACCGAAGAGCAATTTAAGCAATGGGTAGATCCTACAAACATGCTGGGACCCAAATAATTGTCGTTTGTTTATATAACTTCTGTGTCTTAAATAAATATTTTTTAGATGTTGAAGTTATTGATTCTCTTTTGGCAAGAGCTTTTATTCTTGAGGGGAATTTTCAATGAGGTTTAGGAGTTGTCTTGCAAAAAGTTAAGGTAATTCAATCAATTCGAAACCACTCTCATTCCAAGTGTCGGTTCGGATAGTGAAATCACCAGTTTTCAAGTTTTGGCATTCATATTTAGTTATGTTTCGATTTATTACGATCGCATATATTGTAAACAGCATGCCTTGAAAAAATAGTGAAGAAAAATATTTGAAAAGAATTAAGAATTATCTTGAAAGTAGCCGGACTATTTTGAGTTTTTTTTAATTTATTTTAAATAATCTGAAGTAATAACCATGACTTTTTCTAAATTTTTTCTAGTTGTAGTTCATAAATTATATGGAAAATCGAAAGTGATCATATTACAATCAGCTATTATACCCTTAAAAACAATAACAATCTATTAATGATTATGATTACTAATCATTACTTAATAGCTATGACCATATATTTCTTTGGTTTTTTTTGTACATACATACATGCATATACATATGTATATCCGGAGCATTACAAAACTATATCAACGAATTTACATACATGAAAGGACAGTCGACATAAACAACAACAATTACAGCAAACAACTTATTGTTTAATAAGCACTTTTATGAATGAGAAATATTTTCATTTTATGCCATTTAATTGCAAAAATTTTTTAATAGAAAATATCCAACCTCCTTCCACCATATTAAATTAATGAACAGATATCTATACATTAGAGCAAATAAAAAACAGCAACAATAAACAAAAAAACAAACCTCTATAACTTTTAACTAAATTCTTATGTATCTGTGCTATGTTATTTATATCTGCCTTAAAGTTTATTCTCTTGTCCACTGGTGTATAAATAATATGTAACAACTTTAATAGATCTGCATTTATGACGACAGCAATATTGATCATACTCAATATTTCTGTATTCTCAAACTTTGGAAAGTGATCCAATCTTACACAAATATTAAATTTATTCTAAAGTGTAAAACGCATCGTTTATATTTTATTAATAATGGTGTAAAAGCATATATAGTACACTCGAAAAAAATAATTTAAAAGAAAGTTTAAAAACGAACAAAATGAGATTTCGAAGCTATTTGAAGTTTCTCAAGGTTACTGACGAAAAAATCATGTAGTTCGACTAAAAATTTGAAAATTAGTGGATATCATTATATGTGTAAATAAAACTGCGGATTTCAGCTTTTGTTTCAAATTAACTGCTATTAAAAACTTGAAGTCTGGTGTCTTATATATAACCGTTTTGAGGTTAAACATCATTATCAGCATCATTAGTGTTTTGTGACTTGTTTTTCAAACAATATACCTCAAAAGTTAAAATATGCTTTACTCACTAAAATAACCAAAAAATTGCTTAGTTTTAAATTAACGAAATAATTTTAAAGCAAACTACAGTCAGTAAATGTAAAATATATCGATGGCAGTAAAAACACTAAACATTGCATGATTAATCTGTAAAAATTAAACCAATTTCAAATGACCAATATTGTTAGTTTGAGCTGCAATCAAATAAGTGCTGATAACTTCAATGCTGTGCTTATATACTCAAAAGCCGTACCTTATGATATAAAATAAAATTATATAAAATATAAAATAAATTGCAGACTGTGAGATTGTTATATAAATTAATTGATTTTGACAATTGTTTTTTTTTTTAATTTAATTTGCAAACTGAACAATAGCTTGAAATGACATGTCCGCCAGAATCACTTCCTAGTAATCAGTTTTCAACTCTTTGCAAAAAATCAAGTATTCAAAGAATGTTGTGTCTTTTACAGAAATGTTAAGTAATTTTTTTACGCTTTGTATTTGTTGTCATTTTTTCAATTTTCCAATACATTCACTTTTGTTCTTTACTGCATGCACAATAATTGTTTTGCTGCATTGATATTTTTTGATGTTTTTCTTTTCAACATAAATTTTACCTATTTTTAGTTTTGCTTAACCAGCAGATTTAATTTTTTTTTGCATTTACAATATTCGTTCACCATTACAAAAAAAAAAAAAAAAAGAAGCTTGAAAGTATAATCGAAAGTTGGGTATTGTACATTTTTTATTGCTTTTTTTGTTTTAGTATTCGTTGTGAGTGATTTTGTTTTATTGTTTTTTCTTTTTTGCCATGCTTTTTTGATGCTTATATGTATTTACACTGCAGTTACACGATCAAGTTTTGCTATCAAGTTTTTTTCACATACTGCTTGTCAAAATTCAATAAAATTGATAGCTGTGACGTAGGCTGCACGCAATTTCATAACAATTCGTTTTCAAGATGCCGTCAAGAAGAAAATTAAAAATGGCTGCTTCATTAAAAGTACTATCAGAAATAAAAAAAAAATAAAAGAAGAAAAAGCCAGAGGACAGAAAGAAGTCGATAAGACGCCACATTCATATTCCACAGAACTTCGTGGCTTCTGTATAGCTCTATAAATCGCAGCACATCATTATATTTGTTGGTTTTGCACGTAAACATTTTTATTTCTATTTTTAAGCTTGAATCTGTTTAATTTTTATCACTTTTAATTGTAACTTTCAAACAAAACAAAAAAATATTTGCAGACAGAACGAAAAAAAATTGTTATCAGCTGTTTTCTTGATTGTAACTTGATGCTCTCTATGGAAAGCAAAAATTGTCATCAAGTTTGCATCAATTTTGAAAATTGTGAGTGTATTAGTAAAAAAGTGTGAATGTATTAAAAATTGAAAGACAAAACTTGATCGTGTAACCCCCAAGTTAATACCAACCACCATTTGCTTTTGTTTACCTTTATACTGAATGGTACCAAAAACCTAACAAAAAACAAGTAAGAGTGCTATATTCGGCTGGGCCGAATCTTAAATACCCTTCACAATGGTACATACATTCTGATTGATTTTTGGTGCGAAAAGTTGTTTTATTTGGATTTTAAAGCCGATTTCTTGAAATATCGGGAGACGCTATATCTGGGGTATATATGGGCCGATTTTTTCTGAATTTCAATATCAGATCCACTACCGGGATTTAACACAGGCTGCAAAACTTTTATTTAAATAATTCTTAATATGCTCAAGTTCAACCACTGGGTGACACCAATTTTTTTTAATATCAATGAAATAAAGAAAAGCAAAATGTATTTCTTAATTATTTATCAGTTAACTTTATAGTAAAATTTATTTAACAAAAAATTGCATATAATTGCATTATTTTTGAATTATAATGCTAAACATTGCCATTAAGTGTGATTTTCTTTTCAATTTACTTACGTATGCATACGTATGTATGTATGTATCTATAATAGAAAACGCTAAAATAAATTCTTTATTATTGAATATTTTCAGTGTGTTCCATAAAACAATGATTATATACATACATATATACATACATACATATTTACATTGCTTGCTTTTACAAAATTATTTTTTTTCTTGTGCACGTTTTTGATGATCTATTGCGTATCATCATACACATGTGTGTGTGTATGTACATATGTATGTAAGTACGTAGGGAAACCCAAAATGATTTTTTGTGTGAATGAATTTGAAGACGCAATTGTTTAAAAGAATTTCATTGCGTACCCTTTTTTCAACAATTCTTTATATCACTTTCATTTTCAAGCTCGTGTATACATATGTACATACATACACATTTTTACACCAAAGCAAAAAAATTGTTTATGCTAACATACTTGCACGCATACATACATACATATGTAGATACATACATACCTACATACATACAAACGTATCTACATACATACATACATACATACATACATACATACATACATACATACATACATACATACATACATACATACATACATACATACATGATCGCAAATATTATATACATATGTATATAATATTATATACATATGTATGTACCATTATGATTGATTTTTGGTACCAAAAGTTGGGTGCATATGGGCCGATGTCCAAAAATTTTCTAATTTTGCCCCTAAACAGCCTGTATGTACCATTCCGACAAATATTTAGTGCAAAAAACTGTTTCGTTTAGCTTCCAGGCCCGACTTCTTGAGATATCGGGAGGCGCTATATCTCGAACATATATGGGCCGATGACAAAACGATTTCCAGTTTTGCTTCTGACTAACCTATATGTATCATTCTGATTGATTTTTGGTGCCAAAAGTTGTTTTATTTAGCTTATAGAGCCGATTTCTTGAAAAATCGGGAGACGCTATATCTCACGTATATATAGACCGATTGCAGACATTTTCAAATTTTGCTTTTAAACACCTTATATGTACCATTCTGATCGATTTTTGGTACCAAAAGTTGTTTTATTTGGCTTTTAGAGCCGACTTCTTGAGAAAACTTGAGGCGCTATATCTCGAGTGTATATGGGCCGATGTCCAAAATGTTCCACGTTTGCCTCTAAATAGTCTATGTGTACCATTCTGATTGATTTTTAGTGCCAAAAATTGCTTTATTTGGCTTAACGAGCGGATTTCTTGAAAAATCAGGAGTCGCTATATCTCAGATATATATGGACCGATTTAAAAAATTTTTCAATTTTGCTTTTAAACACATTATATGTTCCATTCTAATCGATTTTTGATACCAAAAGTTGTTTTATTTGGCTTTTAGAGCCGACTTCTTGAGAAAACGGGAGGCGCTATATCTCGAGTGTATATGGGCCGATGTGGAAAAATTTTCCACTTCTGCCTCTAAATAGCCTATATATACCATTCTGATTGATCTTCGGTGCAAAAAGTTGTCTTATTTGGCTTATAAAGCCGATTTCTTTAAAAATCGGGAGACGCTATATCTCGGATATATATGGGCCGATTTCAAAAATTCCTTTTTTTCTAGGATTTAATGGGCACTAAAAATGATATGGTTTAGTTTTTAAGACAAAATTTTTTTTCAAAAATCTGAATACAAAAATTGCACAAAATACCCCTCAAAACCCGGTTTTTTGAATATATCTCGGCTATCTGTGGACCTATCTTACTGAATTTCAATAGCAGACCCACTACCGGGGTTTCACACGTTTTAGCGAAAGAATGAGGTTTCTATCTCAAACCGTTTTCTCAGAAACGGTATTTCAACGACTACAGACGGACAGACGGACAGACGGACCGACGGACAGACGGACAGACGGACAGACGGACATCGCTCAATCGTAATCGCTATTGATGCTGATCCAGAATATATATACTTTATGGGGTCTTAGATGGATATTTCAATGCGTTACAAACGGAATCACAAACTTATATATACCCTTACACATTTATGTGAAGGGTATAAAAAAAAAAGAAAGTAAAACAAAACAAGTAAGAGTGCTATATTCGGCTGGGCCGAATCTTAAATACCCTTCACAATGGTACATACATTCTGATTGATTTTTGGTGCGAAAAGTTGTTTTATTTGGCTTTTAAAGCCGATTTCTTGAAATATCGGGAGACGCTATATCTGGGGTATATATGGGCCGATTTTTTCTGAATTTCAATATCAGATCCACTACCGGGATTTAACACAGTCTGCAAAACTTTTATTTAAATAATTCCTAATATGCTCAAGTTCAACCACTGGGTGACACCAATTCTTTTTAATATCAATGAAATAAAGAAAAGCAAAATGTATTTCTTAATTATTTATCAGTTAACTTTATAGTAAAATTTATTTAACAAAAAATTGCATATAATTGCATTATTTTTGAATTATAATGCTAAACATTGCCATTAAGTGTGATTTTCTTTCCAATTTACTTACGTATGTATGTGGGTACATGCATACGTAAGTACCTATGTATAATAGAAAACTCTAAAATAAATTCTTTGTTATTGAATATTTTCAGTGTGTTCCATAAAACAATGATTATATACATATGTACATACATACATACATACATACTAACATTGATTGCTGTTTTTTTTTCTTGTGCACGTTGTTGATGACTGTTGCGTATCATCATACACATGTATGTGTGTATGTACATATGTAAGTACGTAGGGATACACAAAATGATTTTTTGAGTGAATGAATTTGAAGACGCAATTGTTTAAAAGAATTTCATTGCGTACCCTTTTTTCAACAATTCTTTATATCACTTTCATTTTCAAGCTCGTGTATATATATGTACATACACATTTTTACACCAAAGCAAAAAAATTGTTTATGCTAACAACATACTTGCATGCATACATACATATGTATGTAGATACATACATACCTACATATATACAAACGTATATACACATACATACATGCATGCATACATACATACATGCATACATACATACATGCATACATACATACATACATACATACATACATACATACATACATACATACATACATACATACATACATACATACATACATACATACATACATACATACATACATACATACATACATACATACATACATACATACATACATACATACATACATACATACATACATACATACATACATACATACATACATACATACATACATACATACATACATACATACATACATACATACATACATACATACATTGTGAGGAGCGTTAGCTGGGGTGCATATGGGCCGATGTCCAAAAATTTTCTAATTTTGCCTCTGAACAGCCTGTATGTACCATTCCGACAAATTTTTAGTGCAAAAAATTGTTTCGTTTGGCATCCAGGGCCGACTTCTTGAGATATCGGGAGGCGCTATACCTCGAACATATATGGGCCGATGACAAAAAGATTTCCAGTTTTGCTTCTGACTAACCTATATGTATCATTCTGATTGATTTTTGGTGCCAAAAGTTGTTTTATTTAGCTTATAGAGCCGATTTCTTGAAAAATCGGGAGACGCTATATCTCAGGTATATATAGACCGATTGCAGACATTTTCAAATTTTGTTTTAAACACCTTATATGTACCATTCTGATCGATTTTTGGTGCCAAAAGTTGTTTTATTTGGCTTTTAGAGCCGACTTCTTGAGAAAACTTGAGGCGCTATATCTCGAGTGTATATGGGCCGATGTCCAAAATTTTCCACGTTTGCCTCTAAATAGTCTATATGTACCATTCTGATTGATTTTTAGTGCCGAAAATTGCTTTATTTGGCTTAAAGAGCGGATTTCTTAAAAAATCGGGAGTCGCTATATCTCAGATATATATGGACCGATTTAAAAAATTTTCCAATTTTACTGTTAAACACCTTACATGTTCCATTCTAATCGATTTTTGATACCAAAAGTTGTTTTATTTGGCTTTTAGAGCCGACTTCTTGAGAAAACGGGAGGCGCTATATCTCGAGTATATATGGGCCGATGTGGAAAAATTTTCCACTTTTGCCTCTAAATAGCCTATATATACCATTCTGATTGATCTTTGGTGCCAAAAGTTGTTTTATTTGGCTTATAAAGCCGGTTTCTTTAAAAATCGGGAGACGCTATATCTCGGATATATATGGGCCGATTTCAAAAATTCCTTAATTTCTAGGATTTAATGGGCACTAAAAATAATATGGCTTAGTTTTTAAGAAAAAATTTTTTTTCAAAAATCTGAATAAAAAAATTTCAACAAATACCCCTCAAAACCCGGTTTTTTGAATATATCTCGGCTATCCGTGGACCTATCTTACTGAATTTCAATAGCAGACCCACTACCGAGGTTTAACACGTTTTAGCGAAAGAATGAGGTTTCTATCTCAAACCGTTTTCTCAGAAACGGTATTTCAACGACTACAGACGGACAGACGGACAGACGGACAGACGGACAGACGGACAGACGGACAGACGGACAGACGGACAGACGGACAGACGGACAGACGGACAGACGGACATCGCCCAATCGTAATCGCTATTGATGCTGATCCAGAATATATATACTTTATGGGGTCTTAGATGGATATTTCAATGCGTTACAAACGGAATCACAAACTTATATATACCCTTACACATTTATGTGAAGGGTATAAAAATCCCTTCATCAGCGAAATTCAAATGACGACGCGTAATAAAGATAAGCTCTGTTTTTGTTGTCACAAAAAATCTCGATTTATGAGATCCTTTTAAAATTTATGCCACGACATTCATTGTTTTCCTGGTTGTCGGTGCTCTTGATGTTGGCTTGCTTTTTAGTGAAAATTTATTGCCAATCAGGTTTTCGTTTGCAGAAATATTCTGAGGTCATTGGATTGTGCAAGGTGGCGTTTAACAAAATATTAGCGGAAATCACCCTTGGTTGCACATCTGCAATTTTAGCAGATATAGCATGATTTTTTGCTACAAAGCGTGAGTGTCTTTTTCAAGTGTTTAGCAAAATAATTATATCGGCTGATTTTAGAGTAACGGAAAATGTAAATATTTTTGTTTTGCAAATTGAGAAGGAAGTTTAGAAAACAAATTGCAAAAATTTCATTATTCATCTTTTCGTTGGCCGTCTTTTATTGTTGACTTTTTGTTTAATTGCCTTAATTTTATTTTTACTTTCTTCATTTCCTTCCCTGTTTTATTTATTTGTTTACAAAATTTAATAAAGCGAGTTTGCCGCATGAGATAAGCTAAGCCGCAGCCAATATTTTAAAAGCAACGCCGTCGATAAAATTTGCACGTGAAGCAACCGCCAGATTTTTCGCTTATTTTATAAATTTAATAAAAATTATGATTGATAATAGGTATAATATTCATCTTTTACTACTTTGTAAATAATTCTTTGAGCAACGTTAGCATTAATTTAATTCCAGCACAGGCATGTTTTGTGGCGGCCTTGCCGTCATACAGTTTTTTGAGCGCAGGAGTTTACGTGTTGAAATGTAGAAAAACAAGCAGCTGTTTTAGCATTTAGCAACATTTGCAAACACGGATCTGCAATGGTTTTTAGTTTTGCATATTTGCTTAAGTGATGCAAACCTCGGTTTCAAACATTTTGTTTTTGTAGTGTTGCAGACAATGGCACATATGCTACGGTTGCAATATCTGCAAGGTCTGCAAGGGTAATTTGCAATGAAGGGTGAGTTCCGCTATTGCTTCTTTTAAGAATTTAATAAATTAATGGATTCCTGAGTTTTTTTTTTGGTGCATTTAACATGAAAAATCAAGATTTTATGTTCTGAATGTATTTGTGCGATTCAAAAGGTTAAGGGTCTTATTCAAAAAAATTATTACAAAATCTAAGCATAAATTAGCCATACTTTTCCATAACAGAAAAAATATCAGTCACACATTAATGTTTTTTTTTTTTAATATGTGCAGAGGTATTTAGTAAAAGTCGGAACAGTGATCAAGGAAAAATGTAGAAAATTATGAAATAATAAATAAAAAAATGTATTCATTTCAGTTTTTCCCTTGTTTGTAAAGTTGTTTGTCTACTATAAATATATGAGAAAAAATTTTAAATATTTTTTTCATGTGCTTGCAGCCAAACATTTTTTGTTTGTTTTTCCGTTTTTCGCCACCCTCAAACCGAAGAAAAAACTAAAATGAATACCTGCAATGTTTATTTTTAAATACAAAACTGATTGTGTAAAAAAAACTTCGACTTGTCGAATTCACAAGCTCGTTGCATCTTTCTGTCGGGTGTATGATTTTATATAAAATAAATATGCAGTAGTGTTAAAACCGATCAGTTGCAGAAAAACAGCAGAGATTTACAAATAATTAGCGATGTTCGAAACTCAGTCTTAACAGAGCGGAGCATTTTCAAAGGTTACTCTTAAGAATCCACAAAAAAATTAACAAAATTCTCAAATAGATCTACAGCATGTAAAAAAAAATTAGCAATTGCAAAATAGTTTGAAGTATGTTGAGTGTAAAAAAATACACAAAAGGAAACAAGAAAGCACAGTTGGTAGTAATTTTATTGGGCTTGAGTTCGATTTTACTTCTCTAGAATTGAGAAAGTTTTTTTTTTTATAAAATTGTAGGGTTCAACATTTTTAAGGAAAAAAACAGAAATACTGCTGAAGACTTACTAGCTGGGGTACATACCGCGGCTATCTCACATCTAACACGATGCTCATCATCACCCAAATTGATGCGAACCCATGACATGGCTAACTGCATGCTGTTTAAAGCATGGTTTTATTTAATACATGGGATACCTTTCATTTTACAACAGTATTTTTCTATTTATTGATGTGTATTTTATTTATTCAGGTCCAAAAATGAACCTTTTCAAAAAATATTTGCTGTATTTTTCAGCTGTCTATATGCCGACGACATTTCGTTGGTGCTAATCAACTCATCAGTAGACTTGAAAAATTCTTAAAAGTTTGTTTGAAACTTAACTACTTATTCCATAATTCCCATGAACAGAATGAGAACCAGAAATGTTCAAACAAACCTTTAAAACAGCAAACATTTTGGACCTGAATCAATACATTTCAATTGGCTCTTAAAGCAAATAAATAATTAAGTTCATATTTGATATGTATTTTATATATTCTCATTTACATACAACTGATTTTCAATTGAGTGTTGTGTTTATTTCCATTATATCAGTAATAATAACAAGCGATTTTTCAGCACTAATTTAACTTTATAGTCGATATATATGACTTACAATCGTTAATGATTTTTCAGCTTAAATTCGATTATGCTTCACCAGAGTTGGGAGAGATTTTTTGTGTGATAACATTGAAGTGATCAGCATTTTTAAAGAAGACAAGAAAAGTGAAGAGAGAAACAATAGAATAGTCAAGTTAAGAAAAACGCAAAAACCAGAAATTCAGCAAACAAATTTTTGTTTTTATATAAAACTTTTTAAAACACTATTACAAGTCTGCTCTGCAGCTTCGCTAATTTATCGTCATCGATTTTCTTGTGCTTGTTCACCGTTTTGCTACAGTTTGCGTTCTGCAAAAATTGTGCGATTCTCTCCCAATTGTTGTGTTCTTGCATTCTGTTAAATCTTTTTAGTGCATTTAATTTTTTCATAAACTATTTTATGTACTTTTTGCTTTGCAAGATTTTGTGTCATTTTAACTTGTTGTTCTTCTTAAAACTGTTTGACTCTTTTAGAAACTGCTATAATTCTAATTTTGCGATTTGCAAACATGTAAACAGAGTTTGCCTGTAACTGTAATATTGTACAACATTCTTGAATTGAAGGACAATACAAATTAATTCAAATCAATTTTGATTCAAACGAATACTTAAAACACATATCTTTTTCTGTTCAGTTGCTGGAGCCTGTATTTTACATGCATGTGTTTTTTCCATTCAAATACGCATTAATTTAACTTTCGTTTTTCTATTGCCTGAGTATGAATTTGCGTGAAGTGTTTAAGATACCGTTTAGCGATAATCGTAGTAGATAAAGAAAATTTTACCATTATGTTCGGCATAAATTTGATTTTAATGGACTGTAATTAAAGATGTTGTAATGACAATCAAATATAATAAACAAATCATGATTTAGACCTCACTACATATTTTTTTTTTCTATATAAAAATTACGTTTCAATTAGATACTGTAACATAAGCAGCAATTACAATATAAGGAATAACTGCAGATTATTTTCATAAGCTGTAGAGTACACAATTTTGGGGCTTGGCCCTTTCATATCATTTTAGTGCATTTTCATTACAAAAAATTTGTGTTTACAAAAATTGTGTAATTACTAAGATATCCAATAATAAACATGTTACTTTTTCGTCTGTTTAAAATAATTTTTTATTTATTTTTTATTTTTATTTTTTAGAGCTACACGATAGCGAATTTATTGCACAATTACAAGCCATAAGAATTACAGACACAATCAAATACGACCTCCTTCAAGAAGTTCATGAATAATTTATGAAAAATACGAACAAATTTAATAGAAAATGTAACAACTTACCCTCAATTGAACAACAGCCTTTTGCTGTGAGTCATGAATAAGTTCAAAGTTATAAAAGGTGATAGAGAAAATAAAATTATCGCCGACAATAAAAATTTAGTTAATCAGATAATGGATATTTAAGCAAATGACTTTAAGTACAAAAAAAGAAGTAGAAAGCCAACGTAAATCAGAGCACATAATAACAGCAAAACCTACAGCATCATGTTGCTCTTACATATAAACATACATATCTATGTATAATATATGTACATTTTGTATGTAGACATAAGAATACCTGTACCTGAACTTTTATTATATTGGATGTAGCACACACGTGCTAAAAGATGCTGCTCAGGGAATAATAAATCTTGTTTACTAAACAAATGTAAATATGTGTTTTATTTGTGGAAAGATACATACATTTGTATATAAACATACATGGCAAAAAATACATGAACAAAACACTTGCTTGTACTAGGGACTCTACTCTCTTTATTCCACTATATATTTTTGCTTAAAAAGAAACTGCTCTTAATTATTTGTTTTCAGTAATAGAGTATTTCTTAAATAAATAACTTTAGCTTAAGATCTTTTCTAAAAACAACTGTAAGCAATTAAGTTAATTTATTTTCGATATTTCGGCTACAACCTGTCAGCATCTTCAGGAATATTACTATAAAATTCAAAAAACAAAAATAAATTATTTAAAAAAAATTGTCAAAGAAATATTCAAAAAATATTTATATAGAGAAAATAGAAAAACAAAAAATCCAAATTAACAAACAAGTTCTACGACCAACAATTTTTCTGTTAACAATTACGAATTTTTCCTGAGCTGAAAAAATAGATTTTTTTTGCAAACTATGATTGAAAATTACTTGTTAGTGAAAAGTATAAAATTGTCAAAATTGGCAAAAATTGCTAAATAAAATAAAAACTTGTCCTGTTTATAATTATAATAATCTACATCTGTAAAAATTCCGACCGCGGCTTAGTTTATATTTCCCTTACGAATTTTTTCTATTTGATTTATTATCTATCAATATAAGCTGATTATTTTCTCTCTCAGAAAAGTGTAGCTCGTGAAGAACAAAAAAATATTGCTGTGAGTTTAGCATGTGAAAAAAGTGCAAACATTCAAGCATCAAAAATACATTTAAACACTCTTTCTGCTCAAACTATTTCTACAATTGCACTAGATTCTTTATTAAATGATCGTTGTTATACTTTGACTGCACAAGAGCAGTTCACGCCTCGCTCTTGAAGTGCACAATGTTTTAGCCAATCAATATTCGCGCCGACTATGTTTAAATGCAAAAATAAAAATATGGAATATGTATTGCATGGCTATAATCATATAACAAATTACAATTGGTATAAAAAATGTTTCAAACTAAAAAACAACTGCAACATCGTACTTAAACTGATTTCTTTGTAATCCAGTTAAAACTTGTACAAAAAGTTAATACAAGCCTGCGCTATAATAATACCATTAACGGAGCAAAGATCATTAAATGATGAAATTTTGTAAATGTTTGAATAAAAAAAAAAAAAGAAACAAATGACTGGAATTAATCTAGAATTTTTAAGAATAAAATTCTCTAGACCACCTTTCAACTGCTACAGTTGAGCAAACGCAATCCCTGAGCAGAAAAAATCCTAATAGCTCTTTTGTTTTCAAATATTAATCCAGACAGGAGGTACGTACATGCATGTATGTGTAATATGAGCACTTTATAATTGATGGGAGTGAAGAAACATTCGAAACAATAAAATATAAAACAGCATCAGCAACCACATAAAGACAAACACAATTTGGCCACAACAATTATCAAATTTGTTAAATAAATTAAAATTTTTGCTAAAACATTTGCATAAATTTAAGAACACATGCACATTTATTTAACAAACGACACACGCACGTGCAGTATTTCTCATAAACTTCATACAACAAACGTACGTACGATGATAAATAATTGGAGCTATTTATTTGTCCCAGATGTGTAACTACGGTTTGGCACATCAACATGTTTCCGAAAGATAAGCAGCGTGGGTAGATTTTTAAGTAACGTAAAAAAACTTTGATTTGTTTTAGATAAATGCTTGATTTCATCGAAAAACTATTTGCCCCTGGTTCAAGGGCAGGTCACTTCAAATACTCGTAACGAATTCTGCATAAACAGACAACAGCAACATAGAAGTATGCAACTGATGTACAACAATTTTGAGAAAAACATGCTGCTGTTCCGTTATATAATTGGTAAGCACCATGTAGATGCCTCTCAAGTTGAAGTTTTGCTGAAAATTTCTGCATTTTTTCTACAAAATTCAATTCTTGTGGTTGCAAATGTAACAGAATGAAAACATTGATCCAGTCGTTCTAAGCTCAGCAATTACATATGTACAT
Source organism: Sturmia bella (assembly GCA_963662145.1). Classification (NCBI taxonomy): domain Eukaryota; kingdom Metazoa; phylum Arthropoda; class Insecta; order Diptera; family Tachinidae; genus Sturmia; species Sturmia bella. The sequence continues at coordinate 31,122,857 of OY759168.1, read as the reverse complement.
GTTCAATTTAAACTGAACATTAAATCATTTTTTTGCAATTGTTTATCGGACTTAAGCTCAAGCATTCAAAAAAGGATCTTTGGTTAGGGGATAACTTGCTGTGTTGAAATCGGCACACTTCTCGCCCGCACTATTTCTTGAACTCAGAGGCTTATGTTCTTAGTTGACTTCCAGCTAAAGGTTCTTCTTTGTTTTATTCACATAATATGAAACACAATAATAATATAGAATAAGCTCAAGCCCGATAAACTAATACAAACTAGTTGTAGAAGAAAAGTATGTACTTAACTTAATACTTTTTTTATACCCTTCACATAAATGTGTAAGGGTATATATAAGTTTGTGATTCCGTTTGTAACGCATTGAAATATCCATCTAAGACCCCATAAAGTATATATATTCTGGATCAGCATCAATAGCGATTACGATTGAGCGATGTCCGTCTGTCCGTCTGTCCGTCTGTCCGTCTGTCCGTCTGTCCGTCGGTCCGTCTGTCCGTCTGTCCGTCTGTCCGTCTGTCCGTCTGTCCGTCTGTAGTCGTTGAAATACCGTTTCTGAGAAAACGGTTTGAGATAGAAACCTCATTCTTTCGCTAAAACGTGTGAAACCCCGGTAGTGGGTCTGCTATTGAAATTCAGTAAGATAGGTCCGCGGATAGCCGAGATATATTCAAAAAACCGGGTTTTGAGGGATATTTTGTGTAATTTTTGTATTCAGATTTTTGAAAAAAATTTTTTCTTAAAAACTAAACCATATCATTTTTAGTGCTCATTAAATCCTAGAAATGAAGGAATTTTTGAAATCGGCCCATATATATCCGAGATATAGCGTCTCCCGATTTTTAAAGAAATCGGCTTTATTAGCCAAATAAGACAACTTTTGGCACCGGAGATCAATCAAGATGGTATATATAGGCTATTTAGAGGCAAAAATGGAAAATTTTTCCACATCGGCCCATATACACTCGAGATATAGCGCCTCCCGTTTTCTCAAGAAGTCGGCTCTAAAAGCCAAATAAAACAACTTTTAGTATCAAAAATCGATTAGAATGGAACATATAAGGTGTTTAAAAGCAAAATTGGAAAATTTTTGAAATCGGTCCATATATATCTGAGATATAGCGACTCCTGATTTTTCAAGAAATCCGCTCTTTAAGCCAAATAAAGCAATTTTTGGCACTAAAAATCAATCAGAATGGTACATATAGACTATTTAGAGGCAAACGTGTAAAATTTTGGACATCGGCCCATATACACTCGAGATATAGCGCCTCAAGTTTTCTCAAGAAGTCGGCTCTAAAAGCCAAATAAAACAACTTTTGGTACCAAAAATCGATCAGAATGGTACATATAAGGTGTTTAAAAGCAAAATTTGAAAATGTCTGCAATCGGTCTATATATACCTGAGATATAGCGTCTCCCGATTTTTCAAGAAATCGGCTCTATAAGCTAAATAAAACAACTTTTGGCACCAAAAATCAATCAGAATGATACATATAGGTTAGTCAGAAGCAAAACTGGAAATCTTTTTGTCATCGGCCCATATATGTTCGAGATATAGCGCCTCCCGATATCTCAAGAAGTCGGGCCTGGAAGCTAAACGAAACAGTTTTTTGCACTAAATATTTGTCGGAATGGTACATACAGGCTGTTTAGGGGCAAAATTAGAAAATTTTTGGACATCGGCCCATATGCACCCAACTTTTGGTACCAAAAATCAATCATAATGGTACATACATATGTATATAATATTATATACATATGTATATAATATTTGCGATCATGTATGTATGTATGAATGTATGTATGTATGTATGTATGTATGTATGTATGTATGTATGTATGTATGTATGTATGTATGTATGTATGTATGTATGTATGTATGTATGTATGTATGTATGTATGTATGTAGATACGTTTGTATGCATGTAGGTATGTATGTATCTACATACATATGTATGTATGCATGCAAGTATGTTAGCATAAACAATTTTTTTGCTTTGGTGTAAAAATGTGTATGTATGTACATACATATGTATACACGAGCTTGAAAATGAAAGTGATATAAAGAATTGTTGAAAAAAGGGTACGCAATGAAATTCTTTTAAACAATTGCGTCTTCAAATTCATTCACACAAAAAATCATTTTGGGTTTCCCTACGTACTTACATATGTACATACACACACATGTGTATGATGATACGCAATAGATCATCAACAACGTGCACAAGAAACAAATAATTTTGTAAAAGCAAGCAATGTAAATATGTATGTATGTATATATGTATGTATGTATATAATCATTGTTTTATGGAACACACTGAAAATATTCAATAATAAAGAATTTATTTTAGAGTTTTCTATTATAGATACATACATACATACATACGTATGCATGTACCCACATACGTAAGTAAATTGAAAAGAAAATCACACTTAATGGCAATGTTTAGCATTATAATTCAAAAATAATGCAATTATATGCAATTTTTTGTTAAATAAATTTTACTATAAAGTTAACTGATAAATAATTAAGAAATACATTTTGCTTTTCTTTATTTCATTGATATTAAAAAGAATTGGTGTCACCCAGTGGTTGAACTTGAGCATATTAGGAATTATTTAAATAAAAGTTTTGCAGACTGTGTTAAATCCCGGTAGTGGATCTGATATTGAAATTCAGAAAAAATCGGCCCATATATACCCCAGATATAGCGTCTCCCGATATTTCAAGAAATCGGCTTTAAAAGCCAAATAAAACAACTTTTCGCACCAAAAATCAATCAGAATGTATGTACCATTGTGAAGGGTATTTAAGATTCGGCCCAGCCGAATATAGCACTCTTACTTGTTTTTAAATAATTTTTGTGACATTAAAGTTTGGCTTCACCAATCACACCAGTTGGTATAAAATAATTATTAAGGATGGAAATAGTTCAAATAGTTTATCACGTGTACATTAGCATATAAAAAAATATATTTAATTTTGTGTAGCTATTTTGCAACCATATGTTGTGAAAAGTAGTAGGAAGAGGAATATACTTATGATAATAGTTTTTTTTTAAATACTAAGGTTAACATAAATGCAATTATATCCAGTATAATTACAGAAAAAAAAAATGTTGAGGCAGGTGTCCCAACATTTCTTACTTTTTAGAAACTTATTAATTCAACTTCGTTCTCCTAAAATCTTAGTTTTATGTGTATGTATGAGGTACTAGAAAACTAACAATACAGCAAATACAACATATATGCTCGTAAAATTTTCTTCTTAATCTACAGAAAAAGTTGTTTTTAAGTCTTTGCATAAGAAATTAGCCAAAAGTTTTGCAACCCAAAGAAATAACAATTAAATATGCCAATAGTGTTTGCATTCTCAAACTTTATTAGATATAGTTAGTGGTTTCCTACCGGTGTTGTGTGTTTTCGTTTTTTTTTTCCTTTTAATTTGCATTTGAGTTTTAAGGTTAAAGCTTGAGACACATATTTGAGTATCTTTGGGATATTAAATCACTGAGTTTTAAAATAAAGTCATGCGCCTAAATACTACTAATATACTAAACCTGAATATATTATTAAAAAACAGTTTTTTTTTCTTTACTAAAAAATGTTTAAGGCAAAAGTATTTTTGCAGTGTAAGGCGAATGGAAAGCACCAGTGTATGGTTGTAGAATCACTTCGCTTTGAGGTAGGGGAACGTTTGGTTTCAAAAGAGAATTGAAAGTACAGTCAACAATTGTTTATTCTTGATGACTGTCAACCGGTAGAGCTTTTCAGAAAATATTCATATAGGTATGCATTTATTTTGTTTTGAAAACAATAAAACCACGTTAAAGGTTTTTGCTTATTCAGCAAAGCGGACTTATTAACACAGAAAGTGCTGTCAAATCATACCAAAAATATTTTTCATTGAAATTTTGGGGATTTTTTCCTCAATACTATTTACAAAAAGTCTTTAAGCCATAAAAAAAATTTGTATTACTGGCAGTTAGGTAAGAACATGTTTTAATTAAACACTGAAAAACTAATTCAATCCATTTGTACTTAAATTAATCTTAAGCAGTGTCAGAAGTTCGGTTAGTACACATATCCTTAAATTAAGTACGTTGTGCTTGTTTTAAATACACATTTTTCAAGCGCTAAGTACTTAATACTGGCCATATTAAAAATTTAATTTCGGATTGATTTTAGCCATTTGACTTCGGATTGAATATAGCTCAAATCCGTACTTAAAAACAGGAATGCAGTTCTTGATTTAACAACATTAGTACTTACCATACTTCTGACACCGTTTGGGATTGATTTAAACGCAGAAGGATTGGATTTGTTTTGAAGTGATGTTTGATTATGCACTTGATTCGATATTTCTGAAGCCTATTTAATCTAAAATTCGTACCTGAAATATTCCTCTTTATTTCCTTAATTTAATAATAATTTAATTTTTGTTTTTACCAGGTTAGAATCCTGACCTCTACCGACCCTTAAGAGACGTCATTGCAGCAGTCACTATACGCAAAAATTTAAAATAACGAAACAGCCAGCTATTTGAATAGAACATACTTTTATAATACATAGTAGAAAGTCAAGTTCTTTATTTTGTGACTAAATTAAGAAATCAATGAATACTATAAAAGAAAAAATACTGACAGTAGCGGTTGAGCTTGAGCCTGAGCCTGATTAATAATTATGTTAATGCGTTGTAACATGTACTGTAAAAAATAGAGTAGAGTTGATGTATTTGGTGTGTTATATCACACTAGTTTAACGATTGTGGCTGTACCCGATTTCTTGCAAAATGGTAATGTAAATTGAAGTTATAGTTCTTCATTTACCACACAAAGTTTAAATTTTTTCAACTCAACGCTATTTGGTGTATTGATTTGTGAAAAGTCGCAATTTCTACTTGGTAAGTAATAAATGGGGATGATTATACCAGAGGCACCGATATGCTGAAGGTACGTCGGGAGTAAACACTACATTAGTATTATTTTCGTATTAAATTGTTTTCAATCAAGCAGGGGTGTTGAAATTAAAAAGTCAGGTTAAATATGATGGTTGTAAAAAAGTTGATATAAGTGCTATTTTGTGAGATTTTCAACAAACGGCGGCTGATGGAAGGAAAAAGAAGCAATGAACAAAGAGCTACTGTGGGTTTGTTAAAGGATTGAGTCCTGAAAAACACATTCTAGGACTGACTTGTTGAAAGAAAAGGTTAAAATTTTATTGAAACAGTCTATCCCGGGAGTCCTTAACTATATACAAAAAGTGGACGTTGTCTGATAACAAAACATCTAGAAGAAATATATTAACTGAGTTTGGTTTCTTATTTTAATTTTTAAGTGGCATCTTGTTCCTACAGAGGTGAGGTTTTGAGTGGAATATATAAATATAAATCATTGTTATAAAAATGCTTTCATAAGATGTAAATAAGTAGACTGGTTGGGAGCAGTAAATTTGGAGATAAGGAAAATATTGTATAAAGTAGATCTGTAGAGTTTTTTAAATTGTAAGTCACAATGAAGAGCTATTTGCTCTAATCAATCATCACCTTAGTTCATAATTTATACAATTGTTTATACATGTATACAATAGTGATGTAAGTAGCGGTTCTACTGTGGCGAAGAACAAACATTATGAGCTATCTCGTACTTAATACGCTCACGTAATTTTTTTGCTTTTATCTCATGTGACTACATTTATGTCAGTATTTTAGGTTTTAGTATTATTAAAAATTAAATTATTTTGAATTACGTTTTCTTGGGCTCAAGTTCTTTTTATTTATTTGTGTGACTGACATTATATAAAATTTAAATAAAATAAAGAAAACATCAGAGGCATTTGACAGAATGGAAAAATAGTTGTTTCATAGTCAGCCCCGTCCTTGAACTCAGATGCTCATGTTTCTAAAGCGACAATCACGCCACTCAGCCACCCAAGTTGTTGTATATTTTCCGTCTAAGCTTCTAATTATATCAATTATGTACTACTTTTTAATTTTAGTTTTTAATAAAGGGACCGCCAAATAATTTTTTTTTTAAACGGCGCAAAACACCGACTGAAGCACGAGGCTGTCTGACATTTTGATAATTAGCAGATATTTTAAAATTGAATATTTTACGAATGTGTATAGTCTTAATTTATTTATAATTTTAATGTAACTTACTTTTTTTTAATTCAGGTCCAAAAATGTTAAATTCATATTTGAATAACTTTTTTTTGTTGTTAATTGTTCAAAATTATATAAACTGTCCCTGTCGCAATTTTCCGAAAGGTCATTCCATTTAGCAATTATGTTTGAAACATCTCCCTTCCTTGTATCGTATGCTGCATGTAGAAATACTTTTGGGTATTAAGACTTTGTTGGAACTTTTATTGTTGTTGTTAAAGTTGTTTGCTAGTATTTGTTCATTTTCTTCAAAAGTGTTTGTCTAGGTTTTTTTTCTTGAAACATTTTATGTTCTTTTCAACAAAGTATTGTTTGGTTGTATTGTGTATTTTTGTGTGTGTCGGTTAAATATTTTTGGTTTTTAATACAATGTATTATAAACACTTTTTATTTTGGTTTTATCATTATTTTATTTGTTTTGCTGTTCCATCGCATTTTATAAGGTTGAGTGAAGTTTTACTTCTGTTTTGCCTGAATAATTTACAATACAAATTAAATTTTATTACATCAAGTCATTGTTGCAATTACTATCAAGAAACTTGAAACGGAAGAGCCCTATAGTTTGAAGTCAGTTTTCAATAAATTTAACTTATATATGCTAAGCATAGTTTTTAGGTTTTTTGTATTGTCTCCGATTGAATCACATGAATCTTCTGTCTTATAAAAATCTATTAGCTCCAATGAAGTTGTCAGGTGTTAAAAAGTAGAACTATATACTCAATATAATTATTGTTTTTTCATCTTTACATAACAATTGAGCACAGTAAATATAATTATTAAATAACTGTCTTTCTTTTAAAAAAAGTTGTGAATGTATCATTATACTTTAGAAAATAATTAACTAGAATTTGATTACTTATGCGAAATCCTAAAAATATTCAAGACTACCTTTTGAATATAATAAAAAGAGATAATGCAACTTCTTTCTAGGTCTGTTTTTGCCTCATACATGCGAATATATGTATGTGCAATGTGGGCCAAAAGAAATCACCATATTGGAAATTGTTCTTATATTTGCAAAGTGTAGCCAATTGGAAATCCATTTTCGCATTTATAAACAAGACCATGGAGCAATACACTCTCAAAGAACGCGGAATAATTATGTGCATGACGAAGTGTACGATTTTTCGAGCAAACTGAGCGATAAGATTTATTTTCACCAAATCAAAACTATTGCTTCTGGTGCACCGAATATCCACTAGTCATGCACAAGCAGCAATTATACCTGTACAAAGTGACTGCATAGTATGCGGTTTATGCTGGAGGAGTCATCGCGCCATCTTTTTCGGGGACGATGCTGGTCAAACGACAATACGAAATGTTAGCTGAGTTTTTCCTGCCGCAATTGAATAAATTAAGTTTTTGGCTTAATTAAAAATCGCAAAAATATTTGATTACTACTGTAGACAAGTTTCTTATTGATGCTTTGTTAACAAGGCTTGCTATCCTGTTTGCCAATTCTGATAAAGTATATGATTAAAAAAATGAAAGAACTGCTAACATTAAAAATTTATAATATACATTTTTATATTTATATTAACCTACATCCATAACTTTTGTGCGAAAAATTTATCTGCATAACAAAATAATAAAAAATCACTTTAAATATTTATGACTTGCTGATTGTGCTGCTTAAATTATGCTTAAGTTAACATTTGGGGTTCTCTTTTACACACAAGATTGTGTGTATTCATTCCTAGACTTATAAATTATTAATAAGACCTTTTTGCCAACATATATGTACATGTGTGAATCTAAGTTTTTTTCTATAAACAAATAGTACCAATTTGTTTATGTGTACATTAAAAAAGGTCTTTTTACATTAAAACTTATTTATTGTATGTGTCTTTAAAGCGTTTTAGCTTTTTTTCTTGGAAAAATTATTTAAACATTTTTAAGAATGAATGCGTAACTAGTGGTATAAAAATATTTTAGTATGTCAAGCTCAATGGGCAGAAAATAAATTTTTTAAAGAAAAATAAACAATTTGTTATAATCACTTTTTCCTTTTTTAAATGATATATTTACCGAGTGAGTATTGCTAAAAATATATTAAAAAATAATTAAAGCAGCAAATTAAGGAAATAAATTAAAGTAAAATAATATAAGAAAATTATTATAAAATAAAAAAAAAAAAATTAATAAAGAAATCTGAAACAAAATAAATCTATGTAGAATTAGCTAAAGAAAATAAAATACCAAATAAAGTAAATCTATTTAAATATTGAAAATAAGCTAAAGAAAATAGAGTACTGAAGCAAAAATATGCAAATAAAAGTGAAGAAATATTAAAAATATGTTACAAATGCAAAATCAAAACAGGTTAATACTTTGAGGAATATGCCCATTTAATGAATAAACGAGCACGGTGCATGTGTTCATATTTTAGAAACAAACTACCACTAGTTTTCTTTAGGTTAAAAATATTCTAAGCTATTAAAATCTTCTTTTCCATAGTCAAATTGCAAGTTGGTTTTATGTTTATTAATTGCTTTGTAATATCCCTGTGGAATTCAAATATTTTAATATATATCTCAATATGTTGCAATCCAATACAATGTATGTATATATGTCAGTATGTAATGAGCTCTGCTCTTATATAAGCCACTATTGTTAACTTTTAGTCACGGCTAATTATATTGTATTTAATTTAATCTTATGACACTGGTAGTCTGTATAAAAAAGAAAGCATAACGAGAGTTAAGTATTTTTTATATCTGCTTTAGCACAAGCAGTTATGATTACATCGTTTACAATTAAATTGTAAATGTGTGGATAACAAAGATAGGTCAATGTATTTGTGTGCGAACTTAAATAATGTATGTGTATGCGTTCGTGCACTTTGTTCCTCTTGTCGTACGTAAAAAGTTGTTACTGTCATGGTGCCACCACCATTAAAGCACTCGTTGTGTCAACTCTGTTTAATTCGCATAATTTTTTACTGGACAAAGTCATTAAATGAGACACAAATTAGATTTACTATTCTCTGCAGTATAATAACGAAATTTAGTTTTTTTCCTTTTATATACGAGGGTAGTGCAAATAATGTCGAATGTGTCAGCGGTTGAAAATAATAGATGATGCATAGTATATGCAGGTTTATGAATGAGATTTTATATAGTTTTGATTATTTCTGGGTGTAATGCTAACGTATGATTAACAAACGTTTTAATAAATTACTCATAAGTCACACGGAATAAACTAAAAAGAAAATATAGAAGAATTTTAATACGAACAGAATATTCATATGAATACAGAAGACATTGTGAATATTGTCCTTATACCACTAATATTGGCATATTCAATTTCAAAACAAAACAAAACTATTAGACGTTAAACTGAAACAAAGTTTCATATAATTAAGATAAAATCAGTGTTATCATTAAAAAATATAAATATTTTGCGTATCTTATCAGCATTATTACACGTTCCTTATACATACATATATATGTATATATTATGTATTCTTTTGGTTCTCTTAATAAAGATTTTATATGGTAAGAAAATTGGTATCCACAAGCAAATGTGTGAGATAGTTCTAGCAATAACCATACATTTTGCTGATTTTTATGTAAAAGAAGCGAATATATTTTTATTCAAATAGTTTTATGTATGCATATCAAATTTTTTATATTATATACATGTATGTAATTTTGGTTATATATTGTTAGTTCAAGTTTAAGCATAGTTTTTAAGAAACTATGAATAATAAAACTAGCGTTTTATTTTGTAAGCGAAATGCGACAAAAAAGAGACTAGTTTCTTTGTCGTTGATTTTAACTTTATAGTCGGCCTATATGAAATACAATTGTTAACAACTTTCTTTATGATGAAATTGGAGTGGTCAACATTTTTAAGTGATACAAGAAAAGTGAAGTTGAAGACTTAACTGCTGGGATGGGCTATTTTAAGTGTATTACGTAACTTATCAGCATCCAATTTTGCTTCGAGCCCAGGCCATAGCTATTGGTATACTGTTTTTAAGCAGCATTCCATAGCCATCGTACCACCTAAGCTCGTGGTACGCAGTCATTACTGACTGCGTATATTTAATCATATTGATAACTTTTCCATTTTATCACTGTGTAATTTTTTCTGTTGATTGAAATATAATTTTTATTCTGTGACCAGCATTCAATTGATATCCTGTGCAGTTGTATGCTTGTTGTTATTGTATCAGTTATAACAACGTTTTAGGAGTTTTCACTGGAATCAGTGAATTGTAAACATTGCATTTAATTTTACAATCAAACTATATGACTTTCATTTGTGCACAGTTTTATAGCAATTGAATTTTTCAAAATTGAAAAAAGAATAGCTCTTATGATAGAACTGGAATGGTTAACATTTTTAAAGAACACAAAAGGAGTAAAGTTAAAGACCTACTGGCTGATATACATTTCACAACCACCACGACATACTGATTCGTTCATCAGCAACCAAATTGCTTCCAGTCCAAGCCACAACTAATTGTATACTGTTTTTTTATTTTAATTTTTGGCATTATAAAGGGTGGTTTTTTTCGATGTATAGAACTTTAAGTTGCAATAAAACAACGATGGATTATTCGATTGACATGAATTTTATTTATCCGAAAGATAATCTTGTGGAATTATATTTTAAATATGATTTCTGGCATATGACCGCCATGGCTGGCGCGGATGTAGTCCAATCTGGACGTCTAATTTTCGATGACTCTATCAATAACACAGCGAATGTTGCCTTCCAAATGGTCAAGCGTTTGTAGCTTATTCGCATAGAGCAATGCCTTTACATAGCCCCACAAAAAGTAGTCTAGCGGTGTTAAGTCACAAGATCTTGGAGGCCAATTCACAGGTCCAAAACGTGAAATTAGGCGGTCACCAAAGGTGTCTTCCAATAAATCGATTGTGGCACGAGCTTTGTGACATGTTGCGCCGTCTTGTTGAAGCCACATCTCCTGGACATCATGGTTGGTTAATTACGAAATGAAAAAGTTGGTAATCATGGCTCTATACCGATTACCATTGATTGTAACGTTCTGGCCATCATTGTTTTTGAAGAAGTACGGACCAATGATTCCACCAGCACATAAAGCGCACCAAACAGTCAGTTTTTCTGGATGTAACGGTGTTTCGACATACAATTGAGGATTAGCTTAACTCCAAATGCGGCAGTTTTTTGTTTGTTGACGTAGCCATTCAACCAGAAGTGCGCTTCATCGCTAAACAAAATTCGCTTATGAAAATCGGGAACAACGGCAATCTCGTTTTGCACTAAAATTGCACTATTTGCAAGCCTTGTTCAGGCGTGAGTCTCTTCATGATGAATTGCCAAACCAGACTGAGAATAAGTCACTTGACAGCTGTTAAATCGGTCGCCATCTTGAAGAGTAATGCCAACTTAAAGTTCTATACATAGAAAGAAACACCCATTACAAGGCACTTGCTAGTGATTGCTAATTTATATTATTGCGTATAAATATATGTATGTATTTGTTTACACGTAGAAGTAGTACTTTGAAAAAAAATGACGTAGAAGAACGAATAATTAAGTTAAAGAGCGTTTTTGTTTCGACTCTTTTGATTTGAAGTACATCACTTGGAAAATTGGCTCACTTGTTTTATCTTTTCTTTGTATATCTTTCCTTCGTCTTAGATTCTGCTACAAAGTTTAGTGCCTCCCTTGAACTATATGAACTATACTCTACTATTGAAAAGTAATTAAGAAATCAAGCTCCAATTTTGTATACAGTGTACATTTGTAAGGCTAAAATTTATCGACATTTTTAAGAGGAAACATGAGGCTTCAAATAAATTGATATATTGTGTGCTTATAATAATGTCTAGTCCGTAATGAACGAGTGCTGAAATGTTGAATATTGTTCGTTATGAGTGCAAGAGATTTCAATTGTAAGAATATATGAGTTTTACCCTTTTGTATTTGCACGAAAATATTTCTATTTTTCAACAGATATTTTAAGTTGTATTCGGAAATTGGTTATTTTTTACAGTTAATAAAGTTGTAATAAAAATGTTTATTGTTTGCGTAGTAAAAGAAAAACCAAATGCATAAATATTAAAGAAAAGAGGCATTGGAAATATATAATCGTTTAAATTTGGTATATACTATTATAACAAATTTATTCGTGTAAACAAAACAGTTGACAACACATACCGATTAAGCAAAATTTATTAAGAAAACTAAAACGCAAGAAATTATATATTTGGTAATAGGTGTTTTGTTGCCGTTCTAAAAAAATTTAAGTTTCTGCTGATTACAAAGTTTGTGGAAAATATTTAGATAAAATATTAAGCAAGCTGTTATTTCAGTTTTATTTATTGTAAGTACTGCCACATGTTAAAAATATTTATATTCAATAATGTACATTTATTTGAATATCTATAACAGTGTTTTGGCTACAACGAGATCAGGGATTTTGTACTCCGTTGGCTTGTGAATTGTACACCGCACTTCAGAGGAAACTTACTTTTTAGCCCTACTATACATCTGTGCATCAAGTTACGCGCAGGCTTATTTCCTTCCAGTTACAATGAAGGAAGATTCAAAATAAATGATCTAGTATAATGCGCTGTATTTGAAGGCATTGATCCCTGCGTGCATATGCAAATAAAAATGAAAAAAGTATATTGAAAAACTAATGTGCTCTGTTCGCTCTTCTAAAAGAAATTCTTTGCTGAAAAGTACTTTTAACTAATCCAGTTATAATTTATTTTAAAATTTTAAGCCCCCTTTTGGCACTACACTTTTTAAGTTTTTTCAAAATTTGATTTTAATATGTAATCTGTAAACTTTGCTCTTTGTTAAGAACTGATGGATGGTGTAACGCAGCTTTGTTGTTTAGGTATCAGCCTGTCCAGCCTCTTACCAAAGTCTGATTCCTTGTAAATAGAAATACAATAAAGTTTGGTATTTTTTGTTTACGGAAAAAACACAGAATATGTTGGAACTTGGACATGTATTCCTTAGTCTCGTATACTCCGTGATTTCTAACAGTGATTCGTTCTTTTGCAAAATGTTAACTTTAGTGTGTTAATATTGCAGTCTACGATTAGATATGTTTAGCCAGCAAATGTTGTGGATCCGACAAGAATGCGTTTTTATTAAATGAACTTTTGACTGTCAGACAAATGCTGTGGACTCGATGTATACTATAAATTGTATACTATAAATTAAAATCTAGCTACATATATGACCGCTCCGCATGTGCTGCCACACAACCATAATCATGTACCAACTAAAGTTTTGTTCGGCCAATTTACTGGGAAAAAGTCACAGTAATTGTGGCGGATGCTAGTTAAAGTTGTCTGCTTGCAACCACCCCGAGAACGGTATCGTGACTTGCTAAATTTTTCCATGTCCAAATGCAATTCTTTATTCTAGATTAGCCACCAACAAAATGAGAACCAATGACAGCTTATTCTATAGCATCGCAGAATTTGTGAGGGTAAACAAATGCGTAATACACAATAACCGTATGTACGCGAAAATTAAAAATAAATTAATAATTAATTTGACAAAAGCTCCCTGTGGCAGCTTGTTATTCATTATATTTCAGTAAATTTTATATTCCAGGAAAAAAAGCTTTAATACATTAATAATTGTTTAATATGTATGTATATAGCAACTGGTGTAATATATTATGGTATTAATACCACACTTGTAACGTTACATGTAATATTTTCAGAATAGCCAGTATTTATCTTCACAGACTTCTATTTGTTGCATGAAAACGTATGCCAATCAAAACAAAGCTCATTATCCATGCAAAAACGGCAATTGTGTAGTTGTGGAAGATGCGCTTCAAATGAGCCTCGTATTTTGAAGCTGGTACTCATTTTGAAGCAGCCTTTGTTCTTCGAAGCGGATGAATGAAATGCAAAAAGGTAAATCTTCTGCTTAATAATTCTATGTAAATGGCAAATTATAGTGTGGCCCCGTTTGGGAAAAATAACTGCATTGTTAACAGTGTTAACAACAAAAAAAAAAAAAAAAAAAAAAAAAATAGAGGAAGGAAAAACGAAAACGAATGAGCGAAGAAGAAAGCCCAACTCTTTTATATTTTTTGCATTTTGCTTCATTATGGATATGAGTGAAGTCAACAATGCCGTATGTAGTTTACAGTCCTTTTTGATTTTATTGTTTAGCCTCTGGCTGTCAAGCATCCGTTGACCAGTGTCTATGTAGGCTTTGTGGAATACATTTAGTACTGCTTTTTTTTATGCAAAAAAATATACGTAAGTATAAAAAAATTTCAGTGCATTTTTTTGTTTGTTTGATGAACAGGCTTAAAATGTATATATATACATATATGTTTTTATGGTTTTCTGTTGCATGCAAAATAAGTGTATAACTGTTTTAACAATAAATTCACATTAGCTGAAAGTCACATATTTGCACAGTTGGGTCTATTTTAACTTCGTTTGAGTTGGTACAGAATGAGTTTGTAACAATTTGTATGTAAGAGAGAAATTTCCTCTGCTTGCTTGTAAGTGTGTGAGTGCGTGTTAAAGTTGGTTGGTTTTACACTGCCCTGTGTAAATACATAAAACATATTTGCTGCATCGCGGCCATAACTCAAAAAATGGGGTTCGTATAAAACGAATTTTAGTGTTCTGAAAGTTTTTTATAAATATAATTTTTCAAGGTACATGTGGCAATACAGAATTAGATATATGTATTTGTAAAACAATATTTTAAAAATTTTATAAATAATAATTCGTATGTATAATGAAGATTTAAAAATCTTAAAATTGAAAAACTGAATTTTTCGGGTAATATTATTATTACAGTAAACGAATGGTCATATTGGTACATCTGCATGTAGTTTGTATAGTTTTTTTTTTCATTTGATAAACATACATATTTCATGATTTTTTTAAAAAGTGTTTTTATACGTACGCTTTTGTCTTCGTTACATTTATCTTTGTGTGTGCAACTTAAATGTATGCTAATAAGCTTTTACAGCATTTAGTAAAACAATTTTGATTCTTATTGAAGCACTACAATTAAGTTTTCTACGAAATAAAGCAAAATATCAAAGGCATGTTTAATTTGCTAAAAATAAAGTTAAATGTACGACCATTAATTATTGTTTACCAGTTTTCCCTTTAGTAATGAGAAGTTCTTGCAACTTAAAATTTCTACTTGCAAGACTTTTAATCTGTTGTTAAAAAAAGAATGGAGGAGTCTCTTCAAAATCTAGCTAATTTGCATTATAATTTTTAATATAATCTTTCTCGTTTACATTACATTATTTGATGTCTTTAATTCAACCGGGGTTCGGCCAAAAAGGTCGAAGCTGAATCCTGTAAAATCAAAATGTTTGGTAATGAGCAGGAAAAATGTGGTCATAGAGCAAAGCCTAAATATATGTATATGTATATTAGGGACACTTGAATATAAATTGTTGATAATATTAGAGATCTAGGAATACAAATGAATAGTTATGCGACTTGGTCAGATAACATTAGCAAAACTTGTGGCCAAATATAATAATAATATTGTGCATTAATTATTTGGCTTGAAGAAATTTGACAGAAATAATTTCATATTAGTGCCGTTAACTTCATCTATCCCTTAGCAATTTTATAAAATTTAAAATTTTTATCTTCGTACATAAAATAATAATGACGACAGAGCTGAAATATATCCATGATCATTTGCAGTCTGAAAGATCAAATAGAGGCGTTATTTAATTTATGCAATAGAGTGCCAATTTTTTATATTTACAATACGTCTCTGGAATCAACCACTTTCGAAAATATCTTTCTGAGATTTTTCTTAATGATTATTGTTGAATTGTCTGTTTCTATATGCATTTGTATTTACTGTGAGTCAGTAATTGTTTTGGCAAATATTTCATAGCTATTACAGTTACGTCGTTTCTATATTGTTTACTCTAGTATGGATTAATATATTAGAACAGTATGACCTATCTGATTCTTATGCTGTAACTTATCAGATATAATATCTGGTTGTACATATTAGAAAGTCAACTTCAAATAAATAATGCAAGTAAAAAAGAAAAAGCTTACTGAAGACTTGGTTTGGTGCTAAAAATATTTTTTTACTCAAATGGAAACTGCATTGATTACTTGACTTATCGTTGACACCACAAGTGGCAACTCTGAATGTCTCATATGTGAACAGCATAACGCAGAATTAGATTAGTTACCTAAATATATCTGATACCTAAATAACTGCGTTTTGTTTAATAACTTAAAAAAATAACATCACTAAAATTATTGTAATTACGAAAAAGCCATACTGAAGGTTGCTAGTAACTTACAAGACAGAACTGAAAAATTGAAGCTAAGCATATTTAAAAAAAAAAAAAAAATATTCAGAGTGATTACAAGCTTCTTCATAGACAAAAAAAAAAAATGTTATCTCATTAAAAGAAAACTAGTACTAAAAATAAATTTAGGGCATGGCGAAGTGCTAAAATTTTAATTACTCATATCTATGAGTCAGGTGCAAATTAAACTAAGTGCTTATCATATGTAAATACCCATCCAGAATGTAAAAAATTTGTTAAATATATGTATCTCGTATGATAAAAAAACAAAAAGTAATACGTAATTATGACCCAAATGGGTTCTGACTAGAACAAAGTGGTTTCGAAATAGCTAGTCATAATATTTATTTTTATATATTATTAGTAATGTTCTGAACTAGTAGCCTTGTCTACAAATACTAGTGCAGTAATAACTATTTTAAGTATTTAAAATTTGGAGGGCCACAAAACAAATGCGATATATTCCTTCAGTGATTGGTCTTCAAGCTAACTTTTCTGGCATTCTTTAAAACTATTGATCCCGACAATTTCTCTCAATTTTGAGGAAGTAAAATCCAACCTAAGTCCACTAAATATCCAATTATCAAATTTTGGATGGATTATGAATGCTCATCTTTAGTAAACAGATAGAACAATATAAAAGAAATTATTTGAGCAAAAGTCTTGTACTCTGCTTAGGAGTAGGGGGCACAGCAATATTTGTCATACACACTACCAAAAAATATGCAAGAACCAGACACAATTTTCACAATCCAGAATTATAATAAACTAATCTATTTCTACAGAAAAATAAGCAGTTTAAACCAATCATTATAATTTATCGACAAATCTCAAACTGCAAATACTTTCGGTACCTTAGTAGCTGATAATGTAATTGCCCAACTTTTAAGTGCTGTGACACATTTTTTCTGAGAACAGATTTACTTATTGCTTTTATTGTTTGGAATTTTGCTTTCATTTGCAAATAATAACTCTTCGATGTGTTAAGCACATTGGACACATATTCGAAGCAAACCACACTGTATATAAAAATGAGGATATTCATTAATTTTTCAAATAACCACAATTTTCAGAATTGTTTTTAAACAGCGAAACAATAGCCTTTTTAAATTCCATAAAATACACGTTCTACAAAATGTTAAAACAGAAAATACACGCGCGCACATTTGTGCAGCGAGATATATGGCAAATATGCACATTAAATGTATACAGTGAAGTGACTTTTTGAATAATATGTAAAACCAAAAATCTTGTAGAGCAAAACAAGGGAAAATCTATTGAAATGTATTCAAGTTCATCAATATATATATGTTTGCATGTGTGTTCGGCTATGTGTATGTATTTACTTTAAAGGAAGTGCGTATACAAAGTTGAAAGTAGTGAGAAGTACAATATCTTTACTACTCCCCACACTGATCATAAAAATTTCCTCAAAATTATTGTTTTCAGGATTAGCTATGAACTAGAGCTACACGTGTAGAGGCTCAAACGTAGAACTGGACACTATGCAGAAGATTATTTAAATTGAAAATTTTTCAAAAAAATTTTATGTTAAATCGTATATTATAAAAAACCTTTTAAATAGTTTATAATAGTTGGCATGGCGTATACAATACTTTTTAATTAAGCACGAAAAATAATCTATGAAATTTATTGTCAAGTGAATAATTACACCGGTATTCATAAAAAATAAAATGTTGCTCAAATACATTTTAGAACAAATTTGATATGAAAAATTTGTTCTAAAATGTATTTTAACAATGTTTTATTTTTTATGAATACCGGTGTAAGACTTTCAATTTCTAAGTTTTAATTTTAGTACTCAAAATCAGAAACTTTTTTTCATATCCTCTTCCTAACAGATATGGTAAGAATAACATCAGCTGGCAAGAAGCCTTAACCTGACGGTGGATAAAACCACTCATGAAGGTTGTGAGTCTACACTAAAGCCCCTCCAGGTCTGGTAAAGCAATTCAGGTAGCAACATGAATAATATTGCTACCAGTTGGATGGTGAATCTCCACTTTCTCCTTGTTAAGGGAGTATGGGTTATCTAAGAGCCTTTTTCCTAACCTAAATTAAACAAGACAGCAAGAGGATATCGGATGACTTACCCAATACCTCCGACAATCTTATCTGGTATACATAAGCTATACCCGATGTACTATCGAACCGTAACAAACTAAGCTGAAATCTTATACTGAAGCTACAAATAGTAACCCTCAGACTACTATTATGACACATTAGTCTCATTTTTATTTAGCACTTGTAACAATATAACCTGAGCAATATAAGTCATCGATCTTATGGGTCAAAATCCACGTTTCAGGCAAAGTGGACACCTCAACCTTGATCAGCCGAATTGGCTCCGAAGAGCCATCTTCGGGCCACTGATCACGGTGGTATCGAATTTCGCCTTTGTAGTGAAAGCCGTTAGGAGCTTGCTCTTCCAGAGCTTTAGTGACCATCACTTGGGCACCCATCGATCTCTATCTGCCCCGGTGATAAAGCATCAGGCTGGTTACGATCAGCAAGATGCATTGCCCGGGCGGAATATTCCTCCTAACATCATCAACTTTATGAGAATGATTAAAATTTAGGAGTTATGTTAGGCAAGTCAATTCTGGTATCCTGTTTTCAATGTTTCGCTGTGCTGGTACTGGTTCTCTAGAAAAATATCTTCCCAAATTTGTTTCCAAAAGTTGAAATCTGGGTTCTGTGTCTGTATGCTTAGTACTTCTTCAAATTTATAAATGATATTGAACCGCTAAAGTATATATAGAATACATCTCTTTATAGAAAATAAATTAGTACAATATGTTTAACTTATGAGATCTTTGTCCGCTAGACGTCTAAAAATGTTAAAACACTTGATCCAATTCATTACAGCCTCAACGCAATGCACTTCACCTCTTTACGAAACAACTATTTGGGTTGCTTAATTTCCGTCTGCAATCGAAGAGGAATATATAGCTGGCATGAATATATAGCAGGTATTTTGTAAAATTATATTTACGTATCTTGGCGATATAGTAACAATATAGTTTTCAATTATCTTTTCCATTCTCAGACATATTGGGAAAATAATTGGCATTTACAAAAATTTCGCTACACTCTAAAAAGCAACGATTGCGGATAAATTTAACTTCATTTGCCAGCTCTAGCAACTGAACTGAAATTGTTATATAGCAAGTTTTTTACTTCCCCAAGCAATATGCTTTTTCATGAAAATCAGTTAAAAAACCAAGAATGATTTTATTCATAACACTTAACTGTAAATAACAACACAAGGAGAAGGAAAACTCTACACGAAATTTCTACACCATCAATTACAACTATTCTCTACTTGACCCAGCAAACCAGTTAGTTTTTCCACCACTTTAATAAATGGAGTTATAAAACATATATGAAATGTCTCTTTCATTGCTGTTAAGTCTAAAAAATTCAAATTAAAAAATGTTTTATTATAGCTTAGGTTTTCCGTTTTCATTTGTGAGACCAAAACATGCTGCATTTAAGTGTTCTTCGTTGCATGTTTTCTATGTGCGTCCAAAAATATTGGTGCATTTTTAATTATATTTTAGATCAACTTTACGCGCGCGTATGTGTGTGCCTCATTGACAAAATGCCTGTTTGATCTTCTTTTATTGGAAGCTCTTTATAAATGCGAAAGGAAGACGAAACAAAAATCGTACAAATCACGCAGAAAACTATTATCCTTAACAGCATATGTGTTTTGTTTTAGTGCATTGTGTTCAGCCTCTGGATTTGTTTATGCTTTTTGTACTACACATAGTTTGAATAGAGTAAGAAGTAAATCGATATTTTCGTTCTATTTACATGAATTTTTGAGTGGAATATATGGGAAATCAGAATATATTAGCTCATTTTATTCTATTCTTAGAATAAAGTGTGAAACATCCACGTGATGGATGAAATAGCCATTATAATGGGTGGTTAAATTTTAAGGGCCGATGTTGAATATAAGCCACAGCCTAACATCAAGTTTTTTCAGTATTTTATTTGACATTTCATTTCATTTAGAGTAATCCAACTTGAGAAAAAACAAATCAAATGAGCAACTCGTTAAAGCTTTCAGGTTTGTTATGAAAATGGGCGTATAAATTAAAAGGCATATCGTGCACTTCGTGATTTTTTCGGTAAATTTATAGTCCAAGTGTGCGTACAATCGGCAAAAATTATGCGAAACTTTGAGCCAAACGGATATGTAGGATATGTGAAAACACCAGTTCGTGATTATGCAGCTCGTACTGCAAAAAATAATAGTGCTGCTTACGTTAGTGTCGCTAAAAGCCTTACACCTCAATCCGTCGTCGTGCCCAACAATTGCACCTCTTACACTAGTCGCTGATGAACATTCTGCATTTACACGTCCACAAGATGCAATTGATTTAGCAAATAAAGCTTCTTGAATATTCCACTCAGAATGGGGGCAAGAAATGGTACATGATCAATTTTCGAAGAAAAATATCTTCAGCGATAAGGTACATTTTCACCCCAGTGGATTTTTCAATAAACAGAATGGCCACATTTGGTTGAATGGTAACTTAGGAGTGATTGGTGAAAAACGAATGCACTCACAAAGAGTGACAGTTTAAAGCGGTTTGTGGGCTGGCGGCATGATTGGACCGTACTTTTTCCAAAATGAGGCCGGGCAGTCAGTCACTGGTAGTGGTGTTCACTATCGTGAGACAATAACGAACTTTTTACGGCCCCAGCTGGAAGATGTGGGTGTTGTTGTTGTTGATGTGTGATTTCAACAAAACGATGCCACTTGGCACACAGCTAACAAAACACTGGCTTTTTTACGCGACAAATTCAATGGCCGTGTTATCCCACGCCATGGCAATGTAAGTTGGTCTCCAAGATCATATAATTTGAAACCGTTTAATTTGTTTCTTTTAGGTTATTTGAAGAAAAAGGCCATAAACAATTCAAGTGCTAAAAGATGAGAAAATTCAGCACATTGACGGCAGAGAACCTCAATTATATATTAGCGTCATCGAAAACATGGACAATCGAATGGACGTATGACGCCAGACTTGCAACCGGCATTTGGCCGATATGACAAAAGTTTGTAAATAATTTGCCTTTTAAGCAAAATCAACATCGGCCCTTAAAATGTAACCATTATCTATGTGCCCCAGCCAATAAATCTGAAACTTTACTTCTGGCCTCTTCTTTAAAAATATTGATCACTTTAATTTTGTCACAAAAAAAGTCTTTCTTAATTTTGAGGAAGTTCGATTAAAAATGGAACTCTAGCATGATAAAGTTATTGACTATTGCAAAACTTAAAATTCCACTATAATGCTAAAATTAATACTAAAATGATATCTTTTTGCATATTTAAATGTGTATACAAAAACTTGGGATTGGAAAAAATGTGGGGGCCTGAAATGAACGAAATACAAAATGACTCCAAATTGCAACAGCGTTTTTATGATCATTAATGATCCAGTGTTCGAAAAAATATTACTTGGGGGTTGGTCTAAAATTTGATTTCTCTGCGGCAACCTGGATCTAATGAGTTTATAAGGCCCTAATTTACACTTTTTTCAATCTTGATTTTGTCCCCATTACACTTATTATTTCAAGGATGCTCGTAGAGACGTGCAATAGAAAGTGTTTTCTAAAATAGTTTTTTCAAGCACACCGACACCGCACCACGCCTCTTTGGGGTTATCCTATGAGAGAATATAAGAAATTAACATTCGGACGCCTAGCAAATAATTTTTTTTTTAAATGTCGTTGTGAAATTTTTTTCACGGGCCAAAAGCTACCGGAAAATCGATGCCACAATATTGATAAGTTTTATTCCTTCCAAATTGACGCCTCCTTCTACGCAGTAATAAAACAAACACTTACTTAAAAGATTTCTGACTCACTAAGTATTAGTTCTTTATGGTACACCCAAAAGAGCTTTAAACATAAATATACATTACTTTAAACAGAACTTTATAATTTTCGACTTTCTCGAATTGTAGAACTATTTTTTTGTTGTGGTAAAATGTTAGTGAGCAGTATTCTTTGAGAAGATTAGAAAAGTAAGCTTGAAGAGTTATTACCTAGGGAACATATCACTGCTCTTGTATTTCCGCCATAACGATGATTAGCCCTTAATTGCTTGGTACTCAGTTCAAAGCTACATGGCACACTGTTTTAATCAGTAGCGTATAGCCAGGACGTTTATATTTATGAAACACATATTCGGCAAATAATGTAATAGAATTCAAAACATTAAACTTTAAAACACATAAACCATTTTTCTATAAAATAAAGTAATAACGAATTTTGAATTAACATACTTTTTTGCAATATTTGACAAAGCAGCACCTGATAAACAGAAAGCTTTTACAGTACATATCTTAGAAATACTTGAATACTTCATGCCTAATGGCTGAAGTTTATTTAAAAGATTTTCGTTGTTGTAATAACGCGAAGTGTAAATTATTTTTCAGGACCTTACTCATACATGCGTGCGTGTACCAGCACTTATAAATCTGGAAAGACGTGCCTGTACTGAACGATGTACATGTGTTTGTTTGTATGGCCTGCGTTTGTACATAACTTTGCTCCATGGGTGCATCCATGTCATCTTTTATGCGGATTAGAATTCATTTATTCGCTTAAATTGCGTTTTCATGTTTTGTTTAGTTTTTTGTTTGTTTGTTTCAGCGATTTTATGTGCGAATAGCAGCTTCTGCACACATTAATTTTTCATATGCGTTTTTTATGTTTCCTCAACTAGATGATAAAGTGTTTGTAGGTGGTTAAAATGTCACAAACACATACACACATACAAGCACACACACACACAATTAGAGCAAAAAAAAAGGAAGCGAACTTTTGTCACTGCCACTCCTATAATGCTTTTTTAATTTTATTTTGTATAAAATTTATCTGAGGTCATATTAAGGATTTTTCAGGTGATGCCAGCACACAAATATATTGCCAAACATTTTTCAACTTTCTGCTGTTTGAGTGTGTGTGTGTGTGAGCCTGAGTATATGATCTGGTTGGCAGAAGCATTAGTGTTTTATACTTTTAATGCGACAAATGCAGTTTAAATTGCATTTAAAAACAATAGCTCTGTGTGATGCCACAACAACGAATGAATGTTTTAGCACATGAATGTATCTGTACCTGCCCTTCACTGTGTGGCTCCATAAAGGCATGTTGTGAATGCTAAATGTTGTATCTGGCAGTGACACTACCATGTGTTAAAATTATCTTCTAAAGGTATGTGCCCCGAATGCTACAACTATTCTCAACTTGTGCTATAAATTCATTTATATTCGCCCGCTTTTGCACCCCTCGTTCTTTTTATGGCAGTTTCATCTAAAAATTATAAGTTTTGTGGCATGCTTATTTATGATGTGGCTGCACTCTTTTTTTGGATTTTGCTTTGTAGAAATGGAATTTGTTAATCACTTGCCACAACGCGCTCCTGACTTTGTGTTTGTTGTTGCAAGTTCTAGAGGCAAAAAATTAAGATTTGTTATTTGAGCGTGTAACAAAACTGGGCTGCAATTCAATTAAGTTGTTGTTGCATTGAAAAGCATTGAATTTGCATAAGCGCTGTAGGAAAATAAAGACACTTTATAATTTTGTATTTTAGGATGATTAGAAAATTTATTAAAAATTCAGTTTTATTGCACCGGCATGTTGAAAATTAATTGTGTGCATGGGAGTAGCATCAAAAATGTACTCTGCTTACCTAAAAGAATTTTGGAAATGAAAGCAGTTTTTTATGGCCAAAAAAGTTGCAGGAAAACTACGCAGTTTTCGTTAAAAACAAGCTATTTATTTGAACCAATATTTCAAAACCTGTAGTAATTTAAGGAGTATGTATACGCAAGTGTGTACCTGATAGTATACGTACAATAAAGTACACCATTCCCATAGTGCTTATACTGATACAAAGGGAAAAAACAGTAAAACTAAAGACAGACATTTTGGTACGCAGAAAAAAAAATTCCACTAATATTTTTTATTCCGATTAATATTTTTTTATTTGATGTGTGCGAGAAAAATACTACTAAGGAAAATTAGTGAGGCATTAGTCATACATTGCAGTTTTTTACGGATATCCTAGGCTAAAACTTTGTGTGATGGGTAAAAAATTTCATTTTCTAGCCACCCAAGCGAGGGCCCTTGGGCTCACAGTCTCAGGCTGCACGTAAAGGAATAAAATGTATGACCAATATCTACATAAATATTCTTTCTTTGTAATGTTTTTTTTCCGAATATACTGAACTTCTTTTAAGCCTCCCTGGAATGCTTCCATTAGGTGGATTCATTTTTATTGTTTCTACAACCAGTCTAAACTCTCTCCAAATGAAATTGAAAGTTTACAAACCATTTTGAAGACTTTGCACGGCTTAATAGCTTTTTGCAAATTGAAGAATTATTCTTATCTTTCTTCAATTTCTTAAGTAACACTTTAGAAAACAAAAAATAAAAAGGCCGATTTAAAAAAAAAAAATTATGTATAATTTTATGAAATTTTATTTCCTTCATTATTATGGCAACAATTGGAGGAAGAAACCGATGAGATGATAACAAGAGCCGTTTTATAGGAGAATAATATTTTTCCTCAGGGTTGTTGGTGAAATCTCGCTAAGAGATTGTTTTACTCTAATGATCTTAGTTGTGACGCTTAAGCCACTCAGCTATAATGGTGCACGCGATTTGGCTATCCACTTGTGCAATTAATACTTGTTAATTGTTAATAATTTTATTGGAATTTTTAGTACAACAAACTTATTTAAAAAATTTTTTCTTAGTTTTTAGGAAGTCAAAATTAAACTAGGAAGCCCAATAAAATTTTTAAAAACTATATACATATTTCTTTGTAAAATTAAATCAATGATTAATACTTATCAGCAAAATTATGTTATTTTTTGGAATAAACTTCTTTGCTCTTTAGCTCTTCATCAAATATTATGAGGTTAAAAACTTAGTGCAATGCCTTATGTTGTAGTTTACTTTCCATGCATAATTTTTAGAATTTTTCCTTAGTTCACATTTTTTCATTCAATTAATTTTCGGCACATGATTTTTAGTATTACACAATGGTTCTCTACGACCACATATTCAAATTTGCATAATTATGTTGCAGTTGCCCTGACAGCTTCTTGACTACTGTGCTGTTCCCCACTGGTATGTCTTTACTTTTTTTTAATTAATCAATCATTTATCCTGTAGTGTTTTGTCTAATTCCATGATAATTTAATGCTTATCGCACGAAATCGATCAACGTAGTTCACTTGTACAGAAATACTAAAAACAATGGACAAATTCAGTTGTCGAAAGCGGATTAGACCAAATTTTATTAAGGCAAAAATTCGCCTCATATAAACAAAAAAAATTGGTTTGAAAAATTCGGGAAAAAGATGTTCTGAATCTAAGGCAAACACGGGATAAAAAAAAGATAAATTTTTCCTCGACAAAATATCTTGTATATGTTAAATTTTATTTTCAAGTCAACTGGAGGGTATGCACGTTGCTTTGAGTTTTCTTATATATTAAAACGGGAATATAAATAAATTTTCTGCATTTTGTTCAAGATGCGCTTTGAAGTTTTATAGAAGAATTAAAAAATTATTAATTTGTTTAATCGAAACGGTTTCTTTTTAGTTTTGCTACTTTTAAGGGAAAATCTTGCATAAAACTCCAACCAAACGTTCAAGTTTCTACTTTCAAATTGCAGTGCCCTTGGATAGTTATATCAATATATTCGTGCTTTCTTATCAGATCACTTAGTTCTATTCAGGGTTTGCTTTCAATAGGGGTGATACCGTACTTTCTGGGCAAAGTTCGGTAAAATGAGAGCAATCATGAATTTCTCACAATAATACACAAAAAAGCACAAAAGTACGGTAACACCAAGAACCACATTTCAATCCAAAGGAAAAACATCTGGTAGACTACAAAAAAGATCATTGCTTTAGTTAATGTTAGTTAAGTATATAAATAGTAATTAAAAATTTTACTTGTCTTTACTTAATTGATATTGATTAAAATATGACCAGCCAAGGGTTGAACTTGAGCCTGAAAAAGTAATTTAATATAACATATGTATTACAATATCATAGTTCAATCTAATTAACATTTCAGTTAACAATTTAACATCTGGTATATTTTGACGCTGTAACCACAAATGAAACGTACATCTTGAGACGTACGTTTTTTTACACGCATTTAGGCTTTAAAGTGCTTTGCAGGTACTTTTACATGAAATTCTAAATGAAAAACATCAAAATTATTGTTATCTTGGTTGTTTCAGTTGAACTGTTTTGTTTGTTATTGTTTACTTTTTGCAACAGCTGACTGTTTAACTATTTGCACATACCAGCCCGAAGAAAAAGTGCGGTCTGTTTCGTGCAAGAAGAATAAGAATCCTTCTCTCTCAAAAGCTCTCTCACTTGCTCGAACTTTGGGTACTGGAACAGTTTTCATGCAAATTGGAATCCCGCAGGCTACCAACTTGGAGTACGGGAACATACTTAATCTATTAGGTAACCTTCAATACAGACAGCTGATCACAAATTGTTTTAAGGTCTTCTTGACGGAAATCTTTAGAATAAAGTCGACTATCAATTCCAGTGCAGCCTGTACCACAGTGTTCAATTCAATGGAGTTTGACAAGCAGTTCTAACTGTGTAGTTGCCCTGTACACGCAGCGGATATCTTGCAACTTTTCATTTTCTATTATCAGAACTTGTTTTATTACATGTAAGCAAGCAATACGGCGAGCCATGCACAGAAAATAAATTTGACTTTAATACACTTTATTTGGTCAGCACAAACCCTGTATACACATTATGTACGGCTTTGCCTTGAAGTTTAAATTTTTGGCAACCCTATAAATATTAATATCCTCGAATACTTAAAAGACATCTGGCATGTGGCTTAATAAAATATAACTTATTTTAGTGAACACACACATTTAAGAAAATATAATAATTTTATATTGTTTGGCAGCTAGAAAATACAAAACACTACGAACTTTTCTCTAAGTTTCCGGTTGTGCACATAAAAAATGCATTAACGGTAATAAAAACTTTGCATTACGGCAAAAAAGAGCACAAACAGCAGAAGTAAAACTTGAAATCTAATTTCATAACAAATGTCATTTAATTTAAACAAATATCACGAAAAGCATAAAAACCATTGGTAGCAACTGCTGCTACAGGGTCGGTTGCATTCCCAAGTAAAAGGCTGCACAGAAAATGAAAGAAAAACAAACAAATGGTTCAAAGGCACAACTGGAAGGCTTTTAAGAAGAAAACTTCACAGAAACAAAACAAAACAACCGAAACAAAAGAAACACTCACACAATGGCACAATAAACGTAATAAACTAAAATAATTTCTCTG
Organism: Sturmia bella; assembly: GCA_963662145.1. Lineage (NCBI taxonomy): Eukaryota > Metazoa > Arthropoda > Insecta > Diptera > Tachinidae > Sturmia > Sturmia bella. Next base: position 31,094,987 of record OY759168.1, on the reverse strand, counting down.
TATATGAAAAGGAAATAAAATCACAAAAAGATGCCAGAAGAAAACAGACATGTATGTTATAAGCAAAATTTTATTAAAATACAAAAATGTCATCAGATATAGCAGTTTGCAAGAAATTAAGAATACAACTGTGTAGCATTTGCTTTGCCTACAACCCTGTTTTTCATTGAATGAATCTGGTTTTGCTCCACGAGCAAGAGCTTGGTAAATAAATAAGAAACAAACTGCATAACAAAATACTGTGCACTGGTGCCATTTATATGGCAATATACTTGTCATTAGGAAAAACAAAAACTTAACTTAATAAGCTGCTAAACAGTTTCAGAGTAGGCAAAATTAAACTAGTATGCGGTTTTTAATAAAACGAGGTGAAAGTAGATTATAGTAGCTATAACATAAAACATTTATATATAAACAGAACATTTATAGAGTAAGTCAGCATTAACTGCTGCTAATTTGTCTATTTAGTGTCCAGTGCTATTCAGGTAACAACATTTAACGCAACCTCTTCAATGTTGTAAAACGTTGACTATATAAAACAAAAATACTACACAATAATCACGATAAGACCTTTTACGAACGTATACGTTAGCGGACTTATTTTCGAAATTATATCAGTTTTATTATCTATATATAATTGCCAAATAAACGTTTAATAAACATGGAAGATTTTTTTCAACAAAGTTACTAAAAAGGCATGAGTTCACCTATTACGACTACACATAACAAAAAACTCATTCGATCTGAGCAAAAACTTTTTCACAATTTTAAAAAGCACTAAGCTACTTTATGCAAGAAATAAAAACTTCTTCAAAGCTACTACATATATATTTGAAACATTGCTAATGATGGGATTTCCAACCGTTAGTCACTGGACATTCCTTGTGATCATAAATATTCATCATAATCACTTGACAAATGTACGGCAAGAGATTAAAAAAGAAGATATAAGTTGTAGCTTGGGGCTTACTTTTTTTGTTGTGAAGATCACTGTTTTCAGTTTTGCAGGTTTTTTGGTAAAATTTTAATCAACATTTTGAAAAAAATAATAAAAAACTAAACGTGAACACTTCTTAGTTGTAGAACAAACCATGGTTCTTTAACGCTGACTACAACAATTATCAGCGCAGATTGAATTTTGTTATTTTTATAACCAAACAAAAATTATTTTAGTGAAAGGTGTCACGAAATATGATATACATTTTGTTAAAAAAAAACCGTCGTCATATACTGAACAGAAATCAGGGGTGAAAAAGTAAAATTTTAATTTAATATTAGAATAATAGACACAAAAGAGCTTTATCTCATGTTCGGAAAACCCACAAAAAAAGTAACAACGCTTTTAAAAACCATACAGTGTATCACAAGCTAAGGAGCATTTCCATGCCTCTTGGTGTATGGAAATAAATGACACTATATCTTTTTGGAGTCGCCTTAAAAAACTATTTAGTTTCCAGTACATTGAACAAACCTAATTCATATCATATTTATGCAACAAAAAAAAAAAAAAAAAAAATCGGTGCAAAATACGTGTATGTTAATCTGTATATCTCTTGAAGTAATGCAACGCTACTTCTAGTAAACATTAGGCTTGACTTTTCATGTTTTGAGGTCATAAAATAAATCAACGTGTTTTACTCCCAAAAATCTTATATCAAATCAATCACCGATTACTGTGACGATGAGAAAATTACATGAACTTTGTGGGAGAAACAATGTGCCAACAAGACGTACTTTTTATCGTGTAGTTAATGATTTCAAAGAAACTGGGACGGTATCTGATAGACCTAAGCATGAACCACAAGGTACATCATCATGATTGGGTGAAAAAATTACTGCTGTTCAAGAAAGTCCTCAAAACCATCTATCAACCTCAATTCGACGCCGTGCTTAGGAGCTCTGTTTTAGAAAAACAACCTTGGCTAGAAATTTGCATTTGTTATTTGTTATCTTCTTCCAGAAGACCATTTACGTCGCAGTACATATTCCAATAAGATGTTGTAGCTCGTCTTCTGTAGCACGTTAAAGAATCACAATAAGTAAGAAAGAACATTTGGAACTGAATTGATATGTGAATAAACAGAAATCTTGCTTCTGGGCAACGCAAAACTATCCATCAGTCACCCCAGCAGCCCTTAAAAGTGACAGTGAGGTGTGCAATTTGGTCAGGAGAAAGCATTGGACTTTAGCTCTTTAAAACAAAAACTGACACAACGATAACTGTCAATAGGTAGCAAAATCATGATATAACTAAAAATTTCTAACGCCACAACTGCGTTCAGCCAGGATTACAATGAAATTACTGCAAGGCCTCTTTTCATCACAACTTATTTCAGGAAATGGAGATATTGATTGACCCCCATGGTCGCCTGACTTAACATTTTTTTGTGTTGTTTTCATTTTGGAGGCAGTAAACTTTTCATATAATAAATCATGATAAGCATGATTTGCTCTCTAAAATGTTTACTTGGTTTAATTCCATTTACACTTAATATAGCGATAAACTTGTGTATATAGAAGTCTTTCGAGAATTTTGTTTAGTAGACAGTGCAATTGATTTATTTATCCTTCTTAAAAATGCATATCATCTACCGTGCTCTGGGGTTACCACTACTGGTTGTAGTGTAGTGGTTACCACTACAGTGCCGGCTTCGTAATTTAATTTCAAGGACTTTTTTAATGCTTAACAACATTTTGTACGCTCCTCTTGCAGACACTCGTTATTTAAAAGCACCATATGGTAAAAGTATCAAAACTCCTTTTTTAAAGGAAAAAAAAAGTCGAAATAGAAAAGATAAGATATAAATAAAAAGTTCCAGATATATTCGTTTCGAGAAAACAAGAAGAAATTATTGCGAAGCACAAGTGTTTCAACAGTCACATGTGAAACCAACATCCTGTTTAAAAATGAAAGGTATTTGTACTGTGTATTGTTCGATTTAAAAGAGAGAAATATTAAGCTTAATGAAACACCACAGCTAAAAAATGTTGAGGCATCATTTTAAGAAGACACAGAAGAACTTAAGTACTTGTTAACTTCACGTAATGCATTCCTCATAAAATCATTTCATTTAACTTGCTTTCATTTTTGCCACCATTCAGGAAAAATCAAAAAAAAAAAAAAACAATTTTACGTGCTGAAAAGTAACTTTTCGCAATGAGGAGTGAAAATATGAAAGGAATGGAAGTTTTTATGTGTGATCCTTGTGGACTTTCTTGATGCAAAGTCGACCAAAAAAAGGATTATAAAGGAATCGGTAATGAATCTTTTAATAAAAGCTTTTATTTTTGTTTTTATATGTTTACCATTATTATTATATTGCTTCATTTTGAAAACTGGATTGCATTAAAACAACTTATTTTGCACCATCTTCAGATGACATTATGGAGGCGAGTTGGCAAACACTTAGCCTCGAAAAAGCCTTTTAATACACTGTTACGTTTTAACCCTTTAATAGAAACCATTTTCAGATTTTTCAATTGCAAGTGAAAATAAAACAAACTCAATTATTTGATTTAAAGCACTTTCTGTTCAGTTCAACCTTTATTAATTATTTAACTCTGTTAAAACACAATATTAGAATACGTTTAACACAGTTACCCCACTGCTGTAAAAACCAGATTCACTTTATAATGTTTTCTTATGAATTTAGCACACATTAGACAATACTGAGCTCAAACGCCAATGCGTGCCACTATTAGTGCTCCAACTTAGCTTCCATAAATTTCTAGGTTAAGTACCATATACAGCACCTAATGCCTGTACTAATAAGTGTCAAGCCGTTAATATTATGCAGTCAATAGTCAAATTAATCTAAATAGTTTTTAGACAAGAACCGACGATTAAAATGTGACTGCATTTTTGCGATCCTTTGAGACCTCTCGAAAGAGGGCCATTATTTAAATTACATGAAGTACATTGATGTCGCTTATAGCAGTACTAATCAATTGCTTGTATTGGAGTAAACACGCCAATAGTTAAAATTTTTAAAAATACATAAGCAAACATCCGCAACATCTAAACCAAGTTTGTTTTAAAATAATATCAGCCTTTTATAAATACATCTATCAATGTAAGAGAGGAAAACTATAGAAGGCCTCAAAAATACTCGTATAGACAGCTGGAACAGACAGACATCATGTATTAAAGTTCTATTTAGACTTTAAGTAATTGTGTATATATAATTTTTACTCGCCATAGGATTTAAGTGTTTCTAAGATTTATAATCCACAACTGAACACTGTGCATCTATTATCCTGAAACTTTAAAGCTATACTTACCTTCCAAATTTACGACATATTATTAATTTTTCAATTAAAAGAATTTATTTAATCTTTATTTGGCCTCGCAATATACAGGTCAAGGAGATGATAGACCAGCCTGACAAAGTCTTGTCACTAACTGAGTTCTTAGCAGGAGCGGAGCTAGCAGGTTGGGATAAAATTGTAGCTTTGATTCACAATTCCTGCGGGTTTTATTAAGCTCGTCTTTAGTCAAAGTTATCTATAATTGCATTCTTAATTTACCGCAGTGCTTGTAAAAATATTGATTGTGTTTTTATTGCTTGCGCTTAATACTGCTACCACTTTCTTTGCCCTACAATTGTATGTTGTACAAATTTACTTTAAAATAGTTTTGTAAAGCAAAACCTAGACTTAGTTCTGAGGTTCTATACTTTAGAAAGTGCAATTTTGAAGCTTTCATCGAATTGTTTTCACAATATATGTACATATCCTTAGCACACTTAAAAATATACACCTTTAGACACGCGCGGGCCATTATTTCTTATATATTAATGATATGAGTACAGCTTTACTTATCCAACTTTCCTATTTTATTGTAATGCCGATTTTCGATTTTTTCGTGTAGTTATCATGTATTTTCTTTATGGATTTTCTTTTTTCCTTAGTAACTTTTTGAGGTGTAAATATGTTTGTGATTGGAGAAACAATTTTACATATATCTGTGTTTGTTATTTTTTCTTTTGTTTGTATTTCATTATTCATAACATACGTATTGTTGAATACCATCATAAAAGACTACACATACATTTTTAAACAGCCATATTTGCAATTACCCACCTAATCAAACATACAGATTTTCTCAGCACTCATTACATCTGATATAAGAGTGTTCTGATTTTGGCGAAAAAGTAACGGGTTATCCATTTCGGGGTTTCAAAAGTATAGCACTGAAATTCGACATCTGTCAAACTGTCAAAGTTGTTACACCAATTTTTTTCTTTTCAGTTAAATGTCTGACATTGACGCAAATGGATCACTTAACTATCACACAACGCATAAAAATTATCAAAACATTCCACAAAAATGGTGATTCTGCCACAGCCACATATCGTCCTGTAAGAGCAGATTATGGCTTACACAATCGTCCAACTACGCAAGCACTTGGCAAAATTGTGTAGAAACTTAAAGAGACTGGAGCAATTGCAAATATTGTAAGGCCTGTGCATCATCGTTTCGCTCGTTCCGTTGAAAATATCGCTGCTGTAACGTGTCGATTCCTCATCGTTCTCAGGAATAAGGACTGTCTTACTGCATATTATGGGGTATTTTGCATTTAGATCTACACCTACATCCATATAAAGTCCAGCTCACACAACAACTGAAGCCAGCTGATCATTCACAACGTCGTAGGTACGTGGCATGGGTGCTTCAACAACAGGCGGTGGACGGTGATTTTTCAAACAAAATTTTCTTCAGCGATGAAGCACACTTCTCACTCGGTGGGTATGTTTGTTGTTAATTAAACAATTTATTTGTGCCTAATTATTACTTTATATTTCATTTTAATTATTTTTATCTGTAAAATTTAACTAGATAATAAAACGCGCCAAAAGCTGTCCATGCAACGGACATTCAAATTGAAATTATTTTATTGTTTTCCCCGAAAATTTAAGTTGCTGCCGCAACAAAGTTATTCAACAAAATTGTCGTATTTGGGGCGTATTGTCAGCGTTATTTCGTAGTGTTACATTTACATGAAAACCGAATTGTTTTTACCTGCTATTAAAGAATACGACTTGGAGAATATGTGGTTTCAACAAGACGGTGCCACATGCCATATAACTCGAGGGCATATGACTTTATTGCAAGAGACATTTCCTGGCCGCAAAATTTCTCATCGTGGCGATATCAACTTATATCACCAAGATCATGCAATTTGACATCATTAATCTTTTTTTTAGTGGGCCTACGCGAAAAACCTTTAACTTTTGAAATCTTTAACTATTGAACACTTGAAAACCAACATTCGTTAAGTTATGACTGAGATACCGCCCAATATGTATGAAAACGTGGTCGAAAATTAGCTCAAAAGAATCAATGCTTGCAACTCTTTGCGTGGTGGTCATTTAAATGACGTTTTACACATAATGCCAACGTTCAAATTTTATAATAAAAAAGAAATATCATGAAAAAAAAATATTTTTTATGTGTTTTATTAACGTTTACTTTCGAAACCGCAAAACTAATGACCCGTTATTACCCAAATCAATTAAGATTTTATATCAACTGACAGGCCTCGCTTCGCAATTGTGGGCACGCAATCGTAACAAAATATAAGAACGACTTCCCAACGAATTATTTATGATTGAGGCACATTTGTTACTACATATTTAAGTTACTTAAGTTATTTCAATAAATTGAAAAACTTTTTCCTATTTAAGACACGAATCAAAATTTTTTAAAGAAATGTCACCTCTATGCATTACACCTATCAAATTGCTGGTCATTTCTGACTAATAACACTACGCAAAAATTAAAATAAAACTTTTCACAAAAATCATGAACTTGAGCCTGATAATAATAATTAATATAAATGTATGTAAAATATCATAGTTCAATAAAATCAAAAAAAAAAAAATTTCAGTAAAATGTTAATAAACAACGCATGTGTTGGCGTAAATGTAAAAGTTGTATCAATAAATGAGCATCTAGATCTCAATGATACAAACAAGAACATGTATGAAAAAGCTGTATTTATGAAGAGCAAATAACAGTCTACTGAGATGACAAAAAATCATCCATAAAACAGACTGCAAAAAAGATCACTGCTTTGGTTAGTGTTAGTTAAGTATATAAAAAGAAAGTAAAATTACGTGAACTTTGGTTGCTAAGTGGACGAGAAAGTGTGGCGGCTTCGAAACAACTAGTTGTCCACCCTGCTTAATGTCTTTGAAGTTTTCTTTGTCTAATTTAATTAATATCAATCACAAAGATAATATAGAAAGAACCTGAGCCTGATAAACTTAATACAGAAATAATAATTTAAGTTATTGTAAGTTTATGGTATGGTCTTGCCTACAATAAGTCAGTGCAAAAATGTTTCTGTTGTTCGTTTGTGGATACCAATTTCAAGAGAATTCTGTTATAAGAGCTTAACATAACGTTTATGAATTAGACAGTTTGTGTAAAAGCAATGAAACTGTAAAAACTTTTGGTTTTATATTTTTTGTGAATTCTTAAAAATCAAAATATTAAACGTTTTCTAAGAAAAAATATATTTTGAAACTTTCTTTACTACGATAAAACTTAGTTAAACTAAAAATATCGTATTTAAACAGCTTAATGCTGCTGAAGTTAAGAAATTCCTGGACATATTGTGTAATAAAATCGAATGCACCATTTAAACGCTGCATGCACCAGCCTTTAGAAAAACGTCGAATATTAGAAAATTACAGTGTAAAAAAATCGTACTCACAGAATCTGATATACAAATTGAGTTTTATGGTTGTTTAGTTTAACTGAAGCTGACAAGGAAAAAAACAAAACGTTTGGCTGGTTGGGTAGTTAGAAACACACACCTATATGCACTTTTACACATGCAGTTGATTTGATGCCTTCTAGTAACCAGCCTTCAATTTGACTTTTGCTTTATTTGTGTTATATGCATTATAGTTGAGTATTCTGGCTGATGTTTTTATTTTGCATCTTGTCGATTAATACGCATGTGCGTGTGTGCTTAATTTTTTTTTTTTGCTTTTATAAAACGTCCTTGTTGCAAATTTGCAGTGCTTCGTTTTATTTTCGTTCAGTTGTGCACTTTGCTCTACCCCTACACTAAACACTAGAAATTGAAAAAGCTGTTTACCAGCGCTTCTCAAGTGATATTAGTTTGCAATTCAAAAAGTCGTATATAGTAAAATACAAATTATTGTAACCTTACTACTTACTACCTGCTCAATTACGCTGTATACTCTAAAGCTAAGCAAGCGTCTTAAACAAAGGACTTTTAATGACTAGATGGGAAAGAGATTGTTTCAGACTTCTAAAGCTGTAATATTGACTCCACTCGGCTTAGTTAAAAATTAGTTACAAAGTTTTTCTTAAAAAAAATTTTCAATTGATTTTTAGCAAAACATTTTTTCCAATAACTTTATTGACAGAAAACATTTACTTGCAGTCGACTCAGGCCAGCATCTTCAATCAATACATATTTTCCATTTTTTTTTGCTTGAATCATCAACTTCTGTTGTTTTAAGAAATTTTTTTGTTTACTTTAGTGGTTTTTCCTCTGTTCTCTGCTTCAGTTGTGGCATGAAAATCCCATATATTTACGATTGCACATTTTTTCTGAGGTAAAAACTATAGAACACGAAAAATAAAGAAACAACTTCTCAACTATTCTAAACATTTTTATGGCTTTGTACGAAATTTTCATAAGACAACAAACAATATACAGCAATAGGAAAAAAGACAAGAGTAGAGAAACTCAATAAAACTTTTAACACATTTAATAAATTTTCAAACACCATAAATACATACGCAATGTACAAATACCACTAAATATGCAGAACTAGAGTGTAGTGTAGTGTTGCATGGTTTAACTTGCCAAGGCAGGTACGCGTTGATATTCCATGCTGTTGCAGTTGATATTGTGCAAATGGCTGCTGTTGTGTTTTCTAATTTAGAGACTCACACTTCTTTCTTGTCTGTTGTTTTAAAAAAACCATAAAATAGCAGAATCATAAAACACAACAAGATTAAGAAGTTTATTGAGATTTTAAGTTTTGAAATAAATTATTTAATGCTGAACATTTTTCAAAGTTTTCCTGATTAAAATTTTTTTTAATAATACTTCTTCTATAAAAGCGAAGAAGGGGGTTGCGAAATACTGAACAGAATTCATCCTAAATTCTTGAAGTTCATGTCGCGTTTAGTTTTTTTTATTTTATTTTAAATGTTACATACAAAAATTAGAGAAAAGGTTTACAAATTTATATGAGAAACGAAGGAGGGAACATGTTAAGGAAATAAGATGCATTTTTTAATTAAGACATGAAAAGACTGACTTCGCTGCAGTAATTTTGTGTTTTTGGAAATTTAATTACAAGCTCAGTGTCTAAAGTTAAAGGTAAAATAAAGTGTATTTACAGCTGATTTAAAACCATGAGCCCTGCTAGAAATATAAGAATAAATTCTCTTTTTTAAGGTTCCATGCTCATAGTGTGAAAACGGAACCGTTATTCTGAGACTTTGGTAGCTACAATAATGAATTCTAAAGCTAACAAAAAGTTGAGAACTAAAAGGTGTCCCCGCACAAGAAACTGTAAAACCAAGCTGCAGCTTTTGAATCATAGTAGATAGAGAATTGAAATTTGCACAGAAAAATCTTAAAAACTACAAGAAGTTAAGAACCAAAGGGTGTTTCCACACAACAAATTTAAACTACTTGTAACTTTTAAGCCGTATGAGATAGAGACCTGAAAATTATACAGGATATGTAATTGCCATTTCTATACAACAACAAAAAATACCAAAGAAACAATAACTATATATTTAGGTTTAGCACCCTTTAGCTTGAAAATTAGATGTAACTTTTGTACTGTAAGAGATAAATACTTAAAATTTTTGCAGTGTGTGTAGTTGCAAAGCATCTACAGCAACAAGATATTAAATCAATAAAAATACTAAAATCTATCACGAAATACTTAAAGCAATAAGAAACTAAAAACTAAGGGGTACTCCACGCAAGGGGTACCCTTTGTTTACCTCTTGCACGGCAGTGAGGAGCAAATTCATTTAATGTGCAAAAACAATTTTAAGAATTAGTTTAAATAGGTTGAACTTGATTTTGAATTCAATTCCCAGCAAAGTTGTTTGATGCATTTGGAATAAATTGGTATGACGTAATAATTTGTTGGCGGATTTCTTCCTACCATTGCCCTAATTTTGGGTTCTGTGCACTGTCCAGGCATGCCAAGAACGAAAAAATTATTACACACAATTCAAATTCGGGGAATTTAATTTAATTATTACCTCGTTCAATATGAATTTTATCTTATAGTTCAATTATTGCGACACAGTAGTTAGATTATTTTAGTTCTCTGTATTGTAATGTAGTAAGAAAATATGTATGTAAATCTATAAAAAAATATATGGAATGAAAGAGAAAATGGTGACTAACAAATACCTTGTAAATTAGAACATATTTATACGGTATTTCTATGATTGTTTTCGACAAGCAAATTCTATAATTTTAACATGGAAATCGTTACTGAAAAAATTAAATAGAAAACTTTTTATTTGTATTAGGTACTCTTATTGATTTTTCAATTTTTTTATGAATTCGAATCCAAAGTCTTCTGAATGCCAGTCTCAGCCATCAAGGCACTCAAAGAAATTTACGAAAATGCAATAAAAGCATGTACGATCACTAGTAATCTAATGAAATTAAGAGAGAATACCTTTTGAACAAAAAGGAGTAAGATAACCTCATGATGCAAACAAGGTTAAAGTGCACTTAATGCTGACTTTCCGCAGAATTAGTAGTACATACATATCAAATGTTTGTGACTATGCTGCATCTGATATCACAAGGAAAATATCTGGTGAATTGATTTCTCAATTGCAGCTGAAAGCCTTTTACTGAAATTATCTAGCATTACCGAAAACATGTTTTGCTATTATTATAAAAAGAGGTGGACTTCTAAAAGAAAGTAGAAAGATATCATATGCTTTTAATAATGAGTTAAAAGCATCCTTCTTTGATGCATGTCTGAAGCCATAGTGCACTTGCAGTTATAGAGATTGTCTTTAGCCATCTATGCACAGGCATACCACGATTTTTGAATTTAAACGAATACCTTTGCGCTGAGCACTGAACCAGGTTTAAATTCATTTAAATTTTCCAAAAAAAAAAAAAAAAAAAATTCTTAAACAACGTGTTATTAACAATTGTCTCACGTTTATTCAAGTCACGTCGGGTTCGAGCATAGTGCACTTAAATTGTTTTAAGCTTTTAGGTTTTTATTTTTGTTTCTTTGGAAACACTTTTTTCACATTCTGCATCATCGCATTGTTGTGTTTTTATTGATGGTTTTTTTTTCGTCCAATTGCAAATTTGTATACAGACTGCATTTTGCACTTTGCTCAGTATGTTTAATATTCTGCTGTGTTTGGCAAATATAAAACTATAAAAAGTCCACTTTTTCTATAAGAACTAAAAGAAAAAGCATTGGTTTAAAATTTAATGATTCGGTAGGAGCTGTGCAATTGCTCAAATGAAAGTTTTTAAATAAAAAAAGAAATATTTTAAGGGTGTTTTTCGCTTAAACGAGTCAGGTACCGTATAAAAGACTTTCTTTTACCACTCCGATCATAAGAGCTGTGAAGGTTGGGTTGCTTAATATAGAAATTTGTGTCGTGTATAAGATCATAAAACTGATGCTCGGTGTGTTGGGTTTGGAAGCATTTTAAGAATACTGCTGTATAAAGTATTCTTAAGCCACTTCAATCCAGTGATAACGTTTTATTTCAAACTAGTCTATTTAAATATTCTTTAAATTATTAATAAGTTTTGGTTTTACAGACTCTTGCTGTGCGGTATTTATTCTGTAGAACTAAAAAACACAAAAATTTAAAACTGTGAAGCCAGGAATATTTTTATTCTAATAAAGTCATGTACAGTATCATGGCTGAATCACAAGGCCAGTGTATATAGTTAAACCAATATTATACTCACAGCTTCAACACCGATATCTCAGAAAAGTAGAACCTCTAGTGTCTCTAGATTTTACTAAAATTTATATTGCATTGAACTATGATGTGAGATATTTATTTTATTTTACGATTTTTAACTGTGCGTTGACTTCATTCCTTGGTTGATCGCCTTTTCTATTAATATCAATATAGTAAAAAAAAGTTAAATTTTATAACTACATAGACAACCGACTGTTCTTGGGTAGCAAAACGAATTCATCAGCACCCCATGAACTTTGGACAAAGTTCAGGTTAGATTGCACAATTTGAACAGTGCCGCTGAAACCTGTCGGAGATTTTTTTACCAATTCTCAGATTGTCCAGCCTAAAGCTTTCTTATAGCAATAGCTTTATGTATATTGATTGAGGGAAACAACAATGAAAAAGTGGTATGGAAGAATTTAAAGGACTACACCAACCCATTGGAGTTGCCGTAGTTAGTATACATATACATATATAGTATGAACAAGAATGCCAAAGATGTTTTAGCTATAATAAATATACAGATTTATTAGCCAATTCCGTTTAAGCAAAGAGGCTTTTCAAATGATGTTGAACATTGTCAAAGTTCATTTGCCTCCTTCAAACATTTCCAGTATTGTTCAGCTAGCTGCAACATTGCATTTTTTGGCAGAAGGATCATATCCAAAATCAATAGGAAATGATTTCAAATCTTGGAAATTATTAGCCAAATAGATATCTTAAACTGGCTTTCTAGTACTCCACGCTTAAAACACTGCTGTTTCAATATCTTATAAATGTCAATTATTTTATCGGACATGAATTGAATTTTTATTATAGTGATAAACATCTCGAAAAAAGACAAGAAAAGTGTTTCACTTCTATCACCACGCTCGTCGTCATCTAAATTGCTTCGAATCATGGTCATGACTAATTGTATACTGTTTTTAAGCAGCAGAATCTAGCTATCCTACTACCTAAGCTGACTGTCTGTTTATTATCCTATTGATCAACTTGCTGTTTTAACGATCTGTCTGTCTGTTTATTCGAATACATTTTATATTTTCTCACCAACATTCAATTGAATCTTGTGCTTACTGTTGTTGTATCAGTGATCACAAGATTAGCATACTTTGGGTCGAGAGCAGCAATTTGTAAGCATTGATTAAACTTTATAGTCATAATATACGATTTCTGAATTTTTAGGAAGTAAAATGCGATCAAATAATCAGCAATTGTAAATCATTTGAGTAGTCTATAAAGTTAAATTTATTTTGGTGTCAAGAGTTGCTTTTAAATTGTGTGCCAGACATTTCCTTTTCAAGTGTCGTGATACCTAAGTTATTTGAGAAGCCGACCAACATTGAAATAAAAGATCATGTATTTGAAATCAGCTGAAAGTTTGCTAAAATGGGAAAATCTTTAGAGTATTGTTAGATAAAAATAAAGAAATACAACCAAATAGATAAAAGCGTAATAAGATAATGAAATTTGAAGAAAAAAGTTATTTGCCCTCATGTATCCACACAGGTCGTTTCAATGCATTTGTATATGAAATGCCAATATGGGTTCTTTGACAACCCACTGTAAAAATAGATAGTTCATTAAATAAAAAAAGCTGACGCGCCTTAATTCAAAAAAAGGTAGAATGGTTCTCACCACATACTTCTCACTTTATCCACAGTTTAATGCCATTCAAATCCATTATGTGTATAGTTTTATTTATATACGTGTATAGTTTTGTTTATATACATGTATATTCAGGGTTGTTGTGAAATTTGAAATCGACAGAGAATTAATGTTGGTGTCACAGAAACAGATATTTCTCATTTTTGTGTTCGAATCAGAATTGTGTCAGAACTCGGTGTCACAGAATCTGTTTTTATTTTTTTTTTATCAGAAATAATCTGATCAGCTGACAGATGGCAGATTTGTATGTATGTTTTAGGTTGGTAAATATAATTTGACTCACAATGTAAATAAATTTAGTTTTTTATTTATTAATCTAAAATTTTCATTATCATCCATTGTTAGCTTCACCCACTGAGGGCACACATGCCTTCTCAAAACCTTTAGTACGTTGCTTAAGACAATTGACACCGTACTTCTGGAGAGACAAACGAAACTATCATTTCCTATTGATTTTGGATATGATCCTTCTGCCAAAAAATGCAATGTCGCAGCTAGCTGAACAATACTGGAAATGTTTGAAGGAGGCAAATGAACTTTGACAATGTTCAACAGCATTTGAAAAGCCACTTTGTTTAAATTTAATTGGCAAATAAATCTATATGCTTATTATAGCTAAAACATCTTTGGCATTCTTATTCATACTATGTATATGTATACTTACTCTGTTTCCGGCAGCTCCAATGGGCTGGTGTAGTCCCTTAAAATCTTCCGTACCACTTTTTCATTGTTGTTTCCCTCAATTAATATACATAAAGCTATTGCCTCTGCCATTTTTTTTTACAGATTTTTTAATATATAAATAAATATTTATCAAAATATATGTGAAAATCTACTGCAAAATGTAAACAACAGCACAACCAAAACAAAACAGCTGATTCGAATATGGGCTTTACGTATGTTGGAATCAGTGCAAAACCAAGACGATTTCATGACGCCAATTCTAATCAGAATTGATTTTCAATTCTGATAACTCCCAATTCTGACTTGGATTCTGAAACAACCCTGATTATTTATATAATTTAGGCAGTGTAAGTATAAGCATACACATGAAATTTCACTTTTTTTAAAGAGAATGTATAATTTTTATACGTATGTATATAAGATGGTAGTGTTAACTTAATTTGCAAAATTCTTTAATTTAATTAATTAATTTAATTAACATAGATAATAAAGATTCACACTTTTTACTTTTGGCGTTTTTGCGGCGAAAGTTAGGCGTTTTTAAAAACCATTAACATATCAATCTTGGTTGACGTATTTGACTGTTAAAATAGCAAAAACAGTGCGATTTTAAAATTTACAGCTACAGCGAAACTGTCGACTTTAAACTACCCCAAACACAATAACGGTGATTATGTCTAATAAACAGTATGCAGTTATATTTTGACTTTAGCTTGTGAATCACTGTTAATTATATTACGTCAGTTATAGCAATCACTTGAACTAATAGCCTGCCTAAAAATACACTAAAATTCTTAAAAGTTGTAGAGTTGGAAAAAAAAGTTCTAAAATATTATTTTGAAAGAAAAATTCTGAGAGTCTTCTTTCTGGCAGCTCTGCTCTTAAGTATAAATATGGAGAAAATCCCAAAGTTGAGAGCTACTCTTCTTAATTTTTCTGCACCCACTGCTAGTCTCTAGTTGGGAGTCCTGTGAATAAAACAGTTGATTTGTTTTTTTAATTTCAACATTGTTTACTTTATTTTATGACTTTCGTTTGTTTTTTTTATTTTTTTTTTTTTTATTACAATATGAGTACATAGTAGGGTTATTGAATATTTTCATTGACATAATCTTTGGTTGATCATAGTTTACAATCGTGTTTTGATTTTGTGAAAATTTACTTGTATCATGTTTTATTGCAAAAACTTTAAGTTATCTTCATCTATTTTGAGATTTTAAACTAAGTACTTAATAATGAACTGAACAAGTTTTTTGATGGCAAAGCACAATAATCATTTCTTTTGTTGCAATAAATAATATCATATTTATGTATCATTAACTTTACTCACGAATAATAACATTAAATCATAATAATTAAAAACTAAAACACAGCGATAATTTATCATTTCTCTACTCTGGGGAAAACAAAATCTAATACAAACATTTAACACATTTTGTTTTTTTTTTTGCAATGTCATCGTTTTGATTGGTTAATTTTTCTGCATGTTTCTATGTGATTTTAAAACTACAAATATGTTTGGTGATTGGGTTATTTTAATTATAAATTAAAATTTAATTAAAAACTATAAGGCTATAGACGTGTTCTGTGTAAACGAACAATACGCAGAATATTGTATTTTTAACATCATGTTTGATTTTGGGTGTTTCAAAATTTTGTATCTTGTATACTCGCATTTTGTTTGTTTGTTTGATTATTATGAGTACTTTAGTATAAATGTTTGTATAAGTATGTTCTATATGTGTTCACATGTTTTTTCTATAAAACCAAGTACAAATGCTTTATAGCAATAATTTCTATATTTTTGTTTTGTATATAACATGTTTTATGTACTAGACAAGTTATGAATACATAAAAGTAATATATATATAAGCACAATTAACTCTCATTGCGGCAGTTAGAAAAAATAAACAAACAGAAAAAACATAATACAGCAAACAATTGTAAATTATTGGGGGAAATTCATGTAGAAAACGTACGCCGATGCATGACGTAACGGTCTCGAAATCACCTTTAATATATATTAATCTAACGGATGCTTTTGAAATACCAAAAGAAGCTGCCTGATTAACTGTTTGGAAAAGATTCTAAAGCAGTTTTGTTTTAGTATTCTGTGTTTTGCTCTTTTGAAGTCGATTGGTTTTTTTTTTGGAAATTTTTCAGTACATTTCGGATCAAATAAAAAGTAATATCGGGAAGTATTTCTTTTTTTTTTTGTGTTTTGTTCAAGAAGAACTGTTTTAGCTTCGTAAGAGCAAAAAAGAACATCTTCAATGTTTTTTACTGATTAAATGCGTTATTTAAAAGAAGGTATTATGGCTGGTCTTCTTACGAAAAGCTTTTAATAATATTCTTATTTGATAAAAATATGAAGGCCCAACTCTTAGCTCAAAGAATTCATCTGTTGCTACACTTTTCAGAACGTCTTGTGCTTTACGTTCTAAAAAGAACCTAAAGAGCATTTTTGTATCGAAATATTTTGTTAATCGATTTGTTTACAATGCCACTGAAAACTCTTTGCTGCAGTACCAATCGTTCCATAATTTGAAACTATGAAAAATATCTCAGGCAGCATGTTTGTCAACATCAATACTTTTATGGCAACATGTTTTATGGCAACTGAGAGATAATATGAACATCAATAATTTTGTATGAAGTTCTACCAATAGCTGAGCCGTTTTTGTGGTTAACTGTGTTTCTTTTTAATTATTAGTAACCAAAATAATATAAACTAAAAACTATAGGAATATAAACAAAATTGAAGAAGATTTCTATGGTTCTGTGACTAAATTATAAAACGTTTTTACCAAAATACACTTTAGAAAGTATCGACTTCATGTAAAGAGAGAAACAATTCATAAAACTACTTAAAAAAATTATGAATTACGTAATTGTACGGTATAGGCAACATTGACTACATGTAAAATTTTTTGTAATAAAAGTCAATAGTGCTTGAATTTTTCAGCATTGAGTACTGAACCTTTGAGGCAAATCTTTCTAGCAACATTCTCTCTTTTGTTGTGGAATCATGTTGCAAAAGTCTTTTTGTGGCATTTTTAACTCATACGACATCTTTGGGTTTTTATGGGTGCCTATTTATATATATTAATGAGTAATTCGAGTTTATTAACTGTTTGACCTAAAAACTGCGCCCCAACTGTTGGAATAACGTGGCAGACGGAAAATAAATTTATCAGAATTACAAGTTTTTACTTATCTACCTTCTAACTGTCTTACTTCTAAAAAAGTTTAACATAAACGCTTACTCGATAAACAAACAAACAAAGCCGATGTGCGTTTAGCTTTTTTCATCTTTTTCAACTGAATCTGCAAATACTCTAATGCTTGTCATATATTGGATTGAAAATTTCGTAAATAGTCCAAATTAGTAAAAATTAAAATTAAATTATTAGTAAACCGTCTACCTTATTTCGCGGCTGGCATGCGTTTTCCTTAAATGTTTGTATCAGTTTTAACTAAATGCGGTAGTGTAGCGAATAAGGAATTTTCAATATTTTTATTAGAACTTCAGATGCCAGCGGTCCCACTTTCCTCCGTCTCTAAATTTTAAGCCTTAGAACAATACTGTCTGTTTCAGGAAAATAACTGCTGCATTTTAGTTTGCATAACTGCATGGTATGTATCAACCCTATTTAATTATTGTAAACAAATTTTGTATTAAAAATAGAAACAAAAAAGTTTGAATTATTTTACTTGAAACCTATGTGGTTGTTAATAATAATAAAGACGGTTTAATGTGTTACTGCAGCAAATAAACTATAAATACATTTTTACTACGTCTTTCTCTTCTACCTTCTAAGTACACCATTATCTTAAAAGCTTTTGCGATATTGCACATCTTATCACTAAAACTAATTTATTTACACAAGCTAGCTTAACAAACATCAACTATACTATTTTTGTATATACAAATGGTTTTTTTCATAAGATTGTCTACGAAAAAATTTACCCTATTATTAAGTTAAATTATATTGGCATTCATTACTATATTGCTATAAAATTTAAGTGAATATTTTAATCGCAAATTTTTAATTTTTCTTAAGCAAATTGCATTTCATAAATAAAAAAAAAAATTAAATTCAAAATATAAACTAGAGAAAAACATCTGCGCAAAATTTTTACAAGATACCTTAAACGCTAGACCCACTCACCTGCGCGCTTAGTTAAAGGCGCAAAAATAATATTTTTTAAAATTTTGTGGATGTTTTCAGTATTTTTGTACATGAGAACGATGTCGAATGATATCTTGCATCTGGTTTCAGATATTTTATTGGACGCAAAATTGATTTTCAAGTAAAAGTTTAAATAGTTGAAAGTTTGATAACGAAAAGGAAATTCAGTTTCGGAGAAAAACATGGCCTCAGTTATTATTTTAAAAACGATGTGATTTGAAACGCAATCTGATATAGTAAGCTATAAAGTCCAATAAATAGGCAATAAATTTAAAAATGTATCTTATATGCTGAATCATTTCTTATAGTACTTTGTTTAATAACATGGACTGGTCTTTGGTAGTAGTATGACAAAATTTCCTTTTTTTTGTGTAGTTCTCATATGTCTTAACTTCAGCACCAGAAGGATCACTTATTTTATTAATATTAAGTACTGGAAAGTAAAATGTTATTGCAAGATAGCTGTTTCGAGATCGCAACACTTCGCACCACCAACCCTACTAACGAACGCATAACAAGAACAGTTCAAAAAGGAAAAGTCGTCTAAGGTAACAAACAATCATCCAAAACAGCCAATAAAATAATAATTGCTTTGGCTGACATTGAATAAGTTAATAAAAGCAAAGTCACATAGCCGAAGCAGTGTAAAGGTTGTAAAATGTAACAACTCCTGAGTTCATAGGGATGCTAATGAAGGGTGTTAACACATAGAGACAACCGGTAATCTACTTAGCTATTAAATTTTACTTTCGTTTACTTAATTAATATAAATAACAAAAGAGGTCAGTCAGAGGTTAAACATGAGCCAATTAAGTTCTATATAAACAGCATAGCTCAATATACTTTAAAACAAGTTTAGGTTGATTGGAGTGGTTTGTTTGCCCATGTCCTGCAACATACACTTAATGCAGTATGAGTTTGTGTAGCACGCTGTATAGTTTGACCCATAGGTCTATAGGAACTCCGTATCATTCGCAAAGTTTCTTAATATTCCTAAATATATTGGTTGCGTCTGGTGAAATGTCGCTTCCAAGATACCGGGACCGTATTTCTGAGAAGTCGGGGCAGTAGCACAAATAGTGCTCTAATGTCTCACTGTAATCCCCACATGATCAACATTCATTCCCTCCCGCTGTTCCTATTAATCTATTCAACTCCCATTAATCTATTCAATTCGGGCTAGCGAAGTCTTAGCAGTTCCCCTGGTTTTTCTTCTCCTGGATCCCCGCACAGAATTCTTGCATTGATATCCACGGTTTCGTTATTCCAGAGAGTTAAATAGGCTCTATGTGCCCAGTTACTTAGCCCAGATGTAACTGCATCGCAAGGTTTCGTCCGTAGTAAGCTTATGTTAATTACCTGTCATGCTCTTGGAGCAACTGAGTTTGCTCTCATATTTCAAATAATTACCGCATGCTTTGGCACGCATATGATGCGCAGATCACCACAAATCGAGTAACTGTGAACAGCGTTTTTGCACTTCCAAACTTTTTGTGACTTAAATTTAAAATGTAAGTAATTGCTAAAAACTTGTTTCAGCTTTCAGGTCGAAAAAGCAAGTTGTCTATACTATAAAAAGCTCCCTTCAATCAAGAGTTATTTGGAATAAGACATTAAAAAAAAATTAAGACTGCATTAGATGGCACAGCACGTAGATCAAAGTTGACAAAAAGGCCGTAAAACCTCTACTTAGCGATTTAAATAAAACGGTTTATGGGATGTAATGATTTTATTGTAAGCCATTTTGTCTTAAATATGTATGTTTCAAGTATGTACGGAAAAAATAATTCTTTATAAAATTATAAAAGGAAGACGTTGCTTAATGCGAACAAATAGCTGGGGTAAATTTCTTCGCAAACAGTTGTTATATGTTTTTATTTTTTCAACAAGAGTTAGTTTGCTTAAACTTAATTCTATTCACCTTTGTGAGTAGTAGTCTCTTTGATTTGCTTTTAGTTTGAATGTTGCATTTTATTTCCCTTTTGTTTTGATACAGTTGAATTTCCTAAAAGTACAAATTTTTCTGTCTTGTTTTCCCTGTGGAAATGCATGACTTTCAATATCTGGTGCTTTAGATTCTAACAATTAACTCGTTTTCCTTTCTTATATGCATTTCCCATTTCAAATTAGGAAGTAATATTTTTTTATTTATGCAAAATATTGTTATTTCTATATTTCTATTATAAATACAATTTTATATCTAACTATTTATATTAAAAATTTATTCTAAATTTTCTTTTATTTTAATGTATTTTTTATAGTTATTTTTTTTTTAACAAAATTTGTTTTCTATTTAAATTTCAATTTTATATTTTGGTTGGTTATTTTAATAGTTGTTATCTACACATCTAAACTATTTCATTAAAAATATTTTCAGTTTCATTTTATGTTTTAATTTTCAAATGCATATGTAGTTTAATTTTTTTTTTTTTGTTCTTTCTAAATAATGTAAAAGTTTGGTTTAACAAAAAATATTTATTTTCGGATAAATACCTAAAATAAGAGCATATAAAGCTTATTAGAACGACCACATGGTATATTGGGTTAATAAAATATTTTTGCTAAATTAAGGGTAAGTTTATGTACGTTTGTATGCTAAGGACGGATAAACATCCATGTTTAATTGATATTTTATATTTTTCAATTTTGTGAATGAAAATGGATTTAATGGCGTTAGTTAAAGCTGAAGATAGCGAAATGGGATTAAATATTTAACGTTGGATGCTGGACTCTAATATTGAATTGGTAGTGAGATAAAACGATAAATTAACTGCGTGCGATTATGTTTTGCTTAAATTATTCAACGCAATAGAAGTGCTAATTGTATACTGTGCAGCTGGTAGAGATAATGTATTGACTGCTTTTCAAACTCAGTCTAAAAATTAAAATTAAAAATTAGTGAGTAAACTAAGATGAAAAACAGTAAAAGTCTTTTATTTCATATCGTGATCGCTGTTAAAAATAATATGCTTCATACATTTCATTATTTCGATTTAGAAAAACTTGGTTTGTGCTAAGAGTTGTTGCAAGCATATGCCATAAAAATATCTAAGATTTATGTGAGGAAAAATCAGACAAATTAAATCCCTTCCCTCTTTTTGTAATATTTTTTTATTGCTTATATTCCTAACTGTATACTTTTCACACAAAGAATTTACTAACTCATACACCTACAATATACTACATATATATTTATGTATATGCATGCACATTCATGCATAAATATATCTCTGTGTATACTTATACTAAAGGTAAAGATTTTTATCTTATACAGTAAGTAATTGCTCTTTTGTTTATAAATATATTTCTCGACTTGTTAACAATTTATATATACATATGTATATGCTCGTGTTCTTTTCTTGTAAATGGTCACTTTTTATTTATATTTAAGTTCAATGTTGGTTTTACTCAACCAACCACCAAAGTCAGCAATAAAAAGATTTTAAATTGTAATTATGGAATATTTATGATGATCTTTGTACACGTCCGTTGAAGAAGCCAAATCGTTGTTTAATACCTGCTGTTGATAAACATAATAAGGATAAAGATTTCCATATTGTAGTTGTTGATGCTGTTGATGCTGTTGATGATGATGATGATGTTGCAGACCTTTCGGTGTTGACTGCTGCACGTATAAAGGCGCTGCTGTATTTATTGAAGTTGCTGTTGTTGTAGAGTTATTATTAGCTAATAAAGCTTTTGCACATGCACACGACATTAAACCCGTATTTAAATTTGTTGCTGATGTTGCTGCATAACAGGCATCTCCTATTAAAGGAGGTCATCATGGCAGCTACACAAGAAGACTTGGTGCTAACCATTCATCTTCTGCCAGCTATAAAACATTTTAAATGTAATCATTTAATTAGTTTAATTGAATATCAATAAGAGGGAGTTGAAATAAAATTGTGGCACGAGTGAATTGAAATGTAAAACTCTTTTTAGATTTCAACTTTACCTGGGGATTAACTTGATACTGTTGCATGGGGTATGCCACAACTCCAGCAGCTTGCGGCAACGTATTACTAACTGCTGGTGTGATTTGTGGTGCTGTTGTTCCAGGTAGTGGTGCCTGTGCTGGTATACTTTGCCATGTTGCTGGTACTTGTAGTCCCATTCTAAAATGGAAATAATAAAACTGTAAAAAAAATTTGACATACCAAAAGTTTTCATATAAAAAAAAAAGATTAAAGAATATGCAAAAAACAACATTAATATTTTAGGAAGGAATTAACTGTTAAATTTAACAAAAATTTTGTCTTATTGAAATACCGGCTAAGTATGAATATTGGGAGCAGTTGTTTTTATTTTATCCATAGATTTTGAATTTAGAATAATTTTTCAAGCCCGATTGAACCTGGAGTCAAAATATTAATTTGGTTGCAAGCGATCAAATAGCGATGAGTATAGCAGTTGGAGCAAAATGTGGCAAAAAATTGTAAATTTAGAAAA
This sequence comes from Sturmia bella, assembly GCA_963662145.1. Classification (NCBI taxonomy): domain Eukaryota; kingdom Metazoa; phylum Arthropoda; class Insecta; order Diptera; family Tachinidae; genus Sturmia; species Sturmia bella. The sequence continues at coordinate 31,072,008 of OY759168.1, read as the reverse complement.
ATATTAAACGTGTCTATAAAACACTTCTGTGCAAGTTCTATTATTTGCAAATAATTTTCCAAATACAGTATTTGTTTGCCAATTAAAATGCATTTTTTTAGGTCTCTTGTTAAACTCCTTAGTGTTATTGCTTTTGTCATTAATAATTTTATCGGGATTGCCTTCTGTTTTTACTTCCTTAAAATTGAAAAAAAAAAAAAATGTTTTTTGATAAGATTGGAGTGATCAATATTTTTAAAGAAGACAAGAAAAGTAAAGTTGCAGATTTAGTTGCTGGAGAAAATAGTATGGCTGTGTCATGACCACCACGTCGCTCGTCAGCATAAGAATGCGTTTTGAACCTTGTCATAAGCCATGGCCAATGCATACTGCTTTTAGGCAGCCCACTATCTGAGCTTATCATTACTATCTAACTGTAATCGTGATTATCAATTTTTCATTTTATCACTGTATGGTTTTTTTGTCCTTGCAATTTTTTTGCAAGCTGTAGTACTTTTTTTAACAGTTGTAGTCCTTGTTACAGTAAAGTCACTAAGCATTTTTTCCTACTTTTGCCATTCGTCAGTTTGATATGATTTTCAAGCTGTTAAGCTTAAAGAATTCTAGTTCTGAACTATGTTTTGTTCTGGTTTTCATCCGATGTGATTTTTAAAGTTTTTATGAAGTCTGTTAAAGCAACTTTTTGCCCTACTATACATTTGTGGCATATCGAAAACTTGTTAGATATTGTGAAATGTTTTTGAAATCAGAATATTTGACATAGCTCTCAGTAGAAATAACAGAACACAATTACGTAAGCTTATTTCATGTTTATGGATATATTTCTTCTGTTGAATGTGAAGAACCAAAGCGAAAAATTGAGTCTCATACAGAGGTTTTACAACTCAATGTTTCTTTTTTAGAATATACATTTAGTCCTCCTAAAACTACTGTGTCTAGTTATTCAGAAATTTCAGAAAGAACGTGTAATTTTTCTAAAAATTCAACTTATTAGTTGCTATGATAAAATCAAAATACTTATAAAGGACCAACGACTATAACGATTTGTTCAGCCGAACAAATCATAAAACCCTACACTTCGTAAATTTGAGAATTCATAATGGCTAAAAGAATTAATGCTAAGTAACCAGTCACAAATAAAGGCTTTCATAACAGAAGCAAATAATAAATTTGTTTTACAAAAATTCGCACTTTACGCATTTTACGGTCTCATTAATTGTTACACAGAGAGGACTTGCCGCTATATATTATAAGCATTATTGATTTGAATATAACTTAAAGACTGTCTAGTAAAAATTTAATAAAAAGAAACTGTAGGTATATATGTATATGTTTGCCACAGAATCAGATAGAATCAAAAACAATTTTAGAAAATAGCTGCATTATTTTAAGATTATTTTGGTTATTGATGACCATTTTTTATAAACAAATGAAGAAGCAATTATTTTTATATTGCTGTATACATAATCAGTTACTAATTTGAAATTTCCTCAAGCAGAATAATGTAATCGCTACAATTTTTGTGAAAAAAATTCTTTAGTAATCGTAATCAAGACGCAACCTCTTATGGTTCATACCATAAAGACTTTAAACGTTTTATTGTTTATTCCTTTTCATAAAATACAAAGCAATCAGGCATCGATTTAGTCAGTCGGTGTAGCATACAGCGTCTTTACAGTAGTATGTATCACAAATTCTTCACCATTATATTTCAGATTTTAAACAATATTTACAATTTTACTTACCCCATAAAACCTTGCTGATAGCCACCAAATTGTCCAAATGTTGTGAATCCTTGCATGCCTTGCAAGTATTGGGCTGGTGGCAAAGTATTTGCTGTCGCTGTTGCTGCTGGTGCTGGTGCAGTGGCGGCAGCAGCAGCTGTTGCTGTTTGGTATGCCGTGGGCGCTGAAGGGTACCAATATCCGGTTACGTGCTGTCCGTAGGCAGCGGCTGCTGCAGCTGCTGCTGCACTACTAAACGGAAATCCGTGTCCAAGTGCTTGATTTGCCAAAGCAGCCATATGTAATGGTTCGCCACTTTCTTTACCCCAGGCACACTTGACCAACTGTTGATTTATTTCTGTATTGTGAAGGGCAACAATTGCATGAGTTGCTGCTTCCTTAGTTGAATATCTGCGTAATAAGTGAATGTTGTAAGAAATTTAACGAACAGAAATACTTAATACAACTTTAACGTGTACGCGAATGAGTACGTTTACCTAAAAAGTGCCAATTTATCATAAAATATAGCTGTTTTATATGGAAATTAAAGTAACCCACATTAAATATTAGTGGAGAAAGTGTTATATTTATCTAATCAGTGATAGTTAGCATGGGGCCAAATCGTCGCATTCGATATCGAATGAACTATCGAGCAAAAATAATGTAAAACAAAAACAAAATAAACAACAAACACACAGCACAAGTGACGGAATCCGTTCGATATCGAATGCGACGATTTGGGCCCTGGTCAACATTGACCCGATATAAAAAAGAAGCAAAATGTTACTCAAAAAAAAAAAAAAACCAATATTCAAATTTGCTTGCAAAAATAAACATATACTTAAAAAAATCCACTACTTTTTTTTCCAGAAAAGTTCTTTTCTGTATATTTTTGTAAATGTGGCTTGAAATTTGTTTTTTTTTTCGATTAACAACATACAACACATGCAAACAGTTTTAATTACAACAAATTCATGGACACGCTTAGAGAGTTAATTCTAATTTTTGGAACATGTACATCGGATATGCTCTTTTTGTTTTTTTTTTTTTATAAAAACAAACACAAAACTGCGAAGCTTTTGGCTTGTCTGCAGAAACACAGAAATCGACCTCGGGGACTCTTAGTAGGACTCTCTACCAATTCATCCATCGAGGTGCTGAAATCTATTATTTGATAACAGACAGGCTTTAATTATATTTAAAAGGGGACAATAAAACAAAATACTTGCTCAGAAATTATGTTCAAGGAGCCTCAAAGTACTTCTTTTTGAAAGCGATCATGCTAGTTTCTTTTTAACGCACATTTTTTCATTCAAAGCAGTTTGCCCCGTTGTTATACGAGCTTTCATTGTATGTACAGGCCCAATTAATTACGAAGGGGTTTGAATATCCTCCAACGTTTTACATTTTAATTTTTTAGTTTTTAATATTATTATATCTTTTAGGGCTATTGTTACAACAGGACATTAGTTAGAGGTAGGATTTCATTGACTGAATAAACCATTTTTTATTATTCAGTTTCTCCTTAGCCAAAAATAGAGTAGTAAGTGATTGGGAAGCTCATAGGAGGTTTTTTTGTGTGAAGGTGGCACTTTCCTTTCAACTCTGTCAGATTGAATTGGGTAACGAATTGAATAATACTGTCTATGAATGTGTGTTTGGTAATGCTTTTGCTTTTTCTAGGGGTGAAACCTTTTAAACTAGTTTTGCTACCCTAATTTTTACCCGCCATCCTACTGATCACTTCCACAAAAGGTACCTTTAGCTAACGTCAACTTTATCGTCAAGCTCAATTAATATCCCTTAGTGTTTTGTGAAGCAGACTTGTAGAATTTCCAAATGGAACAGCTTGACATTGATTAAGTTAGAGGCAACTTTTATAATTTTTATTTTTGAAGCTGTTTTCGATACCCTTTTTGTGAAGCGACCTCAAACTCAACCAATTGTTATTAATACTAATTAATTAATTAATAAGGCAATTGTCCATAATCGTTGAACTAAATGTCTTGTAGAAAGCACATAAATTATTTGCAATATCTGTTCAACCTTCTAAATTGTTATACTATATATCGTTGGTGTCTTGTACGAGTAGTAAACAAACTGAGTGGACCTCGTTGTACTACAATTTCCTAATGAAGGATGCCAAAGGAGCTGGAAATAGCGAGAATAAATAATTGCTCTTTTAGTAACGAGTTTCAGTTTTGTATCACATATGAATTTTAAAGTGGCGAACAAGATATCCGTAAGAGCGTTATTGAAAATAAACATATAAACAACTAAGACCATGCGCATCTATGCAACCGTATCACCACCTTACTTTCTATAATTCCTGCTTCTTGAGCATGTAGCAATCTTCGTATATCAGGCTTGTTCATTTACAACAATAGGTGATTATTCTGAAAAAAATGCAGGTGTAAAAACTTAAAATTTTTAACTCTAATGAATCTGCAGCAAGGGAAAAGTGCATTTCACTTTTTGTGAATATTTGCTTACATAGAATCCGCTATATCGTTTGGCCCGAAAGAATAAAAAATGTTAGTCACTGGTACAACACCTAACAAATTCTCATCTAAAAGAGATCCGTAGACGAAAATGCTTGTGGATATGGCACTCGCCGTAGGAAAATACTAGGCAATATTGCCAGATTGGACATCGATTGGAATTGGAAGACCAGAAACGTTTTAGTAGAACATGTCATACCAATAACATGAATGAACTGTGGAATTAGAACTTCAGCTCACGATTGAAACGAAATTAAGCAAATGGCAAACGGTAGAGACGACTGGAATGGGCTTTGTTCTAGCCCTGTTCTTCCAACAATAGGAAAAAAATATGGAAAGAAAGACCATTTCCAATAACATGGGCTCTTTAATATGCAAAACTGTTGCGGAAATGTATTGTATATTAAATGTATATTAAATGTATTGTTTGTTGAGGTGTTTCTTTGAAAATTTGGTAAAAATGTTGCTTCCATCGCTAGTGTTCGATATTAAACAACATTAGCACATTTCCAAAGGAAAGCCGTAACAAACTATCTGGAGGATAAGTTTCAGCGGGACACAGCTTCAGTGCATTTTGCTAAGGCGTACCGGCTCCCCTACGCCAAACCCATTCTGCCATTTTAATTCGCACTGCAGGTATGGTGGATGCATAGCTGAGTGACTTAAAATCTGGTTGACAGAATCTTGCTTTTAGATTTTCTTCATATCAATTATATTTTAGTTTCTATGTAAGCCGGTCTTTAGAGATCATCTTTAATTATGGTTCTAATAAAGGTGAGTCATAAATAGGTAAGCGGGATAATACAAATACAAAACCACACACATATGTAAATTTCTTTTTGTTGAGTCACTGTGTTCTGTATGTTGCTGCTGAGATTAATAATTCCGTTTAGCTTTCAATTGCAACTATTTGCCAGCTAACTGATAATAATTTGTCATTAAAAAGTTAAAGTTAAATCGAATGATGGTGAAATTAATAATGAGTTTTCATATCTTCTATCCCAACTTTGCTTGAGTTTGAATTTGTCATAAGTGTCTGAGCGTCACTTTATATCTAAATTCAAATTCAAATTTACTGAGACTTTCAAAGACAAAGCTAACACTTTGCTGTAACACTCTATATGTACATGTGCAAGTCAAAAACATTTTTATCTACTGGCTTTATTCAAGCGACTCTGGTTACAATTAAATGCAAATAATTTATAAACTTATACATCTTTCTGGCCTTTTACCAAAAACTGGTATTATAATTATATGCACATACAACCATTTGTTTATAAATCACCTGATTTTAATTAAAATATAAAAACTCACCTTACAAATGCATAACCCTTATCCTTGAACACACGTATTTCTTGTATTGTACCGAATGGAGAGAATGTTTTTTGCAATATTTCCTCGCTTAAAAACCCAGCCAACGTGCCATTCATGCCACCACAATACACAGTGCAATTTGAGGGGCTACTCTGATTGTAAACCTCGTCGAATGTTAAAGGTTTGCTATTGGCTGTTATGATTTATTATAGACATTCATAAATTTAATTGAAAATAAGAAACAAGAAAAAAAAAATTAAAATTGTGAGCTTTCTATTATGTAGCATTTGGTTTTGTTTTTATAATAAAATATGTTTTTTTTGCTACAATTCAATTAAAATGCATTAATGCTTACCATCTGGTTTGGTGTTTGGCGGTTTTCTTGTTGCCCAATTCGTACGTATTGAACGTGAGCCCAACCATTGACCATTCATGGCTGTGATCGCGGTTTCCGCTTCCTGTAAAATGCAAAAATTTAAAAACGGGGTGAAGTTGAGAATAATAGGGAGCTCTGTTGTATTGAGGAAGGGAACAACAAAAAACTTGTATAATAATACAAATCGTAATAAATGAATGAATGAATAAAAACGTACATCCGCTTTCTTTTGCATAAAACACAAGGGGTTTTAGCCTTTCTTTGCCTTCCTAGTCTTTATGTTTGAACATTTTTTTTTTAAATATATTTTTCCAGCTCATAAGCTCCTCGTATCGGTTCATTGTTGCAAAATTTTATGCAAGTTTATTTTTGTTGTTGTCAATTTGTAACAAAAACTTTGTTACAAATATACACATCGAATTCCTATGATTTCAAAAAGTTTGATTGAATCTATATTTAAAAATTTTAAAAAGAGTTGGTACCCTGAAAATTCAAACAATGCAATAATAAACTTATGCAATCTTAGAATTTGAAACATTTCAAAAGAATAAAACTGGCACAGAAGCCTGAGATTCCGCGAAAAACTTTGCATAATGCATAAATATACTACAGATACTTTTTTAAAAAATTAATAGGTCCAGCAGGTTGTAAGTCCTTTAAAATCCACAAAAAAATTATAAAATTAAAAGAGCGGTCCTTGAGAATATCAAAGAGGCACAACAAATGTAAAAATCGAAAATAAACCAAAAACTAGTTTATAAAAAAGTCGCACAACTGTAAAAAGCCGACAAAACCGTTAAAATCTGCGAAAGAGAGTTTAAATGGTTTTTGAGAAAGCTGAATGCGTGCAAAGGGCACAAAAGTTTAATATTTGCAAAACGATTACCAGAAACCACGCAAGAATCCGTGAAATATCTGTAAGAATAGTAACACAAAACACTTTAATTGGGCTTTAAAATGGACACAAGGGTGCAAAAAATCGAAAGCCTCGCAAAATAAGCAAAATTAAAGAAAAATATTTATCGACAAAATATTTGTAGAAATCAGAATTTATAGATCCAATATTGTTTAGATTTTTTAAAAACATTCAAAAATTAAGTTAATGATTTATTTCCTTTAAGAGGCAATTGAAATGTTCTATTTTTGTTCTAAAACTGGACTTTATAATGTTTTAGCGTAATTGATATCAATCAACGTTTCAGTAGACTCGAAAAATTCTTAAGAAGATGTTTGAAACTCAACTACTTATACTGAAATATCCATGAATAAAATAAGAATCAGAAATGGTCAAACAAACGTTTAATGCAGAAAACATTTTTTCGGACAGAAAATATTAATAAGGTCTTCTTTTAGACCAATAGTTTTTTAGAACTATTTTATGTCTATTTTAGATTTTTCTAATATTTTGCAGGTTTTTTGTTTTGCTTTGCATTTTTGCATTTTTTTAATTTATAAAATTTTACGCGAATTTTAGCATTTTTGCCTCCGTTGCTAGTTTTTCTTTTTAACTTTTTTGAACTGAATACTATTTTATATTTGAATTCCTCAAATTTTTCGTGAAAAAGTTCAGGTTTTTTCTTGTCAAACTGTTTTACTTTTTATAAACTATTTTAAGTATATTTCAGCCTTTTACACATTTTTTTCTTTTAAACTTTTTACCTTTTCATATTCTATTTATCAGGCTTACAAAATATGATATTGAATTCGAAATACTATATAACCAATGATATGCAATTATCTGCTCACAAGGTGTAAATTAAACTGTATCTCAATATGCCATACAACGTTACGACGGGAGCTAGTAAGTTTGGCTATTGTGATTGAGCTTTATTTAATACTTTAATAGCCTCTTCTTTTTATTTTTTAAGGATAATAAGTTATATTTTTAATAGGCCATAACATAAAAAAATTAACTATTAAATTAAATTTCTTTTCTTCTTTAAAAATGTTAATCACTCTAATTTCATCACAAGAGAATTTTTCTCAACTTGGAGGAAGTAAAATATCGAATTCAAGTAAATCATATAATTCAACTATAAAGTTAAAATTAATACTTAAAAATCGCTGGGCCTTGCGAAAAGTTTGAAACTGTTGTTACAGTAGCAACAAACAAAAAAACAATCGGAAAACAATCAGTTGTTGGTGAGAGAATATTAAATATATTCCAATCAGTAGAAAAACAAAGTGATAAAATAAAAAGTTGATCAATAAGATCAAATAAAGACAGTTCAGGTGGTGGTATTGGCTATGCACTGCTGCTTAGAAAAATGGTGAGTCGATTAACATCAACGAAATGTCGGCAGCATATAGACGGCTGAAAAAGACAGAAAACATTTGTAAGGTCTATTTTTGGACTTGAATTTGTACATTTTAACTAGCTCTTAAAGCAAATAAATAATTACGTTCATATTGGAATATTCAAAAGACTTTTAATTTTTGATACTTTCAAAAATACAAATCGTAGTAACCGATGGTAACTCGTTGTATACAGTGCTGTGCAAAATACATGCTCTGATGTATTTAAAATACAAAATACATGAGAGTTGTGTATTTGAAATACAATATACAAATACTTTTTATTCCATGTATTTAAAATACAAAATGCTGCATTCTAAAAGCAAGTATTTGAAATACAAAATACAGTGTAACAAAAATGTGTACATATTTAAAATACAAAATAGTTTTAATCAAAAAAGTTTATATTTCCATTCATAAACACCTGCTTTTCAAATGTGTTATCAGACAAACAACCTCTTTATGGCGAATGAATATAACCAGCTAACTACAAAATCAATGATTTCCTGTTAGAAAACGATATTCTATTGAAAGAGCAATAATGGAATTAAGAATTAAGTGACAAGAAATAAATATTTCACCAAAGACTATATACATATATAAACTCTATCCAAGTCAACATCTGATTGATATTTTTTTCTCTTCTTATTTTAGATTAAAATATCAAATGCTATTTTTTTCCTTGTATTTAATTTTTTCATTATTTAACTTTCTGACAGCTTGGCGACTTTCTCAATGTGTATGCTTTTACTTTACATAGATATTTTACGTTTGGTAATTAAATTGTAGTATTGCCATTTTTTGGAAATAAAACAGTAGTAAAATTTGGCTTTTAGTTGAAGTATGAATGAAATACTTTTTATGACATATTTTCTATCACAAATTTAAAATGTATTTAGAAAAATGTATTTAAGAGCACAAGTATTTGAAATACAAAATACAAATTCAATCGTGGGACATATACAAAATACAAATACAAAATACGCATTTGTATTTTAAATAAATATTTTACATGTATTTCAAATACTGCCCAGCCCTGGTTGTATAGAAGGTTGCAAGAAAAAATAAAAGAGTTGCAAAACGAAAAAGAATGTTTACTGTGTTAAAGGTTTGTTTGAACATTTCTGATCCTCATTTTGTTCATTGGAATTATGGAATAAATAGTTAAGTTTCAAACATTCGTTTAAGAATTTTTCGAGTCTACTGATGAGTTGATTGTCGCCGGCATATAGACAGCTGAAAAGACAGAAAACATTTGAAGACGTATATTTTTGGATCTGAATTAATACAAATCTTGATCAAGTTTGAGGAAGTACAAATCGAACTTCAACTAGATAAAATTATTAACAATACTAAAAACTTATTTGTTTTCTTTGCAAATCGCTCCTGCACAGAACGATAGCATGTTTGCTAATCAAGCGTACAATTGTATTTTTGCTTGATATGATTTCTAGTGTTAAGCAAATTTATGTATGTGTGTAAGTTAAGGGGATCTTGCATTATATTCAAATACAATCTCTACTTGATAAATAGCTCAACATTTTTGACAATTGTTAATTACTTTAGCAATTTTTTGCGATTTTACTTCCTCAGAATTGAAAGCAATTTTTTTTGTGGCAAAATTGAAGAAATAACTAAACATTTTTACTTAGATTTTGGTGTTGCAATAATTTGCAGCTTAGAAAAATAATTTTTGTGTTAATTTTTTTTTACGATATTTGCAAAGAACCACTTTTTTCTAAATTAAATTTTTAACTAAATGTCTTTGTGCCTTTGACTTTGTCAACTATTGGCATACATACACTTACAGTTGGGGTTACTGTTTGAAGGTCAGAGTCGCAAATAGTATTTAACACATCCCCACAAGTGCAACCTTACAGTTGATTACACACAAGAAAATATAAACCAAGTATATGAATAAGTGTGCTTGTACTTGTAGAAGCATACATTAATGTACACAAATATTACATGTTTCTGTACAATAATCTATACACATAAATAAAATGTTAAATATAACAGGGAACCTTAAGGGATCCATTGTCTTTGATGTTGATTTTAATGAGCATCATGGGATTATTCTCCCAAAAGCAGATAACGTTTGTTTATCATACATCGGAAAAAAAGGAATGCTGTTACGTTTTTCCTTCTAACTTGTTGTTGGTTAAATATGTAAAGTGGTCAATAAGAAGTATGGTCTTGTTAAAAAAGAGTGAATGACATTTTAGGACAAAGTGTAGGTGGCAGCAAAGTTGAAGTTCGTCATGTGGTATTCTAGGTTTAGATGAAGGACAATTCAGACTATTATAAAAGTATTGATACTGTCATTGCACTTTACAAGACAAAAGTCTATATACATATGTACGTTACTTGCACAACAAAATTAACATAAATTAAATTTTACTTCAAATAAAATGCAAAATGTCACACGCTGTAATAAAAAAGTTAACGGCGGCAAATAAGCAGATTTATGTAGGTGAAAGAGGTGCCACCTACTAGATATATTCAGCAGTTAAACTAATCCTTATGCATAAGAAATATCTATAACAACATTTCACTATCTGTTAGACATGCCAGAAATAAAATGTATTTCTATGCGATAACTACAACCCCATTTTTAAGCCATTGTAAAAGAAAGAGTAATACCATCAAAGGTGGCTCGCTTTTGCATGCAAAATTGTCAACTTAGAGAGTTTGTTTTGCATCTGCTTTTGTGAAAAACAATCCCGATCCAATGGAAAGTATTATCGTTTGTAAACTTTCAAAATACTACATAAGTCATCTGGAATGTAAAATTCTTATAGTAGTAATTTTTCTTTTGTATGACTCCGGAGGATACACCGCAACCCCTCGGTTGCTGCCTAAGAATTCTGAGTTCCAACATAATCGAAGTATAATGTACCCCATCTGCCCCAGTGACACAACATCCAGCTGGAAGGACCAGCAAAATGCTTTATGTGCCTCTGAGTGGTGCCACATGTAAATGACCCTTTTTCGCTAAAAAATTCAACTGGTATGATATCGCATGTCATGATACTTTGTTGATGCCACTCATCTCATTTGTCGACTCAAAGACCATTTAAATACTCTTCTCTAATGACTATCCTTATATTTTTAGGAAAATATTGGAAATTCAGAGATAAATTGTTTAAAAAAATATTCAATATAAAATGCCATTAATCGTTTTGCTGCAGATTTTACTTTGCCTAACAACTTTCCTACATCAAGTTATGCTATATATAATTAAAAAAAAAAATTGCTACTACACCCAAAAAGTTTTCTTTCTTTCATCAGTTTTTGTTATCCGACCTTTACCCACGCTTCAGACGGGTCTTTCTTTATATAAAAATCATTTTGCTGCAATAATTTCTAAAACGATCTTAAATTTAACAATACAACTTTAAGGGTGTTAGAATTGAAATGTTTACCACATTGTTAAATAACACAATGCGAAAAAGTTCGTAACGAATATGAGACAAAAATATATGCTGAGGTAAAAAAGGTCGATTAATAAATAAATAATAAGTTAACATATTTCATTTACAAATTACCACAAAATTGAATATTTAATATTTCATATGACGATACTGCAGCTACAAATGCAACAACGATGCAAAGATTTTTTCATATCACTTTGCATTATTTGTATGCTTGACTCAGTGTGTGAATGTGTTCAATTGTGCATTTCTGTAGATATATATATATATATATATATATATATATATATATATATATGAGTACAAACAAATTTATGTGGGTGAGTTTGTACTACAGTTAACAGGGTTAGCAGCTTTTTAAAATCACTAATGCGCGAGGCAATAGTAGGACTGCACCTAGAGTGGAAAGCGGAGGGTTCCGAAGGTAATGTACAAACTTATCGCAGTGGTTTGAACAAGATAATTGTTTTATCCATATAAAAGTTAAGTAAATAAAAATTACCTGCTTCTTATTATTACATTAGGAAATAACTCACTTTTTTCTCTAATGTATATTAGTGATATTTATATACATCAACTAAGAACGAAACAGCAGCTAGATTTATTAAAAATATCCGTCATATCTGGAATCTCCCCAAACTTCTAGTCTACCATTCTTTGGATACAAAACCCCTAACAAGGGAACTGTGTCACCACATGCTTATGCGAAAATGTGGTCTTAGTACATATTGTAAAGCACAACGAAACGTTTTCATACATTAGCATTACATACAAGGGCATCGAAAATTATAATTTCAATTTCAAATAAAAGGTAATTCGTGCGAATCAAACGTGATTCATGTTAAAATGATTGCAAGTGCCACTGCCATAGAAAATGGCATTGTATCCAACTACTAAACTTTTTCAAGCATACATGTTGTATATGTTTGTACAAATTTGCTCAGTATGTAAGTATTGTGTACAAATGTATAAGGAAGCAGCGTTTGCAAATGTTTTGTATGAGTGTGTTAATGTGCTAAAGTTTATTTATATGTGTGTATGTTTGTATTGGTGTATGCATGCCATAAGCGAGAGAACTTGAATGGGTATTGCACTGAAAGCAATAACAATATTACCAGGATATTTTGTTGATAAAACTGATGAGAGTCTGGATATGTTTGTGTTTGTTTATGCGTTTTGTATACACATTAAAGTATACTTAAGAGTCAACATAGAGAAAAATTTAGTTTTCATTTAAGTTAGATCAATTTAACCGTCAAATTTAAGGTATTCTTGCATGCTATCACTGCAGTCAAAACCTTTTTTTTCATTTTTAGACTCTGAACAGTTTTCAAATAGCTATAATTTATCAAAAAGTCTGGGGCTGAGAACATGGCAATGGGTTAATAAGTTTGTAGTTTGAAAGCAGAGCAGGGCGTAATTTTGATTATGATTACTATTCATTTGCATTCTTTTTCAAAAAGAATCGTGGTGCTTAAAGTATCCTTCTTCAGTCAAAGAATCTAAAAATTATCAGGACTAATTTTGGTTATTCACAAAGAATTAGAAATATTCAAAAACAATGCAGCGATTCTTCAACTTAAATATATATACACATATGTATGTATATAAGCCGGACAGAGCTTGAATTGTATTGAACAAATTTTTTAATCGAATTCTTAACAAACCTGTCGCTACCGATGCAAATATATAACATTTAAAATTAAATAACTATTTAACACAAATGAGAAGATTCACGAACAATTTTCACAGCAAAAAAATGTATTTATAATAGTTTAGAAGGGATTTCAAAAGGTGTAAGCCGCACAACTGGAGCAAAACAGCTTACACAACACAAAATCTATATTTAAAATGATTCAGAAGCGACTAGGCAATTGCAAGTAACACAACTGAAACAAAAGCGCAAAAACTAAAAAAATATATATATTCAAGCGCATTTATGCCTGCGACAACATGTCATAACAATTTTTATAAGTTGCAAATTTTTTGCATTTTTGGTCAAGTTGTTTTGTTTGCAACTGTTAAAATCCCTTCTTAGCTATTATTAATATGTTTTTTATGTTCTGCAAATTTTTGGTCCAGCAGGGAACAGACTAAATCATTTCTAGACCATTTTGAACATACTTCTTGTGAATATACAAAGCTTAAAAATAAATGTTATTGTTTCATACTTTCAAATATGAAAGTAGCTAAGAAAAGAAAAATGCTTGTAGCAATACGGTTCAGCTGTATGCTGTTTTTTGCAGACTTGTGTTCTTATATTTTTAGAATTCTCATTAACTGTTTACCTATAATTGAATATGGAGTAGAAAGTGTCCACATATTTTTGTAAATGCTCTTGAGTCTACTAAACAGTTGCTTGTTACCAACGAATTATAGACCAATCACTCACTAAGTGTCAGTTGCAACCGCCATTTTGTTTTCATTTAGTTAATTTTTGTTTTCATTTAGTGAAATAGTTTACAAATATTTGAGGAGTTTAAGCGGCGCAATACTGTGTTCCATTCAAAACTACAATAAAAATATATTCTTAAAATGCTAAGCGGTTGAAAAAAATTACACTGCTGCGAAAGCATACAAAATGGATCTTAAAAGCAATTGCTTAGAATGAAACTGGAAAAAAGTGCAATATGCAAAAAAAGACTAAAATTATTTTTTAAAAGTGATGGAAAACGAAAAAAAGGGCTATAACTGGTTTTTAAAGACACTAAATAGTTGCAGAAAATTAAACGGAAGTAAAAGTGAGAAAATCTGTGAAAAACTTGCCAACTACTGTGTACTAAACTTCTGTTGGCAACATTTTATTTAGTTGCAAATAATTTCACTAAAGCACAAGGGCAAAAAATTGCACAAAGAGTACGCTAAGAACAGGGTTTAAAAATGTTAAACAAATTCCATAATTTAAATCGATGCAGGTTTTCAAAATTTTTCGCAAAGTTTTGCAAAATTGATAGGGATATTGATAATATCTGAAAAAAATGTTTAAACCATTTTTAAAACATATCTTGAACTCTTGTTTTGCCTTTTGTCTACATTTTGCATGTATTTCGCGTATTTGTTTTAGTTGCGTGCTCTCGTTTTTAAAAGGTAACATTTTTGTGGTTTTCCTTATTATACATTTAATTTACTCAAATTTTTGCACCTGTATTATTTTTTCTTTCAAATGTTTAACATATTTAATATATGGTTTTGGTTTATTTTCGCATATGGCGCAGCTGTGTTTCCCAAATTTTTCTTCAGTATGACATCGAAAATATGAGTTTGGCACAAACTGGTAAGTATTTTTACTTATTTTTGGCAGCTTGATCAAAAAATTATCAATTCACAATTGATCAAAATTTGCGAAAATTGGGATATTTGAAATCAGGGAGAATGGTAATCTTATTGATAGTCCTATGTTTTTTTATGTTATCCCAAAACTTATGACTTTCTTGAACCCTTTCAACTCTATCTATCTATTTATGTTGCAAAAAATTTAGTTATATTGATAAGTTAAATGCTTGAGATTTGACACGTCTACGGCTAATATGAAAGCTGATGAATAGCGAAATGACTTCGAAATAATTAGATCTTCACGTTGCCAAAAAATTTTACTTTTTTTTATTTAATTAATCTCAATAAAAAGAATTGTTTAGGTGTGAAATCTGATTGAAAATTGTAGAGATAAATAATTATTGTACTTTTGAATTTTAGTTTAAAATTCCGTTAATGTTGGCCATCTCAGAAAATATATTTTTGTAATTCCCTCTCCTTTCCATGAAGCACAATTGTAAGCTGAAAATTTTTTAAGCGAATTTTAAATAAAAAGCGTTTGAATGATTTTTTGTTAGCAATTAAGTACATGGATTGTACTAACATTTTGTTTCAGTAAAATACTTCATTTTTTTTATTCGTGAAAATATATAAATCAGATTTAAAGATGCACATATATACTTTTCTTATTTTAAAGCTGCTGCTGCAACAATGTTAAATATTTTCATATACTTACACTCATTCATACATACTGGCATGCATTCCTGTTTGGTTGTGTACGTTACATGTCTCAAACATGTTTTCTAAGCAATTTACTTTTTAAATGATTGATAAACTCTTACTGCAGTTAGAAATAGCTTTTTCTTTTTTATGTTATTTATATACAAGAAAAAACAGGAAAAAGACGAAAACTGTCTGCACAAATTCATACCCACTCGTACATGCACAATGATGTGTGAGAGAATACGTATGTAAGTATGTATTTATTGAAAAGCAGGATGAAAGAAATCTAAAATGAATTGACCTGCTTGGTCTCAAAGTTAAGCTCTCGTTTTGTTTGTTGTTGCTGCTTTATTGCAATCATCTTGTCGTGTCAAATACAAGTGTGTGCTCAATTCTAAAGAGCATGATGTTGTTGATACGACAATGTTGTGTGTTTGCTTACATTTGGTTTTGTATGTGTGTTTATTATCCAGCATTTGTACACGCATACATTCATATTTGCTTGAAATTGTTGGCAAATTTCGTTGCTAATATTGTATCGATTGTTACTAAAGTTTTTGCCGTTTTTTTTTCTTGTGCTATAATTTCATACACTACAGATTATAATGTGAAAATGTTTCGACCTTCAATACAGCTATTAACATTTCTAAATTATTATATAACACATACATATACATATATGTATGTATCTATCTTAAATTTTCCAAAGCTCAATATGGTTTTTGAAATTATATCTGTTTTATTTATTTGGCTGGCCACTGATCTAAATGGACCGGTTCTGTAATTGCAGTTAGTTTTTAGTGTTTTATATTTCCTCTAGTTCTTTGATACCGGCAAAGTGATTTGTTGTTAACGTACTTCCCCGCGACATGATTTTCGACATCAGTAAACTTGAATAACATTTGTTATAAAAATAATTAAATAATTAAAAAAGTTTTTAGCAATTTTTTAATGTTTGCTGCAGAATGTGTACGGTGTTTCTCATAACTACTAAGTGTATTAGGAAACAAGGTATAAATTTTAAAAATAGTTTTTGCCGAATTTTGGGGTTTGGATTTTTACTGATTGGGAAAATTATTTCAAAGTTATTTTTGTGTGTGTATATAATGAAGGTGTTCTTATTTTTACAATAACGCTTTATCTCAAAAACTAAAGTCAGTGAAATGGCAGAGTTGAGATATACATAAAACGAATAGTGAATTTTTCGCCCCTGATGACGTATACTTAATATTTGGCTCCCATCATTATTCATACGTGCAGGAAATATTCAGCTAAAACAGGTAGGAGAAATTTTGTAATCACTTGTGTATGCTAAAGGACCAGAAACTTATTTTACTATTGTTTCAGAGCTCGTGTACTAATGATTTCAGAGTTCGTGTACTAATGATTTTTTATAAAGATTTTTAAATTAATTTGTTAAACAAATTGATGTAGGTCTGATGTAAATGAAAAAAAAAAAAAAAAAAAATTAAAACACCTAATTCTTCAAAACCAACAAATCTGCACTTGACTTTTGTACCAGCCCACGTAATGCTGACAATATAAAATTGAACATTTTAGTAGTTGTGTGAACGTGTTGATTTTCAGCAGACGCTTGTGCAACATTGACGACGATGAGTTTTTGTAATGTGTCGCTTTAACCAACATTGTTGCTGATTGTTTGACACATTGAATACAAATAAAAGAAAAGAGAAAAAAAAAAATAAAATAATATAGTTTAGATGTGTAGCTAAAGTTTGGAAAATTTTTGTTGTTTTTTTTTCTCAATTTAATACAATGTAACTTTTTCTGTCAATATCAATAAGACTAAATTTTTAAGTAAATGTTTAAAAATTAAATTAAAATTGAAGAACAACTATGTAAAAGTGTGTGTGTGCACATTTTGACTGTGTCCCCACAAAAACTTTAAACTTAAGTTTGACAAAGAATAAATAAATCGATTTCCTTTTGGATACTCTTCCACTTTTTTATGTATATTTTATTTTATTCAATAATTTTTATTAAAAACTCGGTGAGTTATGATGCAGAAAGGACGTCATGAAAAACGGTAAAAAAACCACAACTGAAATAAAAAAAATGTTACAGTTTTTAATGTGTTTTATTTTTGTTTGCAACATTTGAACTTTACTGAGTAGTTGTCATGGTTAAATTTTATTTTTTGCACTCATACATGTAACCATGCTAAGTAATATTTCAAAAGTTGCATGACACTTTGTATAACGAGCATACTCCTAACGTGTAGGGGTTTCTGCCATTTTTATTGGTCAAAGGATGATGCAAATAATTGACAAAAAACAAAAAAATTATGAAACTAATATTTGGAAGTATCATGTTACGATTTTTATGCAAAAATAATGACTTGAGCCTCAGCTATCGGTAAGTGTACTGACCGCTATTAATGTCAAAATCTATTGTTTGCTATTACTAGCTCAAATGAAATGAACTAAATTAAATCCTAATCAATCTTAAGCAAAATCTTCAACAGCAGCTTGTAGTAGAAAAATTACAGTCTGGTCTTACGTTCAATGGAATCACTTTATTTTTTATTAATACAAGTATATTTTTTAAATTATAGCAAATTTGTTATCTTTTAATCTATTTAGAAAGTTATTCCACAGTTAGTTGCATGTTAGGGCAATAACAGAATTTGTATAGAAATTCAATTAAATGGGAAGACCTGCTCTCCTTAATATTTTAATGTACAGTTATATGGCTATTTAAACGTTGTCAGCTGAGAAAATTAACCATAGAGAGTACTGTAAAAACGCTATTACCAGTTACTTGACACATGGTGAGCTATACATCATATGAGTAAAAAAAGTTATTTGCTCTAAGAGGATTGGATTTAAAAAAACAGGCTTGGTAAGCTTGAAAACTTTCGAGGAGACGAAGGAAAAACAAAGGGGCTGCCAAGACTTTGCAGGCCCGAATAGAGTGGAACAACGAGGGTGATAATAGGTCCTTTGCAACTACTGGCGCATCCAAAACGAATATAAGTAATGGGAGTAGATGAATCTAGATCATTAGGGAGGATTATAAGTCATTGGAGCGCCACTTATGGTAATGTTCCTACTTTTCAAAAGCAAGGTTCTGTCACCTAGAGAATGAAACCTTACTGGATATAGCCCACCAATGGAATATGCATGCTGGTGGAAACTAAGCAACCTTGTGTTGGACGCCGAATTTCTATAGTCCTATTAAAAAGACGTTTATATATAAATCCATTAATAATGCCACAGTAAAACCACGCTGGTTCAAGTATATGCCGATATACTTGCACCTCCTATTACCCTAACCTCACCTATGCACCTAAGTATAGTTGAAAAATCAGTGGCAGTTTTTGTTTTAATTTAAATATAGTATTGCGTTAGGAATACACAAAAAACTATAAGCAAATGATATTTCGTTTCAGTTTAATATATTTTAAACTAGCAAATCTATAAATCAGCAAGAAATTAAAAAAATTCGTGACATTCCTGGCAGTTCGTATTACTGATAGGATCATGCATTATTATCGTTCACTGATTTATTGGCGCTAAATTAAAAAAAAACAAAAGTTTGGCTAAACGAGATTTTTAGCTCCACAGAATTTTTAAGCATAAGTCAGCTTGCCATTTATTACTCATCCTTTTCTAAATTATAATTGGTAGCAAAGCCACTATGGCTAATTAGCACATAAACTGAAGTTTAACTTCCCCGTTTTCTTCGTTTAAAAGTGGTTTAAATTATTTAAAGATTTGCTTTTGCAAACATGTATTGAACTGAAGAGATATATTATAAGCCACTGAGATGTTAAGGTAACGCCAATATCTATAATCACAAGACTTGATTTACTTAACATTTCAGAACTTTTTCCTCATGATATGTTTTAACACACATATGTATATACTTTCTTAGAGAATAATTAACAAATGTATTTTTATTACAACAAAATAAGTACGATAAAAATATCATAGAACTATATTTCGTTAACCAGTTTTTAAAAAAAAAAAAAAATATGTACTTTCACCATCACAAATCCAAAGATGTCAAGTTTTATACAAGTATTGGGTAATTGCTGGGCTGGAAAATTTACTAAATTAACTTAACTATCAAATTTATGGCCCAACAAAGCGATGTTATAACATGCTTTATGAGAAAATATTACTTTTAAACAATTTAATATCATTTGCTGACTATCAAGTCACACAAAAGGAACGCCTGTCGAGTTTCATAGATCCTAACGAAAAATATACTTAAAGAAAATACATTAATGATGATTTCTAATACGAAAGAACTAACAGATCCTTACGAGTTTTTCAAGAAAACAAGAAAATTAAATCGACATTTAGAAATTTGTAATTGGATATACATTATTTCCTTAAAATTTTTGTTAAACTAGTAATAGCAAAAATTAGGATACGTTAACCGGTAAGGTAATTTGGACTTAGGTAAAGATCATTCGCAAAAGGTAAACATAACTTTATTGTTAACTCACGTTTTACGAAAACCTATATCTACGAGGAAGAATAAATTCACATACACTAAAAACCAATTCAATTCACTTGTAAATCAATCCCAAGCAATGACAGAAGAACGCTAGGTACGGATTTCCTTAAATCAAGTAATTTTTGCTTGTTTAAGTAAAGTTGAAGTTTCAGATTGATGTGAGCCTGCCCTTAAAAACAAGAACCTCGTTCTTGATTTAAGAACATTGGTACTTACCATAATTATGACACCGTTTGGCATTGATTGAAAAATAGCAGGATTGGTTTTCTTTTGAGTGTGATGATTGATAATACACTTGATTTGATGTTTCTAAAGTCTATTTGATTCGAAGTTTGTACCTGCAATATTCCGCTCTACATCCTCAATTTAATAATAATTTATAAATAATTATGTATCTTTGCCGATTTGAAACAGGAGAACTACTGCTAGCTTGCCAATTAAAATATTTAAACATAATTCAATATTTATACAGGCATACACAAGTGCTGGTTACAAGTGAACCTAAGCGTTTTGTTCTCTTCTTAAGCCTTAACAGGAATAATTCTTTTTAATAACTTCTATCGGACTTGTTTTAAGTAGACATATGTGCTATCTATACCTAAATTTTCAAGTATGCTTCGTACTAAAACAAACTAGAAAATAAAATAAAATTTAGAACTATCTTTTTCTGTGTACTTATGAAAAAATCAGAAAACGGACATCCAGTTATGAAACCCCAGAGTTTTCATTTATCGCAAAGAATATGTTTAGAGCTTAACCAATTTTATGTTCCCTTAGGCATTTAGGATTTTAGCAGATCCGACATGTGACAAAAATATTTTAATATTACAGTTATTCTTAAAAAAAAACAAAAGAAAACTTTACACAAATGAATACTGTATATTAAATTATTTCTGTAAGTGCTGCAAATTTATTTTCTGGTAAGTGGAATAAACTTGCAGCTTCATTACTTCAATGCTTCAATAATTTTGTATAAAAATTTCAAATTTCTGGCGGAAGAAAGCAAACATCGTTTTTACGAGTTTTCTACATTAAAAGCCACACAAACCACATAAACACTAAAGATAATGTGACATTAACAAACATCAGCAATATCATTGGCAGCCAAAAGTGAAAAATGCAGCACAAGAGAGCACATGTATTTATTCTCAAACACATGCAATCTATGGAATACAAAAAAAAAGTGAAGATCAAAAATTTCTTAACCGCTTTAAAAATCTTGGGCCGAAATACGACATTTACGATCGAATGAATTTTATCACCTGTATGTTTGCTATTTATTTATTTGTTTATTTATTTTTTGTTGTACGATAATTATTTCGAGCTCAAATCTAGAATTCAGGCTCAATAAATAACTGAAAAAGAAAAAAATTTGTTTTCACATTTTCTATTTAATTTGTTAGCTGCATTTTCTGATTCTTTTACCCACAGTAAGCATTTTGAAGCTGTAGTTAACTGTCTGTGAAGGTTAGATTAGTTCAGCATTACTTAATTTGTGTCGTCTTTACCTGGAAAAAAAGTACAAAGGCTTTAAATAAAACATTACGCTTAATTTTTTTATACCTATTTTACATGTTTTACTGACATTTGCCGTAATCTAGGGACAACATTCTACGGCAATGAGAGAAGCAAATTTTTGTTGACTATTAGACAGCATGCGGTAGGCGCAAAGGCTGCTGGATTGAAATCCGTATAGTAAACCTCCTCAAAAAATATATCGGGCTGATTAAAGCGAACCATAGGATAAATTACCGTAAAAAATACTTGGAATTAAAAATCCTGCAGGTTCTGTGATGAGGAAAAGGAAACGGCAAAACATATTGTTACGTTTTAACCTTTTCAAAACGTTTTCCGTAGATTCTTTAATTGTAATGAAGTTAGAACACTCAAGTCTTCAGTTTACAATAACCAACAGTTCAACACTTTATTTATTTGAACACACTATACTTGTAAACACTTTACTAGGAACACTTTACTAAAAGAACAACACTTTCACTTAATCACTTTTTATTACTTAAGACACTTTACACGTTAGCGCAGCTAAAAATCGACTGACTGTTCAGCGTTGAGCTTCGCTGCTTTTATACCTCCAATGATCATTACTAGAACATTCTAGACGTTTACAGAAGCTAATCACGCCACATCTATAGTGCGATGTGCGATGACTCATCATGAACAAAAGATATACACACACACCGACATACATGCGATGTGCGATGACTCATCATGAACAAAAGATATACACACACACCGACATACATACACGCGGCAGTAAAACTCAAGCATCTGAGTCGCGCACATACATGCACACACGAATATTGTATCGTGCGGTGGTGGTTTATTTTATTTCGCTGTTGTGCCTATTTATCTACACATGTGTGTCAGTATGTGCACACTCGCTGTGCTGCCGTTTTGTTTATCAACAAGTTTCTATGTAAGCATGTGTGTATATACCTCCTGTGTTCATTTACAAATAATAACAAAACAATATACGCACATATAAAATAACGATGATTTAGTACGTTCTAGAACAATCACAATCGGTCCGTTCACGACCAAATTTGTAACAATATCATTTGCGAATGTATCGCTGTGTGTAGATAAATTATTATATACCTGGGCGTGGAATTGTTGGACCATAAGGACCTTGAAAAGGTCTTACTTACAGCCGTAGCGAGATTTGATAATAGTATAGGTCTTGGTCTGCAGCGACTAGAATGTGTATAAAAGGAATGTTCCTTCGACGTGCATAACTGGCCCCATTATATAAATATATTGATTTCTAGGTATAATTTACATAATTAAGAGTTCAAGATTTTTCTTTTTCTGTTTACAAATTGTAAATCTTTTATTATTGTATATGCATAATAACTAAATTTGAAGGCAAAAAATTACAAATTGATTTATTTGTTATTTTTTTTTATTGAAAATCACTTAAACTAAATAATTAACTAATTTTTACGATGAAGGAACTTCACAAATATGAGAATACTTAGAAATAAAGCATCTGAGATTAAGATTTTATGTTTTCCTTTCTATTTGCATGCCTACTCACTCTTTATTTGCAAGCGCATGAACGCGCTCTGTACAGAAGCGAAATTGCGAATTATATATTATTTTGAGAAACTTGTGGTTTTGAATGCGACATTTTGCACTTGTGGATCAGACAGGTGCTGCATAAAATATGACAGCATGAAAAGTTGTTTTTAATATTAATCGTATTTTGTGGATGCTAAGTCTATGATTTCGATCAATAAACGGATACAATATTTCAATCTGATTTTTAGCTTTATTTGTTGTATTTGAAACGTGATTTACTTTTTCCGTTCAACTGAATTGTAATTAAAGTTAATATTATGTTGTGGCATGCGAGATGGTTTTCATTTCCTGGAAAAATTAATAGCCTGAGTTTTGTCATAACTTTTCATAATCCGCCATTTGACAAAATATTCTTGTAACGGAAGCTCTATGAAGATTAGATATGATGTTATCAGCCAACATACCCTAAGGCTAAGTACAGCAATGACGTCAGCAAAAATAGAAATATTGCAAAGCAAGAACCTTGTAAGCACTGTCCTGTAATAGAGAATAGTTCAGGACAAATATTTATCTTAAATTAAATAATATTTGCGCATAAAAGTTTTCAGAAACTTTGATGAAATAAAAATAACAAAACATAAGTAAAAATTAAGATTCTGAAAAGTTTTGACCTTAACTGTATAATTACAATGTTATTGTATTTTATTTTTTCCCCATATGTACTCGTCCATAATAAATATAAATATGGTAAATATGCAGCTGAGGAAAATGACAACAGCATTTTATTATAATAAGAAATATATCAGCAACAACGGCAAAAGCAACGAAAACAAAAACAAAAATAAATAATGAAAAATCATACAAAAAAGTACGTATATGAAATATGCGAAAGCTGTTTTCCTTTTCTGAAAAATTATGAAATATGTTTAAGTTATGTTAACACAGCGATACAAAATGCTTTTACACATATTAACACACAGGGTAAATGTGTGTATGTGCGTATGAGCATGTTTGCTCCACAACAAATTATCATTGATGCACTCTTTAATAGAACGGCAATATAAACGCAAGTTAACGAAGATAAAAGTAAAACAAAATCAGCATTTAAATAAATATAATAATATTATGAGACACACAAATTTACGCACACATACACAGGTATACACATGTAACGGCACATTGAAAGGAGAGGGAGAAAAAAGTGTAACTAGTAGAGGCAGAGAAAAAAGCTTCTACGGAAGGAAATATGAAAATATATAAAAGGAGTCTGTGAAAAGAGCAACAAATAACTTTGATAAAAAAACAAAAAAAAATTAAAATGGAAAGAAAAACGATACTTTATCTGCCTAAGGAAAACCAAAAAAAAAAAAAGAAAAAAGATATCAGGAGTGTATTTGGTGTGGGTTAAATAACCATGTGCTGCATCAGATAGTGATAAATGTGTGTTTATAATTCATGCTGAAAAATTCTTAAACAATAACATCAGAGAGCTATTACTTATATTATTTATCACGCACACATGGACGCTCTACATGGCTGGTTGTAAAATTATGTGAAATATTTAATAATTGTACTGAAACACTAGTACTATTCCTTCAATGATCAGGCAAATAGACATATGTATGTATCTAAGAAAAATTATTTTAATGTGAATTTGTAGTAGTGAAGTAATTTGTATTTACAGTAGTGATGAAAAAAAAAAAAATGTAAATGCTTATAACTACATTTTTCGATTGGCTTAGTGTTCTAAGCAACAAGTGGCTGTCTGTTATCTTTGTCATGCCTAAAAATCGTGTAGCTTCCGAGCAGATGCAAAGAAGGTATTGAGGAAAACTTCCGAATCTACCCCTGCCCAACATTCTAGGCCGGATACGTTGCCGTATAAAAATTTTCTTTTTAGAATTAAAGCTAAATTATGCGCGAAAATTATTCAAGAAAACTACCGAGAACGCAGTGCGACAATGCGTAGCCTCATACTAGTATGTTCCTAATGGGAATTTCACCCACATTCACCTGACCCACCAAGTAGATACACAAAAATATAGAATATTTTACTATAGCTATTATCATAAAAATTAACTCAAGATATTAATTACAAAGATATAGTGAGGAGAGGAGAAGAAAAAAAAAAAATGGAAAACTTGTATCCCATAGAGATTTTAGAAGCTATGGAATTTCCTTTGAAATTTTTAGTAATTTTAAAACTAGCAGCTTCAATTTTAGCGCAACCAAACTGTTTTGTATTTAGTATATCTAATATGTTATTAATATCGAGCTTTTTAGATTAGATAAATTAATTCCTTTTATGGTGTCCAACCAAAATGCGCTTTCAAGGTCATTTCATTTAAATCGTTCCCGACGTTTCGTTGGTTTATTTACAACTTTTTCAGGGGTAAATTTTTATTTAGTGCAATCTGGCAACATGATTAAAAAAGTTAAAAATAATATTAAGCAACAACAATAGATTTTGGTAATGTAATGGGAGAAACAACTAATTTTTTGTATTTAGTTCGCAAGCAATTTTTTATTATTGTCATAAAGGGGCTAGTTCTATATTATAGTTCTATACTATTGCAGTAATGAATATTACAGACGCGGAAAATAAATCCTTATCTGAAGCGCTTAGTAGTTTCAGAGCAAATAACTGCTTCGTATTTGACATGATTCTTGTCAGCACCAAAGTCGACTTTGGTGCTCTACCTCACCACAATCACGTTGTATTAATTAAATAACTGTTTTCGATTTACTATTCTTTTTTTGCAAATCGTTTTGAAATTTGCTTCAAGTTGTTTTTTCCTTCAAAGTTTCCAAAACCCAAATAAGCCAGCAAGCTATGAGGGTATTTTATATGAAGAGCAATATACGTTTGAGAAAATTTTTGTTAGACTTTTATTGAAACCCTTCTTATTTTTGTTATTAAAACTATATATTAACATTGTACTATCTTTACCGTGGATGCTAGCTTATATACATTTTTAGCTTGAATTTCTTGGAACAAAGTGCGATGCACTGTAATTTTTTGAAGTTGTTAAAAAATAGCATATATATATCTATATAAAATATGTCTATTAAACCAATATATAATGTATATAAAATAAAGGGCTTAGGTTAAAAGAATATATGAAAATATTGACTAAATTTAATGAATTTAAGAGCATAAAATAGAATTTCTGTTCGGTGGTGTGGTTTAAGAAATGACTTTTTTTTAACTTTATGTTCAAGTTTAGATCAAGGAAAAAAAAATCTTTCTAAAGCAGAAAGTCCTGACTTCGAAGCACTTAGATGCTGATTATTGTGTGCTCTGCAGACAATATGTGTTAGGATTTACTTTTCTTGTAGTTTTTAAAAATTTTGATCGTTACAATTTGACCACAAAAATGTTTTGCATCTTCGGTATGTGCCAAACTTGCTTTAAAAAAAGCAGATATAATATAAGATTAATAATTGTATTATAAAGCATAGCTTTGAAGTGCAGCCCATTAATTTGAAATGTAATTCAAATATCAACAAACTGAAATATTAATTGAAAACCATGAAAACCAATTAAATACGGCTCAAAGATATATGAACTATATATTGCAAGGAATACAGAGACAATAACTAAAAGTTGACAAACAGGTTAAATATATAGATTCTATATGCAGCCTGGTAAAATAGTGTGCTATTTAGTTACGATGTGAGTTCGATGGGATTACATGCTGATGAAAGTTGTGATAAGTGTGGAGGAGCCAGCGTAGAGTCCCTAGCCCCTAATTTGCCCAATTCAAATTTCTCGTTTTCTTCAAAAAATATGAAAGATAAAAAGTTTTACACCAAAAAATATTTTAAATATTACGGAAGTTAAAAAAAAACCAAAGACCAGTAGCTATGTAATTATTTATTGTTAGTCATGAAATTCAAATATCTGAAAGTTTTAAGTATTATTTTGGAATAACATCTACTAGTTACACTGAAAAGTATTTATAAGAAGTTTCAGCAATGGGCCGAAAATTTCGAGTTGCGCCACCATTCTTTATATTATATGACCCTTAACTGGTTCAAATTCAACATTTGGTTGATCACATTTTTATTAATATTAATTAAGTAGAGAATAATAAGATGTTATATCTATATGGATAATATAATGCTTTTGACTAGCAAACACCCTGCCTCTGTACCCAATGAGCCTTGGACGTGTTAATTTTCACAGTCTTGATACTGCCGCTTAAACAAATCGGCAACCATAGCTCACGCAATCTTACTTTCTTTTTATGTACTTTACTAACAATAACCAAAGCAATGATCTTATTGTATTCTATTTTAGGAATAATTTTTTGTTATCTCAGAACCTGGCAGTTGCTTTTTTCAGCTGTCTTACCTGCTCAGCTGTGTATCGTTGATATCTAAAACTCACTTTGTTATTTAATACAACTTCATTTATTGGTTTGTTTTTATATTATTTGATCTTTAGATTGTTAAATTAATTATTCAAGCCATTGATCTTTGGTTTTTATAAAAAATAATTTTAACAATTATTTTGTTTTTAAGCCAAAGATCAAAAGCTTGAATAATTAATTTAACTACATCATTTATGTATGGAAAATTGTTTCATCAGTGCTGCAAAAAACAGTTTTAAATTAAACAATTTAAACTAAATTGCATATGAGGCTGATATTGACATATGGAAGTCTGCCAAAACAAAAATTTGTCTTTTTTTTCCAAAAACAGCCTCATTTTCTGAATGACATATATTTGTCAATGTGATGGCAGATTTTTCTGTTATCTAATTAATTACTACTCTAAGGCAGAAGGTTTGATTCCAAGTCTACCCGGGCAAAATATGAGAAAAACATATTTGGTGGTCTTGCAATATTTTGGTATTGAAAACGTGCTAAATTTGTACAAGAATAAAAGTTATGCTAATTTATAATCACTATCAACTCTTGTTGGCTTGTTGTCCCATATATTCTTTTAGTTCTTACGATAGCTGTAGAGGTTGTTTGGTAGCCCTTCGACAATTGTCGGGTGGCGGTTTGAGTCCCGAAAGAGCTAGGCAGCAATATAAAGTAAAATAAAGGAGCTCAGTGAATTGGAAAGGCCAGGACCTGTAAATATATTCACAGCAATTCAAATAGCCATTAGAGCCATCTCAGCTAAACGGGTTAAATCACAAATAATTTGAGACTGCAAAAATTCTATTAACATATACCAAACTCATGGTAAACTGCATATCATATCGGTGCCTAGGGCATGGGAGAATAACTGGAAATAAGAGACCAAACTCTTTTGCTTTAAGAGCAAGAGAGTTAAGCACCATAAGTTTGGTTTGTGCGAAACCTTTCAATGCAGTTAAATTTAAGTTAAGGAACTGGACACATACATTGAGCCCATTTAACTCTCTGGAGTAGCGAAACCGTGATAATCCGTGCGAAAATTTTATGGTGGAATCCAGACGAGGAAAAAACAGGGGGACTGCTAAGACTTAGCAAGCCCGAACAAAGTAGATTAATGTGAGCTGTTAAGGGGCGCCCTTAACTAATAGCACATCCTAACTGCTTAGAAATAACGGAAAAAGATGAATGTAATGCATTTGAGAACGCCAACGCGATATTAGGGCACTATTAATGGCAGTGCCACGCTTTCTTACAAATACGATTCCGATATCTTGGAAGCGACACCTACCAGATATAGCTAAATTTCTGGGTATATGCGGGAAAAAAATTAAGGAAGTTTGTGAATGACACGGACTGTGTCTAACTGTTAAGTACATTGGGTCTCCCCCGGGGGCACAAAATGCATCTTGCTGATCGTAACCAGCTTGGTGTCGTGTCAACGGGGTAGAAGGGGTGCAGGATACCTCGTCTGGCTTGGTGGCTAAAATCTTAGGCATTTCCTGAAGGAGGGCGGCGACTCCTGAGGGACTTGCTGAAACCCCTCACCGAGGGGCAATTCGGCAGTACGGGGACCGGAGCCCCGGGATGACTCTTCGGAGTCATCTCGCCGGTCATAGGTTGAGGAGCCTTCCTTGGCTGAAACGTACTGGCTGTGGTTGCTACCATAAGTTCGCATGGAAGGGAACGTTGGTAGCTATACTGATCATAGACCCTCGGGTCTATGTTCGGTCGCCCAAATGGGCCCGTAGTGCTGTTGCTAAGCAACAGACGCTGCTTTGTAAGGAACCAGATTGGCGGGAGCATTAGCGTTGGTTCAAGGACTGATGATCTTAGGAACTTCGGGCTACCACGGTAGTCGTGTATCCTTAGCCGTCTGGGGAATTGCAATGCAGCAGAGGTTAGATAGCTCAACTCCTGAGCAAGGGGTTTTGTTATGGCCAAGTAACGTAGCAAATAAATTGCCATCCGAGCAGTTGGTCCGGCTGCTCGGGGGCGGTGGTGTAACGTCTTGATTACACCACGCGGTTTGACCACCGTGAGGTTGGGCCCTAGTGGCAGGTACTCACGTAAATCATTCCACATCTGTTAAGTACATTGGGCGCATAACAATCCTATAATAGCTTAAGTGTATGTTGCAAGACATGGCCCAACAAACTCCTCCAGGCAACCTAACCTAGCGTAAGCAAATTAAAGTAAATATAATAGGAAATAAAAAGGGATATGAATAATTAAAACAAGGAAAAAAAATAAATAAATAAGAAATTTTTGGATGTTATAATTTCTTAATGCCAACGAACAATTAATGAAGCAGTTTGCGCGGCCCGCTCGTAGTCTTACATTGTACCAAAAATATCGTATTACTAATGTAAAGAATATTTATTTAATGAAGATTTTTCTATGAGGGGAAAGAAGAGCTAGCTGCTTATAACGTACAATGCCTCTCCTAAGCACCAATTTGTCTCGAACTCAGTGATGTTTGAATGCAAGTCACTACTAATTGGTTTGTATTCAACATATTTATCTGACTTTTTATGTTACACCAAAAAAACATGCAATTATATATTGCTTATAATACAATTCTCACTTCAGGCATAAGTTAGGTTAGATTAGGTTGAATTCGTTCGTTTGCCCATGTCGTACTACATACACCAAAGCCAAT
Source organism: Sturmia bella (assembly GCA_963662145.1). Taxonomy (NCBI): domain Eukaryota; kingdom Metazoa; phylum Arthropoda; class Insecta; order Diptera; family Tachinidae; genus Sturmia; species Sturmia bella. The sequence continues at coordinate 31,041,830 of OY759168.1, read as the reverse complement.
ATAGGCTTGTTGTGCACTCCGTGGGTTTAACCGTGAACCAGTTTGACTCATAGGTATATAGTAACTCCGTGTCATTCACAAAGTTCCTTAGTTTCCTATAGCATATGTCTGGTAAGGTGTCTCTCCCAAAATGTCGGGATCGCATTTGTGAGAAGGCGGGGCACTGGCATAAATAGTGCTCCAATGTTTCGCTTTCCTCCTCACAAGCTCTACATTAATCTCCTCCCGCTATTCCTATGCGGTTCACTGTTATTCAGGCATAACGGTTAAGTTGAATTTCATGAGAAAGCTGAATTTGGAAACAAGACAAAATAAAAGTAACTTTCAAATTGTGCCACCCTTGCGATGTAAGAAATTAAATAAAATCAGCATACAAAATGCAAAAATAGTACATAAGGTAATAATTATGATCATCAGCGAAAGAAAGGAAGGAAGTCAAGGTTAGTGCGGATGTAAGCAATGCAATATGTTACTCCCTGCATGTCTCGTGTTGATGTGTCGCAGTCATGCGTTATTATTTCCATAACTCAAACAAGGTGTATCATAAATTTATTTCACTTTTCGATGCGCACATGTTTTTATGTGTGTAATATTGTGCCCAACTTTATAACAGATGTTCACCCATTGTAGATGAGTGCGAACGCGAAAAGTAGCCATAATACTATGTTAATATCCATCGTGAGACAATGTATGTACGTATCTAGGTCTTTCGCATATGCACACATAAACGCATATACGCTACAAGCATACAGAAACAAGTATGTCAGTCACATGCACGCTAAGCAGAAATAATAACATCATGTGTATGACAAAAATAAAAATCTAAAAACTGTCACACGATGATGGCATCGAAAGCAAATGCACACTTACAGCTAGACATACTTATCACTTACTCATCACACCCAGTAACACACAGTAATAAAGTAATTTATATTAACGTTTGCTGGTTTGTGTTTGTAAGTGATACGAATATATGTAGTCAAAACAATTTCTGCTAAACCTTAAGCGGTAACATAAACATCCGGAAAACAAAAACAACTATGGCAATGAATACAATAATAACAACAAGTAAAAAACAACATCAACAAAACTAACTGTTAACAGCATCCAACCGCGTTGAAACATTAAAAACAACAAAATCTACAATAACATTAGTGTATGGCATACAAGGGTAGGTGTGTAGGTGTGCATGTATGTAGGTGTTTGGAAAAACCCAACGTATGAAATGTTCATATAAAACAACATGAAACAAATTTGTTTATTACTACGTATAACGGTAGTGAATTTTAAGCGGATATACATGCTCTACTAACATTAATACATTCGTTATTTGTTTTACACTTTCGCTGTAGGAAAATGGGTTTTTTTTAAGCTGAATGCTTGATTTCTCATTTGGAATTTTTAGACACAATAATCTTTAATCAAAGAAGTGCTTGATTTCTGAATAATGTGCTCTAAAAAGATACATACATACATACACATATATTGTTTGTTGCCCTATAGCATTTATCTAAATTTCCATATTTTTCGAAGACGCTGCGACTTTCACAAAACTATGTCCGACAGTACTATAGTTTTGACTAAGTTTTTCAAGGACATTGAGCCACAGCAGTAACCTTACTTTTGCAATACAATTTTTGTAGTGATCTAAGTGCGGTAATGCCACGATTGCAACAACTACATGCGGCTGCAAGGCACAAAATACAATTTTTAAATTTTTATTTCCAAATACTAAAATAACCAAAGGTAAATTGTTTATATTTTTAGTTTAGCATATGTTTGGGCTATCAGTTCCATAAAATATTGAATCTTTAGACTTCAGTTCTAATTACACTGCAAATGCCATTGCTAGTTGATTTATGCGGCATTTGTTGCCAACCATTATTTAGCAAGGCATGGATAATAAATGGTGAACTGATTTACTGACGCAAAGTTCAAAGTAAAATAAAAGTTTTGCGAAATCAGAGTTTTTACTACCAGATAGTTTTTGAGCATAATACATTTATACGGCTCTCAACCAGTACTGAGTTCAACCAGTACATGACTTTTTTATTATCATTATTAAAGTTCCATGCACATAGAGTAGAACCGGAACCCTATTACTGGGACTTCTACGTCCTTCCATCCGTCCGTCACGGGCAGCATTCTCCCAAGCGGTAAAGACTAGAGAGATGAAATTTTTACAGTAACCGGCTGCTACAAAAACGGATACTAAAAATAACAAAAACCTAAAAACTAAATGAAGTGGCAATACAAGAAATTGTGAAAATTAGATGAAATCAGCTGTAACTCTTGAATCCTAAGAACTGCAATGCAATAATTCTGAGAGGATATGTGGTTACATGGGATCCTTAATAGCAAATTTTTTGTGATAAAATGGAAGTGATAAACATTTTTTTTCTAAGAAGACAAAAAAAGTAAGGTTGAACACTTACTGGCTGAGGTACCTACCATGGCTGTTTCACGACTACGCTCACCAGCATCCAAATTTGCTTCGATCTCGGGTCACAAATAATTGTATACTGAAGAGCTCAGGTGGTAGGATGGCTATGCACTGTTGCTTTATCAAGCTCAAGCTCGATAAAGTTACTAACAATTGTGCCTTAGAAATTGTAGCTCGCAGTATTATAAAAGCAACGAAAATAGGAGTCAGACAGCGGCCAACTGACGTTGTCATTTTGGCGTCGTGAGACATCTTATGTACATGTTGGTACATAAGATGTCCTAGTGTTAGTATTTGTGCTCAAAAAGCTTTACTTATGTTCATTCTGATTACATTTTTTTAGCCAAGGTGTGTACATAACAGGTAAAAAAGAAACAGGTTGCTTCACATCCTGATGTTAGATTCGGAAAGAAAATGCAAGTGGTAAACTGTATTTACCATACAGTTTACCACTTGCATTTGTTCGTGCATAGAAAACAATGCAAAAGTTTCGTTTTCTAAGAACGCCACTATACAGTACGAGTTACTGTGGCGACAGCCCCTTTAGATTAAAAAGCAATGTTAGTGGATCATTATTATTACTCATTAGCTTTCTCACTGAGAACGGAGTAGAATTGCGGAGCACATTGGACAAAGCCCCAGACAGCTCGCATCCTTGCTACAGTAATAAACGTGTACTTTTCTTCTAAGGATGTGGGGATGGTAAACCTAGAACATTGTAGCGAACGTCGTAGAGAGGACATGCTTTTATTTCCTCAGCAAATGAGTGTTAAAATACAGGAAGAAGTAGCATTGTCAATAAGTCCTCATTAAATCACAAGAGCTTGACAATAATATGTACATTGTTGTATTGTTACTTCAAATCAATGACTTCAATTGAGGTGTTCTGCTTAAGACAAAAACATACTGAAACATACAGTTCGTATAAGTATATAGTATTTTAACTTTCAATTTCAAAGAAAGTGTTAAACCAGAAAAAAGTCCAAAGCATAAATTTTTGTTCATAGCGTAAACCCTGCAGCTTGGTCGTAGCAGCGTTTGGGAAAGATAAACAAAAAATATTCGGCTTACATTATGTAAAGCTATTCTTATGTCGACGTATGCCACATTACATAAAATAGCAAAGATTCCTTTTTTGAAGTGTAAATGTCATATTTTTATGCTGGTTGCGTTTGAATGCGGTTTTATGCAAATGAGTTTCACATGTGATTTATGACGCTAATGACACTTTTAGCCTTTAAAAACAAAGTTGATACCAGACCATTACCGCAATATGGAAAGATATTGTTTTTATTAAATTAAAGCAGGCAATTTTCGAAAAAAGACCTCAAAAGTCAATATAATTTTACAACAAATTTTTACCAGGCAGAGAAAAAAAATATATTTAACAGTTTCTTTTCTAACTTTTTGTGTTTGAAAAAATACATATCTACTGTAAAATTCAAAGTATTGTCCTCTATTTTGGAAATCATTGGTGCAATTCGCGGTAAAATCATGTAGATTTTTATATATGTATACATATGTACCTGGTAGTTGTCGCGGTTTTTAAAACTAGCCTAGATTTACAATATCTACATGTTGTGGTTGATTTATAAAACCTAAAGGCATTTTTTTATTTATAATTTGAGAAAATATTGGCATATCCTATTAAAAATACCCTTATAGAATTTAAAACAACTGTATTACATTTCCGTTTAAAAATTTATACAGGAAGAAAAAAAAATCTAAAAAATTTCATTAGAAATTCTATGCAAACCAAATTTGATTATTGCTGAATAGTGTTGTTTTTGTTGTTTTTCATATCAAGCAAACAAAATGAAAACTGCAATAAATATTAAAGTATTATGGGATAAAGGATTTGGTAGCAGTTTTAAGGGCAAATAGCAGAATTTTATTGTTATTTTATTTTTTTTTTAGTTTTTATAGTAAAACTCTTCAGCAAACTATCATCATGGTCTTCGTCCTCATGTGATTACATTTTTGTAGCCAGTCAATAGAATATAGATTGCGCTCACATTGTTGCCAATTCATTTATAATATTTTAATTTCCTGTAACAAAGTTTTAAATGTTTGTCCTTATTCTCATAAATTTACTTGTATTTGGTTTTTCAGATTGCAGTTTGCTGTCCGAAGGCCAGCATGAAAATGTGCTTGTTGTATTCGTAAAGGGTTTTCTATTTTAAGTTTGCGTTGAAAAAACTAAAAATTGTACATAGAATTTTGCGCAACACATCACTTTTTGATAGTTAATTTTCATACAATATATACCATAAAATATTCCACCTTGCTTTTACGACCCCCAGTGGAGATAATGGCTAGATTTTTACTGGGTGTAACGGCTTTTTGCTTCAATACCTTATTGACTAGGTCCATGGCCGAGGGAACGTAAACTGCAAATACTTCTGTCTTTTGTAGAAAAATGGATAGAATTAGATGGTACAGACAGAAGATCATTAGGAAAGATAACAAATAGAGTAGGAGAAAGCCCAGAACCATGCGTTAAACCTGAGCTGATATTGAACTCGTTTGATGACACCGCGTCTATAACAACTCGTATAGAGTGGACTCGCAAACATAAGAAAACACATGTAAAAACACGTCGGTACATTGACTTAAGTCAATGTACCCTGCTGTGACCGATTCAATTCTTTGATTTTCTCTGCAAACATTGGATTAATAAAAATATTGGCTATAAGTGTGAATGGAGAAAGAGATCGAATGGAGTGAATTATGTGTAACATTTCAAAGGTCTAAAACAGTTAAAGAGCTTTGTGACTTTAAAAATTTGCTGGTCTCGCAAGCTCATGACTGGACCGGCTTTATTCGCACTGAAATTTGCTTTGTTTCATGTTGAAATAAGAAGATTGTACACAGATCACTACTGAGAGTGGCATTTTACAAATGTTAATCATAAATGCTGCCTCCATTTAGAAAACAATGTGTGGATTCAAATCAAGCGGGAAACTTCCTTTGTGCCCCAGCTTATTTTCAAACTTTAGCAGATACATGCATGTATATGTACATATATGTATTGTAAGAAGATTTTGTTATTTTAGTTCAGAAAGGGCTTAGTTTTTTTAGAACGAGGTAACGACGTGTACTTATATGTGACTTGTAAAAAAAAAAAACCCTAAAACCACTAAGCAAATACAAGAAGTTCCAATGATGGTTTCCTTGAAAGATGAACAGAAACCATATTGTCCTCAATCACAAAGTGATAAGTTTATCATAAAAGATTGAAATGATTTTAAAATCTCTGCACATACGATGAACTTTAGGTAAAGAAACACATCAACAGATTATTCGAAACATGTTGTAGGTGTTTGTGCTGTCAGCTTTATGAGCAAACATTTCCTAAAGATTCTCAAATCCATGAATATAAAGCACATGATGATGAAAAGAAATAAATGTAAAACCAAATACCTTCATTAGGATGGAAAAATAAAATAAATAGAAAGTACAAAAAGCCAGAGAACAAACGAAATCGAACAACTTTTAAGTGGTTTAAAAGGTTTCTCTTGTGTGTTATTTTCGTTCTTTTTGGAATTGCAATTTTTATATTTTAAACACAAATAACAACTTAACCATCAGCAAAACAACCATCAAGAAATAAATTGTATATAAAGGACATTTAACATGTTTATTAAAACAAAAAAGAATATGGATTCTTAGATTTTGTTGGTTTTGCGAAAAATAAAAGAACCAACAAAAGGGGTCTACAAATCTCAAATGTATTTTTGCCTAGTTTTTTTTTTTTTTTTTTTTTTGAATGAATAAGAATTTAAGTTAAATGCTTAAAAGTCTCTTTCTTTTTTGTGAAGCATACTTTAAATGCTTAAAAAAGTGAGAAAATGTGAAGAAATTGCAAAGCCAAACAAAAAAAGGATAATCCATTTTTATGTTTTGTGGGTTAAAAATGTTTTTCCTTTTCAGAGCAAAGATAAACAAATAAAAGTAACTTGAGAATTGCTCCAGCAAAACGAAAACTAAACGAAGCTCAAGCCCAATACTGTAAACCTTTTTCAAAGTGAAATTGTTAAAGTGCCTCTGTGTCAAATACATACCTTTGAAACAATATTGCACAGAATTCTAAACAAAATTTATGCCAGGATGAAAGTGTGTAACCTTTCGCATGGAAATTCTAGTGGTTGACACATGCCCTCGATATACATCTTAGATTATGGGGGATGTTTTAAATTTATTTTTAATGCGAATAAAATAAGAGGCAAAATCTAAATTGTGTGTGAAAAGCCAAATCACTGTTAAAAAAAATCAGCTAAATAAATTTTATGACAAAATGTATGTGTCTTATCTACAAAGAAGCGTTCGTGGTGGTTTTAAAATACTGCTTTCTTTAAAATAGTTTTACCTTTTGTTTTTCAAGCAAAAGTTTTTGGGAACTTTGGATTAGCTCCGTAGTTCAAAGTTGACCTTTAAGATTTTGAGAAACTAAGTAGCTAAGTTTAAGCTTGCGAGCTTATATCACACGTAGGGTGAATTCCTGGTATTTTGAAGTCATCTCACTTTAACCGTTGTATATACGAATACTCGCATGTAAGTGGTTTAAATGTACTACACCACAAAACAGTCAAAAACGACTGACATTCATCATATTTTTCCAAAGTTCTAGATTTTTGAAGATAATTTATGATAACTTGGAAATTATGTATTAAATTTTAAAATACAATGGGTCAAAGAAATTAGGAGTTAAGTAGTTTTGAATTATTTTAATTTCAATGGATTGTACAGCTACTATTTCTGGAATCAACTAAATTTAATTATAGTTGAAGTTCTTACGAAAATTCTCAAAAAATATAAAACCCTGAATTTCTTTTGCTTATTCATAAAACTGATTTTATAAAAACAAAAAAGCTCCTGTTTAATACAAAGCAGCAATGCATAGTGCTTTATAGGCCTATTTGATTAAAAATAATGCATGTGTTCGAAATTATGGCGCAATGTGTCCGAAACTTTTAAATAGTTCTGACACCAGCACTGTTCAAATGCAATGTTTTAGTATTCCGATTAGATTGAGCAGACTTGTGCAGAAAAACATTTTGTCCACGATTTTTCGATTACTTTTTGCATGAGGAAACGAAGTGCTAATACAAAGTGTGGAAAATATAATTTTTGTGGCTTTCAAATAGGAATACCTATAAAGAGACATCTTAAGCTGTCGCTTTTCTCGAAAAATTTTGTAGAATAACATTCCTGGGGGTGGGTAAAACTTTTGATTCCTCCGTAGGCACCCTATGACTGGTGTGATGGGTGGACAATTTCCCCATGACGGGCACATGAGTATTTATCTGAGAAGTCAGATAAATCCTAAAAAATTTGTTCCCTCAAATAGTTCTTTCGAATACATCAAGCCGGCAGTACGCCCAGTTAGGTAGATGTGTGTTGAGAGATGCCTCGCAAGTGATTCTTTTTTTTTTTTTTTTGATATTAGTTTTTTATTATTCATGCTTTTTCTTATATAACTACTTTGTATTAGGATTTATAATTTTCCTAGATTTCTAGATTGATGTCCTTGTTGGATATTATTATTTTTATTTGCAATATTTCGTTTGTTTTAAAAATATTCTTTAAAATATACTGTTTTTATAAATGTTTGTTAGGTTTTATAAATGAGCTTAAGGTCACTCAATTCTCAATAAATATATTTTCTGTTTATTGATAAATTTTTTCGATATTTCGATACGCCTTTGTGTACACACAGGCGTATCGAAATATCGAAAAAATTTATCAATAAATAGAAAATATATTTATTGAGAATTGAGTGACCTTAAGCTCATTTATAAAATCTAACAAAGTTAAATAAAAAGGTCGAAGAACGAGTATCCAGAACATTTTCTCTTTATTGATAAATTTTTCGATATTTCGATACGCCTTTCCTGAAGAAGGTACACAAAGGCGTATCGAAATATCGAAAAATTTATCAATAAATAGAAAATATATTTATTGAGAATTAAGTGACCTTAAGCTCATTTATAAAAAATAACAAAACTTAATAAAAAAGGTCGAAGAACGAGTATCCAGAACGTTTTTAAAAATGTTTTTTTTTTTCAAATATTAAAATTTTCAAAAACTACCATAAAGGAAATTAAAATATTTTAACATACATGAATACAGTCAACATTCTATATTATACATTTAACATAATTGAAAAACAGATCTTTTCAAATATTTTGTGTAATTTTCAGCTGTCTGTATGCCGCCGACATTTCAAACATTCTTAACAGAATGTTTGAAACTTAACTACTTGTTCCATAATTCCCATGAACAAAACGAATTTCCATCGGTTACTATGATTTGTATTTTTGAAAGTTGTATAGAAGGTTGCAAATAAAAGTAAAATACTTGCAAAACGAAACAGAGGTTTACTGTGTTAAAGTTTTGTTTGAGCATTTCTGATTCTCATTTTGTTCATGGGAATTATAGAATAAGTAGCTAAGTATCAAAAAATCTCCTAATATATACAATTTCATGAATTGGCAAAAAAACTGCAAAATATTTTGGTTTTTCCCTCTTATATGAAATTTTTAAGATTTTTTTTTCCAGAAAATTTGTTTCATATCCATGTTCAACACTGTAGATATTAGTGTTATAAAAAAAAATTTACATTAAAATTGTTAAGCTATACCATGATCCGAAGTCCTTCTACATGCTGTGTAATAAAATCGAGTGCACCGTTTTAAAGTAGTATACAGATGGCAGTATGCAGCAAATTCTTTTAAACTCTGGAATTTCAGAAAATATTTTATATTTTATGAAAAAAAAAAAATTAAACCAAAAAGCTAAACCAGAATTGGAACAAAACACGTAAAAAAATTTTAAGTTTGTATTGAATTTCGAAGTGCCGACACTCAAAGTGAAAGTATTGAATTTTTATTGTCATTGAATAGTATAATGAACACTTTAATGATGCCTTCTCTCTGCAAAGTATTCACTTTTTCTCAAAAATCTTAGTTTGTTAAGATTTTTTTTTCTTATTATTGTGTGTGAGTTTTTGTTTCTTATCAAATAACTCAAGTGGCAAATCGGTTGCGTACTTCAAATGTTGACTTTTTACATCAAACAACATTTTGTGCACACAATCACTTGAACAACTGAAAAGACTTTCAGAGGAAAAAATGTCAGATGTTTATGTTTGGCTGATGTTTAGATATCTATCAGTATGATAGAAATAAATGAACACATTTCGAAGAGTATCTGTACAGAATTATATACTTAGCACGTGTTTAAGTTTTTTCGTATATATTACATTTTCTATTGTTAAAAGTTATAAAAAAAAAAAAAAAAACACAGTCTCAAAGAGCCCAAGGACTTTTAAATGTAAACATACATTGTAATAACAAGAATTTCACTATGTTATACAGAAGATGTTGAAGAGCGACACTTGTAAAATCCAAGTAGAACTAACAACACACATTCAAACTTCTTTGTTCGTGAAAAGAAAACTTACAGCACGTTCTGGGAATATTATTTTTTTTGGGAGTAACTTCAAGAGAGTAGCAACTTAGCAAATCTAAGTAATGAATTTATCGTAATACCGATTTTTTTTGTTTCATTAATTTGCGGAACGTTGCGGATTTGATTTTCGCCGCAACCATAACATTACTAAGAAACAATTACATATTATATAAGGCTACAGACAAACATCACATGTCGTAGATAACAACCATAATTATATAATCATAATTATAAGGTCATCATAAATTATTATTACCCTAACCATACTGACTATTTGCCTTGACTATAGTATGTGGTTTCAATCACATAACTATATTGTCTATAATCACACTAATCTAGTGTACGCGCACATAGTTCGACGGTAGTGTGTTTTTGGTAACAATTTTATTATCAAAAATTATAATTGTTCGTCATGTCGAAGCAGACCGTTTTCGAAATGAGATTTCTAATATGTCCAGATTAATAAACTAAATGCATATGTGGCGTTAAGATGCAATAATAAAAATTGTACATATAGCAATACAGTTGAGTATAAATGCAATGCCACCATTATGCAAATGATTAAAGATCACACATCTGCAACAAGTTGAAAAGCTTCCACTCACACACACATTATTTTCATATTTTCATATAATATAATACATATTTACGGTATTCAAAGGGTCGTCCTAAAGTCAGAAGTCATAAAATAATAGCACGAAAATATATGACTGCTGTGAGCAACCTGTTATAAAGTAGTGTACTATATCAAATATGAATCAGCTGTTAAAGAAAAGCAATTTAAATATTTTTGTCAAAATGCCAAAAATAAGTGAATATTTTAGTTTTTTCACTTATATTTTTATATTTTTATAGCCAGTTTTGCAAAATTTATCTATTAGATAGATGTTTTAATTGCTGATCAAGTAAATTTTAAATGAAATATACTCATATTTACGAACAAATATACATTTTAATGCATTTATTTCTTACTTAGGTGACGCTGTGATGCTGTTAACTTATAACGAATCACTAAACACAGTCGATGAATCCCTATTAATTTATTACTATTTTTGTTTGCAGCACAACAAAAATTTTTTTAAACTATCATAAAATGTTAGTTCTCTCTGACATTATGACACAATATGAGACTGTTTGAATACCGTAATTATTAGTAACCTTATATAGATACTATTATATAGATATTATTGCCTTCTTCACTAATTTCATGTTTATTATTTATTAATAATTATAAGGAAAATTTTTATACAGCTTCAAAAATGATGAAAAAATAAGCTTTCAATATCAACAATTTTGTTATATTATACATTAATTGGTTTATTATGTGAAAAAAATTAGCTACAAGATAATGACCTAAAAAAATTTAGTTTGTCGTGAGTAAAACATGTTTCATTTTAATAATACATTGGCTCTTGGTTTGATATGTGACGACCACAAAATAATCAAGTGTATCCAAAAAATATGTTCAAGCTGATAAAAAATTTGGTTGGTGCATTTAAAATAAAAATATCTCAGTTAGATTGACTTTATTATATATCATTACAGAGAACATGACACTGTTATGACAATCATAATTAAACATGTATTCTCTGTGCGTAAGCAAATTGTACTACAAATCTTGTCAAAAAAAAGTTTTGATTTTTGTAGCTCCAGACCTGACTGGTATCCCAGAACCTGCAAAGACAATATTTATTAGGCAAGCAAGCAATTACTTGCTTAGAAATTTTCTTATATTGCAAATAACTTATAAAGTACACCTTAGTAGCCGAGAGAGGCACATGTAGAGCATCAGACTTTCAAATAAACCCTTCATGTACAGTTAGCTGTAACACAGAGTTATATAAACTTTTTATAGATTTAATATTTAGTTATTTGACCCCTTTTTGTCTTATATTTTATATATTTATTTGAGATTAAGGTCTTTTTGAAATTTGAGTATTTATTTTTGTCAATATTTCGCTCTCCTTCGGATAGCTTCTTCAGGACAATAATAATGAAAAATGTTTTGATTGGTTTTTTTCAAAAACAAACATAACAACAAAAATAAATATTTTCCTATTTTTTTTCTTTCACATTTCAAAATTTAAAAATTATTGTTTTTTCTTTCTATAGACCCATAAAAATTATATAAGTATTTAAGAAAATTCTCATTACAAAAAGAAGCTATCCGAAGGAGAGCGAACTATTGACAAAAATAAATACTCAAATTTCAAAAAGACCTTAAGCTCAAATAAGTATATAAAATAAACTTTTTATATTTATATTAGGATATAATAATACCTACCAGGCGACGTTCAGGTCACAGATCAACGCCAAATAAGAAACTTTAGATTTGGAAACACAATTCAAAAGAGCCCAATATCAAGAACTGTTTATAGTTTTTGTCATTGCAACTTGTTATGTCCACCAATTGTCTCTAAGTCTCAGCCGACTCAGCCTTCTCAACCAACCCAAACAGTCAATCTGTAGCTGATCACCATAACCTCGATGCAACTTTGAAGAAGGTTCAGCAGGGCAAGCTGCAACCCGAAAAGATCTTCGCAAAGATTTTCTGCTCAAAATGAACCAGACTTTCTGCACATCTTCGTCTTGTAAACAAAAGGCCAAGTGCTTAAAATTTTCAAATGTAGTTATGTATTCTTAAAAAGACCAGAGCATGTAAGATAGAAAAAAACCTGATTTAGAGACTAATAACGATTTTGAAATTAACAAGTTCAAGTCATCTTTCACGCCAGTATGTCAATGACAATATCCCATGTATCAAAATTGATTTAAATTAGTTAGCTCTCAAACAGTCTGCAAACGACTACATCATTATAGACTTAAATTTGTATGCTTGGGGTGAAAGTTTGAATTTGAAAAATATCAGAGAAATCAGCTACTTATAAAATCGATAAGGAACACAATAAAAGCAATATTTTCAAACACCGTCAAGCACTCTCACACACTTTCTTTCACCCCTAAAATACAAAGAATTTGTTGTTTTTGTCCTCAGCTTAAGCGAATACGTTCAAAACGAATGCATTCAAATACAATTACGGGTACATATTTTACAGGTTCAAATGCTTTCGAGTTGTATAACTTAAAAACTTAGACCCATTTTGCTTGAATAGTCTTTATTCTGGCTTTTTCTACTCGCAACTTTTTATGTAATTTAAGCTGCATTTAAAAACACAGATTAAGATTACGTTGAATTTTTTTCTTTTTTTTTTTAAGTTATCAGATTTCTTTGATCACGTTATTTTAATAGAAAACGTCTCGCCATTAAAGTTTATTTAAGCATGAATATGCCTGTCCTCATTTCTTTAATCTGGCTTTTATTTCTTACAAAAAAAAAAAAAAAAAAATATGAAAAAAAATGTGTAAGCTTTTGTTGCTGTGTCTAAGAAGAGGTCTTAAGGCAGCATATAAAATGCTTATAATCATAAATAATCACTAATGTTAAGGAAATGTATACAATTTATATTTTCGTTTTAGCCTTAACAATGAATGTCTCGTTTGAATATGAAAAAAAAAAATGAACGAAAACAGGAAGGTAATTATTTTCGTTGTATTACCGGTAGTCAATTTTACATCTAACAAGTAAGATGGCTATATGTGACTGTGCCGAATCTTATATACCCTTTACAAAAGTGTAATTAGAAGCTTTTCTATATAAATTTCAGGTCATATATGGACTTTCCAATCCCCAAGTTTATTTGACAAAACAGGAACTTATTAATCAAGGATTAGCTAATCAAGGATTAGCATATTATAATAAATAATAATATGTTGAAAAATTACTTAAAACAACAATTTATTTTTAGTAACTAAATTATGCCACCGAAAACTTCACTTACAACTTATATTGCAAGTAATTATTGCCTGCATTACATTGCAGCTATATTAATATATCTGCCATTTTTTGCATTTAATTGTATGTATTATATAACACATTATTTTCTTCATATAACTCATTATTATGCAGTACCAACTATTACGTCAAGAGGTCTGAGTTCGAATTCCAGATGGGCCGAACATGAAAAATTATTCTTATTTATTTTTTTTGCGTTTAACTGACGTTGGTAATTAAAATAGGCATAAGAAAAATTTTATTAGAGATCATGCTAAATTCGTACAAAAGCAATAACTTAATTTAATATCATAGTACAACACAAAATCTATTGAAATTACTTGTTATACCTTTTATTATAATTATTACGACTACGATTTAAATCCTACTAGAGGTGAACGGAAAACTTTACAATACAAAAGAAAATAAAGTATAAGATAATTACATACAAACCATTACTTATAAAATTTTGTTTGTATTTTTATCTTCCTCGAAAGTAATGATTTCCACTACTATTGTAAGCACAAGGCTATTGGTTTTTATTCTAATTACAAATTTAAAAAGTACAATGCATTACTTTTGGGACAGCAACAGTTTTTTTTTGTCTCTGTCGTGTATTGGTTGTTAATATACATATGTATATATACACAACTTGCAACAAGTTACTTGCATATGTAAATAGGCGGTTAACTAGCCTTTTACAATGGTTTTCACAATAAATTTGGCTGGATCTTTGAGATCTCAGTTAAACTAGGTTGAGGTAAACTGAAAATAGATAAGGGCCACTTAATGTTTTTATTATTTCACTAAAAAAGAACATTTTGAGCAAAACTAAACTACTCCGTCAAAAAAGTTCTTATAAAATGGGTAATGGCGGTGCATATTTATTTTCAGTTTAACTAAGCCTTGTTTAATTGATATTCCCAGAAACCCAGCCTAAGAATTATGCGAAAAAACTTATTGTTAGCTATTTTTAAAAACATAGTTTTGGTTTATTGGGTTGCCTTAGCTTTCAACATCCCCTGGCCCTTTACTTACATTTGTAACAGGCTATATTACTACATATATAAACTTATTGTGGCACCCATTTACAGATGAGTGAGTTTGAAACCAACTTTAATTTGACTTTGGTTTAAAAAAGGTTAGCAAGAGTTTTAGTTTTTTTCTAAAAAGAACAGAGTTTTGTATTTAACTTTAAGGCAAAAGGCAAAAAAAAAGAAAATTTTTTTTATTTCACATAAAACAACAGAATTTTTCTGATGTTAGCAAATGATTTATTTGAACTTCGATTATATGTACTTTGTTCGCTTGGGTTGGCTGCGACATCACTATGACAATTAACTTATTGTGTTTTTTATAGATTTTTTCATACATTTCTCGTTAAGATTTTCATATTTAATAAATATCGGTAACTATGTGAAATAGAATTTAATATGCAAAATCAACGAAGGAAGGAAGTCTTCAATTTGATACACAGGAAACACTCAGGTCTGAAGTTCATAGGGAATTTTGCATTGGAAAATGATGTTTTAAATATTTGTATTTATTTATTAAATAATAAATACCCAATTCTTATTTAATAAATACAATGCTTTTAGCATTATTGTTATTAAGTGTCCATGAAAATTTTAGCTTTTTAAAGCTTTATGTATCTTTTATGGATTATGAGGCAGGTTTTTTTTTGCAGCAAAATTAAAAGAAATGGTAATCATTTTATATATAGGGTCCGCCATCTAACGTTTTTTTTAAACCAGTGCTTACTTCGCGAATGGTAAGACTTAGCTCATATCTGGTTTGACAGAAAATTAGTTTTATCATTCCGCTGAACGAATATGGTAGTGTATAAGTGAACCTCCGATCGTCTTATAGAAGATGCCGATTTTGCAAAAAAAAAAAAAAATATCAATTCAGATGAAGCTCGTTTTAATCTTAGCGCTTATGTAAACAAGCAAAAAAACACTAATAAATTGAAAAGCCGATGCACCCAAAACGAGTCACTGTTTGGTGCAGAGAGGGGTCCAGAGGTATAATTGGGCGATTTTTCTTCGAATTGCGATCGTTATCGAGCCATGCTGAACGAATATTTGTTCACAAAAATTAAAATGGAGGATATTGGCCACACTTGGTTTCAACAGGACGACGCTTCGTGCCACACAGCCGAAGCTACACTCGATGTTTTGCGCCATTAAAAAAAAGAGTTATTTGGCGGACCCTTTATTATCATGCATTTTTAATCTACTATTTAGTTGGATTCTACTACAAAACGAACAAATGGAAAAAAGATACAACATATTTATGGTGTCTCGTTACCAATTAAGATTTACTTTATTGTATTGTATTTCCCAACGAACCACAACCACAAGTAACAAGTTTATAAATATTTTAAAAAATTATAGATTATTTTGTTTTAAAATGTTCACATTTTAATGCTACAATCATGAAAGCATTCAGATATTAGTTTAGTTATACTTGATTTAAGAACCCAATACGATTTTGAAAATTTAATATTGCTGTTTGTATAAATCCAATCTTGGCCTTTTTAATTACAAAATTAGAGCCTTAACGCAACTATACCATTTCACTTGCATTTGGCCTCAAACCTTGTCGTGAATTTTAAATTTTCTACTGGGTCTTGGAATATTTATTGCAGAATGTTTTGGCTGGAACATAATTAAGTTGCTGTTATTTTTATAAATATTTCTTTTTATATTGTTGTTTATGCATTCAGTTGCTTAATTTCGTGACTATTGAACATACAACGAGCTGGCTAATGGCGTTGGGTGATAAAGTCAAATAAAATGTTTTAGGATGAAATAAAATTAATTTGCACAAGGTCTCTCAAAACGCAACATATTAAAATTGTGTGCAGATATATTTATATGTTAAAGAAAATATGAATAAATTAGATAGGTATAAAATATAAGAATAGTAGACTACATAAAGGCGTACATATATCTTGGGTTTTATTTAGTTTCTTACAAATAAATTCTACGAACGATACAAAAGCGTGGCTCTAATTTAATGCTTTTGTGAGCAAATGAAAGATTTAAAAAATTGTTTCAATAGGTTTTCTTCTCTTTAATAATATTAAGAAGTTAAGTAACCTAACAACTAAATTATTTAAAGTTGTCTTGCTGAGCAATTCCTAAAATTATAGCAAAATTTTACTTATCTCTACTTAGCTTATTAGCTGATGTCAGTCAGTAATCCATACGGATAATCATCTGCCTATGTAGGCAGTTGGCCTGCAGCCACCAGTAGATGTGAGGCAAATTGCATCGCTGCCTTCCATTATGGCCTTACCCGATCGTTGCTCAATTTAAGTGGCGAATGGCGCCGTACGCGAGTAGTTGCAAAGCTTAGTTATTTTAATCCATAACACAGCACCTTGATTGAAAGCTTGAGCAATCCGAAATCAGATGCAAAAATAATATAAATTTTCAGTTTGTTGAAAACTATATTTGTGCGAGACAAAACAGTGCAAGGCAAAAGTAACTCACCATCCGACGGCGTAATAAAATCGAAGGCTACAAAGTTACAAAAATTATGACTTTCGTCTTTTCTTGCATGCAGTATATTATTAAAATAAATGACACGCACACAATCAAACGTGAGTGACGAGTTATTACATATGTCCTGGGCATTTTAGTATGCGGACGATTGGTTTCGTCATTACTATTATATATAACGTGTTTATCATTAATTTGATACCATAGATCAGCGAAAACGTAACTACGAAAAATACTTAAGCATTATAACTCTTGTACTTTTTTAATATTTTTCATGGCTATATCTTACAAACTTGCAACCCATTTAATGAAAGAAGTACTCTAGGAGCGGTAGCTCAAATGCCCACAATTCGTATTCCAGCTGGACCGTACAGTAGAAATGTTTATAATGTCCTATGGGTTATTTCTAACCAGATAACGTATATTTCGAATTGAAAATCAATTATTTTTTGCAACTAATCAATTCAAGATATATGTCAAAGAAACAGGTAAGTTCGAGATGGCGTTGAATTGAGATAATCAGATAAAGAAGAAACAATCGTTTATTACTTTATTAGGGCTTAGGTTCGATTTAATTTTTTTAAACATAAATATCAACGACTACAGCAGATGTAAATTTTGGACCTTGTACGTTTCTTTTGTTTAATTATTAAAGGATTATATCAAAATAAAAGTTTATTTTTACTCTTATCGTTGTGTTCTTACTAATACTTGTCTCTAATTGACTGTATGATCCCAACAACACCAAAAACCTTGCCTGTAATGAACTTTCTCAACTGGCAAGCACAGCTCTAATTACATATGTAAGTTTTTCTCTGCTTTCTTAAGCCTGTAAAAATGCCAAGATGCAATGTTATTGAAATCTGTGTACATTTGTAATTATTCAAAGCCACAATCATATCATCAATTTTTGTTATGTTTTAAGCAAAATTCAAAAATTGTTTGTAAGAAATATGTTTTAAATAACCTTAAGAAGCTCAAAAAATAATTCTACACAATCTTAAGTAAGTTGGAAGGTTATTCAAATTTGGGAGATTAACTGCAAGTCAAAAATGTTGATTACGAAATGTGCGAGTGTTTATGATTGCTTCTAACTGAATGTTGTTATTTGGCTTCCTAGTTTCTTACTTTGTGCAGGTATATGTATACACATACAAGCAAGAAAACGTAGATGTGTGATGTATTTTCATGAATAAAGTTTGCTCAAAGTTACAGCATTTCAGAACTAAGAAATATTCTACTAAATTTTTAGCAAAATTTTTTTATTATTTCTACATTAAGAAATCTTTTAACATATCGCTTATCTACTTTAAAGGTAGCACTATTAGATATTAGAAAACAAAGTCCTTACTAGAAGTCCAAAACATTTTTTGTCCAAGGAAATTATAGGTATACTTTTTTGTATAAGCAACTGTGCTCTAGTGCTCACCCATTTTAAAGCAAACAAATAAATTAAACTTGAAGACTTCTTAGCTGGAGAAAACACAACGACTTTTCACTTTCGGCACACTGATCTATAGCATCCTTTTACTTCGAAGTCAAATACAAGCAGTCTATAATACGATGCTGCTTAGAACCAATATGCAACGTAGTCATGATATCAGGAAGTCAGAGAGAACTTAGTCACATTATAAAATAAGTACTAACAACTTTTAACTATAAAGCTCAATCACTAACTAAAATTTAATATTCTTGTTTAGGTTTTCGGTCTACTGTCAACCCTCAATACTATGGCCACCGTCAATTCACAGGGGTTAAACAGTTACTAGTAGTAGATTCTGAAAACGTTGGAAAACATCCACAAACTAACAAAAATTTAAACTAAATCGTACACTAGTGCATTCTAGTTTAAAATGTATATAGCCATAAATATGGAACTCCTACATTGACAAATATTTTAGCAAAGAAATAATGACAGTCCAGATTAATTAACATTTCATACGGCGATAATCTTAATAAGTATGTGTTATATGTGTACATGTTCAAGCACACATTTCTTAGTTAAATTAGTAAAATAAATGTAAAGTCTAAAATATTAACAAATACACACGCACATTGTTTGAATTTTGATTGTAAGATCCTAATCAGTTATGTGTTGGCCAACAGTGTGTAAATACAACTTAATCCCTGACACTTATAACATTCGAAACAAGTATTTGTGAAAGTTTACAAAGGGATATTTATTTATAAATACTGTTAGTAACAGTTTTATAATCACCATCATTGTTATTACATTTGAGCTTAAATTACATATAAACAAATGTTCTTAAGTGTGTTTGAAAACTTGAAAAAAGTAGAAACCCCCAATGAACAATTTCAAATCAATTCACTCAAAAACTTATACCTACATATTTGCCAGAGAGATTGAGACAAAAAGGTTTTATATTAAAAATATACTACAACAAATAATAAATAAAACTTGGGAGCAAATAATTGAAATAGGAGTGTTAATATGTTGATGTGAAAGCTGATGAGGGCTGTTGTTGCTTTAAAACAGCCAGCAAATTTTTAGTTTTACTTCGCCACCTGTTGTATTAATGAAATTTTTCTTTTCTTTATTTTCTTGCACCAGTACTCAGGGTATGACTGCTATAAGCATAAGTAAGCAATAAAAAAATGCCTTACGAAACTGCCTTACTGGAGCATATTTCTGGATGCTAATCATTCCCTTAAAATCAAATTAATATTATCAAGCTACACACTGCATTATTCTTTGCTTACGAAAATGTAACTGTGTTAGCGATTAAACATTTTCTTGCATAAACAAATTAACACTTTGATTCTCCTGCGAAATATTGTTCACTGAACCAATCGCACTCTCCAAAGCTGGAGAGATTGCAATAATATATGTATGACACAATAAGATAAGAGAGCTACCAAGTGGGACATTGCGAATAAAAATCCTGTGATGCCGTAATAGGTTAATCAATGGTACCACATAACATCTCGCTAACAAACTTGCTTTCAGGTATACCAATATTTTTGCTAGAATTGTACTGGAATTAGTGAGGAGGGGGGAGGGGGGTAGGCGTATTTAAGATAGACTTTCAGAGAGGGAAAATGTAGAGTGTTTTGGCACATTTGATAAAAAAAATTATTACATAAAATTTAACATTTAGTTTTGTAAAGGTGAGTAAGCCAGAACTAGTTCTGTCAACTTGACAGTTTTGTGCCCAGTATGTATACCTTTGACACTCTCCAGTTAACAGCAGGTAATGCCTTCTCTTTAATACTGCAATATATTTAATATATAGAAGGAAAACAGAGACGACAAATGAACCACCACAAGACCAATAACGGATTTTATTGCTGCGGCTTTGACGGTCTTATTTGAAAAATACTTCATGTTTATTAAGTTGTTATTGGACAAATAACTTTGCAATCTATTATTTTATATTGCACTTGACGAAAAAAACAAATCTTGAAGAAAGTGAAGTTTAAACACTGCAGATCATATTGAGAATAAATAATATCTAGCATTTGATTTCATCTGAATTTGTTCACTCGCTTATGACGAACTATAAATTTTTAATTTTCGACAAACGTAACACTTGGACTTCAATTTGCGTTTATGTGTTACAGTATTTATAAATTCTGTAGGGCGTTTTACAAGTATTCGTGTGTGCGTGTAAACTATAGAACACAACTACTTTAAATGGTGACAGAAGTCTAAATGAAAATTTTAGTTTTTATGGATTAAGATTCATAATGTATTATTTTGTGCCTGAAAATAGAGCTTATTTATTGTTTTCTGTATTTTTCAGCCATCTTCATGCCGCCTAAATTTCATTGATGCCAATCAACTCATCAGTAGACTCGAAAAATCTTAAAAGAATTTTTGAAACTTGACTACATATTCTGTTATTCAAATAAACACAATGAAAATTATATGTTAACGTTCAAAACAAACCTTTCATACGAGAAACAATTTTATCGTCTCGCAACTTTTACTTTTATTTACAACCTTCATGCAACAGCTTAAACAAAAACAACTGTGAAATTTAATTCTTATTTTATTTGTTTGGTTTTGTTTCCATTTGCCAACACTTTTCGTTGCAAGAAACAGAAAAACGGGATAATGATTTCATTTTATTTTTCTGTGTTAAATTTTTATGATATTTTATTAGTTTTAAGGTAAAACTTTTTTGAATACCGTAGAGATTTAGATCATTAAATTTGTTACATATGTATATACGATCTGTTGCTGATTGTAAAAAAGTAATGGCATCACTTGTCATGCAGAAGAAGGTGTACACGAAATACAATCTTACACTATAAACGTCACAAATAAGAAGAACGAAAAAGAGACAAGCGCATCAAATAATAAACAGTTGATTTGCTTATAAAATACAATTTCGCTAATTTATTTCACTAATTTATATAAAAAGTTTAACGACACAATAAATTCTGCTTCAAGACAATAAAATATTGGTAATTTTGTTTTTAGTCTGGAAAGATGGTTAAACATATTTTTAGGCATTAAAAGGAGAAACAAATCGATTATATACGAGGTCTTATTGAAAAAAGCAGCCGTTATTTTAAAATTTCGTGAGTTACGTATATTCGATTTTCGCATTTTTCTTTCTGTTACGTTGGTACACATGCCTGTTATATATGTATGTTGGCAATATCAGCTAGTTTTTATTGTCAGTTTGTTTTTGACAGATAAAAACTTTAGTCGTGTTTTGGTGTGCTCTTCGATTTTTTATTGTTTGAAAAAAATGGATCAAACAAACTGTATTAAGTTTTGTGTAAAAAAGTAAATTAAATGCATAAGGACCATTGAAATGTTAACTGTGTCGTTTGGCGAGACAACTATAACCAGAATACAAGACCAATTGTGGTATAACCGGTTTAAAGAAGGCCGAGAAGATGTCAATAACGATGCTCGTACTGGTCGCGCGACCACGTCAATAACCGATGAAAACATTGAAGCAGTGAAGAAAATGATTTTGAATAATCATCAAATCAATTTCAGAGACCTTGCTGATGATGTTGGCATAGCGTTCGGCTCATGCCAAGCACTTTTTACGGGCATGAGACGTGCGGCAGCGAAGATTGTTTCGTAATTTAAAAATTTTGAGCAAAAACAGCGTTGCATGGACATTGCTCAAGAGCTGTTGAACATCGTCAATGACGACCCAGATTTCTTCAAAAAGTTCATAACTGATGACGAATCATAGGTGTATGGCTGTGACATTGAAACTAAAGCCCAATCATCCCAATAATCATCCGGAAGAACCAAGACCGAAAAAAGCACGTCAAGTTCGGTCAAATGTGAAGGTTTTGCTCAATGGCGTGGTGTATCATGAATTATTGCGACAAGGTCATACGGTCAATAAGGAATACTACCTTAAAATTATGCGCTGTTTGCGCAAAGCAGTTCATCAGAAACACACAGAATTTTAAAAAAGACAATGATAACGCACTAATTCACACATTGATGCTTGTGCGTGAGTTTTTGGCCAAAAACAAAACCGTTATCATGCCTCAACCACCGTTTTGACCGAACTTAGCCCTCGCTTAATTATTTTTCTCCCCAAAACTGAAGACACCGATACAAGGAAATCTTTTTGCTATGATTGAGGAGATAGAAGAAAAATCGAAACAGGAGCTGTTGGCGACACACAAAAAGTGTGTTTTAAAACTGTTTTGAGGATTGGAAAAAACGTTGGCGTAAGTGTATTATATCTGTGAGGGATTACTTTGAAAGGAACAAGATAATTATTGATGAATAATTAAATACTTTTTGAAGAAATTGAAAATAACGGTTATTTTTTGATCAGACCTCGTATAAAGACCGCCATATAAAGGAAAAACGTCTAATAACAAATTTCATAAATTTTTTTTCGCTGCATAATTCTTTATTTTTATTTTCTAATCCAGTCAGCATCATACAGATGCAGACATGTTAGAGTGGATCATTTTGTGAGGACAAAAGTTTGTTGATTTTGTTGTGCCACCGATTTTTCGATAGCTTTTGGCATTAGAAAAAAACCTCCACTGCAGCAAATCAAAAGCTATATAATTTTCGTTTAATTTTTTGTATTTTGTACTTTAGATGCCCTTGAAAGAGAAACTTTTTTCCCCTATTCAGTTACAGTTTAAAAGTGTCAAATAATTGACCAAACCCCATTTTTTCTTTCAAACACACACAACCATTATATCACGCCTCGGTAGGAGGGCTCCTAACGAGTCACAAAACGATTATGCTGTGGTTAAAATTTTCACCCTTGCCAAAAGCTATAGAAAAATCTAAAGGACAATACATGGATTGAAAAGAAAAACTGAGAAAATATGAACGAAACAGAAATTTTTTGACAACGGTTTCAATACATATCAAGAATAACAAATATGCAATTGTGTGAAGTACTACCTATACATCTGAACAGGAGACTAACAACGAAATATCTTTTAAAGTAAGCAATAATTTACTCAAACAAATTTTGGCTAAGAAACTTAGAAGGCAAATTGAAAGTTATTTGTACATATTAAAAATCGCAAACTAACTTTAAAGTAAAGTAAAGAAGATTGAAATTGTTTTTTTTTTTTTTAAACTATGGCTAAGAAAGTTATAATGTGCAGTAATTTTGTTCATACATTTTTTGTTACTATTTGCCTAAAAAAATAGAGTATAAAGCAGAATCTTAAACAGTTTTTCCAAGTGTTAAGAGTTTACTGACGGGTTGTGTAGTATCAACCAAGAATGATGAAGTACAAGATTGCGACATGCGCATGTTTGTCATTGGTACAACGCGATTAAAAAATTATGTGGATTTTGCATACAATTTTGATTTATTATTATTTAAGAAGCAAAGATATTTTGCAAACAAATAGCCTTTTTAAATAATTTTTTAATTTATTTTTATGATTAATAGTTTAAATATTAATTTATGCAATTTACATTACGATGCACATTGGCAACATACATATGTATGTACATAGATGTTTTCTGTGGGGTTTTTTAAGTTCATTGCAACCGTAGTTTTGCTGTTTGGAATGATTAATTTAGAAAAGCGAAAGAAGTACAGTCAAAAACGCAAGATTCCGAAAGACGCAATATCAACCAGCATTCATTATTATTATTATTTCTCAAAATATGTAATCAGCCATGTGCTGCAATACGTGTTGAGATCACGAAATCGGGGCTCTGCTTTGCTATTTCAATTCGCAAGAAAAACTGAAGTTGAATTAACTGAGTGTCAGCCGGTGGAAAATAGGCGGATAATAAAATTTAATGTGTTTCTTAATCATTATTTTTAGAAATTTCAATAAAAAATTTCGAACTGAAAACTATACTGTTTTTATATGGCGGCTGTATTACATTTGTGTACTATAGATATGGTGATTTTAGAGGACACAAAAGTTTTATGCGCATATAAAAAAACAAGTACATATTGACAAACTGTGCACCGAAGGAAAAAGTGATTTACAAATTTTGCATATTTAAAAGTTTAACAAATAATCAAATAATTAGTAGCGAACAAACAATTAACAAGCAAAACGAAAAAATTGCGGAAATTTCCATATATAATTTTTGTGTACTTAATCTACATTGTACGAAAGTTGGCAACCATATAAAAGCCTAAAAACAACATAAACATGAAATGTGCAGTGGGCAAATGTATGCAAAGTAGCAGAAAAAATATTTACAGCAGCATTTGTCGGAAGCAAAGGACATTGAAGAAGATGAAGAAGTAAAAAAAATGTTTTTCAGATGCAGAATGTACTTTAAAATAAGGTTGCTTAATGCAGAAATTTATGAAAGTTTAAAAAAACGAAAAAGGATATTCAATAAAATAATGCAGGAAAAATATATTATATTGTTCCACTGTCATGTTTTTTTCAATTTGAGCTGAAAATAACCAGCCAATAGAAATTCATTTTGGGTGACGTCATTGGTGAACATGCGCAGAAGATTTCAATTTTGTGCGCGGATTGTCGTAATCTTGTATTTTATCATTCTTGGTATCAACCAAATATCTGTGGAGTGTATGTGTATGAACCGCGGATATTTGACATAAAATCTACGCAAAAACAATAATGTAGGTCCTTTAGGACTTTCGGAATTCTTCATCAGAATATTGTAACATATTTACGTTTGTGCCCTTTGGTGTTGGTTCACGAACAAATGATGATTAATTTATAACGTACCGAAAAAGAATACGCCAAATGTTAGAAATATCGAAAAACAACTAAAAACTGTACAATATTTATTTTATAAAACAATTCTTTTAATTTATAAGAAAGATCTAGGGCTATTCTATAGGTATAAAAATACAATACTATTTTACTATAACTGATTGATATTAATGTCATTGTCAGTATTAATTACTTACCGTTTTCTTTATGAAGGACACAAAACCATAACCTTTTGATTTCAGTGTCTGGGGATCACGCACAACTCTGCAGTCCCTGAAAAACAAAAAAAAAAAAACAAAAACAAACCCTTAATAAGAAATATATTCTTCAAACTTTTAAACAACACTTGCTTTTGTTATTCTTTTAACACTTCGATCTCATATCAATTACTTTAAAGTACCACAAAATATTTTGTTTTATTGGTAAAATCTCTTTGAGAAGCCACATAAAGTCTGCATTTTATATTTAACCTCAACAAGCAGTCAGGATGCAAACCGAGAAATCTCTGTAAGAAATCAGTTACTCTATCTCTTCCGCATTAAGCTTTTACCTACAATATGGAGCTTATCCTTCGCAAACATGTTAAATGGTTTTCAATTTAAATCCTTAGAGTACTATGACTGTTGCAGGCAACATCAGCTTCCTTCTATACAATATTGGCGAAAAGAAGCATTTCATTTGGTTGCACCAGATACGACCACAAACCAAAGTGTGCAAAAACTGCGCTCATACTATTGACGCGCACTTGTGAATGAAAAGAAAATAACGCGGGATAAACATTTAACGATGAAGCAATAGGAATAAAAATTCAGATATAAACAAATAAAAAGTGGTTTAGAAAACATAAAATAATTATTTTTATTCGTTTTGTAAATAAATGCTAAAGTGAATGCCTTGGCATTCAGGATGAGCTTAAGAAGTTTTATGCAAGTTATTCAAAGTAGTTGGAATTGAAGGAAAATTTTACTTTTTTTTAAAAAGCTACGTTCAGAAATACTCCGATTGACTAAAAAAAAATATATAATGCCAACAGCAAGTTAGTTGTTCAGTTTTACATTGATACAGCTGGCATTTATATTATTCGGTAATGTTTTACTAGGCAGTCTTAATACACAAAAGGGACGAAAATAATGTCTTACTTTTACATGTAGAGAAATCTCACACCCAGCTCAAAAGTGGCTCAACTCCATATTTGAATTTTTTGACTTTAACTCCTAAATTAAGCATAATACACTTGTTTTTAAAACTCAAAAACAAATAAAATTTTTTTAGATCATAATCGTTTCTTTTGTCTCATATCTGATTTTGTTCTTAACTATTTAAATAGCTTTATTTTTAGATTCTTCAAAAATTTAGGTGTTGAGTGGATTTTCTATTGAACATGTTTCCCCATAAAAAATATTAATCAAAATATTTTCTTTTATCACTTCACCAAAACAACTGCTTTTGTTGAATACAAAAAAAAATTAACTTTAAAATTTTCTAAGTACTAAAAGTAAAGCCTAAAGCTAGGAACACAACTGGGACGAACGACGAATTTCGCCCAACACGACGAATGCGTCGGTTAAAACTCGCTGTGTAAATTCGCCGTATGAAGCACAATAACGACGAAAAACAAAAAAACATCTGTTATAATTGTTAAAGTTGTTTATTGTCTGTTCAAAGTTAAACACCGGTATTCATAAAATTTAAAATGCTGTTGAAATACATTTTAGAACAAATTTTTTATGAAAAAAATTTTCTAAAACGTATTTAAACTACATTTTATTTGTTATGAATACCGGCAAAAAAATTAAATGAATCAAAGAATTTTAAATTTTGTAAAAATATAATTAAAATAATGAACATCATCATGTTCATTATGGTAAAAGCCTTGAAGTTTAGCATTTTCAATTATAATTTCACTTGTATTCTTTTTCTCAGTTTTTTAATTTTATCTTATTATAGTTGAACAGCTGACCATATTAGAAAAATTGGTTGCTAAAAAATTTAGCATTACATTAAACGCACAAACATTAAACAAACATGTCTTATAATGTAATATGTTGGATTTTTATTTTAAATACAAAATGTCAAAGCTTAGCACTCAAAAGAAAAACTATTAAAGTAAAACATAACTGTTTTTACTAAAACACTTGAAAACTAAAACCAAAATGACCACTTGGTACTGATTTGTTCGTCGTTCGCCGGCGTAAGAAATAGAAATAAATCTATTTCAAGTTCGCCGCGTACAACGAATTTCGACCGACTCTGTGACTGTATGCATTTTCATTTACACCAATGTGTTCTAGTTTTGACAGCGAATATTCGCGACGAAAAATTCGTCAGTCGCCCAAGTTGTGTTCCTAGCATAAGATGTTGTTTTTCAGTAGCGCTTTCCTCAACTTTCCCTGGAGCTTGTGCAATTTGATGCTTCTGGAATGCTTTTTGAGGGGTTATGTCGTTGGCATGTGCCAACAAGCTAAAAAGTTAGAAGCTAATTACAGCTAGATTTATAAAATGCCTGGGTTATTTCTAAAAACTTTTTGTTTTCGGTAAAGCAAAAATACCCAGGTACTGTCTCAGCAAAAACAGAGAGAGAGAGAGAGAGAGAGAGACTGCGTATTTCCTCTTTCTAACCGGCTTCGGCACCACGTACAAATAGTCATAAAAAATCGTACTTATTAAGAAGTACAATTATGACTTTTAATGAGAAGCAACTAGTTGTTTCGAAGCCGCTAGGCTGCCCATCAGCGGTCACTTTGGCCATAATTTTATCACTTCTTCTATTTGTTGTGGCTTTTGTATTATTTATTTGTTTTTATATTTAAATATGTCAAAAAATGTTAAGTTTTAATTTAAGTTTCCTTATCCATATAACTAAGATTATATTTTAATCCAGGTCCAAAAATATAGAACTTTTTTTAAATGTTTTCTGCCTTTTTCAGCTGTCTATATGCCGACGATATTTCGTTGGTGCTAATCAACTCATCAGTAGACTTGAAAAATTCTTAAGAGTTTATTTGAAACTTAACTACTTATTCCATATATCCCATGAACAAAATGTGAATCAGCTTATTTTTTATTAAGCCCGGTTTGGTTTTTTAACTAATTCTGTTTATCATACAAATTGAACAGTTTTTGTTCAGTAAAGAAATTAATTTAAAACTTTGCACAGCAAGCTTCAGCTCAAAAAAATATAGCAAAATTAAGCATTTGCACACATACACACACATGTGCATTCGCATACAGTAATAAAATATTACATAAATGTATAAATATTTGTGCTTATGGATCCAATATAGCATCTTATATTCATATAAAG
Source organism: Sturmia bella (assembly GCA_963662145.1). Lineage (NCBI taxonomy): Eukaryota > Metazoa > Arthropoda > Insecta > Diptera > Tachinidae > Sturmia > Sturmia bella. Next base: position 31,013,127 of record OY759168.1, on the reverse strand, counting down.
TTTGGTAATTTATTGAAATGGAATTTTCTGTTGTCATAACAAATTATGACTACTATCTGTGTATATTGATCTTTTGGCTCAGTTCAAGTATTGTTTGCAACATCATACCCAATATCATATTTCACTATCGATAAGCATCACTTCATATTTTTTAAACACAAAACTTATATGTACAGATATGCAGTATGAATATAGTATAAATAAACAGTCAAACTTTATATTACTTAGGAGGGCGAAAAAATATTAATAAAATAATTTTTTGCGCGAAGGCTAAAACGAAATGTTGATCGTTATATGACGGCTGAATTGGCGAAAAAAAGAACATGTTAGTGCTTTATTTTCGGACTTTATGACCAGCGCTTGTTAGTTATCTTATTGGGCTTTTGTTTGCCTGTACTTTCTCCAAATTTAGAAAGAAATATTTTTTAAGTAAAGTAGCGAAGATCAACAATTTTTAAAGAAGACTAGAAAAGTTGAAGACTTATTGTCTAGAAACATGCCATGTTTCAAGTCTGCCACAGTGATCATCAAAACCCAAACTTAGTCAAGCTCGGATATTTAATAATTATAAAGAAGCTGTTTAACTATCCATCTACTTCGGTTAAATTAACAAAATTTGGTAAGCTTAAAAAATCGGCAATAATGTAAAAAAATTAAAAGAAACTTTTAGCGCGAAATAGAATATTATTGAAAAATTAACATGCGTGTCAAATAGTCAAAAAAAAAAAAATGAGCATAAGAAGATATTCTGAAATTAACACTAGCAGCAAAATTTTTAAATCTTGAAGTTAGAAAATAGTAGTAGTATGCGAAAACAATGCAAGATATCAACAACTTAACCAACTTTTCTCACATGATGCTAAGAAATCAGCACTAATGTCTTCCTTTATTTACTTGAAGAATTCTTTTGCTTCTCTTTGTTTGCTTTAATAAATTAATTGCTTTTTATAATAATAAAAAGCGCTTAGTTTATTTAATATGTAGAAATACAAAACAATTTTTCAAGTAAATAAAGGAATACCTTTATACTGAGAAAGAAAATGAAAATTAGAATTAACAACTTGAGGAAAATATATACAGTGAATTGTAGTACAACTTGGTTATCTGTTAGTTGCGAAGTTTTTATCTAGTATTGATGAATTGAAAAATGAAAATTGAAAAGAACGTGTGTTCGATAAGATAAAATGTTGGCAAATCTGTACAATATTTTGTGTGGCTAAGAGGTATGGTTGTCTGGCTAGAAAAACTATCCTCTAATTTTAAAGAAGGCTGCTGGCAAGAATTGTGATTCCCTGTTAAACAACAATTTTGAAGAATGACCTCGACGAGCTCAAAAAGTGCAACAGAAATTAATTACTAACAATTTTGCCATTTTTCGCTTGAGTTCAATTTTTATTTCTCCAAAATTAAGAAAGATTTTTTTAGCGATAAAAGCGGAGTGATCCACATTTTTAAGAAGGCAAAAAAAGTAAAATTGAAGAATTACTCGCATACCATGGCTGTTTGATGACCACCACGTCGCAAATCAGCACCCAAATTGCTTCGATCCCAGGTCAAGACTAACTGTATATTGTTTCTCTAAGCAGCAGCGCATAGCGTTATGTAAACTTATTGACCATTTTTCCATCTTAAAATCTATCTTACCTTGGGAAGCCTGATAAAATTATTACTAATTGTTAGTTAAATAGTTCCACCATAGAGTAAAAATTAATGTAGAAAAGAATATCTTACAAATTGTTTCTTAAAATTTTCTGCGTATTTCTTGAAGAGCTTTTAAGGTTGATTTCGCTTATGCACTTTAAAACTCTTCTTCGACTTTACATACACATGCATATATATGTTTTCATATGTGTACGTGTGTGTTTGAATGTGGCTTTTTTTATCCGTTTCATTTTATTTCCAGAATACAAAAGTGTCTAAAAGTGAATGTATTACAAACACTTTGAATGTATGTATACTTACTAACTCACTTTTTATTAACATGGCTCATAAAATTGTTAGTCTGGTTTGACAGATACTAGACTAAATGCGAGACGGAATTTAGACCTTTGTTGAAAATTCAATCAGGGGAAATATTATTGTTGATTTAAAATTTTCTCAAACTAAAGCCAGAAAGTAATGCAATAGTTATTAGAATGTTTTCACAGTTTTCATTAATGCTTTAAAATGCAGAAATTCCGCGTTTCAGTAAGAATGAATTTTTGTTCTTCTTTTAAGATAAATGGCTGTGAGTGGAATTTTTTCTCTTTTGGTTCTTCAATATAGGTTTTAAAAACATGAACTTTATTCAGCTTAAAAAAATTTACTTCAACAAAGTCTTTCATATACTTATTAATATTTAAAACTGGATTAACGCACCGCCGAATTTAGTTTAATTTTGTGCAACACGTTTACATTTAGACAAATACATCTTTCATCTTTCTTTAAGCAAATATGATTTAGATTAAATAGATTAACGGTTTTATTTAAGTATGTTGAACCTCACTTTAAGTATACCTTATTATATAATTTCTTGGTATTAAGGGAACTTCTAGTTTAACTATCTTCTTTTAATTACTCAGTTAAATTTTTTTCTAACTTGATTTTACTTTTTTTAATAGTTTGCAGACATTTTGTCGTTGAGCGAGATAGAAGAAAAAAGGAGATCTGAGCTTAAAAAGAAAACAAATATCATTATATTGAAAATGAATGTAATCAAATTCAAATAAGTAATTTATAAATAAAAATATTGCTAACTTAAACTTTGCTCTTATATTTGGTTGTATTTTGATGACACCCCGAAAGACTGCTTTTGCGTGCCGTATCGCAGACTACTTAGGTAGTTAACATATGAAAGCCACAAGGTTGACTGTTCATGTATCATAAGCAATATTCTACGAATAGGACTAATTAGATACAATAATCAGTGAATTGAATTGTAGAAACTTAACTATAAAACAATGTTACAATAAGTATAGTAATTAACCTATTTATATTTTCTTTTCTAAGCAAATCAAACACGTACTTCTGGCGTTTTCTTAGTATTATACTCAGACTAAAACTAAAAAAAATTTATAGAAATAACTGAAAATAAATACAAAAAATGCTTAGGAATGCAATGATCTATTTTTTCCAACACATTTATGGAATCGCGTCAACACTGGACAAATGATGAATAGTACAACTGTAACGTATGATCAATGAACTCCATGAAATTCCAGTAAGTATACGCATGCTTTAATAAGATCTTACGTGGCTTGTTACGATTTGTGTTCTGTGCTAAAAATCCAACGCTTATTATAAATATGACACTTTTCTTTTATACATAGTAGCATATTAGCCTATATGTTTGTATAAATTCCTTTAAAAGTAAATTTTATAATTTTGCCTTTAAAAGTCTGAACGCGTCTAATACTCAAATTTAAAAAGTACACACTGATGTTTGAAGTATTTAGCGTTTGTGCAGAAGTTCTCATACATACTTACATACATGTGCTTGTGAGTTCGTATGTGCATTGGGCAAATACATTTAACTTTTTCAAGTGTGTGTAGAACTTTGTATGTTCAAACCTGCTATAGACCTGCATTCAATCTTTTTTCTAAAGGATTTTTCACATACTTTACAATGTTGTATGCACGTTGTTTTCTAAAATGCTAAAATATATTTCAACATTTTAGCATAAAACAAATATAACCTATGGCTTTACTTGAAAGAAAATGTGAAGTAAACCTAAAGAATGTATGTGGGTATGTACATGTATATATGTGAGTCATACACCGCTTGTGTAAAGTGTAACCAGTGTACTGCAATACAAGGAAATATTTAGATGGGAATAGCTCACAAATTAACAGTTCAGAGTCACGCTAAAATTCGATAGTTCTAGTGTTCTTAAATCATTTGCAAAATATTAGAATTAACGTAGATAAACCTTTCGTTCGGTTGCAGGCGGTTCTTGCAGAGATATATTGGACCAAATTTTTTTTGGAATCTTAGAAATATGCAAAGTGAATATTTTAACCGCTTCCCAAAGCTTTGTCACACTTCTTGTTTTAATTTATCTACTGCTAACATTTATTACATAGAAGTCGCGGACTCTAAGGCTAATGATCAGCCCAATCATAATCGATAATTTCATGAGAATAATTTTCTTTTTTCTCATTATACCTGTTATGAAGTAACTTCTTGGGGATAAAAACAGTTATTATGCCTAGTTTTATATATTATTTTATCTATAATTTATCACCTTTATTGTTAAAATTAATAAAACTATTTCTTAAAGCTTAAGGTCTTTTATTTTTCTTTATTAATTTAATAAAGAAAAATAAAAGACCTTAAGCTTTAAAAATTAGTTTCACTAATGCCTAGTTTGATCAAAAAAATTTATTTTTAATTGAAAGCTTATAGAGTTTTTAATATTCTGACTTTTCTTACGAGTGATAATAAAAATGCGGTTGCGAGATCAAGAGAATATGCACATTTTACTGATTAAACATTTTATTAAACTTGACAAGAATTTTTACTTATCGCACGTTAATAAAACAACCTATACAAAATAAGAAATTAACATCAACAAGAAACATATTTTGCTACCAAACGAGGGAACATCATACTTTCATGATTCTAGTCCTCATGAAGCTTACAATTAGAAAAATATTTTTTCGGAAGAAATAATTTCCATACGAATTGACTGTGGTTTTTGAATTGAATTTTACTTTCAATTAAATATATTTTAGACGAAAATAGTAAGCATAAAATTTATGGTATTGAGCAAAAAATTTTGTTGCACCAGTATTAATGCAGGTCCAAAAATTAACCTTTTTCAAAAAATATTTGCTGTATTTTTCAGCTGTCTATATGCCGACGACATTTCGTTGGTGCTAATCAACTCATCAGTAGACTTGAAAAATTCTTAAAAGTTTGAGTTGATTAGCACCAACGAAATGTCGTCGGCATATAGACAGCTGAAAAATACAGCAAATATATTTTGAAAAAGGTTCATTTTTGGACCTGCATTAATACATTTCAATTGGCTCTTAAAGCAAATAAATAAATAAGTTCATATTTGAATTTTGTTGCACCATTAAACCAATTTACGCTTGCAAAAGGTGCCTTTTTAATTTCAAAGAACCTTGTCGGAGCTAACTTATTCCTAGCAAAATCTAGTTTTTGTAGATCGATTAAAAGTTCAGAGTATAGCTACAGCCGAAACCGAAAGTATCCTTGCACTTTCCTATCTACATATGTTATCTGTAACAAATATTTAAATTGTATGACAAACGAAACTTGTTCAAATCATCTTCTGCTACTCTGTACAACAATGCACATTTCCCAAAGCGCAATCCATAATGGTTTCAATTTTTATTCCCAATAAATATAAAATCTCATGCTTTTGCAAAGACAGCATAGGAAAAACCACAAGAAAGTTAAAGTTAAGTAAATATTTTAGAAAAAAAGTTAAAATATTCCCATTATTTACATTCTAAATATTTACATGGATGTGTACTCGAATGCGCCCTTATATTTCTAGTACTTTTAAACATTTACATAAAGAGAAAATGCCTTAAAAGTAATTATATTATATTGATACAAAAAAAGTTGCAGTCAATATGGAATTTATTGAACCATGTCTTCTTCATTGTTAGAGAAAATTGGTATATATTTCAGAACATTTTTTTTATTGTGCTTTAAAATTTATAGACATGTGATTTTAAATTTTGAACTCACGTAATGGGGCTGGGGGATGCACGAAGAAGTAATTTATTGTTCAATATTTACCATTTTCGGTTTGGCTTAAAGAGTAGATTAGATAATGCAAATATTGAAATAAATTATTCCTTGCCAGTTAATATTTAGATCTTATTTAGTGTTGCCTATTTAGTCAAAGGTTTTGGTGGTTTATGTGAAAATATAGTATTTTTTATGCGCTAAAAAATCCTGATCTTTCTACGAAAATAATTTAAAGCGTTTTCAAAGTTTCAAAGGATATTATTTGCAAAAAATGTATAAATGTTAGTAAGTGATTTTTGATTTATATATATTATTCTAAAAATTTTAATAATGTCGTATACAAGTATATTCTTTGTTTTTAAACGTAGCTTGGTATTTCTGAGATAGTTTTATCAGTTTTTTCAATTTTAATTAGAAGGTGTTAGTTAAAATTTTAGATCGTGCGACTGAAAAATGTTAGATTGAGAACGTTATTCCAAAAACATAAAAGTACGCATAAAAGTACGATTGTATATATTTAAGATATTAAAGCACAAAGTAAAGGCAGTAAAGTTATGACCAGAGAGCTATCTCAACTGAACGGATTAAATCACAAACAGTTGGGTTTGTAGAAATGCTATTAGCAGTTTCCTAGCTTAGGGTGAACTGTGTATCATATGAGTTCCAGTGTATGAGGTAATAACTGGAAATGAAGGAGCAAAATTAATTGCTGCAAGAGCAAGAGAGATAAGCAACATATGATTAGTAAGCACAAAATATTTTGATGCAGTTAAATGTGAGCTAAACAATTGAGAACACTGACACTCTTTGGAATAACTAAGCCGTAGAAATCAATGCAAGATTTCTATGGGAGGATCCACACGAGAAAACAATAGTGGTATAACGAAGACTTAGAAAGCCCGCATTAAGTAGAATAATGTGAGTTATGTCCACTACTGCTACAAGTATCCTAATCGCATAGGAATATTGGGAGGAGATAAATATAGAGTATGTGAGGAGGAGAGTAAGACATTGGAGTACTATTTATGCCAGTGCTCCGCCTTTTCACTTACGGTGCCGATATCTCGGGAGCTAAACCTTACCAGACATGACACAATTACGGGACACATACTGGAGGAAATTAAGGACATGGAGTTCCCGTAGACCTATGGGTCTAACTGTTCATGATTACACGTATAGCAAGACATAAACAAAACAAGCAAAACCAATGAACCTAACCTAGCATAGGCTATGACCTAAATGAGAGTTGATGAGAAGCGTAGAGGCTTCATAGCGGTTCGTTGTTTTTTAACCAAGGTACTGGTTTCAGTGAAGTTAATTTACTGTCTACAAACATTTAAAAAATTGTCATATGTAGATGTAGTTCATCACTAAGATTTCAGTTACAGGTGTTGGGGATCTTTGATTTTTCTAAGCAAACTCTTAAGTCAAAAGTCAAGAACATTATAATTTGTTTGTCTCAACAATACCTTTTTGACTCCACATTAGCTTCTCTTAATTTTTGACTATAGTTTAGTCCTTCCCAAAACCAATAAAATCCTCCTTAAATGGACGTTAAAAGAACTAGTTGTAATCCAAGCATGTAGCAACAGGATAGTGTAGTTTTCTGCGTTACAACTTCTTGCACAGAAAGCCATTACTAAAAGCTATAGCTATTTATACTTACATATAAAACAATATGTCTCAAAATTCCTATTGTAGAGCTTCCTGAAAAACAGAGGTATATGCTCGAAACCAGCACTTTAGAGTAAAACCCGGGTTAGTTTTTTGAACACATCAAAACACATGTTCTTATTTCCTTTTCTCTTCTTTGAGCTTTGCATAGGAAATATTTAAATTAAAGGTTTTTGCTTGTTTAAAAACAGTCACAAAATAAAAAGTAACAGCCAACTGTCTCTATACAAAAATTTTACTTAATTTTGTTGTAAAACAAAAAACAGAGAGCAGCAGGACCATTTCAAAGAAATCTCCATTAACCAGCAATAAAAAATAAAAATCAAAAAAGGAACACTTGCAAAACTTTATCAAGAAGTCATATTATTTAATAGAATTGTTCTTTCGCTTTAATGTATGCAGTCAACTACTTGTGGAGAGAAATGCTAAAAAGTCTGCAAATAAAAATTTACTTTGAATAAATTACGGCAGCGCATGAAACGAAATAGAATTCAGAAGCTTTTGAGCTGCCAGGGAATGGGCAAAAAAAAATGAAGGAAAAGCAGAACAAATTTTAAACAAACAAATGAAAACCGATAACAGCCATAGACAAACACTAGATACTTATTAAGTATTCAATAGAATAAAATATTTTCACGAATAAATAATGAAAACGGGGAGAAAAACGTTAAGATGGATGAGGCACATAAAAAATGTTGTATGTATGTAGCGGAATTTTCCAGTAAAATGAAAAGAAAAGGAAGCATTTTTTTGTATTTGAATAAGAATATTGATAAATACCGCTGCACGTCTTTTTGCCTGGGCTAAAATTTGGGCACGGACATCAATCATAGATGAAGCCAATAAAATTAATGTTTTTCCAGAGTGTCTGTACATGATAAGAGGAATAGTAAGATTATTGAATTTAAGTGGTTGCCAAAAAAAGAAAATGCAATAAAATTTGTTCAATAATTACAATCTAGTTTCTAACATTGATAAAGTAATTTGAATAAGCTGACAGTAATCTGCGTCGAGTTTGCAATGATAGATAAACGTGAATAAGGAAATGAATAAAAATTGTTTTTCCAAATCTCTAAGCAAACAGCCCTTGCCACTAGGCGAAGTTTTCCTATCATCTCAATCATCTGTCTTACGCCACAAAAAATAATTCGTGATGAAGCCAGCGTGCAGCTGGGATAAAAATTAGATTAGAATTTATTGAATACATACATATATTAGGAAAGTCTGCTCTACTGTTAGGAAGTCGCAAGGCGTGTATGACCTTTAATCCCAGACTTGTAGTTTGTAGTAAAAGCTAATCAAGATTTGATATTAAGTAAACATATCTCTTGAAGAAAACCCCTTCATCATTTGCGTATTGTTTCAAATTTGAAAAACCCTGGATATAATATGTTTTCTTTTATTTCACTATATCGCAAACATCTAAATGGCGTTCCCTTAGGAAACGCAACAAAACTTATTCAATACTCCATTTTTATATGCTTTAATGCAAATCAGTATTTCAGTAGCGGTTATTAATAGTTTAACAATAATTACTCAAAGGAGTATTTGTGTCCATCCATTCGTACTTAAATCAATCCCAAGCAGTATCAGAATTAAGGTTAGTTATTTGTGAACTTTTGATCAGATGTATAGTCGTACTAGGTGCACGGGTGTTTTTTGATTGGTTTATGTAAAAAAATATTCCATGTTTATTTCAGAAATTATGTATAGATATTTGCCAAATTAGATCTTAATATATATGATATATTTTTATAAATAAGTCCGTTGAAGTATATATTCGTAATAGATATTATCGAAGCTATTATGCCATCTTGTTGTTCTGTATAGTCATCGTTTTAAAATATTGAAGAGGGTGCAGGGTGTTGTTAATTGGATTGTGTCGAAGATACATGCACTGGTCACTTAACAGACCAATTAGCAACAGTTAATCCCGTCTTACTCAGCTGTGCAAAAGTACATGTTCTCTTCTTGTGTCATATATATATATATATATACATATATATATATATATATATATATATATATATATATATATATATATATATATATATATATATATATACATATATATATATACATATATATATATATATATATATATATATATATATATATATATATATATATATATATATATATATATATATATATATATATATACATCTATATTTTGCTTAATCAAACGTCCACAAACCACGTATTTTCACCCTCCAATCCCTCTTTCCTACTCTCCTAGTGCCAGTACAATGCAATGCATATATAGCGATCATCCTGTGAGGATTGGTCCCAGTCTAAAAAAGTACCTATTTCCTTCAATCAAGTAGGTTTTAAGCAGGAACTATTCAAGCGCTAAACTCTTGTCTTAGGCCATATTTAATTGGACTTGATTCGATTTTCGCATCCTTACTTTATACCATTTGTATGATACACAAACTTCAAGTTCCACAGCATTCTTTATAAAACTATTTTCTCAATCAGCTTATAAAAATATACATATATCAAATTATTGTAGTTTTTCATGTGGTGAAATGCTATTTTTCCAGTTTTAAATGCTTTGTGTTCTTATATCTCCAATTAATGTTTTTTTTATTATTCAAGTGTCAAACGCATAGAATGCATGAATAATTTGAAAGTTGTTAAACTTAATGCTTCGTTAAAATTTCTTTTGCGTAACTTGCTTTATTAGAACTCACATTTAAAATTTTTGACAGAAATCTCTAAAGTGTTAACGCATTAAAATCGTTCTGTCTACTTTGGCCTTAATTCTAGTATTTAGGTCGATAGTGTAGAAGGTGTGTCTTAAATTTGTCATAAGGCAATCAAGCAATTCCTAAAATACATAAAATGGAAAAATTAACATTTAAGTCAATAAGAAATATAGCGGTAAATATGTTGAATTTATATTAAGTGATTGCAAATATTTTACAAAAATTAAACATATTTCTTGTCAGAGAGCCAAAGAAGAATTCGAAATGAAAATGTAAGTTTATCTTGATTTCATTGTCGTGGTGGATGCCAGAGTGCAGTCAGCGAGCAAAAACATTAAATGATAGAGGTCAATTTTTGGCAAATAGTTATTAAATTTAAGTTATAAATTTCGCACAATCTTTCTCCTCTTCAATACTCGCCATACAAATGTTTAAGTAAGAAAATAAAAATGAAGAGAAATTTAAAGGGGTTTGCAGTAAATTAAAAGCAATATTTTAACATTATTATATAAAAATTCAAAGGAATCGTACAAAATGCTGAAAAAATTGTATAGTGGCTGAAAATATATAGAGGGCAGCATATACATGCTTCGATGCTGATATATTAATAATTAGTTATTATATTTTTAATAATGCATAGTAATCGAAGGTTAATATCAAAATAGTAATTTGTTATTTTTTGCGAATGTTACGAAATAAGAGTTGCATAGTAACATCATTCCATCAATGCTTCAGAGCTCTTCTTACCATGCCAGAAGAACTATTTAAGAGAAATTTTTATTCTGAAAAAAGCTTAATTACATTCACTGGATTTTGTGACATAAAAATCTCGTCCGATTCATAGTGACAGAAGACAGAATCGACTCCCTTATGTATATAATTTTAAAATCTAATTAATTAAAAAGCAGTGTAGTGTTATTTTTATTGAAGATAGAATTGTGTAGTATTTCGCACTTTTATAAAATATAACTACTGCCCTTATTTTACTGTACTTGAGTGTCTTGATCATAATACAAAGACCAAGAAATAAGTAGGTGGCTAAGAACATACAAAAATGAGAAAAGTAGAGTAATGCAAACACAGAAGAAGAAGAAGAAGTCGATTTAAATTCATCCAAGCAAGAAACACAAAGCAAACCGCGTTTTATATTCACCAGCACAGGAAGTTGAAAATGTTGTAAATTACAATCTGTCTGTCTAACACTTCCGGCTGGACCGCCTGCTGGTGCTGGTGCTGTTGCAAGCTCTTTCTACGGAGCTACAAAGCTGCTGTCATTGGTTGCTCCTAAAACGTTCACATTATGAACGTGCACGTTCATGTTTTTACACGTGTCATGGTATTGGTGTGGTTTAACAAATTGCAGGCTAAATAAATGATTTTCAACTTAAGCTAAAACTAAATGCAAAGCTCAATAAACCTAAAATTAAAACAAACGAAACGAAAGTAAAGCAAAGTAAAGTAAACTACGTTGGATTATTTGGTTTTTGTGTGGTCGTCCGGTCAGTTGTTGAAAATAGTGGCACACAAGGCACTACATACCACTGCTCAATAGGGAAAAGTCCTAAACAAAAATCAACAAAAAGAAACATCTATTTACACTAGTAAAATATTTTCACTTTAATTTTGTTCTGACTTTTTGGCTACCGCTGCTGTCCCTTTAGCAAATACTGCCAACATGTGGATTTTTGAGCCACAGCTAAACGAAAAGAAAGGAAGAATATGCAAGATTTTCTCAACGAGACAATTTCATGCTCATCTGCATAAAATCAATTCCATTTTGAGACAATTTGAAGATTAGAATACAAATTTCGTATTATCAATGGGGGAATAGTTACCAGCAACAACAGACAATGGAAAAATCACACTGCTGCTCATCTTTAGCACTCGTTGCCGTTGTCGTCGTCTAACAACCGAAAGCGATTTTTGCCACAAAATGCACTGACACAAATACAAATTTTAAATAAGTAGTTTCCAGTGCTAGATTAAAATAACAAACCAAAAAAAATAAAACGAAAAACGAAATTAAATAAAAAGGGAAGTGTTTTACAACTTGACTATTCAAATTCGAATAATTTTCTTTTCACATTCCTCAATAAGGCATTGCATACTTCTTTACCAACTACTGCTGCTGGCACAAGCGTTGAACTCTCACTACGGTATAGCATTAAATTAAAACTTTTCCGACCATATTGTGCTGCATAAAAAGTGTGCTTTTGGGAAAATTTCATCAAATTTGTTACATTGTTCGTACGATTCATGTTCTTTTCCCCCGCCGTAGAGATGAAATAGAAAAAAAAAAATGGAATACAAATGTGTGCTTCTTGCAGCGTTAAATTACGTGGCCAACAATTTGCTTGTGGCATACAATTTTAATACACGTACAATAGAATTCTACATGAGTCACAGCCATGAGCATAAATGCACCAAAATAAGTGCAGAAATGTCAATTAGGAAGTGCAGCTTTTTGCTTTTTCTGCTGCTACATTTTACGAAAACTTTACTTAAGCATTTGCAATTAAGAATTTAGTAGAGAGAAGTTGAAATTTGCAATACATTATTGAAATTGTTGCAGATTATAGAAGTTTCAATTATTTTAATTTCAGTTACGTTTTCTTTAGATAACTTAGGGAAGTAAATTCTTTTGCAGTGGATTTAAGCTGATAAGACTCAGCATGTAAAAGATTAGTTAAAAATTTAAATGAAATTAATTGAAAATCAACTCTATGTTGGTGAGAGAATACAAAATATGTTCTATTTAACAGAAAAATACAGTGATAAAATTTAAAGTTAAGGAGATCAAATGCAGAGAGTAAGTAACGAAGAAGTCAAGTAGTAGGATAGCTAAGTGTTGCTGCAATTCACACCTGGATTCGTAGAAATATGGGTGCTAATGATGGTTGCGATATCTTCTTCAGACAATAAGTTTTCAACTTACTTCTCTTGTCTTGTTTAAAAGCATTCATCGCTACAATTTAAACTCAAAATAATATTCCTCACTTCTGAAGAAGTAAAATTAAACTAAGGCCTAATGAAGCAATTATAAACATAATTTTCATCAAACCGAAATTTTTCACTAAACTTGTCAGCTTTTTTTTTTTTTAATAAAACTTATATAATATGATATACGCATATATCAGGGAGCGTTAATTTGTTTTGACAAACAATTTTCAATATTATGCTATCGGATTTTTAATAGCTTTTTTCGTGAAAAAAGTCCACTAAAACATATCAAAAAAATGTTTTTTAATGCATTGGATTTTCAATTATTTTTTTCTATAAGGCTTATAGCAAAAAATAATTATAAGCCCAACTAAGGAGGCGTGGTATGATGTTGGTCTGTTCTAAAAATATATTGGGAAAATATAGCATTGCAGAAGAAAAAGCAAGATTAATTACTGGTCACTATCACCGGTTTTTTATAATTAGCTAACATGGTTGCCCTAACAAATTTATTACAGTTCTAGTACAACTTCAACATACAGTATTTGTCCTTAACAATTTTCAGTTCTCAAGTATAGTGTTGCGTGAGAGTTTTTACATAATCAGTTACTCTTATCTAGCTATAAATGCTAAATTTTTTGAAATATATTTCACAACAATGCAATATTTTTAATATTTTTTACAAAGAAGTAGCAGTTATTCAAAAAGATATGTCTATTGCCATAATATTGGTGTACTCTAAGAACCATAATCTAAGAGGTGGGCCAAAAGAAGTCATCCGTTGTTGTCCAGCTTGCAGAATTTCGAATGTGGCTGGAGCAGTGTGTGACCCTGCTTCGTCCCGTTGGAACCATATGTCCTCCAGGCCTAATTTGTTTAATTGTGGCAGAAAAAACTCGGTTAACGCTCGGACCTATAGAGCGTTGTAAGCAGCGCGCCATAGTGACATTTTGAGCCTGTGTAATGGCTTCTCGTAGATCTCTCCTGGATTTTCGGTGCCCCACGTACTCGCTGTGTTCACGTACTCGCTGTGGCAGAAATGAGTCTCATCGTTCATTATGATTTTGGTAAAAAATTCGTCCACTTTGTCGTACACACGATTATGCTGCAGTATTGGATAGTGTCTCGCTCCATGGCTTGTTCAATTATATGTTACGGCTGTCGAGTTTACAGTCGTAAAAACAGTTATGACATTGGAATCGATTTGCTAAAATAAGATCAATTTCCAATAGGGTAATTTTTTTGGCCCACCTATGAGTAGATACTTATTTCTAAGTAAATTTTGTGCGTTAGTTAACCGGTGAACACAATCGTTGCTAAATAATTTAAATATTCTTTGTGTTGAAATAGATTCATAATAAGAGGTAGCCTATATTTAGTTAGTTAGAAAAATACATATGTAAATATTATTTATAATTTTATCAGGCTTAAGTTCGATTTTACTTGGAATTATGTTATTATATTATTTTCTTGCAAAAAAAAAAAAAGAAACTAGAACATCACACTGGCCTTTTCTCGCCAATAAAACAATAATTTTGGTTTTGTTCACCCACTTTACTTATTGTCAGTATTCTAACGACACATCGTATGTGTAAGTAATTATAATAAAATATAACTGAAAAAACATACGAACATTTACCAAAACAAATTGTTTTTGTTATCAAACTTTTCAATGGTTTTATCGCTAGAAGTTGAATTTGACATTTTGCATGGAATTGGGAAATATACCCTCAGAATATTTTTGCAGTAACTGACCGTAGTTTACTCTAAAAGTAATCAGTGCAGTTATCTTTAAATGACAAAACGTTTAAAAAAGAACGAAATTTGAATTTTAACTGATTTGTACAGTTACTTAAAAAACTAACTAGAGATAAATACGGATTATCGCTGACAGTTAATAATGGCAGTTGTAATTTATGTTGAAGGAACGTGAAGGAACCAAGCTGTAAATACGTATAGAAATATTTATAATTTGATGATACTCTTTACTTATTGATGATACTCTTTACTTATTGTTCTGATTGTTGCGATGGCGGAGTAGGTATGGCAGCTGCTTTCAAGTCGAGATGTTGCATGTTCGAATCTCAGCAGAGGTTTTGCAGTACAAAAATTAAATTACCGAATTGAGAAAAGAGATAATACAGATAGAAAACTATAATTAAGTAAAAGCAAGAAAAAAATTTTTATATGTTGATTATGCATGAAATATTTTATAGTTAGAATAAAGGAAAAATAATTATTTTTACCGATTGGGTTCCATAGATTTTTGACATTTAATTTCAATTGAAATTATAAGCAAATTTAAGTGAATAGTAAGTAGGACGGTGTTTAAATGAAGTTACATTTACTTTAAATAGTGTTTTCAGTTAATTTTACTGACAAAGTTGTCTGAGACAATTATACCATATGAATATTATACCTGAACATATATTGTCAGCTAGGACGTATTTGATTAAACATTAATGATAATTTCCTATGGTAATTGTAGCATCCATATTTTTTTGTTGCATGTGTGAACTGTTTGCACTTAATTAGGCATTTCCACTAAGCATGAACATTATGTTGACTATCTGTCATGGCTAATGAGGGCGGCTCATGTTCGTGTTTCGGCCATGCTCGGACAGCGACGGTCGAGCACATGTCCGATCATCGATGTTCGCCGTGAAGTTAGGCATGAAATATCATTTCCTGTTCGACAGTTTAGCTCTAATAAAAAGTGCCACAGAAAAGAAATAAAAAGCATAATTCTGCAGATTTAAAAATACATAAATTGAGTATATATGTACATAAAATACTGAAATAAAGCAAAAATATGAAGGAAGTATTCACTCGAAAAATCAAAAATTATTAATAATGTGGACACACGTGTTCCCCATGTACAAAAACATGAGTTAGTTAATAACGTTGCTCTGCCGTCGTCATGTTCATGTCATGCTCAAGTTGATAGCTGGTGAGCTTATCACTTTAGGATGTTTAAATTTTATTAGAGAAAAATTGCTCTGTAAAATTGGTGTTTATAAAAAAATAGAAAACAGTTGAGAATAAATCGTATTATATATGTATGTATGTATGTTTTTAAATTTTTCTTTTAATTAACTGATATTCGTGATACTACTGACATTTTCCATCCAGATATTAAAAAAAATTCCAATTTAAATATATTTTTCTTTATATTGATTTTTCGTTTGAAACCTAATTAAAAATTTCTTAAAACCACATGAAGATAAAAAAAAAAAACATAAAAGAAAAGAGCAATAATAATTTGCATGTTTCGTGCAAACCGTTTGGTTTTTTATTTTATTATAAAAAGGTGAAACATGAAAAAGGTGGCGCAAATATAAACCCATCTACCGACACCGCTGCTACATCAAGAAAAAAACTATATATAAATTCATGTATATGTCCATGCATACATATGTGTATGTATGTATGTACATTTACATGGTTATATAAAATCTGACAAATAAAAATAAACAAATAAAAAATAAAAATGCCAAACAAAACGAAAAGGAAAATTACGACAATAATTCAACATAAACCGCATGCATGAAAGTCACACATACATACACATGTATACGTAAATAATGTGTGGTGAATAAAATACGAACAAGTTTTAAACTATAAAATTCATAAGAAAAAAGTTTAGCCGATAAGTATATCTAATTGTCTGCTATGCTCAAGCCCTTAGCATATTTTATAAAAACTTTATCTCACTGCGAACTATCTTCGAATTTTTCTTGGTTGTCCTCTCATTACAAAAGCTATTGTTCTTACTGGGCAGCATAAAAATACAAGATGTTGAAAATACGTTTTATTTGACTGTCAATTTCAGTGACTTTCAGCAAAAACAATTCTACTTTTCCACTAACAAAAATGCGAAAGAATGCATTTCTCAATAAATAAAACTTTTGCTGCGATTCATATTGAACAATGAATGTATTCCAGTACTGACAAATTTTATGAAAAACCTCGCTTATAAGGAAAAAAGAGAGAGAGGTGGATTAAATAACCCTAAGTACTCAGAGTACACAATGGGTTGCTTATAGATAAAAAAATATATCCAAAGCGAATAAGCTCATCAAATATTCCACAATTGCTAATGACTGCTAATATTTGAGCAAACCAAATATTGAATTAATCTTTTAAAAGAAAATAAACTTTCTGAATATTTAAATATTGCTAACGATTAAATATAATTGAAGAGTGCTATGTTATGTCTTCTGGAGCACAATGCAACTCGTTGTGAGGATTCGCCCCCCGAGTATTTATCTGAGATAAATAAATTATTCGGGAAAGCGCTAAATTTACAAAATTATTGTTCGGTTTATATATGCTAGAGAAGATAGGGCTGAGGCTAACGAAAAACCATTGATCAATGCTCAAATGCTCTGGACAATAACATGTGCTCTGATAGATTTTTGAAGGACGCACTCAAGCACTTAGTCGTTGATCTCTTTACACCTTCATAAAAGTAATATATTTGAACCACACTTATTGCTCTATTCTATGATTTTTTTTGCTTTATGGTGACATTTAACTCAGGGAATTTAAATTTTTAACCTACATTTTTTTTTATTAATGAATCAGTCTTTAACTTTGATTCTATACATTCCTGAAAAAGTACAGTAATAAAGATTATGCCGCACGTAATGAATAAAATTGTAAATTTCTTATTCGAACTTTTTGCCACACACAAATTTATTTTAATTTATTTAGGCTCAAGTTTAATTTACTTAAATCAAAATCATTCGTATTTGTACATGTTCTCCTTAAATTTAAATTTGTTCGTATCTTATCCACCATACATTATATTAAAATAATGCACATCAGTACGTGAACGAAACTTTATACTTGCATGCATGTATGTGCCTACCTGGTGGAGTTAAATTATGCAGTTAACCAAAGCTTCAAGACATCCCACAATATGAGAAAACATTAAATATCAGGTGCTAATGACATCATTAAAATATATCCTAGAAAGAATTTTGTGGACAAAATTGTCATTATTCTAGGTGACCTGTTCAGCGTTGCTGTGGCTCTTATAATATTTTTGAACAATAATTGGTGAACGTAAATTCTTAGAAATAAATATTACCATTTTAGTGGCAAACTCTTTTTTGAAGCTTACTTGATTATAAAACCATTTTATAGCCCAGCGACTTATTAAGTAATTAATTTTTAGAAGGGCTTGAATATGCGAAACAAAACACGGCCACTATTTGCGAGATAGAACTTTCCTCTATTAAATTAAGAAATAATTATCTATCAACGTGGTGCTTGTATTAAAGAAGTACCTTAAAAAAATTAGTGCAAGAAATGCATACTATGCATTAATTCAGGGATTAGCATTAATTCTGTCATTAGCTGCCCCACATATATAGGTTTTTGCTTTGAAAACACATTTGTTTAGCGGCATAAAAACCACTCTGCGTTAAGTTGATTTTTCTTTTTATTATTTTCCTTCTTCCAATTAAACACAACACTCACATCTTATACATACTATTTAAAACTACTTTTAACTAAATTTGTATTAATTAAGTTTGTAAAAGAAAACTATTCAGTTTGGGAATCCTAAACGAAAACCATTTAAATTTGTTAATAATTTTATCGGGCTTTTACTTCGAAAAATCCTTTTCAGTGTTGGGGAAAAAAATTGAACTAGAAAGTCCGATAAAATTATTAACAATTGTAAATCATATAGCTGAACTATGAAGTCAAAAAAAAAAATTTATCAATATTATTTCAAATGACTTTTCTTACTATAGATAAAACACCTAAAGTAACTTATCTATGCATTTAAACGACCAAACTCTTCGACAATCAGCTTTGCTCTACTGGACGAGTGTAAAATGATCAGTCAGTTCTTCTATCGGAGAAAGAGTTAATTAACATAAAAAATTATTTGAAACACTTACAAAATTATTTTGTCTTCGATAGTTGTTTGGTTAAGTGGGATGCATGGTCGCATACATACGTAAGCTATTCTCATACGCCAAACATTGAACTGAGTTACAGACTATAAAGCTGAAGAATTAAAAATTGGAAATAAAAACAAATACTCTATTAAACCAAATTTTATAGGGATTGAAAAAATAAAAAGAAGAAAAACTCTTATTGATTTAGGATGAAAGAAGTAAGAGAAAACGAATTTTCTGAATAAAAAATCAGAGCAATTAAGCCAAATACACAATCATTGCTAAAAAAATCACACAAGAGATTTTTTTGCTAGTTAAATTTAACAGTAAACTGTGGTATGCAGCAGAAGAAATTTGTAATAAACTGAATGGTTTTCAAAACTAAAATACTTAGGGAAAACTAAGGTTAGTTACTTTGAATAAGATCTCCCCGAGATCAATATATTATGAACTAAATACATATATGCGTATTTAAGAGAGGGCATCAAAAACTTGATCTAGTACAATATATATAATCATGTATGTCATACTAAAGTTTACTTTTTCAAATAACATTGCAAATTTAAGTTATCTCGAAGAGCAAACACTAAATTCAATTCTGAAAAAAAAATTTTTTTTTGCTGACAATCAAGTTTTTTAACGAATGCTTAAGGGTTCTACCAAACGTATTGCTTGATTTTAACATAAAAAATGGCTAAAGGTACCATTAAATAACGCAACCACTACTCTCTATTGCTGACCTCTGTCATAATCATGCATATGGGGATGAACAAAAAAGAATACATATGAATGCATACGGATACATTTTTAAACACCAACGAACAGAAATAACTTTGGAAGAAACGCAAAAACATTAATACTGATATTTTAGTTACATTGAGCTGTGATATTGTAATAAATTTGTGTATATTAAATTACTATTTCAGGCTCAAGTTCAACCCTTGGTTTGTCACTTTTTAATCAATATCAATTAAGTAAAGAAAACTAAAATTTTTATAGCTATAGGTGGAAAACCGGCTGTTTCTAGATAGCAAACACTTTGAACTTTGGACGTGTCAAATTTCACAGTCTTGGCACAGTCGATTTAACCACTCGGCAACCAAAGCTCACGCAGTTTTACTTTCTATTTATATACTTAACTAACATTAACCAAAACAATGATCTTTTGGTAATCACTTTTATGGATGATTTTTTGTCATCTCAGAAGACTGTTAATTGCTCTTTATATGAGAGCTTTTTCACACATGTTCTGGTTTGCATCATTGAGATCTAGATGAATTAAGAACATTAGAGCATTGAGTTTCACAAGAGTTTATTTGAAGGTTTTGTTTTTATGTCAAGCAAAAACAAATACTTTATCTTACAACAAAAACTTTTCATGAGCGAACACAGGAGAACACTAGTTTGCTCTAAATTTTGTTTGCACTCGTAAAGCAGATAAAACAATCCAAGAAATGAATGAATGAAATTAAATGTTTTTACGCTTATTTCTTTTCGTTCCTGTTTATGGATATATCAGTAAATATGTATGTATTTGCATTTTCAGTTATTTATATACGTGAATTTACTTAAAATAATTTTGAACGAGAAAGTTGTGGTCCTGCTGTTTTAGGCAAAAAGGGACGAACAAAAGCTTAAGTGTGACCGTACCGTAAATCTATTAATTGAGCTCTCAAATTTATTTTACTCTACTAATTAAGACAGAAGTTTTAGATTAAACTTTAAAAAGAGGAGATTACCCAAAATAGGAAAATAGTCAATTTGCTTTTGACTTCACTAAAATATAGAATATATATAGGAAGAATATTTTAGCATTTTGTGGCGAAAATAATTATAAATCAAATTCTTTGCATTGAGTTAGCATTGTGGGCACATATCACTCGCTACTGGATCTGAAAACTAAATATTTTAAAGGTAACTTATTTAAATGCTAAATTATGTAAACTCCACTATTACAATTAAATTCTGAAATCTGTCGCTTATTCGAAAAACATTTCATTATGACAAAAGGCTAAAAAGTATGTTCAATTACTGCTCAAGAGATTATAATTTTTTAGTGCCTTAGAAATCCAATTAAAAATCATGAATTTTAAAAATCTCTAGAAAACACTGTACAATTAATACAAGGATCTGGATCCACGAACATGTAACTAAATGAAGGCAATACACATACATATATATACATATGTATGTACATGCATGTGAGTGTATTTCAGTATGTGTTTGTTAAGCAACAGCGGTATTTCAAACGCCAATTATTGGCCACTCCAGTGTTACAACGGAAGTGGTGCTGGCGAACACACAACGGTCTATTTTTTTTAATGCAATTTCTTTCATTTTCCTTTTATTTATACCGCAACCCAAAACTCTTGAGATATGTTAGCATTTTTTTTTTTTGCTTTATTTTAATTTTTTATTTGACTGCAATAAAAATTAAGAAAACGAAAGCACATGAAAACAAAAAAAATAGTTTCAAAAAATTTGAGCCAATTGTGGTTTTTACACATCGTTTGTTGTAAATTATGGTGTAAGTTTGTGTCTACGAGCTATTTAAGGTTCGATGTGAGTTTACCCAATTGGCTATGTCAGCAATGTTATTTTAAAATAAATTTTATGATATATATTCGTAGAGCTTAGTAGCAAATAATGGATAGAATATTTTTGGACTCAACGCAAAATGTAATTATTTACCGGTTTATTCACATTCTGATCCATGGCAATAGGCTAATATAAAAATATATAAATTTTTGTTGTCCCTTCACACTCTATATTCTTAAAAACTCGTGTTATCGTATTATTTTATATAAAAGTAGTATACATCCTTGATCACTTATCCTCATCTTGATTTCATAAGATCATTTTGCGACTATTTTTGCTTTTAGCTGGTAAAAACATAAAAAATTTCAGCTTTGCCTTGAAGTTTCGGACGTAATTTTTGGCTCAAAAGATTCTTAATTGTGTGCATGAATGCTACACTAATAATCTTAAAAACAAGGAGAAATAATTTTTTTAAACTGATAGATATATTGTACTCATTCACTTAAACAAAATGACTGTAACGTTGATATGGAAAAGTGGTCTAACCACAATACACGAACTTAGTTGTTATTCACACCTTCTTGTAATGCATTTAACTTGAGTTTTCTTAATTTTGGTATGTGTATGTAAAATTTTTAAAAATAGAGACACTTGCAGTTGAGCTGCCCTTTAAAATTGTTGAAGCCCTTAACGGAAGTCAATGTTGAAATCAAAATGCCTTTTGCGTAATTTGGGAATTCTCGGTCAACATAATCAAACAAATGTGTCCACTCTCATGCAAAAATTTCAGCAAAATGAGTCCTTAGGAAATGTAAAGGCCCCTCTGAATACCCGATGTCCAACAGGGAACGAAAGAAAGAATTTAGGGATCATGTTGTCTCACGTTATGGCGGTGCCAATGAACTTAATTTCACACGGTTGGACTTTTTTCTTTTAAGATATTCTGGTAGAAGGCAAACGTACGTTAATAAGCCAAAAATAGTTCAAAATCTGAAGAATGAGACAATTTGGCTAATGAACGACATTGAACTTCAATTATGTCTCAGAGTCGTGAAAGTGTCAACCATCTAAGAGAGATATGTCAGTCAAGCCGTGCAATCATTTGGTCAATGGTTTCTTTTGCATAAAGATTTGTTTTATTAATGTAAAACCAAAATACTAATAAAATATCTTTGACATTTTTTTTTTTTCAACTTAATTAACATGGTGTGGTTTAATCGGACTATACTTCCTTTAGCATACTCAAACAAATTTAAATCAAAATTTTATGTTGTAATATATAATAGTACCAATTCATGAAACTCTTTCTAGTTCTATGCGTACTCAGACATAACAATTATGAAATAAAAACAAGTAAGAGTGCTATATTCGGCTGGGCCGAATCTTAAATACCCTTCACAATGGTACATACATTCTGATTGATTTTTGGTGCGAAAAGTTGTTTTATTTGGCTTTTAAAGCCGATTTCTTGAAATATCGGGAGACGCTATATCTCGGGTATATATGGGCCGATTTTTTCAAAAATCTGACCTAAAAAATGGCCAAAAATACTCCTTAAAACCCGGTTTTTTGAATATATCTCGGCTATCCGTGGACCGATCTTACTGAATTTCAATAGCAGACCCACTACTGGGGTTTAACACGTTTTAGCGAAAGAATGAGGTTTCTATCTTAAACCGTTTTCTCAGAAAGGGTATTTCAACGACTACAGACGGACAGACGGACAGACGGACATCGCTCAATCGTAATCGCTATTGATGCTGATCCAGAATATATATACTTTATGGGGTCTTTGATGGATATTTCAATGCGTTACAAACGGAATCACAAACTTATATATACCCTTACAAATTTATGTGAAGATTATAACAGTAATACAATTAATAAAATTTTTTCATACATATAAAACAAATACTTCCAATAAAGTAACAATTGTAGTTCACACAGAAGCACTAAAAGAGAGAGGTTTTTAGTTTATTCGGTAATATTTATATTGATTTGAAGAAAAAAATTTAAAATTAAAAACCTTGAAAGCATTTATGTTCGATTTACATAAGTGCCTCTCGGAAGCACTTATGTAAGGTTCGATGATTACACCAGATTGTGTCTATGAAATCGTGAGTTATTCTGTGAGAAATGTTCAATAAATGATTAAATATCAAAATATATAATCAGTTTTCAACCAACTCCTAAATAGAGTGGTATATGACAATTAACGCTAAACAGATACGTAAACATACATTTCATTATAATTAGAACGTAATGTAAAGCTTTTGGACTTATTCAGTATGGAGTACAACCTTTATTTAACAAATGCAACTTACTCATTTACAGAATCTATTCACAAAGAATAATTAGCCTCAACAGACGCAAATTTCCCACGAACTAGTGTGCGATTAAATCTTCTTTTCCAAAGACATTTAATTTTTCCAATTTATTATTATGAATATTGTGACTGGTTTCATTACTCAATTTACTGTTGTATTATGAATAAAATAAAAACGCTTGCACCTCAATTATGTCTCACAGTTATTGAAAGTGTAAACCTACCAAAGGGTATGCTACTGAAAATTGCAATGTATTTGTAGAGAATTCTTTCGAAATTTTGCATTACGTATTGATTTTGCACCATAAAATGCATACATTGAATGCAATACAATGCGCATTAAAAGAGCAATAATACAATAAAAATTTCTAGTGACATGTGACAGTAAAAATTAGCTTTATGTACACACAGAAAATAATGCTTCGCGGTGGCTTATCGCTAACAAAAATCATGTACTATAAAAGGGCAGCTGCAACTGAATCCACTTTCGCCTCTACCGTGCAAAAATGTTTCCAATCAAGCTATCTTTTAGCTGATAGTGTTCATTACGGACACATCAATAGTACTGGTCTCACGTGTTTATTTATATATTCACCAATGGGTAAATTCTTAAGCTTGAATCACCCTTTTCTTTATAGCATAATGTAATTTTTTGTAAATTTTTAGGTTTTTTTGGGAACAAAAATTAATAATGAGTATGTTAAAAACATCCGTTGCTTGAGAATTATAAGTTTTGCCTAATTAAAAGCCAGTTTATAGGACACAACAAAGCTCACTAGTGAGAAGGCAGTTCATGGGAGAGTATGAAATGAAATGGGCTTATGAGACGGAGTTCAGTCGCTTCGTGCTACTTGCGTTAATTTGCGCATATGTCAAGCATTTATGATACTATGTCATTTACAACATGTAATGTACTGCTAGTTTCATACGAAAACATTTATTCAAATAAAATTGGAAACCCTTCGATTGAACCAGCTAACATACAAACATTCGTATGTACATAATAAAAAAACAAAGAAGTTCTTAAACAATTTTAAATATTAGAGAACATTTAAAAGAAACAACCGAAGGTTTTTTAATTGATATTTATGTCTATTACTATTAACTCATGCATACATATTTATATACATATATGCATGTATGTTGCACGCTCTCTTTTTGTCGATTACAATTTTTATTCGACCAACTTTGACACTTTTGTTGAGAAAAATCGTATTCTATAAACCAAAATAAGCTGACGGCTACTACGTTTTTATTCCACATTTATTTAGGCAGTCTAAAAATTTGTATTCGCTTTTAATTCGAGAGCTTTAGGTCGTTTGCATTTGTGCAATCACTCTTGCTGCCAAAAAAATTTTAAATCGTACCCCACTGAATATAAAAACAATAATTGTAGCTCATCAGAAATCATTAAAGATCATTAAGTGCTGTACTCCACAGACAAAAACATGCATATCGAGTGGTAAAAACTGTAAAGCGCACACAAAATCATTGAGGAAAAAAACTGTTACGTGAGTCTGAAAGGAAAAACTTCTGGAAAAAGTAGAGAAAAACAAACGTTTTTTGCGATATTTTTTCAATATTTTGTTAATTCATGCCACTGATGACACCAGTCGTGAAAATAGTAGTAGAACGAAATACAAAACGTTGCATTTGAATATGTTTTTAGTTTGTCGCTAGTTGCGGCTTTAAGTATGTCAGTATGCGTTGAGCGGAAATGGTTGACAAACGCACAAACATATACTCATACTGTGATACATCGCTTCAGCTAAATATTTAAAGTTTATGAAAATGGCTGTCATCATTCATTCGAGTTTTTGCTGCGCTTGTTTCTTTTCTCCTTTGCAAAAATGGCAATGATGATAATCATTGGTTATTTCTGTTCTTTTTTTTCTTCTTAAAATTTTGGAAATTTTTCTGTTCCTTCTACTTTTTCTCAAAGTTAAAGTTACGTGCACAACTACTGAACTGAAGTTTGTGAAACAAGCAAACTTTTGAATAGATTAAGTGAAAAGTTTTCTCTGCTTCTGTATTTCTTTTATTGTTTGAAGTTTTCTTTTATTGCAACTCGATGATAGTGCCACCACAACGATTATTGTAGTAACATCACTACTTGTATAGCCAACAAAGTCAAAGAATATAAAGCCAAGTAAAGTTACGGCAATCAAAATGGTATATAGATTTTATTGCTTTTGGAAAATAATCTTGAAAATAAATATTAATAAAGTAAAGCGAATTTAAAGTTTGCCCTCGATTTTTGTGTTGGCCATATGCTAAAATAAATAAATAAGTTATACATAATGTATACATAATTTTTGCAGAAGAAAGAAACATCTGAGTGTTCTGACCGTAATAAACATTAAGTAGCAGTTAAAGGCAGTTTTTCATAATTAAATCAGTGGGACTCACTGATAATAATAACTCATGTAATATGGGGGAGGATGTAATATGGAAGAACAAGTTATGAGACTCACTAATAAAATATCGTTATCAATTTACGGGCATTATTTAACATGTACTAAGAAAATTACTCCAACGTGAGACGTACCTAAAGTTACACAAATTTATGGGTAATAACATATATTTGATGAAGAACAAATTCGGATGTAAGAGTTAATCTATAATAATAAATGGCCTAACATTGCTCGCAGTGCAAATACAATACCTTATAGCGTTGTATTATATGATACTAAGTGAATGCCATAAACAAATTGAAGACTTCAAGCTGCTGCATACTCATAATATCCTTATAGTGTATTATTATTGAAACTATACCAATTTTAATGTCAGACTTTGGGAGCATCTTTATAGTATTGTAATAAATAAATTAAAAGCCGATTGTGATTATGAATACTATTTAAAACAGTAAACTTATAGACATGAAAATTTATTTA
Organism: Sturmia bella; assembly: GCA_963662145.1. Classification (NCBI taxonomy): domain Eukaryota; kingdom Metazoa; phylum Arthropoda; class Insecta; order Diptera; family Tachinidae; genus Sturmia; species Sturmia bella. The sequence goes on along the minus strand of OY759168.1, from coordinate 30,986,422 downwards.
TTACTTGCCTTAAAAAGATTTTTTTATTACATATCAGATAAAAAAATTAGGTGCATTCTAGTATGTGCTTTCTGTCAAATCCCAGTTAGGATTTTTGGCAACTTTAAATCGAATTAGAGTCTTCTTCGTTTGCTCAGCGTGATTAAAATAGTCACTTATGCTCTTGCTTTAGAGTCGAAACTGAGGCTTTGGTATGTGAAAACGGTGTCATATGGCGATCTGTTCTGCGAACCTTTATCATTTTTCAGTCATATATAATATTATGTTACTCGTTAAAATGAAAATTTATAACAACTGCCATCTTATATATATTATGATTTCGCACAGTTAATATAATATGTTTTTTGTTATTTAAAGTATTCGCTTTTTAAGTTTCTGCAGGAGTCTTTTTATAATATTTCTTTGACGGCAAACCAGATCAATCAGTGTTTCGTTCATCAACAATCTACCAATTACTAGCTGGGGTGTCTACGCTACAAATTTTGTAATTGTCAGCAAATTCAAAATATTTTAACATAAAAAGGCTATTCCTTGTCGAATCGATGACCACTGTTCGTAACTTGATGTGCTTTTCCCTTAAATTTTACACAGCATCAGCTGTATTTCAACGCTTGCTGTGTGCTCGGTGTAGTTGGTTATGCATTAGGAGAGCTTGCTTGTTAGTTATGTTGTTCGTCAAAACGACGAAAAGTTTTTGAATCTTAGATCCTGTATGTGTCATTTCAAAAATTTCTCGCTTAACTGTAAATAGCAAGCACAAAGTTAACCAAAGATATGAGATCTTTATCTTTAATCTTAACGACGAATTCCCAAACCATCTTGTTTACCTCGCAAAAATATTCATGTGAGAGTAAAAACAGAACTTGTTGATCCATGTTGGCACTGCATTCTGATACTTTTCGAAACTTGCATCCATTTTCTTTCTATTAATTTTAAACAAGGAATGATTATTATTAACAGCAACAGCAGAAAAACATTTCAACATATTTCAAAGACAAACACATATGTACTAGGGGGCATGTTTCAAAATTTTCTCTTATTATTCATAAACTAACAGTCAAACCTAGCAGAACAAACGTTCTTTTTTTCATTTTGGCTTTTCTGATCATTATTTTTTATACGTTATACTTTGGGCTAATTTTGATATGACACTGATGTCTGATATTATGCAATAAGTTGACCATTACTGGGAATCGTCATCGTAAGACTTTTTAATTTTTTAATGCTAAAAACTACTTGAATCGCACGCATAACCATAAAAATGCGTTTCGCTTGTCTTAATTTGTAACTACATATATTTATTTGACAGAACACGCAACTTTCAGCAAATGTTTGTGCACAGATCCACTCTAAACAAATTTTGCATTTATTTTTTTCTTATTTTAACGAAAGTTAACATCGGCATTTGACATTCTACAATACTTTGCAATAGCATGTTAAAGGACTTGATTTGCATAAAATTACTTGGATATTGGTTTACATTGTCGCAAAATGTAAGAATTTAGGGAGTGGTCAAAGAAAGTTAAACGTAAATAATTCTTTGAAATAGTTTCCAAGCTACGATTAGAAAATCCGTTTTTTAATTATAGTTAGAAATTGCACAGCTATAAATGTAAAACGTTACAATTTTCGCTTGTTTTTTGTGTTGTGCCCAACTCGTAATCATTATTAAACATTTTACTCAATACATTGTAACGTTACAGTAAAAACATAAATTTCTTTATACTAACTTTGATATAATACTTTTGATTTGAAGTTACAACGAATCAACGTATGATTTGTTATCTAAAGCAATTAAAGTTTATTACTTTTGGCCAAGACAGCTGTTTTACTTGTCACGGTCTTACGTTTTTTCCTGTCGGCATAAAATGGGCGAGTTGAGTAGCAATAGCGAATCATTGGCGGTACATACAAATCTGAAAAGGCAAGCTTAAAAAAATAGTATATTGTTAAGAAATAGCACTGTGATACATTTAAATTATTCGGGAGTACTCATGTACCAATTCTGTTTTGTTGGAGTCCATAGAGAAAAAAATAACTTTAGTTTTTTTAGGTTACTTTGTAATGTTATTTAGTAAAGGTAAATGTAGTGAATAAGGGGATTTGTTGCATTTTTGAATTAAAATATCTTTGTTGCTTTCCAACGGCTTTTTCTATATAAATTTGTTTTGAAACTGAAAAACATCTTTCAAACAGGAAATTGTTGTTTGAAATGACATAATAAATGTTATGTATAATAAATGTTATTGTGGTTGAAACGTAAAAAACAAATTTTTCACAAAAAAATTTTTTTGTCGGGTTCTAAGTTGCTTACACTTAAAGAATTTTGTTCATAATTCCAATGAATTTCAATACTAATTAAATTAAAGAATTCATTTTTTTCAACCAAGGTGGAGGTTCATGGAATCAATGAATTCTAATTCTTCAAATTTATGTTAATGATAGTTTCATTCAATATGTGCATTTTAGTCATTAAGCTAATGAAATATTTAATTGGTTTAATGACAAAAATCATTACCTAAAAAAACTTCGCCAAATATAGGAATTTGTTTTTTGATCTAATGAAAACAAAACATAATTTTTATTAAGGTTAGGGATTATTTTAATAACAGATACTATAAAAGAATAACATTATATATGCGATGTTCCTTTTTAGGTGTTACTCGCAGAAGGCTTGAAAACCTTAGCAAAATGTTAAAATATCTTACCAGATAGCCAAATTTCTTTACAAATCTAATGAGAATTGAAAACTCATACACAACGGACAAATAAAATTATTAGTATAGTGTAAAGGGGTACACAAATATTTGTACCAAACATGGCTGACACAATTTTTTCTGTTACTTGCGCAAATAAAATTCAAACAAATATTAGTAACAAACATATATTAGTCACAAACCATACTATTTTTTGGACAAATATTTGCATTGTCTAAACGCACCTTAACAATAAAAATTCTGTATTTTTACGAAATGTAAAAAATAAAAGAGAACATTTCTGATTTTATTACTATTATTGTTAAGAGATCGAGTGCCAATGTAGTAAAAGATTTAGATTTTCTACCCAAATATACAAATTTCGCTTTTGTGTATTTTCAGTACATTTTTGGAAAAAATTAAAAAATGTAGGTAGGCGTGTACCCACTGTACTTAAGATAAAATTTGCGGCAAAGTCAACATGAATAATTTAAGAAGCACTTGCGAGTTTTTGTGCATTTCATTAAAGAACACAGCCTAAACGTAAGTCATTGATAAAATCAACTTGTCCCCACACTGCGATTAGAAAAATTTACTGTAAAATTTAGTTCTAGAAGCACTTGAGAAATTTCAGATTCAAATTCTAATGAAAAACGCAGTTGAAGCATAAGTTTTAAGAAAAATGGTGTATGAGAAGCGTTCGTGCTTGGCATATTTTTTTTCCAAACCAAAAATTTTTCTGTGTTTACTCAATTAATATTAGTGAAACAAAATTGGCAGTCCTGTGATGAATACTTTGGTGAGTCTCTAGATGGGTACAAATCACTGTGACTGACAGCGCTGTGGCAGTAGTTGAGTGCAGTGTTTACTCTTTGAGTATTGAGTCGAAAGAGGAATGTATTCGCTGCTATTTGTTTATAGCTAAAATGATTTTGTTATCTACTTGAAAAAACCTTTATGTAATTAAATATTCTTTCATATATTAAATATATACAGCCATATAAATTTAGTAATATTTTTAGAGGACAACCCCCTAGGAAGTGAAGTATCGCGTTTACTTCAATTTCATCACCAATAATTATTTACAACGCATATGTATATAAAAGAACTCCGAAAACAATACAAACACTTAATGGCATACTCCACCCTCTCACACGCTCTTTCACACAACAAGAAAACGAAATATTAATTCATTAAAGTATCACTAATAAATATTGAACTTAATGAAAGGAAAATAAGAGAGTGTTTATGAGCACAACTCTAAACGTAGAGATTACAGAATTTGTCTACAGATTTATGAACCCAATAAAAATTTCTGTTGAATTTGTGTGGATGTGTTTGTTTGTATGTGCGAATTGATATTTGAATAAATTGGTGTACTTTTTTCGCTCTTCAGCATTTTCATATACACATACATACACACGCACATATGTCTTTTTGTGCTTCTCCGAACATTTATGTAGACTACATTAATAATATGAAAACATTCTATTGCCATTATTTATTTGCTTACAAAATCTATGGCATCAGTAACATTCTCGAGAAATTGTTTCCATAGAAATGAGTTAGAAAAAGAACCTTTAGAATTGTTTTTGTATTTTAAAAGTAGCAAAGTGTTTGAAAATATTTTGTTATGCGATTTAAAGCAGAATTGATTGTGTTTATTTTCAAATCTCTTATTTTCTTATTTTATTGAATTCATATTCTTTCATTTCTTGATTTTTCTTTATCTAAAAATCGGATTTTGCTTCGATGTGAAGCAGATGTTTTCAATAGTTGCTTTATGTTAAAAATTATATTTTCATACTTTTGAAATTTGATTCGATATTTCATATTTTGTATTGCTAGATGATGATTGCATTATATTTTCTTTATTTTTCTCTTTCTACAAATTTTTTTCTTCTAGTTCATTTGATAGTAGAAATTCTGCAATTGGTTTTTTATTTGCAGGAAAACATTCATAGTTATTATGAGTTTGGATATATGTATGTATATAGGTGCTGTTGAACGCAATTTCTAGAGTAAATTTTTGCACTATTAATACGAAAAAGAACATCTCAAGCTATATTTTTAAGGTAGTACTCAAATGAAAGAAATACAGCTTCAAAGAAAAGGAAGACAGTTCAAAATTAATTTTTTTTTTTCTTATATTCGAAAAGTGCAGTTCAGACTATTATCCTATGCAGTAATTAATATTTGCCAACTATTCAAATAATACGATAAAATGTGATGGTGTGAATGCAATGCGTTGTACAAACGGAAAATAATACCATACAAATTTTACATCTCATACAACTTTGTTGTATTTTGAAAATTTTCAAAACGATAATACTTTTTATTGGTTTAGGGTTGCGTTTTTTAATAGCACATACAAAATAGAACTACTAGCGTGCCATTGATGATATTATTATATTTCCTTATATAATGGCTCGAAATTTGGACTAAAGTAATAGTATAGAATTATATTTCGCTCACGCCGTGTTTTGCAGATAGTGGGATTTTGTTATAAAAATTTGTGTGCTCTTTTTTAGGTCTAAAAATAGACCATATTATTTTCTGTCAAACACAGCAATGCTGCTCTTGTGAAATGTTTATAGTTTTATCTATTCGATGGTGTTTGTTTATGTACCTACATATGTATATGTTTTCTTAGTTGTTCCTGTCCATGAGCTTGGCCAAGACAAGAGGTCAATAATAGAAACTAGTGGTTTTGTTAATTGACTCTTAATATTTGATAATATAACCGTACCGTAAGTCTTGTTATTTGGGACGACTAATAAATATATAAATAATTAAAATAATAATTAAAATAATAACAACTTAATATGCTTTCAAAATTTTTGACAAGCCAGCAAACATTTCAAGTTGTAAGCGAATGATAGTTATGTCGCTTCTTTCGCTTCAAACAATTTATTGATGGTCAAAAGTTCATGGCGTACTATCGAGAAAACTTGAAACAAACTAAGCTGTATATCAAAACCATAGTTATAGCATGGGACTTTCGCTGACCTCAACTTTACGTTGTCTTTTGACGGTGCGCCGATAAATACTTCAATTGATTTCTTAGCTAATACAACCTATCACAAGCAAACAAAAGTACTCGTAAGCTGTTGAGCATTTCTGGTGACTCTGCTAATCATTATTCTAATACAGAAGTTATTGTTGTTTCATTAAATCATTTTCTTCTTTATATTGAATTATTATTATTTTGCTGCTATACTGTTTATATTACTACTGGTGTCATTTAGTTTCTCTTTTATTTTATATCATTTTAATTTAATAAAATTGTTTACATCAATTTTATGGCTGTTTTTTTGGCCGCGTTATTCAATTGCAATAATTAGTTTCTTTTTTTTAATATTATTTTACACTAACTTTTTAATGATGTATTCAACAGAAAAGTTAATTAAATGTGGCATAAAAATAAAAATTCAATATAATGTGATAAACGAAGCGGGAAAGGGGTGAACTGCTCGGAAAATGAAAAGTTGAAATGAATGCGTACGATATACGATAAGCTGAGAAGAATGTTTATTAAAAGTTTTTATAAGCTAGTGTAAAAAAATGTTTAAATATAAATTGTTAAAAAATATTAAAAAAGTTAAAAATAACATAAAGGTTAAGGCTATTATGAAGCTTAAGAATGAAACAGAACCGCTGTTTAAATTTACTCTGTAATCAACTGTCGGTATTTAATTAAGTGTTTCAGTTGTATATAATTACAAAGCTTTGTAACAAGTGGCAGTAGTGAAAACTGATTTAAGCTCAGTTTACACAAAAACCTTAAATTTTGAGCAATGATATTTGAAAGCAATTTAGATAATGCGGTTAAAAAAAATATTATTGTAGAGAAAATGAACAAATACCAAGCATTACACTTTCTATTATGAGGAACTCAGTAAACATATAATCGTTTTATACAAGGCAATTTGTTCTTTACATTGTAGTTTGAAAAAGTATTATATGAACATAAATGTAGTTGTGGTAAAGTAAATGTACTCGGTGTACACAATATGTCTGTATAGAATTATGTCTCAATGATCGCTATGAAGATTTGGGCCGCATTTTAAACTACAGTACTACCTGTATAATAACGGCCCTAATATTCTTGCCACACTAATTGTCTTTTCTTTAGATTGCAGCGATGTCCGATTACCTTTCCACTATGCAGTGCGCTGTATAGCAGCCCACAAGCAGGGTTTTTGATCAGTTACAATTCCGTTTTACACAAATGAAGCACTCTCTTTAGTATATGAGTATAGTAGAAAAGGGTATTATACTTAGATGCTATTAGAAATAAAAAGTTTACATAAGAACTACCTTAAATCAGCAAAAAATTGGGGATGTCCTAATGAATAATAACAAAGTTCTTGTCTTATTTAAAAATGTTGATCATTACCATTTTGCCACTAAAATCTTCTATAGTATTGAACAATTTTACACGTTCACTAGAAAAATACAGTTTTTTGAAAATATATACCGTCTAAATGGAAAACGAGCACAACTGCTGAGAAAAGCAAAAAACAAATAATTAGAAATAAAAAGCAAAGTACAACTAAAACAAAATATTGAAAAAGTTTTATAAATACGCTCGGAATATTTTTACAGTAATAGACCGTATTTTATTCCAAAAGTAATCACTGCAGTTATTTTTAAACGTTGAAAAATTATTGAAATTTTAATTTTAATTTAGTTGTACAGTCGCTTAAGCAACTAACTACAGATAAATACAGATTTTCGCTCACAGTTAATGATGACAGTAGTAATTTATGTTACACATATATGAAAGAACAAAGCTGGTAATATGTATATACAGTATTTATCGGATATAAGAAACTTGAAAAATCCACGAAAAAACTTTCTTATAAGCGTTGCTTTCTTATATACAATTATTTTATATATGAAACTTATTTCTTATATAAGTAGCTATGGCCATAAGGCATTTGTTTCTTATATGAATATACGAGCTTTTTACCTTTTTATGTATATACGTAGATGTATGTATGTAAATAGAAAAATAAAACAAATCAAATTTTATTTTATTGACCCCTTTAGTAAATAGAGATAAAAAAACTAGACAACTTCAATTTGAAAAAAAAAAATTATATGTAGTAAATACATGTACATACATAATTCATTTTGTACTATTTATTTATTTATTTACGAGGCAAGAAACAAAAACTTCTCATGAGCACTAAAAGTAAAAAAAACGTTGTTGTTGCTGTAAAACTGTCAGAAAACAGAGTTGTCCATGCAAACTACATAAATTCAGTGTTGCCCTTGAAAATTTCTTATATAAATTCTTTTTCTATACATCTTGTGGTTTTGTTGTCCAAGAAAATTTTCTTTTATCAGTTTTTTTCTTATAAGAGTGTTTCTTATATGAAACTTAGAAAAATCACTAAAAATATATGTTGTTTTTGCAAATGTTTCTTATAAGCGTTTTGTTCTTATATGAGATGTTCTTATATCCGATAAATACTGTACATATTTATAATTTGCTTTCTAAATACATATGTATATAGCACACATACTCCTTACTTAAATTTATTGTTGTTGAGTTTGTTCTGAGTGTTGCGATGGCTGAGTTGGAATGGCAGCTGCTTTCAAGTCGAGATCTTGCATGTTCGAATCTTAGCAGAGTCTTGGCAGTACAAAAATTAAATAAGGGAATTAAAAAATGAGATAATATAGAAAGAAAACTATAATTAAAGAAAATTATACCAGTTAGAATAAAGGAAAAATCATTATATTTACCAATTTGGTTAAATAGATTGCTTTCCTTTTCTTTAACAGCTGATTCATATTTGATATAGCACACTTCTTTATGACAGGTTGCTCACAGCCGTCATATATTTTCGTTCTATTATTTTAAGACTTCTGACTTTAGGACGACCCTTTGAATACCGTAAATGTATCTCATAATGTTCGATAGTCTACATTTACAATTAAGACATATAGACGTCTTTTATTAATGTCCTGTAGACATATACATACATATATGTTTGTTTTTTATTAACTACATGTTTTATCACATGTGTTTGCTGATTAGTTTTATGTAGACAATATTTCGATATCATAAAAAGTTAATTAAAAAATTTGCTGTGTTATATTTCACAGGCTGCCGCATACAGACAATATATGAGTTAATGGCTGATTACTTCCAGCAGTTTTGTTTATATTTGCCTAATATCTTCATCATTAAAAATTTCATGTAGTCATAATGAAACATGAATATATAGTTTTCGTTCCTAACAATTTTAAATTCCCTACTATATTTTGATATCTCTTTTATTTCGGCTTAATATCTTCTTTGTCATTTCTCATAATGTAATATTTATTTTCAATATTGCAAGAACAATTTGTTGGAATATTCAGACATGAACTTAATTGTTTATTTGCCTTAAGAGCCAATTAAAATGTATTAATTGAGGTCCAAAAATGAACCTTGCAAAAGTTTGCAAAGAAAAGTAAGAGTTGCAAAAGGAAAAGAAATGCTTGCTGTGTTAAAGGTTTGTTTGAACATTTCTAAATCTCATTTTGTTCATGAGAATTATGGAATAAACAGTTAAGTTTCAAACAAAGTTTTAAGAATTTTTCAAGTCTACTGATGAGTTGATCAGCACCCACGAAATGTCGTCGGCATATAGACAGCTGAAAAATACAGCAAATATTTTGAAAAGGTTCATTTTTGGACCTGAATTAATAAATTTGTTAGAATCTTCAGAAAATCTTAAAACATATATGTACATATATACGATTGTGCACATGTAGGATTTAAAAAATTATTATTCAATAAAATGTTGAAAAAAAATAGAAATCACTCTTTCTTACAAAATAAAACTTATGTCAGTTTCTAGTGCACATATTAACTTGGGAAAAATGCTTAATGTTAAAAAACCTTAAAAATAATTTAACACATGTTATTGTATTGAAAAAAAAGAAGTGCTGTAAAAAGCTTTTATTATTGAATTTTATCTTACCAATTATAGATCTAAGTGGTGATAATATCTCAAAACTAACTGCTTTAAACAATAACGTTCTGTTTTTGAAAACAAGCCATAGAGTCTTTATTTTTAATTCAAAAGCTGTTCCGTCCGAGAGAGTTTGCTTATACTGGCAAATTTTACGATTCAGAAGGTGACTTCTTCTATTTGTATACCTAAAATTTTACATAACACAAACTTATATGGAAAATAATTATTGTTTTTGTTTATATGGGACGTAAGATTTTTGTATTCCAGTTACAGTCGGAAAACGAAACCTTCCTAATTCACACAAATCCGAATTCGCATTTGGAAAACAGCCACAATAAAACCGCAAGCCATAATAGAAACAGCTTTTCAGTTTCTTCTGATTATCTTGTGATTTTAGAGTTGGTAATATATATTTACTTAAATAATCTTGAAGCTGTATGTTCTTAATTTTAAATTCGTCTCCAAATATTTTACCTCGCTTTTTACTTATGGCTTTAACTTTCATCTTAAATGGTTTTGGAAAATATCCTGACTTTGCTTTCAATTTTAATTTTTTTTAACGACCAAACATAAAAGTACGATAAACTTGCCGAAAACATGAGTTGTTAGTTTTAACTTGTAAAAGAAAACAACAGCAGTAACAAAAATAACAACAATAGCAAGAGAAACTGGGAAACGGTGAAGAAGAAAAGTTTTATTTTTTCTCAGTCGTTTTTGTTTGCCTTTGTAAAGTACTTTTGTTATTATTTTCATTCTTGATGTTATTGTTGCTGAAGTTGAATTCGTAAAAGTTGGCTGTAAAAGAAGAACATTGAAGTAAGAAAAATTTTTTCACAACTCTTCGAAGTCTCGTGTTAAACAATTCAATATAAAGTTTTGGCATTTTTGGGTTCTAAAATTATAAAGAAAATGGGTTGTGAGCTTAATGATGCCATTTAGCACCTTTAAAAACGTTAAACTTACGGTTTGGTGCCATTTCCTTTTCCTCATCCCGATTTGGATAAATATTTCTGGTACATTTTATATACATACGTATATTTCTTCTATATGCAACAAACTTTGCTTTTGCATTTTGCCAAAATTTAGCTGCAGTTTTTAGTGTTTTTTTTCTGGTGGTTTATATAAATGTGTGTTGCATTTGTATCCAACTTTACGTAAAATTTATTTGGGCACTTTCGTTTTAGTTCAAACAATAAATAAAACTTTCAGAAAAAGGTACAGAAATAATGCGACAAGTAGACATAAATTCTTTAAGGCATTAAATTTTAAGAAGCTTAAAAAAATGGATTTAACATAATGTGAAAAAAATTAAACCAAATTTATTGCAATTCAGTTATGTTTACTTTCACTTGAAAGTCACATGAATATAAGACAGAGACCAGCACTTCAAGAAGTTTTCTATGACCAAAAATAATCCTTTATGCGAAGATAAAAAATATTTCTTGAAGATTATAGTCGAACTCAATGACTTAAAATTGCTAATTACATCATCGAGTGTTAGTTAGATTTTACTTTCTCAGGATCCCAAGAATTAAGAGAGATTTTTGTGCAGTAACGTTTGAGTGATCATTATTTTTAAAGAAGGTAAGTGTAGCAAAGTTTAAGATTTATTGGCTGAGGAAAATACATTACAAAGCCCGGATGTAATAAAATTATACATTTTTCAATAGTCCCTAAAACGATTGTAAAAAGTCCCAAAAGTTAAAAATATTAGTTTTACCTAGCAACAGAGCTCCTCTAGAGCACATAAATTAGTACAGTGCTACATCTTTATGTAGTATTGCAATCAGTCTTCATCTAAATTGTTTTCTTGTCAAGAGATGTCTACGACATTTTACCTTTCGTTTTAAATATTCTTGTTGTCGTAGTTGTTGGCAAAAAGGAAATTCACACACAGAATTGAAATAAACTTTATAGCCGTACATACATATGTATGTGCCTTTCTTATTTAGAAAGACCAATATTGTGAACGTGCTCAGTGGTCATTGGTGTTTGGCATTGTTGATGTCCTCGAAACATGTACAAACAAACAAATAATTGTCTCTTACAATTTCTTTTCTTAACAAACTTGAGTGCAGTTAAAATGAATAACAGAGAATAAAAATACCCAAAATATGTATGGTAAAAAAGCAGGAAAATAGTTCACAGACAAAGAAACAAAGAGCAAGTAAAAAAAAAAATGAACAGGAAGAGAGGCTGCACTCCAAGTGTCACTACGGATATCCGGTAAAAGTTTAAAGTGTATGTCCTTTTCGGTAGTCTTTCTGAATGCACTCGTATACAAAAAAAAAGAAGGAATAACAAACTTTCACATAGTTTATACGTTTTTGGACAATCTGATGAAACCTTTTGTATGTCTGGATTGGCTTGTACGTAATTCAAGTGTAGACCTTTTGGGACAACTATTTGTTGCACAAATTTCAAATTTTTGTCCATATAACAGAAGGAAAAAAAAAATAGAAGAATAGAAAAAAGTTAAGAAACCAGGAAGAAATGTTAACAAAAGGAAAAATTATCTACAAAAAATCGGTTTACGTGCACTTGCAAAGAAGTTTGCATGTATGAATGAGTGGCTATACTTTTCCCACTAGAAGGTTAAAATTAGACTATCATAAAATTTTCAGGAAAATGTTGTCATTTCTTATGTTCATTTCAATTGGCTTTTTTCGCCTTGCTTTCTTCATACACTTTTTGATACTTCTGAGTGAATTTCTTTGTAATGTTTTGTTGCATTTTTTCTTGTTTTTTTTTTTTGTTGATTGTTCAATTTAAAATTCACACACGTTGCAGTTGCAAGTTAGTTATGCTAACGGAAATACCTTAGTAGCTTGTATTTATTTAACTTTAAAAAGTGAAACAAAAAAATAACAAACAAACAAACAAGCCATGGCAGAATAAAACAAAAAACAAAAACAGAAAAATTTTATGCACTTTTACAGTCATATTCTTTTTTTTTCTTGCTTTCTTACAAATATACTTCAAAACTTAACATGCTAACGAGTTGCAAAAATTTGAGCCAATAAACACTATTTACCACACAATGTGGCCACCTTGTTGCTTTTAAAATGCCATACAAATTTTTAAACCAATTTCCATTCCCCAATATTATTTTCAGGTTTAGTTTTCTGCTCGATTTTTATTGTTGTTGCTTAAATGCATGTGCCATTCAATTCTCAACAGTAGTTACTTGACAATTCATTCTAATTTGAAGTTTTCATTACAGATATTGTTTTCCTTTTCCAGGTTTCGTTTTTATAAGGGGAGTTTCATTGGCAAACAAGAGAAATCGGGCGAGTGTTAGGTAGAATAATCTAAATGTTACCATCATATCTGCTCAGATAAAGCAAACGAAACCTTTAGTTCTATTATTTATTTCTATTTTGTTTTCATCTAACAGAGAAAAACTATAAATAAATAATTAGAAACAAAATTAGTTCTTAGTGCAGTTGAGTAACTACATTTACTCTTCGTGAAGAATAATGTTGAATATATTAAATTTTTTTAGAGGTAGATAATTTAATAAATACAAGCTGAATACTAACACCGGTATTCATAAAAAATAAAACATTGTTGAAACACATTTTACAAAAAAAAAATCATATAAAATTTTTTTCTAAAATGTATTTGAGCAACGTTTTATTTTTTATGAATACCGGTGTAAAGCTCCATTCTGTACTGAAATACTCATTTGCTGTCAGTTCCATGATATGGAACATGCTTAGACGTTCGCATAACTACATTTAGAATAAAAACAGATTAAAGCATTTTGTTTTAATTTTATTTATGCCAATCTTCAAAAACGTTCTTGACTGACGAAAAGCATATGTTTTCTAGAATATAGTTTTGTTTTCGTTAGAAACAACAGAGCACCTAAAATTTGAACTTCGAGAATGTATAGAGAGGTGATAAAACTAGCAAACATTTTGCTAATGTGTAAAAAGGAGTTACAAAAAAAAAACGGCTACAAAAAATCTAGGACTATAATATTGCGAAATCATATAAAATTGCGAAGTAATTATAATAAATTGACATGCATATAGTTTTTCCAGGATCTCAGTGTTGCGTAACAAAATGAACAACAAACCGATGGTATATATCACTTTCCTTATTTTAAGCAGTAACTAACATATTCTGCATAAAGGGGGTTATAATGTTTGTATACCAAAGCTTCTATTTTATTAAATAACAGCACTGATCACAACTAATCACTTGCAGAAATTTAACTACGCAGCCCCTTTTTTTTATAAAATTTTGGTACCAGCGTAGCATTTACTGCACTGTTTCTGCTACATTAGGATGCATTCTTCTGTAAAACAAACCTTGATTTGGGTTTATGTTTATATAAACTCAACAAATTAGGTAAACTGGCTTCTGATGTGCATATGTTTATAATGTCGTTTCGACTATCTCCTGATCTTCCGTCCGTTGTTTCTTTTTTATAAGAAAAAAAAAAAATTATATATGTCAATGCGATCTAAAATAACAACTAGCTTACATATTGGAGAAGAATGTTTTAAAATTCCGAAACCATTAATTCAAAAAGAAGTTACAATACCAAATGAAGTATTTATGAGTGCAAAACCTAAAGAAATTCATAAACAACTGGTGTATTTCAATTTGTTTTTATTGAACATAATCAAACTATGAGTAGTTTCATTGATTCCTTTTATGGTGTCCAACCAAAATGGGCTTTCAAGATTCGTTAACCAAAAACCCAATAACTGTAAACAGTCGATTGATGCTTAAAAAATGTCTTTGGAAAAAATTGCTTTAACAGATTTAATTATTGCCACCTATTTTAGAAAGCTTACATATTGTTTTTTTTCTTTTTTTAATAATAAAAACATATATGTATATACTGTTTAGTATCACATAAGCAACTTAGAGCGCGAAGAAAAAATTTGTATTTTTTTAGGATTCATTCCTAACAACTTAGCTAATGGTCAAACGATTTACAACAACTGTGCCTTATTTAAAAGGCTATATCAAATTAATGAAATAAAGAAAAAGATTGGTAGAAATTTTTTGTGAAAAAACGAAGATAAAACTCTTTTCAATTCAAAGGTGCAATAAATCCCGTTGCTCACTATATTTACCGTTATAAAATACCTTTTGGAATTTACCCAAAATAATTAGCGGTAGATTTGTTCTCTATGGGCTCCAACAAATTAGCATTGGTAAATAAGAACCCCTGAATAATTTTGGTGTAACACAATGCTATTGCAGGGCTGCTTTCACGAATTTTTGCAGCTTGCTGTTTATCGTCTTAAAAACTACTCTATTTTAAAAATTTTCTACAGGCCTTGAGTTGTTTTTAATAAAATGCTGCTTTTTCCAGTAATAATGGACCATGAAGGTAAAATAAATTTTTAGTACGGTTGATGTGCATTTAAAGTTGTTGTCAGCAGCGAAATGCACTTGCCAAAGTTCATACAATTTAGGTTTTTCTTCTACTCTATCAACATTAGAGCAAAAACCAACCGTTTTATCATCTCTTTTGGATGATAGTTTTCATCCCATAAAACTGCCGAAAACTTTGCTTTTCTTAGTATATTTACATTTCTTAGCATATATTTTTTTCTACTTTTTCTGTAAAAATAATTCTGTTAAACATGCTTCAAGCTCTTTTTAATAAAAATGTACTAATATCTTTAAGGTTTGTTAATTTATCGTTGAATTTAGCAACGTGTCACCTTGTGCTTTTTTTCAACCTTGGAATATTACTCAAGAGATGACCCCTTCATATTCAATGCAGTTTACTGGAATTAGGAAAATTGTTTGTAAGGGAAGTAAAGTGAATATAGAAAGTGTTTGTGGATGTTTGATTAAACGAAAAGTTAGAACTCAGACTCAAGTTATTTTTGGAATGTTAAATAATTCACAAGTGACTGCTGTTTTTTTTTTTTTTTGTAGTATTCAGTTTAGTATTCAGCCAACAACAGTTAATGCAACCTTTATAATACTACCAGTCTTTAGCTTCTTAATACTTAAACCAAATAATGAAAATTCATGTAAGTTTTGTACTACGATGTTTACACTATTGAGCACCGTGTGACTTTAGGAACATGTTAAATTTTCTCAAAATTACCGAGAGTTAATTTCTTGCATACTATTAACTTTCCAAAAATTGTTGCAATTTTGCCTTCTACTGGCTATATTCCAACTGTATATCTTTTTACATTATACAAATTTGCTGTTTGTTTCCGTGCTTTCTTAAATTGTCTTGGTTTTTGCTCCTATCTGAAACAGCTTGTTGTCGTTGTACCCCAGCTAAAGATCTTTTTTGTTTTCTTTGTCCTGTTTAATTAATATATATTACAGCAGTAATTTAATAAAGCAAAATGAAAGAATATCTAAAAAATATTTTATTTTTTTATAAATACCGCTGTATGTATTTTAATACATTTTTCTTGATTTGTAAATTTTTAACAATATCAAATATTTGCAGATATGAACTCAATGCAACCTATTGAAAACATAAAATTAAATGCGGTTCTGGTTTGCCTTTTTATTAATAAAACCAGATTTATGTTGATTTATGTAAGGTGCTACTAAAGTACACCTGATTCATTGTGATTAGGGCAATAATCTTTTAAAGGGAAATAAGAAAATATTGAAAGAAAAATTATTTAAAAACACAGCGATAAAGTGGAAAGTTGATCGATAAGATTAAATAGAGACAGTCATTAATGAAGAGCCCAGATTGTAGGATGGCTATGAGCTGTTGCTTAAAATCTATAAGCAATTAGTCATAGCCTGGGTTCGAAGCGAATTTGGATGGCGATGTGCGACGTAATGGTCGTGACACAATCATGGTATGTTCTCCAGCCACTAAGACTTCAAGTTTAATTTTCTTGCTTTCTTTGAAAATGTTGGTCACTCCAATTTGATCACAAAAAATCATTCTAAATTCTAAGGAAGTAACAATAGAGTTAGAAAGCATATTAAAATTATTAACAACTGTAAAACTGCAGTTTACTATAAAATTAAATTAATGCAAAACAAATATTTACGTTGGTGAGGTTCTTTTAACGAGACTCATAACGGAATAGTGGCAAATTAGAAGGTGTTTTGCAGTCGTTAGTTCGTCTGATTGGCTTGAAATTACCTGAAAAACGATAGTAACTCAATTCAAAGATGAAAATAGATATTCCATGCGGAAACCTTGGGAGTGGTGTTATAGACAGTATAGTAAATTATTTATATTAGTCGTAGTCAAAGCTGTGTGCATCTAGCTATAATGCAAGCCAATAGAGGTCTACAAAGGTTTTCAGAATCTTGATTATATTAGATCATAAATTATTTACACATTATTCATAATTTCCTCGAACATTTGTCCCACAGGAGCAGAAGTAATGTTTGACTAAATACACGCTTTAATTGACTTGTTTGTTTACTTACGTATTCACGTTTACAGAATGTAAAATTCATGCAACGAAAAGCGTTTGATATAGAATTTTTTTTCTAAAACTAAAAAAAAAATTATATGGTAAAAGTAATACTAAAAAAAAAACAATTGGCAACTTGTTAGCTTGCTCTGATTTTTTGTTCCTTCAATTCATGTAAAACCTACCATATGCCAAACTGAACTGGTAGTTTGCTAATACCAGCTTTCATTTCTATGGCTGACTGTTTAACAATTATCTTTAGGATTATTTTTCTAGTTCTGTTAACCAAAACCAAAAAAGAAAAATAATAAAAACAACAAAATGTAACGAAAAAATTAGTGCAATTTTCAAACTGCATTTGCACGCGATTGTTCTGCTGATATGAGTTTATTCAAATTGCATTTGGGTTGTATATTTACATTGTAAAATTGTTATTGTTTCTATTGCTTTAAAATTTATTCAAGAGCAATTTGTGTTGTACAAAGTTGCATTGTTGTTCCCTGAACAATTACCGAGAAATTCCATTACGTGAAGCAGCCAGTGTTTGGAACACTTTCTGCATTTTGTGTAAAAATTTATAAAATATATGAAGGTAATTTAAAGCCTTCAATTCATTTGTACACCAAAATGATTTTTTTTTTCGATTATTCAACAGGTTGCATTTCATAAAGTTTTTATTTCATTTGAAATTGTCTAGGTTTCGCGGTAGCAAAACTACAAGATTGCATTTGATATTTGAGCGTTAAAAATATTAAAAGATTAGCGTGAAATCTGTATTCACGTTTTTTCAGTCCAACTATATTTTTCGTTCAACAAACAAGCAGAACATTTTTCAAATCCATTTGCAGCTTTGACAGGGCAAAACTTAAGTTTAGTTAACAAAATCTAGCCCTAAATTTGAGCTATAATCTCCAAAATATGTATAAGGCACTATTCCTCCAATACTCTTGGCTGCATTACTTGATGCCATAATTTCAAGGTGCAGTGTTAAAGTTTTTAATATTACTGTTAATCTCTAAGGAGCTAAATTGAAGACGAGGCAGAGCTGAAGAGCTCTAAGGTGTAAATTTTGCTTTCTTTAATTGTTGGTGAAACTTTTAACTACTACCATATACATATGTATTTATAAAAATTGCTTCCAAGTTGAAAAATACATTACTAAGAACCAACTGGGGCCCAAAACTTAATTATACTAACGCACGCCACAAATCTTGTACAGGTTAACTTTTAGTGTATGTATAAACATACATATCTATGTGAACAAATTTCAAAACAAAAGTATTTATATGAAAAATTTAGGGGTTGGAAGAAATATGAAACTTTTTGATCGTATAATTTTGACATCTTTTGATATATTAGTTGAGCATCAAATAATAACAATAATAACATGTATGCATGTTAGATGTTATGAAGTACAAAATATAATATAATAATTTTCTGTGCGAATGTTAAGACGATGGAATAGATAGTTTTGTTTGTTAATGTACCCTCTGAGGTGGAAACGAGCCTCATCGAAAAGTTGTTATCTTCGTCATAGACACGATTATTCCGCGTTCTTGTAGAAACTTCCCTCTATAAATCACACGTTTATATTCTACAGCTGTCTTGCCAGGAATGTAAAAACAAATTTAATATTGGCCCACCTTGTAGTTATATAATCACAATCGACTCGCTTGCTCTACTTTGAAGTTCTATTTAAACATTCTCGGTTACGTTATTATTTTGCTTCTTCATAGAATATATGAAATAAGAAAAACATTTGCGAGCATTGCAGATCCAATCAGCATCTATTTGTGAGAGAATGAAAAATCGTAATCGGATTTAAATTAATTCTGCCTCCCATATTTGACAAGGAATTTTGCCAACAATTTGTAATTGTACAACTTCACTTTTTTTGTATCCTTTAAAAAATATTGATCATTCAAATTTTGTCACAAAATAAATTTTTCTTAATTATGAAGAACTAAAATTGACCTCAAGTCTGATAAAATTATTAACAATTTTATTCAAGTTTAAGTTTTAAGTTTGGTTCGCATAAAGAGATCTAGCACATAGAAACCTCAGACTATTTAATGTTTATATTAATAAAAAATGGAATTCAAGCAAAACATTAGCACAAGCTTGAAATATTTCTTTGAAATTTTAATATCAAGATCAAGAAAAGAGATCAAAAGCAAACAGCTGCGGGAAGTCCCAAAAATCAGATGCAATTGAACTGGAACTTATCTAAAGCCTATTTTCCAAAGATTTTGTTATTGCTTGGAGAAAAATCCATATTATGTATTTAATGTAGAGATTTAATTTTACTCAAGAAATTGAAAGCAATATTAATTTTTCAAATAGTTCATCGTTCTGGTGTCTGAAATATAGATTAGTCTATTTGAAGTTAGCAGAGCACGATGTATTACTAGCACATACTATTATTTTGTTATCATTGGTAGCCAATTGCCCACATAGACCAAAAAGATCTGTTGCGCAAAAAATTGTCGTATACACAAATGTATTTTATGTTTGACTGCAAGTATTCGTCTTCGATTATTCGTCGGTCGTTCCAGTTATGCTCCTGCCAAATAGGGGTCATTAGTATTAACTGTGTCATCATCATAAATTAAAATTAGGAATGAAGTAGCCAACGGTATTTTTATCTATAAATAAATTTAACACCACCGGACTGGTATAATCTTAAACAGTTTCGTGGCAACATGCAAACAAATATTGCAATTCTTTCTAAAAGCTCACACATTAAGCTAGTTACCAGCAAACGAGCGAATAAACTATGTTTTTGATCTTATTACCTCCGTATTTTTTTTTTTTTAATACAGTTTTTATCACTTATTGTGCAAATTAAATTTGGCCGTTTCTTTGCCGCATAAGCGCGAGTCCCAAAACTAAAAGAAGTAATAGTCCAACAATTCACGGAAAAAATGGAAATAAATTTTAGAGTAAAAAAAGGCATAAAGACAGAATAGATGAAAAAATAAACTTAGGCAGTTTACAACTTTTTAATAGACCATAAGAATATTAAAAGCAGCAACTAGCCGACAAATACTCCTACTTTGTACTAAATTTAAGATAAAATGAAAATAAAAATAAAAAAATTAAGAAAACAAATATGGAATATAAAAACTGCCAAAGGAAAACATACCAAAAACTTTCACCAGCATGACGATGCGAAGCCAAAGTATGCAAGAAGTTGCTATAAAATATTAAAAAAAAGTTGTTCCAACTTTTGACTAACTGCCAGTTTACGGAAATTGATAGAGCTGGCATGGCTTGTTTTATTTCATCTGCCAGTGAAGTGAACGTTTAAACAAGCAAAGAAAAATACAAACAATTTTAATGCAGCAATAAAAACAAAATTGTAAAATCTTCAATCTTCACCTAAGTTGCGAAAAAGATGATGAATATGAAAGTAGAGGTAAAATAGAAGGACTATAAAAATAGCATAAAGTGTAATGAAAAATGTATAAGTTTCTGTATTTTAATCTTGCGTTGTTCTTAAATTTTAAAATTATGTACATAGATACATATTTTCATGTGCACATACACAAACACACAAACATACATAAATATTTGTGAATAAGCAAACATACAAGTCAGGTGAGATAAAAATTGATGGGTTTTGGTTTATATCTGAATTTTTGGGAAAGGGTGCTGTACTAAATGGGATCGAAATTTACACAAGTGCAACGAAAGCAATTAACGTGAAAGCATGCGTCTCTAAGCTTAGCCACAGAAGCTTTTTAAATATTTATAAACTACAAAATTTATTAGTTCGAAAACCTCTTTAGATCTCTAAGATTTTCATATTTTTATTTGTATTCAGTTTAGTTAAGTAAGTCACTCCCTATCGTATGTTGTTTTTCGTTCTACGACCATGTGTGAATTTGTGCTCGCTACAATTTTTGTTTAAACATACATTTAATTGCCAATTGTCGATAACTTTTTTTACGCTTGAGTGAGATACTACTTCCTTAAAATTGAGAAAGATTTTTTTCGTGATAAAATTGGAATAATCAATACTTTCAAAGAAGACAAGTTGAAGACCTACTGGCTGCGGAACATGCCATGGCTATTTCACGACCAACACGTCGCTCACCAGCACCCAAAGTTGCTTTGAACTTCGGCCTTGACTAATTGTGTACCGTTTTAAAGCAGCAGACCATTGAAATCCTACCACCTTTTTGCGCTTTTTGTTACTGATTGTCTGTGTTTGACCTTATTGGTCTAACTTATCATTTTTTTTTCTGTTGATGGAAATATAATTTATATTTTTTCATTAACGTCTTTTTCATTTTCAATTGATTTTTGTTTCTAATAATTTTCTTGTTAAAACAATGTACATTTTAAATATTTGTTATTAAAAATAAGGTCATATTTTATTATATATATTATTTATATTTCCTTGTATATTTTTGTCGATATTTCACTCTTCTTCAGATAGCGTCTTCAGGATTATAATATTATATAAACACAAAAATATATATCTAAAATTTTAGCTCAAAAAATACTCATATGTAATCAAAAAACGGTCGAATAAAATCAATTATTTCCTACTGCAGTTAAAGTAATTTTTCCAATACATTTTTGAAGTCTATTGAAGAGTTGCATTGCACCAAAGAAATGTAGGCGGCATATAGACATACTGGAAAAACAAAAGACAGAAAATAGCTATAGACTTCTTTTATTTATTTAATTATTTTTTAATAAATTTCTCTACAAAGAAGTATTTTTTTTTTTTTGCTTTGTCATTTAAAAAAACTATTTGTAAAAAAATGTTTTTGTTAATTTTTATTTGTTTTGTGTGATTTTATTTTTATTGAAAAACTATTTTAATTTTTTACTTGGCACAAAAACAATGTGGCATTTCATACAATCAACTTAAAATCAATTCAAAAAAAGTTGTAAGATGGCTTTAAAAAGTAATGAATGAAAAAACCAGGTCTTTGGGATTAATTCTAACCTTAAAACCAAATTTTAATTAAAACCAGCTAGTGTTAAATAACTATTACTGACAGTTGTCTGCACAGGAAATACTTATGACTTTTAGGGTTAATTGAGAAAATAAATTGAGCCACGCTCTAGTATTAAAGATTTGGTTAACGCGATTCCAAAAAGCTGTAGAATCTTTAACGTCGTTCTTTTAGTGTTTTGAGCACTGACACTTTTAGTATAAAAAAACTAATTTTGTATACTGTTGTTCATAGCATTTAATAAATTTTTTACCTAAATTTTGTCGCCCTAATGTATAAATTAAATGTAATATATAAATTAAATTAAAGGTTTTTTTAATTATGTAAATAGTCACTGTTCTGTTAGATGGAAACCAGGACAGACCTAATAAAAAACTTTGGTGTAGTTAAGTTTTAAGTTAGAATATCCTCCCTTAATTTTATACAAAAATTTTTAAAATTATTTGTTGTTGTTGTTAATTTGAGTAAATTTTTTTTTTTTTTGTCAATACAAAAGTTATTTGCCAACATATAAATAATTAGATTTAAAGATTGATTTCTATTTCAAAAATAATGAGTAAGTTTCTCATACTTTAACTGCACAGATACTGATTTTGATAATAGAAGCTCGCGTGAGGTATTAAGGTGTCTAAAACGAGAACCCATTTATCAAAATTATGTCTGATGGAGATTCGTCAACATGTTGTAAGCAAGAAACTTTTTGCTAAAGTTTACTTTACTTTTAACTATTTATAAAAGCAAATATAGAGCCAAACATTCCCATATTCAAAGAGAACCGAATCAAAAAGGCATAAAAACAGCACATAATGAAGCAAATAGTAGAAAAGAAAAACAAAAAAGATTTGTAATGCATACCTAAGTACAAACAAACCATCCAAGCGAAGTTACCAAAATCAGAGATGGGGCTACTTGCTTAAGAGGAATATAACTAAGAACTTACTTAAAAAGAAATTAAAATACGCCAATAACCAAAAGAAAAAAACATTCAGGTTATATCTCTGAATTGATTTCGTGATAACTTAATGATATTCCAGCTTTCAGGAAGACTCAAACAGCAAAACGCTTTGACCTACCTTTCTATATTCGCTAAATTGCTAATCGATTACTTTCACTTTGCAGGCAGCAATGTCCAAAACTATGGTAGTAGCTCATTAAATGAATTAATTATCATAACTTTACAATATCTTTGTGGTAATTTTTCAATTGGTTTTAAGAGCACTCATCGAGTCGTGTTTTGGTGAACATACTGAAAACTCGCCACCAGAATTTAAGGAACTGCACAGTTTCACACCCAAACTGCACAGGAGTAAAATGGCCACACTTTTCTTCTTAATTTAATTATGATCTGATTTTGAAGCAATGTGACTGAATGTGATAATTGCTCGGACCTGAAAGAGCCGTGGCATATCATCCAGCGAATAACGGCCTAATTCATAAACACATTATAAGAGTATTATAACCAACTTATAAGCAAAAATCCCGAAAAGTGTATTCATAATCGACTTATAGCTTATTATGCTGCTTATAACCATTTTATAAATTGGATATTTTTATTGTGGCCTCTACCCAACTATAAGCGTTTAATAGTGAAAATTGTTGAATTGATGATTTTTTTATTTTAACACTATTTATCAATTTTTGCTTCTTAAATATGTCTATATGATTGCAATTCATTGTTTCTTACACCAAATCATCATTACGCGTTAAACTATAAAATTCGAATATATGTATGTATGTAAGTCGGTTAAATTCTACTGATAATATGGTGTAAAAATCGGTAATATACACTCATAAAGACACATTAACCCTGCAAAAAGCATCTCATTTTTTTATCAAACTAATTTTTCTTTAGTTTTCACATAAATTACAACAAGTATTTTGACGACTTGTATCGATACAATACACAAAGAAATACATACATATGTACATAGGCATGCATGCATACACATACATACCTACGCACAAACAACAGTAGCGATCCTGCCTGCATTTACAATGTATACACATGCATTGGCCTCTACTTAACTATAAGCGTTTGATAAAGAGACATTCGTTGAGTTGATGAAGAGTTGCGAAGAAAGAATTCATCAATAAAATAATTTTAATAAAAGATATTTGCAAATTAAATAATACTTACCACTTTTCATTATGTTTTCATGAAAAATATTTGCAAATAATTATAGTGCTACACAAACATATGCTAGAGAGTAAGTAGTCGACTACTTTTGGTACCAGTCGTTAAACAAATGTGTTTAGAAACAATTTTTTTTTGCAATTCAAAGCCTTGTATACAAATTTTTCGCAATAAAAATAGGTAAACCAATAAATTATTTCATATTCGAACAAAATTATGTTATATAAGTAAATAATATTTTGCATTTTTCGCAGCTACCCAAATAATCAGTTTCTTACATACATCTCATATATGCAGCACTAGGCACAAAATGAGAGTGAGCATTGCATGGTATTGCCAACAATAAAGTACAAAGTTAATAAAACAGTTTAATAGTTATTTCACCCATATAATGTGTTTATGAATTGAATTTCTTCTTGCTTATAACACTGTTAGTGTATGATAACTATTACCAGCTTATAAGCTGAAATAAGAAATTTTTACGAATTAGGGGGTAAGTCTTCAACTTAACTTTTCTTCTTTAAAAAAGATGATTAAGACCTGGGTTCAAAACAATTTGGCTGTTGATGAGCGACATGGTGGTGGTGAAACAGCCGTGGTATTCAACTTCACTTTTCTTGTCTTTCTTAAAAATGTTGATCAGTTTAGCTTTATTAAAAAAAAAAAAATCTTTTTCAATTTTGAGGAAGTACGAATTGAACTACATAGCCTAGATAGCTGATCACAACAGTTTTGTCATAAAAAACCCTTTTCCACTTGAAGGAGCCAAAAATGAATTTTAGAGTCTCATAAATAAATTGTCTTTTGGTACTAATGCACTATTTAAGCTAGAAAACTTGTTTATATCAAGATCAAGTCGACAATATTGTAATGGAAGTAGTTATGTTCTTTGAGATGTGTTCGAAATGATTTTAATGAAATTTGGAATAGAATTTGTAAAATAAAATTCAGTTGAAACATATTTTAACTTTTATGAATACACATACGTATTTTAATTGCGAGAGTAGCTTCTTAACAGCTTTAAACGTCAGGTTTAGTTATTCTCGATAATAAATAAAAGCCGCCAAACTGAAAGACTTATTAAGAAGAATACTTAAACTGCTATTGCAAATGCACCGTTTTCTTAACACATATTTACGCTGTAAGACCCGTTAATTCTTTTTTTCCGGAATTAAAATTCTTATCTGGAATTGCTGTTTAACTAAAATATAGATACGTCTTACGCACCAATCTGTCTTGCGCCATTATTTCTGTAATCCCAGCTCTGAGGTTTTTCAGGCTAGAATATGAAAATGTTTGTTTGATAAATTGTGTGGTAACTGATATAAAAATGATGTCTACAAACTTTTAAGCAAGTTAAAAGAACACCATTAAAACGTGCAACCGAAATTTTGTTCAAACTGTTCTACTTTTCTTTTATCAAAATTAAAAAAAAAAAGTGTGGACATAATAAGTTGTAAGGAGCAAGTAGATATAAACAAACAGACAAGCAAACAGGTGCACATATTTACAAGTTTTGAATTTCCACTAATACACGCTAAGTCAGTTATGTAGATACAAGATACTTTCGTGCATTGACACGGTACTATAGAGGTCGTTTTACTTTTGCTTACTCCTCCGTATCAGTGGCATCATTATCTTTTTGTTGTTGTTTTTTTTTTTTTTGTATTTTTTTCCTCATTGAAGTTGTAGGTGCTGTTTATGCCATTATAATGGATAAATGTAGATTCTTTATCAAAACATGAACTCGCAGAATATTTGCGGCTTTGTGTTATTTTCAGATTTATTTTCTATTAAAATCTCCGGACAAAGAGGAACATTTTTGAGAAAAACTTTTTAAAGTGTAGTCGAGCATAAAGCAAGTGTATTTTCGAACTTTCTCTTCCATATTGTATGTGCGGTTTGTTGGTTAAAGTCTTCTTTTTTCATTCTTTGCATTATGGTTATGAGTATTATTTGCACAAAGGAACATGAGTTAATAATGAAGAAAACAATGTGTTTTTATGCTTCAAAAATATTTAAGATATTTTGGTTGATTACCTGTAGGGGTGACTTTATTTAAATTTTTGTGTTACGTTAGTGAATATTTTAGTTTGTTTGTATAAAAACACAAATTTTTAAATTCCCTAAAAAAATTTCTAATCAGACCATAAAGTCTGTAAGTTTTTGATATTGAACGAATACAAATATGTGTGTGCTTTTTAACAGGTTTTAGTTTTCATAGGGCTTTTTGTCGATGAAATGCTCCAAGGAATATAATTCATATCAGTTGCAATGTAAACTGGCTCAACTTTATTTAACTCGCCTGTTAGCAATCTATTTGTTTCTTTTTTATTGCCTATTGTTATTGTTACAAAACACCTTTGTCTTAGGCTCAAAATATTTGAAGTGATAGAATGTCTAAATATTCTTTCATAACTTTCACAACTTCAACTTTCCTCTGCACAGTTTTGGCTTAAATTGCAAAGGCTCTAAGCTAAATTTTTTATACTTGATATTCTTTTACAGTCAGCCAATATATATATTGATTACAAATAAATAAAATTTAAGTGTTTTTGCTCTCTGTTTTTATTTTATAATTAGCTCAATTCAATACAAGTTTAAGTCTCTAAAATAAATGCGGTTAACCAATTTCTGTCAAATTATTCAATCGCATACTCAAAAAGTCGTCTATCTGCTTGTAATAATTAATGTACACTAAAATAGTTTTAGTATCATTGTGTCAATTGTTTGATTGCTTTTGACTCCACCCTAAAAATTTGAAGTATGGACTTAGAGGTTTTGAAAGCAGAAATAGCGATATAAATTAATGAGGTTAGTAGCATTACATATAAGCGATGCTGCGAGTCTGAATTTTTAATGCTCGTGAAGACGTATTCAAAGCCGAAAATCTGTAACAGTGTTTGAACATGGATGTAAATATTTTATCGAAAATTCATTGCGTTACGATATTCTTAATGTAGTTAGAAACCACGAGGAAAGTTGCTGAGTCGTTAAGCTTATCTTATATCCTGCGAATTTGTTGGCACTCTATCTAAAAGCTATGCGTTACATTTATCTTCAAACTGCTCGTGCACCGGTGCTTAAAATCATATAATTTTATTGTTTGCGACATGAATGTGTAGTAACATCGAGATTACATTCACATTTGCTTGAAGACCACTAAATTAACGCACTTTAACATTCTTAAAGTTTTAAATCTTTTCAAAATTTTAACAGATTAAACGAAAGAAAGATTCTGTGAGTAATATATACACTAAAAAACCGTCCAAGTGTATCTGTACTGGTACAAGGTGAATTTAAATTCTCGAAAAAACTTGATTCAAAATCTAATTTTTGATGTTTAACACCCATATGCTGGGATTGTATCTATCTATAATGCTAGTTTTCATATGTTTGTATATATAACGTTTGCTTTTTATTTTATGTTAGTGTGGAAATTGCGATTTTGTACTTGCATAAACTCAGTACAAATCTTGAAGTGGACAAATCAACCATTGTGATTCAGCAAAAATATCGGTCTGCGTAGAAGCAGATTTATAAGCAAGAGATTACATAGTCCCTCTTAACAAGCTGCTTTGGCATCATAGGAGCATTTTTTGGCGAGAATTTATGCGCAAAAAATTAACTTTTGCAAAAAAATTATCAATATTCAGAAAGATTATTTTTTGAAAATTTTTTATGGAAGGTAAGAAAAGTAAAAATGAAGACGTACCACTACATAAACTACAGGTCATGACCAATTGAATGCGGTTTTTAAGTAACAGCGCATAGCTATCCTACCACCTGACTTCTTCGTTACTGAGTATCGGTATTAAATTTAATTAATCAACTTTCTATTTTATCAGTGTGTTTTTTGTAGATTGGAATATAATTTTTGTTGTGTTACCATTTTTCTTCTACAGACTGTTCAGTTCAGAAAACTGCATTTTATAAAAATTATATCAAATATTAGAAAAAAAACAGTGGGGCTGTAAAATTAAGCAAAACATGTTTTTTTTAGCGTTTATTTAGAAAATTTTACAACAAGCCTAAAATTTTTGTTTGGTGTCGCTATTTTACATTTTTGATATAGTAACAGAAATTAGATTCATTGATACAAAATATTGAAGTTTTGAGTTTTAGGAATGTGACTGATATTCTAACAATAATAAATCGCGATGTACTGGGGGCTGCCAACAGTCATCAAACTTAATAGTACATTTATATATAAAAGGGCATTTTGACTATTACGTCAGGTAATTTATAAGAAAACCACAAACGCTCACAGCAAATGCGTAATAACTTTAACCAGTATTTTATTGTCAATTGTGTGTTTTATCAATTTTTATTATTTTATTTATTTGCTTAATGTCCATACGTTTTATAATGACAATTTCATCCTTTTCAAAAAGAGTGGTTTTAAATCTTGGTGCTTTTCTCATCTTTGCTCCACTTAACAACTCAGCTGTCTGATCCCATTTTAAAGTCGGTTAAAACATTGATTTTCTTATGTTCTTTTTCACACAGGAATGTCCGAAGAGAAAATGTATTTACAACATATACTTGTATATAAATTTATAGATGGGCTTATGGCAGAAAAAAAGGATTTTCTTTTGTATGGCTTGTCTTCGAGAAGGACTTGTTTACACAGTGTGTAGGTGTTTGTATGCATTTTACTAAACATGCGAGTTCTTCGTTGCTTTCTTAACAAATATCAAACTCATCACTTGGCTACTTGTATATTTTTGGTTTGCTTTATATTCGTTCAAGTATCAGTAGTTGATTTTTTTCTTTAAAATTTTGGCATTTTGAATTTAGGTAAATCTGGCAATAATACAATGAATTATTTCTATTATTGCTTGTACCTTTTACATCTACTTTCTTACAGTAATGTTTTTTTTTTCCTGAAAATAAACGCAAAGCGGTTGAACACATAATGCTTTTATTTAAAAAGCAGAATTTTGTGAAACCAATAAGCTCGTGTTTCCTGCCTTAACAAGTAAATACTTGATTTGTGGACAGTTATATAGAAAAGAGATTTTTAAGGTATTTTAAAAAAGAATATTTCATGAATATTTTGAATGTTTAGGATTGCTGTTTTATATCATTTTAAGGAAGGCATGATCTATAGGGAATGCAATTTTTCGATGAGCCTTTTTAATAGAAATTGAGAGGTGTAATAATAAACGAAAGGTTGATGAAACAAAAAATGTATAAAACATATTTCATAGAATTAGGGAACATTTTTCCTCGTTTCATGATTTTTGAACTTGGGATTATTTTCTGCTCTTGTATGAGCTTTTCTAATTCCTTTGCTCATAAATAACTTTTCACTATAAAAATTCATACTGAGAAAATTTTTTTAAGAATTTTAAACAGAAAATATTAAACAACAAATTATCAAGTTGTAAAATTGATGATAGTGGTGAGATTCAGTCAAAATATCTATACTTTTACATAGCTAGGACTTTACTTTTCCTCCTTGGTTTGATTTTTATTGAAGAAAGCAATATTTAAGTAAACTAAACTCAAGGTATGTAAACAAAACATCAAAAGCAAAATCTCAAGAAAAAGGACTTAAGGATCAAAATCAGAAACAAATTTGTTTTTAAGTTTTGTTGAATGCTGGTAAATTCATCAAAAGATCGAAGCAATTACGATTAATTAAAGTTACAATATAATGGTCTGTTCTGAAAATAACGAGACGAATTGCGTAAAATAAGCCTGTGTTGATCTTTAGTAATTATTTAAGTGTTAGATGAATGTTCTTCCCTACATTAAGCATAAAGATATAAAATTTTATGTCCTTTAGGTAATGGTCAATTTCAGGTAAGAGAACACGGAATTTGGAAAATTAGCCCGCTAATTGCGAAAGTATATTTCACCGAAATCAGTGACCAATCGCGCAAATTGAAAATACATAAAACTGCAAGGCATTGCCTAAGGGCTGAAAAAATGTAACCATTGAAAAACGCAAAGGAATTTTTAAATATCATCCTGCACATATGAGAACGCAGACATCATTGCATGAGTATGTACTCGCAAAGTATGCTACATATTCTTATAATATTTTTCTTATTATTTTACAATTTATATAAATCAGCCAAAAAATTAATTAGAACTACTCACCTCAGTATAAAAGTTTCACTAAAGTAATTCCCATCATTTAAAACTAATTAAATAAAATAGCTAATGAAGTTAAGAGGGCGTAATTTGAGATACATTTGCTATAAAACGCTATTTCTTCTCTAGTTTTAAGCAGTTCACTTTCTGTGGCT
Source organism: Sturmia bella (assembly GCA_963662145.1). NCBI lineage: Eukaryota > Metazoa > Arthropoda > Insecta > Diptera > Tachinidae > Sturmia > Sturmia bella. The sequence continues at coordinate 30,955,994 of OY759168.1, read as the reverse complement.
CTTTGTAGGTTATTGGTTAATTGCAGTGTAAAATGTAATGAATGACTCCATGGCGTATTTTTAAAGTCTACTTTAATTCAATTTTAAACACTTAAAAATATTAAAATGTCTGCCATCCACTAACAGAATGTGAGGTATAATCTGTTAGTTTCCTCGTTTTAGAAAAAAATTGCGCTTAATGGTTTTTTGTTTGTTTTTCCCTTTACAACAAAAGCACTAATTTAGCTGGAATTTTCGGCAAACGTTTTTGACCGTTGGCCTGGAAAACCGCCTTTATGCCAGCTTTTATATTTTTACCCCGCAGTTATACATTTAAAAAGCTTAAGACAAATATACATAACCACTTATTTAATTTTGTACGTACTAAACAACAGTAAACGTTATAGTAAAAAATTAAAAAAAAAAAGATAAAAATCAAGCTGTTTCAATTTTTATTCTTTGTGTGAAAGCACTGTCGCTGCAAGTGTCCTCCAAATTTACCGATTTAGTTTTTAAGGGTGGTGGTGGTTTTACAAATGACTTATTTTCGTTTTACTTTTGTTGTTCTGGTAAACGCAGTTTTGTGGCAAAGGTATTTTTGTGCTCTTTTATTCTGGTGTTCAGTTTATGAACAAATATACAGTTTTTCAGCTGTCTGTCTCATTTAATTTCTTGTTTTTTTTTCTCAATCAGCGTTGTATCTTTAACGCCTACTGGAATTCTTTTATGAGAATATTTGTTAAAAGGTAAACTTTAATTGGTAGTGAACTATAAAAAGTTTCAAAGAATTTACAAACAGTTAGTTAACTTCAGTTATTTGCTTATTATTGCACTTCAAAGAATGAACTAATTTTACTCACTTGATTAACAGGTACAAAAATTGCAATAATCATACTTAGTAGTTGAAGTTACTGATCAAATATGTCTTCGGCAACTGGTATTGATCTTCAAACTGTCCTTTGTTTAAAAAATCCGATTGAACTTTTAAATAAGCAATAAATTTAAAATCACTACTTTCAGATTACTGCTTCAGAGGCAATTCTGATATTAGTTTTGCAAAAATGGTGACTTAAGACTTACATGTCGAATCTGATCGTCCTCATATAATCATACAAATTACAGATACCCAAAATGTGTGACTAAATGCAGGACTACTATGTAAGTTAAACATAATTTTATTTATTTTATTTCAGTGCTATATTCATTTTGCCTTTATTAAGATACTATAGAAAATAATTAACCGCGGCATTTTTAATTATTTCTGTTATGCAGGAATTGTATATTTTTGATTTTTATTTTAAGTAATTGCTATCTCATAAATATTTGTAAAATAATTATTGTATTTAAGAAACATTAGCCAAGAAGAAAAAAAATTGTGTTAACAGCAAGAACTGTGCTTGGATTAAGAACATAAACTAAACAAAACCCTAATTCTATTAAAAAAAATATTCTACAGCAGAAGCTTCTACGCAAGTGGTTCAGTAGCTCTTTTGCATATCACATATTTGAAGAAAAGCTATTGAAAAACTAACGTCGAAAGCGAAAAAAAATTTAAGAGAACAGTTAAATTAAATTGCATACTACATGAAATTAAACTAACAAACTGAAGTTTTTATTTTAAAACAATTTTTTTTTTTTTAAGAAAAAAGCCTTTATTTCAAAATAATAATAAAGAGTAAAAACGATTCTTGCACCCTTTTCATTTTTTGTTTGGTTATTACGTCATAAATGATCGGAATAGTCTGCGTAAGTATGCATATCAATATAAATCTGTATAAAAATAACTAAGGAATTAGGTTAGTTCGTCAAAATTTTATTACGACACAGTCTCATATGAAATTATTCTAGATTACCGCATATACTCAATGAAATGGTGGAAGGAATTGGAACGATTTTTTGACTGCTAATTTGACAACCACTTCTAGTTACCGAAGAGAATAAACAAAAAATTACCTCGTGTTTAAATTTTGTGACAGTTGGTTCAACTAAAATGTTTTCACGGCATATAAGGTGCACTAACGTGAAGAAAACTCAAATCTGCAGGATTAATTATCAACCAACATTTTAGATATTGGTTGATACACTCTCCCAGCAAAGAAAAAAATGCATATAACTGCTAAAAATACATGTAGATATGATAAAATTACACATGAAAAACTATACAACCTTCTGCCTGTTGTGCAGTCGCAACTCCATTAGTATGGAGCACCTTGTTGAGAAAGGTCCTGTTACCATTATATTAAAAAAATGCGTAAATATAATACATTATTTTATAATACATTTTTTTGAATTTGTATTTTAATTGTTCGAGTGACCTTAAGGTCACTTGTTTTTTTTTTATAAGTGTTTATTAAATACGATATTTCGATATCACAATGGATATCTTCTTCAGGAATGTGTTGATGTTTTTTTTTTTTATCAATATCGAAATATCGAATTTAGTTAACACTTATAAAAAAAACAAGTGACCTTAAGGCTCGAACAATTAAAATACAAAAGGTCGAAAAATTAGTATCAAAAAAACTTTTATTGATTTCATTGATACACAAATTTATTAAGACACAACACTTTCACAATATATACACATGTATTTAATGGAATGCTTCTTTATCTTTAGCTTAGTTCTAAAGCTGTAGCTCAGCTATGTATGTATATGAAAAACTAAATAATTAAATAAGCCACAAATTTTGCTCATAAAGCACTGGGTGAAAATACGTGAATTTGCGAACAATAAAATAATCGTATGCATTAGAGGATGTGAGCCAAAAACAGTCCCAATCAATAGTTTAATATATGGTGCCCTCTTATATTAACCAACGGTTTTTATTTCTTATACGCTCCCCCACTATTCTCCCAAAGTATGCTGTACTCTTTACCACAAGCCTATCCGACGTATGAGTAATGTATGGTAAGATATTCATTAAAATATAGCTCATTCGTGATAACACATTATTTTGCTTCTCTAACGAGAAAAATTGTTACAGTTATTCGTTTTGCTTCTCTTTTTCGTCAATTATATTCAGCTTTCTTTATGATGAAAATTATGCGTCGCAGTATATGCGTTGCGTATCGTAAAAACTAATCAAGATATCGCTCATTTGCAGTGAGATATTGTTCAATGTATTCAACGCTAGAAAACGTGTTCATATTCATTTTGTTACATATGAATAAATGTCTTGTAGTGAATTGTTCTATAATTTTTACCAACCAAATTTTAAATGTAAATTTATCATACTCAGGCTTTAAGCCTTTGCTACAATGTTAGGTATGCGAACTGACAATATGTTTTTCTATCTTTGGCCGAACATCTTACCGTAACATTTTTATTTACGTTTATTTTAAAAAATTAGCATATGCTTGCAAACAACTGCAGATGTATTTTCGCTGGCATGGTCACAACAACCAACTACAATGAAAACCAAAGAAGAATGTAGTTACATTGCGATTTACAACTAAAAATTTAAATATTTTCATTGCTTAGCGACGAAACATATTTAAATAAAAGTTTGACTAAATTCGTTATTGCTTTTGTAAAGTTTTCGTTAAGTCAAAGGACCTTTTGCTCTTAATTTTCTATTTGCTTGTTGAGCAAACAAAACTGGAAAATATTCTTTGTGAGCGTTTAGGTATTTATGTTATTTAAGCGTAAATATATATTTTTTGGTTCGTTGTGATATTCATTGTGCGTTCATGTGAGTTGTCAAACCAAAAGTTAAGCAGAGAAGTGTTAACTCGTTGTTTTGCGCTCATAGTAAAACTTCACCTTAAGTCATTACTATCTCAGACTACAATACAGAATGCAGATCTTCAAATTGAAAAGATGTCAATCACTAACATTAAATGAACGACCACAAACGATAAGACTGTTAGCTTCTGGTAGGAAGCGCTATCTATGATAATTTTGTTTCTTGTTGTTGACACACATTTGATAACAAACCACGAGTAAGCAAGTAGTTTGCTTTGCATGTTTTGTAATATTGCATGACCTATTATCTATAAAGGATGATTAAATTTGCTTTTCATTAGCTAACTTGATAGCCATTTTTATGACGAAACTAAACTTTATTTACGAGCTTAACATCCAAACTTAAGATTTTTTATGGCCCTAAGTGCTGTAAATCCGTGCGCATTATAAAATTAAAAAAAAAACAGGTTTATTTGATATTCATAACAAAACACCTGGTGACCACCAATTTAATTTGCAAATTAAAACGATATTTTAATGAAATTTGCAAACCAAACAAGACACTTGTTTTAGATTTTCGCACTAAATTTGGTAGGTAGCAAACAAGTTGGAGCAAACGATTATTGCAAAATAAATTGCGTTTTGTAATGGCATATAAAACTTTTATTAAATCTTTATGACGGTTATGAACCCAATTAAGTTTTAGGTATATTTTTAAGTAGTTTTTATTTTTCAAAAAAGAAAGAAATAGAAATAAATTGTTGAATGGAATATAGTTACTGAAGAGAAAATTAGTACCCTTTCACAAGCAACTAAAGGAAAAATAAGCAGCATGGGTTTTTACAACAACACTGCATTGGGTTTAAGATTATGAAAACAAGATTAGTGTACAAGTTATATTAATCATATTCTCGAAATTTAGGTCTTACATTTTTTTAGTTTGACGTCTTTTGATTTAGCGTAATATATTAAAGAATCTGCTTTAAACAAGTTCGTTGCGTTCATTATTTCTAATGTAAACCTACTTCATTGAATATATTACTAAAATTTTTTTTATAAAATATTATTATGGCATAATCACCCGTTATAATTGTGAGCTGTAAAGCGGCCATTATTCAGGTCTTAAAGGCTAACGACCAACCAACCGGTGTCAAATTGCATGACCGAGGCGGCCAATTAACAGGACCATTTCATGAGATAACACGTTCTCCAAACTTGGTTTCCAATAAATTGATTGGGACATTCGCTGTGTGGCTTCTGGCACTGTCCTGTTGGAACCATATGTCCTCCAAGTCCATATCATCTAATTGTGACCAAAAATATTCAGATATAATTGAACGGTAGCGACACTTATCTACAGTAACGTGCTGGTTAGGATCATCAATGCCAAATGACGCCACCAGCCCATAAGCCGCACCAAACCGTGGTTTTTTCGAGATGTAATGATGACTTACGAACTACGTGTGTAATAACTCATATTATGTTTATTGACGAAGCCATTCAGGCAGAAATAAACCTCATCATAAATTGGACGTAGCGCTCTTAACGATGAGGCTACTGACTCCGAATTTCGGTAGTAAATTTTATAAATTTCGACTCGTTGTTGGCTAATATATCTTTCCATCATGAAATGGCAAACGAGCAGCAGGAAATATGGTATCCTGCTGTACTTTTGTAAGGTCCCTGTTGGAAACCCCTATATATGTGCTTTTTGATGGTCCATCTTGTTGCGTTACTGAAAAATATTTGAAGGAACAGTTTTGTATTTTGTTGCTTAACGCTTTCAATTAGCTTATGGTGAAGCACTTGATGCACAAGTTGTTTGTTTTTAGTTAGGGTTAAAACTAGTTTTAACAAAATTAAAAAAAATAACTTTCTTTTGTCTTCAGAATAATTTTTCAAAAAAAAAATTTTTAACTTAATTTTAAATCCTAGATTATATTATATTATTACCCCTTCACGGCAAAAAAAGGTAACCATCATGTTTCTGACTTTCGTTTTTGACACACATTCTTTCATTTTATATAGGAATTTCATAAATCTATATAAAACGGTATTAAATTTAAAGCAAAGTCAAAAACAAGACCCTAAATAAACTTTGTTGCAATTTTTTGGTGACAGCAAATTATGGATCAACTAAAATCAACTAAAAATGAACACAACTAAAAATAAACAATATCTCTGTACAAAACAAGTTTTATTAATTATGTTAAATATAGACCCAGAGCAGAATTATTAACTAAATAAGTTGGTACGCTAGTACACAGTTTTCTTCATTATTAGGCAGCTTTTGTTAAAATTTATGGTTTAGCTGTTTCGGTTATAGAAAAAAAAAATTTTTTTTTGGGTTATAAGTTGTGTTAGAAAAAATTTTTTTTTTATTTAAATTTTTATTACGCCATCATTAGTTTTAAACAAATAGTCACTAAAAAGGGTACTGGCGATATTTTGGCTCACAGCTAGAAAATTTTCATCATAGTTCTTGATGCGTTTTTAAACTCAAGCATTGTAATTTTATTTTTTTTAATCATTTGACTAGTATTTTATTAACTCGATGCCAAGGATGGACTTATAAAAACTTTATATTTAATAAATCATTTAGAAATTTCTAATCGAGCAATTGTAGCACTGTATTTATGAAAATTTAATATATAATATAACTCTACAATAGCAAATTGATAAAAAGGTAATTATTTTATTTTCAATTCTGGCAGTATCCAATATATTTTGTAGCTTGTTATCGAAAACGAGCGACTGCATTTTATTCGAACATTCACATAGATATGAAAACTTTTCATTATTTGTTTTTAGTACATGTTGTGCTGTTTAAAAAATTTTTAATAACAATATACCTATTATTTAAGCTTTTAAGCAAAAAGGAATACAAATGAAACTTTTTAGTTGCATAAATCTGTGCTATAAAACATTTATTTATATGATATGACCCCTAACTGGCTCAAGTTCAACCTTTGCATTTGTATTTATTGAATTTTACTATTAAAATTGTCCACTACAGGTAGGAGCATCAGTGAGTGTTCATTTGTGAAGATATATGTGAGCGTGGAGTTATACTAATGTTTATTAATAAGTATGTTTAGATTAGACTAGTAATGAAATCGTTCTGTTGTTCGTTTTTGCCAAGAACAAATGATAGTTTGATCATGTTATTTTATGAAATCCAATCACTGGTTCTTGGTATAAACTAACAAATTGGGGTTGGTTCTTGGGGTATCATTAAAGAAAAACACACACCCGCTCATATTTGTGTGTATATATTTGTAGAAAAAACTGACTAGAACACCGAATACTCATGAATAAGACACACGATTCATTTGTTTTGCTTTTTTTTTGGAATACTTTTTTGTGCATTTTACCTTCATTTTAAATTCTGCTGTGAAATGAAAATGAATGCGTCGTGGTACTGTAATTTTTTCAAAAATAGGCGAGCATGAAACACAAGCGTTTGATTTGGATTCAACGTAGGAGTCAGCAATTATTTCTTTTTTAACTATTGTAATAAATGATTGCTGAGTGAGCTCTCTCACCAATATAAGGATAGTTATACTTATTTTAATTTCAGCATATCCGAACATTTTTTTTTGAAAACCTGTCTGTACACAAAATTCGTGCAATCTTAGAAAATTCAGTTGTGTAATAGAAACCAACATTTATCTAAAAATAATCACCAACAGAATTACAATACTGTTTAAGAGGATGATGAGACAACGGATACGGTATCAGTTATAACTTGTCAATGAAATGATTACTTCTAATTGATTTGGTGGGGTTGATGGTTTATTTAGTTCAACAATATTGAATTAAATTGTTATTGGTTTTTTATGTTTATCTTTTACTTACGACTATACGAGTATTTGTTGACATTTATATTGTGATTAATGACTTGAAGCTTTTCGATTTGCTTTGTCCCAGTCATAATATATTAATCAAACTAAAATAAACATGTCTGGCAAAAGACAATTGGTTTATTTTGTGCTAAAAGTTTGTCTATTTATGGTATTTACTGAATACTTACGATATTTCTCCGAAGGGTGCAAAGGCGTCTCTTAGTTGTTGAGTTTCAATTTCTGCACTTAAATCACCAACAAAAATATGAAACTGTTCTGTAAATAGAGACAGAAAATAAATGTTTGAAAAGGATTACAACAAAATGATACATGTTATGATAAATGTTAGTTAAAAAACAACTTTTACAAGCAAATATGTGTGAAATTTTCCATGATTATTTATTCTGAAGATAATTTTTAAAGTAACCAGATGGACTAGTGGTTTCTCCGAACTCCTGTGTTTCGACAAGACTGTCATTAAAAAAAAAACTACATCAAACATGATCATAATCTAGTGATCTCATTATTAATACCGCATACTTATGTATATCTTAAACTTTTTCTCACTTACTTCCCTTGTATTTTCCTAAAAAATTTCGCTGCTACAATTTCTCCCAACCATAAGGGTCCTAGTTCACCTGTTTTACATTAACACACGCAAACAGGATGAAAATATTATTACAAATTGATTTTTATCACCTATTTAATGACGTTTAAAAAAAAAGAATATAAAATGCTAGAAAATTTTCTAAAATAATAAAACTTGACAACCAAATCACGTTTTACATTACACAAGTGATCCCATCATTTAATAAATTTCCGAAAAAATAATCCATCTCTAAACATGGTTGAAAGTGTTTACAGGAAATTTTTAGAGTAATTGTTTGAAAAATAACCAAAATTAATATTTATACAAGTATGAAAATATAAATTTATTTGCTTGTATGTGTGTGTATGTACTTAAGCGGCTGTGTCAGTATGACTAAAGTTGAGTTTTTAGTCAGAGTAAGTGTATATGTTCATATGTATGCAAGTGGAGTTATTTTTCAGTTGAAGCATACACAAGTTAAACTGAACGGAAAACAAGCAAACGGTATATATCCGGTAACAGCAACATCATCATCATCATCACCGTCCTCATCAGTATTTGTATGAATTTTTTTTATTTCTTTTTGCCAAAAAATAAAAATAATAACGTAAAATGAAACATAAAAAATGAAAATTGAAAACTGAAAACTAAAGCAAAGCCGACCGACCTTTGACGATGGCAGGCAATAGTAGTGATAGAATACAATATGATGACTTCACAATGAGCCTGTTGAATATTTTGCTGCTTCACCTTTAGACAAGTGAAAATATAATCAGTCTGAAATGTTAGAAAAACAAAAAGACCAACCCTTGAGACTGATACAATACAAACACACCGAAAAAAGTATATGGAAAAAACTCTTGTGGGTGTTAGCCAGAAAATTTGTTAAAGCAACACAAAAAGAACAAGAAGAGCCAAGAGAAAAAACCTCTTATGAGTGCCTTTTTTTTTTTTTTTGCTTTTACCAACTCAACCACAAGTCTTTCTTCATCCAAAATTTTGCGAGATGTTGTCTTGATTTGTATTTGTTTTATTTTTGTTGAGTTATCTCAAGAACTATTTAAGCAGACTTGTATTTTATTCAGAGTCATACCCACAAATATAAGAGCCACTTATTTATTTAAACGGGTCACTTACCCAAACAGGTACATGAACATGTGTACAAGCAGTCTTTTCATAAAAGGCATTCAAAATTCATTTTATTTATGGAAGCTTTTGGGTTTGTTCATTTGTAATAACCAGAAACAATTATATATTTATACGTTTGTTTGGGGCTGAATTCACAATTAAGTAAAATTGCTGGCAAATTTTTTCCTGGTTTCCTTCTTTTCATGTAAAAAAATTGTCCTCATTTTCAATTCTCCAGAGCTTTTTCCGTTTATTTGCAAGTAATAAATTTTGAGATAACTTTATGTTGCCTATTTTCAATTAAAAAACAAAACTTTCGTCTATGTGTAGTGGAGCCATTTTTCAGATAACTTATACATAGTTTTAAAAACGCAAAACATAGTTTGTGCCGTTCTACAACAGTCACTATTTTTCAAACGTTGATTGGAGCATTGCATATGCTTTGTCATAAAAAGAAATCGTAAATACATAGATAAATTTCAAATTAAAACAACAAAAGTCGTTAGTTTTTTTTCACTTTTAATTTATATGAATAGAAAACATATGCGATGTGTATCATTTTTAGTAAATCATTTTTATATTCACTAGTGACCTCGAAATGGTTAATTTTTTGCGTTTTCTTTGTTTGGTGTTTTCACGCGTTGCTCATCAGCATCTCAATTTGCTCTGAACTCAGGCCGCGGCTAATTGTAACTATCTAACCTTCTACTATATCACTGGGTTTTTCTATTGATTGGTATATATTATATATTCGCTCGCCAACATTCACTTGATTTTTGTGTTTGTTGCAATTGTATTAGTGATACCATCGATTTCAAACTTTTCGCCAGGACCAGAGATTTTTAAGCATTAATTTTTATTTTATAGCTTGATTTGTGATTGTTAATAATTTTATGGGGTTTTGCTAGTTAGATTTTTGCTTCATGAAGATTTCTAATTTCATAGACATGAAAAAGTAATTATAAGATAATATCTAGAGAAAATTAAAAAAAAAAAAAAAAATTCTGAACAACTCAGCCTCCACTGAAAAAAAACCGGTAGCTATGAAGCTAGGTATATAATTAGCTTTTGTGAGTATCAATAATCATTATATGTTTGTTTTGTAAAATATTTACTTTTAAATACTTAAGCCTGATCGAGAACTGATTGCTTATGAAGAAACCTTACAGTTTAGTTTTAGACTAGATAAAATGTATTAGTCCTTCATTTGTTTAAATAGGGTTATAAAATCTGCGAAATTCCCATACGTTTTCGCATTTTTTACGCATTTACGAGAGCGCAGTCCAGAGTAGAGTTCGGTGTCCTTATCCTAAAAAACTTTACCATGTGACTTATGGTGTCCTAAACCACCACATTTTCTATATCATTCACGCTCAAATTTGAAACTATTTCATGCCGTTGATGCTATTATTTTAAATTTACCCACGCATATACAATAGAAACCACTACTTAATACATAAAACACTTAAACAATACTTAAAACCGCTTATACTGTCGTTCGACATAAATTTTTTGGCATAAAAACATGGCATATTACATGGAGTACATTTAATACTTATAACTAGCAGTCACATTCACAACACACTTCGATGTACAAGGAATACAACTATGTACAGACCTATGCAAGTGTTGGTGTTGAAGGTAAATTACTGGAGAGCAAATGCACACACACACGCACAAACACACACACCATCAAAAGCAACACCTATACATAATAAACTGACAGCATAAAAGCATAATTTCCGCTAAAATACATCAAATGTATGGCTTTCATGCACAATATATTTAAACACAGGTATAAGCGTAGGTAATTCATATACACATAAATAAATTTATAAGTAAATATACATTTGTATGTATTCATGAGCAGCAGTGAAAGAAAATATAGAACTCGAAGGAAAGAAAAATGTTAAATAAATAAAGGAGCAAAAATCAAGCATATTGACGAAGTTTCAAAATATTTTGCTTACAAAATCTTTCTTCCCACAAATATAAGCTTCAATAAATCATCCGCAGATTACAGTAATGTTTAGAAATTTTAAAATTTTCTTTGTAAAAAAAATTTATTTTTATATTAAACTATTTTTCTCGCGCTTTTGGTCTTCTTTAGTTTATTAGTTTTATTTGTCGATATTTGGCTCTACTTTCGATAGCTTCTTCAGAGTAACTATGATATCATAAAAGCTGTGTTTTGATATAGAGATCTAAAAATATGATATTTAGTGCAAAGCGACGCAGTTGTAAGTTAAAAGCAACTATAGAAGAATATCATGGAATAATTAAGTGCTTACTTTTTAAAAAAATTAAGTGCGTGTTTTAAAAAAAAAATGTTTATTATGGCGGTTGATTGTAAGGACAATAGTTTTAGAATATTGTACAATAATTTTTGAATAGCTTTTGTCACGAGGGACAAAAATTCACCACAACATATTATACGAAACGCATATGAGTTAAAACACTAAAAGAGACTTCAGAAACTAATTTTTTGTAAATAATTAGCATATTTTGTTAGAAAAAATTTTTTTATTATGAAAAAGTAGTAATGAGCGGCGTACATTATGCAGTGTATTATCTCCCGTTTTCTGCTGCGGTGAAATCTGAAGCTTAGCATGATCATTTCTATAATACCGCAAATTGGGAGAAATCCTAAATTAAAAAGCCTTTAGCTATTATTACTTTTAATTGTGTTTCCATCACTGTACCAGCAGTTTGTTTGCATATCATATCTTTCACTTTGGTCATGCTTATGGTGTATTTGTTTGTTAGCCGGTAAACGTATTGTTGTGATATGTTCATGTGCAAATGTTTATATAAAAACGTAACTCTTATTTTCTGTTCTGTTTATATTTAAATTGTTTATGTATTTGTTTAAATTTATTTGTATTTGCTTTACTACTTCTGCGGTTTGCCATGTACGTGAACATTTTTAACATTTTGGCCAGAGTCCAGAAAATAAAACATATAAAAAATATAAGAAAAAAAAAATAAAACAAACATCAACCATCATTCATCTGCCACTTTCATATAAACAAAAACATATGTATGTAAGTATAAATTTGTTTAAATGTTATATGGTGAAAATTAAATATGTGAGCCGTCCAGATAAATCTGGTGAACATTTTTTCTTTTTGCTGCTTTCCAGAATATTTAAAATACATCTTTGTTTTATTTTCGTATAAACTCAGCATACTTTTTGTCTATTTTTTTCTACTATTCCTTTACTTTGTTAAAAATAAAAGCAAAATTATATGTTGGCACTTGAGTTACAAATTTATTCCATCATATCATCATTTTTCTTAGGCTTTATATTTTTACATCCTTTGCCCTTTTATCCTCAAATGTACATTAAGCCTGGTAGTGATTACCTGTTGGTTTAGTGTTTTATATGCCCAAAAACCGCATTATGTTACAAGGTATTAAGGGCTTGTGGATTTATAGTGTCTTCAAGACATGAAGGCAGTTCAACATTAATGTGTTTGTTGTAACTTTAAGGTCAGATTTGTTCTTGTCAAATAAATCCTTTTGCTTAAAGCTTAAAAGGCCATTTAAATTAAGGACTACATAATAAAGTTGATGTTTTTGATATATGGAGAAAAATACCAATCACAAGAAAAACATCACTTTAGTATGAATTTGATCTTATAAATTTTTTATTAGAAAGAAAAAAACACGTACAAATTAGTCAAACAAGCAATAAATTAAGAATCTACATTTTAAACAACATGCGAAGTATTCCACATAGAGAAAAGCGTAATCTTGGAAAAAAATTCGCTTTAAACATTTTCAGGTCAAAGGAGAGGTGACCAAAATGCAATTTTCTTAAAAAGGTGTTAAAATAAATGAACTAATTTGCAACCAAGACTTTTTCTTTGGAAAATTGTATAAAACTTTAAAAATTATAAATTATATATCTATTAACCTATGTATCATAGTAGTTAAAGGCAAACCAGATTTTTCTTATTCCTTTTAAACCCGTCTTTTTGCATTGATTTTTGGAAATTGTTAGTGGCTTTATTTCATAAATGTATGCAGTATGCTGGATCGATTTGTGTGGTCAAAAATCTGTCAATGTCACTACAATATATCATAAAAATCGTTTTCGAGGCGTCCGATTTTCATTCTTTCTTTTTTGTAGTTTTGAAACGGAGGCTTCCTAAGCATCCTAAAAAAATATTGGGTAGAAAAAGGTTTTGAAGGTTAATCAATATATATTTTGGATTCTGACCACTATGAATAAACTTTATGTATTTGCTTTAAGAGCAAATTGAAATGTATTAATTCATGTCCAAAAGGAGACCTTAGTCTTCTGTCTTTTTCAGCCATCTATATGCTGTTGGCATTTCGTTGATGCTAGTTAACTCATCAGTAGACTCGAAAAATTCCTAAAAGAATGTTTGAAACTTAACTACTTATTCCAAAATTCGCATGAACAAAATAAGACGGCTGAAAAAGATAGACAATATTTTGGACCTGAATTAATAACTCTTAATTGGTTCTTAAAACAAATAAATAATTAATTTTTAAATTTTTTTAATATATAAAGAACTTTAATTTTTTGATACTTTCAAAAATGCAAATCACAGTAACCGATGGTAAATCGTTGTAAAGAAGGTTGCAAAGAAAAGAGTTGCAAAACGAAAAAAAACATTAACACAGTAAAAAGGTTTGTTTCAAAAATTTTGATTCTCATTTTGTTCATGGGATTTATGAAATAAGTAGTTAGGTTTTAAACATTATGTAAGGAATTTTTTGGGTCTACTTATGAGTTGATTAGAATCCACGAAATGTCGGCTAAAAAAAGGCAGAAAACATTTTTAGGGTCTATTTTTCGACCTGACTGAATAACATTAAATGATATTAAATTATATATAACTAATTAACTAAAAATATATTCGACCATGTTTAGGTATAGGTGTGCATTTTATTAACACAATATACACGGCTGATTGAAATTTTTATTTTAACTGCACTATATCTTTAATCTAAGAACACTACCAATTCTTACATCTAGTTAAATTCCGCAAAATATTGGTTATATATAACTCAAAAACCATTTCTTTCAGTTATGCTTGTTTTTCCTTTGCACTTTTTGCAAATTGTCATTAACTGTTTTAGTTTTCGGAAAAAGAATTCATTAATTTTTCACATATAAATAATATGACGAATTTAGATGACCTCCATTTTAAGTGCTGAAAAGTGGTCAAGCATAAAAAAATTGATAAAACACATACTAAAACACTGCATTACAATTATTTAAGGCACGCATACATTTTATAATTTCACTCACGGAAATGTGTAGCTACCACCCCATAAATATCCACCTACTAGACACATTTGTGCATCCACAAATATTTGTGTTCGTATAGAGTAAAGGGTCGTAAGAGCATTTCCGAGTTGCAAACGGGTATTGACATAAAAAGGTCTGGAAAGGTCAGTCGTGAGTGAATGTGCAAATAAAGGTGGTGTGTAAATGTGCGTGTGTGTCTGTGGATAACTGTGGGACTGTGTGCTAAACTATTTAATATATGCGTTAAAAGTAAGTGCGTGTATACCCCAGGAGTTTGGATGTACTTATCGTGATTATATAATATAATAACATTGCAATATCAAAGCTATAAAATATTAGCGGAACTCACCCTTCATTGCAAATTACCCTTGCAGACCTTGCAGATATTGCAACCGTAGCATATGTGCCATAGTCTGCAACACTACAAAAACAAAATGTATGAAACCGAGATTTGCATCACTTGAGCAAATATGCATAACTAAAAACCATTGCAGATCCGTATTTGCAAATGTTGCTAAATGCTAAAACAGCTGCTTGTTTTTCTACATTTCAACACGTAAACTCCTGCGCTCAAAAAACTGTATGACGGCAAGGCCGCCACAAAACATGCCTGTGCTGGAATTAAATTAATGCTAACGTTGCTCAAAGAAGCATTTACAAAATAGTCAAAAGTGAATATTATACCTATTATTATGCATCATTTTTATTAAATTTTATAAAATAAGCAAAAAATCGGGCGGTTGCTTCACGTGCAAATTTTATCGACGGCATTGCTTTTCAAATATTGGCTGCGGCTTAGCTTATCTCATGCGGCAAACTCGCTTTATTAAATTTTGTAAACAAATAAATAAAACAGCGAAGAAAATGAATACGGAAGAAAGTAAAAATAAAATTAAGGCAATTAAACAAAAAGTCAACAATAAAAGACGGCCAACGAAAAGATGAATAATGAAATTTTTGCAATTTGTTTTCTAAACTTCCTTCTCAATTTGCAAAACAAAAATATTTGTATTTTCCGTTACTCTAAAACCAGCTGATATAATTATTTTGCTAAACGCTTGAAAAAGACACTCACGCTATGTAGCAAAAAATCATGCTACATCTGCTAAAATTGCAGATGTGCAACCAAGGGTGATTTCCGCTATTGTAAAAACCATGGCAGAAGCAACAGCAACAACAACAACACCAACAGCTGTAGTGAAATTAATGGTTTCAAAATATGTGTGTTTTAAATCAGCAATAAACATATACTTTATTTGGCAATTTTTCACCCCAAGTGTTCTTAAAATTTGTATTATTTCTACTCTAGTAGGCTATCTGTTATTTTTCCAGAGAATAAATAATAATATATGTTTGTAATTTTGATGGAAAAATATTTAAAATGGAAAAAAAGAACATGGAAAAAAATTAATATCAGCTTATCTTCTTTTATTCCTTTATATCTCAATTATTATTTACGATTTATTAAAGAAAGTTATTTATTTGATATAAGAAATAATTGAAATGTACTATTTTAGGTCTAAAATATAACTTTTTAATGTTTTCTGTCTTTTTTAGCCTTTTATTTCGGGATGATAATCTACTCATTCCTATAAGTTTTTTCTAGTATATTGATGAGTTGATTAGTATTAACGAAATGGACGGCTGAAAAATACAGAACACAAAAAAGGTCTTTTTTTATACCTAAAGTTATTTGTTTCTGTGATTTAATAAAACTAAATTATTATTTAAAACTTTTTTTCAGATTCCAACAACTTGAAAATTTGTCTATTATTTATTATTGGTTGTTTTAAGCTTTTCTGACTTACTTCATGCTTGCCTCTTTATTTTTGTTATTTGTATAAATTTTATTTAAAAAAAGTAGTTCATTTATCTCAGCGCCCAAAAGGCATTGTTGAGGCGTGTTGGCGAAATTTAAGATTTCTTAAAATTTACACATCTTAGTACAATTTTAAATATTAATAAGATAATAACATATGAATATGAAAAGATATATTTTGATTTTTATATACATTATATTAAAAGGTCATTTATGCGATGAAGGATGTATTGCTTTAAGAGCCTTTCAAATACCGAAATTCTATTTTAATTTTTTAAGTTTCGAGGCAAATTATTGTACTCACGACTACCCATAAATTCAGTGCGCTGTTTTATTACTTAAAGTCTGCTACTCTTAAATTTCCAATATTTCTCGTATTTATCGCATGATTAATCATCATAATCCTATATTGTACAAACACTTGAATACATACAATAATAGCTGCATTTTGTAGATCCCATATATAGGTGAAATTGCTTGACAGTGATCAACATATAACGATATGGTGGGATATGCGATTGGAAGGTAGCATACTACTTTTAATTCATTATTTGCATTAGCTGAAGTGCTTTGAAGTCAGCAGTTTTTTTTTTATGAGCGTATAAAATGCTAAATAGCTAAAATGGCAGTGAACTTAAGCATTACAGATTGTCATCTTGGTACCTTTCTTAAGTTTGATTTTGAATTTGTATAAAATACCGACAGCTTGAGCAGTTTTAATTTTTAGAGAATGCAGCTGCTCACTCCAAGCATGATTGCTCTTCAAAATTACAAAATTTTATAGAGCTGATTTCGAAAATTTCTTTACCATTAACAATTATTGAAAAGTTGTTGCTATGGGAACTAGGTGTAAATCGCAGCATTTTTGTTTTGTTTGAATATAAAACAAGTTTGTTTGAATATAAAGCAAATTCAGATATCAAGGCTGCATCACGCTGCATGTAGGCTTTAACTTCTTGTCATTAGCAGGCAAAAATTTGTGTTTGCTTAAAGTGAAATAAATGAAACAATTAAGTTAATGTGTCGCAACTGAATTATTTCTCAAAAGCCTTTTATATTGTTGCTTAGCAATAATGAAATAAAATATTTATAAACAGCATGCATTGGCATTTAGTCTTTTAAAAGTATATATATTTTATTTTTGACTATTCAAAAATGAACTTTTTAACTTATTTGCTATAAAAGCTAATTTATTTTATGTCTAAAATAATACATTCTAAGTTGCTATCGCCGTTACACTGACTCCAAAATTCTCTGACCAAGTATTATTTTTGAGTTTTTTGGTTTTTAAATACTTACTTTACTTTTTTTGTTAAAATGCAAAGTTTTTTCGGTTATTCTTTTAGCGATTAAGTCTGAAAGAATGTATAGAAAATATGCCATTTTTAAATATGCCAACTTAATATGCCATTTTTAATTTCCGTAGGAAAATTATTTTTCAGACTTAAAAGTGTAACGTTGGTAGTATTGACATTTTTATACGGCTGACAATTTCTGCCTCTTTAGTTTTTTTTTTTTCTTTGTGTACGTATCATACTTGTTACATTTGCTGAAAAACAAAAATATAACAGTCTCAGCTGCAATTTGAATAGTTGCTGTAATTGGCCTTATTTAACAAATTTTTCGCAGATGACTTTAAATCGTAAGCGGAATCATCCTAATCCTAAGGAATAGTTTCGAGAAAATCGATTTCTTTTGGAAAGTCAAAATTGTTTTCTTGAAGAATTTTGTGATAAATCAAAGATTATAGTAATAAATAAGTCACACGTAATCTAATAAATCTTGTAATTTTGGACATTTATAGGACATTGAAAATGTATGCCTACAGGACATTATAAGAAATACGTTTAATATTTGTGGCTTATATTTTGTTCGTTTGAGAACTTAAATTTCATGTAAATACTACTTTTTTTTAGCATAAAATATAATAAGTTCACTTATGCCCGTATTGCTTGCGACCACTGATATGTACATATATCACGTTCATGCTACAATTTGTTATACTAAATTTATTATTATCAGGAGGTAAATGGATAATCTTTAGTAAAACGTGCTTGGTGGATACTTTTAGGTTATATAAATATACGTTTTTGTCATTATTTCATTAATCGCACTTTTTCTTGTGTTAAAGTAACCAGCAAACACACTTTCGATTAAAAAAAAACTTGACATTCAGTTTGCAAATGAAGCTAAAATACTTTGTTTTTTGTATGTTAAAATATAAAAGATATACGTTTTCAAAGTGTACATAATCTAATAGTGACTAATATTTTAAATGAGCAATAACTACTTCTAACATTTTGAGGTGATTAAATAATGATAGCAATTGAATCTTATGACCTCTTTTCATATATTATTTAAATTTTGAATCAAAAAACATGACTAAATATACTGTTACAAAGATGTTGATGATATTTTGAGATACTAAACAGCAAGCTAGATTGCTTTATTTGACTGGGTCCCAGCATCCCAGCATATCCTTCATACAACAGTCACCTTTATACGTTGCTTTTTTTTTTGTTGCACTATCCAGCAGAAACTATGCAAACATGATTAATGGTTTGAAGAGTTAAAACTGTATATAAGTCACTCGATAAAACTGCTTTAAAAACTAAATGTTTTCAGTACTCGATTCTCATAAGTAATCGTAACTTTTCTCGCAAAAAATTTTTCTAATTGTTAATAGTTTTATCAGTTATATGAGTAAGATTTTTTGTAATCAAATTAGAGTGATCGACATTTTGAAAAAAGGCAAAAAAAGGAAAGTGGGAAGACTCACTGGCTGGAGTACATACCATGGCTATTTCACCATGATTAGTCGTATAGTGTTCTTAAGCAGCAGTGCAAAGCCATCCTGCCACCAGATTTCTTCATTAGTGACTGTCAATATTTAACCTTATAGATCAACTTTCCACTTTATTACTGTGTTTTTCCTTTATTGATTGGAATATAGTTTAGAGTCTCTCAAGAACCTACAATTGATTTTTGTGTTTGCTGCTATTGTATCAGTTATAACAATGGATTCAAACTTTAAGCCAGGCCCAGCGATTTTTAAGCATTAGCTTAATTTTATGGTGATCTGTATGATTTATAATTGTTATCAATTTTATCAGACATTCCAGTTTGATTTTCACTTCATCAAAATTGAGAAAGATATTTTAGTGATAAAATTGGAGTGATCAACATTTTTAGAGAAGAGAAGAAAAGTCTTCAGACTTACAGCTAGTAGAGAACATCTGTTGAAATGTGTTTTTCGGCTTTGTCTCTGCTTCATATATATTTAGGAAGATGTCGTATATTTTGTGGGTTAATTCTTAAATCTTTTTTGGTAGACCTATAGATAGAACTTCAGAAATCAAAATATTTCTTTGTTTTCGCATTCGTAAATAACATCATACAACTTTTTTGAGACGTTTGCTAAAAAATGTTCGGAAACAGCTCTGAAGCCCACTTTATATTAATTTCAGGTACTCGTGAATCCATTTTGTTAAGATTGAACACTATACGCATTACTCAAAAGGTTAATTTTATTGGTATTTCCTTTAGATTATTTATGAATTATATAATCTTCAGCCTTACAAGATGTGCAAGAAATAATCTTCTGTGTCAAATATTTTCCTAAAGGCCGTATTTTAGCAGCGTGGGGATTAAAAGACAAGTTATTAAAACTCATATAGAACTAAAAGCGTTTTCTAAAACCTTTTTTTGTGCATGTCTCTTTGACTTTGAAGTAGATACCTACTTCATTTAAAATTTGAAATTTCTGTTCTTAAATTGAATTTAACGAGATGTTTGAAATTCTTGAATGCGAGTTTTAGCGTATGACTATGAAAGCGATGCGAAAATTTCAATTTCTAGAACAAGTGATGTAGTAAAAGGAATTTTGCAGAACAAAACCATGGTACAAGTGTTAATATCTTTATCGAGCTGGAGTTCGATTTTACTTCCTCAGAATTGAGAAAGATTTTTGCAACAAAATTTTAGCAATCAGAATTTTTAAAGAAGACAAGAAAATTAAAGTTGAAGACATACTATCTGAGGTACATACCACAGCTATTTCACGTGCAGCACGACATTCATCAGCACCCATAAATACTTTGAACCCAGGTCATAACTAACTGCATACTGTTTACTATTTTATCTTGCTTGGATTTTTTTTTTGGTGATTTTAATAAATTTTACAATTTTTCCATACAAATGTTAGTTTCTCAGCCTAAAAGATTTTTTTTTCTTAGGATTTTATTTTGTTTATTTCTGAACTATACAATTGCATGATTTTTACAGCAATAATAAAAAAGAAATTGTATTTTTTCATTTTACTTAATTTACAAAATCGTTGCTTACGTTTATATGTATGTGTATTGATAATAATTTCTTTATGTATTCATATTTACACATACATACATATTTTTGATAATTTATGTTTGCTCGTTAGTTTATTGAATTACTTCCATTCATATTTAATTGTTGAACAATTAATAAATATTATTAACTCTCGGTTGGAAACCCTTTTATGCACTGCAATTAAAAATTTTACTTTGTTTTGTTTAGAAATTTTATTAACATATTTTCTCCAAAAGCCGCAATTAGAAATATAGTATAACTATTTAATTTGACCTGCATTCTTACTTTTTTGTTAACTGAAATAATTCTATAATTTAATTGCAATGGATTCAAATTGAGCAAGTTAAATAAATAAAATTAAAATACAAAATTAGTGAATGCATTGTGCCTAAGAAAAAATAAATAAATTAAAGTATATATTTATAATAAAGTAGATGCATCAGAAAGCATGGCCCCGAGATCGAAGACGTAGATCAGATGATGAGCAGCAGCTATATTTTTGTTACAAATATTAATTAAGAACGATATTGTAAGCTTGTTTTTGAAGGTAAATTTGTTTTGTTAAAGCTCTAGACTTAATATTTAATTCTTATAGTCTAACACCTCTAAAAGCGCTAAAATCTTACTTATTTCAGTCAATACTAATTTGGGAAAGTTAAAAATTTCTTAAGGCCATATCTTTGTGAATAGATTAGTTCTCACTGGTATATAGGACTGCGAAGGATATGAGGGCAACAAAAGCGTAGTGCAATTAGGTCCTTTGTAGGTTCTGAACTGTTCAGCGGCATTAATAACAATTTTAAGGACAACATTACATGGCAATGGGAGAAGGTAAGCCTTGCTGATGCTAAAGGGCATCTAAAAGGCAAAGAGGTTAATTAATAGTTGCAGAGTGAAGTTGGAGGGCATTATGAACCTCACAGAAAGGATATTAGGCTATATACATGGCTAATAATGGGTCACAGTAGGCCGCAGGTCAAAAAAACTGAAATTAGTAAGCAATGATTCCTGCAGACTGCATAATGAGAAGAAGTAACAGGCGCACACCAACTTTTGCGAATGTACCGCTGCATATAGCTAGGTATCGGTCTATAGGGAACAGGGACTGCACAAAAGATCTTTGGGCTCGAGGTTTAGTTTGCCCCGAATAATAATATATAATATTTAATATATAACATATAATATATAATATATAATATATAATATATAATATATTATATATAATATATAATATATAATATATAATATATAATATATAATATATAATATATAATATATAATATATAATATATAATATATAATATATAATATATAATATATAATATATAATATATAATATATAATATATAATATATAATATATAATATATAATATATAATATATAATATATAATATATAATATATAATATATAATATATAATATATAATATATAATATATAATATATAATATATAATATATAATATATAATATATAATATATAATATATAATATATAATATATAATATATAATATATAATATATAGTATATAATATATAATATATAATATATAATATATAATATATAATATATAACATATAATATATAATATATAATATATAATATATAATATATAATATATAATATATAATATATAATATATAATATATAATATATAATATATAATATATAATATATAATATATAATATATAATATATAATATATAATATATAATATATAATATATAATATATAATATATAATATATAATATATAATATATAATATATAATATATAATATATAATATATAATATATTATATATAATATATAGTATATAATATATAATATATAATATATAATATATAATATATAATATATAATATGTAGTCGATGAAGATACATTTTTCAATTGAACTGCAACCGGATGCATCCATGTTCTCCCGGAAGGTATTTACAACTCCTAACTACAAGCTTTTGCGCACTTGTAGATTTTTAAATTGTTTATAAAATACAACTTTCACCCCGTTGACTATTTTGTAAGAGAAAAAAAATTTTTTTTTAAATGAAGTTAATCTGCAAACTGATACATTTTAAATTAATTTCACTACAATTTAATCAGAGTTTACGTTTACGTCTACGTTTTCATTTCATTTTATTTTTTCTTTCATTTAGTTTGTAAACCCATGATAATCTAAAATAAATTTATTGGGTTAATAGTTTTTTTCTAGCGTCATTCTGCACTTGTGAGCCGTAAATGAATACAGTTTAAAACAGGGTTTTTTTGCACAAAGTTATATGAAAACTCATTTAAAAACTTTCCGTTTTAAATGAATTGATTAACAAAAAAAAAAAACCAAATAAAGAAAATAGAATCTCGACTATAAAACTCTTGAGCGACCATCAAACAAATTGTAATTTATTATGGGAAACAAATAAAAATAAATAATAAATATTTAAATGTCCTTCATAAGAGCGGGGAAAACAAGTGGGAAACAAAAATCAATATTTATTAGCAACGGAAAAAGTTTTATATTTTCCATTGTATTTTTTAAATAATAAAATATTTAAAAAAAATAAGTATAAGAAATAGTTTTATTCCTATATATTTATGTAAACATACAAAATCATCGAGATTACCTCTTTACCGTGACATTTTTGAAAGACTTTGGTGAGCAGCAACAATTTCATGTAAATGCAGTTTAGCATTTCATAAGGATTTTGATAGCACATTCATACATTGAAATTAAAAAAAAAAAAAAAATTATGTGCTTTAACTTTACTTGTGAAGTAATTTCAAATAATATTTGTTTTTGTAAAGCAAACTATATCTTCATATGAATTTAGAACAAAGAAAATGTATTGGTTACTTATAGCTAAATCAGAGCTGAGTTTGGAAAATAAAGTAAAAATTTATAAGGCAATACTAAAACCAGTATGGAGTTATGGTATCCAACAATGGGGTACTGCAAGCAATTCCAATATAGAGATTTTCCAAAGATACCAATCTGAAACATTAAGAACCATAACTGCAACTTCAGATTGTTTTTGTAAATTATTTATTAACAACATTATTCAATATTTCGCTAACAGTTTGTTAGCATCTACAGACTAATATTTGAATATTTGAAATATTATACTGAAGATGCTAACAAACTGTTAGCGACATATTGCATCATATTTTTAATAAAGTTTATATAAGAACGACCTGAGGCTGCAGAAATTAGTTTTTCACTAACAGCGAAATCTATAGCAAGTGGACACACCGTGTCCAGATTTTCAATTACTCTGAAATTTGCTGAATATCAGTGTAATGGGTGCCGTATTATCTCAATTATAAGCTCTACAATTGTGTTAAGGTAATAGAAATTTTTTTTTCTTTTAAACATCCCTACAGAACGGAAGCCCCATTATGTCAAATCACATGATGGCACCTTTAACATAGTGTTACGTTCTTACCTTTCAAAAACGTTTTCCGTAGATTATTTAATTGTAATGAAGTTAAAACACTCAATTCTTTACTTTGCAGTACTCAAGAGTCCAATACTTTATTTACTTAAACAAGCTGTACTCACAAACACTTTACTAAAAGAAGCACACTTTTATTTATTCACTTTTTATTATTACTTAAGATGCTTTTTATTACTGAAGACGCAGTTAAAAATCGACTGAACTCCCTCAGCGTTAAGCTGAGCTGCTTTTATACCTCTCAATGATCATTACCCGAACAGTCAAGAAGTTTACAAAAGCTGATCACGTCATCGCGCAATGAAGCTAATAATGAACAAAAGACATACACACACATCTACACATGTGTGTGCATATGAGCACACTCGCTGCACTGTCGCTTTGTTTGTCAACAAGTTTCTATATATGCATGTGTGTATATACCTCCTGTGTTCATTTTTAACAAGTCAGCAAGAGGACATTCAAAATAACAACAGTTCAGTACGTTCTAGAACAATTACAATTGAACTGTTCACAACTAAATTCGTAACAATATCATAATTGGTAACCACATGACCGACCTTATGTACGAAAAAGTGCAGCTTGTATGCTGGCCATTTTGTAGATATATTAGCAGTCAACAATCAATCATTGACTCATATTTGCTCAAATATTGATATTCTACTTGTTAACAATTCGAAGTAAAAGTGTACTGATCATAAAAATTACAAAGTGTACTAGGGTTGAAATAACATTAATATATCACCACAGTATTCATTCCAACTAAGAATGTGTAGGTTTTTAGAAACCTCCAAATCGAAACTTTCGACAAGAATTTTATATGTTTGCTTAAAGTAAAAAAACGCTGTATTGTCAGTTATATACAAACTTATAAAAAAAACTATGTATTTTACTTCACTGATTGGAAAAACAAAGTCAAATATAATAAGTTCTAGTGAATGCGTATTTAACTTTAAGAAAGATTTGTTTTGAGGAACAGGACGCCGATGTAAAATCCAATGTGATTTTAATCAAATGAAACAAGAAAACATTTTATAAAGACAAAACAATAATAAGTTGGGTCCGACTTGCAACTAAGATAAAAACTACGGCATATCGAAAAAACTATATTGAGGATTCCGTCTTTCATTATTTTTTTGTTTATATTTTTTGTGGTGGCCCCCTAATAAAATATAACAAAGACACAGAATAGAGAAATGTTTGCAAATATATTAACCCGTCCCAAAAAATTATAAAGCTACATCTTTTAGATCGCCCCATAAAATATAAGAAAAACAATGAAATACAAAAGAAACAAGATCTTCAGGAAGCAAGTTAACAACACCTTACAACATTAGTATATTCACAACTCTTACTATGCTTGTATTCTTGCTCACATGTGTGAATGCACACATGTTTCAATAAAATTCCAAGGCGAACAAATCTACGACTGCAGAGTCAGGCATTATGATTTGTTTGATGTATGACGATTTTCTATTTCAGCCGAGCCTACAATAATATATGATTTTGCTAAATATTTTTGTATGGGAATGGTCCCGACATGGCGTCATTTCTTGTCAATTAATGTCTCCAGTTTGTCATCTTCATCATGACTGTCATCACCATAAGCGCCACTTCATTCCAGTTGATGCATGCGTTTAAGCCCTTTTTGATTTTTTTCCTCATCCCATCATGCGCGCTTAAATTTTTCTTCTCTATTTTTTTGCTGTGACATTATCTCTTGCTTCTGTTCATGCTGCTGCTGTTGCTGCTGTTGTTGTTGTTGGATGTCTTGTATCAGTTTTGCATAAATATATCATTAATAATATGTCTTTGTTCAACAGATTTTGTTTTCATTTCATTAATTTTCGTTGTATGTTGTGGCATTTTAACAAAGTTCACAAAATGTCAGAATAATTGGGCTTTCAGAGAGAAAAACAAAGATAAAAGAAAAACACATAAACCAATTATAAAAAAGTTTTACTGAATAATTGTACTGCTTCGAGGGGTATGCTAAGTGGGGTGTATTATTTTTAAGAATTCTGTAAAAACAAAGATTTTGGAAACTTGTCCTTTTAGGGTAAACAGATAATTTGATGACGCAAAAAACTTCATAAACTTGCTTCATTTTTAATGAAAAAATTTCTTTCATTTCGGTACTAATTTGTACTGTGGGTTTGAAGTTTTTGATTATAAAACATTTTATTAAACTATGTTGGCAAAACTGTATCAATTTGGTTTTAAAATCTTCTAAAGGAATGTCTATACCCACATATGGGTACTAGAAATTTTGGTTTTTTCAAATCAGAGTTATCGTATATAGTTCATTAAGAAATTTCTGTAATATATTCAAAATAAGAGTTTAAAGAAAATTTTCAAGGTTTGGCTGGAGTTGTGTGTATGTTGAACAATAGAGTACTTTTAAAAATGCACAAAATATTGCTAAATTTGTTGCAATAATTAAAATGTGTACATCACGGCAAAATGAACGCTCTACGCATCAGCATATCATCAAACGATTCAGCTGTCAAGCTTACATCACATATTGTACCAGTAAGAAGGTCCAATATGTCAACTTCTTAAAAAAATAATCCAACAAGCTTAGGGACTTCGATTATGGAAAACTGATTCTTATCACTTTCTTTACCTTAATACATTATATTTTCTCCTCGACATATGTATATCTTCCACTGGAATAGTTTCAAGATACATAACATAACTTGCTGATACCATCAGAAATATATCAAATCCTACCTAAAATCGCTATAGCCAGCATACAATCCTACGATTTTTCAATAAATATGCAAAAAGCAAAAAAAAAGAAGAAAGAAAAACACAAGGTTTAACCTTCGCTTTGCCAATACCCACCCAGGTGACCATTTCGGTAACTTAAGGCATTTCATAGTTTTATTTTATTCCAGCAAAGAAGTAATTAGTAAAATTTACACAACTGATTTATCTGAGTTTTAGGAAATTAAATCAGAAAACGTGTAGACATGAACTTTTTATTTTAATTAGAAATAACTGTTTGGGCACTCCTAAGGACGCCTTTAGGAAATATATTATTTTAAGCTACTACTTGTATAAGAATTTATATTTTGTTTTCAAGGGACTGTAACATTTATTTTACTTTTCTAACCGCAATTTAGAAAAAAAAAAAAACTTATTATAATTAAAACAGAAACTTTTGCTTGCCTCTTCTGTGAAATCCAAAAGTCATCAACATTCATAAATTCCTCAAAACTCACAGAGCGATAACAAAGTATATTATAATTTTTCTTTATCGCTGGCTAAAACATAATAAGTGTCATACAGTTTCTTATTTGTTTTTATTGCGCCGTCATATATTTGGACAAATAAACCACCTTATTTTAAAACTTCAGATTAACAAAAACAGAATTTTTAAATAATGGTCGAGAAATCTTTTCTTTTTTTTCAAAGTAAAGCCCAAAAGTATACCAAGATCATGTGACCCCAACTGCTAAGGTTGAGCACTTTAAAAATTATGCAGCTGAATATAAACACTGCTTCAAATAAATTTAATTTTCAGATATTTGTATATTATTGATGATGCAAAGAGGTTTTAAACTTTCCCTCACCGCTATTTTATTCCAGAACGATTTTGCTCTGCTATTGGATGTTTACAAAAACCAAATTGTTTTCGGTGATTTATTTCTGCAACAAGGGCGACAACAGCAGAACTTAAGTTTCTTTAATTTAAATTCACTTGATAAAAAATTGTTTCTCGTTGGCCAGCATTTAAACATTTTGATATTGTTGTATTAAAATTATTAGGATGACATGTAAACGACTTTAAATTTTCCTTTTTTTTATTGTTTTGAAAAGTTTTTCCTTTTTCATTTCACTTGAAATAAATTTAGCTGTATTTAAGCTCTTCAAACCACTAAGTGTCGTGTATTAAAAGTTGGGTGGAAATATTTTTTATTGTATCATCAACATTTGTATGACACACAAGGGGCTTTCGTTCAGTTCTGAACTCTTTCGAAGTTATAAGACTTCGGCTATAATGATATAAGCGATCAGAAACAAATCTCAAACTCCAAAATATTCACTGCTAGTAGTAACAAAAAAATTTTTGCCATTAGTAGCTTTCATGTTAATTAGATGACATTTCCTTTAGCTTTATTAGCGAAACTCTTATATGTTTAGGGCATTTCGAACAGTAGAAGAAAAATTTGTCGATATTATGCCATCGGTTCTTTGATAGATTTTGGTATTAGAGAAAACAAGTTTCATAACGGCTTACAAAAGGAGATCATTTTCGAGGAGCCTATATTTCAGTTTTATGTATTTTTGATGTTAAGATCATACTTATCAGACCCCGGTTACCCGTTGAAGAGTCAAATGTGTTCCCCAGCAAAAAGAAAACTAACTATTTCTGCGAGAAAGCGAATCTCTATCTTTTACATTATTCTCTAATGAACTGTGCCAAAAATCGTTACCTTGGCATTGATGCTTAGTGCAGATACTATATCATATTTTATTTTAGCTTTAATTCCTAGTCTACAAATATTGTGCCGAATACTGTCAGAAAAGAATTTTCCACCAAAAATCTAGCTTATTGAATAAGTTATTTGGTAACTCACAACTCTGATAATGAAACTACTTGAACAAAAAATAATTTAAATTGATGGCTGATATCGATTTACAACGTTTGTTCATTTTTTGCATCATTCTTGATAAACGATTTTTAGGGCTAGATTTAGTTAAGGGTACTAAACATTATTTTAATAGAAAAAAGTATCAAAAATAATTGCTTTATGTTTAGCGCTACTAGGATGAGAACTGAACGCTTCTGGCTCCAAATTTGATGTGCTAAACATGGTGCAGACTACATGATAACGTGTTATGTAAAAAAAAAAATTATGTATTAAATACATACTATGTAATGCAGAAAGCGGGCGATATAAACATATGGCTTTAATGCAATGCAGGCTATAAGTACTTGTGAAGTTTATTGTGGGTTGATAAATATAAAGTCATTACATCTTTTAAAAATTTCTTTTACATTTAGAACATCCTGAAATATTTCAATACTACATAATTTAATTTATTTTGAATTAGACGGAACTGTTCCTAATAGTTTGGATATTAAATGAAAAAACTGCCGCCAATCAATAGTAAAGATAACTGTAATGAAGATAGTCACAAATACAGGCAAATGCATATAAATGTAAATATTTTGCAAAATTTACTAGTAATTGCTACATTTATGTCTTCTTTTATATCCTTTTGAACTGCAACTTTTATATCCTTTTGAAGCAACACATTGAACACCTTGTTAGAGTGGAAATTTTATATGACAATTTGACATGATTGAAAAATAAAAAGGAAATTTTGTGTGTACAACAGGATACTTGATGTAAAAAGTTAAAAACAGATATTTTTTTTTTTTGCAATTTAGTTCCTTCTCTTGAGACCGCAAATGCTTTATCTGCACATCTTTTTCTCCCTTCACCTGCTCGTCACTATTGCGAGCAAAAAACTCAAACTGTTGAAACTTTTAAACAAAGTTATTGGAGAACATTGCTACGCTTATACTTATTTATGTGAACTTTTAATTGTTGTTGCAATTGACGGATTTTGGAAATATGTTTATATGTATACACATACGTTTGTATTCAGCAACGAATACATTTTCAAACACTTGTGTTTTTACGTTTGCTGTTATTTACCGAACACATTTTGTCTGTGTTTCACTTGCCAGTCAGCCATTTGTATTGTTTTCTAGTTAAATTTTTCTTCATATGTTTATGAAACAAGCATGTTAAGCCGTTGTCCATGAGTACACTGAAGAAAAATTCTTTTGACGTTTATTTTTTTTCTCATTTCGAATTGAGATACAATTTTTTATGATCAAAATGTAGTGGTCCAGATTTTTAAAAAAGACCAGAAAAATAAAGTTGAAGAAGTGCAAATGGAAGAATATAATTAGCAATTGTAAGTCAGAATTATCTACATCTTGAGAATAAGGTATGACCATTATTATCCTAAATAGTCAATCTTTTTAATAATGGTATGTCATAAAGTCAAATTTTAATAAGAAAAGGTGGTGTTTATTTATAATATGCTAAGTTCAATAAAGATAAAAAGTTCTTAAAAAAATTATAAAACACTGAAAGGACCACGACAAAGAGAGAAAAGAGATCGTATTACTTAACCTCAAGGAAACCTCTTAGACCTGGAATAATGAAATCAGTTAGTTTTAATAGAATATTAAGCCATGTTACTGTTTTGCCAGTTAATAAATACTTGATAAAGCTTCTGTTTACACCTTAAAAATGTAACTTAAAATAAAAAAATCTATGCTGTTTCTTCTATAGTTTTTTTTAACTGCTGTAACAGGTTGTTTACGATTAGGGAAACATTAGCGTAAGCTGTAAAACGTCGATAAAATTATGAGATTCTATTATCTGAGATTCTATTATTTCAGTAAGAAAGGGTTTTAGCTTCAAAACTTTTATGTTCACCTTTTTTTAATTTTGTTTTAGCTAAATACTATTTGCATACCTTGTATGACTTATTAAAAAAAATTAAATTAAGTTGTGCCTTATACGTTGAACTGTATAATGTTGACCTTTAATATTAATATTTATTTATAAAATGAGTTCGGCTTGAGGTCCTTGCAGTAATTAATTTTACACCAAATTTATATTGATATAGAAATTATTTTATTATCTCCAATATTTCGGCCAATTTCGTTGGTCATCCTCAGGGAGTTCTTGAATTTACAAAGAAACATTAAATTACACTTATAATATGGCGCATTTTAATCAATTTATACATACATATTTTTAATATTTATTTTATTATATTAGTAGTGTCATCAGTTGTTAACGTAAGTAACTTTTCGCGCATATTTTCTCGAAATATTGTAGGTAATAAAATAGTTCCTATATCAATTTAAATTTGGTGTAAAATTATTTACTAAACCGACCTCAAGCCGAACTCACTTTATAAATAAGTATTACCTTATAGCCGAAAATATAAAACATATTTTCTGCAGACTTGTTTACAGCGTTCAAATAATCATAAATATGCAAGAAAAGTATTTAAAATACAATTAAAATAAAATTAAAATAAAAAAAAATATTTCAGTTTACCGTTGTAAAACAATTATTTAAAAAAACGTTGCACTTTGTATTATTTGTGGTGTCTTTAATTTTATTGAAACTTACTATAAAATAGGTGGATATCTTACAAGAACTTAGAATGTTACGATTAAGCTACATCGCCAAATTAGGACTGTAAAAATTTCAATCACATTTATTTGTAAAGGGTGTACATTTAGACATGTGTTGCTAACATGAGCATCTTTTCAGTTTAAATGCATTTAAAGGCGCTAATTTATTAAGCAGAAATAAAAATTTATTATGAAAAAAATTGCACCTTCAGTTATAATCCTTTTGTGCTCTTGATAAATTTTTGTTAATATGAAATTTATCTTATTTTATTTTCATTAAGCACTACTAACTGCAGAATTTTATAAATTTGAGTTTTTCGCCTATTCTTAAATTAAGGCTAAGTTTGTCGTAGCATTCGTGCACGTCAGAAACTACACGGCGGTGATGCGTATCAACAATAAATAATGAACATCTAAAAAACTAAAAAAAAAAAATATCCTTTTATTATATTGTTCGAACTTCAGTCATAAAAGTGTTTATTTTTAGCTTACAATACTCTAACATACACATTTTTTTTTTAGCAAAAATAACTAACCTGTTGCTTAAATTGCGATTTATGCTTCGTATAGGGGAAGCCCCTGGTTTTAAGTTTGACTACATATTTTTGCTTTTAAGTGTATTTGGATCGACCTTTTTTGCAGTGTGAATTTATCACAAATAAATATACATTTCATATGATATTAATGCTTGTACTGAAGTTGATCAAATGATTTCGAAAAATTTTAAATGGAATTCACATTCAAACGGACAAAATTCAATGTGCTCATAGGTTTTAAAAGTCAGTTTGAACAAAATGAATGAAAGCTGTTGCAGACATAGACATCAAATAATGTGAAAGATGAACAGACAGCTGTTGACCGCAGTCTGACGAAAAGCTTTAATAAATTCAAAATATTTGGAACGGATTTTTTTCGTTGCTTAAATGCACGATTAAAAGGCTTTCAAAATTTGGAACTCTATGTTGCAGTACGACTTATTAGAAAATGTTTTTTTTTAACTTTTAAGTTTTCTAATTAGGACGGCAATAAATAAGGAGTATTTCACCTTTTAGGAAGTAGTGTATTCCATTCTTTTTTGTATATATTTTCAATATTTCTTTTAAAATTCCCACTCGATGCTCCACTAATAAGACAAAAAATATGACCGCGTATGGGCAACGTATTACTCAAAGAAAAATTTCATCAAAACATCACTCATTCGCTGTGAGTCTTTAAACAACATTACCAAGGCGAAGAAATACTATAAACAATAGGGTTGGTTTTCATAGCTATAGATATTTCGATATAAATTTTTGGATAGAGGAATAAAATTTCCTCACATATCAGAATTAAATCATAGTCGACGTGTTCTGTTCTTATTATTTTTGGAAGAAAAAATTATTCATCGTTATGGAAAAGGCCATGGCACAACAGCGAAACATTTTTGTAATTGCAACTTGACCCTGCTTACTACACAGTCAAAGTTATTTTGATTTGGCTCAAAATTTTTAAAGAAGGCAGGAAAAGTAAAGTTGAAGACTTACTAGCAGGGCACATACCATGGCTGCTTCAAAACCACCCAAATTTCCTCGAGCCCAGGTCATGACTAATTGTATACTATTTTATTATCATCAGCGTATGTCCATTTTGAGTTTGAAGCAACTTAGGTGCCGTAAATTAGCCGTGTTAAGTAATCCAGATAATAAGTCTTCAACTTTACTTACTTGTATTCTTTAAAAATGTCGATGACTATAATATAATCATAAACAAAATCTTTTGCAATTCTGAGGAAGCAAAAATCAAAGTTAAGCCAGTTTATCAGGCTTAACAAGTGCAAATCATATATTACGACCATAAATTTAAATTATATTTCATATTACATGTGTAGGACCTACACGCAGAGAAAAAACATTTTAAAGTCTGGTTGCGATAACAAGTTATTTTCATTCAAAATCCAGTAAACATGCTTTTGATTGCAACAAACACATTTTTTGTTAAATTTCGACTATGATTTTGGTACTGCACATAAAATGGAAATATGATTACATTTTTTTGAAAAAATAAATTTTTACAGCCAATGTTTTTATTGAATGTTTGAACATAATATATTTATTACGAACACAATATTTTTGTTTAAATAAATGGTAATCAAATTTTGTTGATGAAATAAAAAAATTAAGAAGGTATTTAATTTATTTCTCAGTTATGTGTTATGCTTGAAAATTTGTAAGTGCACGACGTATGAAGCACTGGGTAATATACATGTAACGAATGTGAGTAAGCAAGAAAATTTAGTGTCATATATGAATAAATAATTGTTGGAATTTTGTTGTTTCAAAAAAGCATGATGAGAAGACATAATTTATTTTTTCTACATAGGTTTTCACCGTCTGTGATATAAACACCGGACAAAACACTATCTTCTCTTGTCTCCTGTGGGAAGTATATTCACCTAGGAACTGGTTGGCATTAATTTAGGTCGATTGTCCCAGTGTAGCTGTGAACAAGACTCAATTTGAAAAAATTAAGTTTGGAAAGGACAATAGTATCGTTGGACATGACCAAACAATAATATGGTTACCTAAAATATATTTTTTCTTTACGTGTAAGTGGAATGCTAGGAGTGTTTGACTACATTAAAATTTAACAGGAAATATAAATCGACCTAGGTGGCTAAGTAGCATCAGAAACAATAATTTCGGAGACATACACTAACAACAAAAATTCTTGTTAAACTTAAGCGTAGCACAACAATAATATAAAAATAATATAGGACGATGAGGGTGAAATAAATACGCTATTCAAAGGGTCGTCCTAAGGTCAGAAGTCTTAAAATATATGACTACACGAAAATATATGACTGCTCTGAGCAATCTATGATAAAGTAATAGTCCATATTTAAAATATGAGTCAGCTGTTAAAAAAAAGAAATAGATTTAAATACTTTTGTTCACAATGCCAAAATTTAGTGAAAAAACTACAATAATAGCCAGGTTGTGCGAAAATTATCTATTAGATGTTTGGCCAGCTGATTGAAGTAAATTTGCAATCAAGTATATTCATATTTACGAACATACATATATATATTTTAACGCATTAATTTCCTAAATTATATTAAATTGAATAAATAAGTTTATTCAAACAAAAACAGCTGGAGTCAGTAGAACGGAGTCGATTAATTTTTTGACGGCGGCCAGTACACAACCGTTTGTGGGCTGCCAGTTTTCTAAGATTAGCAAACTCATTTGTAGGTGAAATGTATGGATATATTGATATCTACGAAACATATACATTCGTAGCGCACACACACACACACTTTTTGAGCACACATGTAATTTTTACCAGATCGTCTGTCTGAGTAGGATAGTGAAAGAAGGCCTTTAGCGATTAAAAAAATATATTCTTGTTTGGGTACATACATACATATAAGCGTTATACGCATATTACGAGTATTCTTTGTATGCATGTATATTTAAAATGTCTTCTTAGAATATTATTTGCAGCATATAAACAATAACACCGGCTCTACGAACGCATTTTAGCCGTTTGCCTCAGATGTATGCTGTTAACTTACGACGAATCACTAAACGATGAAGTTCTAAATATGACTATTTTTGTTTGAAGCACATTAATAATTTTTTTAAATTATCATAAAATGTTACTATATTCTGACATTATGACACAATATGAGACATTCTGCAGAAACCACAGTTAACATTGTGTTCAAGATACATAATATAATTATTGTCTTTACCAAAGTAACAAAAAAGGGAACTTATATTACGGCCAGCACTTGAGATGAAAGTAAGCAAATAAGTTCCCTTTTTAACTCAGGTCAAATCCAGTCTTTAAAGCAAACGTAAGAAAATATACGTTCTTTTGTGATTAGCTAAAGTCGACGATCAGATAAAAGCACGCATGTATTTACATTAATGCAAATAATCACATGTTGCACAATATTTGCAGAACGATGAATTGCGGATTTTTTTTTCAACTTCATCCGCCTCTATATCTGCGGCATTTGTATTATCTAACAAAATTTCTGTTTAAACCAAATGCCTATATATATAATAAACTTTTGTAACACATTTTTCTGTTCTTATTTCACCGAGCTGAGTAAAAGCAGTTCTGCGCAGCCATGCTGCTGCTACTTGCCAACGTACAAGTAATTATCTCTGGCAGGTTCTACCCCACTGTCAAATATAATGTGCGGTGAAACACTTGGTACTTTACCCCATACGAATGCTTTGCTGAATGAAAATGTAAATTAATTTAAACCCACATGAAAAGTTATTATATCTGAAATAATATTTAACAGCTGCAAATTTGCATAAACTTTTTGTTTCTCAATTTTTCTGCGAAAGTTTTTATTTGCGTTTTAATAAAAAAGAACATTAACACTCAATTTAAAGACAAATATTAATCTAAAAATAGACTTTTTATTAGAAGTGTTTTAATTTTCAAATATTTTCAAGTAAAGAAAACAGCTTTGAATATTTACTAAGAAGCTGGACAGGCATCGGGTAAGTTATTTTTGGAAAAAGATTTTCAGATATAAAAAGATTTTGTATCCCTTGTTTTGCTTGCGTTTGCTTATTCACATATTTTATTCACATATTTTATTTAGCTTAAGCTCTATTAAGTTATCCAAATTTAAAATATTAACTTATTCTTCGTTTAAGCTGAGCAAGCCCAACATATCTTAGCTGAGTTATCTGCTTCAAATATGAAACTAAAACATAATACTCATGAAATCACTTCAAATACATAAACAAAAGTTTAGAAATTTTTTTAAGTGAAAGTCACTATGTAAACCAGAAATTTAAATAACAATTGCTTAAGCTTTCCTTCGACAAATGACAAAAGAGAAAATATGACGCATTCACTTCAGTCAGCGCCTAAAATTTAATATTTTGTTTTGGGGGCAATTTCATTTTAATTTTTAGACACACGTGTCTGCTTTTAAAAGCTATTTGTTTCAAGATTTTGTGTTCAAATACATATTGCACTCACATATTTTAAAGATTAACTTATAAAAAAAACTTTCATGAAAGGAGATTACTATTGCATAATTAACCAGAAAAATGCAAAGCTTTTCCCAAACTAATTCATTATTTATAAAAAAAGCCCTCTTTTAAAAGCAATATTGAAAATATAAAGAAAAAATAATTACCTCAGATTACACGTACTGTCCATTCTTTTCATTAAAAATTTTTTCCTGGCAACAAAGTGAAAATTAATATATTTTCCCTACAAAATGTTTCTTTACACTCAAAACCTTTTAGTTAGAATTTTTAATACACTCTCGCTTAAGCACCAGCTAAAAAGTAATTTTTTAATAGTATTTATTCAACGTTGGAGAGGCAAATATGCGTTACTTTTTTTTTATAAAATTATACCCAGGGGTACTTTTAAATTATTATTCTCGACTCTATACTGAATGCTTTAATGTCGGAATGGAAGGCAAATGTTGCTGCTAAACTTAGAAAAGTTGTTGTTCGCGTTTGGGGCGAGAGCTATTGTATATAATGTTGCGTTTTAATTTAAATTTTTTCTATTTTCATTAAAAATTCTACCCTGGGCACCTTGCTTACCATTTTTTATTTATTAAAAAAAAAAAACTAAAAACTCCTATTTTTGTTGCCATTTTTACATTCTTTAGGGTTCATTATTAAAAAAGAATAAACAAGTAAAACAGCAGCAGTAGCAACAACAAGTTTTAAAGAAATATAGTATAGAAATCGTGACTACTAATGGTTTTACCTGTTTTCTATTTTTTCTCCATTTGTTTTCTGGAAAACAATGAGCAAAAGTTGTTCGGTTTTTTCTTCTTCTTATTCTTCATATAGCTGCAAAACTCTTTTATTTGGTTTTTCTTTCTTGCAAAATTTCCATTTTTTGTTGTCCACAATTTTCAAACTTTTAACTTTAGCAGTTAGACAAGATTGCAATATTACAAGACACATCACTGGCAATACCACACCGGATAGTGGTGCATGCAAGATGTGTTTGTGTATCATTTATGTATGTTTTAGCAAGTGTTTGTATTGGTGAATCGGAAAAAGAATTAAGAGTGGTGCATGTGTATATCAGCTTTTCATACCAGAACTCAGTACATACAAACATACACCTGGTGAGTCTCAAACCTTTTGGCTGCCATTCTTGCGTTTTACACTGCACTTTATTTTCTTTGGAGCAGTACAGATGTTTTGTGTTCCCCTTCTTCTTTATATGAGAAGCAAAATTTTTGCAGCAAATGCTAAAAACTGAAGTTTCATTCGGAAACTTGAGTTAAATTCACATTTAATGGAAATTTACTACTCTAGTGCAATAATAGCAATAAATAAATAAATAAAAAGTTTGTTATACAAAGTGTTACTTTTTAGTGTGGGTAATAATAATATTTACCAGAAGCTAAACGAAATTGAAGCAGTGTTAAAACTGAGTATTGGAACAAATATTTTAACTTCAGTTAGCCCGCAGTGGACATAATTAACTGTAGCGGTGATAAAATCGATAAGCACAAACTATTAAGAGCCCAAAAGGCCAGCCTATAAAATAGCAATATTGACAATTGATAATTTCAAAAAAAGTTGGCAAATGCCAAGTATCTACAAATTAAAAGGAAAAACAAAGAAAGATAGTAAGTAGTATTAGAAGGATGAGGGCAGCAATTTTGCCATTAGCTTTTAATTAGAATGCACAGCGAAAACACATTCGTTCTGGCAACCAAATTTGTTTTTTTTTTTTGCCAATGGGTTCAGCCTGCTATCAGTAAAATATTGTGAAACAGCAATGGGTTTTTCAAACAGCAAATGTTTACTACTGCCATCCAAACAATAATAAGACCAGGATAAAAAATTTTTTGTTTTTTTATATGCTTGGACTTGTTTTTTTTTTACCTTAGATAAGTTTAGTTCTTTCTTATTTATTTCTTTCCTATATTTCGTTTATTTTATTCTTCATTTTGCATATGATAAGGTTTTACTAGTAACATTATGGCTGCATATTCTTTCAGACATCGTAATAATTGTCATGAGTTTTAAGTATATTTGGTTTGCAATCAGGTTGCAAAATTTCGTTAGCATGACTAAAATGAAAGCATATTTTATTGTCTTTATATCCAGAGGTAACTTGAATATTTTAATGTATTAAGATTACCAATAAAGTATTCTTGATGCTAAATTTTCGACCTTTGTTGTTTAGTATTTTAATTGTTCGAGCATTTAGGTCACTTGTTTTTTTATAAATGTTTATTAAATTCGATATTTCAATATCACAATGGATATCTTCTTTAGGAATGTTTTGATGTTTGTTCAAAAAATTTTTTTTAACAATTTCAAAGAACAAAAACAATTTATACTGACAAATGCTTGAAAATTACATACACTTTTGCAAAATATTTTAACATATATACATACATAATAATTAAGTTTACGTAAATACATGTGCACACACATGCACATACACCTACATATCCATATGCATCCACGTCCACACATGTGCCTACATGCACCTGCATACATACATCGACATATACAAATGCATATACATACATGTATACTCATGTATGCATATATGTACATGCATATACACATAAATACATATGCATACACACCGACGTGTATAAACGCACACACAAACACACACATACATGCACATAAACGTATTTTACCTATACACATACACATGTACATATATATAGATAAATATCAACACTGAACATAACACATTATTTTATTTTTTAGTTTGATATAAAAAAATTAAAAATATTTTTAAATAATTTAAGACAAAACAACCTACTCTCTTATTTTATTCCCTACTGTGTTTCCAAATGTCTATAGTTTTGAGGTAATCCGTCCGTATCCGATTTAAAATTGATTCTATTTCCTAATGGTACTTTAATAATATGTAGCATTTCTAAAATATACCTACATATATAATAGAATTCTGTGCCCAAAATTGAAGTGCCCCTGAATTAAAAAGTTTAAAAGGTAACTTTGATTTGTTGCTGTAAGCTATGATAATAAAAGCAACCACTAATTAGTGTAAACCACAGCATACTAGCAAAAGTAAGATGAGTTTGCTAGATTAAAAAATCACCACTTTTTTAAATTTTTCCAGCAAAGTGGCAATCTTCTGGTGGTTTTGCCATGACTGAAGTAGGAAAAGTAGGAATTAATTCATATTACTGTGTTTATGTATGTTTTTGTGTGCAGCAGTTAGTCTCACTCACGGTCTTACGCGGAAAGAAAAAGCACACTCTAAATTTAAGTTTTTTCTATTTGATTTTAGTATGTAGCATACTTGAATATTTTAGTACGAATGACAGCTTATTTATTTATTTTGTGTAATGTAATGTTCGTTTCTGCTTAATTCTTCAATATTCTCTTGCATTCTTATGAAATCTACTAAAGAAATTAAGTAGCAAGTATATAAAAATACTCAAGCTATTTAACTCTCTTCAAAGGCTTATTTATACTATTAAGGCGCTTTGTATATTTTACAATAACAATTTGTAAAGGAAAATAATTAAATTTCTATCAGTACAGCTTTTTATACGTTTTGTTTTCGTTCGCTTACGGGGAAGGAAAAAATAATTTCGTTGATGTAATTGTTGCCGTTGTACTAGCTGTTGCCATTTTAATCTGTGTACCGCAATCAGTGCAACTGAAAAGCCACAAAACGCATTACAACTTGTGACATATCATCAGATAGTTATTTATTACGTAAGTATACTATATATCGTCAACAACGCCAACATTTGTTTGTAATACCAGCAATAAGTATTTTACATATTGTTTAATTTTTTCCTCTTCAATATTTTAAATTTTCATTTGAACATTTGTTTTTGCAATTATGCTGGATTATTAAAGCCACGGTTAGCCTGGCCCTCACCAAAATGAACTTTCGATAGGCCTCAATTCGCTCTACTCAAAAAATTTTTTGAAAGGAAGTTCGAACGTGCTTTTAAGACCGGAGGAACCAGATCTGAAAATATTTGAAAATTAAAGAAACTTATACATCAATGAGGCTGATACATTAAAGTTTTCAGAAGCATTCTGGTGGTAAAAAAGGCTATAAAGAGCTGGATATCAGCCCATATATAAAAAAAACTGTGGCTATCAGACTAGTGCTATTAATAAAAGGCCAAGTAATAAGGAGCCTGCTTAAATTTATAACTTGAAATATATATAGGAAAATTTGTATATAGATACATTTATATGCATTTGTTTTTGTATTTCAGAACATTTTTACACTGACATGTCAACGTGATGGTGTGTGTCATGACACGAATGCCTAACAGATGAATAAGATGTGAATGGTAAATACATGGCTGGTTAAAATGAAAATACTTACGCTCAATAATTTTATGCAACTTTAGTTTATAAATGTTTGTTTGAAACAACACTAAGCGGTTAATGAACATAAAAAATTACAAACATGTTTAAATGGTAAAAATTAATAAAAAGTAGTGTTTTATTTAGATTATTATTATTAGTTTTTCTTTCGGCAAAAAACTCTGAAAAACATAATCGGTGAAATTTTGTCATTAAAAAAAGACTTAAACTGTGTGTGATATTGCACCTTCAAAATTTTAGCTTATTAACTAATCAAACACTAGTATCATGCAGAGAAGCGATCGATTAATTCTCTTGCAGAAAGGCCTTATCTCGAATATTTGCTCTTAGTCTCGGTTTGATTTGTTGAGGGATTTCTTAAATCAAGTACATTTTACTAAATTTAAGCACGGATTATTCAAGGACAAAATACTTAATTTTAGCCAAATTCAATTCCAGTTCTGGATTACTTTTAGCCATATTCAGCAGGATTTGTTCTGACTGTGATGATTATGTACTTGATTTAATGTTGCTGAAATCTATTTAATCCCAAATTCGTACATTATATTATCCGCTCTGCTTCCCTAATTCAATAACAATTTTTATTTTTTGTCTCCTTGCTGATTTGAACAGCCCGTCCAGACACTCTATAAAAAATCAATACTTATACAAGCACACACAAGTGTTGGCTATAAATACTCTCAAGAATTTCGTGCGCATTTTAAGCCATAACAGTATTGAACATCTTAAATAATCCCTAAAAAATAAATTTAAATTTAGAACGAGATTTTTCTTTCTGTGTATATTATATAAACCATCTGAGATCTTCAATACTGTTTGCTTATATTTAGCCGTCTGATAAATTTTATTCTTGTTTTCTTCTAATTGTTGAACAATATTTTATATTCTTGTACTAACATCCAGTACATTTCTCATTGGTTTTTTTTATTCACAGTGCTGACAACGCTTTTAAAGTTTTGATCTGGGCTCAGAAATTCTTAAATATTAATTTAACTTTACAGTCAAATGTTATGATTTTGAATTGCAGTGATTTTTCGTCTTTCCTCAGAGTCGAGAATAATTTGCTTTATGGTAAAATTGCAGTGAACAAAATTTCAAAGGAAGGCAAGAAATGCAAAAACGAAGACTTATTGGCTGGAGAACATATCATGACTTGTGGGCACCATGAAGACAGTCAGACAGTTTTGAACACAGTTTATAACTTTATAAATTGCACACTGTTTATAATCAACACCAGTATTTAGTCCTTGTCGGATTGTGTATATTTAAATTGTTGATCAATTTTATTTTTCTATTGATGGTAATATGTTTTATAGTCTCCAGTTAAATTTCAATAGACACTAGATTATTCATAGCTCCACAACATTTTCGACAAATTAAAAATAAGAACAGTAGAAAACTGTAAAGAATTTGCTGCTGAAGATTTAATTATGGAATTCTTTTATTTATGCACAATTATGAAGCAATAAATTTCATTATTCCTCTGTCTGAGCTTATATTTACTTTCGGAAGAATTAGATGAAAATATTTCTAATTAGGCTACATATAGTTTACCGCAGCGGTTATTGAAATTGTTAGACGGAATTTAAAGTACGAAGTTCTTTCTGGTTATTTAAGCTTTTGTTTCTATCACTGCCATTAAAATTTTAATTTTTTTTTTAATTTGTAAAGAAAATCAACTGTCATATAGTAGATTACTAGCTGGTTTACTTTTCGTTAAGAAATTTACGTTTTCCCTTTCATTTGTATTATTTCTCCGTTTAATATTATATTGTTATTTTGATAATATTTAAATTATTATATACGGCGCAGCAAACTAGTAATTTAAGCTTATCTGCAAATAGCCTTTTTTTATTTTATGTGTTGCCTTTTCAAAATTTGACTTAGCATCTCTTCTGTGCCACAAAACTGTTGTAAGCTGAAAGAGAAATTGCCTTTGTGGTGCGCTGTTGTGTTGTTGTCTGTGCTGTGTAGTATATAAAATCGAACAAGCTGGATATCATAAATAAAATTTTTTTTATTTATATTGGATTAAAACTGCAAACTTCGTTGGTTACACACAATAAAATTTTTAACAGTCACGTACGACAATAATTTACAAAAAAAAAAAAACGAAAAAAAATTATTACTTCACAATTTAACACCCTGTGGTATTGGTGTCCCTAATATATTATCAAGCAATGTTGTCCGCGTTTTAAAGTTTATTGATATTTTTGCATGATGATTAAATTGCAGAGTCGAGCATACAACTAAAAAAATTAATTTTTTTTTTAAGTGGACTAGTGCTGAGGAGATGGTTTACACATATGCATTTCATTGCACAGTAACTTGCAAAAGGTTATACTGGAAAAGAAAGTTGTATTTTGAAGTTCGAGCATTATGCGCACAGACTGCAACGCTAGCGGTAGAAAAATAGGCCCTAAATCTTCCTGTGCCATAAGTGGGGAAAATACTTGTGCCGTCAGTTTACCACAGACGAACTGTAAGTGAGAAGAAAACATACTTTCTGTAATGCATTTTACGGAAGTGATGAAATAGAGTAAGGTAACGCCACTAAAACGGCAAATTTCATGTTTAGGTTCTTTTCCCTCTCCTGCAAAAAGTATGATAGCCCAAAAATGGGCTCTATCATAAAGCAACATCTTGGTTTTGCCAAAATTACCGAAACGATCTGGCAAACAAGAGCACTCGAAGTGTGCGATGTTCCATTATCCTGCTGCAACCATACCTGCTAATATTCGACCATTATTTGTGATCAATCAGCAGAAATAGAACGACACCACCGTCTTTATTCTCAAAAACTATATTTAAGTTGTTCTTTTCCATGAAATATTGCAACAAATAACATATTTACGTAGAGTTTGTTGTCGCTACTAAACCAGTTTTGTATTTTCGGTTAGTATAAAGCTATAAAAATTGTGTTATAAACTTGTTTTCCTTTCAAAGGCTGAACGCTTTCATTTCCACTCCAAATGTTATCTTTACAAAAAAAAAAAATAGTTCAAATAGAATATACATATGTATATCTATTTTTCATTAACCAAAGGGAACTAGTACCAGTGTGCAT
Organism: Sturmia bella; assembly: GCA_963662145.1. NCBI lineage: Eukaryota > Metazoa > Arthropoda > Insecta > Diptera > Tachinidae > Sturmia > Sturmia bella. Next base: position 30,912,281 of record OY759168.1, on the reverse strand, counting down.
CATCTTTTGATCTTTATGCAACAGTTAAGATGGTGTTGTCAATTTTGGTCGAAGCTCTATTTTCAGTGAAATAAGAACCGTGTCAGTAAGAATTACATTGCACAATTTTTTCATTTTGTCTGCTAAGAAATTTTAGGTGGAACATCAAATTTACTGCTGCTGCACGAGCAAAGCATGTTCCTGTTATAAATTTCTTGTCTTTAAAAAGTCATTTTACTAATATTTAAAAAGATGCTTAAGATAGATAGAAGTTATAAACACACTAATCTTTTAGAGCAAAATCATTGTAACTACTTAAGAGCGTTTGAAAAAGTCGTTCTATATATTTTGGATTGTAACAGGTACATGTAAAGAGGCAAGACATGAAGTATACATCTTTATATTAGACATGCTTTTATTTTTAAATAAAACATTAAAAAACATGGTCTGCAGGCTTTTGCTAACTCTCTTCCTACAAACTGAATATTGAAAGCTATGTGCAACTTTTATTTTCATTTGTTTTCATTACAGGTCGTACATCTAACGGCTTTAACTGCTCATAAAACTTATAGGTCATAAAATTCCTCGGTGTCACAAACATAATGACAAACGAAAAATTCTTAGCCAACTTAGCTAATAGATTTAAAATAAAAAAAGCAGACATGTATGTACTAAAAAACAGTGAAACTGCAAAAGAAAATTGCACAAATGACATTGAAAAATGTAAAAATTATGCAGAATGTACTGCAGATTATAAAAAATAAGAAAAATTGCACTGTCGTTGTAAAAGTTTTGTACTTTAACAATTTTTCCACTTCCTTTTTTATATATTTATATCCTTAAACTAAGCACACACACACACACACACAAAGAAGCTCAAGTACTGAAACACCCCACATATGGCAAAACGATATTATAAGTTTGGCAACGATGAAATATAAAGTTTGCAAAAAAAACTCAAAGGAATCCATTTTAGAAATTTAATTTCAAACTTAAATAAAACATTTACATTAGTATGCACTTGCATGGGTATCTTCTCATCCTGTGAGTCAGTGTGTACGTGTATATATGTGTGTGTGCATATAACCGGATATTAATATTTTGTTATAAAGAGGATTAAACGCTTTTGGCGACTTACGAAATTTGTAACTTAAACAAAAAACAATCTTCTGTTACTTAAGTTTAATAGAAATTCTTAAGACAACAATTTACAATTACATCGTGGCATTTTTAAAGCAGACTTCTTTAAACTTGAAAGTTTGCAAAGAATCTTACTTAATTGGAAAAATATCTTGAAGTTTGTTTTCGAAATGATGAAATAAAATCTGTTTATATATCTTTTAAAGCAGAGACACTAAGTCTGAATCAGTCTGAATCTTAGGAAGCTTGAGAAGGGAATAGTGTTAAGGAGATAAGAGGAAAAGAAAGCAAAACATTAGGGAAAAGAAGGTAAGGTAGAAGAAGAGACGAAAGGAAAAGAAGAGAAGACGGAAAAGGAGGGCAGACAAAAGGAGAAGTGAACGGAACAGAAAAAAATAGAAGAAATTTAATAAAATTTGTTTTCAAGAAGAAATGAGAATAGAACAGAATGCACACGATAACAGAAAGAGAAGAGAGAATAAAAAATGCAGAAGTGAACATAAGAATGAAAGCAATTTTGTGAAAAGAGCTATAGAAGAAGGCTAGAGTAAATGAACAAAATAGAGGAGAAGTGAAAAAAAGGAGTGAACGAGAAGAAAGTTAGAAAAAACACTACGTGCACATACATATGATCGTCGATTCACATTTTATACTAATAAATAAAAAAAAAATAAAATTTATAACGCGAACTTTTAACTAAACTGTAAGCTAAGTAACAACATGATCATTAAGAGTACATCAACTCAATACTTTTCTGCTTTAAATTATTAAAAATTGTACTTAGTTTGTGTTATGCATTAAATTATCATGATGGAAAGTATAGAGCAGTTCTAATCAAAAAATGTAAAGATTTAAAAGCACTAAAAATAGAACATCCAATATAATTTCAAACTTCTCACACATCGATAATTATAAATCTTGAAATAAGTATTTAGTGTTAAATGTTATAGATACCCGTTTTTCGACCTTTTTTATTTAACTTTATTTGTTTTAATAAATGAACTCAAGGTCACTTTATTCTCAATAAATATATTTTCTATTTATGAATAAATTATTCGATATTTCGATACTCCTTTGTGTATCTTCTTCAGGAAGAAGAGCCTTATCGTATAAACATATAGATATTGAATGCCTCAACATATATGTATGTAGATCTATTTATTAATTTATGAGCCTGCTGTGCCAGACGGCATTCCAGCACTTCTCTTGGAGCGCAGAGAAGATCTATTTAGTTATTTCTAAATTAACAATAAACTAACAATATCCTAATTAACAGTAAACTAACAATTCGTGGTTGATTAGCAGGTGAAAAGCACAATGTACTACAGATAAAACTTATTATCCATCTGTACGGTCCGTTCGTGCAATAGATACGTTTTTTCTTTCAGATACAACATGGAAAGTTTTCAAAACAATTAATTTGTAAATATCTATCTATTAAGTAACCATATCTTTGATCTCGACAAATGTTTTTTATTGATTCTGCATTATTTTCATGGCCTCATTGTTGCTTTTGGGCGCATAGCCTGATGGACTGGCTATAGTGAGTGGCCTCATTGTAAATGCTTTATTGATCTTGAATAGTACAAAGTATTTGCGTATTTTTTAAGTAATTAAAATTACTTAGGTTATTTTACAAACTATGTAATAAATTTTTTTTTGGCCTTTAAGGCTTATTATTACTGAGAGACTGAAATAAGTAAGTAAGTAAATAAAAAGCTATAAATCGAATTTCTGCAAACACTACTCCCGTCGTTTTCCTCACCAAACCCTATTTTTCTGTTACACTCTACAAAGCACTGCAAATTAAGAGGTCGTCTTTTTAGTGCTAGTACAAATAGAAATAAAAAAAACTGTATTTAATTAAAAAAATTTAAAGACAAAAAAGCATTTAAGCAAAAATCTCAAATAGTCTAAATATTCGCTTTTACATATATCTTTTGCTAAAGCATTAAAATTTTATAATCATTTCAAGGAAAGCACGTTTTTTGTATTTAAGATTTTGCATTGTTCGCTTGTTCACATATTCTTGTTTAAATCAAAAACTTTACAAGGACCAGCATTTATTCGAGTGTTGACAACAAGTCTTTTTTCCATTCATTTTCATGTCGTATTTCAGTATTTAACTAACATACAACTAAAAACGAATGAAGGCATCTGTGTACAGAAACGCCAGTTGTTTGTACACATGTACGCATTTAAAATTTATCTTTAACACTTGCTAATTGTCTAAGTGATGAGAAATATTTTGAAAGTAACGTGTCAACATCTTGAAGTGTTCTGCAAATAATAAACATGTGTACAACATAAATAAATAATTAAATAACTAAATAATTACAAAAAACTAACACAGACGTTTGTATCTTTTGGAAAAGTTTTTAGTATATTTTTTTGCCTGCTTAAGGAAAGACATGATCCCTTTTTGATAACTTATACTTTATTCTTGCACTATTTTTTTTTAAGTTTTAAGTAAAAGGACTAATAAATGCAGCTAAATAGAAAAATGTTTTTAAGAACTTACTACTAATATAAGAATTCCAAATCTATAGCTTTTTAAAAATGATTCTAAATTAAATAGATTTGTAAAATAAACTAAAACCTACAATTTTCCAACAAACAAATTGCCAACCATTACACCTGATAACAGAAAAAAATATCACAACTTAAGGGGTAATTGTATAATTTGTAGTTGTCATCAAACACACTTGAATGAATTCTAAAGGCTTTGATTTTTAAAACGGGGGTTTCAGAATTATGTGAAATTAGCTTTTTTCCAATATAGTTACTTGATCTGTAAGATTAAGGGGTTACTCGTTTATGGAAACTGTGCACCTTCTCTGATTTTTAAGACGTTTTTCATAGGATATCTATTACACCAGCGAACCACATCAACCTCATGATAAATAATGTTGAAAATAAAATTTTTAAAGCTAGTAAAAGCAATACTACGTGTGCAAAATATAATCTTGTTTTATCCACGAGTTCTTTTTAATCATCAGAGACTTTGTGATCCTTTTCGAAAATTTATAACTATGATTTTTCTAATTTTTGCCACTAAATAGAAATTTGATTAGATGAGGTTAAAAATACGAAATTTGTTTAAAAGTGGCGATTGACGAACAAGAGAAGTTACCATTGTGTTACTCACAGAAAACCGAAGCGTTATAGAATACATTTTGCAATCATTCTGAGAGTACGTGGAATATGTACATATATTTACAATAAATATTAGCGAACTGAAAATTAGCGCTACACATAAAAAATGATCAATAAAAGATTAGTGGTTCAACACGAATACTTTTATTCATAATATTAAAAAAATGGACATTAATAGTTTTGGCAATCGATTCATCATCTTACAAAATTAAATAAAATGTTTTTGCACATAGTTGGAGTTTTTTTAAATTTTATTTTCAGAAAACATGAAAAATTTTTAATTTTGGAAAATTCAATAAAGCAATTTTAGTTACGCGGAGTAAAAGAAACATTTACATCGGTATTCAGAAAAAATAAAATGTTGCTCAAATACATTTTAGAACGTATTTGATATGTAAAATTTCTTCTAAAATGTATTTCAACAATGTTTTATATATTATGAATACCGGTGTAAAACTTTCTATTCCTAAAGTTAAAATAGAAACATTTGATAAATTCAACAAAAATCATCTTGAATATTTTCAATTCATACTATTGAAGCAAAGTGCTTTAGCAAATACTAAAATGAAAATTCTACTTTCATAACGATCTTATAATACAAAATAGTTCATGTGAATAAGTGTTTTTTGGCGAGCTCAAGAGATGTCCGTTGCCAACCACTTAAATTTTCAGCTATAACTTTTTGCGTACTGTTTTTCCTAACATTTTAAGTCATTCAAGAATATATGTATGTATATTACCACATTCTTAAAGCGGAGTACTCCAGTACAGACACTTGATTCCTACAGTTTTATAGAATATTTTCGTTAGATTTTACTTTTCGTTTTTAGTACAAATCGTGCAAAATTAATTAGAGTTTTTGTATTCACAACGCAACGTGAGATGTGAGATAAAAAGCAATACCATATTTGAAAAAAAAATTCGAAATTGCTAATGGTTTGCCCACTAACATAAAATTTAAGAGCATATTTTTCTTTTTTTTGCTGTTATAAATTTTAAACTTTTTATTGTGAAATACGAAATTATGGCCTCATTATTTTGTAAATTTTTTTAATTTAACAAATTATTCAATATTGACTTTTGCATAGTTTGGTGTTTCTATATGAAATGCGCAGAATTAGTCTTCCTCCTGCAGATTCCAACATATATCCCCTAAAATCGAATCAAGTTTCTTGCCACTATACCAGTGCACAACATCGTGCCTGATACCACATACATAACTTAAACTAACGAAACACAGAACGGTTGACTACCTGACAACGGGAAAAGGTTATTTTAATAAATTACTGACAAAGAAAGAAACCAAAAGTTACTTTAATAACTAAAAACGCTGAAGTTGGAAACCGGTCTGTTCAAAAACGAAATACGAATGAGGAATGACGGATTATCATTCCGAAGCTTAATCTACATATACTATATGAATATATAATTTGTTAGTTAAGGAATTTTGCCTTTTGGGTATCGATGTGTAGGTTGTTTTTTTTTTTTTTTGAAATTCATTTATTTTGATAAACCCACAAAATGTTTACTCCATACTACTTTTATTTAATAAATAAGTTTTAGTTTTTATTTTTGAGGCTTCGTCTGGTGACCATTTGAAACTGCAAATTTTATTTTTTGTGAATAACTTCCAAAGGTGCGCTCCGATTTTAACTGTTTATAGATGATTTCGTTTAAAAATATATTTTTTATGAACGCGTGGAAACTCATCAGCATAAAATGATTTTTAGATTTTTTATGCTGTTTTAAAGAACAAAAAATTTCCAACTTTTGCAAAAAATTGAATTTTTTTTCATTGAAAAAAATGTTATTTTCTAAACTACTAAACTGATCAAAAAAATTTTTACAATTATTGAAAGATAATTTTGCTGTCAGGTTTTATATTTTGTCCTAACTCCTCCATTTTTAAAATAACAGTACATATCAAAAAGTAACCTTAAAAAAACGGTTAGCACTACTGAACTCAGCATACCGGAACTAGGTTTACTCACTGGGAGCCTCTGTTTGTTGTTTTTTTTTTCAATCAGCACAGTGTAATTAGCGGAGTAGTTACTTGGACTAGTTTTTGGATTACTTTGACATAATCTTCTTTGGGATTACTTGATCCTCTTATAGGACATTGTAATGCAAATGTTTTTCCCGTACATTTGGATTACTTTTGGACTAGTCCTGGTCCCTTGTGGATTACTCATTACACACGAGAGTAGTCTCGAATTCTGCTGTGAAATTAAAAAGAAAGAAAATTGTATATCTTTCATTACAATGACAGATTTATGAAACTCGTGTAAAAATACAATAGTTTAAATTGCATCTATTTTTAACATGAAATATGATAGACTTAAACTGAAGCAAAATAATTTTTAGTTTTGAATTATTTCACAGGTTACAAATATGGAACAAAGCTAAATTTTAATACATCTAATAATCTATTATTAAATCTGATATCTGCCTAGCTAAAAAATAAAAGAGACCTAACTGCTTCCAAACTTCCCACTTTTTAATAATATATATAATGAAGTTAAGAAAAAAAAAAAACACTATGTGTTGAAAGAACCTTTTATGAAGCAAACCACGTACAACGTATGAATAAGTAGTCAATTTGTTTTGTTGACTTTCAAGGAAATTGAAACATCAATAAAATGCGGCTCAGTTAGATTTTTTTGGTAAATACAAATTTGAAAGTTTATTCAACGTTAATGATTACATTTTCTTACAAACAAGTTGAAACTACTACAAATAAGTGAAGCAAAATAGAATTTAAATGCAATGTAAAAATTTGTTAGAGATCTGGATTTAAAATTTCTTGTCAGGTGATGATGTTTTAACACATTTCAATAATATTAATATATGGCCCAGTTTATTTTGAAATGAGTAAAATTCAAATTGTTTTCATACTAAATCTATTTAGTTATTACTATTATATACTTCTTAAACGACTTTATAATTTACAGTAAACCTTACTGCTTGCTTAGACTTTACTGCGATAACTTTAATTTCTTCACCTATATCCCAAGTTGGAGAAACATTTTTTGCATTATGTTAAAAGAAGTGATGAGTGTATACATTTTTGATATAGATTTGCCAACTGACTTGCAAACAGAACACACCAAAGTTTGTGTGTATATACATATAGAGCAACATCAGATAATGTAGTATAACTATCCTTTTTTTATTTTGTTTGCCAAATTTTAAGTTTCTGTTTTATTAATCATTATTATTAAAAATAAGGTTTAAGCAAAATCTATCGTATATTACAAGCCACCAAACACCACTTTTTGTGCACTACGTAATTCAAAAACTAGAAAAACGAAATTAGTGCTCTTTTATTGGCGCGATGTTGACTTTATTTTGAAACCATATCCATTTTCTAACTATCGAATTTGCCCCACCAAACGACGCGATATGCCTAATAATATATTCGCAGCTTTAATTTCACACAACTACTGTCAGCTTTGGAGCTTTTTGAATTAAATTAATTACTTTATTATTGTATAAGTTTTTTTATTATATCCAAAATTTGCCACAACTTTTTTTTTCGTCAACAGTTTCAATTTTATTTACCGGCAATAATTTAATTTTCACAAAAACAACATTTCATTTATATATTTTTATTTATAAGCTTGCATATTTATGCAACACTAAATTTGGCAGTAAAACAAACATTCATTTAATATTAATATGAGGTTGGTTTTATAATTTAGTACTAGTTGGTACTTCGATGAGAGATTTTGTGCCCACTAAATATAACAAATTTGGGCCAGTCAACACCGCTAGGATGAATAATTGTTTGAAGACATTTCCAAAATTTGCCACGCCCTTTGATGTCCCCTTTAGTTTTTTGCAGTTTTTTGCACTGTGTCTTTTACAGACTTTTAATAAGGTCATTTTGAAGTTAATTCCCTCTCATCTTGTAACCGCCAATGAGGTGGCAATTTGTAAATGCTTAAAAAGCTGCTTTATTTTTATAAAACTAACGATCGTTAAATATTCAATTTTATTCATAAACAAAATAGTTACACGAATTTTCAAAAATTACAATGCATATTTAATTAAAACATCAGGTATAACAGCAGTTTTTCCGACAGCAATCTCGATTCATGCCTTGATTTTAATTAAAACTTTTTTTTTTATTGTAATTTATAAAACACGCCATTGCTCTTTGTGGTAACCAATAAACCGAATAAAAAAGTTTGAGAAAAAAATTATTTTCTAGCTGTTTATTTCAAGGTTTTGTAACTTTTTAGCTTTAAAATAAAAATTAATATATTTTGCACAAAGCACTCATAAATTTTAATCATCTATCTTTGGGTTTGCTAATAACTACTATTTCGGTGGATAGAAACCAGGGTAGGAAAAATGATAATTTCAATTTAACATCAGTGCTAGAAATAATTACACACAAGAAGGTGCGTACTAAAAATCTGTAAGCAATTAAGGCAAACATTTTACTAGCGGACTACGAATGGCGAATTAGTGGACAAAAAATTGAAAGGGCCCCTTGAGTAGGGAGCAAAAATATATAATATTTTTTTTTTTTTGAATCATGTTTAACTAGTCTGTAATCGTAAAAGATGACTGGACTATTTTTTTTTTTAATTAAAGGCAACAATTGATTTGTAGCTCTAAATAAGTTAGCCAAACTGTTTATTTAAATTCGTGCTCTAACAGCTGTGTCTCACGAATTTTTATGAAAATAATTTCGTACATCATTTAAAAGTTACGATAAAATATATGCAGCAGTCTCATCAAAAAACCTGATTTTCTAAAAGCTATACAAAATACCTATCCATAGTATCTGAACTGCTATCACTTAGCGAAGCGTACCCTTTCGAAAAAATTCGGTGACTATAGGTATCAAGAAAATGTGTTTTTACACGTAGCGTAATATAATAACATACCTGGTTGAACTGCCCCTGTAAACACTTGTGCATACATACACATTTTAAATTGAAGTTGGAAAATAAAAGTTATTTTTCTATTTGGTTTTCATTCATTTTTTCTTTTTTCTTTAATGAAAAACATAAAACAAAATATCAGCCTGTACGTCTGAGTAAACCTCCAGTGTAAAAAATGAAAATAAATAAATTTCATCTGTCACTCAGACACTCACTCGTTTCAAAACCATTTATTTTGCATATGACATTATTCACAGGCTGAAATTTTTGCCAATTCCTTCTTTTTTCGCCCATGCTGTCAGAGAGTTTTGCTTTATTTTGTGCTGTCGTTCTGTTGCTCTATTCTTATTTTGTATTTTGTGGTGCAGTGTAGCAAATGTTTGCACAAATGCATGCATCCATGCACATGCACACACACGCACACACACTCAAGCAAATGTACTTTAATATCGCATCGCATAGTTTATCTATATAAAGTTAAAGTGCGTGTTATCTGTGATTGTGTGTGAAGATATCGTGTGTTGGACAAATAAATAAGTGACCCCACATATATGAAGTGCTTGACTTTTTTGACATTTGTAGCATTTATAGTTCAATGGAGATCAAGAGATGTTCATTCATTCAAATTTTTTAAAACATACTTGTTATTGTTGGATGCCAGCGGATGAGGCAGTATACATATGTATATCTGAAATGGCTTAAAAGTCGAGCAGAGAAAAGAGAAATAAGAAGGGATGTGGCATGCTTTAGCTGTACTGTTGTTCTTACTGTCAAGCAAACTTTTTTTTCCTTAAATTGTTGCTTTTATACATCACTTTTACCTACAACTTAGCAAGTGTATTCATTTCACATTGTTGCAAATATACGAATTAAGATTTTTGAAAGAACTTTGCTCACTTTATTTTTTATATATATTATTTTATTTTCAAAACTTACCAGTTTTAAAAATCTTGATACACCGCATGAGTGATAAGAAAATTAAAAAGAAAAATTACTTAAATGTAGAAAGAATTGATAAAATCGTGTACTTAAATTAAAAGTGATCTTGCCATTAAGCCTCTTATAAAAGTAAAGTTTCATTATTTATATCGTTTCAACTAAAATTTATATTTTAGCATATTTTCGTGTTGAATTTCTAGTTCTCTTGGATTAGGAAAAAATAACTTTTCATACTCTAATTTAAGTACTGAATATTTTTGAGTTTTGCGTCTTAGAATCAATTTCCTGTAGATTTGTACTTTTTCAACGCTGCCAGCATGAAGCTTCGCTTCTGTAAGTGCAAATTTTTAAAGGGGAATTCGCTTGCGGCAAGTCTTGAGCTTATAAGAAAAGGAGTTAAAAGCAGAGAAGGAAAACAAACCTGGTATATTCATTCAAACTCGAAAGTCCGTTTTGTGTTGTCATTTACAATATTGAAAAAAAAAACTGCATTTGCTTGAGTTGCTTCTAGAGGTTTCTCAAATCAAAGCAAGTTTAAAAGAAAAGTTAATCAGTGACTTGACATGTTAAAATTGGGACTGACAGATGAAATCAGCTGAAATGCAACTTTTCGGTGTGACTATAATTATGCTACCATAATGCCAAGGAAGTCCATTGGGCCATGTCACTTATTTAAAATTTTTGCCCGCAAAAGCAGCCGTTTTTCTTTGATTCTTAATTTAATTACGCATAATAAACGTAAAAAGTATTTTAATAGAACCAAAAATCAAGCGTTTTGTCTGGCTAAAAATAATATAGTGGTTTGAGAACTTTTTATCAAAGGAAGACAGCAAATTACTTGGGCAGACCGACACTACATGGGTTGACGGTAGTTTCGGAAAGCGGACAGGCGGGAGGTGTGCTATTTCCCTGCAGCAATTTTGGGTAGCACAATGGGGCCGAAGTGAGCCGGTGTCATAACCAGCAGCCCGTGAAACATAACATTATATAACATAGTTGCGTGCTTTTAAAAGAAAAGTTTCGTGTAAACATTTATTAACTTAATTATTTATTTGCTTGGATCTTATCCAATTGAAATGTATTAATTCAGGTCCAAAAATGAACCTTTTCAAAAAGTAAACTTTTTATAAAGGTATAGAAGTGGTGAAATTTTTGTATAATTTTTTTAAATGGTATCTGTTTTTCTTTTTTTTTCTGTCGATACATCCATGTGAATATATATGCGTTTCAAGTGCATTCGTATTGGTTCATAATATATGTAACAAGAAAGTGGTGGTCACATACTTTAGCAAAAATTTGATTATATATCTAAAAATAATAGCTATGGAAACCAGTCAGAAATTTATAGTTGGAAGGTAAAGCCCTCGTAACCTTATTTTAATTTGACCTTTTTTTTATAATTAGGAGCAGGTGTTTTACTCATTTGCATAACTACGACAACGTCGTAGATACGTGGAATGGTTGCTGCAGTGATGAAGCACATTTCTCACTCGGTGGGTATGCTAATAGACGAAATTGTCGTATTTGGGGCTCTAAGAATCTTCAGAAAATTGAAGAGAGGCCATTACATCCAGAAAAAGTCACTGTTTGATGCGCTCTTTGGTTCGTAGTTGTGATTGGGCCTTACTTCTTCGAAAACGACGATGGAACGACTGTCACCGTCAATTCGGAGCGTTATGGTCATATGATAACGCAACAAAAGGATGCTGTATATATGAATAAATACATACTTTTGTATGTATATAACAAAGCATATCTAAAATATTTCATACAAATATATAATTTGGTTTTTTTGTATTAGTTTTATATAAATAATCTATAATGAAAATAGTTCTTATAGTTTTTGTTTAGTTGTTCTTTTACATTTTATTCATTTCATGGTTTGGCAACTCTTTCCGTTTTTTTTTTTTGTATATAATTCGTTTCTTTGTCTTATTTTTATTTAATTTTATTTATCTGATTTACCACATTTTGCTATTTTGTGATGTGAGTTACAGGTTTTGTTGAATTCTCTTCATATTGGCGTTGTTTATATTGCTGCGTCGCACAAGCAGTATCTAGTACAGCACAACTATTCTCAAATGCATTATAAATTATGTATAAAATTTCCAGATCCTCTGCTTATTTTTTTCCTATAATTTTTTTCACATACTCAACTTCAAGGACCACAAGTGTAAATTTTGTTTTATTCTCTATCATACATTTTTTTTATTTATATTTTTACAGCTTAGCAAAGTTTTAATGAATATAGGACGGAGTTAAGCAGCGTTTCGTGCTGATGTTTGTAGAAGTGGCCATCACTAAAATATTTTCCAGCAAAATTCATATAATAAAGTATAATACATTTTGGTGTTTTTAATTGTATCGTAGGAAGACATTTCAATTTGAAAAATCTATATAGGTAAGTTTTGTGAGTTTAAAAAAAATTGTCTGTTTTGCAAACCATGTGTTTTAAAATCAAGTGATTTTCATATTCGAAACTTGTATTGCTTCAACAATACAAAATAGGATATTATTAGTCAAGTCCTAAATAACAATTGAAACTTATTACATTTAGAAAAGTCGGACGTTTCTAGTAAAAATTATGTAGTTAAAGTTTCTATTAAATCTCTTAAATTTAAATTTCTATTAAAAGATCTGTGCCTATTTTATTTAGTATTAAAGAGAAGCAAAGATTCCACACTGCCATTCTTACGTTCTAGACGTGTTCGCCTGTTTAATGCACACTTGTGTAGCTTGTTTGCGCTAAAGAGATCATATTGTGGTTTCTCTAATGTCAAAGAAATTTTATACATAGAAAAATATGTTTTTCACTTCGTTAAGACAAAAACATATAAGTTAAAATTTAATCAAGTTAGAGAATAATGAGGTTATTTCAATAAAATAGTTCGAAAATAAAATCTCTGCCGGACAACTTTTGCACCAACAAAATAGTTGGCGATTCAAAGAAATATTATTATCAATTCCAAAACCGGAATTAAATTGAAACTGTTCTAGATTAGTTTATTTTTTACGTTCAAGAATTTATGATTTACATATATATTTTGTAAGCGTGTGACAACAAAGAATGTTGGTTTTTGGTGTACTATGGGCATATAAATAGTAAGCTTCTAAAAAATTAATTTTAAACAAGTCATGTATGTGACGATAAGGAACAAGAGCTGAAAGAAGTTAACCTTGAAATAATATTTGCAAAGCGTATGTGAAATCAGATCGTTTAAGGTACTCGTATATCAAATCTTAACAAATAATAAGCTACCTTACATTTATCTGACAGTTCAACACTTTCAAAAATTATCCTTAAAGTTAAAACTACTGCTCTAAAAAAGAAAAAAATTAAAGCCAGACGTAAAGCATTTTTTTCTAAATGCACAAGATTTATATATTTTAAATTTAGTTTCCTCTAATCTTTTTCAAAGATTTATGTCTATTTTGTTTGGTCTTAGTTTGGATTATTAAGTAAATCATTTTTTGTTATAAAAATTAATAATAAGCAATTATAATTCTTTATTTTCGATTTATTGGCAACAGTTTGCTGACATCGTCAGAAAAATAAATATGTTGAAAACGTCCGTTTATTTTTTTTACATTTGTATATAGACAAGAAAGGCTCTACAACTCTACTATATACATTTTCATAACGTGTGTTTGTAGACGGAATATGTGCTTAAAATTTAATGGTTTAATATCATAAGGCAAAAAAAGAATTTGACTCTAGAAATGCAATTTTTTTAAAGTATTTTTATTCCTTTGTTTCTGGTAAAATGCAAGATACAACCCTATAGGAAACATATTCCTTCCAAGTAGAAAATACAAAATTCAACATTTGCTATAGTACTAAGGCTTATGAATCTCTGCGGAAGTTATCATATAACCTATAGGTTCATTTGTTAAAAAATATAAACAATTGAAGATATTTTTAAAAATAGTACTGACTGCTAAAATATTCGCGATATTTATTAAAAAATAATTTTTTTCAAGAGTCATTAAGTACTAAATATATTTTTCGTAATAACGAAAGAGAAATGAAAATAAAAAAGGAATGAATATTCTTAAGTTTCTTCTAATACCTGCTCACATGAATGTACATGTATGCAGACTTCAGTCTAATTCTCAAGGGCCTTAGCGAACACATTCATTCGCTTGCTTATATTCATATGCATTTGCATCTATAAAGTCCTTATACGTTAAAGTATCAAAATGTTTACTGCTGGCAAATATTGACAAGTATGTCAAGTATGTTAAAATAAATGTTTTTCTTATAGAATTTTAAAACAAAAGAAGAACTGATGTATTAAATCATATTTAAGAGATTAAAGTGGGGACTGTATAGAAAATTTAAACACAGTTAATTTTATGCTTTTTAATTACTTGAACAGGTTTTAATATCTTGGTGTTTGCGAATGTGAACAAGTTAACAAGTACCATTTTTTTTGTGAGAGAAAAACGAAACGATGGTTTGTCTCATGCAGTAAATTTAAAGTGGTTACTTTTTAAAATGAAAAACAATTAATTAAATGTCTGTTTATTTGAGCTTTTGCTCGATTAGATATATAACGTTTCCTTAAAAACGTTGTTGCCTACAAAAAAAAAAGTTTACATTTAAAGTTGCTGCCTTTTTTTTATTGAAAAAGAACCATGAAAAAGAATGTGTTGAATGTTTGACTTTTCCAACACTCATATTTTTTACAGTACTTCATTTTTAATTTTCAGTTTTCAATTTCTTTATATCACAGTAGTTTCTAAATGTTTGTCAGTCGTAAAAAATATTCAAAATTAAACCATTTTGATTTTAATTTTGCTCCTGGAAAATAGGAATTAAATTTTTGAATTTAATATAATTTATATGTAAAAATTTATGCGAAAAAAAATTATGCCCTAAATAAGTATTATTTAAACAAAAATTAAAATTAAAATTAATATTCAAATATGAACTTAATTATTTATTTGCTTTAAGAGCCAATTGAAATGTATTAATTCAGGTCCAAAAATGAACCTTTGCAAACGAAAAAAGAAATGTTTGCTGTGTTAAAGGTTTGTTTGAACATTTCTGATTCTCATTCTGTTCATGGAAATTATGGAATAAGTAGTTAAGTTTCAAACAAACTTTTAAGAATTTTTCAAGTCTATTGATGAGTTGATTAGCACCAACGAAATGTCGTCGGCATATAGACAGCTGAAAAATACAGCAAATATTTTTTGAAACGGTTAATTTTTGGACCTGAATTAATACATTAAAATTAATACTTACATATAATTAAATGAAATTTGAATAAATAAAAACAGTAATTTATAATTAAAATTAATTATGTATATAAATACTAAACATCCAATAGATTTCCAATTGAATTTCGTATTCTATGCTTTGTATCTTAAATAATTATGACGACTTAAAAAATTAAAACAGGCCTTGCAATTTTTTAACAATAATTATACATATACGAACTTATATGATTTATATTTGTTAGTAATTTTAATAAGCTAATAAGTAGTGCCTAGGACAAGTTGTACCGTTTTAACACATTTTTGTACTTTAAATATAAGTGAGACCTTGTTGTACAGGAAATGGAAATAAATTAATAAAATAAATTAAAAAGCTTCAGTTCAGTTTTAATACTTTAAACTAAGATTTTTTTTTTACAAAATTGTATCATATTTGTTATTTGTATGTGTCGTAAAAATATCACATTCTTTTTCAAAACAGCGTAAGTATATGTCAAGCTACATGGTTGAGCATCAAAATATAAAAAAAAATTTATTTTAAATAAAAATATCTTGTTTGCTTAACTTAGTACCTCAATATAGAAAACATCTTAATGTTATTGCAACTACATTTTATTGCGGTCTTGCTCTGACTGTACCTTAATTCGAGCTGAACTAAAAAATTATGCAAGAACTATAATTTTTGCTACTATATTACAACCTTAACTTAACACTGGTCTTATGCAACGATTGTCCTTTTTCAAATAGAATGCACAAAAAAAATTAATTTTCAGTTTTATTGGTGTACAATTTAACATTGAAAAATGCACTTTGTATATGTATATGTAACCCGGGCCAAAGTTATCAATTTAATAAAAAAGTTTGTAAAAATTTTCATTACTTCCGCATGAAACTCATTAAGCTAATAATTGACATCCGCTTCCTCTTTTTTTAACTTGGTTCCTTCCTCTTTTAAGCTCCACACATGCTTTTTATCGTTAGCTTTGTCTTTAGTTTGAGTATTTTGGATACTTAGTATGAACGTTGTACAAGTATATATTTAACAATGTAAAAATGTTAAAAAATATATTTTTTTCAATTTTTCATCAGTTTTTTTTCATTTTTTTATTTCTTGGTCGTCTTAAACATAATATATATTTTTGCGCTTTTTGTACAGCTCAATTTTTATCCTTTTATATCGTTGAAAGTACGTGTCACGTCATCAGTCAACTTCAAGTCTTAAGTAGAACGTATGTACTGCTTATACTTCGCTCAAACATTCATGCAAGACAAAACTTTATGTGTATCAAGCTTTTTTTAAACATCTTTTCATTTTTTATTTCAGTATTTATTTGGAGGGTAAAATTAAAAGAAAGAAAAAGAAAAGTCGAAAACTTTCAGTATTGGCAGAGCGCGTGCAAGTTTATATGTGTGTGTGTGTGTGTGTGTGAGATTGTGCGCGGCAGCCACCACAGTTAATTATTTTACATTAAATTAAATAATGATACACTTTTGCAGACCTTCTGTCGAAGCAAAGAAATTTTAACAGCGAAGAAGTGCTTGCCAACCAAATGAAGAGTTATGCAAGTGGTATGTAAAATTATAAAAAGAAAAAAAGAAACCCCGAAAACGTGACATAATTTACATATTATATTACAGTCAGTTTCCACCCCTCCCTTTTGCCCAACAAATGCTTTGCCATTTTTCCATTTCGTTAACATTCCTTAAGTATTTTTATTTCAATTTTATTTTTTGCTTTCATGTGAAAGTGTACGCTTCTTTTTATGAACTATCACATGTTCATGCCGTATTATTATTTTTACACATACACATATACTTATATAGGTTAAATACTTATACATCCGTGCACAGCTACACATGTGTGTATTTATGCAAAAGTTCACATGCATGTAAACTGATAAAAGAAAACATTTTTTTTTTAATTATTTTTTTTTTTTTTCGTTTAATTAAAGGTTGACACAAGAAACTGAATTTAAGGCGAGTATCTGTATTAGGGTGGTATTTGCAGTCATTATATCAGATAAAACGACTGCACTGGGCAAAGGAACATGATGCGACTAGTTATTATGTGTAGGAAAATCAGGTATCGAGCCGTGTATTTCAGTTGATTCATAAGATAAATTTAGAAATATCGCACAGAATTTCCTAAATAGAAAATTTATCCCATCTGGAGAACAGATGGAGGATACGATCTTTTTCTAATATTTACTAATAATGGAATATTACCCTTTGCTGGCTGTATATATAGTTTTAAAACATATTCATTTACAAAACTTGCAATACAGCTCTAGATGAAATTTAATAACATATATACATATGTATATATACACACATATGCATACATAAAAAGGATACAATAAATTTTTTAGACTTAAAGACTCCTTTCCCCTGCTGTTTTTTTGTTCTTTTCCAGCTTAAATCTATATTTAAACATGACATATTCACAAACACAATAACTGGCGTAAAATTCTATTTCCAAAATTCTTAATGATAAGTTAATTATAATAGATTATTCTATTAAATAATTCATTAAGTTTACCGCATACGAACATTGTTAATTAGAAACACAAATGCAATATGCCCTTTTGTGAAGCCAAGCCAAAACATTGAGTTCACAAACGTCTTTGTGTACACACAGAAAAAAAAGTACCAA
Organism: Sturmia bella; assembly: GCA_963662145.1. NCBI lineage: Eukaryota > Metazoa > Arthropoda > Insecta > Diptera > Tachinidae > Sturmia > Sturmia bella. The sequence goes on along the minus strand of OY759168.1, from coordinate 30,894,296 downwards.
AAACTGCCAGTACCAAAAATTGAGGAATTTTCCAGACCAAAACTTAACGCTGTAAATTGTTGTACTGACGTAGGCATCTGTTTTGGACCATGTGTAGCCCATTTGTCAATAATAATAGTAATATATTTATTAAGTGGTCTTAATAACAATCCTACTTATGAGACTTGTTGTTCTGTTATGGTCAGTGCAAAAACAACATCATGCGAAGCTGATAACGGGGGCAACTTTTTGTACCAGAAGGGAAAAATGCATTACAATTTTTGTGTACCTGATTTGGGTAATACATTTAAAAGTATACCCATAGCAAACCAGTTATAATCTTGGTAAAATGTTCTCTTTTTCTCTGCTACTTTTTGATTTTCTGCCGCCAAATATTTTTAGGAAAACTTTTCAATAATTTATGTGTTTTTAAAACAGCCAGAGACTAAATTTTAAAGTCTACTAACTTATTACTCATTTATCAGGTTTAATTCCAACCGTCCATTTTTTTAACTGTTTTGCACATTAATTTTTTTTCGTGTACTTCAATATCATACACACAAACCCGCATAAACACCTGCTGGTAAATATATACCAAGTTAATCGAAAAGTGCTAATTGTATGTACATTTACTCAGTAACAGAAAGGGTAAGCATCTAAAATATACTCAACATCCAAATGATAACTAATTCAATAAATTAATTATGGCAAAAGTTTTATATGGAGCATAGCGTTTTTATTTTTGTTTTTATTTTGTACATATGTGTGTAATATTAGTATATAAAATATAGTTTTAAGGGAAGTTTTGGAAATATTTTTGGTCGATTTCTAATTGAGAATAGCACCAACTGTGTGGCTTAGTATTGTTGCTTATGTTACATACTAAGCCACTTAGGGGCGAGAAAATCTCTGTTCTTTAAGCCTAAGGAAGGATTTTGAATCACTTAAAGAACTTTCTATAATAATTACCAAATAGAAGTTAGCAAAATCTGAACCTAAGAATACTCTAAGGCAAACTCTACTTTTTCCTATAGACCCTAGGTAGTAACACAACACCTACAAAGCATCTTGCGTTGTTTTAATTAAACTAAAAGTATAATTAGTACACATACTTGAAATAAGCATAAAATTGACTAATAAAAACTGTGTCTATTTCTTAGTCGTTTTTTTTTATACCAAGCTGACGATAAGCTGAATATATTATATGCATGCGCATTCTCTTATTATTCTAAATCTGCCTAGACGTTTTAATCGTTTTCTGTATTTATATGTTTAATCTTTCCGCAAAAAAGAAAAACTTGAAAGCCTAAAATTTAGTCTATTAAGGATACATAAAATGTATTGCTTTAGGAAAAGTAATCTACAACAAACAATAAGGGACTACACCTGGGTTATCATCACCTTCTCTACAAAAGGTAACACAGAAAAAAATACATACATAAACATTTTAGCTTTTGTTTGGCTTATAATTTTAAGAAACAAAATGAAAGTTTGAATTCATAGTCACATTTCGACTGCCCGTATGCGCTCGCGGTGTATCTCAGATAGACAGTACGGATCAGTTTGGGTCATCAGAATGGTCTGCTACGCAAAAATACGCAATTCAATTTTTTCATTAATTTTTCAAATTAATAACTGGTCTCGTATATATTGAATTTTTACCTATTTTTTTTACACCGTAACTCTTACTTGTCTAGCTTTTTTAAGCAGTTTATCTGTTCATATACATTCAAAGCTGAAAGTTGTAGTAACAAGCAGATGCTCGTTGTACGTAAATTAAAAAACAAATTTTTCTTAAACAAATTGTTTTTGGTGTCAAAAATTTGTTTAAATGCTTTTATTTTATACTATAAAAACGGAACAATTTTCTCATTGTAGGAAGTAATGTTTTCAGCACCTTTAAAAAAAAGTTTTTGTATCTATTGATGAGTTTGTAGCAAAACGAAATGTGGGCAGTATAAAGAAAGCTTAAAAAGCTAAATGCAAAACAAATATACTGGTATATGAGCTAATACTTACGAAAAGCAAAGACAATAACACTTTTGTTCCAAAGATATGCCGACATTGTAACATACATATATTTAATTTATGCTCATATTACTACTTGATATGAACAAACACTTAAGTTAAACATATATGTAAATGTGTGTTGGTATATTGATGACTGAGGTTTGCAAGACAGACCTTAAAGTTAAGCAGACAATATCGCAAGTAAATTTATAAATAAACAATGACATTGAATAAATAATATTTTCCGGATTTACAGCAATCATTATTTTACTAAACAACTTTTTCCCCTTGGTCTGCAATACATGTAGCAAATATAGAAAATCATTTATCGATAGCAAAAAGCTGTTGAATCCAATTCCTACACTCAGTGTCATTCAGCGATATTTAGTGGTTTATAATTAATGCCACTACTGTAAATAAACATACACATTGACAACAGATTAAGCAGAAATGCTTAGAAGTTTCAAGAATTTATACACTAATTTATGCAAATTCATCATTCACTTAAAAAAATTTCAATATCTGCTACCAATATTTCTAATCTTAATTTTGAAGAGACCCTTCTAATTAGTTTTTGTTTAGCTTCTCAGACGTCTGTAAGTCAGCAAAAATTTCTTGTTGCACCTGAACGCAAATACAGCTAACACTTTTAAAAGATTGCTTTAAGCTTTATTAATTACTCTATACTTCCTAAGAAAATACTGACAATTGAAAATAAAAAAAATTAAATAAACCTTAAATTTGGATCATCTTTTAGTTAGAGTTGTTAAACACTTTAACTTTTATGACAAATGTTATAGTAGTAAACCTTGTTGGCAACAACGACTTATATATGACTTCGTCAGTTTGTAGTGTTCTTCCAAACGTACTGTCGTTTTCATTTCCTCTTTTAATTCTAACAATAGTGCAATCAAATTGTCGTTATTTAAATATTAAAACTAAGCTGATAAATTGCAGCAATCTATAAGAACACAATTTGTACCACTACTTAAATGTCAGAAATGACACAGAATCACGGAGAGTGGTGGATGTTCATAAATTGGATGCTGAACTGTTTAAAACTGACCTAAGTTTGCAGCACTCAGCACTCACATTTAACAAATGCGACCTCTTTCCTAGTGATTCGATAAATAAAACTAACCCAGAATAACTCGCACAAAAACTAAAAGCATTAATTTCATATTACGTTAGTCACTAGCATCTAGGGAGATTAGACTGATGATCATGCGACCGGAGCTCATGATCTAATTTCTGTCTATGAACAGAATACTTGCGATGTCAAAAAATTACGTTCTTCTTATTTAATATAATAAACTTGATAATATGGGCCTGATCTAGGACAACTTTAAGTACTGGTGCAGTTAGGGTGTTATTCCTTAGTAATTTTTTTGAGGCCTGACCCCCTTTTCAAAGATAGTTACTTTAGCTCCTTCCATTATTGTCCAACATTTCCTAGAGATCTTAAACCTATACCCTGAATTATATATTCTTGATGCTAGTTTTTCGACCTTTGTCGATATTTTAACTTAATAGTTCGCGCTCGAGGTCCATTGTTTCTTTATTTTCAAACCTAAAAAAAATCCTGAAGAAGGTACCCATTGAGGTCTCGAAATGTTGAATTTAATAAGCATTTAAAAAAACCAAGTGACCTCAAGCTTGAAGTATTAAGTTTACTGTCCAGTAGAACAGATATACTTTAATCTTATGAAGTCACACAATTTAATGTTGAAACTGCCTAAGTATGCCATTGGCCCACATTTCAAAGGAGATTGATCATTTATAACAGATACATACTAAATAAGAACTCATCACTTAGCCCTGAAAAAACAATAACTTCTTGAATATCGAGAGATGGGTAGTACTTAAAAGAAAATTAATAAATTAATAATGTCGTCGCTATTGTGTTATTGCGTTCTATAAACATAAGAAGCACTACTATTATAGAACACAATAGCTTAGGAACGACGATATATGCAACAGTGTCTTACACGTTCTGTATTGAGACTACACGTAGGCAAAGGCACTACCAAACACTGATCCTGTATGTAAAATATTATTTTAGTGTACATTTTAAATACAATGTCACTCAATTTCTTAGAGAAAATCGAGAAAATTTCCCATACATTTTTAATATGTATTTTTTCTTCGAAAACAATGTTTCTAATTTTCTTAAAGCAAATATTAAAATAAAGTTTCAATTTTTCTTTGCAACTTAATTTAAAACAAAAATTTAAAAAGACAATTTCCTCCGTGAATGCTAAAAGAAAACTTTTCTTGTATGATATCATTTATGTAGTTAAAATAAATTCATATGTAAGACTCTGTTAGTAGTCACGTATTTAAATTTCAAATTTAAAATGATGGTGTGCGTGTCCTTTTTTTCACTTCGCTTCCATTTCTTAAAATCTCGACATTTAACACAAAAGCAAAAACCCAAACTCTACAAAAGAAAAAATGTAAATTTCTTATTTCTAGCTGGTATAAACAAGAAAAAATAAGGAACGAAATGCATTTTCTTTACGAGGTTCTATTTTGACTATTTGGTACAATTGCCAAAAATTGTATAATCATAAAACTGAAATAAGTAGAATGGAGTGGAGTAGACTGTAATGGAGTTGAGTAACATAAGAAATTTGTAGATACGCAATCAACTTTATTACATCTTTAAATGAGAATTACTAACAACAAACCTAAGAAAAAAATATACATATGTACGTATAGATACAAATATAGTATGTAGATATGTACCTAAATATATATAAAACATGAAACAAACTACATTTAAAGACATCAAATAATTGTGATGGTTGGTTGGTAGTCGCAATTTACAGAGCGAAGGATATTCGCAAAAGACATTTTGTGACGCCTTTGTTCTTGTCGTCTCTCTAGCATACAGTAGACAGACAAACGTTGCGAAATGGACGGACGGACGCACGACAGGACAGACAGAAATAAACATTTAACAATGATATCAAGTGGAGACAATAAAACAACATTTTAAAAGACAAAACTATCAGTCTATGACAAATACATACAACAATTGCAACAACTACAGCACGCAACACAAGCCCAAACACAACATCATCAACAGCAACAGCAACAGCAACTACATCAAATACAAACAGAACAATATTGTATTTATTTACAACACTATTATAGTGACAGGCCATCATTTTGTCTTCCATTCAGTTGGCTCAGAACGCTGTAAATGGGTATAAATATAAAAAAATCGAGGTCTTGGCATTTTTATCCAACTAAATAAATGAAAACTAAATCAAAGAAATTTGTATAAGCGAGTATATTGTGAAAAAATATTAGCAGCAAAACTGTTCGGATGAAGTCTACAATATAAAGTGAAAACCCTAATGAAAGCCTTGATGGAATTTGTAACCAATACAAACTTATTGACTAATTATACACAATAGCTTCGTTTATTTCGTCTACTTTAGGATTCCGAGAGATCCAAATTTGCACGGAAAGCGTTCCCGTACTTCAAAATTGGGTATATGGGGGTATTTGTGAAAGAGCATTATGCTCCTTCTTCTTGCACGAAACATCCCGTACTTTTTCTTCGGGCTGTTTCGTGGGCAAGAAGTTCAGCTGTCAGCTGTTTCAAAAAATAAACAATAACATAGAAGAAATAATTGTTTTGCAGAAATTTAAATAAAAATTGGAATTTAGTGTGAAAAAATATTTTAAAGCATTCTCTAAAAAATAGTTTATTCTCTAAACAATTTTTGATTGTATACATATGTATGTATGTATATATTTATATTTACGAACTCATTTATGTACATGAATTTACGAGTTCTGTTGTGTTCGTAAAAAGATGTATGAATACATAGATAGTTGGTGTTTTTTTGTACAAATTAAATAAATTACATACATACATTTTTTTTTATAAATTGAGCTGTCAGAACCTTGACGTTTACTTTTGTAGTAAAATACATATTTGTTTTTGTTCGTTCCCGTGAGCCTATTTATACGAAAACTTTTTGAATAAACTATTTTTTATATCTAAAATAAGATCGCCAGAAAAATTACAATATGTTTTTGAATTATTCATAAATTAATTACTCTTCATAAAATGCTCTTTAGAAAATTACATTTTAAAAAATCAAGACTTAGGCCCCGATTATGGTTTACAACAGTTGTTCATTTAATATTGTATTTTTTAAAATACGATTACGGTTTACAACTGTTGTTGTTGATATTGTCAAAAACTTACGACACATAATTAAGTGTTGTCTTGTTGTTGTTACAAGTTCAAAATCGAAAAATTGGAGAAATTGTAAATCTGCACATAAAATTTGTTCTGCAAAAATATAAAAATACTTATAAAATGCATCTGTTCATATTATTTGTATTCATTCCAAAAACGTTCTGTTTTATATTCAGTAGTTGCAATATGTTTTAGCTGCAATGTGTACTTATTTTGTTTCTTTCATTATCAATCCAAATTAAAGATCAGCGTTGTCATACATTCGTACAGATTTATTTGATTTTTCCAACAAAGATGTTTTTTCGATCTTTTTATTTTATATAGAATTTGACAAAGACACCTCAAACTCTGTTGTTTTTCGCTTGTGTTTGTGTAATAAAAGCAACATACGCATGCATCTTTCTGGTAGAGTTGCATTATTAACAGTTTTTTGCTTGCAGCCATAAATTTTTGAGGATATATGCGCTACAAATAAAAAAATAACTTTGTGACATACACAACACCTAGATGTTGTAAACCAGAATCGGGGCATTAATACATTAGTTTGTAAACGCTTCAGCAAAATTGTTAAATCTTCACCAAAATCGTAAGAAAAATTTTGTTTGCTTATAATTTTTAAGCTTTTCTTTTAACCTTCAACATGTAATTAAATAAGTATTAAAATAAACTGACTTCTGTAGCCGCATTTTCTTTAATTTTTTAAGCAAACTTGTTTCAATTTAAGATTTAAACACACCTCTTTATATCATTATTACTTCAATTTACTCCAAAAATGTATGTTAAAGTAAACCAGCAACCAATTTACAACAAAAGAAAACAACTTTTGCAATGCTTTGAAATACTACAAAATAAAGTTAAGTGATAAAGTTTTTATTTCAAAACAAAAATTTCTTTAATTATAACTTGTACACAAAGCTACTTAACTCAAAATTCCTAGTAACTTCCAAATATACCTCTGCTATTTTTGTAACGCGTAACTAATTTTGATTAAATATATTATTCTTCGAACCCTCTATTATATTTTCTTGAAAGAATGTCGAAATTTTATAACTTCTTGTCAGTTGTGCTCAGTTACCTGCTATAACTGAAATTGTCTTTAATGAAATTAATGAAAACTATTTTAAATACTGCATTTCAATTAAAAATCGACACAAGAAAACTTTAATTTCATTTAATTAAGCAAAACAGTACTTAACCCTTTTTCAGTGCACAGTGGCGCTCAAAGCGATTGGGCAGGAAATGTTTTTGTTTTTTTTTCCTTTTTTGCTTTTCATTTGATCCTTTTTACATTTAAAGCAAACACAAAAACTTGCAAATTTACAGTAAAAGTTTTGATAAAACATAAAACAAACACTCCACTACAATTACATAAAACCAGGCGCAACAACAACGACAACAATAACGGCAATTTAATGAATTATGCAGAAGGCTAAGAAAGAGTGAAAAAAGGATGAAGGGAAAATCGGCCAACAACAAAAATTTGCACCAGTCTAGCAGCTACACTATCAGAGAAAATCAAAAATTTCTGGCTAGAAAATCAGAATAAAAGCAACTGAGAGGCAGACAAAGGGGCAGAGGAAACACTAAAACTTAGAAAGTACAATTAATGAAACATCAGAGTAAAAGTCTCAAGTATCGTGAAAGTATTGAAGCTAATTAAAAATTAGCATTTTTTAGCCATTTTTTCTGTTCGCTGTTCAGTTTATTCTACCCACACTCCAGTAGTATTAAAACAGCTTGTTCACTTTAAAGTTCAAATAAGTTGAATGAAAAAACAATATTGTAATATTGAATAAAAACGTGTTTAATAATTAAAGTATGTCTGTGACAAATAAAGCTACAACAGTTTATTAGAGGGGAGGACAAATTGAAAGAAAGCCATAATGCAAACAAATGTGTTTTTAAGAAAATATTTTCAAAGCTTAAAATTCCCAAAGATATAGTAAAGGCAGAATATGTTGCTTTTCCCGCAATCGCTGAGAAAACAAGATATTTTTACAATCGTTTTACAGAATTCTATTAAAGATATTGCAAGTAATAATAGTACTACCTCGTAAAAGGCATAATTTGGACTACGATCCCAAATGCGAAAGAAAAATCTAACAAACACCAAACAGGGAGGATCACCGTTTAATATTGTACGACTAACCGATTTGATTTGACTTCCACTTACGATTTTCAATGGCCGTTTACTTCAAATGAAGTAGTTCATAAGTTTAACAGAAAAGTAAGATGGTTCTGAAATGAAGCTTCATTTATTTTACAGACCAATTAAATTTACTGAGAAAGTTTACTGAATTTGGGAAAAACGTAATTAGAATTTTTTCAATATTATGTAAAAACTTTCTGTGTAGAGAGACAAGCACAAACTTTAATCTCTAACATACATTACCACAATGTGATATTGAATTTGTTATATTCTTAAATGAATTCCAAATACTTCATGCCGATACGATAATACACCATAAAAAATATACATAAATTTGCATTTAGCTTTAAATTTATTCGACCGATTGTATAGATGTCAGATATTATCCTAAGTTTTATATCTGTTTAATTGGATTGCCGACTTTAAAAATATATTTCCCTACTCTATTGACAATATAAAATAAAAACATCATACTCACCAAATTACCGATGAAGAGGGTGAACTTACTTTAGGAAAAGCTTTGCTTTTGTCTGCACATTAATAAGTGTGTTACTACCCTCAACGGGGGATTTATTTTAAAACAAAACATAATTCAAATAGTGTAGGTACTTTACTTATACTTCTATTGCCGCTAAAGCATCAGTAAATTTGGACACTGGATTACGCCAACACTTTACTTTTTGACCTGAAATTCCCCCCCATTGGCCAAATCTAAAAAGAATTATTTGGTTGAAAAACATGAAAAATTAAAACAAAACACATCTTTTTGCAATGCAGAAAAATAAAGTACATTAATCAAATACAAAACTGCAAAAATCTACGAAAGAAACATAAGAAAACAAAGAAAAAAAAAAAATTCTTGAAAACTTATATAAAGAAAGCCAACAACATCTATATGATGGCCGGGCTAAAAAGAAGAAGAACCCTACTAAAACAAAAAACTTAAATGTAAATTAACAAAAACAAGAACTAAAAATAAAAAATGATATAGCCTTATATAGAAAATTCAGCAGAAACAACAACACAGAAAAAATATGTATTAAAAATGCTTTTATCTTTCATTTAACTGCAAGTTAAGTGAAAAGGCCTTCAGCTTTTGCCCATCACAAAAAAGAGAAAAGAAAAAAAATATTGTATATACAAACAAATAGTAGAAACAGAAGTTTACACATCTGTACAAGCATACTTTTAGTAACACACTTAAAATTCTACATATATTTTCTACTTCTAGTGGTGCACATTCACTTTTACTGCATTCATTATACAATTTGCATTTTTTGGCAGCTTACAAAGCTTCAATACAAAAGCCAGTGCAACAACACTACTAACAAAGTTGAAAGAAAACAAAAGCAACTCTGGTAGAGGGGCACTAGAGGCCACTCTTAACCAAATATGAAAAAGGATCAGAAGTATATACGCCTGTAATTCTGATGGACAATTTTGATATAATTATTTGCAGCAGGAAAATATTTCTCTCCTTTATTATAAATTATTATTTTTTTTTGTTTCTAAAAAGCTTATAAAAGGTATTTCTGCTCTTTTATCCTTGAGTCAATACAAAATGTTTAGACAAAATTCTTGTAACTTGCGAAGCATGGTAAACTGTGGTCGTTTTACTACACCACAACAATTGATTTACAAAGGAATACTGATAAAATTTATTTACATTAGTAGATTTTTTATTATCGAAACCCCTTAATAAAATAAACTGATGGGCACTCTACAGGAACTGTTCATACGTTCATTTACTACATTCTATTTTTTGATTTTATAAAATCCCATAAATAGATTTGTTCGGTGAAAAGAGATACGAATAAACATATAACAGAAAACAAAAACTAAATTTATAAACTGCAAAAAGCTTGTAATACAAAAAACTTACGAAGCTTAAATTAGTGAAAGTTAATATATTTATTTACAAATAACATACAAGTATATTTTGAACTGCATTACCTCTAGGTTAAAATACCACTACAGTGGAAACCACATTTTAGGTCCAAGGTTCCTTAGTATTATGCAACACAGTATCGATTTACATTTATGAATATTTATGTTGTTCATGAATGTTGTTAATACATTTTAAGGCGGGAAAAATATTTATTTTAATATTTTTAAATATTTGTTAATCAAACATTTTTTCTATAATTTGTTTTAGTTTTTTGAATTTTATATTTATTTTCCTGAAGATGCCAACAAATTGCTGGCGAAATATTGAAAATAAATAAATAATTGTTTAAAATTATTTTTTATAAAAAACCAAAGATCAAGAGCTAGAATAATTAATTTAACAATAAATAAATAATTGTTTAAAATAATTTTTTTTTTTTTTTTAAACCAAAGATCATAAGCACGAATAATTAATTTAACTATAAAATAACTTTTTTTCAAACATAAAATTTTTGCAAAACAAAATCTTTATTAATTACGGGAGTACACACAAGGAATCAAGAGAGTATGGTACTCGATTTATATTAAATTAAACGAAGTAAAACCTAACATTGGACAAAGGAAAAATAACGAAATTTATGTATTATAATCAGCCCATATAGTTCCTGGTTTTATAAAATAATTAAGGCAGTCAAACAAGTGTGTGAAAGTAAATGCTCTAAAGTGCGGTATCACGAACAAATATCATAAGAGCTACGTGAGTAATATACCTTGACTCTTCGTAAGGCCTAGTCACAGCGCATTGTTCAGCATTCACGCATAAATCATCAATTGGCTTAATTGAATACTTTATTGAAAACGTACGTAAGGTTGTAGCTTCTCATCAAAGAGGCTATGCTAGTAAAAGTAACTTGAAATCTATAGACTTTTTTACTTTTTTAAATTAATTCATAAATAAGCATCTTATTTTGTCCTTAAGCATTATACTCAGGTAACAAAAAATCTTGTAGCTTCTTATATAATCTACGCCATAGAAAGATACAAGTAAAACATCGAAATAAACCATAAACTAGTTTAAACTGTCAATAAACTCAAAACACACAAATCTGTGCAAATTCCTGTAACAACAGAAAACTTCTCGTTTGAACATTAAGAAAATATGAAATGAGAAAAATCCGTAATACAGGAAAAAAAAAATAATGCAATATGAACTTGAGCAATGATAAAGTCATCGAAGAAAATGACGACAGAAAAGTGATTAAAAAAGCAAGAACTAAAATACACATTAAGATACAGCTTTAAAAATCTTGTTTAAAGCTACAAGAAGATTAAAATGAACTATTGCACCAAGATGACAGCAAAAAAAAAAAAAAAAAAAAAAAGGAAGCAAAAGCAGTAAAAAAAACTGATGCTACATTAATAACAACAAAAAAGGGGAAAAATAAAAAACCTTTCCATATAAAAATGTGTGAATGTAAGTATTTTATGAAAGATAACGACGATAACAATAAAACTAAAGCAAAAAAACAATAGCAATAACTGCTCTTTATTAAAAGTAAAATGAAGAAAATAATAATAAAAAAAAACAAACTTAAAGCAGAAAGGAAACGGAAGGAAGGCGAACAAAAATATATACAGCAAATTCTTCCGTTTTCATTTAAAAACTTATTAGTTTTTGCTCGTTAACGGTACTTAAAAAGAGCAAAATAAATAATAAAAATTAAAAATGAAAAAATACGCCAAGGAAAAAACTCTAAACTCAAAAATGATCAAAAAAAAAAAGGGTTGAAGAAGGTTAACACAAGATTAGTAACCATAACAAACGAGCAATAAAGCGAAGCGTTTGAACAATGCACAAAGGGAGCCGACATATCCGAACAAAAGTATCTAGGATATGGGCTTGCAGGAGAAAACGGGTGTAATTTTACTAGCATTGAGGGTATTATGATTCAAACACTAAACATGGCTTCGTAATGAATTAAAAAAGCACACAAATGCAGTATGTCTAAGTGTGTGAAAATTTGTGACTAGTTGTGCATTGGCGTAGCAATAACTTTATAAACCAACAAAAATTAACACCAGAAAACCAACAAAAGCTGGAGAAGAAAAAACAATATACAGCTGCAGAAATTACAAAAACAGGAACAACATGCATACTTACAAAAATGAACAACACAGACCAACTTAAGAACATTAAAATAGTAAAGTAATCCTGAACCAGCAATACAACAACAAGTGTAGAGTAAACTACGAAGAATTATTTCGTAATATTAAAAACGTAAAGTAAAATAACTATGAAGCAAGAAAACCCCGGGATGAACAAGCTACAATGCTGCTTACCAAAACACAAAAAAAAACAAAAAAACTCGCATAGATGTATTTCATATGTGAGTGTAAATGTTTGTATAATCTGGTGTAGTTTATGGTTGCAATACTCAGCAATATACTTTACACAACACTTACAACAATAAACATAGAAAGTACTAAAACAGTAGCAGCAGCATCTCTGGCAGAGCAAATGGGTACTGTCAGCTAGCAGCTTCATTGCACAGTCACACATACAGCCAACTAAGATTCATTGAAATAACTAAAACTACTACATTTAACTAATGCCCATATATTGTTGTAAAAAGAGGGCAGATCTAAAATGACTTGCAGTAAAGCCGGTAGTGTGCTCATATTTGGCCATCATATACTTAGTGTTAATAGGCAACAATCAATTATGTAATTAAAATGTTTTAGAAATTAATAATTTATTTTTTATTTTTATTTTTAATTTTAGAAGTCAGATCGTCCTGATTGTTGTTTCACACGGAACTGCAAGATACAAGCAAAATAATATTAATAAAAAATTATAAATAAGATTTAATCATCAAAATGTAGGCACCAAACTGGACAATTCTGTTATTTTTTTATTTTTTTGGTTTTGTGCGCGGTTGTATGAAAGTAAGCTTATTTGAAAGAAGGCAATTTGAATTATTTGTTTTTTAATTTCATTACATAGCAAAGCAACAAAAAAAAAGATGTAGCTTACGCACACAACGAGCCGGCATGTATAGAAGCAGTTATAATAAGAGGTGGGCCAAAAGAAATAATCCGATGTTGTTTGGCATTCAGAATATCAGTTGCAGCTTACGCAATGTGTGCCTACAGTGCATTGTAACATTGCCTCCGGTAGCATTACCCTATAGTGCATTGTCAATTGAACAGCGGCGTCCACGAAAAACAATGGCCCAATGACTCCTAAAGCGTGAGCAGCACAAAATACAGTCATTTTAAGCGGATGTAGTGACTCCTCTTGCACACCAGTGAATTTTTGTTGCCCACGTACCCACTGAGGTGGAAATGAGATTATTCCATGTTCTTGGAGAATATATTGCTCTGTGGCTTATTCACTTGTCCTCTACAGCTGTCTAGTTCACGAAAGTGAAAATAGATTTGACATAGTCCGCCATTTGCAAACAAAAGAGTGGCTCTCCAATTAAAATGCTGAAATTCCCCAAGTTTGGTAGGCTCATCCAACAAACATTACTGAAATGTTAATTTTGAAGATTTGTCCATCCAGTACTAATAAATATGTTATAGGTTGCTGCTTCTGAAACCTTTCGCATTTAAATTCCCTGCCGTTTTATTAGGACATTGAAAAATTAAAACAAAAAATTTTGTTTTAATTTTACAACATCATAGTACATTTTCGTAACAGGTTTTTGATCTTGTTTTATCTAAAATACACATTTCTTTTATATTTTAATAATCGTGTTAAATTTATTGGACTTTATGAATTGAAAATGTTTGCTCTTCCTTATTTCTAGGCTCTAGGTTAGTGTTGTTTTAAATAAAACTCTAGTGTGTTTTCTTTTGCATTGATTTTATTATATAATAAGACTAACAACGACTTTAATAAAATTGCTGAATAAGAGTACCAAAGGTACTAGAAATATTGCAAATAATAAAATCAATGCAAAATAAACCACACAAGAGATTTATTTAAAACAACACTGACCTAGAGCCTAGAAATAAATAAAAGCAAACAATATATTTCAATTTTCACTTCAATTTTCAGCTGGATGCTACGCCTTCGCCAGACATAAAATAATATGATATATTACCTCAGTTGATTCAGAAATATAAACGTAAATGTTAAGCAAGCAAGAATATGCATTTGAACCAAAAAAAAAAAAAAAAAAAATATTTTTAATTTATATAGCTTTCACAATACATCTATATTAAATTACTTTCATAATATAATATTACAACATGGAAAAAGTCCTTTGAAACCAAGATTTTCTATTATCTACTCACATTTATGTATTTGTTGATTGATCACTTTTTTCGGGATTATGTTTGATGTTTACTTCCTCAAAATTGAGGAAGATTTTTTGTGATAAAATTAAAGTGATCAACATTTTAAAATGCATAGAAAATAATTTTTTTATTGCTTACATTCGGAGCAAATAATAAGAATAATAAAATATAATTAAAAAAAAAAACACATTTAAATTTAAATTTCCCTAAACGTTTACCTTCGAAATATCGTATTTCTCAGCCCAAAACCTAATCAAAATTTAATATGAAAACGTGTACGCAATGCTCATCATTTATACTCTAGCCATAAGGTCAACTTTTTAAAACATATTGCAGAAGTTGCGTTTTCAAAACATTTGTGCTCATCAGCATGAAATAAAAATAAATTATTACATAAGGGAAAGGTAAATGGCCCTTTCTGTTGCGGTATCGCGGTATTATATAAAACAATAGTCTTCATGTATGTCTCTGAAAGATACAGCGGATTAGCCGTTTCGTTTACTCTGTGCCGCATTTAAGTTGCGAAACTACATAGTACATTAGTACTGATTTTATTTTGTATGCAAATCAAAATATGTGGTTTAAACATTAAAAATACCCCTGAAGCGTGTACTTTGGTTGGACTGCTGATGTTCTATCCGAACCATTTTGATAAGGGCCTCGTTTTTCAATCCATGTTTGTAGATTATATGCCCCGTGTAGGTAAAAAACAGTTTTCCTGTATACACACACATACAAGAAATATTTTTGACTGCGCCATGGTGTTGCTGATGTGCACCAAACTGAAAATGATTGATTCAACTTTAAAATTGTATGAGCTTTACTTTAGTACTATTAAATAATGTGTATATTAGTTGTTGTAGTTGGTTTTTATATTCTGATGCTATTGTGGTTGTTGTTATTAAGACACAACATGCACACACTAGCAAACAAGCAGCAACAACAAACAAATGTGAGGCAAAGGCGGTGTGCCAGATTATTAAGTATTAAATAAAACAAAGCAATTGTTTTATTTTTGTTCGTTTTTACAGTTTTTTTTTACTTCGACATTTACAAGAAGGTAATGAAAAAAGCTTTAAAAATTGTATGCTTTGTTATGCAATACCTTTGTATGTTTATTTGTATGCTATTTTATTTTTTCTTTATCAAAATTTAATATAAAGAGAAATAAGGTATATTTCTCTTTTTGTGTGCAGTTTTGTTCTACAATAAATAATTAATTTTAATGTACAAGAATGACGGAGCATATCATGTTGCAAAGTGCTCTAATCGGAAACTATAAATTTTAGACAAATAGAACCTGAGAGGCTAGTCCAGAGGCAAAAATTATTTGTTCGCTTAAAATTTAGGTGAACAATTTGACTTTTACCTTTACAAAGGGATATCCAGCTTTAAAAAAATGAATGAGATTTTTTTCTTTTTCTTTGTGTAGCATTTTTAAAATGCTTGTCACTTTAATATAAACACAAGGAAACGAGGTGTGCACTTCTTAGATTTAACAAGCCGGAATTGAGAAGAATAATGGGAGTTATGACAGGTCACTCCCAACTACTGGGAAAATTAAATGAATGCAAATAAAATCCCCGTAACTAGATCACATGGCTAAGAGAACATGGTGTGCAACACCAAATTTCTATAGAACTGCGGATTAAAACACTTATAGCAGCATAAATCTAGCAGATCACAACAAGACTGTATTATCTTACGCGGGCAGTCTAAAGACTCGGGCAGTCATAGGTTTTTTTTTAGCCTTACTAGATATAAGTTATGAGCTAAGGCGAAATTTATATTGCAAGTTTTAAATACAAACTTTTTCTAACTTGCTTCTTTATCTTTAATTTCTTAGTTTGTGGGTGTAGATGACAAAATTTTATACACTTGAGCTTCATTGTTTCGAGTTATGTGATATCGTTGGTCTGGAAAAAAACGGGGGAAGTTTTTGTTATTTTTTTAAATTTGCATTAAAATTTGCCTTTTTTGAAGAAAATTATTATTTGCTGAACAGCATTGTCCAACAATTGCTAATTTTATATTGTTGATTTTTGTAGTACTGATTAGGGGCTGTAACACCCACAACAATGACTTGGTTGGGAGTTGTTTGTAGTAAGGACAGCCCACTTTGAGGAGTGCGCTACGGTCCTAAAAGTAACAAATCTGAAGTTATGCCGGTGCGTTTATTCACCTACTCGTGTTAAAGGCAAATAAGCTTATTGGGTAGCTGAAAAATTTTGTTAAAAAATAACATCTGCATTGAAGAAATGGCAAGTCAATAATTTTAGTGCAAATTCAACAAAACTCCTACTAGTAACTTGTAACTTTGAAATATTATTAGAACAACTAGTTGTAAGATAAAAAATTTCACACAACATATTCATGCACTTGTGGCTTTAAATTATCCTTCACCTCTTGTTGGGAAATAGTCTTAGCCATACCCCTGCCTCTGCTTATTTTCGAAATTTTTCCTAAAATGAATTTATGTTTGCTTTTCCTAAAAGTAATGTTCCTTTTTTTGCAACAAACACCTTTGCTTTTTTTTATTTTCCTTAACACCATTGATTCTAGTGTTGCTGGTTTAAGATTTATGTCTTAAATGCATTTAATTCTCGACAATTCTTTGCAGTGCTTGCGAGAAAAAAATAAAAAACAAATGAGTTTAAAAATGTTTGATTTCAAGAGTCAAGTTTAAAATGTGTAAAGATAAATACAATTAAGGTTGTACTTCGATGAACGAATGGGAGAAAAATAAATGCTTATGCAGTTGAAATCGTACTAAAAGTTTTTAACATTAAAGTGCTGAGCAATGATTTGAAATCAATTACTTACACACTATTTGCTCAGATGGACTCTAATTAATTCAAAACTGTGCAAGTTTAAAAAATTAGTAAAAGTAAAATTGGGTTGCGCTAATGTATTTGCATTGTGTGCAAATACAATATAATTTACGATTGGTTGACAATAATGTTTTTAGTTCCCAATAATTTCAATGCTCAACTTATTCGTCTAGGAGCAAAAATGGATACTTAATATAGGATACTTAATATAGAAATAGGACTTTTTTTGAAAAGCAGCGCACAGTGCTGCGTTTCATGGATAGCCCGCATGTGAAAAGGTGAATTGGAAAATATTCCAAACAATAGACGATAATTATATGTAACTTAATTCGGCATATGGCTGTTGCAGTTATAAGCTACATGTTGCATTAAAAAGTCTAACCACTGAATAGTTTTTCAAGGATCTCTGGTCATATAATTTCAATAGTGCATTAAATACTGAATACTGGTGTTTAAAGAGATGCCAGGTTTTTAATCTTGTAGCAATGAAGGCCCTCAACAGTGTTTAATTTACAAACGTTCAGTAACATGACGACTTTGAAATAGAAATTTTAAACTTGTTAGCAATTTATCTACATAACGCTGGCTTCTTAATTATACATCCAAATTATCGAAGGATATTATTGCAAAATTTATTCTCCGGACAACTGTACATTACAAAAATCGCAACTTTCAACTGTTTCATTGGACATCAACACATTTGAGTTTTGTACCGCGTTTAAAGATGCTTCAGCGCTAAATGTTTAATTTTTTTAAAGAAAATTTTTAACAAAAAAATGCCTGTAAATTGATGTAGGATATTCAAATCTTTTTTTTTCATGCCTTGTACATCACAAAAACTAAAACCCAAAAATCATCATCGTCAACACCATTACTGACTGACGTTACCAGCACACTGACAATACGGTGTGTGGTAAACAAATTAACAGACAGTTGACTAAAAACTCGTACATACAAACAACTGCATAAAAAATCAAACTTAAAAAATAACCAAAAGTGACACAAAGGAACAAAAGGGAGCTGAAGTACTGCTGCACTAGTTTGTGTGTGACGAGCTTACGAAGAAAAAAGCAAGAGAATGCCAATGAAAGAATAAAAAATTAAAAGAAAATTTTATTTTCCATGCCACTGGCAGCCAAATGCCAAATTCAGCAATGTATTGTAAACTTTTCATTTTGTTATTTTAACTTGAAGGAAACTGAGAATAGGAAAAATGTACTTTGAACTTCAATTTGTTTTCGTGCGATCACACATACCCATGCAAGCAAACCTCCATCTATTGCATCAATATTCAATCGCAACATATACACACTTACACACAGACTAAAAAGTCCTTTGTGTTTAAGCCCGCTACTTTTTTTTTTTTTGCTCTAAACCTCAATATGTTTACCATTGCCGTGTGGCGGCATGTGTGTTTTGATTTTTTAGCTCACTGTGTGCCAGTGAATGTGTTTTTGTGTGTGTGCAGATGTTTTATTCCAAAAATCACATTGTTCCATGTATTGTAGTTGGTGGTAATAAAACAACGCATTGAGTTTGTACGCTTTTGTTTTCTTATTGCTGCACAATTTGGTTACATGTGGGAGAGCACTTGTCTGCATATTCTGTTTTTTAGTCAATTTTATTTTCCTAAATGAACCGTCTATTATTATTCCCTTTTAATTTTTTTTCTGCTTAATTGTATTGTTTGTTATTCTAAATATTCAAAATGCTTTTCATTAAAAATTATCTCAGCTAAAATGGTTTTAAAATCAGAAGGAAATTTTTAAACAAGGCTATATAAAATTGTTTCAACATAGGTTAAGTAAAATATCTCTGGTTTCTTGCAAAATCAGTAAATATTACACAAATTCAGTTTCTTAAATCAGTTTTTTAAATCTGTAGTTGAATATTTAATATATGTTTTTTACCCCTTTTTTATATTTAATATAATTATTTTTCAAGGCAGAAGGTCTTTTTTTTTTATTATAAATGAGTACATATTTTTGGAAAATTGTTACCCATATTTTGCTCTTCTTTGGATTGAAAATATTGAAAAATTAAAAAAAACCAATGAAAACAATTTTCGATATTATTATAATGAATGAATGAGAAATTGAAATAATATTGAAAAACAAAAACAAAAACAATTCAAAACATATTATTGTCCTGAAGAAGTTATCCGAACCAGAACGAAAATGAAGATTCGAATAAAAAAAGATCTTTAGCTAAAAACATATTTATATGTAATATTTGAGAACATTCTAAAACTTGCCTCTAAGTTATATACCTAATTTGTTTATACGACCATTGGGACATACTAAGGCAGTAATTTTGTTTACTGCTAAGATCGTGCTCAATATAATACACTCACTTGAGTCAATCTAAACAAAACAGACAGTTTTTCAAGGTGGTCCGGGTACCGCTGCAGTAAATAGAACATGACTCCGTTTTCTTATTTATATATTTAATAGGCCTTAGCTTGGTCTTACTATATCCAAGTTGTTTTCTTTATATATCTTGATAGCTTTAGCTTTTGTCAAAAAAATGCCTTTTTAATTTTATAATTTATATTAAGAAAGTAAATTAGTCTAAAAGTTTTTATATCTCCAAATGACATTGAAAAATTTAACTGTATGCTCAAAAACTTTTCCGATATATATGTATTTTAAGTACAGATGTACAGGACTGTGGGGTTTATATTTAGTTGTGACCTTATTTTACTCTAAAAGTAGATCTGTGTGTTATATCTAATAATTTGTTGACGATATTGTCACTATGAGTAAGAGGTTACAAACAATGATTTTATAATTTACGTTAATGTGAGTTTGAGGTTTCAATTAACCTGTAAAAATTACAAAAAAAGCCAAATCAGATATACGAATGCATGTATTAGAAACAAGACCATATCGATGCATAAAACAATAAATAGGAAATTTAAAACTAAGAATGTTTTTTTCTTGTTTTGCCATAATATGCGTCCATGTTGAAACTAATGAAATATTTTTGCAGGAATAAATTAAATTCAAATTGTTTTAACAGAAACTTAAATCAACAAACAACACAAAGGCAAAATTTAGTTCTCTGCCCCTTAAAATTAAATTAAAACAAAATATTTTTATTTGAGTACAATACATGCAAATAAGGAAATATTTTTAATTTTCTTTTAGCATTGTAACAAAAATAACTAGGTTGACTATTCAGAGTCTCATATTATATTCATTTGTTCATTCACTTTTGCAGCTGTGCATTCATTCATTCACTCATTCATTTACTCATTCATTTAAATAACTTTATAATAAGCACAAAGTAAAAATTTAATTGGGCATGCCTTAGGCACAGAGCAAGAGAACGAAATGTTAAGTATTTCTACTAAAAAAAAAAAAAATAAATAAAGAAGAAATTTGAAATGAAAGGTATAGCTGAAATGAGTCTCAGCAATACCCTACACTATTTGTTCTCTTTGATTTTGCATGCTTAAACAAAAGAAAAAACGAATTTTTTTTAGCAATTTAAATATCTTATAAGTAAGATAATTATGCGTATACAGTAACAAACATGTGCCTAAGCATATTTATTTTCTACTAAAATACACTATATACACATTTTCAAACATATGTATGTGAATGAGATACAATTGAGTTACTCTCATATACTTTCTAAATTCAGTTTAAACTGAATTTAAATGAAATAAAAGTTTAACTAAACCGGACATTTGACACCCATTGATTTAAAAAATCATTATTATTGCTTGCGGCTCACAAGTACGCATTAGTAACGGAGTCCATATGTCAAATATATATCATACGCTACTTGTGCCTTAAACTTTGCAGTGTGAAATTAAATGGAAAAATTGCCATTTCAGCACCTATTTGGTATTTGTTATCATAAATACATCAAACAATCTTGCATTTGCTAAGGCAGTTTCCCTTACTTTAGAGCGATTATATATTTGAATTTTTCTGACAAAATGTAGGTATACGAATACATATAAAAATCCTGATTACAGAATTTGAGCTCGCTGTAGTTTTTAGTGTACCAAAAATAGCTAACCAAAATTGTTTTTCTAGCTAGAATTAAAGGTACAAGCTTGGCTCTGTCAAGCAAATTGAAATTCGTATAAGATAAGCCAATCACTAAAGTGACTGGCTCGGCCAGGGTAAGGAACCACATCATAAACGAATTTTTACAACCATAGACGAGATAGCACCACATAATGTGCAATTCTACGAAAAGGATAAACGGGACTAAATAATTTTACAAAAAAATACCAATATTAAACTGTTATTCTGTTTAATAGATTATTGCGCAACTCTCCAGGCAGAAGTTTAGGAAATAAAGAAGTGTATAATTGAATTAATGAAATAAAGTAGAAGGGGCTACTAAGAATCAACAAGATGGAATTGAGTGAAATAACGAAATTGAAAACGTAAATATTGCTGATACATCTTGCTAAAGTGATATATAAGAATACCCATGCGTGCTTGCGTACGTATGTATTAATTTTGTTTCTTGATACCAGCGAATTTTGATTCAAAAACAGGGAAGTAAATTCAGGTCTGAAATGTGCGAAAAACTCTATCTTCTACAGTTTTGTCTAGTGGTGCACCGTTCTAAAACTGAAATCTCTAACTGAATGAAGGGTTCTAACGAAACATCGTCCACCATGCTAAGTGTCCTTGATGTTTTTTGTCTCTTATTTAATTAATACCAATCACAAAAATAACACAGAAAGAACTTGAGTTTGCTTAGCTTATTATAAAATTATAATTTAACAATAATGAATGAATTAATGATAAACTTGCTTTAAGAACCCATTGAGATGTATTAATTCAGGTTCAAAAATAGGCCTTACAAATGTTTTCTGTCTTTTTCAAACGTCTATATAAACCTGACATTTAATTTTATTTTGTTCATGAGAATCATGGAATAAGTAGTTGAGTTTCAAATATTCTTTTATGATCTAGAATCAACGAAATGTCGGTGGCATATCAGCCGTCTATATGCCACGGACATTTCGTCAAAAGACAAAAACCATTTGTAAGGCTTATTTTTGTATCTGCATTAGTACATTTTAATTTAGTGTTTCAGATTTTAGTTTTACAGACATGATGCAATTTTGACTATTACAGCATTATGGTGGATAGTTTTGGTGGGTATTAGGAACTTTAGTGTTCAAAAATTACAAATAACAGTGTCTGCCATATTCAAATATTCGAACCAGATTTGGGTGCCACAGAATAATTTAAGTCATTCTTAACACAAAACTCAATTCCAGGACCGTATTCGTATGTACAGCTTACATCTGACTGCCGTAAATTCTTAAGTGTACAATTTCTTAAAGTAAACTGGGAGATTCTTTTTTAAATGTCTACGTCTACGTCTTTTTCACTGGAAAATGTCAACCATTTACAATCCGCAAGGCTGTAGAAAAATTCTTATAAGTTAATTGTAATCAATATTTTAACCTTGCTTACAAACTCGTCATACGTTTTTACCTTTTAAATGAGCAAAGTGGGGGTGATTATTATAAAAACCATTTGATCTTTGATATCTGCTGAGTATTGAACACCGATCAACGATTGCAGAACTGGTATTATGGTTGTGCAACACTTAAGAGATTTTAGTTGCTCAATAATTAATTTGTTGAATGTAATTTTGCTTTTCCTAAAGCAGTGCAGATTGAAATTTATAGTTTTTTTCTGTTTTCTTGAATTTGAGGTAATTTAGTTATAGTTTTTAGATAATATAGCTATCAATGTGAAGCCAGAACTATATAATCTGGTTTTTGGTGATGGGAGAATCTGAATTTGCGAAGATATTTGCACAATAGTATGTTCTTATACATATTTATATGTCCACGTTCTCTTGTTTTGTGTATTTGGTGAATTTAATTTTCAAACGATTGAAAGCATATTGAGATATGCTTTAAATTGCTTTTATTAACAGCAATTTCCACTAAACAATGACCAATTATTTTTTTAATACTCATAATTTTGATGATCGTTGATGATCGAATATTGCTAATAACAAGTGCCTTTTCCTTATTCGGTTATGTGTCGAATTTAGGTTTCGCTCATACTCCACTCTCTAATTTGGTGGTGCTGAGTAATTTTGTAATTTTTTTGTAAATGATAATTTATTACCAATACTATTAAACTTATTTATATATATATATATATATATATATATATATATATATATATATATATATATATATATATATATATATATATATATATATATATATATACTATTAAACTTATTTTGAAGCCATTTTACAATGCGAAAAAATAAACACAAATTCACCAAATAAGAAAGAAATTGAATGGTCTTAAAAACTAGAACTATGCATGTCTTAAGCTTACACTTTTCTATCTAATTCTGTATTCGAATTCTGCGGTTTTTCTCTCTAAGCAAAATATTTTAAGCTTATGTTCAAAAAGCTTTTAATCTCGGTATCTTTCTTCATGTTTAAATAATTTGATTCTATAAAAAAACATACCACAAATTCATTAACCCGTCACAAACCGCAATTGCAACGTAGCATAAGCTGTACCACAACCTGGTGTTAATGAGAAAATTAAAAAAAAAAAACAAAGCACAAGAAAAATAAATAAGACGACATTAAAGAAAAATATTTAATTTTCCTGCATACAGTGGCAGTTGTTTTATTTTCATTTGTTTGTTTTTGATGCAGCAGCAGTAGTAGTACCGTAAAAGTAGCGGACAAAGAAAGGTGAAACCTGTTATTTTAATTTTGTTTCATGATTTCTTCTGTTTTCTACAACTGAAAGCAAGATTGAATGATGAGTCTTGTTGTTGTTATGGTCGGGGCTGTAAATCTAACTTCAGATTGCATTTCGCTTAAAATTTGTTCTCCTCTTCGGACTTTTTTTCTGTTATATGTGTCATTAAAAACGAACTAAGCCAAAGAAAAAGCAACAAACTAAGAACTGACGTATACATGCAAGCACATAAATTTATTATTGTTTGTATGAACGTATGTTTATTTCCTATACATTTATAGTCAACCATTTTCTTGCGTTCTAATATTTTTTAAGCGATACAAGGTAAAAAATGTACAATTATGTACTTTTTATTTCTTTTAATTAAAAACACATATTTTGTCTTTTTGTAGATACGAACGTTTAAGGAAAAAAACTTATAATTTTATTCGTGAGCATGTAATATAAACGTTTCATTAAAAACATTCATTAAGTTATTTAAAAGAGGAATATAAGCAGCGTAATGCACATATGAAAATTTTCATTAAAATCATGTGAAGCATAATAGAAATTTTCAAAAAATAATTCTGTATCTTGAAAAAGCTTGAAATATTAAGAACGGTTAACGTGCTGTTTTGATGTGTTGCGTATCACGTTTAAAAATGTGTGCGTGTGTGTGTAACTTCTTTCCGATACCTCTCTTAACTCTTTAAGAAGCAAAAAAGGATGAAGACTAGTAAAAAAACCAAATAGCATTAGGTTCAGTAACTGATTAAAAATATCAAAACCATACGAAAAATTATACTTACGACCCATTAAGCGCAATACACGTATCAAAAATTAACTACAACTTAAAAAAATTTAGCATATGTTGATTTATTTTTTGTTTATTTTTTTGTTTTAATGTAACAAAATTAACACAAAGTAGCAAAGCATTTTGCATGTCTGTAGAAATATGCAGATACTTTGGCAATAAGGAAACCTAAGAGCTGAGTAAATTTTCACTGCCCTAGCTAACTACAAATTTAAGTATCACTCAAATCAATTTTATTTTTGAAATTGTTACTGCTACAAGTTATGAAAGCAGCCGTTAACGTAGTCTATGACGTACCACTGCAATAACATGTACGTATTAATTTAACAACATTAAGTTAGAGGCACAATAACATGTTAATTACTTTGTTGTAGCAATGCAATAATCAAAATTGAAATAAATGTTTTTTGTTTGTTTTTGTTTCTAATGTTAATATATTTCTTTATACTTGAACCTTTAAAAAATAAAAAATATATAGTATTTAAAGTGACGAATTGAATGTAAAATCTATATACTATTTAAAAGAAAGTACATTTTGCAATATGGTTGCAACAACAATATTATATTATCTATAATTATGCGAAAGGTTGTAGCAAACAATTTGTTTGTAATCAAAATGCCAAAATTAATTTCTGGTCACCAAAAATATAGTTTTTGTTACAGTTTAATCATTTGGTTTTGAAATATGACTACATATTCATTTAAAAAAAATCAATATCTATAGCCATTGTATAATGAACACTTGAACTCGCTTTATTTGTGACAAACATAATATTTTTGATCTATCAAATGGAAACCATATAACAAAAACAAAATATTGTTTATGCTAACAACGTTTTCGTTGTTACGGTTGACAGCAAAATTTTTTCCAATTTTTGTGTTGTGATTGCAAATTTTTCTTTTATTAAAAAGAAACAGAAAATTAGTTAAGTAAAAAAGAGTATGAATAAATATTTGTTTGCATTCTGTAATCTCTAGTCGATTAGGCATTGTGACCAGTAACCGTGTTGTTGCAGCATTCAATCATAATACTGCCATGTCTGGCCACACAATTGTCATTGTCAAAAATATTATTGTTGCTTTCAACTGTACTGTTGCTGTCAAACTCAATCATAATATTTTCGTGAGGAACCACGTTTTTTGGTAAATTTAGACAATATGGGTAACCAGCAGTATCGAAATAATATAGTGGAATTTGACCATAGCATGGATGGAAACAAAACAAGTATGGTTGGAATTAGCAATAGTATGTTTAGATAGGACTACACTGTGGTAAAAAAATAGTATTGTTGGATGCGGCAACAATATAGTTGGAATTGATATGAACAAATTCTAGAGCAATTTTCTTAAACGTTCAAGTAAAGAGCAGGCTGTAAGAATATACCGATCGTATATTATAACTCTCACCCAATGAAAGAGTTATAATTGAGATGTGAGCAGGGGAAAAGAAAATTGAGATTGGGTTAAATGCTTTTCATACGACAAAATTTATTTAATTTTATTACCTTTATTGAACTGTTCAACAGTTAGCAGTTATAATAAGGTTAAATATAAAATGGATTAGCTCCTTCGCACTGCTGTCTTCGAGTGTCTATATATCAGTGTGCAAAACGATCCTTTTCGGCAATTCATATCCCAATCCCATCTTTGAAAATTGGAAATTGAGGTGCTTAATTTAAAGCGCGAAACACTTTACGGCGGGGTGAATATAATTTTAGGTAAATGGTAATTCGATAGAGCAGCGCGAGGATAAATGAAAGGTAAGTATTCAAATATGAAGGTAAGTTAATATTAGCATGTATTCCATATAGTATAAATATTCAAATGTAAAGGTAGGTATATAAGTAAGTATAGTTATTAAACAATGGTAAGCATTTTATATGAGTAAAAAAATCGGAATTCAATAATCTTACAATTGTTTCGACAAAGATATAAAAAATTATGTAAAAAAAATATGTTTGTCCAAACTAGTTTGGACAGATTGTAGTTTGGTCGGACGTAAAAAGATTATCATGCCAATACGATGATTAATGGCCAACGTAACCTGATCACTGAAGGTGGAATTAATAATAATGTGCATGTTTTATTAACCAATAAATGTTGTTAGCATGTAACCATATGTTTAAAAAATAGTACGTTACCCTTCGGATATAATTACCTTTACCATATTTTTTTACTTTTATCTTAATTTTGTTAACATTCTACATCAGTTTAGTTCTGATACTAGTCCAATGTCAATAAGCTGAATTTTGAAACTTTTGTAGTTACAAAAAACATACTCCATATAGCAGTAGATACAAAACAAAACCCACAGTTAAACCAGTAGTAAATCATACAGCTGTTGTTTCACTTTTGTTTTTTAATGGTGCTGCATAATTTTATGCTTCTAGTTTTTGTATGCAGTAGAAGTATTGAAAAAGGCAATGCTACAATTTAAAGCAAACGCTTCTATTCCTGCTGCATGGAATTGCTAAGAGCATAGTTTTAGTAACAGCAAAAGACAATTTAGCCTATGTGGTTTCCTTAACACTGTTTTGAAGTACCGCAGTCCAGGTTTTGCTACAATAAACTAAAATTTATAGAAAAAATTTGTTGGCAAATTATTGAGTTATTGACATAAAAATATTTTTAGATTTTTTTTTAAGATACAAACATAACTCGTTATCTCTTACTCTCTAGATCACTAACTCATGCTGATTAGTGAACAAACTGGAGTTGTTTGGCAATACAATCGGCCTAGCTCTTTACTTAATTTTAAGTTTGCTGATCAGACACATGCTTTCGCCTTAATGCTTGAAAGCTACTGTATCGCTCACACTTAAGCTGCTTTTTTTTCAATGTATCTCAATACTCCTTTATTTGTGTTTCCACGCCATACAGATCATGCAGCGACAGCTTTCTAAACATTAAATATTAATTTCCGGAACTCAGAAATAAAATTAATCACAGAAGAAAAATTATTTTTTTTTTTTGACAATGTGACAATCCAGTTTGAAAACTATGAATAAGGACTAGCTGTCGGAAAAACCTACATTTTGCATCTTAATAGGAAGTAATTTTACAATAATATTAGTAATCAAACATATTGCACGAAACGCCTGCGAATTCTAAAAATGAAAATCGATCCGCTATGCAATGTCTATACCCTTAATTGTTGCACACCACATCTAATTTTTATTTCAAAAATACACATAAATATTTATCATATTTGAACTATAACTATGTATTTCAATAAATTAAATAACTTCAGCTAAATAAATACAAAGCACACATATATACATATGTATGTGTACGTGCATCCTTCTGTTTGTTTGCTGCCAATGAATTTTTGCCAGAACATCCTTTGATGTGATGTTCAGTTCATTGAATACAAAGAAAGGAATGCAAAAAAAAAAAAAAAAGAAAAACAATAAACACCAAATAAGTAACATCATCAATTTGAGACTTATATGAGCACATAAGAACTAGAAAAAAACCAATGTCTTGATTACATTGTTGCTGTATAACGGTGCTGTTAAGTGTTGATGATTGAAATTCTCTGCTTAAAAAATACTCAACCGAAATACTAATGAATGAAACATCTTGTAGTCAGGAATCATGGTTTCTTACTTAGACTAAAATTTAAGAAAAAAAACTAAAGTCAAGTATTGAATAATGCAACTAAAACGTTCAGTAGTTCAATAATGTGTTGGTATGAACAAAGAAAATAAGAAACTGAAATTAAAAGGTGCCGTAAGGGAAAGAAAAACGATTTAAAACAAAAGTAGTTAAGCGGCAAGAAAACTAGCAACAACAATAGTTGAAAGAAACAATATTGACAAGAGCTGTAAGAGCAAAATTTATCCAATATTTAACAATGGGATTTGTAAGATGCTACGAAGGCCTTAGAAGAAATACAAAGAGAAATAACTATTGTCTAAGTCAAAAAAACTACAGTTTTGTACAACAAAATAGTTTTTGTCTTGAATGCAGTTGTAAAAGAACATATGTTTAAAATTCATTGTGGTTTCAGTTCTACAGTTTTAAGCTGCAAAGCAGCCTTCTAAGCACACGTGTGATTTTGAAACTATACCCTTAACTTTTCTTATTTCAAAAATTGCTCATAATGTTTTAAAATTTGACATTTGACCTAACATTTTGAAACCAAACTGGTTTCCCAAATATACTAAGCACTTCAAAATCATACTACTGATTTTGCTCCTGTTCTCAAAACCACATATTTAAAAATATTTTAAGTGATTTAAAGAACGCACATCTTGGCTAGAAACTAATAAAGTGACTTCCAAACAACAACAAATGCTATTTTTCCACTTCGTACAATCCAAATTATTTAGTTTTTCTTTAATTAAATATTGAGAAGTCAGAGAGCCGCAATAATTTACTCATGAAAATTGCGATTTTGCATAATAAATCTTCCAAAAGTTTTTTTAAACATAACACTTTTTAACAATTATGTAGTAGTTATTAAAAATTTTGGAAGAAAGAAAATGATAATAAGCACATACACTTTCTTTGTGCAGTTTCGTTTTTAGCAATTACGAAGATTTGCAAGCTTAACAAACCTGGGCTTCCAAAGTTTCAACTCATGCCCGTTGTATGACGCTATTTCGTTTAAATTAGCGAACATGCACTGTATTGATTTTTATGTATTTATTTTTATATAAAAATTCTTAAAGTTCACTTTAGATCTAACATTTTAATATGACTTTAAACCATAGTGCTTCTTATGACTTCCAGCCTTTAAGACCAAGAAAACATTATAATACAACATCTGTGAAGCAGGAGAAAAAATGTTAAACAAGTCTTTGTTACTTTTTCGTTTAATGTGTAACTAATAGATAATAGCGGCAATGATTACCAAGATGGAACGGAGGTATGAAAACAATAGCAGCCATACAATAAGAACAGCCATGATGAAGAAATAAACTATGAAGCCATGAGTAAAGGCAAGAAATCCATGATACTCAGCATCATCGTTGAGCTGTTGTTTAGTCTTCAAAATAAAAAGGAACAATAAGTGCAGAATGCTAATCGATTAATGATGAAAATTAAAACCGAAGTAGTGTGGGGAAAGTGAACAACAAATTTAAGAAAGAAAAAAATCTTCCAAATACATGAGCAAGAGAACACGTCTTAAGAAAACTTGTCTATACAAAAAAACGTATAAATCGGCTATAGGAAACATGTGCATCTTTTGTTTTCATTTCTCAACCTGCTGCACATCCTGCGATTCTTACTGTATTTAACAACAATGATTATGAGAAGAAATTTGTAAGTACATAGTATAAAAAAGACTGCACAGCTAGAAGGAAAGAAGGCATCTTTAGCTAGCTAAAGTAACATTATTGGTTTAAGAAATGTGAACAATATATCTTCTATTGATGCTTGCTGTAACATCTTCCACGGATAGTGCCATGCAAAGCAAAAACATTTAATATTTTCGAAAAAATAAAAAAGTAAACCCACACCGAATACCAATAAAATACCGATGTGTTTTACTTTTAATATTAAAGAGGACCTTTTTTTCGTAACAAGCTTAAGGAAAAACTTGAGTGGCCAACATGACTGTCATGCGATGTTGAAGGTAGTCTGACTTACATTATGTGGTTTAGTTTTGTATATTGTAGGTATTAATACGTTGAGACAGAGGGGGGACATTGTTGTACTATTTGAAAGGTAGATATAATATCCAAATGTACAAACGAACTGGTTTCAATAATGCTCATTCTCAGCTAAGCCAAGCAAGACCAATAGGTTAAATGAAATCTACAAGATTAACTTAAAATCATAGGACTTTCTAATTTAATTATTTTATTAAAACAATAAGAATGACAAATGGAAAGGAGACTAACACTGTACAACACATGATTTCGGGACTCAATTCTGATAATTGTTAATGAAAGGAGCCCCAAAAAGAAGAACTTCTGCATCATTCGTTTGGTCGTGGTACCTCAAATAATAATCTAAAAATTTATTTGAAGTTAGTAAGTATCGTGTAGGGGAGTTTGTCACGTTTTAGGCTCTTTTATTTGTCATAACTCAAGAACCGCTATTCCGAATAAGCTGAAATAAATTTAAAAAAAATTCAGAACTACAATTTCTTTAATATGTTCAAACAACGTTTCGCTACATAAGCAAAAGTTTCGCAGTTATAAATAAACGCGTTCATCGACTTTTATGATTTATGTCTCATTTTGTTCATAGTTTATTCGATTTAACGTAAAAGTAATAGGACTTGACACTTTTATTTACCGTTTTGGATTTTTTATAAATTAAAATTTTAAAAAATCCAATTTTTTAAGCAAAAAATATTTTTTTTTTATACATTTATTTATACCTGCGAAATTTTTGCTTTTGCGGCAAAACATTGTATGAACAGATTAAATAAATTGTAGTTTTTAATTTTTTTAAATTTATTTCAGCTTATTGGGACTAGTGGTTCTCGCGTTATGACAAACAAAAGAGCCTAAAACGTGACAAACTCCCCTACACGATACTTACTAACTTCAAATAAATTTTTAAATTATTATTTGAGGTACCAAGACCAAACGAATGATGCAGAAAATCTTCTTTTGAGGGCTACTTTCATAAACAATTATCAGAGTTGAGTCCCGAATCAATCACCTGAAAAATGTGGTACTGTGTAATTTAAGACATAGTAAAGTTTCCAGCATTCTCTTGACTTTTTTCCAGTTTACTGACATGTTGAGTAGCATCAACAAAACGTTGGTGACATGTAAAAGTCTAAATAAAAACAGAAAACAAGATATAAAGTCTGTCTGTTTCTAGACCTTAAAGAAGTAAGTAAAATTATATTGGAAAAATACTATGAACATAATTAAGCATACATATATGCGAAAACGAAACTTAACTTGTAGTAAAGTATGTCGAGCTCTTCTTCTACAAACCGCTCACCCACCCACTGTATCTCTCTCTCTCTCTCCATCTCTTGCTCTCCCAACTCCTTTTTCTTTCTCACTCTGCCTCTTCTTTAACTTTGCAGAATATATTATATATTTTCAAATACTTTTAATTAGTAATGGCAACGAAAATGTCATTTTAGTCAAAAGAGGCTCAGTTCTATGCTTAAGAATAAAGTCAAGTTTAGGGTGAAAACAAAAAATATTGCACGAGTATAAAAAAAAATATTTGTAACTTTCGAAACATCCGCATGACAAAAAATATTTTTCTAACTACAACTTTTAGCAGTCGCATAACATTTTGCCTTGTTTTGCTATGCTTTAATAGAAACTCCTTCAGAACAGCTCTGTTTTTGCTAATTTTTCCAACTCTCTATATTGAAAAATCACCATTATTTTCACCCACTTCAAAACATAACTTTCACCCACTTCAAACATATTGTAAAAAATAATGTTCAATTTGCTTATTTTTTCTCATCTTTATCTTTATTATGACTTGACTCTGCAGTAGTTAAAGATACCTTTTGCCTACTGCTCCAAGAATGGCTCCAAAGAGAAATGGAGTTCGGATGTAGCATTATGATTTGATTATTATTTCATTATTTGTTGACCCTTGCTAAGATGTTAAATTTTTTTTCCTACGTTGTGTTACACCATGTAACTTTTTGCCAGTTCAGTTTTTATGTTAAAAACAAAGATAAAGGCAACTGTAAGTATTTAAGAAAAAGTACATTTATCGAGTTCAACAAAACTTTATAACTGTGTTAAGGATATACACAGTGTCTGTTACAAAATTTTTTTTATCTGTGTTGCGTTGGCAAATTGCTAATATTGCAATGTTTGGAACTTATAAAATTTTTGTAATTCAATCAGGTTTAATTCATAAACTATAATGCACTTCATTGTAAGCTGTAGTCTGAGAAGTATTCAGTTCTTGCTAGCTGGAACAATTTTAAAGAGCAAATTAAATAATTAGCATTATGAGCAGAGTGCCAATTAAAAATAAATCTTTAGGTAATAAGCTCAGTTAAACAATTTATTATAAGTTGATGATAATTTAAGTTAAAACGTTTTCTTAAAAGCATGAAGAGTTTTTAATTTAAATTAATACAATGCAGTTTTAGAAAAAAGAAAAACAGCTGGATTAATATGAATGCTGGTGTAGTTCGGTTTTGTAAATAAAATTCGAGGTTGTTTCATTTGCTTTTATTTGTGAATTTATTAAATTAAAGTACATGCATTTATGAACCTTAGAAAAATATATCCCTTTTCAAGATATTATATTATCTAGCAAAATTACTTATTATCTCTATTTGTTTTGAAAATTATATCCAAATAAGATATGATAGAAATACAATTATAAATAATAAAAAATAAAATAAATTGCTGTTAAAATTGGTAAATGTACCCCATGAAGTAGTGAAGTAGACCAATTTCTAAATAAGTTCCTATAGGTAGACCGTAGAATAGCAGAAAAAGCGACTTGTGAATTTGTGGGTGCTCACAGAGTGGCTTGTTTTAAAAAAGAAAGTTTTGCCTTGTATTCATTCAATAATGTACTTGAAATTTAAAGAGCAATGTGCTTAAGATTGGTTTGAAAATGTTTCAAGTCAAGTAACAAGCGGTGTGATACCAGCATAAGGTCTGCGTTTCTAAATAAACTGCTTCTGTAAATAGATCATATCTTTTGAAAAATAATAATTTATTTGGAGCACAGCCCGATTAAAGGACCTTTTTACGTCATTGTTTTACATCACTGGTTTTTCTAAGATTCTACTGTTTAAGCGTAAATAAGTTTATGTGAGTCCTTTTAGTTCTAGTGCATTATTTCGAGCACATGGCTGCCTTAATTTGTTTTCACATAAATATTTGTTTGCTGATTTTTGGTTGTTTTCTTGGCATGCTTTCTTAAAGATTTTCAAGTACTTAGTTTGATATGTGAGCAAACGTACACGCTTTCGACATTTTTAGTTGGCATTCGTAAACTTACGCAAATTGAATAAAAAATGCTAAGTCCCTAAAAGAACTACTTTCAAATCATTTTTTTATAAAAATCTTGAACTTTTATATGCATTTAAAATAACATCATATAATGTTTTGGAGAAAATGGAATTCCTTAAAAGAGTGTTACGATAAACAATGTATGCAAAAAGGGCTTTGTGGCACTATTATTCTCTCTAATCCTAGTACAAGATGTATAAATGTAAATGAATATAATATTAACATAGCAAAATATAATTACAGTCCTTAACAGCAAGGTTGAATATATGTATATGTATATATATATATATATATATATATATATATATATATATATATATATATATATATATATATATATATATATATATATATATATATATATATATATATATATATATATATATATATATATATATATATATATATATATATAATATATATGTATATATGCATAGATCATTAAGACCACAATTAGTTACATATAAATACATATAAATGTCGGACATAAATAACCTTGGGTATAAGACGCGGAAAAAAAAGTAATGTTTTTCAGTCATTTTATTTAGCTTTGCTCAAAAGCACCAAAGGTTAATTTCTTAATCATTGCATAGCGTAAACATTTTTGTTTAAGTAATTCACTTAATTTAATATTGACACCAGTGCTTGATTGTTTATCATTCTATCTTCTATGTGCGTCTGAGTATCTCTTTCAGGCCGCCAACATAAAACCCGTCATATAAATGTAATTTTCTATGGCAGCTTAGTCTTATAATCATATTTTCTTATATAATGATTTTTTTTCTCTTGTATGCCATATTCTAAATATAATAAAACTTAATACTTTTTATTAATACATGTAGTATTTATTTAACTTTTTCTGGTTTTTTTTTTTGCTTTCAAACGACAGAAAAAAATTATTTAATATAAAATAAAAGGAAAACTGACATAAAGGCAAAGCAAACACCGTTATTTTAAATACATATAAGTTTATGGTCGTATATTTTCCTGTTTATTTTTTGCACAACGTTATTATTAAGCTATAAAGTTTAATCCTTGAACTTTTATTTAGCGCCAAGACACCCATTTGTTCTTATTTGTAAAAAGGTGTACAAAGAAACTTGCGGTAGACAAAACAAAAGTCCAATAAAAATGTAGAAGTTGTAGCAGGGAGCGTTTTTGTTATTCCCTTTAGTGCTGTGTGTTGCCACGTACTGAAGCAAACAGAACTTATAAAGAAGTGCTTAGTAAAAGTATTGGTAGAGGGATTCAGCTTTTAATTATCTTTTATCACACACTGGAGGAAAAATTTAAAAATTTTTTTGAAATTGTACTCGCTACGATAATATTTAGATCATTCATTGCTTTTGAAAATTTGTTTTATTTTTAATAATTAAATGCTTAAAACACTTTCTATTTAGAATGACAGTAATAGGAAACTTTCATTTAATGCTTGGAATAATTGCATAAGCATGTAGACTGCACTCTTCGTTGCGTTCAAACGTCGTAATGTAGCCCGCTGCGTTATTGTTTTGAAAGTGACAATGAAATGTATTTTAACTTCCTGGCTTCAAAAAGTAAAGAGACAATGCTTCAATTCACAAGCTACAATAAATACGCCATGCACTCTTACCTTGAAATCTTAAACAGTAGCATTTTCGGTTTTTTTTTTTTTTGGTATTTGCTTTTATATAAATTTTTTCATGGCATTACTGTCTCGGACTGAAAGAATACAAGTTAGATAGCTATCAGATAGTTAGATAGGTATTCATGCCTCGAGAACAATCTCCCTGAATTCACAAGCTGTTTTTGAGAAATAAATGATTTTTATTCCTCTAAATTGATCATTTTTAGGTTGAGTTAAAGTATGGTCACACTGAATTTAATATTTTACCATTTCTGCCCAAAAGAACGTTACCAAAATTTTCCTGCTTACCAACATTTAGAGCTAATATACGTACACAAATAACGGAAAATGAACAACCTAGCACATGGATACAAAAAGAAACAGTAATGGAAATCTTACCTGTGCTTGTTGAGAACACAAAAACCTAAAATATGCTCTTTTGCACCTTAAAAGTTTAACGTTATTAGTCTGTTCTTTGAATGTATGTATATACAAAGCTACAAAATCGTATTTTGTATTTAGTTCTTAGACTTCATACTTGGCTTTAGTTAAATATTAGTATTATATATTTCTTTAATGTTCTCCTGAGAAAGCTATCCGTCGTTTTTAAAGTTTTCTTCTTTTACTTTTTAGCTCGGAACAAAACTTAGGGATGACCTATATCAATGTGTTGCATTATGCTAAAACTAAGGAATTTTTGCGATCTTTAGACTAAACGAAATTATTACAATGGAAACGTAGAACATTTATTTTGGCTGCTGTTGAAAAAATAATATTTAACTGCTGTTAATTCCTCTTTCTAGAGTCTAGCGTTAATATAAACCACTCTATCAAGTTATCTGAAAAACTTTTAATACACAAAAGTAAAAGAGAAATGATGCATTAGTTCCAAAATTTAAAGACCCATTACGATTGTTTTATAACTACCCTATACAAAGACGTATGTATATTCAAATACTATGGCCGTAAAGGACGACAAAAAACACGTCCAACCTCATCAAACGTCCACAAGCTATTCTTAATAAATTAACATACAATACAAATGCATAGCAATGTGAAGTCTTCCTATCTTCATACATACGGCACTAGCATGTATATATGTACACGCATAGAAAAACATTTTAAAGTATGGTTGTGGTAATAATATAATATTTTCTGTAGCGATATGCAAAGTTGTAGCAGTTGTAACATATTTCTCTTTACCATAAACACATTCTTTGTTAAAAGTTGACCTTGTTTTTGTTACATTATTTTTTTTTTAATATTTTTGAAAAAAAAAAATCTAAAACCAACGTATAATGAACCCCTAAATATAATACATTTTTGGCAAATACAATATTTTGATTTAATAAATGGCAACCAAGGCTTGTAGATGAAATAAATAAATTAACAAATCTTTAACAACATTTTTGTTGTTGCTGCTGACAGCAAATTTTTTTCTCAGTTTTCCGTTGTGTTTGAAAATGTGTGTGTGCTCGTCGTGTGAAACCCATTTTTACATCAAAAAACAAAAAATAAAACAACTGAATAGACTGCACCTTGCGATAGAACTGTGTAATACATAAGAGAGATTTATTGTCATATACATATGCACATATGTATGTATTTATTAACATTTCTTTGAATTTGATTTTTTGAAAATAGTATGGTTTGAAGCTATAATTTCCTTTCTATATAAATTGTCACATTGCGGGGTATGTATACCGCCTTCTCGTCTATGGGAAATATATTCACCATGGAACTGGTGTGTGATTCCTCGTGCGTTTCTGTTTAATTGACCGTTTACAAGCTCTCATATAACCAATATGAAATTATTGATTATACGAAAAATTCGTCTTCATAAGCCTAGAATACCAAATTCATAAAAACGTCATAATTTTTTCATGCTTTCCTTTTATTTACTAGTCCAAGAGTTTGCAGCGTTTATTGCGAAAAGAGCAAAAACAATTTTATTTATGCAGCGAATCTTAGAAATGAAAAATTTTAGATTATTGTGACCAATAAATATTGTCGAGCTCAAAAAGAGTTTTTTTCTAAGATGTTCCATTAAATGGAAAATGCAACGAAATTAATTAAGTATACAAACAGAAAGTAGAATTGCGTGAGCTTTGGTTGCCGAGTGGTTAAAGCGGCTGTGCCAAAATTGTGAAATTTGACACGTCCAAAGTTCATAGG
The DNA here is from genome assembly GCA_963662145.1 of Sturmia bella. Lineage (NCBI taxonomy): Eukaryota > Metazoa > Arthropoda > Insecta > Diptera > Tachinidae > Sturmia > Sturmia bella. The sequence continues at coordinate 30,856,690 of OY759168.1, read as the reverse complement.
GTGCTGATGAAGGGTGTTTGCTACCCAGAAACAGCCGGTTGTCCACCTAGCAAATAAATTTTTACTTATCTTTACTTAATTGATATTGATTAAAAAGTAGTGAAAACCCAAGGGTTGAACTTGAGCCTAAAAAGTAATTTAATATAAATGTATTACAACACAGAAGTTCAATAACAAAATTAAAATTTACAGCAAAAAGAAATTAAAAATATTTTATAGCGTTTGCGTTCAACATTTTTTATAGAGAACTAAATTCACTATACCCGCTTTGCTGGACAGTACAATACTTTTCTTAAATTGGGTTATGTGCTGCACATTTCTCTCTACTTTTTCTCTTGTATCATTCTTTTCTAGGCAATCACAAATGCAAAAAAAAAAGAATGGGCGAAATCGGTCCAGCCATTCATGGGAGATGCCATGACCAAGGGAAATAGAGACTTATTTTTATATTGAAAGATAAATAAAATAGTTTAATTGAACAGTGACTAAACTTACTTGTTTAAATTCTATATGGTATGACTACATAGTCAAATTAAATCATAAATTTTTTTTGTTTCACTTTTATTCATAATTTTTATTTCAATTTAGAAGCTATTAAGCTTTGCAGCTTAATAGCTTTCTGCGACTATGTGAAATAGTTTACGCTGTACAAAAGTAAGGAGAAATCAAAGAAATAAAGAGCATATACTATTAGGTGTCAAATTTATGTAGATCTTTGGGTTATAACTTGTTTTTTTTTTTCAAATATATAGTTCTTATCGTTGCATAGTGTTTAATAAAATTTTCTATAATGCACGGTTATGAATAAAAATTAAAGAAATCTTTTTTAAGACCATTATATAAAATTAATGAATTAGGTTGATAAAATTTAATTGACTTTAATTTATAGAAATATCAACAGAAAAAAAAATGACATAATTATAAAACCTTCTGATTCATTCTAATGAAAATATTGCATAAAAAAGAATTACAAATACATTATAAAAAACAAACTATGATTAAAAAGGCATGTACATAAGAAAATTGAAAGCAATTATTTTTGTTTTCTGCAGAAATCTGACCCAATTTTAAAATACACAGATGTTAGATATTTGAAAGGAATTCGATTTAAAGCATTCTTAGTTTATTATTTAAACACTTGTTAACATATATAACAACAAAATAATCTCTTTGATGGAAAAAATGTCTTTGTAAAAAATAAAGATAGAAAAATGGATTCCTCAGATCTTTTATTTTTTATTATATCTCTTTTATTTTTTCTTTAAATTTCTCTAAACACTTTTAAAAAAATGTGTAAAACTCTTATGTGTACAATATTGCTTGTGTGTTTGGCAAACACACCACTACTTAAAGAATATACATATGTGGGCGCCTTTAAGTAAGGAAGTGTGTGTTTGTGTTTCATTTTTCTAATTCAAATTTTATGCATATTTCATGAATACCAAATGTAATGTTTCTATTTTGTAGTGGTAGTTTTCAGTTTTATAGCATTTCAATTCAGTTCAGTTCAACTGAAAAACCTCAATGGTATTTTTCTGTGTCGTTTTTGACTTTTTATTTTATTTTATTTTATTTTTTTCCTTTGTTTACTGCTACTTCTACTATTTACACGTGTGTGTGTGTGTGTGTGTGTGTGCGTGCATGTATATGTGTGAGTGCAAAGCAAGTGTCTTTAACTTGTTGTAGAATACCTGTATAGAAAATAATAACAAAAAAATTTATGCTCGTTTAGTGTTTAGTATTTTGTATGTATATACGTATACGTATATTTTCTAGAGCAAAACCTGTTAACGTGACTCAAGCATACAGTCATGGATCCCCACATACACGTCACATGGTAATATGAGTATGTAACTGTGTGTGTACTTTTATATGTATGCATTCGTAAGCACATATATAATATATAAGTAAATCCATAAATGTGTATGTTGGTATTTGTCTATTCGTTAATACTTGCCCGCATATTCGTAGATTTTTATGTGTTTCTTTTTTTATACAAGCTGATATTACTAATGCAGTACGTTTAATGTAAAAACGTATTTTATATGTTCTTGCTTATGTGTTGGAAAGGGACTTTTTGTTTTATGTGCTGATGATGCTGATAGCGGCTTTGTTAAAAATTGTGCCAATACATACTCACTTTTAAGGTTGTTTCGTTTTCTGTGTTTTGTGTCACTTAGCTAAAGGAATCCACTTAATGTGGTCACAAGCCTAGACCAGATCGATTTTTTAAATCTCCTTTACAGGTAAACGCCACTTTAATGCTCACGTGCATGTCGAGTACGTGTTATACTTTTTTTTTTTTGTATTTTATATATACAATTATACCTCTTTCTTACTTTTACCGTAAAGAATAAATAAATACAAATTTCACAATGAAATGCTCATTTGATATGTAGCATTTATGGGCTGTAACGTAATAAGAGAAAGCATATTTGTTCATTAATGTTCTTTTTACTAGCGTTGTCCCTCCGTTCTGATATTGCAAGGCTTACTAGTCAATATTATATGATGATACAATAAATTAAGGGGCACATGGTCTCACGTGCTATCAAAATGTGCTTTGTATCAAAGAAAATTTGAATGAATAGTATAAGCGTGGGGAAATTGGTAAATATATGTGCACAAAACATGTGACCACTACTGTCAGTAAAGGCGTATATGCGTACCTAATGATACACAAGTAAAGATAAGCAGCAACAAATGATAAAACATTCCTCCTGACAAGAGTATAATTTTAAGCTACGTCTGCCCAAGGAGTAAGTACAAAACTTACTGTGTGTAAATTGCACTACGAAATCTACTACACATTTTTCTTATCATTAATATTTACTTTTTTTTAAGTTCTGATATCCACAAAAATCGTCAGTATTTCAGATTCTATTGACATGTCTTTATTTTAATTTCTATTTGTTTTAATCGAGATGGTCGAAGAGGCAGCTGCATATATATTCTCATAGCTTTAAAATAGTTCACTCGGTTTGATTTATCAATACGCCGAAGAATTTAAGTTATAATCAGCTTGAACTGTCCTATTTCTCACCGGTATAAACGCTCAGGTACATAATACTTTCCTTCATATATTCAGATACTTTCGCTTTACCTAACATAAAATAGTATTCATTATTATATGGACCAGAAAGTTTTCCTACTGAAGACTGATTTATTTTTTTTTTAATAAAACTACACAGTTTTATTAAAAAAATAAATATTGTGTTTTTGATAATAATATTTGTTTTGTTTAGTTTAATGTTCATAAAAAAATTAAATTAGTTCTCTTCAAGCGGACTATATCTTGTTGACTGGCATTTGCTTTGTAGTAAAGTATGTATGTGTGATTCTAATGTGTAGACTAAAAATTGTGTAACGCTCGTGTAAGGGGAAAGGTTTTCCAACATGAAAATTTTGTAATTAGTAGGATTTAAAGGTATACAATATTTTCTATTTTTTCTGAGTCTCCAAAAATTGGAATTTAAAACATGTTTCCTAGAACAGGATTCCTTTATCTTTCGTTTCTCAATAGCTCCAGAATTAAGAGCCGTACTAAAAAAGCATATATAAACAGCTCAAGCTTATAATATTATTTTTTTAACAGATTTTGCAGTTAAATCAAATATATTTTATACAGTTGCAAACTCTTACAAATCCATTTCGTTTAGAAATGCCAACTACTGATTACATATTTTTGATTAATTTGGAATAAAATAAGTATTTTCACATCAATTAGGACAAGTGAATATTAATTTTACTTTGATTATAAACTACTTTAAGGACAAATCATAAAAGCGGCAAAATTTATGGCTTTTCTATTATTAAAATAATTTTCCAAACTAGAAAATTAAATTTCTAAGGAACAATTTTTCTAGATTATTTTATTGGATCTTCATAGTTGTTTAATTTTTAACTCCAGATACATGGCTTTCATAAAAAAAATATCTCAGAAATGATCGACCTACTATAATTTATAATTCGTCTACTTATAGCGTGGAGTCATCGATAACGTAATTTCAAAATTACTAGATGTATGGTGTAGGCTCTTCAAAAATCTTAAGTTTTACAAAAAAATTAAAGAAGTCTTAAAACAAAACATGCCAAGAAAATCAAAAAAAAAAGTGTGTCGACAGGACCATAACAAAAATAATCAAAATAAATTCAGGAAAGTACGAGACTGACACGTACAACAAGTGTTTAATACTAATGTGTGAGTGGGTTAACCCACTCACATTGAGCACTGTGGTGTGCAGACGGACAACCAAGTCTCAGCAATAAGGTTCCGTTTTCAATTAACGAGTACCGAACATTAAAATGATTTTCTTTCAACTAGTATTTGTATTTGTTTTCTTTCAACTAATATTTGTCAATGGAAAAATAAATCAAAAGTTTGTGCAAGCTCTGTTCCTTCTAATTAAAAATTTTTATAAAAATAATTAGTTTATTGAGTTTTGGAAAACAGACAAATATATCCGTGTATTAGTAAAACTTGCAGAAGGCATGAAAAACAACCTTTAATGAAACATAGAACATATATTTGAACATTTCTTGAAATATTTTCCAAACTATTAAAGGTCTGCTATTGGTTTTAATATATTATTAGAAAAGTGGTGAAAAAGATAATTTGCTTGAGTTTAATACTTTGGCTTTCAGTTTATCTAAAACTGAATTAATTTTTCAATTTGCAACGAATTCATTGACTTCTTGCTCTCTGCTCAATAAGAAGGAAAAACTTACTTGCTACAAGAAGAACAAAGTTTAAAATGGTGCTTAAGAAAATACAATATTGCCATAAAGCATCACAAATAGAAAAAACTGAAGTGGTCCATACGTGAAACAGTAAGTGATGTGGCCAAAAAAATAAGGACATAATTTATATTATATTAGCTACTATTTGCATTCAGTGTACCTTCTAGCTGTGCCTATATGTATTAAATAGAACTTAGAACTAATTATGCGAACAATGAACCAATTCCAAGATCCTTATATTTATGTAATCGCTTTTCCCCCATATTGAACTTTAATGTTAGTTATAATATGTTCAAATTGATGTTATTTAAATATTACAATTAAGTGTGTTAGTAATCTGTAAATATATAATTCTGTATATGAAATTGAATAAATAAATAAATAATCTAACAAATTTAAAAATTAATAAACTTTTGAAAAATACAGGAAAAAAATTATAGAAATGATGTAAACCTTAAGCTAAAGCATTGAAAAGCTGAGAAATAATACATCAAAAATTTCGGAGCTTAATTTGTACAACAGATAATAAGATTGCGAAATAAATAGCTATGATTAAAAAAAAAAGTTTTTACATGATATGTGAAGGTACCACATCTATAAATTATTGGGCAGTAAAATTTTGCAGAAGTAAATCTTTTTTTATTGATTTTATATAATTTGCTGTCTTTATTCTAAACACAGAACACATAAATAGTTTTTAAACAACAAGTATAAGTTTTAGCAAAAATAACTGCATTGAGCAAAATAAATAAAATTTTTTTTTTTTTATTAAAAAGAATTACAAAAATTTAAAAAAAATTTTTTTTTCTACAAAAAATCGGTCCATATATTTTTATTTTTCCATTAATTGTACATACATACGCCATTTGCTTATGTGTATGTAAGTAATGAAAAGGATTCCTGTATGATGCACAAGAAATAGTGAAACTTTAATATCTTTGCAAGTCATGCACGATGAAGCTCAACGAAATGAAGGTATGCGAAACACTTGTACATACATAAATAAATTTGTATTCATGCAACATATACAATTTGCTAAAGCAGCAAATTAAAATCTTTTAAACAGATTCATTTCACTTTGCGGTCGATAAATGCATTCATACCATACCCACAATCACTGTGTGCACAAATAAAAAAGAAAAAAAAACGCACACATACAAAATCTTGTAAACTTACTCACTCTTCCACTTACAAATGCTGGTTTTTTTTCTTCCTTTTTTGGTTGTATATGTTTACATAGAGGCATATGCACTAGTCAAAACACATTCACCAAAAGCAAAAACTAAAACAAAAAATACAAGAAAACAAAAATAAAAATTCGAAAACTGAATGCGGGTGCTTGTTTAAGAACAAGCAAAATCAACATCATCATTTTGTTGCATCGTTCGTTCTTTCGTGCATTCATTCATACATACATTTATTTATACATTTATTCATTCGTTCATTCATTTGCTGCTTGTATATTCAATATATGTACATATGAATGATTGCGTAGGTATGTTTATTTGTATCTATGTTTATGCCTGTATATGTGATGATATGTGAGACTGTGTAGCCAAGGCTTACACCACAGTTGCAGACAACCATTTCAAATTGCGCCATATACCGCCGAGCTAAAAAAGACGTTTTTTCCGAATATGAAAAACAGAATCAAGATCGTTGCTGACAAAATATTGTGCAGCACCGATACCAGCTATTCAAATGACACCTCCGCTATCCACGTATCAGCAGATGAGGTGTTATAGTGTCACTCTGTGATTGTATGATTTGGTTTGCCTTTACCAAAGCTAAATTGTTACGATTAAACAACTGCAAGAAATATGAAACTTTTATAAAAAGCAAAAGCAGCAAAGGAGTGTTCATAACAGAGTGTCTACTTATGATGGGGAGAACTTTAAAGCGGTATCAATATTCATTTAACATAAAGTCGAACTATTACTTTTATAAATTTTGCAAGGTTTTGATATCCAGTAATTACAATAAAGCAAAACGATTTGTTGTCGTTAGTGATAAATATAAACCAAAACACTTTTTTCAAGTAAACTAAGAGTAAGTTGTAATAAAATTCCTTGATATATTTATAAGACCCGCAGTGCAATTCAGTGACTCGTTCGTTTAACTAAACATCCGCATTTGGTGCGTGCACTAACGATTGAGTGATTCATAAACTATAATATTCAACATAGTTTTAAATTAAGAATCAAGTGGCATATTTGCCGAATAAGTGACAAACCAAGCTTCTCCCTAAAAATCTTGAATTAGGAGTTTGTCCTACAGTCAAGCCACATAAATTGGCTTATGACTAGACTAAGCTATCGAGTATTGGCTTATAGCTACATCAAAATATGTTAACACTTTATGATAAAACTAAGCCGTAATGAAATTCTAGTCGTTAAGCTAGCAACTAGATGGTAACTGTGGTAATATATCACTAATGAATCAGAAAGCCAAATATTTTGCAGTTAAGTATTTTTACCCCTAAATTTATCGGTAAAATAAGGCAGTGAATTGCACTGTAAGCAGCGTAGTACTTGTATATACTTATATATAGTTGTGAGAAATTCTTTAAGATTTTGCTATGCCACCAACCACACAGTTCCCGAAAAAAAATTTTGAGCAGTCCTTTAAATAAAAGTATGCAAACAATAAGGATTTAGACGCGCTAAGCTTAGATCTTATTTTATTTTCGTATTTTTACCGCACTGGATCATTCCTTTTAAAATGAGGCACCTGCCTTTAATTTCAAATAAAATAAACATTAATTTTTAGATTTATAAATGTTACAGGTATGTGTGTAAAGACTTGCAGCTTTTGAACTTTAAAAAAATTTGAGTTCTCGATTTGCCATAAAATTTTAAAGCAACTTATTCAAAATTGATTTTTGAACAACTCCCAAACAGCATATTTTCACGTTTTCTTTATTTAAATCGAATAATTAGTAATCGAGTTATAGTTAAAATTTTAGCTTAGTCTAGTCAGTTATGCGGCAAAGTTTTCTACGCCATGAAATAGCCTATACGTGATCGACTAACAAAGAACAAGCTCTTGTGTAATAAGAAGTTTTTTCGTAGGTGGCACCATACTGTCACCACCTAGTTTTTTTATTTTCTATATATTTCATACATTCTTTTTTTTATGTACCATTTATTTGCCTCTGGATCCGAATCTCTCAGCCAACGCAACTGTTATCGCAAATGCATGGCACCACAAGCATTTCAAGCACAGACTAAATTTTAAGTAATGTAATCTTTTCCAAATAAATACTTATAAGTCATGAGTAGCTAAGACAACAGCACTATTAATTAATTTCTGAAAAGGGTTAACAACCGATAAAAAAGGTTTCTTCTCATCTTATATTCAGAAAAATAAATGTTTTAGTTGCTACCATCAGTAATTGGGTAATAAAGCCAAATTCATTTTATTTGCTTAGCTTCGATTTATCATATCTAATAAGTAGTCACGAGAAACATAGGCAATGTGTTGCTCCAAGCAATTTAAAAATTATCAAAGTCATATATGTAATACTGTAACGATTCAACTTAAATATAGTGAGCCAAACTTATATTTTATCAATCTAACGATTTTCCTAACGATTATTAATCTAACGATTGCTCTTATAGTGTTCATAGATTATAATAAATTTCAAAACAAGTTGGTTCCCACAACCGATAAAAAAGGTATTTGTCAACTTAGAAGGATATTTACTTATATTTTGTGACCTTATATGCATCACATTCAATAGTTAGTAACGAGAAATGTAGGCAATGGGTGGCTCTGAACAATTTAAGAATTATTATAATCATACAACAACAAATGGCAGTGTGATATACTATTTGGTTGCCTCATACGGAAATCAGTAATAGATCTCATACCTCAGTTATAAATTTATCTCAAACCTAAATAAATGTCATGCACCAATGATTTTATATAAAACATAATATAAAATAGCCTAATATAAAGTAGTCAAAGGTTGCTAGTAAATAGTTGCAAGTAGATAGTTCTCTTCAAGACTAATTTGGTTTTGTTTAATTTTTGATTCTATTCCATTTTTGACTAGCGTCCATTAGTTTTTTTCAGTTGCTGTAGTAGCGTTCTACTTATAAGATTCTATTAATTGTTTAATATTTTACTGCATGTCCATTACATAAGAATTTCGATAATACATTTCTGAAAAAACTGTAAATTTACAGCTAAAAATGCGGATTGTAGAAGTCAGGAAAGCAGTAAATTAAAAACTCTGATTAAAATTTAATAACTGCATTTTGAGCAAAAGGTAATGATTACTAAATGCCCATAAATCGTCTTAAAAAATAACATCTCCTACCAAGATATCTGCTGTTCGGCGTTGAGTAGACGTCTTATTTGTTCCTTAATTTACAGTGATAAAGATGAAAAATTTTCAAACTCTTTTGTTAAATAAACCCATACACCAATCCAAAACACACCGAATGATGATATGCGTACGCAACAATGCATATAAATTGCACTGGTGTTAGTCACTGTGCAAACATTTATTTTCAGATAGTTTCTGTAGCCTGCTTCAAGATGCAAAGACGACAATAAACTTTTGGCTCAAGAAAAAAATTTACATTTTAACGAATTGTGGAAAGTGTTGCCAACCAATTTAAAAGTTTTCCTCTTTCTTACTTTCAAATTCAATCTTTTGTTTCTGTTTCGAAAACAAAAGTTCAAACTGTTTTTATTTTAACGAACACTAACAATGATATCAACAACACCTTTAGATAAATTAAAGCATACAAATCGGATTTTGCGTTCTTACTCAACTACACTTACGGCAAAATATAAGTAAAAAGTGAAAGTCTTCCATGTAAATTGTATTGGACTTTGGAATATAATTATCAACTATGGTTTTATTTTGATGCGATTAAATTTAAAAAAATTGCTTAATGCTAGCGTTTAAAAAGAAAGAAAAACACAGTCTACTATTAATAAGTAGTAGTAGCCTAATTCAATATTTATTCCTATAACTGGCTTTTGAAACTCAGCACTTTTTCCGATCATTCAGTTTGAAAAAGAAGTCGACATGGACGAAACCAATGAAATAAATGCGATCTACGCTAAGCAGCAATACGTTAAAGCTGCATATTTTATTAAATTATATTTTCTTGAAAAATTGTTATTCTATAATGAAGTTTTTCCTCTTCACGTATTATCAGTTAATTCTTTAGCCATTTTTGCTCTGACCCAAGACAAATGGGTGACACACACATTTCAAAGTTTTTGGTTTTTGCATTACAAAAAATGGGCAAAGGAATATTAGTTGAACTATATTCGTTGGTATCTAGTATTTGTGAAAATATTACTCGGTAATTGGCAAAAATAATTTTTTTTTGGTTTTTGTCTGTCTTGCGAGATAGTATTTATTAGTATAAATAAACTTCTTGATTAACTTACATGTGTTTTAGGAAATTTATTGTTGTGAAAGTTCTTGTTGTTTTATTTGATATTTCGATATTTGCTGATTGTTTTATTCAGGGACACTATTTTCGTTTTGATGTTATAATATTCTTAACAGTTTTTATATACGAAATTGTACAACAAAAAACGAAAGTATTCTCCCGGATGAGGAGGTACAACGGGGTAAGGAGTTATTGAAATAATCAACAAGACCATTTGCAATAAAAACTAATCTTGAGTTCAACTCACAGACCATCAAAACAATCAACAAAGACCAAAACATTTGCATTCAGTGAATAAAATAAAAATTGAATTGTGGCTGAAACACGAGCCTAAAGAGAATGCTGATCAGAGGAGTTGCAGCCGGAAGTTCCGTAACTAATTTAATTTTTGTGTTTTTTAGAACAAATGCTGATAACAAACAATAGCATAATTAAAACTTCAGCTCAGATATTGACATTAGTCTTTTTTATGGACTAAAAAGTGGATACTTCTCAAAAAGCGCTCAGTGTATAAATATGTTTATTTATATTGCAGTATTATTGATGCTGTATTCATAGGTTGCTAGTACAAATGTTTACTATAATTGACGTTAAAAATAAATAATAATAAAAAGGATGTAGTAAATAGTAAGATGATAATTGCAACTTTGGTCAAGCAGATTATCAAAAAAATTTATATTCACGTTAGGTACCCCAAGAAGGTCCTCTGGCAGTGATTTGTGCCCAGAGAGAATTCAAATAGCTGACCAATCACCAAGAACTATTTTTCTTCTATATTCTTTTCGACCACACCGATCCTGTACCAAGCCTGCAAAGCAAAACTTAGAAATTGTAGGCAGTTGAAGAAGTGCCTGGCATTTTGCTGCAGCTACAGTGTTGTAATAGTTAGCCACCTCAAGCGCAGTAGGTTAAATCATCTCGTACTAACACTTAGTTTTAAAATATTAGGCTCATAAGTATGATCTTGGCATTACAGCTAAGTAGATCGTCCAAAACCAGTTGGAGATTTGCACCTCTACCTAATTATTTTCTAGTAATTTCTAATCTTTTGAGTGTATGTTGAGTGCACCAAACGGCAGCTAAAAAGGCAACCTTACACTGTTGCATTAAATGTATACAAACACTGTAAAAATCTGTATGCTGCCTTGTACCCAGGTATGGCTTAATAAAGTGGGTGGTTTTAAAAAACAATGATACGGAGTACTTTATACTTAAAATCGACTTTAAGGTTGTTGTGTCGAGTCGCTTTGTGTTAAAAACGACTATGATGAGCGTAGACTCTAAGCAGCTTAGTCAGACATTACTGTTTTGTTTTTGCACTTGTTGTTTTTAAAAGCTTCTAGTTTTTTCTTTGGAAATTTTAAAGATGCAACACCATCGCAATCATTAGTTCACCAGCAGCAACAGACAATTCAATGTGCAGCATGTGAAACATGAGTACGAATAAAAAAGAATAAACTCTTGTTGTTAATCGCTCTTATATACACGCATTTAAAGAATTCTTAAAATGGAAATGAAATATACTCCCTCCCCCCTCCTCGCAAAACACAAAACTACTTTATAAACTCACACACACTTGATGACAGTGGATGTAAAAATCTAAACAAATAAGAGCAAACTAACACAGGCTGTTGTTAGCAGTTCTAGAAGACGAACGAAGATGACAAACATAAAAAAGGTGTCGCAAACTTTAAATTAAATGCACGGTGTTTGCATTTGAATTGAGTGCAGCTTTTTTGTTGTTGCCATAAAATTGCATTTTTTTTATTCACCCGCTACTAAAAAATTAAGAGGGGTAAAAGAACTTCATACCACTTACAACTAGCAACTACTGCTGATAAAAGTGTCTATGTGATCATATTCACAAACATGCACATTTATAAAAACGTTTATTAGTATGTGTAAGTGTGTGCGCGTAAACATGCCTGCATGTTGGTTTATGCGATTGCTTCGAAGGTGTGAGTGCATAATCTGCTTGTAGTATGTTGCCGTACTTAGTCAAACTTGTGTGAAAGTGATGCTTCAACGTTCATTTACCGTTAGTTTTACCTTATGTATCTCAAAACGTTGGAAAAAGCATAAGAAAAAAGAAGTTTACCCAAAACCATCAGCAACGACAACAGCAGTAATAACAACTGCATTTATAGTTGCATCGTCAGAGAAGGAGTGAAGAGAAGCAGGTACGTATGGCTGAAAACAATTTTCATTAGAATAGCAGCGAAATTTTTGTTTCGTACGAAAATATTTTTAATTGAAAATGCCAAAATTTGAATTCACAAACTATTTGCCAATAACAGTGGAATCATGCATTTTAGGGTGGATCAATTTGAAAGGACAAAAAAAGTTACGATATTGAACCATCGATTTTTCAGTAGCTTTTATTGCAAAGAAAAAAACTGTTCAAAGATGATATATCAAAAAAAAAAAAAAAATGAATTCGAGAAACCCAAACATAACTATTTTCTATTGGTGTTTGAAAATCCCACTAAAGAGTTGCGATACGTGGTCTATAGAAATATGGGAAAAATATTATGGGAAAAAAATTGTCCCGCGATAAGTTTCTATCCCCCATATTTCTTTCGACCCCACCTCGTTGTGGGGACTTTCATAGAAAAATAAAAAAAAGCTTTTTTGATCAGTAGTGGTTGATCCTTTCTTTCATGCCAAAATCTATCTAAAATTTTATGGAAAAATATCAACTGCTCAATCGACCTACTCTAATACACACGCAAATCTTTGGCAATCACGTACAGTTTTTTATTACTTTTTTTGCTCCCTTAATCGTTAAAAGCAAACATTTTTTTTTGCCAATATTCAAATTCAAATTTTCTTAAAATCCCCCTAAGATATATCAAAGGGCAGACTCTGTGTGTCTAATATTTTGTAAAATCGTACGCAAGTACTGACGAGGGGTATCTTCTTGGAGCATGCTATCAACAACTAATTCGAGGAGATCAACGTATAAATTTCTTCGGCTTGCTATGGTTTTGCAAAAGAACAGAGACTAACAAAACAATAACATGTTACTATGATGGGAATGAAATTTGTGGAAACTTTATGTCATTAAGACAACCTTTCTAGGACCTAAGTGAGCCGGTCTCATGACCGGCGGCCAGCGTAACATAGGCCATTGCTACTGTTACAGGAAAACAAGGAAAATTACATGTCTACATCCTTTACCAACTGGATCTCTGTGCAATTGAAACTGTTACAGCTACTTAATAATTACCATGATAAACATAACTCTCATAATGTGCATCATTCAATAAGTGACAATATTTTTTTGATCTTATAAACAGCTTCAATTTTATGAAATGTAATACGAATAAAGTACGATAAATGTGCCGAGAAGAAGTGCTAAGACATCGAAACAGTAGACATACCTTAACTAAAGCTTAGCTTTACATTCTTTATGTAATAATTCGAAAAGCAATAAGCAAAGTGCATAGTAGTAACGATCAAAGTTTGAAATAGGAAAAGTAAAACGAAAAATCTCTAAAAAATTGTATTAAGGGAATAAAAAAATAAAATTTATACTTGCAATACTTGGCTGCCATAATGTTCACAAGTTCTTTTCTATTTTACCCATGAGTTTAAAGCTGGGAACCATAATGAAATATTGAATTAAAGCTCAAATCTTTTAATAGTACAGGGAACTTTTGCTAAAATTTTATGTTAAGCCCCTTTAAGAAATAATGGCACAAAGCTAGCAAAAAAAATACTTTGACGTCCGTAATATGGCAACTAGTTTAAAGGAATTTTAATTAAATCTACTATGGTTCGCGTCAAACTCTTTCTTTAGTTATCTGTTTTATTGACACAGTGCACTAGTAAAAACAAAAACGAGAGCATTTTACTACTTCAATAACCATCTATTTTTGTTTATAAAAACTATATTTACTGCGATATATTTTAGTACACTCAACATTTAACGAAATTGAGGGACATGGGTATAAAAGAAAGACAAACACAATTGAGTAAATAAATTCAAACCAAGGTCATTGCAAGGCGTCACTTTTTGGTTATTGTTTCTTGCTTTTGGTGTCTTTTAGCCTTAAAACTGAAGGTTATTAACATTTATATTATATTTTTTGTAGGAAAACTTTGCAAATATCTTAAAGATTTTTTTAAATGTCTAGCTTTGAAGTTGTAAAATTTTCATCTTTAAAAAAATTACATTTGTTTTTCTCAAATGAAAAGTAGCATAAAAAATTTAGGGTACAACAAAATTTATTCTGCATAAGTAATGCTGTTAAGTTAGTTGGCAGTAATCTTAATGATTACATTGGCGCCATAAAAGGTTAATGAAATTGAAAAATCAAGATCATATTTAGTTAACTCAATTCAATACTTTTTCACGACATTACCAATAACTAATGAAATAAAATTGTGTCATAATTATGTATACATATATATATATATATATATATATATATATATATATATATATATATATATATATATATATATATATATATATATATATATATATATATATATATATATATATATATATATATATATATATATATATATATATATATATATATATATATATATATATTTTTTTTTATTATATATGTATATATATATATATATATATATATATATATATATATATATATATATATATATATATATATATATATATATATATATATAAACACACCACTTATATTTTATTTTTTGTATTTGTCATACAATATTAACCGGGTGAGAACTTCTCACCACACAAAGGTAACCTAGTTGTATTACAACTTACTGTATATATATCTTTTCTTTTATTGTTACTCCAAAATTCATTTCTTAGCTTTTTCAAATGTTTTGCTGTGCCCAGCGAATGTGAAGTTAATTAGTGTTCATTAGTCGTAATGTTCCTTATATAATTATTATTTTATTAAGTTTATCAGGCTCAAGTTCTTATTACATTATTTTTGTGATTGATATTAATGACGATATTAGATGACACAAAAGAAATGTGGTTTCAAAAACATAGTGATACGTGAAACACAGCTGATATCGGAATAGATTTTCTAAACGATGAACTTATGACATGTTGACCTCATGTGGAAATCATCACAATTGTGCGATTTGATCTCTCTATAATTTTTGTTGTGACATTTTTTTAGTCGCAGGTTTATGTGGAAAATTTTCCGATCATAGCAGTCTCCAAAGCTAACATAACTCATGCCGCCGAAAACTTTAACATTTTCAATGGGCTCCATTCAGTTGTAATATTGTACAAATATCAATAGGGCACAAAAAAAAAATTCGAAAATATTTATCTCGAACATTTTATGTTTGGAAGCCCGTAATGAATTTTCCTTTATGTTATTCAAAAAGAGGTGTCTATCATACAGAAGATACGTTTCCATCTTTTTCAGAAATACAATACGGCTGTTCTTGTAGCTCATTATTAAAATAATCACCAAGAGTTCTTGGCAGGAGTCGAAGGAGTTCCATCCAAACGCTTCTATTGGTACGTAATAGTCGATTAAAACTAATAAAATACTAGTTGAAAGATAGTAAACTTTTTTTTTTGTCATTTTCTGATGCATTGTTCTAAAATTTCATTTTAAGTTAACGGATATACAATAATTGTTTCGCGATGTAAGTGTGTTTATCTGCAGGCATCTACAAAATATGTGCACGTATACATTTCTATGTATAGTCCATGCAAATTTTCTTATTTATTTAATTTTTTGTGTTTATGATGTTGCCGCAAATAAGTTCCGCCAGACTTAAACAAAGTTGAAAATGAATTTTATTATGGTTAAAAGTGAAATTTTCCACACTTTAAATAGTGTGAAGTTCTAAGTTCTATAAAAAAATATTCTTTCTTCCTCTTTTAGTCTAAACAAAACTTGTTCAGTAAAAGTAAATAAAACAGAAAACTGAAGTCAGTTGGGAAAGTTTAAGGCGGTTTGAATCGGAAGTTTAAGTAGCTACAAGAGTGAAAAAAATTTATTTTTCATAACATAATTTGCAGCATTTTTTCAAACTGGCAGTAAAAATAAATTATTTTATTTTGCAGACATATAGATGAAACAGTTGAAATTTTTTTTATTTTAATTCTTCAATTTGATATATAAACTTCTAGTTGTTTATGTGGTGTCATAACTAAGCTTAGATCATCTTGCCTAAAGTAGGGAGTTATCAGAGAGATTATTTACTTTTCGTACTTTTTTAGTTTGTTTATTAACTTAGCGCACAAACAAAATTATACAACTACTTAAGTTCATTTAAATATCTCTAGGCCTAAGACAAAGATAAGCGAGTTGTACAAGCAGATGAAAGGCCAGTGCATGACATCACTAAGAGGAAAGATGGAAAGCAAAGCAGCACTTGTTATACAAGCTGTGGTAAAGGATACTTTAGGTGACATGTAGGGATGAGGAAGCATAAGTTAAAAACATAAATAAAATTACTACTAGCTCTTCAGCAGTTATAATTCCATGCACTACGTTAGTATGCATGTAAATATAAAAAGTTTTAGCTAAAAGGCCAAGAAAACATAATATACAAGATAATGCAATACGGCAGTGAACGAGATGTGCTAATAGTCTGGGTCGGGGTATAGGGGGAAGAACGGCAGCACAAAACATTTTTTTGTCGGTGTGCACAACTCTCCCCAAATGATTATAATAAAGGCCTTAAAGATTTGCAAGACGAAAAATGTTTTCTGTATTAAAAATTTGTTTAAATATTTCTGATTCTCAATGTATTCATGGGAATTACAGAAAATGTTGTTGGGTTTCAAACATTCGTTTAAGTTTTTTCGAGTCTACTGATGCGTTGATTAGCATCAACGAAATGTCGGCGGCATATATACGGCTGAAAAAGGTAGACAACATTAACAGTGTATATTTGTAGACATTTTAATTGGGTCTTATAGCAAGTAAATAATGAACTTAATTTTTGAACAATAAAGCCTTAATTATGGTTCAAAAATTAAATATGACCCTGTGTGGGTCATAGGCCGGCTAGAGTTTTTAGGTAATTTTTAGTGGAACTCTGTGGATTTTTTTTTTTTGGAGAAAATCGTATCGTTGGAATAACTACAGCGCTGTTCAGTATCATTTTCAAAGGTATACGATGTCGACATAAGTCAGCTGTTACTTTTAGTTCCCACTTTCAATATTTGAACGACCAAGGTTTACTTATTGTTTATTCAGTTCTTAAAATACACTATGTATTTTGAACGTAAGCAAACAATTTACACAATTGTAAAACCATAATTATTTTAGTAACCTTATGACAAATTTTGTAATATTTTTGAAAAACTTATCAACATTTTAATCATTGAAATATATTACAGAATCATGCAATCGTTACTACAAGCCATGAAATATACAGACATAATCACGATTACCCAATAGTTAAGAGCTACGGAATCGCACTCTTTTAAAAATTGTATTACATCTACAACGTGCATGATAAAATAGATTTATTTTAACACGTTTTTTTATGCAAAAACTTTGTGTTGTATAAAGTACAAAACGACATATGGGCTCTGTGAAAGTGACAGAAAAGGTCCCTATAAATCTTAAATCGAATTAGATTATCCTAACAGTAGAAGTAAAACCCATTTTTCCCTATTTTTACTTAGCAACAAGCCAACTAGGTACATGGTTGTAAAAATCTGAAAACATTTGTGAAGTTGTTACTAAATATTTTTCTAATATTTATTGGCTCAACGGACAAATTTGGTAGTAATAAAATTAAAAGTCACTTGTTTATTTATAAGCAATGACCGAACTTTCATGCACGCTTTTTGTGATAGACGAACTTGAACTGAGTTGTTTTCTATCTAACTCCGAAACTTTAAGCAATTTGGCACAGAGATGTTGCATATGTGTGCATATGTTGATCGTCGGTGATTATATTTTTGTTTATTTTGTTAATAATTCGTTTAGTATTTTGTTCGAAAAGTAAAAACAAACAAAAAAAACAATGCCTTAACCACTGATTTAAGGCAGTATTTATAAGTGGCATACAACCAATTCATAAACAACACTTCTAGGCCCCTAATTTGTACAGGAATTAAGTAAGAAAATGTTGTTTCAAATATTTCTTTATATTGGCCCTCTTGTCGATGATAAGTGATTATTAGAATCTTTGCTATTTTGCGTTTATGAAATAAATTTTTAGACACTTTTTATTTAAGTCTTCTACAAAGTTTATGAATTAGACCACTAGTGTCTTTTTTATCGAAAATGAAGGCCATTAGATCACTATAGAACTAAAAAAAAAAGAAGAGAGCAGAACAGAGCAGAGAAAAAACAGTACAGCACAGAAAAAAAGATAGGTGAACAAAAATTTTAACAGGAATGGTGAGGAGAGGAGAGGAGAAGAGAGGGGAGGAAAAAAGAAGACATCACATCACAGGTGATTAAAGTTTACGAAGTTTGCGAACTAGAAAATTATACAAATACTATTGAATAGGAACTGCGGGGGTTAAAACCTCGAGTCGGATCTACAAAAACATTCCTTAAATATTTCTGGTGCTGTATTTTTAGTTTTAACTGAAAAGTCTTTTAATTACTTGTTTGACTAAATTTTTTTTTTGTAATATGATATGATATTAGCTCGTTTATGTTGTTGTGTTACCAGTTTTTAATAAAAATCAAACATTTTAAAAGTATTTTTATTCATATCATGCTATTATAGATGTTTTATTTTTTTTTTTTAAAAATTAATATTTCTAAGAATTATTTTATCTATAAATGCATTTCTTAATCGTTCACAAAAACAGTTTTAGTCTCGCGAAAGTTTTATCCCTGTTCAGAAACCACATGCTTATGTTAC
This sequence comes from Sturmia bella, assembly GCA_963662145.1. Taxonomy (NCBI): domain Eukaryota; kingdom Metazoa; phylum Arthropoda; class Insecta; order Diptera; family Tachinidae; genus Sturmia; species Sturmia bella. The sequence continues at coordinate 30,837,722 of OY759168.1, read as the reverse complement.
TACTTTGTCCCACCACTCATATGAGAGCTAAGTAAAATACTGCTAATGGATTCTTTCTTTCTAGTTGGAAGTCACCTCAGTTATTTCCAAATAGAATGGAATTAGTTATTTCCAAAATATATTTCAACTTTAGTCATCACTTGTATTTATTTGCATAGCAACAGGCAACTGCAACCAACTTTAATAAATGTGTAACGTGTCTGTAATAATTTTTTTGCCTTTCAATTAAAGCCGAAGCCATTTCGCATTGCAGAAGTGTTTATATATTTTTTAAATATACCAAAAAGTTTATACATTTTACTAACCTGGCTTGGAAGAGGCTGTCAGCTGGTGTTGTTGTTGTTGTTGTTGGAGAAGACGATCTGTTTGTTGCTGCTGATAGTGCTGTTGTTGTTGTTGGTGCTGAGCTACAACCATCTGCTGTTGTGTATGTTGACCATTATGCTGTTGCATATGAGCCGGATGTTGTTGTTGATGATGATGCTGATGCTGAGCATGAGCTGCCGCTGCAGCTGCTGCAGCAGCCGGATGTATGGCCAAGAGTTTAGTTTCCGGTGGCTTATGAGGGCCCATTGTTATTTGCGAGGGCGGCGGTGGTGGTGCAGCACCCATTGCTATAGTCGGTGCTGGCATCATGAGTGTTGACATAGCCAGCATATTTTAGTCTGTATTTGTGTCTTTTTGTGGTTGATATTTTAAATCAATAAATTTAAGTTTATATAATTCTGTATGTACTTGAAACTATTTAAATATCTAAGTTTTTTTTTCAATTGAATAAATTCTCTTTAATAATTGAAAAACTCAAGGTGTTGCATTGTATGCTTCAGCAATTTTTCTACAATTTTTTTTTCTTTCTATAAAATTTAAAAATTTCACTTTTTACTATGTAAAACACATACACAGCAGTTATTTACTTTTTACAATTTTTTGTTTCTTTGTTCTTTATTAATGTGTCTGCATGTAATACTTTTTTATATGAATTGCTTTCTACAATTGAAAAATATTTGTCTGTGTTTATGAGTGAGTGTGTGTAGAGTTTATGTTTGCGTGTTTGCTTACATGCATACATATAAATATGTATGTATATGTGTGCGTATATGTAGGAGTTTATTGTAAAATTTTCAGTTTAATTTTTTCTTAATTTTTGTTTTGTTGGCTTTTGTTGATTTTTACTGATATTTTTTATAATATTTTTTTTATATCTTTTGTCGTTGCTATTTTTCCACTATCTACTACTTTTTCTGCCTGCCGATGCTAGTCGCTCTGTGCTCGCACTTATATAGTTATTCAACCGGAAGTTCACAAATGTTGCTTTTCACTCTTCCCACCAAAGGCTGGCTTTCGCTTTTATTTATGCTTTTTATGTACACACATATGTATATTTAGTTTGTGTATGTTTTATATTTTTTGTAACTATTTTCCTTTCAAATCTTTTCACTATTTTTGCAATTATTTCACACTAAAAGAATAGAGAATTTTTTGTGTTAATTTTTTTTTCGTATTTCAGGGATTTTGAACACAAGCTAACAGTTGTTGTCGTTCTAAAGTTGTGATGCTTGTTTGTGATTATTTTAGTTGTATGCTGTGTAGTGTAAAAACAAACAAACAAACAAAACTTGCCACAAATGCTACCAAAAGTACGGCTAAAAGCAATATTCAAAGTCAAAAACTAGAACATACCCAACAAGCATTCTTGAGTAATTTCAATTTAAAAATTATTTAAAATGAACATTTTAAGTTTAGTATTCTTAAATAGGTACTTTAGCCAAAGGCGTCTGAAACAATTCGTGAATAGTTTTCATATTACATTTAAAAATGTTTTCGAACAGTACTCTTGCCAAGAGGATCTAAATCAGTTGGGTGGGCGTCTCCAATTTAAATTTAAAATTAATTCTTTAACTTACTATAAAATATTTTTTTTTATCACAAATAACTTCAGTGGCATTTGCTTAATTCACAGGAATTTGCCAAAATAGTTTTAGTTTTGTAATTTTGTAAACTTTAAGTACTAACCTCAAAAATAGTCAAGAGTTTAAGTAGGTACACATTTTGCAATTTCAACGCTTTCTCTTGTGTTTGTTGGGCGCAATATACGCCAAGCACATAATATCTACAAAAATAAGTACTCGAACGCTGGGGGTTGTTATGAAACCCACACACAAGTGTTAAATTACTGTGATAATCGGCAAGGATCAGTCACTATTAACACTTCATTACCGGATATTACAGTAAATTTGTATGATTAATTGATCATTTGTGTCCAGCATAACACGTTCCACATACTGTATGTTAATAAATATAATTATTCCTTTTTTTTGGTACAAATGTCTGACAATAATCAAGAAATTATTACTTTATAAGAATTGTTATGGAAAGCGAAAAGGTATAAATATATCACAATTACTGCTATTTGTATCTCCACATTGCAAAGCATCGGATTAAAAGCTCATTGCAAAGAATTTCGAAATAACTTCTTACCCGTTTTCAATGACACCGAAATTTTTTATTTCGCCAAACCTACATAGCAAAAAATACACATAGAGCAAATAGAAGAGGCATATACTTTTAATATGGGGAAATAATTTGGAAAAACAATTTATAAATGACCGAGTTTTTAAAAAAAACTGTAAGGTATATCCCGAATGCAATTTTTTAGGTTTATTTCTTTTAATTCTTATGAATTTTATTTTGTTTTTTAGTTAAACGTTTCTAGGAACATTAAAATATCTGTACTGGTATGCTCTAGACCTGATTAAAAACTTTGACGCGTTTCTAATTTTTAACCTTAAACTTGATAAAATATAATTATATAAATTTTCGTTAAATCGTTTGTTGAAGTCTACATTCAACTCCTCATTCGAATAGAATGGTCGAAAGAAATTAATTGGCTGGGAATACCACCTTTTATATCACGGTGAGTGCTTTATAATTTTATAGTTATACATATTTTTCATTATGTTGTTAAAAATGGCACAATAAAAAAAAACTTTACCAGGCTAGAGATCAAAACTTGCACTTTAACAAAACAGTTTTAATACCGTAATGAGAGTCTTATTTTCCATTACTACAATGCTAAGTCGCACATTCTACATGTTTTGTACCTGTCTCGAAGGGTACGTCGCGTAAGTGGTGATTTCCGAAATTGCGTAGGGTATGAATATTAATATCGGCTTGTTGTTGCAGCTGTTGTGTCTTCGTAATCGTTGTTGATGATGAGAAGCTGTGTTGTGTTGTTTTTATTTCATTTCATATCTACCAGTTGTGTGTTTGTTCGTTCAATTCAGTTCATATCGTATAATAATATTATTTTATTGCTCTTATTTTTGAAAATATTTTATACATGACTGTATAAAATACATAAGTATTTTTTTTTTTGCTTTCTGTTAGTTATTCATTTAATGTTTCTTGCTTGCTTTATGAACAATGCTCTTTTTATTATGCTTTTTTTTTTTGTATTATACATCAGCGTTATATTTCTGTTAATTATTATTTAAAATGCGTAAAGAGAAACCAAAAAATAAAAACGAAATGAGAAAATAATAATAATGCCAGCCAGAAAAGACAAAAAACGCAAAATTTAAATTAAAGAAAAACACTGCTAAAGAGACTATGCTCAAAATAAAGAAATAATCTGGAAATTTTTAAAGTAAATTTATGAAACAAAAAGCCATAATTTTAGTGAAATACCTATATCTTGTGTTTTTTGTAATACATGAGCGTATCAGACTACAGTTTTTTTTTCATACGTAAGTTCAGACTTTGCCCAAACGCGATATTAGAAGAAATTAAATTTATTTAATGCACCGTTTAAATCATATACAAGTGCTTATTGATATACGAGATGATCTGCGTATGGTCTGGGCAAAGCCTGCTAAATTCAAATATTTGCACAGGTATTTTATACCTGGAAATCGCATTCTAAATATAATCAAGAAATCTCATACTTGGAGTTTTATTTCATTCGAAGCACCCAAGCAACAAAATTGTTGTTGATACATGCACAAACAAAACTCGTGCAATGCTTGACTGGCCGGCACTGCTAATTTGCCTTTATTAAGTAGTTGCACACAACTTTTTTCTGGCCAATACTTAAGTGTTGCTCATTTAAAAAGGATGCTCTGCGTCATACTATCAGCGACCAAAAACATATGATTACTTTGATTTTACCCAAAAATAATTTTCGAATTGCCCGTTGATCAGTTCAGTATACAAAAAAATTCGATTGTCTTTTGGAATGTGAAAACTTAGTGATGAACGTTGTTTGCCACCAAGTAAATTAGTAACAACATATATGTACTACGAGTTCCTGGGGTGTCATCACTGTGTTTTAATTTTATTCAGAACAGTTTTCATTAATATAAAATTTCGCCTCTCAGGAAAATGACTGCATCACTTAATTGAATTTTCCTTAAATTTTAGTGTTGCCAAGAAGACTTAAGTATTATACTTAAACTATTTAAACAATTTTACTTGCATTTTATGTACATACATAACAACATAAATGTAATTTTCTTGTAGGCTTCAGCAGATTATACCTTATTATACAGTCTCAGTGCGGTGTTCCGCTCGATCGGATAAAGAGGTAATTAAGTTCCTCTGTATACCTGCGACAAAACTTTAGACGAATTATATGCTGTTTCGGCGTCTTGAACCACATAACACGAAATTACAGCATTCATGATGCATAACTTTTACTCAATGAACTTTTAATCGTACCACCGGATAGCTTAATATGTTTATTTGGAGTCACTCCGGCTGATCATGGATAACTTTTCATCATCGACTAAGCCTTGAGACCGTAAGTCGCTTAGAAGTTTATGCAATGGCGATGTTGCTATAAATTTGAATTTGTATTACTAAGTTCATGCAGTAAGATCCGTCTTTTAAAGCTCTTCCCTCAAATACGCAATTTCCAGCAAGTTCGAAAAAGTCTAACTTAAGAACGACTAAGCAATTAACAATTGAAAACTATAAAGTTTGACAATAAAGTTTTTAATATTAATAAGCATAAAATATTAAAGGCTTATTAAACAAAATTAGTGCAAACCTTAAGATGTGTTTCAATTTAAATTTTTTATTGAAAAATGTCATTATAAAATTCCCTAAGGATTTATAAACTTATTGTTGGGTACGCATACTAAAATATTAAGTTTTACAGATTCGTTTATATTCATTGAAACATATTGTATAGTAAATTCGGGAAAAAAAACTTCAGCCCTTGGACTTTTTAGTAACTCTATTTGAATAATATTTTCATCATTGCATTCGTAGCTCAACCGTTGCAAATTCTCCATGCGAGTGATTATTTACCACTCTCCACGCCAAAGAAGAAGAAACGTCAAAGCTTATTTAAAACTGGATAACTATATAATAAAACAGTGGTAAGTTCTCACGTTTTGCTATATTCAGCTAGTTCCTTTTAAGTTAATATATAAGGTTAATTTAATTGCAAATAGTTATTATTCTCAAAATTATGATAAGAAATACTAATCTCAACTCTTGTCCAAAAAAAAAAAATTTTTTCTAATAGATGTCATTGGTTTGCTTTTAAAAGTAAACAAGTGATTAAATATTTACACTTGACGATGTTTTTAAAATGAGGTCTTGCTCCCCTGGTTAGATGTCAAAGTAAATAGGCTGGAAATCAAGAACTTCAGACCAGTTCCCGCTGATAATACGTGCACTCAAAATATTACGTAGAATAAAACAGCCCATCTTCCGCTAGAATCAAACCAAATTAACGTTATTTTTAAATGTTGAAATAATAATCAACGTATCGCATAAAACACTACAGGTCTTAGCGCTTAATTCAAATTACTATCTAACTATCAAAAATCATAAGTCTGCAGTCGAATATTTGCAAATGATTCAGGACAATGAAATCAATCTACATTTTTAGATGAACAGAAAGTCATTAGGTTTTTGTAGTATGCTCTTTTAACAACATACCTCAAAAGGTAAAGTAAAGTTTTCATACTAAAACAAAAAAAAATTCATTTAATTTTAATTTAACGGAATTTTTTTTTAAACGAACTACAGTCAGTTAATGTAAAACTTCGTTAAGTGTATGCATCAGTTCCGTGCCAATATTTGTATGTATAAAGGCAAAGTAAATTTCAACAATTGTTCAGCTTTAGGAGGGGCTTGTCCTCTCTTGTTCTTCCTAGGTTTTGAAGTTGATTTAGAAGTTGGTGAAAATAAGAACTATAATCATATAAAAAACGAAAAATAAAAGATAACGTTTTATCCCCAGTGAATACTCAAACATGTTTACAAGCGGCCATTTATTCTCATGTTCTCATTATTGTATTAAAAAATACAAGAAAGAATTTAAAAATTTCTGTTGAATTCAACCCAGAATTTCAATTAATATAAGCATGCATTTGCTACAATGACCATGAAGGTATTTGTTAAAACTTTAAATTAATTTCTAACCAGTTTCTAAAAGGAAATTATCACGAAATTACAAAAATGTCTACTTTGATGTATTTTGCGCAATATCTTAAAGAATTTCTTTATTTAAAACCCTTTCTAATTACTTTAAACTTCAAAAGGATGCTCCTTTTACAATTTTTTAGTTTCATTAGAAAACATATTAATTAGCTTGAAGGAGAAAAAAAAACAATGCAATAAAACGTTTTTAATTTACAACCCAAAAAATTTATTCTGCCAAAAATAAATGGCTACTACGGTTTATGCTCAGAAATGTCTTTGAAAAATGAATTAAGAACATTAAAATAATATGCTAAATTAATAAAAAATAATGTTCAAATGAAATCGCTAAGAAAACGTACATATCAGAGAAAAAGTGGAGGGATGGCGCATAAACAACGTTATGGAATAATAAGAGGATACAAGTGTTGCTTAATTTTATTTTTCGAAATTGCGTTTTAAAAGAATTTGGCTAACAAAAAAAACCAAGATTGTTATTTTGAAATGGCACGAGCTTACTAGAAAATTCATATTGGGGGACCAGGTAAATTTTTACCCCAATAGTTACATCAATAAGTTACTTATATGCTAAGAATGAAGTAGGTACCGGGACAGTTATTCACCATATTCTTTTCAAAAGCTTTTCAAAAATTTGCACTTGGAGTGAGCGATATTCAATACCAAGTACTGGTACAAACTATTCCGTTGCCTGCTGCAGACAGCAAGGCGAACATACAGCAATCTTCCCATTTAACACCTCTCATCATTTTTAAATTGAAATTTAGATCACAAATACTCAGTTATTATCTTTAAATTTATAAGCTATTATCAGCTTTGTTGACTATGAAGTTGACGCTATTAAAATTGTCAAAAGACTTTCGTGTTATGTCCATGACGTAATAAACATTTTATTGGCAAATATTTTGTGACTTATATTTCTCAGTGAAAAATACTAAATATTTAAGAAATCAATTCTTATCTTTTGTTTTTTTTGGAGTTTTGCTTTTCTTTTGATAAACTTTGAAAAAAAGGTTGGAGAGTGCTTTTAGCCAGTTAAGGAAATTTTGAAAAGAGTTACTCACTTCGCTCATATTGACGATCAAAAATAAAAAGAAAGATATCGAAAAGCATAATACCATTGAAAGGCCTAGAAACATTCTAAAACTTTATTTGTTTCCTCTCATTAGTACTATTAATTGTAAGCAGTAATAAAAAAAATCTTACTTAAGAGTGATTAAAATTCAAAACAAAGTATAAGATGATAAAGGTTAAATAATGTATTGAAATAATATGGTTTTAACTTGCAAAATGAATGCAAATGAAAATAGAGTAAGTAAAAAGATCTGCTAGCTTCATAAATTTTAGTTAAATTTCTTATCAGTAGACTCGAAAAATCTAAAAAGAATATTTGAAACCCAAATATTTATTCCAAAAGTCTCGTAAAGAAAATTAGAATGAGAAATGTTCAAGGGAACTTTTTATACAGACCTAAAATAATTAATTTTAATTGGCGAATAAATAATTAAGTACATTTTTGAGCAGTATTAGTTTTTTACTCACAAAAGTTATTTGTAAAGGTTGCTAGTCTTTCTGATAACAGCTAATTATTATAATTTTGTTATGATATGTCACTAATTGCTTTGAGAAATTTCAAGGTATAATAAAATTTTAAAGGATAATTAAAATAACGTCTAGCACAGAAAAAAATTGTTGGTGTTCACTAGCAGTGGATGTTATTTCTTTATTTCCTATAAATCACTTAATTGTGTGTGAACAAAACCCTATTTCATAAATTTTACAAGTTATGTACTAGGAACTCATAAAAACGTATGGTTTCACTCTTGTAGATCAAAAAACAAAAGAAAATATAATTAACTACCTCAGGTATGGAAATTACTTCAGTTTCGGAAAACAGCACTCGGGTTATTTATAACTATAATAATAATTTTATCTGAATAAAAAGACGATCAAAGATTAGAAAGAAAGCACTGCTAGGAGAGTCTTAGTAAAGCATTTTTTTTTTAAATGCATAATTAGAAAAACTAGGCAGGAGCATTTAGTTCGGTAAGGTACATCACCAAATATCGCGCCGCCGTTTTAAAATGTGATTTTCTTTGTTTAACTAAACCTTTTTAGTTGTTTTCTATCTGGTTTAACAGTCTATATACCGAAATCATTTTGCTGATGCTACTCAACTTGTCAGTAGGCCCGAAAATAATTAAAAAAGGTTTTTAACTTAACAATTTACTAAATAGTGGAATAGGTGGTAAAATTTCAGACACTATTTTAAGGTTTTTTTCGAGTCTACTGATAAGTTGAGTAGCATTGACTAAATATAGGCGGCACATTGATTGCTGAAAAAGACAGACAGATAATAATATGGACTTTTTAGAGTTAAATAGTATATTTTAACTGGCTCTTATAGCATATAAGATTTAAATTAATTTTTCCATAATCGTTTGAAGTTCAAAACTAATGTTTGTTGTGAAGACATCTATATATAGTTTTACCTATCTCGTTTCCTGTTCTTCGTAAGGGAAGTATAATATTATTTTTCACTATTTTTTTCCAAACCGTGGCATAAGTTACTGGCACCTGTTCGCACGGACACATTGGCCAAGTAAGTTTTTGCATAGAAATTTTTAGGGACCATTACAAAAATTGTTCTTGTTGCATGACCAAATTAACGGTTTATTACTGAGATAGATACTCTTCATCAATTGCAGCGGTACTTTTATATATTTAGCTCTAATGTATACAAACCACAAACATTACATTTTCTTTCTGAAAACTTTAAATTTGTTATCGAATAGACAGTATTTATTACTTTTCCACAAAAGCATTAAGGTTTTAAATTATTTTACGAGGTTTTGCATGAATGTATGGCCCAAAATATATTTGTGCTTAAAATATATCTTTTAAAAAATCAGGACACCAGGCATAATCTTAAAAACATTACTATTATTTATGAACAAACTGTATAGTTTTTTAGCTTAGCGAGACTAATAATATTTTTGTATTACGGTTCACGGGCTTAAGCTTCTTTTGTATTACTGTTGTAGAGGTCTACTTGAGCCCAACAGATAAAATACAAAATAATTATGGCACAAAGTTCGATTAATAAAAATTAAGTAATTTGAAACCAATAACCGGTTGAAAGTTCATACAAAACCGAGTTAATGTTAATTTTAAAATCCCAATAAAGGTGGAAAAAGAAATATTTTTTCATGGTCCAAGAATATTTAAAAGACGATTTTTAAACAAACTATAAGTTTGTGCACCCTTTAGTTCGAAAGGGTGGGAAAGCATAGCTTTTAATATAAAATTTTTTCAAAAATTGTTGTTGATGATATGGCTTAGTTGACTTTATAAAATAAAAATAAAAATAGTCACACATCGTTTGAATTTAGGCAGGCGTGTTGGCAATAGAGGGGGAAAGAAAATGTCTTGAAGATTTTCTTGCATTCAAGAATGACAACAACTCTAACAAGTGGACAAAATGAAATACAAATTCACCAGAAATATTAGTTTTTAAAAAGTTTGTAACCTTTGATTTTTTTTTTAAATTATTTTTATTTATTTAGAAATATTTATTTTTTATTCAAACACAAAATTTTACGATTAAACCACAACATTTAAAAATCACGCCAATTCTTTTGTTTGCTTTTGTTGAAAACAGACATTAAAATACAGCAACTAATACGCACGCAACAATAATCCCTACGAAATTAAAACAACGACACTCTATTATACTTAAAAACGTAAAGCGTACGTACTAAACCGTTAGGAGACGCTTTTCTTACTGGAAAAACTCATGCGTTTGCTGAAAAATCATAAAAAAAACCAACAACATCAGAATAAAAGAAAATCAAGGAAAACACACAACACAAATATTATAATGTGAAAATGCCATAGAGGGAAAATATTTTGAAGCGAAAAATAGTATACGATACGAAAAATGTTGAAATTTTTTGCATGTGAGCACATGAAATAACCATTTCTGTGTATGCAAGTGTGTGTATGTATAATTGGTAGATGCGTTTGTGTTGTGTAGTGTAGTAGACATCTGAACGTAACATATTGACTGTAGATGTGTGCGATACGAATACGTTCAAATGAACAAATACTGAGATGCAGTTAAAGTTAAAAGTTTCTACAAACACTTTCAAATATACGAGTAATTTTTTGCATGTGTGTTATTTTTTATTATAGAGTTGTGCTTTCCTTTGTTCGTAAATATGATGTTCGACCGTTATAAGGAGTTGTGAGCATCAAAAGAAAAAAAAAACACCATATCAACTACTCTTTGTTAGAGATAAAAGCAACAACTCACCGCTTTGATTAAAATTTTTTTCGAAATTAATTTTTATTTAACCATCAAAACTTTGGGTGCATGGCATTCTCTCTTCTGCTGAAACAAAGAACCACAAAGAAATAAAGTTCAATTCAACACAGTTTCACCATAAACGAAATCTTATGTGCTCTTATATCGTAAAAGTATACCGTTATCTTCGATAAAAGCGCTTTCAGATACAAAATAGCTCTCTACTTGTACATAAGTTTAAACGTTATATGGCATTGCCTGCTCCCATTTCTCTATGCTCATCTCATAGGATACTCAACTTAGGCTCTTTCACTTTCTCTGCTTTAGTATTGTTGTTTTTGGTTTCGTTTGTTTGTAGTTGCTGCTCTTGCTTTTGGCCTTTTGTAACTGAAATTCGTTTTTGTATTAAATCGATTTCAGGAACTGCGCCGAATCCACCCTTATAAAAGAACAACTGCAGCAACAAGAATTCCTTCATAAGCAACAATAAGGCTAACGCTTATAGAATAAGAGACTATTGAATTTTTTACTTTTTTTACCGCCTTAACACTATAACTTGCACATTAAAGTGAACACATGAATGAGGACATCGTATTTAGAAATTAAATGGTGAAATTCCCTTCGGTATTGGACAAACGAATAGCAAAATAATTTTTTTATTTAACTTCGTTTATTTATCTCCCCACCAAACTATGAATGTGTTTGAAGATGTGTACGTGCCTGCAAGTGTATGATTTTTAGCGTATGTGAAAATCTCTCGATGTATGTTAATGTTTACAATTTCATTATTGATACAAGGCTGTTTTTTAAAACGAGGATGGTCCAGGAATTACCAAAGCACCTGAATATATACATTAACATTTTTTCAAGTTTTATATTTTATAAAACTAAAACCATCTTAAAGCCAATGCTTGACTGAGCGAATTTATATGGAGGGTCATAGAGTTTCGTTTAGTAAAAGATTGTAAGTGCCAAGGACATTTTATGTATTTTAGTATGGAGAACATATAGCGCAGCTTTATTACAAAGCAGTATTATCTCGTAAAATCAAAACTTCTAAGGTCCTAATCTTGTAATTAAACAACAGAAGACTAACATGAAAACCAATAACAAATTAAACATTTGTTTCACAAAAAAATAGTCTTGCTGTCTGTAGTTTTCAAAGCCATAAAAAACGAGTTCAGATATAAAGTGAAGCTTTTTATTTATGTACAAAACAAACAAAAAATTATTAAAATATTTTGAAAGTTTTGATTTTTGAATCAATTTTAGTGTTGTAAACTCTAAAATTACGACCCAAGACTATTATGAAAGTTTGTGAAAAATATTTTCTTTATAAAGTGAGTTCGGCTTGAAGTCCTTTAGTAAATAATTTTACACCAAATTTAAATTGATATAGCAATTATTTTATTTTCTCCAATATTTCGGCCAACTTTGTTGGTCATCCTAAGGGAGTTCTTGAATTTACAAAGAAACATTAATTTATACTTATGATATTGCACATTTTAATATATTTATACATATGTACATCTTTTTTTTATATTTATTTTATTATATTAGTAGTGTCGTCAGTTGTTAACGTAAGTAACTTTTCTCGCCTACTGTTTTGTTATTTGTATGTCAGTTATATTTGTTGATTGTGTATCTGTATATGTGTGCACAGTTGTCTGTGTCTGTTTGTGAAAAATCGTATCTTAAGTAGAACCAAAATCATTACATTGAGCATCTAATTCATTGAAAATTTTATTCAATTAATTGTCATCTATTTAGTTAAACAATGTTTGAAGCTTAATAATTAGTAATTTTTTTCCTCACTTACCTTTTGAACAATAAATAATATAGGAGAACTGTGGCCTTGTTGGAATTTCCGAGGCCTTGTGGCTGTTCTAACGGGACATTGTCACATGGGACTACAGGCGAGAGGCCTATATCTTCCATATAATGATTTCTGCAGTGGTTACGGAAATGAAGAGGAGGAGAATGTCGAACACTTTCTCTGTCGATGCCCGGCTCTCTCTCTGACAAGTGAAAAAATTACTTTTGCAGACCGATACTAAATGGGCTACTGGAAGTGTCGGAATGCGGATTGAAGGGGGTGGACTCCTTCATCCGTTCATCGGGCTGGTTAAGGTCAGAACCGGCGGGAGGTATGTTAGGTTGTTCCCCTACAGTCTACTCGCGTAGTACAACGGTACCTTTCTAGGACGCAAGTGGCCCGGTCTCATGATCGGCAGCCCGCGTAACATAATATACAATAAATAACTGTATTTTTTCTTGCGAAGAACCGATAGTTTAAATGAACACTAAGTGTTCGTTTGGGTTGGCTGCGATATCACTATGATAATTCATTGATTTATTTATTTTTCACTACATTTAAAAAAAAAAAAATTCTTTAAGTTAAGTTTAATAACATCTTTTAACTATTTGAAGTAAAATTTAATGTGAATAATAGAGAAGCGATCAGGCTTCAATTTATTATGCAGCATATACAAGTACACATAAACATTTTTTATGTGTAGCAAAAAACTTATAACTTATTTTGGAAATTTTATCTTTTACGCAATAGTTTTACGTTTAATAATATAAATTTACCTTCAATAATTTATAGTATTTGTTATTCCAAATATAAAATATTTTATTGTGATAATCGAGTCGAAAAATTTTTAAGCCGGTATTTATAACAATTTAAATGTTGCAGAGATACATTTTAAAACAAATTTTTTTATAAAATTTTTTTTTGAAAATGTTTCTTTGCAAAATTTACTTTGCGCAAACTGGCGTTAATTTGTCAGGCACCTTTTTAAGGCACAAATTTGAAAATATCTAATCCCTGTGCAGCCCTTATTAAAAAATCACTCTAATGTGCCTATTTTGTACGTGATAAAATTTATTTAACTGAGTTCACTGGTCTTGCCTTTTACATGGAAAAAAACAGTGTTTTCCTAGTGAAACCCTCGCATCAATTAAATAATATAACGATTAAAAATGATTCATTTCTATACCTTTAATATAGCTGATTGTCAAGTTACTGGCATAATTTTTTAGATGTGACAAAAAATTCCTTTTGTGTTACATTTTACTTTGTTTTGCGTTAAGCGCCAAAATCTACATAAAATCTAAAGAAATAATAAAAATAAATATAGTACGAAAATACCGTATATTCCCTTTAGAGCAGAAGACAAACATAAGAAAGGTTAAATTAATTTCATTAAGTGAAAACTATATTATACCATAGAACTTAGGAAAAAGTTGCTTACAAGTAAAGAACATTTGTATTGTCCAAATTTTAGTAAGATAAAAGCAAAATATAAAAGTTAATTATTTAACTTTTTTAGTGCAAAGTATATAATTTTTTTAATATAAAGTCCTTTAAATCATCACATACATCTTTCTTTGGCTAACAATAAAATATATATTCACCACTTCCCAGTGGTGAAGTTTTTGCTCACAACAGATACATTTTATATTTATATTTCCCAGTTTTACTAGTCTACATGAAGTTTTTCTATTGTATTGTTATACAAGAGAAAAATTATAGCGATGGTGTTTAATGCTAAACAACTTGTGGTGGAAAGAAATCCCTTTTGTAAGAAAATGTGCTTAAGAAGAATGCCATTTTTGGGTGCTAGCAAGCTAAAGTCTGCTATAAATACAAAATTCTTATAACATTGTCATTTAGGTTGCAATAGAATTTTTGGTTTTAATTTTCAGGCCCACTGAAACATCAAGTATGAGAGAATCAAATAATTTTCACTTTCATAGACGCTGTTTTTGTTATAAATATTGAATACAAAATAAATTTTTTTATAAAACATTTATTTTCGTTTGCCAGAAATGTTCAAATGAACAACGAGTTCAAATTAACAACTATCAAAAAATAATGTCCAGGATTTTTATTTTCTTGTAGAATAAATAGAGACCGACAGTAATTCAAGTGATCAGTTTGAGATGTTGCTATCATATCCCTACAATAACCAAGCATTTGTGATGATATTTATCGCGCTAAAAACAAAACTGCGGTACTTCCACTTCTACACAGAAAGAAAAAGTTTGTTCAAGTTTTTTCTACTTGATTTTAGTAAGAAGAAATATGCTGAGTACGGATAACGCACAAGTGTACTTAAAACAAGCCGAATATAAAAGAGAATCAATCCTTATTATTTGGTTTTTTGTCGACCCCTTTTTTATATTTTATCACCGGTATTCATAAAAAATAAAATACATTTTAGAACAAATTTTATATGAAAAATTTGTTGTAAAATGTGTTTCAACAATGTTTTAGTTTTTATGAATACCGGTGTATATATTTATTTTCTTGAGCTAAAGGTCTTTTTTATTAAAATATTTTATTATATTTTCTTCAGGGTAATAATAATGAAAAAAGTTTCGATTGGTTTTTTTTATTGTCCTGAAGACGCTATCCGAAGGAGAGCGAAATATCGACAAAAATAATCAAATGGTTTAATAAAAAATACCTTTAGCTCAAGAAAATAAATATTTAAAAGAGAATCAATCCTGTTAAGGCTTCAAATGAGTAAAAACTTCTTGGGTGTATTTTTATCCAGCACTTGTGTTTCCTTGGTATTGTATAGGTATTGAATTTCCATTTTTTAATTCTTACGATGACTGAATTGGTGCAGTGGCTGCATTGGCAGTAGTGAAGTTCCAGGTAAAAATCGGCAGAGAGACAAAATAGTTTATAAATTATTATTAATTTTAGGAAGTAGAGCGAAATATTTCTGGTATGAATTTGATTAAGTAGACTTCATAAACATTCAATCAAGTGCATAATAAATCCATCCATATTTAATCACTCGCAAACGTTGTCAAAAGTGTGGTAAGTACCAATCAATGTTCTTAAATCAAGAACTTGTTTTTTAGGTCGGATTTCGGCTATATTAAATCCGAAACCTGCCATGGAAAGTGGCTAAACTCAATCTGAAACTGCGATTGTATCTAGTTAAAGTAAAGAATTCAGCGCTTGAAAAATCCGTTCTTAAGTACTGTTTTGTATTATACTTTAATTAATTTAGTTTTTTATATAACATTTATTCTAAAACGGTTTCCAACGACATTTTACCTTTTATGAATACCAGTATTTGATCAATTTAAATTCATTGAATCGGTTATATAGAACCATCCAATTAATAATATAACAGCCAAAAGTTCAATTTAGAAACAAAAGTCTGAATCATGACATGTTGTCAGCACTATGTTTACTTGCAGATATAAAATACTTTAGTTCAAATATTAAAACACACACATAAACTTACAGGTGCACCTTGCAAACTGCTGTGTTAAGTGCTCTAAACCTATTTTAGCACATAATACATTTATACAAAAGATGTGTTAAAAACTGCATTATTTGTTGTCCCTATTTAATTATACCACGACGCACACACTAACACTAATGGCACAAACATACTGATACGTATGAGCTCTTTATGAACTACAGGTTATGGACTGTTTGGTATTCTTACAAAATTTCATAATAAAATTCTTTTCGTCATTAAAACTGAAGAAAGCAGGGGAACCAAAAAAACAATAGACAAACAATAACAATAGTAGCCACAATTGAGAGTTAACTTTACAAGTGCACATTTTCACATTTATATTTAAAGAGAAGAATAGTTTTACATTGAGCGCCATTCAATTAGGGTTTTACACCAGGTATTTGATGAATACTATAGAACCTTGCTTCGCACACGTTAAACTCACCTTTTGATAGTTGGAATACTTGCCGCGCTAATGGAGTTGAACCCGGTGTGTTTCCCATTTTGATCAATTTGGTACAGTGTTTTAGGCAAAGAAGCACTCAGTTTTTTTTCTATAAACTTGATGTGCAGTGCTTTACTACATGCACTATGCTGTACAATACGCTAGAAATACAAATGGTACGAACAACGAAATTGCCCTCACATGACGAATCTGTTGGCAAAGTTTCACTGTTTCTGGTTATCGTGAGAAGACAACAAATAACAAAAACAAAAAAACTTGTCTCTTTACTTGGGCGAGTGTTGTGGTTATTCCCGTAATTTGCGTTGCTTAAAGGTCAGGTGTGCAAAAATTGGCACAAGTTTACATAACATAATTTAGTAATCAAATATACAATACCACTCCTATTAATTTGATTATGACAGTAACAAAAAATCAAAGGAGTTTAACAGAATACAAAGAAAAAAAAAACAGTTTGAATTTTGTGCTGCTAAATTGTTTCGGACTGAGCCATTATTAGGTTACACATGTCATGTATTAAATCACCAGAGACTCTTCATATCTAGGTTTCTAGGAAGATTTCACTTCAAATTCTTCGAATTTGCAAAAATATTTTATAGCCCTGTCACTCAGAAACGGGTTTTTCAAGAAACAAAAAAAAAAACACTTATTGAAATACATACATTAAGTACTTTTTAGGGGTAAAGTAATCACATTTTAATTTAATCATTTTTGTTGATTTCATGTGTTGTCTAATTTTCCGCTTGTTTGTTTTTAACAACAAACAACAACAAAAATATTGAAAACAAAATTTGTAAGTAAATTTAATAATACGTAAAAATTGTTCAATAATCATTTGATTTAATTGCGTTCGTTAGATTTCATAAAAAATAAAGATCAACCCCTGAAGAAGCTCACAAAAAATGGGCGAAACGTTGGGAATAAGAAACAAAATAAAGTTGTTTTAATTTAAAAGAACCTGGAACTGACAAAAAAAAATCATATTGGGTAAAATTAAGAATATTTCACTAACGAAAGTTTATTTTTAGAGCTACCATCGTTGTGATGCCTTTGATCTAGCCTAAAAACACATCTAAATAAAACTTGTTTTATAGTATATAAAAAAATTTAATTTGGAATTTTTGCTCCTTGACAAAAAACAGTGGTGTTAAATACTCGTTTTTATACAAATTTGTGTGTAAAAAAACCGTTAATTTTTTCATGCAAGCTTAACGGCGTAAAATCATAAGCTGGCAATCATACAAACATATATTATATGGATATTAGACTTAAAGTATGTGACTGCTTAAAACTAACGAAAGTAGTTACGTCAAATGTTGTAACAAAATAAGTGCTTTTCAAGTTTGTCTTCTATTTTACATACAGGCGCAATGTTGTGTAGATATGCAAACGAAAGCAACAATAGAAACGGTAGCTGCTGTTTTGACTCCAAATGCCTCGTGCGTTGCCATTGTTCTTGTAGCTGTTTTATATTGTATTGTAATTAAAATACCAACCCACAACGGCAAATGTGACGAGAACAACAAAATATAAAAAGTTGCATGAAATACAAAACAACAACAACAGCTTAACCACTAACAATAAAATTTAAAAATAATTGCAGGAGACAACTACAAAAAAATAAAAAGTAAAACTGTGCACACAACACAACACAAAAACAACATAAACGAAATAAACACAATAAAATGAAAGAGAAATTATAAGAATTAAAGTGAATGAAAAGCGAAATATCAACAACATTAGCAGCAACACTAGCTTAAGTGGTGGCGAATGAAAAAAAAACAAAACAAAGCAGCTGCCATAGAAAAAAGTAACGAAAACAACAGCAACAGCAGCAACAACAGCAACATAATTGCATGCAATTTACCATGAAACAATATTCTCTACAGACTTACATTTAGTATATGTACTTAATTTGTATAAATGCATGTGTATGTACACACGTATGTAGCTGATGGTAAAACAGAAGAACAATAACCAGTGCAAATGCCACGTTAAGACTGAGACAGGAAAGCCGAAACAGGACTCAATGCTACATCTACAGTTTTATGGTTTTAAAGCAGTTCTAAAAAATATTATATTATTAAAAATGTTATATGATATATACCTAAATAAAAAAGACATGCGTGCAAAAATGCTACATTTTATGGTACTGTTGTTGCAAAATTGCTGTGTACTCTGCAATAATGTATATTTTTGACACAAGCAGATTTTTTGAGTCAATACAACTCAGCGTTAAAATGTTACACACATCTGTTTTCATAACAGGGTTGGATCCATTAATAACTCCTACTTTCTCTTTTGTATAGAGATCTTGTAGAAAATTAGAAATTAGAAAACTAGAATATCACAATTTGGGCGTGAAAACATTTGGAAATGGTTCTAATGCAATTTTTGTGATTAAAAAGGTTTTTGGTTATGAAATAATTATGGAAGTGTTTAATTTAATATTGTTTATTTTAATAAGTGAAAAAGTAGGTTCTTAAATATATATTCACCATACAAGTATAGCACTGAAGAGTATTAAGTTAAGACAAAAAATTTTGTCCAAGACAACTGCGTATTGTACGGTTCTATTATAACATCTTTAGTTTTTTACCCCCTAATTCATAAAAAAATCTATAAAAGGCTTATAAGACTGATATTTGACATATTTGTATGGAAAATCTGTCAAATAAGATCTTTATAAACCTGTTATAATTTTTATGAATTAGACGTTTAGTGTCTTAAAGTTTTCCTAGCTAAGGATATGCACAGAAAATAGCGTTGTCTTTTTCATTTCTTTATAGCATTTATATAAATTAAATAACTTTAGCTTCTGTTTGATTGTAAGTTTAAAGCCAGATTGTAAGAACAAACATTTCTCCATCGATTTTAATAGACTTTTCATTGTGAGGGAAAAAGTTCTTATACTTTTCTAATTTTTTATTTTTTTTAGTTTTTGTGTGTCTATACATGTAAAGAGGAAAAATTATTTCGGGTTCTTTATACATTTGACTTGTCTGCAGACACCTTAGCACTGATTAGTGTTATGAATAGAAAATCAAAATTGAAAAATATATAAGTTAGAGCATTTACTATTACTCACTCCCAAAATGCTGAAGGCTGAATGGTTGCAGATAATGCTGTACATGCAAATTGTGCAACAGATTCTGGATTAGCTTGATGGCATGTTTTCAAGGGCAGTGGCAGTGAATTTTGGGAAAAAATCAATGCTTGTTGATATGAGTTGATTTATATTCATACTTCCTAATTGATCCAATCCAATGATGGTTAAAATTTAATGTACAAATCAGACGATACTCTAGTGCATGCTGTATTTATGTATTTATGACGTGCAGAACAATTATCTGCTTGGGAAGTAGATGTACCTTATTATCTGATAGTCAAAATATCCAGACCTCTATTTTTTAATAAGAAAACTGGCAGCCTAAAACCTACAAATAACATTAGGCCATAATAGCTCCGGTAATTTCTTCCAAGCTCAGTTTTTTGCGATGTAGATTTTCTTACAAGGTGAACAAGCACTACATTTTCAGCTTATATTAAAAGTTAACGAACACTTTCTTTTATATCAGTTAGCTACGTTTCAGCTGATGGAATATTTTCATCATATGATTAGCTTCAATAACCCCATAGATCTACATAGTTACCGTATAGCGCAGCAAAATTAATGCAGCTGCGGCTAAGGTTTCAACTGGTATATCGCGACAAGCTCCAACACCGAAAGATCTGCTTCATAGTCCTGGTCATCAGCGTAAGTCGTCTAAGCCCCCGTAAAAGCCTTTAGCTTTACCGCCTTCGTAAAAGATTTACTTACGAGATTTAGTCTCCCCGATGGTAAGGGTTCTTTTTCGCTTTTTCACCATTAAGTCAAAAGTTATAAAACGGGGACGCAGCAATTTCCATGTCTAACAGCCGCTTAAATACCTCAATTTTTCAGACTGTAAGAAAACAATATAGTACATTTTGGAAACCAGGAAATAATTATTTATCAGTCCTGTAACTAAATCTAAGGCGTCCTGCTGATATAGCTACAAGACCTTCCGATATATTTATACCTATGGCCAGGGAGAGCATTCGCAAATAATCACTCTGGGGACACATGAGGGTGTTCGCAGCTAGCACTAGAGCTGCACCTCGAGATGTCCAAGAGATACAGAAGCAATCGAATCTACAGCCAACGGGTGTTAGTATTTAAGTCGATGAGCTGATCAGTGATCACCAAGAAGTCACAAGCTCACTTCTGACAAATCAGTTAATAAAAACCAATTAAAATGTCAAAGGAATAGGGTTTTTGAACTGTAAACTGGCCAGCCACATTTTTACGTTATAATGCAGTTAGTTCTTATTGTATTAAATGTATATAAATACAACTATAATAACATTACACGCATGTGTACATCAAATGACTTAAACATATATGAATGTTGCCGCGCTTGTGAAATTTTTCGCACATGGTTATGCATCAGCCAACATGCAAGATTTTTTTTTTAATTTTTTCATCTTTTTGAACAATGCACTATAATGTTACAGCATAAAACAAAAATATATAACAGATTATCATACACATATAAACATAACATATTGTAAACTTAATTTGACAATTACCCCTTTTTATTGTTTTCTTTAATACTGCTTAATTTTATTGTATTTAGCACACATGTACACTTATATGTTATACTGTTTTGTTCTTGGTTCTTTTCTATGCACATTTCTTTTATTCTTTGTGTACAAAGCACAAAATGGATTAAAAAAATGTAAAATGCTTAAACAAAAGTATTTGCAACAGCATTCATTTAGTTCTCGCTTTTGTTGATGATTGTCAGAGGGCTTATAATACATATACACACACACACACGCACCTACCCACACAAACAAAGCTTCGTTAGGCAATCCAACTAACAACGCAGCAATTACAACAAAAGAAGATATTGTAATCTTATCATCTTTGTTTTTCATGTTTTGTTATATTCCTAAAAAGTGTTTTTTTATTTGTTAACTTGCGTATTATTATTCTCACTCTCGAAACATGTAAATAGAATTTATATTTTTATGAATGTATAGATGAACAAAAAAAAGGACTTGGATTTTCTCATATTTTTATTGACATAATCCGATGAATTTATAAATGTTTGTCTGCATACTGATGGTGGACTTTGGTGAAAAAAGTGTAAGTTGGAACTGTTGAATAATAAGCAATACATTTTTTTTTTTAATTTTGGTGATATGTGTTGCATTTTAAAAAGACAATAAATTACAATTGCTAATTATAAAAGTAATAATAAACTGAAAACGAAACTATTTCCTACAGGATATTTTTACAGCTTCCTGAGGAGTACATTTTGTTTTCTTCCAATAATAAACAATAAGTGAAATATGTGCATGCCAATGTTATAATAACAATAATGTTACAATGCAAATCTAAAGGCCAATTGCAACTAAAGTTTTTTATTTGTTTGTTTTGGCTTCTGTGACATACAAGCACCAATAGCACCAATAGCCAGTACATTAAGCAATAACAAAAAATAATTCTAACAAATAGACCATTATTAAACACAATTTTCTGTCACTCTACATGCGTATTGTAGCCCGCTTTGGTAAGTTGCTCTATATCAGCCTGTGCAAACACTCTGAATCATGCACACAATAAAAAGGAGAAATTTATTGGAAAATATGTCGAGGTAAAAATATGAATAACTACTTACAAAACAAAGTGCTTGTTATCATTAATATTATTGTTAAGAGTGCTCATTAGTTTTAAAGTAAACCTCGAATGAAAAATAAAAATAATGGCACGAAATTACGAGCAATTATAATATTTAAGTATGAGCTGAAAAGATAGATTTTTGCAAGATAGTTATTTCATTCATAGCACGGTATCATAAAATGTATAAAATTTTAAACACTTTTCAAATAACTTAGTCTAGGCCAAGTTTAATATAAAAATGTGGAACCTGTTCACATTATATCAACTTCACAATGGAATAACAGATGACGACTTGCAGCATACACATACAGAAAATACATGTAAGGAAAATATATTAACTTTATTTATCAAACACAGCGCTTTATCCTCTGTATGGGTCAGTAAATCAATAATTTTATGACTGAAAATAATAACCTGGCTTAACACAAAAATGTAAAACTAAGATTTTGAAAGAAAGAAAAAAAAAATCCAGGCATAAATAACTAAAAGCAAGTAAAAAAAAATTTACTAAACTAACTTTGCTTACAGTGTTATTTTCATAGATACCTTATTTAATGCTTACATTTCGTTAGAAAAAAATAAAGATAAAGAATTTCGTGATGTTCTAAGAATTTCGTGATGTTGGTTTTCTCATCGGGGTTGCTGAAATACAATAAATAGAATAAAAACTATTTATTGTATTGCAGTATAAACTATTGACCAAGCATATGCATTAAAAATAAGAGAGCTTTTGATAACATATACTAGAGGTTAAATTGCATAGTGGTCGATGCCAACAACGTTTGTAGTCAAACCTACAAGTCCATAACCTTCCTATACTGGCGCATTATTCCGTACGAACTGAAAGTCCCTTCACGAAATTTTTTGAGAGACCCTAAAAAGTTGCATTCATTCCACTTACTGTATAGTTTTTCAAAAACCTTTTTAGCTTATTATCTTTTTTTTTAAATCAAATAATATAACGTAAATAAATAAAAATAAAATTAAAGCTGATACATAGAAAATCTCTGAAAAATGTATTTTGTAAGGCGTTTTTAAGCTTGTAATTACTATTGAAATTTTTTTGCGTCTGGGATTCGACTTCATCCATTTAGAATGAAAATTTCCGAGTAGCAAAACAAAAAATTTGGTGTTCGTAATCAGCACAGTTTTTAACTTTTTCGAAGTAAAATTCGACACGGGAAGCGGCCGCGATATTACGAAGAGGTCGTCACGCTGGAGTTAACAATTTTATACATATGTTATAATTTAAAAAAATCTTTACTGTCGCCATGCAATTTATATATTTTGTAGGTGAAACAGTAGGATAAAAAATGTATGTATATATTTTAATGCGAAACATACATACATATATTACAAAAGACATCTTACAGCAGCAATTTTTTTTCGGAATTAAAAAAAAAAAAACTTTGAAGTTTTGCAATTACTTTGTTAATATAAAAGTTCATTAAATAAATTATAAATAAAACGTACAACCAATAGAGCATTTTTTATATTAACGTTGTACAGTTACGTTCAGACTATCAAATATTAGCTGTCTAATAACAGGACCAAAATTCTCTTTTTTAACATGAATAGAAACTGCTAAATATACATATACAAATAGATCAACAAACAATTACGAAATAAACAAACAGGTAAAGAAAGAAATTTCGCAAACGAATATTGTAAATATATATGAATAAATCAACAAACAATTACGAAATAAACAAACAGGTAAAGGAAGAAATTTCGCAAACGAATATTGTAAGATTTTGTGTGACTAAAGAACAGAAACGAAATTTACAGCGAATAATTACTTTATCTCCCAAAAACTTTACAGGAAAAATTCAAATTTTGTTCTTGTTCGTCGAACAGAAAAAACAATATTTAAAGTTTTTTCGTTTTGTTTTTTATTTTTTCCAAAGGTTTTGGTTAGCTGATGTACCCGTATGCATGTGCATGTGTGTATCAAAAAAAAAATGTAAACAAGAAAGTCGTGGTTAAATTTTTTGTGCAATAATTGCCAAATCGTCGCGTTCGATATCGAACGAATTCCATCACTTAAGCTGTGTGTTTGTTGTTTATTTTGCTTTTGTTTTAAATTATTTTTGCTCGATAGTTCATTCGATATAGAATGCGACGATTTGGAACCAGAGTTTATGTGTGAGCGTACCCTTAGTCCAGTGTAGTAAATGTATAAAAAAAATTGTGTTTGTATTTTGCGCGGCATACTTTCATATGTTTTTGGATGAGAAGTTACTAAAGTGAGAATAATTTGGAAATTTTCTATTTCGTCTGTTTACCATCAATCAAATGTTGTTTCTAATTTTGGAAATCGGTAAGAAACATATCGAACTTTTGAAAAAAGACACTCTTTATAAATTAATTTGATTTTATTGGCTATTTGATTTTATATTGCATGGTGTTACCGAAAGTAAAACAAATTTATTATTCGGAAATGAATCTGATTTTATGGACTGCATTTATGTTCTTGGTATTATTATATATTATAAAATCATTTCCGTTTTATTTTTCAAATAGTTTTAAGAATACGCTTTGTATACCGACTGTTTACTTGAAGTCTAGACTTAAAACATTATACTACAAAAAGTAAGATTTTTAAGCTTGTATTAAACTTTTAATAATTGATAGCATATATTACTTAAAATATCTGAGAAATGGTGGAATATACTTTTTTCTAATTAAAAGAGTACAGAATTAAATCTCTCACAAATAAACGCACATTTTTTCTTAAAAAAATTAAAGCTTAATTTCACGCATTACGCAAAACTTTTTCCAAACTAAATTAAAGCTATTTTGTGGAAAAAAATAGCTCAATTATATAAAAAATATTACAAGGTTTTGCTACAACTGATTATCAACAATCACAATATTTCAGATTCCAAAAGATTTGCTTTGAATATCCGTTAAAATATGTTCATGGAGTCTCTATAATAAAACTCCACCGCCATGGCAACACCATAGAAGGGGCCGATATAAATGAATGTGTGAAAGAGTTAAAATTAAGCTTTTTTTCTTTATTCACTATACTTTACTTTTATTTTCGTTTTTCTCCTTCGAAACTCTTTATGTTAACTGGTGCTATATAAATGGCATTTTGTTCTAGTAGTATCATCCTCAGCAAGTAGAATTGAAAAGAAAAAAGTTTACGTTTGTATGTTGGAAAACCACAAAACTCATGAAAAGAAATTATGTTTGGACATTTCGTTTGATGGACATGGATTACAAGTATAAATTTAAGTTTGCAACTCTACACAAGCACCAAAACCAAAAGATATGCACAAATACATATAAAAACTTAAACGAACGCATTGCACACACGAGTAATTGTCAGGGTGTTTCAGTAACATGTTGGGATTTATAATAATTCGAATTAGATGAGGTCGAAAATTCGATACCATCCATTTCTTTCATCTACTTACACAACATAAACTATTAATAAGAGACTAATTATACATAAATACTGGATCTATGTGGTATACTACACAAGGTTAGGGATCAAATGAGTATGCTATGTGTAAAAGGTATATTTAATTTTACAGGGAAATTAAAATTGTTTCCTTGTGCGCTAAAGAGGCGCAGGTAATTTATTATTAACAACGAAGCAGGGCATATATCTAGTCCACGGTGCCTGGAATCACATTACTAAAAGAAACTTTTACGTGTACACCTTTTAATTACTTTGCGATCTCTTTGCAATCTTGTTTGTGTAAACGACACACTAGATTATTTGTAGACCAAAATTACCTTTTTATAAGTAAATTAAATAATAATATAAATAAAAATGAGGTAATGAAAGAAAGTTTTTAATAAATTCGGGTCACATCTGTTACATTATTTTGACTCTTTGGGCTAGAAATGTTGTATGTTTTAATGTTGTATGTTTTAATTACAAGTAAAAATAGAAATCATAGCAGCCTACTTGCGTAATATTATCCCCATGTTGCGTTTTCAGATTTAAACACTGTACTTGTGAGGGTATATCTTTTATCCATCGTTGACAACAAACCGGTTTTGTGGTGGTGATCTGTTGAAACGGATTACTCTAGTCAATAGTAGAATACAAACATTCCAAACTGACTGACTTCAAATGGACGAATGCATGTGAAAAAGCATGAATGCAGAAATAAAACTGATACAACTGGAAAAAATTCATCCTTTGGCAAAATATCTTTTTGTGGCAATGAGAATTAAAAGAAACTGAAATGCTAAAACTGAAGAAACGATGGAAAGACAACAAAATATATAACGGACCGTAACACCAAAAAGATATTTAAAGTTTCTGCCCATTTTTATATATGAAAGGATAAATTTTTTTGTATTTATTTGATTGTCCATATTTTTATATAGTTGATAACAAAACAATAACATTCGTAATATAACTATTAAATGCTTGCTGTGGCAATATGTCATTTTTAAGGTATTATCTACTATCACCGCAAATTTTACAAAATATGAGACGTATTTTTTTCGCACAAAACTAAAGCTTTTGAGTAAAACGAATGTTTTTCTTTTTGTGAAAAAGTATATTTTTACACATAAAAAAATTAAAATCTGCGGTACTAAATTAAATGTGTGCAAAAGCTTGTGTATCAGACATGTGCTGAAAACTGCATACATTTTGCATCACTTGTTTTTTCAAAGTTGCCAATTCTATTTACTTTGCATGCTGAAGGTAGCACTTATTTTGTGTGTATGAAGAGAGGAATCTATGCTTTCTGAAAACGTCATTATTATGGGGAAAAATAGTAACACAGGCACCAAACCAAAATAGCCTAATTTTCAATTGTAAAGTTTTCATTAAAATTTATTCAAATAATATATGTAGTTTTTATAGGAATATAAATTAAAAAACCGCTTAAATTTAATTTATACGCTTTTCGTTTTTCGGCCTGAGTGTTACTCAGATTTTGTAATGCATAGCAGTTCACCTTGCAGTAACTTCGTTCTTTATTTACAAGTTTATATAGCAACTTTATTTGCGATTGTGAGTTCCAACACATCCATAATGCTAGTTGAGGTCGAAAATTCAAAGTAGTTGCGGTTTATGATTCTTTTTCGTTCTGACATCATTAAAACAGCTTTCATACATTTTAGTTTCATTTTTGGCTGCGAAAATATAATTTAAAATATTTAAAACTTTTGAAAGCTGTTGTTGAAAATAAGCGTTTAAAAAATCTTCGCTGATCAGTTTTTATGAATACATTTTCGCTTATTAAAGTGCATTTGAGCGGGGCTTTGCACATAGGACACTGAAAGGTAGACAGACGAAATATATTAGCATCGGAAGGGGCCGGACTATTTGTTCTTATAATCTGTTTCATGCAATCATTATTTTAAAGTTATACATAAGTTATATGTGTGTAGTTGTTCAAGCCGGCTGAGCAGAATTTTGATTTTAGTCGTAATTTCCCGACAAAATAATGTTACACAGGCGATTAGCAATGTCCATGCAAACCAATTAATTTAAAAACGCAGAGAAACATTGGCAATTTTCTTCTTTGAGGTAACACAATTCGAATATAAAGATTTTCGAAGGAAACGCGAGTTAACTGACGTCTATATTAGTATATGTATCGCGTTTTAAATGTTAAACATTTACAGGCATACGATTATTCGCTGAGAACAAAAGCTACGGAAAAAGTGAAATACTTCAATTTAAAGAAAAAAAAAATTTTAAAATGGATACTGAAATGAAAGAAAAAGATATGTAAATGTGTGTAAATATAATTATAGGAATTGCATTACTACATTAACAAGAATATCTGTTTTTGTTGTCCTTACTTATTCTGCTGAGTTATTTCTTTACTCCTCAAAAAATGGGTTACTGGTTTTTACGACGAAAATAAATATTTTTTAAATATCCATTTTTTCACAACATATTGTTTACGTATAGTGTGTGAACCCATTATCGTTTCTGTAAAAACATAACAAAAGCCGCCTGATAAATTTTCGAAAACAGTGATAAAACACATTGTTTTCGAAAATTTCTTTTGTAAAAATACATGACATCAAAAAAACTATTATTTTTTTTTTTTAAAACATAGTTAATTTTATGAGGCATTCGTAGCAGCTTTAAGGAAATATATTAGTAATAATTACAGCCATTTGCCAAAAAAAAATTGCTTAAATAAATTAAAATAGTTGCTGAGCGCAGTAAATATTTGCTATTGCTGCAAAATTGTCAAAGTTATAAAAAACTGTTTTTACAACCAGCAGTGTGTTTTGTACTCCTTAAGGCATTTAAATAACTGATAAAAATTAATTTTTGCAAAATGTTTCGCGAATGTTCCCATCTACGTACGAATTGCGATCTTTGCATTTGCTAAACATTTTAAAGACAGTAAAAATAAGTCTAAATTCGATTCTTTAAAAAAGTTAATTTTAATTTATGACAATTTACATATACAAGTAGAGTCATATGTAAATATACGTGATAGTTTGTTTCCAAGTAAAATTTAGTTTGTGTGTACGTAGAAAATTTGACTAACGTTAAGAATAACGTATGATATTGCAACGTACAAAAATTACATAGTGTGTGATGTACTTAAGCAAGATGAGTATATTAACATATTGGCAATGAGGAATATTTACAAACTTTGCTTTCTGCATACAAAATGTAAATCAACACGAACAATTACAATCGAGTTAGATATACCCGATTTCTGGCATAGTCGTTGAAGTGCCATCCAGTTTCGCTTCACTTCTGATGCGTTCCACGAACACACTTTAAGTCTTGGTAGCGATTACGTACACCATCTGGTCCCTAGTGATGTGGCTGTAGTCAAACACATTGAGATATGGTGTCATATCCACCAACCATTGCAGATTACACCAACTATAACGTTTTATAAGAGGAGTTACCACATTCAACGTGGTCTTGAAATGAGTATGATAATCAATTTATTCAGATGGTTGGTTTGAGATCAACAAGTCACAGTTTCATATGCCTTAAAAACAAATTCACAACTCTATGATATTATTCACCATATAGAATCATTATGTCTAGCTGGTACACATTCACGAATGGTCTTTACATAAAAGTCAATGTAAATTTCTTGGTTCCGAAGGTCTAGTTTTGCCCTTGAAAACTTTTGTTTAAGAAGGACTTGATTACTTACAGAACTACCTCTAGATTTACTAAATATGCATTTATATGCACTTTTGCACTTTACTGTTAGTAGCTGAATCTTTTTTTTTGTAATTTTAAATGACTAAAGGAAAAGGAACATACGGATTTATGTGAATTTATATGACAAAGATACTCGTATATAAAAAATTTATCCTTATAATACCTCTGAAAAGCATATACAAAATAGAAATGTTAAAAGAATTTATAGCAGTTTATAATGAAGCGTTTACTTGTTATTTTTTTTAATACTGGTCACTTTTTACGATAATTTTCGTACGTAAAATACCTCGCTCACCAAGAAAATGAGAAACAAAAGTTTTTTTTTTTGCATTTCGATATAAAACGACAAACGGTAAATAAAACTTAATTAAAAATAAAATAAGTTTCAACATTTGAAGCATTTGAAACTTTAACATATGTTTCAGTTATCAGATGAGTTGGATGTTTTTGGTTTTCTTAATTATATCTAAAGTAAAAGTTTTAACACATTTGATTTAATGAAATGCATACATGTATAGAGAAAAATTTAACCAACAGTGGATTATAACTTGTATACTGTTTAGCTTTAATAAAGTGGTTTAAAAATTTTGACCTAAATTAATTTTTTGTATTGCACTGCAACTGCAATGAATACCAACGATTTTAAAAGACATACATTAATTTTGTTTTTTTTAACATTAATATTCTTCAATAAATTTAATAAAAATCCTGGACCTAAAGAAACAGTTTTTTTTTCTTCTTTGTAAAATTTTTATTTTATGGATGGTTCGAACATAAAATAAACTTAAAACAATTGAAACAAGTGGTTTTCATTAATCTTCCTTAAAGGAGTTGACGACTTCACCTTTAAAATAAAACTATTTTATTAACACAGTATAAAATTTTATATTATGTTGTATACTACATATATAAAATACAGTAAATTTTATCAAATAATTCTCTAAATAAATTATGTATAACATTTTTTCATACGTGTTTTAATTATACGTTTGAATATTTTATGAAATATTTCCAATTAAAACAAAAGCACTCGAAGCACTTATTTTTTAGAGCTATTGCGTTAACCCAATAATATCGACATGTGTAAAGTGCGGGCTGATACTTGTGAGTATTTCTGCATGTGTGAACCTGATTTTCACCCCATGAACATTCTTCATACAAAGTAAATGATGTACAATAGAATATGTTAGGGAACTATTGATGTAATTATTTGAATAAAATTAGGCAGAGTTTTTTGTCTTTGACTAGCTTAAAAGTGTTAAAATTCGATTTGAAACAATTTTAAATAAAATATTGTGTTAGCACAGGTTTAGTTAGATTTGAAAACAAACAATATATGTACATATTAGCAAAGTATATTATTAGCAGTTGTTCTTTTCGATCTCGAATACCTATGTACATATATTGCAGCTCTTCTATGGTTGCATTAGTACCATGCTAAAGCCCTCAGGTAACAGCTGCCGAAGGCTCTGACAGACAAGCAAAACGCTTCGAAGTTTTGAGTTTGGAAATAATAAAGTAAATGTGATTTGTTTAAATAATGTTCATACCATTATTTGACGTAAGATTTAATCACACACATGAGCATCAGATGTAAACCGAAAAGAAGTAAAGAATGTCTTATCGTGTTTATTTTATCGATATCTTTTGTGGTATTGAAGACTCTGTGATAACTGTTCTTAGTATTGCTGGAAAATTGTACCAGCTACCCTTAATATAAAAGTCAATAGCATATATTATAAGATATATTTTTAAAACAAAATAGAATAACTTTGGTTTTTTGCATAATAAATTGTCGTAGTTCAAATAATACAATAAATACGAAATAAATAACACAATAAATACGAAAAAAGAGGTCAATCTTAAGTAGAATATGATCTAAAATTTATTTGAAAAAATAAGATAGAATTATGGGGATAAGCTGACAAAAATACTTCGTTGCACTTGTGATATGACATATTTGACTTAACTCCAGTCTAGTCTAGCCTTGTTCGTCTTTAACTAAATATATTTTGAAAATCAATACATTGAAAATTTAGAACTAAATATACGAAAATAAACTTCAAATAGTGAAGTTGGCATAGAAGTAATCTATTAGGTTAGATTGTTTGAAGGTGTTTGCTTGCCCATGTCTTGTAATATACGCTCAAGTCAGTATAGGCTTGTTGTGCGCAACAAGCCCAATAATACTGGAAATAATTCTTGCATTTAATGCAGTATTAAGAAAAGTACTTATTTACAAGATACTTTAACTTTCTCCCTCAGAAGATACCTAGGAGACACATCTCTGAGCAATAATTTGTGAAACACTTTTCAGCGTACGCAATAGAAGATACAGTACATTAACTTACTTATAAAAATATACAATGTATATGATATAGATATACATTTTCTTTAATTAACTACATATGTCTCACATAAAAGAGAAAAGTAACAGTTGAAGTGCAAAAAAAAAAAATTTTTTTTATGTGTTTTTTATCCCGATTGAATAAAATGCAATGTAAAATTAATTCTTGGCTCGGAAGAGAAGGGAACACCTCTTATTTTCATCATCCATGCTTAAATTTTATGTATTTTAATAACGACAAGAATTGTGGAAGTTTTGAAAATAATTAATTTTTTTAAATATTTTTTTCCGTTTTAGTTTCCGTTTTCTTTTTCTATGTCAAATTCGCCTGGCCTTACCAGTAGCCTTAGAGTAGCATTTGTAAAAACTAGGTATTATCTCAAAAACTAGTTAAAAACTTGTTTATGATTTGTAGTTTCTCAAACTAGTTTATCATGATAAACAACTTATAACTTGTGTAAAACGTAGATGTAAATGCACCCTAAGTTTTCAAATTGCTTAAATGTTTATTATGTAAATATTTTATGTTTTTCTAAAACATTTTTTTTAAATTTAAACTAAAGCTAAAGAAAAAATTTGGTCAGCTTTTTACACTCATACCACTTTGGGTTATGGTTAAAGGATATAATGTTAATGTATCCATATAAGACGTAAAACTATAATTGCACTTTCCAGTGATCTGTCTAACAGGTTCAATTTCAGTAAATACTAACTCCAAATAGATATCAGTTAAAAAGTTCGTGGCATATCTTAGCAACTAGTGAGACATAATGATGCACTTACCACATGTACTTAATTTGATTTATTTAAAGTTACAGTTGCACTGTAAAAATAGTTGTTATCCATTAAAATCACCGTAAAATTATTTATTATGGTATATATTACTTTTTCGCATAATTTTTGATTTACTTTCGTAAAGGATGATAATTTGCTAGTTAAAATGTTTCATGTACTTATTATTGAAAAGTAAGCAATAATTTAAAGAAGCTGTAAGTAAATAAAGCCCGACAGTATATTTAAGAGTTGTGCTGCTTGCTGGTACCTTAGTTCATAAATTATGATAAAAAATAAAAATGAATAAATATTTTTGGCAGTGTTTATTGCATGGCTTTTGCTTTTGTAAAACGTTAAACTTTTTTTTTTTTTGCTACATTAAACATTTACATATAAATTGAAAATAAGTAGACATAAATATTTTTGTATAAATAACAGCTTAAATTTCCTACCAAATAATTGAAGAATTAATATTTAATGAGAAAAATTATTTGGTCTGAAAATGTATGAGAAGGGTCGCCAAATAACTTGGGTGTTTTTGGTGTTTTGCATACATATGCAGATATTCACACAATACTGGATTACAGGGATTGCAAACCTTTTGTTCAGAATTTACACATTTTGCTCTCAATACGCAATATGTATTTTAATAAGAAGTTTCACGAGTGCTAATCATAAATCTGCGTTAGATTAAAATCCCATTTTGTGCCCTTCAGCTCTATGAGTTTCAGCAATATTTCCATGTCCTACTCAATTTTAGAAATAAAAAACAAAAGTTTTTCTTTCAGCACCGTACTTTAGAAAACATTTTTCAAAACATGTTTTTATATATTTGGCTGAGTTTGGAAAAATTCCCTTTCGATAAGGCTAACGCGTTTTTTTTGCTGCAATAAAAACTGATTAACTAACTGTTTTGTTCGAAATGTTCTTCTTTGATTATTTTGCATTGCGTTACTCAGTTGTTGTTGTTGGGTAATAGCCAAGAAAGCCGTAAAAACCTTTGCTACGGGACGACTACCTATTGGGAAGCCACCACGCTAGTCGTCAGCACCCATCTTTGCACCTGGTGACTAATATTGTTATGTCTCTTTTACCTCGTTTTAGTAATATCTATTACAACAACATTATAGAATGAACTTGGGCTCGATTAATGTAATACAATAAAAACATTATATTTTTAAATTTGAACTTAATTATTTATTTGCTTTAAGAGCCAATTGAAATGTATTAATTTAGGTCCAAAAATGAACCTTTTTAAAAAATAATTGCTGTCTTTTTCAGCTGAAATATTTTTTAAAAAGGTTTATATTTGGACCTAAATTATTATAATTTTAACTAAACAATAAAGCAAGTGGGTCTGATAACTTTAGAATATCCATTGCTTCCCTTGGTGGTATTGATATGTTATCATATGGGAAAATACAAATATTATGTCTATAGCTTAATACCATTTTTATATATATATATGTATTTATATATAATATAGTTATTGAGAACAATTCTCTTTTGAATTCTTTTTAAATGTAGTTATAGTTTAAAGAAAAAATTTAGTTTTCTATAATTTTAATAAACGTAATAAAATCTTTGAAGTATTATTTACATTAGCACATTTTTATAACGAAGAAACTTGCAAAAAAAAAAAACTAAAATATGTTGGTTATAAAAAGTACACTACTCCCTTGCATAAATTATCCTGTAGGCAAACGAACAAAACAGCAAAGCCACAATAACTGCCACATGCTTTCGTCTGTTCATTTTTATTGCCCATACAAAATGTGTCAAGCAAATAATAATAGTATACCGTAAACACTATGCAATTGGAAACTCTTTTCTTGACAGAGCGCTGTAGAACAGCTGCTGTTTGTTGCACCGGGCCTTAATGTTTATAATTATTTTTGCTATTTATTTGACTGGTAGGGAATACAGAAATCAATGCAAATTAAAGATGAATTATTGATATAGCCATAGCTGCCATAGTTTAGTGTTAAGGATACTCCATTAAAAGTCACAATCTGCTGTGTTCTATCCTGCAACAGGGTTGATATATTTAGTCGCTGCTTACAAGGCAGATACTGTGCTCAGTTGCCAATGGTTCATCAGGCTCTGACGTCTTTCCATATTTTGCCATGCCACGAAGATTTTATTTGTGCAATAATTGTGATATACGATGAACATCCCCTTACTTACCACGTGGTGAGGTATTCGACAGAAGAAGCGGCAAAAATATACAAAACCCTATGCTCTTTATTGAAGTTAAAGAAAACAAAATTATGCATTTATTTAATTATCACAAAATCTGTGTGATAACTTCTACTGACTTTCACTAAAAAAATTTAAGTAAAATGTTAAACATGAAATAAAATGCTTGCAAGAACGAAATACTCATTAGCATGATAAAGTTAATTAAATTTAACATTATTCTTCTTGTCGGCTCACCTTTTAAACAATTAGTACTAAAAGTTTTGATTGCAAGTACATATATAAAAATAGCAGGTTTTATGTTGTAAAACATTAAAATTATTAGCGGAACTCACCCTTCATTGCAAATTACCCTTGCAGACCTTGCACATATTGCAACCGTAGCATATGTGCCATAGTCTGCAACACTACAAAAACCAAATGTATGAAACCGAGATTTGCATCACTTAAGCAAATATGCATAACTAAAAACCATTGCAGATCCGTATTTGCAAATGTTGCTAAATGCTACAACAGCTGCTTATTTTTC
The DNA here is from genome assembly GCA_963662145.1 of Sturmia bella. NCBI lineage: Eukaryota > Metazoa > Arthropoda > Insecta > Diptera > Tachinidae > Sturmia > Sturmia bella. Next base: position 30,802,536 of record OY759168.1, on the reverse strand, counting down.
TACATTTCAACACGTAAACTCCTGCGCTCAAAAAACTGTATGACGGCAAGGCCGCCAGAAAACATGCCTGTGCTGGAATTAAATTAATGCTAACGTTGCTCAAAGAAGCATTTACAAAATAGTAAAAAGTGAATATTTAACCTATTATTATGCATCATTTTTATTAAACTTTATAAAATAAGCAAAAAAATCGGGCGGTTGCTTCACGTGCAAATTTTATCGACGGCGTTGCTTTTCAAATATTGGCTGCGGCTTAGCTTATCTCATGCGGCAAACTCGCTTTGTTAAATTTTGTAAACAAATAAATAAAACAGGGAAGAAAATGAATACGGAAGAAAGTAAAATAAAATTAAGGCAATTAAACAAAAAGACAACAATAAAAGACTGCCAACGAAAATTTGTTTTCTAAACTTCCTTCTCAATTTGCAAAACAAAAATATTTATATTTTCCGTTACTCTAAAATCAGCTGATGTAATTATTTTGCTAAACACTTGAAAAAGACACTCACGCTTTGTAGCAAAAAATTATGCTATATCTGCTAAAATTGCAGATGTGCAACCAAGGGTGATTTCCGCTATTATCTCTAAACAAAAACTAAGAATGCAAGAGAAAATTAAAAATTTTCTTAAGAACGAAATATTTGGCATGGTTCTGCTGCTCTTCAGTGTAACTAATTAAATAAAGTACCCCCACACCTCATTTTCTTACATATGTTTTTAAGTCTTCGACTTACATGTTTTTCCCTATGTCTATCAAAATGTTTCAATTTACATAAAGTTTTTAATATTTAGCCACAATGTTTTTTTTAACAACAGCTGATATGTTCAAATATTATTTATTTTTAGTTTAATAAAAGCCTTTTTGAAAGAAAATTGTTTGAAGAATAATTGTTTGAAGAATAATTTCAATAGTACCTATTATTCAATATTTTAATAGTAGCGATCTTTAATTGCGTAAACAATAAAAATTTGTATTTGTGTGTTTCTTCCTTTTTACCAAAAAGTTTTTGGCAGCGTGAAAATATTACATTTTAATTGAATCTTTGTTAAAATGACAACGTTAGATAAAACACGTTTTAGCAAGGCGTCTGATCGCATATGTTTGTAATTAAGTGAAATAGAGCACGCAGTATTTAAAATTGTGTCCTACGACTTTTGCTCGTCTTTCTTAAACAAAAAATGTTTTAATGGTAACACACGATATGTAACAGTTGCAATGTGAAAAGCATGTCGTCTGTGGGGCACTTGGGCACTGAGCGGTGAAGGTTAGATGGTAAATTTCTTCTCCAGCTCTACTGTAAGCAACGTAGACAAACAGGTTCAAATTGTTAAATACTATCGACGTGATCAATATGACAAGTATACAAAGGCCACCAAGCTAGTTAGTTTTTTAAAGTAATGTTCAACACAGGTCTATCATCGTATGTAAAATTATTTATGATGGGATCAGCAAGTTCTTTTTTTTCCTAGTACAAAGCTAAACAAAAATTCCTGTAGCTATATGACTATCAGATTTAAGTACGAAATTAAAAAAAAATTAGCACCAAGTAAAATACACGGATTAAAGAGGGAGATAGAGAAAGAGGGAGAAGGAAAGCTTATTCGTTCCAAGTGTTCATCTTCCAATGATAAGTTGAGATTAATGCATTTAATTAATGCCTGATAAAAATCACTTATGTTTACATTTCTTGATATTAATTTCCATTAGGTTATTACTACAGCACGTACTTATAGTATATGTGTTTTAGGTATTACAAATAATCAAGTTTTATGCAAAGCAAGAAGAAGGTGTACATCATCTACGATCATGAGTATAAAGCAAAACTCTAAAGCAGAGGTGCCCAAAATCTTCTTATGGAAGCGTAAACACCAATACGTATACACTTTATTGACGCACACAAAGAAAAACAGAAATAAACTCATAACAAAAAATGATTTCTTCAAGTGTTTCATACTCACGAAATCATTAAAAAAAAAAACAACAAAATCATGAAAACAAAAAAACAAAAAACAACAAAATTTACGCTTGGCACCAATGTGTACCAACAAAGCCTGCGTTCTTATTGCTGTGCATATGAAAGTGTTGTTGCTTTGAACTTGGGATATGTGTGTATGTGTGTATTTCATATAAAGAGCTGTGTATACATATTAGAATGCTCAGCCAATGCTGCGCGGTTTTACAAAAACAAAAGCGTACCAAGCGTATAGGCCGTGGGCATCCCTGCTCTAAAGCATACGGTGTACAGACTTAATTTTCAGCGAAAAAAATAAATTTATATGAGAAACTCAATGTATAGTGGCCTAGTCTAAAACCTGTAGAATCTGATAGAATCTTTTGATGTGAACTGGGAGAAAGCTGAGTCATTGATGGTAGGTATCTTTGAGATAGCGGGCTCTTAACAATAACAACATTCTATAATTGGACATAAACATCTTTTCACTGCATATCATGTACACAAGGTATAAGTGTAATATGCCATGAAACACACAAGTAGTTTAAAGATATTTTTATTACTATGCAAACTGTGTAATTTTTACATTTTACTACACAATTCGAAAAATCTCTTTGATATGTGCGGCATGGAACTTTGTTTTATTGTTGATTGTATCATGTCCTTGTAAAGTTACTATTTCTTTAAATTTTGTATGTTTTATTTTACAATTTTTTTTAATGCTCTTTTTTTTGCGACTTCATTTGCACTTTATCAACATTCACAGATAGCAGAAAATGCTACATGTATTTATATCTACATATATACCTATTTACTTACATATGTATATACGAATGTATATGCAAAAGTGCGTGTCAGCTTTATTATAGTGTTGGTTATTTACGAATGTAGACATGGCAGAATAGTGGTGTGAATGCAAATTGAATTTTAATAATATGTTGGTTTTAATAAAATCTTTCTTTCCCCATGTACGGGCACAAGCTGAAAATAATCAATTGTTTTATATTGCTTTTGCTGCTCATCGATATGAAAACCGAAAACGTAAAGCATGTATGAGAAAACGAATTGCAAATGGTTGATATGGTTAAGAAGTAACGCCAGCAAGCATCCTGCTAGCTTTATTGAGGATAATGGATATAATATAGCTTTTATTGATACAATTGTTTTGTTTTCTTTGAATTTGTGCATGAATTTAAGTTCTAGTAGGATATAAATTTGATCACTAGTGATTTTAAATTGAGCTTTAAAAAACAATTTAAAATTTTTAGGAACAAGAGCTTTGCTTAAAATAAAGAAAGGAAAGTTTGCGTGTTTGCTGTTAAAATATATAAAAATTGTTTTCTATGTCTTGCTGACTGATAATACTGCAACATCTTTAATCATATAAGTATATGCAGTGCAGATCAAAATTGAATAGCAAATGGTTTATCACAACTATGATAAGTTAGAAACGGTTATTAGATTTCAAATAACGTGACTCGATATGCTCTATTGTAAATTGATGTTTGACCAGGTAAATGATCGTCCATCCAAAACGCATAAATTTAATTTCAAAGAAAAAAAAAAACAGCTTACAGAAAAGTATAACTTTGTTTTAGCTAGGTGGTCTTTTATGTTTTCTTTGCCATGTTTAATTTTCAATCACAAAATAAGTATAGAACGAACTTGTGCCCGATAGACGTAATGCAAAACTAATTATGTATATACGAAATAGCTCGAGTAATAAAACTTAGTTTATTTATTTTTTGTTTTGTTTGCAAGAACATTTTTGGCCAGTTATATGCGCAAACAAATATTAACAAAATGCTTGCCACGTTTTTGGTCGCATATTTCTATCCAAAAGAGCATATTTTTAATTATTCTCAGATGTAATTGATTGGTCATCACTTACTTTATTGCTCTTAAATATCAACAAATAAAGACCTCCAACGATGACAATGATCATGGCGGCAAATCAACGTCATTGCAATGTGATCATTGAAAAAGAGCCATTATTTCGCTGTCTGTGTAGTAACTATCAATATTCTGTTGGAACCCCACATTATATAGATGCATGTCCTTTATTTCTGGCCACAAAAATTCCGTTATCATATTGATTTACCTATCACTATTCACGGCAACTGCTTGGCAGATCTTATTTTCAAAGGAGTATGGTTCGATGATACCGCCAACACATAAACTACACCATCAGTCTTTGTGGGTCTGTATTCTTTTGAAAAGTCACACTGGGTCTTTCATTTGCATTAAAGTGGAATTTCTGTTTGTTAAAGAACCCACTAAATTGAAAGTGTTCCTCGGAGCTAAAAAGGATTTGTTTTAAAGTTGTACCTTAATCTGATCGTACCTTTGTAAAAATCTACAAACATTTTAGCTTAATTATACATTTCTCTATGGTGATGAAATCGTCGATGAACCGCAATCTTACGTTCACGTTGCCTTGCGTGCGTCGGCGCAGTTCCTGTGACAGTTGATTGGAGCTTTTGCTTTGCCGCTACAATAGATGTCGTTGTTGATGAAGGTGTCGCTTCTGTGAGGATGAACCTGCTTAATTCTCCGCTGCTTTTTATCAAATCCTCCGTGAGGAGATCTTGTTTATTGTCATCCTTGCAAGTTGTTCGTTCTTGTCTTTGGCTGATAACTTTTGGCGTCCAACCAGTAATTAGATCACAGTAAAGCAAGGCCGCAAGGCAGGTACTCACGTAAATCGTTTTCACATATTTTTCCCTTATCACAAATAAGTGTCAAATTAAATTGGTGATAAAACTTGATAGTAAGATATGACTCACGATTAACATTGTGAATTATGATCAGACCACACCGATAACAGTTACAAATGTTTAGAATTGCATTTGCATATAAACATAAAAACAGAACATTTTTAAGTAATAACTTTATAGGAATACACTAAAAGGTTATTTTCCTTTGACGAGCAAGTGCAACAAACAATAATTTAATATGGAGAAATCTTTGCAAAAGTACAAATCTTTAAATTTTATGGTATAAATATGGTATAAGTTTATGGTATAATAAAACTAATTAGCAATATTATATGAAATCCAACAACTTTGTTATTAAATAAAAGTATGTGCTTGTCAAGTATTTTTATATTGGCTGCGTTTTTTTCCATGCTAAATTCGAAAACTTATGGTCAGCTGCGAAAAGTTGGAAGTTCGCACAGGTAGAGTTTATTGTACCGATGATTTTTTATATGCATAAATTTTGTAGATACAAGTTTTGGTAATGTTAATTGTTGTACCTTCAAAATGCAGAATATTTAAATTTAAAAAATAGGAAAACTCTGTTGTGTATTTTTAAATATATCAAATGTCTTATTGCAAAAGCGGAGTGTCTTGTTTTTGACCAAGGGGCAGTAGGTTGTGCAGTGTAGTGTCCACTAAAGTACACGGAGCTCCCTATGTTGGCTAAATCAACAGCTAGCCATATTTCACATAAAAATGTAATTATTTGTGTCGAAAAAGTTTTAAACATTTTATCATGTTTGCTCTATGTTCATGGCAACTTTAGGAAACCGAAATAAAATAAGTTTTAAAGTAAAAAGAGCAATATCTAATTAAAAAACTATTTTACAAACATATTTTGTTTGTTCTTAAATTCTTTTCAATTATACAGTAGAATGTTATTCTAAACCAAATATTTTTCCTAAATTTAATCTAAGAAATTAATTTTTGTATACTATAAATCAACTCAATGCTAGAGACGATCATTTGTTATATTTTAAAACTAATATATTGCTTTGTGTATGTATGTGTGGATGTGTGTATGCATCTCTATGTGAATGTGTGAGCTTGGTATTCGAAAAAGATTTTAAACTTAATTTAATAAAATACGACCTGTCAAATTGATAAGCTACAAACAAAACTCAAACACACTAAGACTATTTGCAGCAAAAGTATTAGCAATAATAAGAGTAGCATCACTAGCAACAACAACACTAGTAACAAAAACTCGGATTGCAACAACATACTTGTATTCATTAATCAATTTAAAATTTTTACCTTCCTGTCTTGCACCTGATTGTAATTTCAACTGTAAAACAGTTGATAGCAATCATTAAAATGGTGTGAGTGTATGTGTGTATGTCTGCAGATGTGCTTGCGTGAATAAGGACACAAAAAATTGTATATATTCAGTGCGACTCAGAGAGTTTCCAAACAAATATAGTCTTTACCTATTTACACACATATGTACATATATTGTTATATTTCTATGTACACAGGCATATGACTACATATTTATATAAGATTTTATGTACCTGTATGTTGTGTCTACTTGGTGTTTTTTTCCATTTCTACTTGAAAAAGTGCTACTACATCAGTGACACTAACAAGTTTGCTTAAAGCAATTTTGGTTAGAAAAAAGTTTGTATTGTAGTACATTTTCTAACACCATTTGGCATATTAGTACTTAAATGACATATATGTATTTATATACATACTTGTAACACCTTGATTTACCTGATTAGGTTTGCTTGCATATGGGAATATTATTTTATCTTTTCAGTTTTTCCATATTGAAATCTCTATGGAAAACAAGGTCGACGCACACCACTAGAATAAATTTTTCACTTTATTGCTAAATTGTTTTTAACATTCGATCAATAAAGTTGCAAAATGAAAACGTGACTAAGTGAGCTCTACTGTTGTCGCTCACTGAAATTGCAAGAGCAAATAAATAGTTGGCAATAAATTTAAAGCTGCCATACTGATCGTTTGGTTGCCACGATTTTTTACTTAACCGTAGAAGCCTCAGATAAGATTGAGTATGTAATATAGAGTGGCTAAACGGAGCAATTCATCTGCTTTGGAAAAAAAACTTGCTTTGCCTTTAATTTGCTAGAAAACTGTAATAAAAGCAACAAAAAAACCTAAATGCCTACAATGTTCAGTGTCGGCTTTGCATTAGCACTAATTTAGTAGTATTAGATATTAGGTTAGGTAAGGTTAATGAGTATTAGATATTGCTTTATGAATAAATTTATTTTTTCAGTTTTAGATTATAAAAACCCCTCGGGGCCACAATATGCATCTTGCAGATCGTAACCAGGTTGATATCGTGTCAACAGGGTAAAAGAGGTGCAAAATGCCGGGGCTATCTTAATAGCCAGAAATCTTAGGCATGTACCAAGGGATTGCGGAATGTCGTGAGGGTCTACTGAAACCCCTCGCCGAAGCGCTATTCGGTAGTACGGGGATCAGAGCCCCGGGATGACTCTACGGAGTCGTCACGTCCGGTCATAGGTTGAGGAGGCTCCTTGGCTAAAACGTTCTGGCATTGATTGCTGCCATATGTTCGCATAGGAGGGAACGTGGTAGACATACTGATCATACGGCCTTGGGGTCTATGGTAGGTGGCCCATAGTGCGATGGCTAAGCAATACATGCTGCTTTTTAAGGAACTAGATTGGCGGGATCATTAGGGCTGGTTCAAGGACTGATGCTTTTCGGGACTTTGGGCTGCCAACTTGTGGTTTCCCATGCCCTCTATAAATTGCTTTGCAGCAGAGGTTAAAAAGGTGTAAATACTACTGAGACTACTATAAACTAAACAAGTTGTTATAGGAAAAAAAAAATTAACCTTATTCATATTTTCAATCTTTTTCAGCCATCAATATGATACCGACATTTCGTTCATGCTAAACAACTGATCAGTAGACTCAAAAAATTCCTAAAAGACTGTTTAAATCTTAACTACTTATTAAGTAATAACCATGAATAAATGAAATGCTAATTTTTTTTTTTTTTCATCTTGCAACTCACTTACTTCTCGTTATAACTTCTATACAATGAGGTACCATTGGTGACTACGATTTGTATTCTTGAACGTATCAAAAGGTTAAAGTGTTTTGAATATTCAAAAGTGAGAGGAGCTATTTTTTCCATGGGTTTTTTTGGGTCTAAAATAGACCTTGTTTTTATTACTTTCAAGAATAAAAATCAAAGTAGCCAATAATAAATCGTTGTATAAAAGTTATGAAAAAAAGAGAAAGAACTGGAATACGAAAACATGTTTTCTGTGTTAAAGGTTTGGTTGAACATTTCTAACTCTCATTTTGTTCATGGGAATTATAAAATAAATAGTGATAGATTAGCTTCTATAAATTGTCGGCGTCATATAAGCGGCTGAGCAAGACAGAAAACATTAATAAAGTCTATTTTTTATCTAAAATAAAACAAATCAATTGGCTGTTATAGCAAAACAATAGTTATATTAATTTTTGAAATTAAATTAAAATTATTCTATGACTGTTTACTACGTTTAAATTCTCAGACAAATTGCATTGTAAATTCTTTTAACGCAGCGAATGTTGCTCACAAAACAAACATAACAAAATGCTGAACATAATTATTAAAGTGTTGCGGCTGTCAAATACATTCAAGTTCTCTATATATTATTAACTAAATATCTATAATTATGTGCCAAACTATATGTGCTTATTTTAAAATGTATCCTTTCTGCCAATCCTTTGTTACTAGTCTCTAACATTCTAATGTGTTCTTCCTCTTAAACTGTTTTCTGTCTTTGATACTGAAACATTTTCAAAAATACGATAATGATTTAATCTGTAGCAATTAGAAGAAAATTCCATCTTCCATTAATAAATAAAAAATACTTTTGCTATAATTTATGGTCCTAGTATTAAGTTTTTCTTCGTTATCCTCTTTACTTTATCGCAATTTATCTGGTCATTATCCTATCATGGAATTTTTAACCCAAATTTATAATATCTAATCTATCAACCCTATCCCTAATGTTACTAAAATATTCATCTAATGTCGTATAACTTCTATGACCTACTCTATAGGAGTCCTTTTTATATATGTTCAAGATCTATAAGTTCTATTATAATAGCTGTGTTCTGCCGACCACTCTTATTATTAAATTGAGCTACAAACCTAGCACTAGCATAATGCAGACTGAAAATTGTTTTCTTCTTAGTCATATTTTTTTATGGAATTCCTCTTTACTAATCATGCGAACGCTCTCCACAATATTCATTTTTGAATATGTTTCGCAAAATAGTTAATTATGTTGAATCATGTAGCAGAATCATCATTTTATTATCTCTCCTTATTCCAATTGTACCGACATATGCAAGTCTTGAGTCACATTCTCTTTCCATTGTTAGTTAAATGTTATAATTGAAACTTTTCTATATATCTCTGCGTGTTTAACTAACTAGATATTTAATTTTTTAACAACTAAAATTGGATTAGTGATAATAAAACCAAGACGGGCTTAAATTCGAAGCAATTTTCTTTCTGGCTGTCTCTTTTGGTTGATTTTTTTTGCTATATTACAAGACAATAGATTTTAACAAAATAAATGTGTTCATTTATCTTTTCTGTATTAATTAAGTTTTTCAAAAAAAATTTTCTGAATTTAATTGTTTAAAAATAATATATTGTTATTTAAACGACACATAAAAACATTTAAAAAAGTATAGGACATATCACTAAAATAATGTAATATTTTTTGTGTTTGTATACTATTGATCTGTTTTCTTAGATTTTGGATATATAAAATTTTTGGTTTATAAATATTTATATAAAAGAGAAAAACATTTTCATTCATGTTCAATGTCAACTGCTAAGTAATATTATATTATAGCTCTGTATTATTTATTTATGTTAAGTAAGTTTTTAGTTAATAAAAAAATTTTGTGTTCTAACTTTGAACTTGTACGATTTTAAAAAAGAAGACAATGATTTCCTGCAGTCTTACAAAGGAGTTGGAAATTTAATTATAAAATTGAAGTTCATTATTAAAAATAATATCACCCATTTATTAAAATTGGAGTTTATTATTAAAAATATATTCACCCACTTATTTCGAATGCAATTTTTATATAGAAGAACGTTTCTTGTGTGCTGTTTAATGCCTCTCTTTTGGAAAAAAAAAACAATAAATTTTAACCAAGATATGCAAAATTTTGTAAAAAAAAAACTACTTTTCCAAACAAATCAGCACACTCAGCTTTGTGGAATAATTTTTGGCTCACATCATAAAATTTGTAATTTTTATTCATGTGAAATACATAAAAAAAGCTTTCTCTTTTCCAAACGATTACAGTGTTAGATTTTATGCACTATAGCTTAACAACAACAAGATTCGATATCTTAAATCATGTTTGTATATTTGTATTTGTGTAAAGCAAGCATTTGTGTATCTGTGATTCCTTTCATCTACATGTGCAAGGTATTTTTATACGTATACTATGTGTGCTTGTCATTACTTTAAAACCATTAAATGTCATCATTCATTGTACTTTAGTTTAGCTATTTTACTAATTCTTAGCTATATATTATAGCTGATCTACTTTTTGCAGTTCAACAGAAAGCTAATACCAATAGTACAATCAGATGTATATGCACGTCTCTCTAACAGGAATCACATTCAACTTGTTGTTATAATTTCTCTACTTTTTAGCATTTTCTTTCTTGTGTCAATATTGATTTGTCGTTTTTTTAGTTTTCCTTTTTGCAGATGCACAAGCAGTCGATGTTGATAAGTGTTCATAATGATGGCCAGTCATTCGTCTCATTTAATGCAAAATATATTTGATTATTGGTGTGAGGTAATACATTTTTATTGCATATACATATATAATATTTTTAAATTTAAGACTTGTAAGGATTAAAGAAAATTAATGTTATCAAAAAATAAAATAGAAAAAAACCAGAGATTTACTGTTCAGCTTGATTAAATATTTGTTTAAAATGAATCTGTTCATAGAAAAAAGGGGAATCAAATTTATGCAATGAAAATTTCTGTAGAAAGAAAAAGTTATCATAAAACAATTTGTTGCTTAAGACTTGCAAGTCATAGTTAAACTGTAAGTACTTTTATTACTTTAAATATTTTTATTCACTTATGACTTACAATCTACTTATCAAAAATTTTAACTTCAGTGTCTTGTTAAAACTGCCTGTTCTCTAAGTCGTATTCTATAATAGCAGGCAAAAACAGGTCGGTTATCATATGACCATAGCGCTCCGAATTGACGGTGGCAGTCGTCAAATCCTCGCTTTCCAATAAGGTCCAATCACACCTTCGGACCAAAGAGTGTACCAAACAGTTAGGATTTTCAGAACCCCAAATACAACCAAATTGTTGCTGTTGTTGTTCAAGTGCCAACGAATTTGTGAGTGATCAGCGGGCTTCAGATAATGTGGGTGCTGGACTTTATATGCATGTACACCTACATAATCTAAATGTAAAATACGCCATAATGTGCCGTAAGACTGTCCGAATTCCTGAGAACGACTAGGAATCGACACATTCGGGTCTTCTGCAACACTTTTACTTACAGCAGCGATATTTTCAGCGGAGCTAGCGAAACGATGATGCACAGGCCTAACAATATGTGTAGCCGCTCCAGTCTCTTCAAATTTTTTTCAGAATTTTACCAATTGTCTGTGTAGTTGGACGATTTTGTACCCCATAATCCCCACTTAAAGCAGGATAATATGTGGCTGTGGCAGAGTCACAATTTTCGTAGTGTATATTTATGCTTTTTGTAAATATATGTCTGTATGATTAGTTGTTTTTTCCGCATGCAAACATTTTAAAAACACTGAAATAGTTTTTTGCGTCTTAAAGGTTTTATTAAATTATATACTGACATTACGGTTATAATACCGGCATACTGATAACTGTACAATCCCTGCACACATGTACCAATGTAATTTAAATATTGCACCGATACGGAAGTAAGAAATATTGTAATTCTTATCCAGCGGTCCTCTTCTGTAAATAGCTTAAATTAGAGACATCGCTAAAAATTTCTAAACTGAACTGTGCTATTCTTAGCGATGAATTCACTTATATCTATAAACTTTTGTGAGAGAAAATTTTATTTTAGCGCCTTGGCTAAAATTTTAGTTTTTTGATCAAAAAGTCAAATTTTCAGCTTCAAAAAATATTTGTTGCTAAAAAGATTTACTTTCTTCGAACAAAAACTTAAGATTTTATCAACAGCACTAAAATTAAATTTTACGCCCACAAAAGTTTTTAAAAGTGAAGTCACCGCTAAAAATCGCTTAACTAACTAGAGTTTAGAGATTTTTAGTGATGCCTCTAATTATAGCGAGTTATAGAATAGCACCGTTGATTCGTTTTGGTGGCCAACCTTGTATTATTATTAATAGACAAAATTATAGCATACTTTTTCGGGTTTTGAATGTTAAGTGAATCCACAGTGCGTATGAGCAATAAATAGTTTGGTGCTGCTCTTTCCATACTTAGGATTTGATAATACATCTGAGACGGAGCTACGGAATTCTTGATCAAACGAATTCCGTTACATATGTAGTAATTATGTAGCCGTTTTTTTTTACATTATTATTTCTCAATATGTTACAATTCGGCCCAGGTAAAGTCAGTTTGTAACATACTTTTGGTTTTCATACATAAATAAGCCGTAATGCGAATGAGTAATATATTGATGTTATTTTTTTCTTATACTAAGGCAAAAAACAAGAGCGGCTACAACAGTTACTTAGCTAATCGTTACATCGACGCTATTACTTTTTCTTCCATAATTTGTGCTAAACAAGGGGAGAAATCTAGAAAAGGAATTTTAGTCCGACTAGTAAATTTTTTTATCTTTTGCTCAGAGTTTAACTCACTTCAAAAATAGCAAGTCTTTATCAAAGTCATAAGAATACATTTTTTTAAAAGTTGATCTACAAAAATTTATATTAATATGATACACAACCAGTGTAAAATTAAAACAAATTTTGGTAGCAATGTGTACTAAAAGTTTTATTAAAAAAGTGAAATAAAAACGTTTAGTATTCTGGTTGTTTTATTTCTGAACACAATATGCATGTAAGAATACATTTATGGCTGATTTTCGCATTTTCAAATACGTAACATGTCATTACAGAAATATCAAAAAATCAAAACACAACCATCCGAGCGAATACAAGAAGTATCATTTTATTTCTTGCCGTTTATTTTTAGAATTTTCATATCTTTTATGAAAACATATTCAAAGTTTATAAATTATCCACTTTTACTTCAGTTCTTCAGCTACAAATCAGTAGAAAAATAACTCAAGCATAAACGGAAATAGCAGGCTGATGATCCCATTTCCGAACGGTAAGTGATGCGAAAGACGAAAAAAATAAAAGAAACATGACACCGGCAGTATAGAAGAGGAAGGCAAATGTTTTAAGATTAAGAGCAATTATATGTGTATGATAAGAAGTTATAAGAGTGTTCCTCTCAAAATATTTGTGCAATAGAGCTTTGTATTAAGAACACAATATTTAGTGGTTTTATCAACTACGGGTTGAAAAAGCATTTTACTGCTTACTGTTGATTAGTCTGAAGCTCATATGGCTAATGATTTCACCCACTTTGCTTTGTAGACATTATTTCAATCTTACATTTGACCGTAAAAAAATTTTGTTAAATAAAAAATTCATGTTGGGTCTTGTTAGGACATATTTTAGTTTGTTTTTTCCTAGCTCTTTTGTCAATACCCAAGTTCTGTATAAGTTTATTAACATAGTAGTTAATTGGCGAGACAAGAACATAATAGCTGACAATATTATAACCTACAACTATTTCGAATTTATGTTTTCGACCGAAAATTATTTAACTTAATGCCAAAAACATAATTTGAGGAAAAAAGGTAATAGCACGCAGGTCAGCAAAACGTCGAAATCCTTAAGTATTTCACTTATAATATAATAAGTATTGCGAGACCTGTTATATTAAATTAAAAAAAAAGACTTTAAAAATAAATAAATTATTGCAAAATTGCTATTAAAATTGCCTTTACGTCACCTCAAACATTTTCATTATATTAAGTGACATGAGTAAAAATTTTTAAAAATATTAATTTTGGTCCAAGAAAAAAATTAATCATCCTTTTTAATTAATCCTTTTTAAAAAAAATTAATACATTTCAATTGGCTCTTAAAGCAAATAAACAACTAAGTTCATATCTGAATTTTCAAAAATAAATAAATAAAAAATAAATATTTGAAATAGAAACCTACAAGTAAGTACAGTAGGCCGCACAGGAAGCTTTATAACAATGAGAAAAAAAAACTTGCTCAATTTTGCACCTAAGCTTTCTTCAAAAATGGCCATTTCAGGGATTGAAAACGAACTGGTCGAGAATTATTGCTTTGCAAAAGATGCTCTCAACATATTTCTTAAAGCAAATAGAAAATTGATTTTCAGGCATTGCTTATGACTAACAATTAGAAAGTAAGACTCTGTTGACATTTTCATTGCCCAATTTTTTAAAGGTCATCAACAGTCACTAAACGTTTGTTTTCATCTACACATGATAAGTTATCTTTTCAATTTGGAAGCAAGAAATTTTTGTTTATTTTTTGTCGAAAACTTTGCCTTTTTAGTCTCTTAGAAATTTATTTTCCTGAAAAATACTCAAAAACCTGGGAAAAAAATTCCAAGGTCAAAAGGAATGGAGGCCGAGCAAGGAATGGATGGAGATCACTTTTCAAATATATGCATGCAAAATACATGGGATTGCAAATTAAAATTAAAAAAAATTAAGCCAAATCAATATATGTATGCATGTACTCATAATGCTTGGTTTGCAGGATATAAGACAGCACACACCGTAGTTGTTAGTCATAATGATTTTAAGCCCCAGTGTATCTAAGTTACCATCTTTTCGAATATATGTACATTTATATTCAAGAGGCTGCTTATTCCTATTTCCGAAGCTTCTAAGTATTGCCTTAAGCTAAAAGTTTTTAGCTTGTCTCAAAGAGAAGGCCTATTAATTCTTTGTTTTCTGCTTGAATACCAACAGATCAGAGACACAAAATATAATTTCATATTTTTTTATATGCATACACGTATCGTTATGTGTATGTATATTCCACGACACAGTAATTTAGCCTTTCAAGAAACAATGCCTCTTTGTTTTAGTTGAAGCATTTAAAACAGCGTTTGCATTTTGGCTAAAGGCCATAAAATTCAATTCTAAAACAACCTTCTGAATGGCACTGAAATAATACAGACACATGCAATTCGAAACTTTTTTTTAAGGAAAATAATAGTTGTGCAGTGCAAATACTACAGCAAGTAAGGGATAAGTGCATGGGGACAGAATGTTGCCAGAGAGGCAGAGGGATGGGAGGACAAAACGTCATATCAATGGAATTCTTTTGGTTTCATACGCATTTTAACTTAGAAATATTTAAGCAATCCTTATTACTACGAGTATAAAACACATCTACAAACAACTGTATGAACACCACCACACAAAATACATTCATACGCTCACGTTTGTTCTAAGATACGATGTTTACACATGTGCATATGTATGCACGCAACAAGATATGTATTGAAATGCTAACGGATTGAGATACTAGTATACTAGTTTAAGCCTTTGACGCTACTGGCATTGAATAAGTTTGCATAAATAGTATGTGTGTGTATGCATGAGAGTTGATTTTACTTATGAATATACATATGTAAATAGAGTGTGGGTATGTATGTGTGCGTGTGTGTGCAAGTGTAGCGAAGGATGTTTTCATGCTTGCATATAAGTAAATAGTTCTGTCTCTATAAGTGGCCTATGCAAATATTTAGTAAATGAATCAGCGCATTGTAACTTCAGCCGTTATCGTTTATTTATGTATGTGTGTGTTCGTTTTGACAGTTTTGACGAGGTACTTTATATGTGCGGACATGACTGGTATTATATGGATGTATGCTTATTCTCTTTAACTAACACAGTCGCTAAATAATATACATGTTTTTACTTTTCACATAGTAGTATATAAATGGTCAATACTCAAAATTTTTTCAAATTAATTTCTATATTTTTTTTTATTCCTAAAGATCTTGAGTATCAAATACCATATTTTTACAATAAATAACTGTTTTATTTGTAACGCAAAAGCCTAGTAAGCAAATGGTAATCATGTTTCCAATAAAAGACTAAGAAAAAGTCTTTGAGCTTTCTTCTTTTAACAAGTATACTTTAGTAAAAAACCATAATTAAACAATACATATCTAAGAATATAAAGACAAAAGATTGACCGCAATATCAAATACTACCACAATTAACTCTAAATAACTTTACAATATGACATTTGAGTTACAACTTTAATACGTTCGCTTCTACACTTGCTCGGTTTATTGGAAAAGATTTGAGTTGCGACTGTTTATAGTTAAGTAGGCATGCAGTATGTATTATTAATAGCACAAGCAGTCTGTGAGTGTAGAAATATTCTGCTGAGTTAAGAAATGAAATATACAGGAAAATATTTTCTTTAATTAGTATTATGAATATGTGTTAACGAAAACTGAATGAAAAAATTATTGCTTTAATAATTGTATGATCAATTGTATGATCAATCAAGTCGCAACAATCAACAACCTTTCAACAAAATATTTCATAGTCATGATTACTATTATCGTACGATTGGACAAGTGGCATCTGAATTCTTAAGGAATTTATTTTTTATGCGGAAATACATTAAAATATGGTAATAGACTTCAGTATTGGTAACCAGAGAAATGATTGCTAGTATCTTGCGTGTACATTTCAGCCTTGACGAACTCATTAAACTTGTAATGGTACTGATGGGTACAGAAGGCAAATTTCTAAAAAAAAAATCCATGTAATAAAAAACTTAGCACCAGTGAATATTTGTAATTAAGCATTTTCAAAATTAACTTTTTAAATCTCGGCAATGTGACAAAACTCTACAATTGTGCAGAATATTGCTTTAATAAGACAGCTCTAAGGACAGTATAAAGCCCGAACGCTCTCTTAGTCATGAGTTAAATTTTTGCTGCAGATGCACCAGGTTCAGGATCGAAAAATTGTCAGGTGTATCTGCTTTTAAGCAAACGCAACTAACACCCAACCGACAAACACATACACAACTTTAAAAGCGAAGCTTTAAGATTCATTCTCATTAATTTAAAAAAAAAAGTTTGCTGATCCCACAAAAAAAATATATAACTACTTTATCTTGAGCAGATATTTTTAAGAAGAAATAATTACAAGATTATGATCAATATACAAAAATCTAACTTACTTATAGCTAGTAAGTAAAGCAGTAAAACAAAACAAGTCATCCGATGTTGTTTGTCCTTTAAAATATCGGTTGTGGATCGCACAGTGTGTGCCGTTGCTCCGCCCTGTTGGAACTACATGTCCTCTAGACCTAAGTTCTTCTATGGCGGCAAAAAGAAACTCGGCTAACGGTTTTGGAAAAAATGGCACCATGCAGTCACCTTAAGAAGGTGGATTTTCGGTGTCCTAGAAACGATAGTTTTACTTTTTCACGTATCAGTTGAGGTGGAAATGAGCCTCATAGCTCATTATGATTTTTTTCGAAAAATCGTCCACTTTGTAATATACACGTTTGTTCCACGTTCTTGGGCAGTGCATCGCTCTATGGCTTTTTCACTTGTATTCCACAGCTGCCTAGTTTACAAATTTATGAAGGGATTTGACATTAGATGCCATTTGAAAAAATAAGAGCTAGATCCAATAGGGTGATTTCATTTGTCCCACCTGTTGCATTAATTTTTAACATAACTAAAAAAAGTGTTGAATAGAGTAAAGGAAATAAAATATTAAAATTTGATTTCTAAAAACTTCAAATATTTCGAAAAATATTAAAAAAACAAAACAAAATATCTCTAAAGTTTTACATCGGTATTCGTAAAAAATAAAACATTGTTGAAACACATTTTACAGTAAATTTTTCATATAAAATTGTTTCTAAAATGTATTTGATCAACGTTTTATTTTTTATGAATACCGGTGTTAACTAATACGTTCTGTGTGTTAGAAATATTTTCTAAGCCGCAGTCAGTGACAAAAGCCCTACTTAGGAAAATTTAAAGGACTGAAATAATTTTATTTCTTAAGTTGTAAATATTCATTTATTTAAGTTTTAAAGATAACTTTTTATGTTATTTATTCTTACTTTGCAAAAATTGTGGGTAATGAATTAAGTGGCTGAAGTAAGACTTTAAACTGAAGTCTCTTCACAAACGCTCCTCTTTTTATACTAATTGTAAACGTATTTACCGGGTAGCAAAACTCTGTAGCAAACTTCAAAGGTTGCGTTCGGAAATATCAGTTAAGTTTAAATATTAATAGTTAGTACAAAGAGAGTTGCATAAGTACAATTATTATCCTGAAGATGATGACAACTTGTTATCGAAATATTGAATAATATTGTAAATAAAAATTTGTTTATATAAAAAACGATCTGAAGCTGTAATAAATAGTTTTTTTCAAATAATTAAGAAGATCAAATAAATATTATATATTTAATAAGTACATAAATTTATAACTGTTAACTGAGGCAGAATTGATTGGTATGTATCACTTTTTGTCGTCTAAAGTAAAAAATTCCTCACATTCTTTTAAATTTTATTTATTTTTATTAATTGAAATTAGATAACTCTTAAATATTAATAGAAATTTCCGGGTATAGCCTCTCAATCATCCACTTTTTGTTAATCGTAGTTATCTGTAACCCAATTGTATTCACAAAATTTTAAAAGCAAGCACATGACAATTTTCTATAAAATATTATCCTTAAAGGTAAACATATTTAATAGGATCGCTTTCAGATGCACAAGCAGACAAAAAGGTATTAATTCTGATTACGTTTATGTAAACATATATGCGTATATATTTCATATTTCCATGCAACTGCAATTATTTAATTTTTCTTCGCATAAGTTGTTTGATAATCACAACCTCTATTAAAATAGTTCCCCCTCTGGACTCTTAACTGTATAAAGTCTTAGCCGAAATAATTGGCAATATATTTAGAATACAATAGGTGAAATGTATTTACTGTAAAAATACTAATTTAATGGTTTGATACATTCAAAACATGAGTTTTCTACATCACTAGCTTCTTCAATTTTTCGAAAATACTTCTTCCAATTCATAAAACTGAAAACCATATAAAATCACTTATCTAGAAAAACTACAAAGTCACCTAAATAAACTTGCACATTCCAGTTAAACCGGCTCAAAACACCTTTTCCCAAAGTTGGGCTTAACACAGCTTTGAATAAAAGAGCAGACAACAACATTTTAATAAACTTATTGGTAACTCCAATAAATTTGTAAAAACATTCAGCTTACTGTCATCAATAGTTCATTCAAATTGAAGATTTAGTAAAATTCATGCTTTTAGTAATTTGCCTGCTAATATTTATAAATTAATTCAAGGCTTCTTTTACATCATGTACCAGTTTTACACAAAAATTATAATATATGAATTAATAGGTCGTGTTTCAAATATGCAACAAACCAAAGAGGAAAAGCATAGTATAAGACAAAAAGACTCTGATTATTTTAATATTATTTAGAAAGGAAGCTGCACAACAAGCTTATGTATGTATGTATAATATATTCAGGCCATTAGTACAAAAACTATACATATCAACTAACAAACGCACAGTGCTCATAAATGATTTTTGTAAACCTTTGAGTACATGCATCTTCCTACATACATATACTCATATGTGCGGACACACATATTAACTAAATTATATTTACTTGTTGTCAAAAAGCAGCTATGCACACTTTCTATCAGTTTACTGGGAGCAAGATTTTACACAGTAGTAAATACCTAAAACCAACATTAGAAAAATGTTATGCAGTGTATTTGAGTACGTACATATATAACTACGAAAATTTTATATACGTATAAAGTGTGCGTGTTCATGGTTTATAAGGGTACAAGCATTTCACTTACAATAAGTGCGTGTTAAGTGTTGGTTACAGAGAAGTAAAGGAGAAAAAAAATTGTGGAGATCAAGATAACCGAAGATTACAAAATGCTTTTATTTATGGCTTGAAAAGGAAGATTATGATAATTCTAAAGAATATTTGATGCACAAAAAAGACACGTTAGCATATACTTTTCCATAAACGAAATACTTACGGTAGCATGCAAATAACAACGTTCCAACACTTAAAATGAGGCGTGGCCAAATAACTTTAAAAACATCATAGTTGCGAAAAATATATATAGCGTATGTTTGTTCTCGTATATAGTTAATCACAGCCAAGGCAAGCTGAGAAGTTTTACAAAAGTCGAAAAGAGACATCAGTCATCCAACCAAAAAGAAAGTAAAAGTTGGAAAAGAAAGTTTTCTAGTGATTTGTTTTCTCAAAATAATCAGGATATATTTGACACGTTGGCCTGAAATACCATTCTTAAGCGAACGTGAAACTAATCACAGGAAAATGACGTACCTATTGCACGCTTCCAGACGGCAAATTTCCACAGCTGCTACCAAATCGTCACATTCCCTATCGAATCCGCGATCGAGTAGAAATTGTGCAAGACAAAAAGCAAACAAACAACACATCACAAGCGTCAGGATTCGTTCGGTCACGAATGTGACAGTTTGAACACTGGCTTTACTCATTCACTTTGTTCGTGATAAATAAAATACTATAACAATCTTCTTTTGTAATTAAAACCGGCCTCGTTTGTTTTGATGCTAAGAGTAAATGGTAGAGCAGGGCCAAAAGCAAAAAGGCAGCATCAAACTTTAGCAAAATGAGTCCACAAAGATGTGAGAATATTAAGTAAATGTTTAAAATAGTTTTAACAGTTATTTGGGTTAAACGTTCTTTATTTTCTGCTCGTTTTTTTTCTCTTATTTTTAATACGAAGTAAAGTTAAGCCAGCAACAAACAGAAAAACATGACCATACCAACATGTAGAGCCCAACAACAACATGATAATGGAACAACTTTAACACATAATGTCATCTCAATTGTAAGAATGCGTGTTTACATGTACATGTGTTTGTAAATTTTTAAGGGATTTTTGTGTTTTGTTGTTGCTGGTGTTGTAGCTTTAATGCGTATGCTTCGTTTTGCTATCTCTTAGTTTCTTTTTCACAGTTGTTTGTTAGCCTAAGTATTTCATCAATGACATGGCAAAAGGGGGAAGTAGACCATAAACGAAGTTTTCAATTTTTTGAACAGAAGAGAGGAAACACACACGCGCAGCCACTCATACAACCAAATGTAAATTTCCTTTGATGACATTGTTAATTTTTGAACTTGTTAAAGTTCTGTTTCATTTTCGCCCATTAAGTGCTGTTGTATTCTTTATGCTTTCATATAAGTTTTCTTTGTGGTTTTTCTGATACTTTAAGTTGTGTCCTACTGACAGGTTACACATGTAGATGTGTGTTTGCACAAATATGTTTAGTATGTGTAAATAAGTTTCTGATTCTTACTAAAGTCAAAGATTTACGAAAGTTTCAAAAAAAAAAAAAAAAAAATTTTACTGCGCAGTAAAAGAGACTGAGCAGCAGGGCTTTCGATGACACTTAGCAATTATTTAGAAATTTAAAGACGAAAACAAATGTGTATAAAAATAATAAAATATTTTTCACTAAAAATTAAGAGAATATCAAGTATGAAAAATGGACGAAATCTGTCAAAAAGAAAAAAAATTAATGTGGCTTATATGACAACGGTATCTCTCATTACATCAATAAAATATATGAAAATTTAATTTTCAAATAGAATCTAAGGTTCCAAAGGGAATTTTCGGGGAAAAGTCTGAGTGATATTTTGTTAAAAAGAATACTTTTGCTGCGTAGTCAGCTTTTGATGAAGTTAAAAAATGTCAATTACTTACAGAGACATCTTTTTATCTTTGTATAAAATATTTCAAATGCACCTTGAGTTAGGCTATATATGGAATTCTATTTCATTTTGTATCTACATAATGTCAAAATGTTACAAAATGAAGCTAATGAAATAGCTGCTAAATTAATAGTAAAACAACACAAAATTAATTACGGTTAAAGTTAAAGAAACAAGAGCAAAACAAAAAATTAAACATGAAAAAACCCATATGGCGCATCATACTTTTGCTAATTGGTGTTGAGTTTAAATAGAGGATTTCTTGTTCTGAACAGACAGTTATATATACACACATAAACTTGATTATACACAATTTTTTTTTTTTTAATTATAAAAGTGAACCCATTAAAACTGCGATTCCCAAATGGTTTAGAGAGCGACCCACAAATAATAAGATATCTTCCTTTGACTTCAAGCTTAGACACTTACCCCCTAATTCATAAAAATTATTACAGGCTTAAAAGACTGTTATTTGACATATTTGTATGGAAAATCTGTCAAATAAGAGATTTATAAACCTGTTATAATTATTATGAATTAGACGGTTATTCTACAAACAAGAAAATATCGTAGGTAAATATCAAATTAATAAAAACAAAATTATACAGTAATGGTGATAGGTTTGTTTTAGTGTTAGCTATTCAATAGCAAATAAATCGTATGTTAATCTTTTGCTTTTAAAGTACTGCCGTGGCGGAGTGGCTGAATTTCGAATCTATCCCGAAGAATTGTACAGTGGCATTCTTTGGCTTAATTTCTCTTTAATACTTACGTTTTAGATTTACTTTTTTTTTATTGGATAGTGTAATTCCAAATAACAAAATTGGTTTGTTTTACCTGCAGTTTTTATTTTTTTTATATAAGTTTTTATACAAATTTTAAAAACTAATAACGGGATCAATATCATCCAATAATTTTAAATAGATTTTCGAATCAGAAGTTTGCAACATACGGGTAGTTAATATGCAAAAATATTTCGTGATTGTCAAAAGTTTATTTTAAAAATATTAGCTCTGTTGCTTTACTTTTTGGCCAAAGTTCGGTAAAATGAGAGCAAACTATAATTTCTCTCCATAAGACGAAAAAATGCACAAAAGTACGGGAACGTATAAAAACAAATATTTTCCCCAAAAGAAAAAGTTAGGATTTTGACAGCTCAATTTTTAAAAAAATTATTTATATATTTTATTTTATTTTATTTGTGTCAAAAAAGTTTTCTCAAAACAATTAAAAGAATTGAAGTGCATAAAACTTTTTACTTACACAGCAGAACTCATAAATTCATATATATATATATATATATATATATATATATATATATATATATATATATATATATAAATGAATTCGTTAATATAAATATATAACAATCAATAATTTCTTAGACAATATTTTTTCACACTAAATTCAAGTTTTACTCTTAGTTTTCCCAAAACGTTTATTTCTTTTATGATATTGTTTATTCTCTGAATCAGCTGACAGTTGAACTACTTGCCCAAACTAGTCCGAAGAAAAAGTACGGGCTGTTTCGTGCAAGAAGAAGAAGCATTATGTTCTATCACAAGTACTATCATTTGCCCAATTTTAAAGTACGCGAAAGCTTTTCGTTCAAATTGGGATCCCAAAGTAGATTAAAGAAACAAAGCTATTGTATATAAAATTGTGTGCAATAAACGCTAAATACACAATAAATACAATATTTATGAATGACACCGTAAATGTTCTTATAGTAACTAATTTTTTTTATAAGTTTTTATTATTAAATTTCGAGGCAAATTATTAACCTCGACCAGGAAGATATTTTGTGCAGCCCCTCTTCCAATAGACCGATATCTAGACTATTAGCCAATCTCGTTGCGGCTGTAGTTTTATTCCTTTCAAATATTTTCGGTCTCACTTATAAAAAATATTAGTAGCTTATTAAACTTTTGTTGTAAAAATTTCTATACAATACTTGTACAAGAGACGATTAAGCATTATGGGTCCTGCTCATAAGTGTTGTATAAGGCTTTTGTGAGCAAAATGTCTTAAAATTTTATTCATAAATGTAGGACAGCGAAGACTATAATAGACACTTATCAGCGAGTTCCACTCTTGTTTAAGCATTTAAAAAAATTAAATACTTCACAAAACATTTTCCAACACTCCATATTTAAGCAGACGAATGTAAGCTGTATAGCAAATTGAAAGCTGATACCTTCTGTACTTTTGCATGTTGAATTTTATTTCGTACGGTTAGAAATGTAATCAAATGTCGCAGACATCTCAAATGAATAAAATACAATTGGTGGTCGGATAAGTTATTTATTCTCTGAAAAACTGTATTATTTGCTGTTGGTAGATCTTTTTTTTTTGTTTTGTTGTTTTGCTGAAAGTGCAACAAAATAAGTGAAATAGGTCAAGTTGAAATGTGTTAAGTCATTTGTGCAACCGAACGAAATATGTGCCCTCTTTTTACACCGATTCCTTCATATCAACTGGTGAGACTTCAAATGCGATTTTTCGCAAACACATTTCTTACGTTAAGGTTTCTTCGGGACGACCATTTTTTTTTTTTTTTTGACTAGTACTCAGAGGATGACCACCAAAATATGTATCACGTTGTACTGGAACAAAAAAAAATAGGAAAGATTTATTCATGAGTAAAAAAACACAAAAACGGGGAGTGTTTGCTTAAGCAAAAAATTGCAACATAAAAGCTGAGTAAGTCAGGAATAACTGTTGCAAATTTGTCTCTATAGTATCCAGTGTATTTATCATCGAAGTTATTCAGTTAACCACATTTAACGAAACCTCTTTAGTATTGCAAAACGTTGACCATACAGAGCAAAACGACGACACAATAACCACAATAAGACCAAATACGAGAGTATACTTTGACCGACCTATTTTTAGAAATATATCATGCTTATTAATATATAATTTGAAATATATTTATGCAAAATTTGCCAAATAAACGTCTAATAAACATAGCATACTTTTTTCAAGAGAATAAATAGAGTACGCGTTCAGCTTTTACGACCACACATTACAAAAAAAGTTCCGCTCTGATCAAAAGCTCACAAACAATTTATGTTAAAGTGTGGACACAATGCTTTCTTCTGTGGTGTCGACTCATCTCAAATGGTATGAATCCCTTCAGAGGAGGTACTATTTATTATAGAGGAGGTACTATATATTATAGAGCAGGTACTATTTATTATAGAAGGCTCAGGTTTAATATAAGTTTGTAGTCAACATGTAGTTTACTTGTTTCTTCAATGTGTGTTATTATTTTTCATAACTCTAGAATCAACATCAAAAAACTTAATTTAATTATGCCAATGTGCAGGTTTTTGACTCATATGCAAAGGTTTCGGTAAATATTTAGTTAGTTTCCTTTCAATTAATTAATGACTTATTAAGCACAAGTTATTTTTGTATTCGTTTGATTTAGAATTAGTTCATATTTAAAATTTTTGCACAAACATTGGGAGAATGTGTATACTTAGAACTTTTGTTTTGGCAAAAAAGGATGAATATAGCTGTTACACTTTGACTTCTTGATGTAGCAATATGAATCTTGATTTTTTTAAACTTACAAAAAGGATGCTCAAATTAAAAGCTAGTTGAAACCTCTGGATAATAGAGAAATATATAGTGTTTGTATATGTGTATGCTGACTATGTTTGTATTATACACTACACACGCACGTAAGCACACATTCACATATATTTACATACATATGTAGATACGTTTATGCTCAATATACATTATGCTGGATAATGTCTGGAAAAATTCACATGGCTGCTTTAATTAAACATTTTCGAAAGTACAATCCTGTCAAGCAGAAAAAAATAAGTTGCAATACATACGAATACAAATAAAAATTATAAAAAAATAAACTATTCTGTAGAAGTCTTAAGGTTTTGCTTGCACAGTCGTTTCAGCTATTGAACATGACTTGCCTTATAGACGAATTTAATTAAACTGTTGGTCCAAGAAAATGAAACATATTATAAAATCTGTAAGACAAGTTTGACAATTTTTCACTAAATACGTATATCTATTAAAGTGTGTCCATCAAGAGTTGGTGAAGGTTATGTTGAATATAAATTTAGTTAGAGTTCCCAAAAATTAGGTACAACACGCACAGTTTTAAAATCTGATATTCTACACTTTGTTTGTAAGTACTAAATAATAAAAGTTAAATACGTTAACATATGTTTCATTTACATTAAGCTGAGCTGCTCTGCTGCCTGGATGGGAACATTTCTTTATCAAAATTTCAGTGTGGCAAAGCGTTTTGTCGTATCATGGCCAATATATCTGTTTGATATTTGTTTTCAATTCTAAAGACACTTTTTGTATTATTTGTTTACATTTTACGTACATATTACGACTTTTCCTCACTAATTTTATAATTCACAGCACAGCACACACATTTATATAAGAAACAATAAGAAAGGTTAAAGTATTTTACAAATTTGTTGCTAGTTTGTACACAAATATAGAATTCGAACTTCATATATAAAGTCACATTTTTTGTATCCTTAATAACTTTAAAAATTCTATGGAAAGCAACAATGGTTCATATTTTTCTGTGGCCTTAATAACTTGGAGGTTTCTATGGAAAGCAAAAATAGTTTTTAAAAATGTTTAATTTTATATGGCTTTCCCCATGAATCCTGATGTTAAATTGTAAATTGAAGAATTAGGGGCTCAGTGTATTTCTTATAGGTTTTTGTTATGCCTACTTTTTATACTAGATCTTTTTATTTTGTACTTATACCAGAAATGTCATAATATGTTTTTGCGATTTGTCTGATTAGCACTAAATTAGGTCAGGTTGATTATTAAATGCAGGATTTGCATCCTGGATTTAAGAATAATATATTATTCTATAGTTAATATATTATTCTATAGTTTTGACTCATAGTCGTATAGGAATTCTATGTCGCACACAAAATTCCTTAATTTCCCTCAACAGATAGTCCATGGGTGAGATATGTCCGGTAAGGTGCCGCTCTCTAGGTGGTGGGGAGGGGCCAGAGCATTAGTGCGGACAGTACGTCATTATCTTGCTATACTCTCCACATGCTCTACATTCATGTGGCGCCACTGTTCCTATGTGGCTAAGAAGTAACAATAGCGGTATTCACACCGAACTTGTTAATTTGTTACACGGTAGTTTGTTAATTTGTTAAAGTTAGCAACTGTGAACGACCCCCTTTTTTCAAACCTTGTTAGTCTGGTAACTTATTTATTGTTCCGACATAATTTATTATTCTGAAAAAATTAAACATGCCACGAGAAAGTGTAACAAAAAACAATTATAAACCATTTAGTTACTCAAGCTTTGAAACAAATAACGTTTGCTGACGGTAAGTAGACAAGATTTCGATAAATAGTTTAATAGTTTAATTACAAATAATTTATTAATGCGGAAATTTTCCACGATGATGAAGATGAGACCGAAAATGTACTGGATGAGCTGTATGAAGATTTATTTGTTGATTTCGCCACTCTTCAGCTTTATTAAATGTAGCTTTCTAGTATCGAACTTTGCATCGCAGCATTTCGGATGTTGCGTCAATTTTGGTCTGGTCCAAACATTTTTGATAGTAGATTGTACTAGGCGGTTTCTAAAAAAACATATATGTATGTCATTTGCATAATCTTATAAATGTATAGAAAATAGTGCTACATTACCTAAATGTCCACATTTTCCAACCCAAAATCCAACAGCAATTTATGCTCCACTTTTTTTGCATTTTTGTTCGAATGCTCTTTTTCTTTTGGTTATCCACTATAAGAACAGTTTATGATTTATTAAAATAAAAAATCATTTAATTAACATACTCACTCTCAATATACAAAAAAATGCCAAAATACAAATCTTTGTTTTAGAAATGTATCGCAAATGACTTTTATTATTTAGAAACTGCAACAGCTGATTGTGAGATACCAACTAACAACTATTTTATCAGGGATGCCGTGTAATTAATTTGTTAAATGTTAAGCCGGTAGTGGGATAAATATACAAAAACAAAATACGTTTAAAAAAGTAACTATTAACGATTAACAAACTAACAAGCTCGGTGTGAAAACCGCTAATAATTGTAAACAACCTGTTATTGTACTCAATTAGTGCTTGCGAAGTCTTGGCGGTCATTTCCTTTTTGTCTGCATCTCCGTATAGCCATGGATTTGAGTTGAGTGGGCTCTTTTTTTTACCTATTTAAAGCTTTAAAGGTTTTACCTATTTAAAGCTTATAATGCTCAAGTCTGCCGCTCTGAAATGATTATAATTACAAATTAATTTTTGAAGTTACAGTTTAATATATATAAATTGTATATAAAGGATATCATGGTACTCATAACATTCTTCTCGCTTTTGTCGGAGATGTAGTTGAATTGATTCTTTCTAATATAAATTTTTTTTTGAATACATAGATCCTTATTTTCTGAACACAAAAATATAAATGAAACTCATAATGTGCAAAAAGCTTTTTCTATAGTAATGGTAAAATATTTACAAACTATGTTGGTTTTAATCTTTAAATGAAAATTAATATCAGAGACATAATGAGCATGAAAAAGTGGACCTTCATGTATCAATTTTAATGATTAAAAAGACATGTTCAATGATGGTTGCAGCGGAATGCCTACAACATGATACTACATGTTATATATAGAAAACACACATCATTTTGCAAACTTTTTTAATATGGTAACAAGAGAACAACTATATTGTATAGTAAAGCTAACGGGATACACACGAAAAGTTGTTGCGTAATTATACGCATCCGTATGGTTGTTTTGCAGGCACGGATTTAATGAATACAGCATGGCTTCTTTTTTCGCTTTGCAAGTACAAACTTTTTTCTTTTTTTATATGTTTTGGCAAAAAGATGTAATGTTAAGTTTTAACCAGCACCAGAAATGTTTAATGTTGTCGAAATAATTTTGTATAAAATAAATTAAGTGCAAAACTGCTTCATACATACTGTATCACTTAAACAAAATGTCGACAATTGTGTACTAAATTATAGAAATCAAGTACGAAGTTGCGAGTGCCATATGAAATGTTGCTGTCATTTGCAAACGTTTGCAGTAATTAATAGGCTATACTTTTGGTCCGATCTATGTCCTGCTATTCTAGTCCTTAGTTTGTTCTTTGTATTCCCTATATATACTTTATCACAATTCTCCTGGCCATTTCCCATATAAGGGGTTATATAAACTAAATTTGCCACATCTAATCTATGAAATTTATCTTTTGTCTTACTAAATAATTTATCCAATGTCCTATAACATTTATGAGCTGTTCTATACTGCTCCCTATCATATATGTTAGATCTTGGAATTCTTTCCGATAGTCCTGGTATATATGTTGCGTTGAAATTTATCTTCAAGTAAGGAAAAAATATTGAAATACAATTGATAGTTCAGTTGTATATAAAACAAAACAAACTTGATTAGTTAACATTTGTAATATTATTAACATATATGTACAAGTACATTCATTACTTCAAGTCTGCATTTCAACACCCCCACTAGATTTAAAGTCTGTTAAGCCCAAGTATTTACGGCACTCTTGTCGATAATGTTGTAAATCTGTTCCTGGCCATTTCTTGTTGCTCTCCGTTATTCAAACTCTGCACAAAATCTTCACCCTCAGATATAATTTTTAAAATTGGGAAATCTGTTTTTCTAATAGGTAATGCATACTTTTTAAATTTAATTACAAATATTATCCTGAAGATGGTAACAAAATGTTAGCGAAATATTGAATAATATTGTTAATTAATTTTATTAAGAAATTTCATATCTGATATTAATTTTCAAACAAATTCTAGCGTTGTGTTTTTCAAAATTAGTACCTTCAGTCATTTAGTAGTTAACTGCGAAGTGAGAAGAAACCGATTGAATAATGGTAATAAAACTGAAACTCTGCCATGGGCTCGCCAAAACAGTTTAGCTATCCTTGTAAAATATAAATTGTTAAAAAAAAGATTTTTAATAATTTTATCGGGCTTTCAGGTTCGAGTTTTATTTCCTCAAAATTGATAAAGAATTTTTGTAATAATATTGGGGTAACCAGCATTTTTAAAGAAGACAAGAAAATTAAGCTGGAGATTTACTGGCTGGAGAACATACCCTGGCTGTTTTACGACCAACACATTTGATTGATTTTTTAGTTTGTGGAGGAGACCTTTGCACCATACCCTTTCAAAAGCTTTGGCAATATCGACGTATGTTGCAAAACAGAACTTTTTTTTGTTATTCCATGTATTTGTCTAATAGTAGAGTGCTCTCGTCTAAATCCAAATTGATGATCGGGGATAAGTTGCCTTTCCAATAGAATGGGAGCAATACGTCCAAAAAATAATTTTTCAAAGAGGTTTGACAAAAGTGACGTTGGTTTTGAATAATTTTTGTTTAGCTTAGGGATATCTGTTGTTTCAATAACCTTCCACACTATTGCGAAGTACTTAATGCGGATAACAGAGTTAAATATATTTTTAAAATATACACGAGCATTGTTTGGCGATTCTTTTAAAAGTTTACCAGTGATCTGATCATAGCCAGGAGACCTTTTACTTGCGTTTTACTGATTTTTTGTTTCAATTAATCCAGTTTTTTTTTTAAGTTTTAAGTCTTGCTTGGAGGGTTTTGAGATCATTGCTTCACCTCATCCAGTGCGTTTGTGAAAGTTTCAGTGAAATGGTTAGTGAGAACACTTTTTTTTTTGTACGAGATGATGTCGTGAGATCGAACTTTTGAAATATATATAAGTTAACGAACGGGTTAATAAACGAATTTTTGCTCATATTTTTGTCAGAGAATTGACATACTCTCTTTTGCTTAACGTTTTGAAGTAAAATATTTTTCAATCCTTTTTCATTCATACTTTTAACTGTTACTAAGCTATTGTAAATTTCTCATTGATCTTTTCATTCATTCATGTTACTAAGCAATTGTAAATTTCTTATTCATCTTTTCATTCGTTCATGTCCCTTTACCGTTATTCATATAAATTGTAAAATTATTTAATCGATCTTCCCCTCTTTCTGCGAAGGAGATTGTAAAATATTATTTTTCTCTCTTTTTCTTTGTCACCATGCAAAGTAATTGTAAATTTGTTTTCTTTTTGATTTTTCTTTCTGTCGATTAGTAGTAAGAATTTTGATTTCATATTTTTGATTGTAAAAGCTAAATTTAGTACGATCTGTACTCCGTTCCCTTAGGGACGTTTACAGGCGTTCATCATAGCATTGAAAAATTAAATTTATTAAAAATATTTTTTGTAAGAAAAGTGAAAAAATGGTATAACGTATTAAAAACATAGAACTGGAAATTAATACAAGTTCTACATAGTAGAAAAATTAAAAGTTCTTCATTATTTAAGAAAAACGGAAACATTGTGCTATGATTGTTTAATAAAAATATTTTTGTACGAAAAATTTTATTAACACAAGCGTTGGAAATTGTGTTCAGCATTTTAATAAAATAATATTTACCGTACTCTAAGAATTAATATAAAAAACTTAATTTAAAAGTTAATTCTGCACGGTTGGATGAACTCATAATTGAATTTTAATAAATGTACTTAGACAAATACCTGAAATTTTCTATTTCCTATACTGGTCCATAACGATAAAATAACTTATACACTGGCCATATGCATATCATCGCTCCATATCAAAACCCCATTTTACTTCAACTGTATTGCGTCAAGTCTTTCACATCATCTTTTGACTTAAATTTGTTAAAAACAAAATTATTGCAGATTTTTCGCAATCCGTAATAAAATTAAAATACCCGTTAAAAGGTTTAGATAAATCGGTGACCGTAAAGTATAGCAATTGCTTTTGCAAAAGATTAAGTGGCAACTGTTACTGCCAAAAGGTAAAATTTGGAAAAGCGCCAAGTTCTAAAAATAAATGCTAAAATTTCTTTTACAACTGTTATTGCTGGTGCAACTACTGCAGCATCATCGTCGTGCATGTGCAGATAATCAGCCTTAACATGTAAAACTTTTGGTAACTTACAACTTTTGTCTTAAGATATACAATATACACAATGTAAACTCAAAATATGTATATATTCAAATTTGTATACATACGTATTGGTAGTTCCTCAAGAATGAGTGCAAGTATATCAGTGTTTATTTGTGTTTCTTTGCAAGTGTTTTATGTATGTATTTTAATGTCTTCTTATAAAAAATTTTTATGTTTGTTCAGGAAGCTGCTTGTTATTTAGTTAAGGTATTAGTGTACTTTTAGCAAAATCTGTACATGCTACAAGATTAATTAAATTAAATCTTAGGAATATGCATAATATTATTATCATGATAAAATATATTCTACTTTCAGTTATTTACATACTTAGGTCTGGATATATACATATGTATATATGTACCTTGCAATGAAAACACTTCCAAAATTTTAATTTTATTTAGCATCACATGTGAGTATGATTTATAAATGCGAGTGAGTGTGCTTTATGTTTTCTCTTTTAGCTTGATTTAATTTTTTTTTTTTTTTTTTGTAAATACTCAAGTGCATAATTGAAGGGATTTAATACATTAAAACAAAGCAACTGCATTGCTAAAGTTTATCGAACATTTCGGCCTAGCAGTTATTATATGCTAATTATTTTTATTGTTTAACATTAGTATTTAGTGCGAAATCAGGCACTCAAAGAAGTGTCTCGCTTAGCCAAAGAAAGTATTACTGCTCTTTATTATTCTGCATATAATCATTAGCTCAAAAAATTTACCGAAGTTACTTAAAAAAAGCAACTGTCTGGTAGTGGAGTAATATAAGTTGGTCTATTCTAATGCTGATATTCGTGTTTTAAAATTTAGTTGCTAAAAATAGATTTTTGGTTTATGGAGAAAGAACTTTGAAATGTGCTCTTAAATCTTTGCTCAGCAGTTAATAAAAAGCAAAAGCTTTTTAACTAGTGAACAAAAAACTTACCTTATATTTTGGTATTTGGTAAAACATATAGAATTAACGCACATCAAATATTCACTCGCCCTGCAAGATGATGGATCATATGACCGACACTGCTGATGGGTTTATACATCAGCGTTTCTATCATTTTCTTAAGGGCAAAATGAAAAAACTGATGTAAACATTCGTGTACGCGTGAGTTATTTTTTTAACTAGCGTTACCACCTCAGCAAAGCGATCATTCGAAATCTTTTTTTCAAAATGCCCACAAAATTACATGTAATACTATTAATTTCTTTATTGATAAATAAAAAAGAATTTTTCGAAAATTTTCAAAAAACAATTCAAAAAGAATATAATAAACTATATTTAAAACAAAAATGGACAAATGAACCTATAAAAACATTAATGCACAAACGTAGTTCCAAATGAAACTACCAAATTAATAAGGGAAAATCAAAATACCAAAACAATCCTTGTGATGGCAACGCTGAAACCTATAAAATTGCTTTGCATGTGTTTGTAAATAAGTTGTTAATGTGTTAGTTTCCACCAGCTATTTCTTGCAGGGTCGCTCTTCAGCAGAATTAAATTGTCAAGAATGACATAAATATTAAAGTGTTTCAGTTTTAAGAAAAATCTTAGATAACTATACACTTAAAGCTACACATAAAAAAATAATAACTAAACCTTAATAATATTTTCTGTTTTTCTCAGCCGTCTTTATGCCGCCGACATTTTGTTGATGCTAATCAACTCACCAGTAGACTCAAAAAAACTCAAAAGAATGTGCGAAAGCCTGTATAAGACAGAAGGCATTATTTTTATTATTATTATTTTTATTATTATTCAAATTGCCTTTTATAGCAAATAAATATTAAAGCTCATTTTTGAAAAAAAATTAATTGCGGTGACTACATTACGTAAATGCTGGCATAAGAATATCTACCATTATTATTTGCATTCAACATTATTGCTCTTATGACAAAAAAAAACGAGTTTATTTAACTTTTCGTATCAAAATACAAATTTGGGGTCATTTGTATTTTGATATGAAATATTTATTCTGAGGGAAACTTAAAGTAGATTTTTTTGTCATAAGAGCAATAACGTTTGAGTAAAATAGTTAATAATATTCTTGTAAATTTGCAGGAATGCAAATTAAGCCCTTTTTGCTGCTATTCAGAAATCAAGAACCAAGACCTTTTGCCCATATGACCAACTGAGTAAGTTATTAAGTTTAGCTATCAGTTTTACATGATCGCATATACTTAGCTTAAAACCAGAAGTGAAAGTTCTTAGTCCAGATATTCGTATTTATCAAAAGCTTTTGCTGGAATAATTTCATAGGTGTCAGAAAGTTAAAAAAGGCAACCTCAAGATAAAAATTTGCTGGTGAAGCAAGCAACAATTTGAAGATAGTCCCTATCTTTATAAACGAAGAAAATTGTTCAGTGGAGTCTAAAGTTTAAACAAAATATGTATCGTACCCAGGCAAGAAATGGCGCAAAAATCATTGTCGAAAATATCTAAAACAATGTTTAGCAACGGAGAGACTTAATAAGTCAATTAAACAAATTTTAGTTTTTTTGTAATAATTTTTCTCTTTAAATTAAAGTTATTACAACCTTAAGAAAAGTTTATTTTCAATTTCATGTCCGAAATTTCTCGTTATTGACAGAAGTGAAAACGTTTGGAACCTGTAAATATTTTATATTCTTAGATTTTCTATACAGGCTTTTAAATTATTTTTAGTAAAACGCCGCTCATTTGGTTAATATGAACAATAAAGATAAAATAAATATAAGCATGGTGGACATACTAGTGTTTCTGATATGCCACGCTCGTCATCTGCAACGAAAAAACTAATCAAAGCTTATTTTATTTGATTAAATTTGTGTTACTTGATAGTTGACATAAACATTGGGATAAAGCTATCCATAAGCCAACATAAGAATTATATTTCCAGTTTTAATAATTTGTTTAAATAAATTTTCTTCCCGCTGAGGATAAAACGACGAAAAAATAAAAAAATGAACTTAAAATTATTTGATTAAAACATTACAAACCTATTGCTATGGAAAAAAGTTTGGAAATCGTCATCAAATACTGATTAACAGCTGCAAAGTCCTACTAAACAAGTGTTGAGATAAGTAACAATAGATATAAACGCAACAATTATCCAACCTCCCCATTCCAATATTTTGGCCATATTACTATATTAGCCTTAAGGGGAAGATTAATGCTTGGAACGTCTTACCTCTAAAACTGGTTCTTTACTATGGTACTAATTAAAATTTATTAGTTTAGCATTTTATTTACCTTATGCATTTTTCAAAACCTATTTAATAGTTTTGTTACTTATACATCTGTAAATATTCCTAAGTCTATACATATAAACCAGTTGTTTCTAACAAATTGTCACGTCCAAACTACTTGCAATTTAAGATCCTAAATATATCTTTGCTGCTTTCTTTTGCAAGCGACAACCAAAAAAACTAGTTCTGTTGTAGAAAAACTAAAAAAGACTCCTGCTGCATTTGCGTCATCAGTTTAATTAAAATCATCTTAGAAAAAAATAAAACTAAAAAACTCCCTTGTTATTAAATAATACTTAGACATTAGAAAAGTTAAAACTCCACTAACCAAAGAAGGTGCGCATAAAATATATAAAAAGTACTGTAGTTTATGTAAAATATTTTCAGTAGAGCTGGACAAGACATAATTTTTAAGTATTCACGTAAAAAGCTAATTAAATTATGGAAATAAGGTCCAAAATAAAAATGCAAAATACTAAAGCCGTAGTTTAAGTGATAATTAGTTGTAGGCCAAAATGAAAACCAAATGCATTTCGTATTAGGCAAAGTAAAATATTTAGTCTATTTGAAAGTAAGTGAGGTTTTCATAATATACTTACACAAGAGAGGATCGTATGCATATATGTCAGATTGCTATTTGCTAAAAATTACAAGAGCTTCATATACAGAACCCTCTGAAATAAATTACTATTTTCAAATGCCTGCAGCTTTTGCGCCACAAAACAATTAAATTTATTCCAAAAATTGTTTTCTCTACTATAATACAGCCACAGCCAAGTAGAAAAGCCTCCTCTGTGGCAATATACCTGCCGTACTGTACGAGTACTCCGCAAGTTTGTACAGCGGTCACTTCATAGAGCATGATGACTAACATAATTTTTTTTTTTAAACTGCACCTCTGTGCAGCATAAAAATGAGATTAATATTTTATTTTCGTCGCAAAATTTGCTTTCCTTAAAGGTAACTATCGACTTTGGCATATTATATTAGTAGGCAGATCTGTGAAGTTGTATCTTTTACGTACAATTTCGCTGTTAAGATAAGACCAGATGTTTGCAAACTTTTACTTTTTAGAAAACTTAGGCCCAAATTGATAAATATGTGTGGTTTTATTTATAAAAGAATATTTTAGATCTGATTAGTTCTTACTGGAAAAATTTAGAATATTAGTCAAATAAATGTTCAATAAACTTAAGAGTTGCAAGTTACATTTTATGTAATGAAAAAACGGTTTGAAATTCATCCACAATAATTTTTTTATTGCTAAGTATAACTAGTACAGCTTCCACTAGTGGCTTCACCGTCCTCTATTTTAAAGAAATATGGGTTAGAGATGTTTTGTCTCCACGAACAGCTCTCCTGACTCACTCGCTTTTGGTGCATTGGCACCTGTAAGACCACGTGCAATTTTTGAGCCTCAACTACTGAAATTTTATTTAATAAAGTATTCACCTAGATCTTAGGATTCCTGATCCGCAAAAAATGATTTTCCAACAAATCCTGTCTGTGCTCAACAATAAATCGCTTCAAATCGTTCGCGATGGAATAGTTTGGCATAAGTGTTGCCAGATTCAAAATAATTGGCTGCTAAAATTTTACCCGATATATGGCCCACCATAACAAAAATATTTTCCATAGAAATCGAATAGTTTAAGCAACTTTAAAGTGTTTCTATTTGTTAATATAACTTTTTTCAACACCTTAAACTCAATTCATCATGTCTTAACGAAAACGTAACAAAGTGGTTGTTAATGTTTCGCAAAAACATGTAATTCTCGCGAAGTGATGTTAAAACTAACTGCAAACTTTGTGTACCTCCCGTTTGGCGGAATGACCTGTAGGGACATGAAATTATGACGATTGTGATAATAAAGGCCAGCTTTAAATAAAGTTTAAATAAGAAACTGGTTTTGAAGAATCAAACCTATTATTTATTTTTTTTTTTTTGCCTTCATTATTGATCTTTTCAATTTGCCAGCTCTTGATTACTTGGCTTAAAATTTTTGAGCTATCCTTGCGTTCACCTTAAATTAATTTTAAGACAACCCTTGCTTCTGTATTTAGCTTGTAAGTGTTTGCTTTCAACATTTTTTTTAATGCAAATGTACTGATAGTGCCAGTATATTTAAAAGAAAAGTTAAAAGCACACGCACAGAGCTTTCTAATGCAAGAATTTTATAATTACGAGAGTGTGTTCTTTAAAATTGCATTTTTTGACAATACATCTCGACAGATTTTAAGAAACTTTTAAAATTAACTGAAAAAGCTGTAATGTAAAGTTAAGGCACGAAAGGTGTATAATTTTAATTAAAATCAAGTTGTAAGGCAAAAATTGAAAAAAATGTAAGCAGAAGTTGGGCATGTCAAAAAGTTAGGGATTTTAAAACTTAAGTATTTTGTTTCTTAATTTTAATCAAGCAAATAATATTAGACATACTATACTAAGATCAAGCTTTTAGTTAAATTGAGCAGAGTATTTGCTTTTTTTTCATTTATAATAATTAATACTATCATGCATAATAAGTGGAATATTTGTTATCGTAGAGTTGTTACCTGCTTTGAAGAATAAAATTGTGTTGTGGATACATTGCGTTCGTGCGTAATAAAGTGGAAGATTAAAAGAAATAATTAAACGAATGACAATAATCAAACAACAATCTATGCAAATTCAAAAATTATTTGCAAAGCTTTATGACTACATATAAAACCGCAAGTCCTGATTAGATGTTTGAGTTTGAATAAAAGGTGCTGGACGCAGGCAGGTTTAAAGCTTGAAAGAATCTTTTGGAAAACAACCTGAACTACCTGCAGCTTGAAGGTTAGTAAAATAAACATTAGAGTCAATTTACAAAAGTGGGAGAGAGAATTTTAATGAGTTGCAAAAACGTTAGACGGTTGTTAAAAACGCAATCGGCTCAACAGAGCAACAGTTAACAAAAATTTTACAGAATGCAAGAAATAGGCTTAAAATGTTTCGTTGTTAAATATATGCCTAGACATAATTTTTAATACATAGTTCTTCGACCTGCTATAAGGTCTGTGTCTGTCTTGCTTTTGTGTAATTTTCATTTACGTAGCGGTTTAAATCAAGTTATCTTCGAATAGAAAGAATCGCCTAACACTAATCTGTATTAATCAAAAAATAGTTCTAGCGAACTGAAAACGACGTCTGAAA
Organism: Sturmia bella; assembly: GCA_963662145.1. Classification (NCBI taxonomy): domain Eukaryota; kingdom Metazoa; phylum Arthropoda; class Insecta; order Diptera; family Tachinidae; genus Sturmia; species Sturmia bella. The sequence goes on along the minus strand of OY759168.1, from coordinate 30,764,464 downwards.
AAAACGTCAATCCTGCTGTGAAATTGTTACATTTTGTTTTATTTAAACGCATCATTTATATAGTAGTAGCAAATACTAAGAATATTAAGAACGTACAACCGCGGTGTTCCAGCACTATATTTAAAATAAGTAAAAATATGATACAAATAAATAAAAATTAAATTTGGAATCTTTGCCCCTATTAACACAGAGTACCCCATCAAAAAGGTAACCCTGCCGTGATTATCCGATAATATGCATTATGATCAAACCTATATTGTATTAAAATGTGCCTTTTATAACTTTTTATAACTTAAATGATACAAATAAATAAAAATTAAATTTGGAATCTTTGCCCCTATTAACACAGAGTACCCCATCAAAAAAAGGTAACCCTGCCGTGATTATCCGATAATATGCATTATGATCAAACCTATATTGTATTAAAATGTGCCTTTTTATAACTTAAATACAGTTTCTTTCTTAGAAAATAAAAAATTTGGCTGGTAATAGTGCTCATAATGGTAATATTTTTAGCCTTCAAGCATTTCGCTAAGAAAATTGGAATAAATAATTAATGAGAATTAAAATATTTGAATTTCTTGAAAGAAGGTGCCGTAAATTTCTTCTTGTCCAATCTTTCGTAGTCAAGTTTTTGAAAAAAATATCAATGATATTTAAAGGGAAGGAGTTGCTAGTTAAATGTTATCATGGACCAGGCCAATATATATTCTTTTGAATTTGCCATAGTTTGTCATCACTTAACTTTTCGCATCCATTGGATTTTTGATCAAGTCTTAATTGTCTTGATAATGGAGTTATTATATTTTGTTGATCAATGTAAGTCTATACGTACTATAGATGCAGATATTGCCGCTCATTGTATACAGTATAGCAATAAAAGCCTAATATATGTATGTCAGTTTTCACCTGGAGTGCACACGAATTCTACCTCTGTGTAGACCATAAAGTATTTTGGATTCTTTTTAGAAATTTAGTTGAAAATCCACAAGTTTAATTGACAATAATTTTCGCATATGATGTAGATTCACTAAAAGATTTTTGCAACCGTAAAAAAATAATTCAAAATTGAGTAAATTTTTTTGTCTTAGATCTTAAAATACGATCTATTTGCATGTATTGAAATGCACCAAAACTAGGAGGCTGGAGTTTCCGCTTCTGAAGTGTGTGAAGTTTTCATATTATTGATTTAGCAAAAGATAAAAAAAATGTAATGCTAAAAAGTCAATGTTATATAATTTACTTTTAAAAAGTTTAATAAATTGAAACTTAATGCTGTTGGTTTTTGCGTATAGCATTCAATATGTAAATATTTGACCGGATCTAGTTTTATGGGCAAAAATTTATCAATATTGTGCTACGAATTTTTTGATAGCATTTAGGGGGAAAGAGAAAGTTCCACTACGACAAATAAAAAATCATTCTGGAGGCGATCGACTATTTATTTTGTCTTTCGTCGCCTTACTATTGTTCGCACACAAAAATAAAACTAGAATTGAAAGCTGCACACGTCGGCAATTATTTTTTTATATATTGTCGGTGAACTAAGTAATTTTTATTATTCGAAGCCTTTCTTAATTATTATTTTTTAATACGTTTAAGGACCTTTGTCTATTTGGACGCTTAGCTGTTTCGAAGCCGGCACACTTCTAGTCAGCCTACGTCACTGTTTCCCATGTCATGTTTAATAAATATTAATCAAAATATAACAAAGAATATAGTTTAGGTCTCTTTTAATTTATTAGTTTTACGCGCCGCTATTTAGCGCTACTTCGGAAAGCTTCTTCAGGGCAAAAATATAATATTTAAAAAAAAAAATTCTTTTCAGTTTAGTTTTTTCCAACAACAAGTAATATTATAACAACAAAGTATTTGTTGTTTAAAAAAACTATTATTTCCCTAAAAGTGAGCGAAATATCAGCAAATAAAATCAATAAATGAAAGAAGACCTAAAGCTCCAAAAAATTAAATATTCCTAAACTATAAAATGGTAGAATAAGCCTAATAAATAATATTAATTTACGTCCAAAAATTAACCTATACAAAATATTTGCTGTATTTTTCAGCTGTCTATATGCCGTTGGTGCTAATTAACTCATCAGTAGACTTGAAAAATTCTTAAAAGTTTGTTTGAAACTTAACTACTTATTCCATAATACCCATGAACAAAATGAGAATTTGAAATGTTCAAACAAACTTTTAACACAGCAAACATTTCCTTTCGTCTTGGCATCCTCATATACATACAACGAGTCACCATTGGTTACTATGATTTATATTTTTGTATCTGTTACGGTTTTACTGCTTCATGCAATGGAAAAAAGTTTAAGGAAAATTGTTCTTATAAAAAAGCACAATATGTCATTAAGCCAAACGTTCAATTGCGGAAATATTGCAAGAGATGGACTTTTAAGCTATTGTACTAATGCAGGTGACTTAGCAATCCTGAACTAATTTATATGATTTACGTCAATTTTGTTATCTATAGTGAAAAACTACGAGTTGCTACGATTAACTATATAAAATCCAAAATTTGGTACATGATGTATGACAGAAACCCAGCTGTTGAGAAAAAATGAGTTTACACCTCGAAAAATATCATCTGTCATAAGTCACCGATCAAGCCAAAAATCCCTTACAATCATTAAATTTTATTAATTTTTTTTTTTTTTTTTTTAGTAAATAACAGTTTTTATGAATTTATTCTATTTTATGCCTCCAAAACAGCATCTTTATATGCACACGTGAGCTTTTTATCCTTTAACCTCAAATATTAATGAATATTTGCACATTTTTAAACCAACTGCTTGTTTCTTATTTCTGGTAATTAAAGCAAATACGAATACCAAAAAAGTTTTGCTCTGGGCCTGTACCGTACTGTGATACGATGATGGAAAGGCAAACATAAACATTGAGAATCTTATTGCCATTCATTATTTTATTGTAGTCTTTTGCCATTAAATTTTAAACGAAATTCAACAAAAATAAAAGATCTCAACCATTTGAGATATTAATTGTGGAGTATTCTTTGGAAACTGTGAAAACGTACGCAATTACAATTTATCAGTAAATGTGGTATTGGTTTTCCTTATCAGAGAATCAATTTTTAATTAATTAAAAGCCAAAATGACAGATTTAAAAATATTTTAAAATCGTTAACAGTGTATTGAATGTTAACTCAAGCGGAGCAATTAAGCTAAAGTAAGGGCAGATATTTTTATTTTATTTTTTTATTAAAGAATATAACTTCATTTTAAATGCTTTCTCGAAAGTCTTGTGTTTTTTATTAAAGATATTAAAAAAATTTTTTGATAAGAGTACAACTCATGCAAACTTCAGATATTTAGCCATAAGTTCTAAAATGTTTTTTAGTTTTTTAGATTTTATATACTTAGAGTAAAAGTGAAACGTTGTTACTAAGATAACGTAATATGTACGCCCAGCTTCAATTCTTCGCAATATTGAAGACAAACGAATTGCAATTTTTACACGATATTAATCAGATATTTACAAGATATTAGCCTAGCAGCTAATATATCAGACGATGAAAAAGCAAAAGCTTAAAAGGCATGACGTATTGCAATGTAAGAAACTTGGAACCTGAGTCGTATTTTATAAAAACGTAAGCAAATAGAGACCAGATATTGTTACAGGATATAGGTTGGTTAGACGCTGAAAGGACATGGGCCGCAAAACAAAAAGGAATTCTTAGAAACTAAGCGATACCATTATATAAACTATGAAATTAATATTTTACTAAATATGAAAGTAAAGCTTTTTAACAGAATATATCACACCATAACTGCTACACATAGCAGTTTCAGTGACTACAAAAAATTTAAGATTTGTCCCCACACAAAATACTTTTTTGTTTAAATATACCTGTGATCTTTCAAACGTAACACCCTGAAACAGAAAAAAAATATTTTAGTTTGTATATATGTATATCATTAAAACGTGTAACTGGGATATCTGAGAAGCTGGAAAATTATAATATTTTTGAACAGGAAAAATAGAAAATCGCACATAGGATTAATAAAGCAGCAGGTCGGCTATTTAGCAGAACGATGGAGAGTGTTAATGTATTAGAAAAGCAAATTTAGCTTGCAGGCTTTTCTTTTACGGTAATGATGAAAATTGTGATATTGTATTCGTAGGATCAACGAAGAATAAGTTACAGGCTAGCAGAGCAGGACATAATAAATATAGAAACGAAAATTCGTCGTAGAAGATAGCTTTATCAATTCATTTTCAAGATACGAAGCACAATCTTGATTCTGCAAATAGTTCTGTGTTGAGTATTGAAAATAACTATAGGAAACGGTGTTTGCTAGAAATATTAATATATGTAAATGATATACCTACCAATAGGTAATAGAATTTAAAAAAAATACGGAAAACTTAGTTTATATGCATTTGATTTATAATAAGTATGTGTACTATATTCGGCTGTGCTGGATTTTATATAACATTTACCAAATGTAATTGAAAGCTTTACCAAAGTAATTCAAAGCTTTTCTATCAGGTTATATATGGACTGTAAATATATCCTAGATTATTGTAATAACAGGCACTTATCTATATTAAAATGGGATGATAAGGATTTCGGCTACATATTAGCAAAAATCGGATACTGTAAATGCATTTTTTTGATAAAATAGAATACCTGTTTATAAATTACTTAAAATCTTAAAATCTATTTTTAGCAACTAATGTTTATAGAATACCACTGAAAACTTAACTTATAACTTATATTGCGAGTACTTACTGCCTGCATTATAACTACATTTATATATCTGATAATTTTTGCATTACACTGTATGTATTTTATAATGCATTCTTTTTTTTTATTATACAGTATCTAATATTAAGCCAATATGATTTTTTTTTAGTTTAACGCAGTAAACATTTTTTTTTTGGTTTTTGCAACTCTTTTACTTTTAACACAACGGGACCTTTTCTAGGACCCAAGTGAGTCGGTCTCAGGACCGGCGGCCCTCGAAACATAACATAACTCTTTTGCTTTTCTTTACAACAAATGTTTACTGTGTGAAATGTTTGTATGAACATTTTTGATTCTCATTTTGTTCATGAGAATTATGGAATAAGTAGTTTAGTTTCAAACATTCATTTAAGAGCTTTTCAAGTCTACTGAAAAACATCAACGAAATGTCGGCTCCATATAGACAGCTGAAAAAGACAGAAAACATTTGAAAGGTCTATTTGTGGACCTAATTTAATCATTCCAATTGGCTCTTAAAGCAAATAAATAATTAAGTTCATATTTGGGTTACTTATTAATATAAAATTGTTCTTTTAAGTAATTTTTTGTTTTCAAATAAATACAAAGGTTTTCATTAACAAAGAAATTTATTGAATTTTTTTTTTTTTTTTTGGTTTATTAATTTAAGCTCGAGGTCACTTTTATTTATTTTTTAGAATTGTTCGATCATATCGAACATTTAAAGAAATTTATTTTTAGTCTTTTTGCCCATTTTTACCAACAATGATGTTTTGAGCAAAATTAACTGGCATGACTGTTTATAACACATACACATATGAGACTTATTGTTTGTATCTTACCAAAGGCAAGAAAATATCACACATATAAGAAAAAGGGTAAATTACATACGTGGAACTACATATGTACATCTAAAAGGACAGTCTCACCAACAAGCAACGATCGCTGAGTGGTAGTGTAACCTGGTTAGCAACCTGCATGTTGCTTTTTTTTATAACATAATAAATGCGGTAAAAAATTGTGTTATGTTCTTTTGTCTATATCTCAGTACCTATAAACCCGATTTTGCTTATTTTCAATCCCCCAGCGAAAGGGACATTTGTTAAATGAGTAGAGCAAATTTTAGATCAATAAATTATCTGATAGTGCTTAAAAATAGGTGTTTTATGACAAATCTATATATACCCTTTTGGTAAAGGGTATAAAAACAATGTTAAGAGTTAATTTTTGCTTATATTCTTGTTGTTTAAAAACGAAAAAAGCAAAAATACCGTTTCTGTATTAAAATAGTTTTAAGAATTTTTATGACAATTTTTTACCTATGTTGAGGGCCATTGTTAAAACCTGCCTTTAGTTAAAAGTCGGGTTCTATCGCGCAGATAACCATTTTTCGATATTACAAATTTTTTAAAACAAGAATTAAGCATTAAGTTATAGGAACACTATTTCAATGGAACAACAATTAAGGAGCGGTTTAGCTTTAACATTTAGCTGATTTTGTTATGTCTTTGCTATACCAAACTAAAATGATTCATGAGTTGGAAAATCTTAACTGAAAAAATTAACTTTTCATGCATTTACTTTTCCTATATAATTGAACCCTCCAAAAATATGGCTGTAAATTAACAAAATCTAATTTTTCTTACCGACATTTTGTAATAATGAAAATTGCTTACCGCACATTTCATTGTTTACTTCCATCAAAGGTACCTTTAGCTAATGCTAACCTTATTTCCTGAGAAGTCGTCCAGGTTAACACGAAATATTGAGAAAAAAATAATAAACAAGGAACTCAAGCTCTGAATCAAAGACATAATATAGTTTTATTTTATTTATTTTTTTCCATTCCAAACAATTAAAATAATTGCGACACTGTGTGTATTATATAAGGATTAAAAAAATTAAAAGAAATAAGCCAGACCCCGAAAGTAATTGATTATATACAAGCTGGGCCCATTTGCAGGAGAACAAGGACAACAAAACCAATATAAAATAAAACTCAAAGAACTGCTGCAAGTTGTTAGTTAAACTTCATCAGTAATGAAAAGGAAATGTTTTCATTTAATTTTATTTTTGCCAATGGCGCCGTTGCAGCATTCAAAATAAGACAAAAAAACCTTAAAAATTTTCTCAGACACATGCATATACACCCCAACACACATGGCCTGGTACTGAATACATATAAACATATACAAATTAAAATGCATTCTAGCTACATGGTTTTATACTCATATAGTGAGTGTGCACTTATATTTACATACATATGCTTACAGAACACATAAACATTTCAAAAAGCACACGCATATTCATTAAAGTTCATTTCCAGTAAACGAAGAAACGTTATATGCAAACATACACCTACTCTATGAAGAACTTAGCGACAAGAATGTTGCATTTTTACGAGGAAGCTACTAAAATTTGTGATGCAGATGCTCTTAAAAAATCTCATTTGTAAAACGTGCATTATAGTAAGGCTAAGACCGAGAATTGCAATTGACCATTTGTGTTTATAAAAATTTTACTCAAGCATATAAACATTTAAAAATTAATATAAGCCACATTTAAACGAAGGCAAAAAGAAAACATTCAACTAATTGGTTGCTTTTTAACGAAAACAGTATACATTAAGGGTCTCATTCATAGTAAATTAAACTCTTATTTGACAGATTTTCCATACAAATATGTCAAATGAAAGTCTTATAAGCCTGAAATAAATTTTATGAATTAGGGGGTAAGGGTCTTATTCATAATAAATATCTTAGGTTTATTAAACTCTTATATGACAGATTTACCATATAAATATGTGAAATAAGACTCTTATAAGCCTGAAATAACTTTTATGAATTAGGGGGAAAATATTTATTTTTAGTTCTAAACGTGCAGAAAATGGTAAAAATATATCAATGAACTGTTAATTAAAACCTTTCGTCTTGCCTCATAACTAGTCATGTTTATAAGACTATATAAGAAAAAGTTTTTAGACAACATGTTTAATACATATGCATATATTCTTCAAACTAAAACAAAAAATCTACAGCAAACGCCTCGATTTTTAAATAACAAAATATTACCAAACTTCAACAAGGACTGCTATAAAATTACAAAATTTTGAGCAAAAAATTAATATATTAAAAAAATTAATTAATAAGCAAAAACGTGTAATTATTTAAACACACAAATACATGTGAGAGAAGCATTCTGGATAATTTCAAGCGTTCATACGTTGCCTAAACAACGGAGTGGTTTCAGAAAATGGGCTATTAATATTATGCAATTAAATTTATAATTAATTCGCCTACCTAGTACGAAATCGTAGTCTCATCTACGATCTAAAAATATTAGGAAATAAGGCAATAAGAAGAAAGGTATGCTATTGAGGAAAATAAATAGAAGAGTAGAGAAGAAACCCGAAGACAAAAAAAGAGAAGAGGAAAAATAGTAAGAGAAGAAAAGAGTAAAGAAAAGAAGTGATGAGATAAAATATGATAGGAGAGAAGGCAGGGGAAAAGCGATAATAAAAGAACGCAGATAATATAAGAAAAGAAAATGGACAAAAAATGATAGGAGAGCAGAGAAGGATAGCGAATATAACTGAAGATGAGGAAGATCGGAGTAGAGGAGTTGCAATAGTTTTGCAAATATTTCTCATATATTTTTGTAAAAAGTGATCTGCAAATAACTTGTTTTGAAATAACGTGATTTCTAAGCTCTAACCAAGCATTATGCCAGTGGGATAAAACTATGTAATATCGATGAAGTCCAGGATAACATTTAAATTGACTAAACTTAGGAAAAATTTAATAATGATTTAATAAATCACGTGACTTGAAGCAAAGTGGTTTTGAGCTGTCAGTTCAAAATTAGAGGGTACTGTTGATGAAGTTATTAGTAAATAAAAAAGGAAGAGTAAAACTTGGCCAGGTGGTCAACTAACTTAAAATCTAAATTTAGTCATATACACGAGTCTTTCGCCAACCCGGCCTTTGTAATGTTTTCTACATGACCTTGTCCAATCATTCATATTAGTATATTTTCGAGCAGCTTAAAATCAATTCATATGAAGTGACTGGTAAAATTACTATTAAAGCTAATGTCCTTAGGCTAAAAAGTATTTCAGTGAACTGTTGGTATAGACCAAGTTGTCAGCTATTGCCACCTGGCTCTTGTGTTATATTCTCAGTTTTCAAGAACTATATGGCAGTACCTTTTGTATGCGCCGTTAAGTCTTTGTATATGATCTTTTAAATTAATTTTGTAACATAAAAATTACTGATTTTATAAAACACCGGATTGCTTTATTGAAGTATAAACTATGCAATCCAAGTCCACGTTACTTATGAATAAACTTGTACCAGTTATGTGTTTAATTCCTCCGCAGTAAGAAAATATGCAAGTTCATTTATATAAAATATGATGCTACCTGTCAAATTATTGAAATGGTTAAGAAAAATTTTTACGACTTCCTTTTAATTGACATTTGTTAATTTTTTTTTTTATTTTAACGAAAGTAGAGCTTCAGCTACGAAGTCAAAGATGATTGCTACTTTACAGAATCTTTTCATTTCCTGTAAATAAATTTTACTAAGGGCTAAAAATGTAGTTCATCACGCTTAACTAATGCTCTATTCAAAAGTGTTGCTGGAATTTCTACCCCAAAATCGATAAATATTAGAGTAGTGACTAAAATTCGAAACTATAAAATAGAAAACTATTAATAAGGCATATTTAGGTTCAGAATAATAGTATACAGGAGTATATTTTAATTTGTATTATTCTATTATTTGAGCTAAAGGTATTCTAGTTTTTAATAACTTTTTATTATTTGTGCTAATATTTCAGTCTACACCAGAAAACTTCTCCAAGAGTATAATATTATTGTCCTCCGTTAAAACTAAAAGCAAACCACGGTTAATTTTAACATTTTTGTTTTGTTATGTTTTGTAAATTTTTTTCATTAAGAACGGTTCGAAATAAAGAATAGTTGACGTTAAATGCAACATACACGATTGCTAACTGGATAACTAAAGTTTGCAATATCTTAAAGATATAAAATAGTATTTACATACTATTAAATTTTTCAGTAAGAATTTTTATTCTAGAATCAGTACTTGTTCAAATGACCCTCAAATGGAATAAAGACTTCTACTTTTATAAGATATTAAATAAATATGCTACAACAAATATACCAATAAAAGCATAAGTTATATAAAGCGTGGAATTTTGAGTTTATAAACTTATATTAGTATTCCTGAAGTAAAGAAACAAAATAGAATTATAATGCGTGAAGAATGGAAAAAAGTATACAATATGTTTGTGAATTCAAATGCCATACAGCCATATGCACATTAAAAAGTGTATTAAGTAATACTCGCTATATTCAATCGTAAGTATTTTCACACTACACACAATCATTTGAACAGGTTTAAAGAGTCTTCATAAATAACACTACTCTTTCTACATAACAACTGCAACTTAGGACAGGATATAAATATTTTATGTTTTGTTGTTGTGTACCTCGACTCTTTTGAAAAAAAAAAACCAAATATTAGTGTTTATGAATTCCTCACAAGGCACTCAACATTTCAGAAACATAAACAGCTTTACACTTTACTGATCCGTGAGTGCTTCAGTTGATGTTCTTGTTGTATATAGAATACAGTTGTTAAAGCTTAAGCTCTTTTTTATATAAAATGAGGTTATATTTCTAACATTTCGGTTTTATTTTTAATAAAAAATAATTTCTTTAATTAAAAACAAAATGATGGAAATCTTAAGCTATAAAATAAAAGTTTAAATATTTTAATGAAAGCAAAAATTATTAACTATATTAAACAACAGTTGTATGGAAAATATTTGCTGTGCTAAAAATCTCCCAATATGTTGTATCCGAACCTTAATGTAACAAATGTTGATCTATGAATAACATCACTAAATAAAATGATAATAACTGAAAAAGTCTTCTAAAATTCCTATGCCACTACAACCTTATTTTTTCCTACAATTTTGTTTCAATTAAATACATATCTAAAACTACTTGCTAAATTCTCAGTATCCGTCTCAAAATGATTTCTTTTCACTACTAGTGTATTATTTAGCATTTCAAACTTAGGTTGTTTTCAACTATTTTCTGCTGGTAGAACTAAAACATTTCCTAAGCCATTATTCACTTTCCACATTAAATCTACCTTTGACGTATGCGTTTTGTATGAATCTCAGCATATCGCCTGCGATCCTGCCTTTAATCGTGTCGTCGATTATTATCTCCATGGTCTTCAGCAAGAAGGAAACTAGACTTTTGGGTCTATAAGCCCAAAATAATTTGGAGAATAATTTAACTTGTCCGGTTTGGGGATATACACTACCCTTGCTTCGTGCCAGCTCAATGGAATATATGCTTGAGTTAGGCATGCATTGTAAATTCCTGCTAGATGGGTCGTAACTTAATTCTTCCCCTTCGGTAGCAGTGGTGGAAAGATATCGTCCGGACCAGCAGTCTTAAACGGAGAGACACTTTTTATCGCTTCCATAACCATCATGTCTCTGATAATAGGCATTATATCTCTGATACTGGTAGTCCAACATAGCCGTATATCTACTGGGCTGCACGGAAAATGTGTGTCCATGAGGAGTTTAATGGTTTTTTCTACATTGCTTATTACTCTGCCCAATTCATGTCCTAATGATTCAGCTTGGATTTGGGCCTTTGATAGAAATTTTTCAATTTTAGAAATGTCGCTAACATTGCCCACCAATTCGCAGAAAAGCCTCCAGGATGTACGTTTAGCTGTTCTTATTTTGTAATTGTATATTCTGAGTCTATCTTCATAGTCGTCCCAATACACTGCCAATTTTTTACGTTTCGCTCTATTCTAGAGCGAAAAAGGAAGTCGAGGGACTTCCTTTTCCGTAGCTCGTATTTCCCCTGTCATCCTTCTTATGTGAGGATTTCCTTTTTAGAGGTGGGCAACTCTCTTCAAACGACTCAATTGAAGAGTCCGTAATGACCTTGACTTTACTATCTATGTCCTCGTTTTCTAGGAGATTAAAGTTAAACTGCCCCAAGTGAGAGCCAAGTGACCTTTCGAACTTTGCCCAATCCGTTTTTGCCCTATTCCAAAAGGTTATAAGTAACTAACGATTATAAATCCTAGATATCGACTATAAAGCTAAATTAATGTTATTAAGACCCTTCTGTAACAATTGGTTAGTAGAACATCGCTAGTATTGTATGTGTTGCACAATGTTATCAGCGAGCTGACATTTGGTTTTACAATTTTATATTCTTTGTTTTTGCTTTTTCAAACACTTTATTGTACATATATACTTTTAATAACAAATGAATAATTGGGCTAGAAAGCTAGCCGATTCTTCAACCAAAGGACGACCTTGTTGAGTCTGTGACCAATACAGATGCCAAGATTTTCTGCTTTCAATATGATTTGAGAAAAATAATGTTTAGATAAGTAGGTATGTATGTACCCAAATAAAAATGTTAGGTGTATGAAATATTTATTTGCGTAAATGTGCAAACAACAGTGGTATTACTGATGTATTCTTAGAATGTTTATATTTGCGCCCTTAATGTGTTAAGTAAGTAGAAAAATATGCAACGAATGACATCAAAGTTAAATAGCGTATACTGACACCAAAGTATATGATAGTGTATTATAAGATGTTTCATGCATACCGGCTCAAAATCACATCACAACAAATACTCATCCCTTCATGTAACCTTCTATGACAAGTGAAGGGAAGAAATCTATAGGAAAAAAACATGAGAATAAAACAAAGTTATTTAATGCAACCAACCCATCTTGTGTGTCACTCCTCACACTCTGTTAACTTGAGTTTCAGATTTTTTAAAATACCAGCGATGTACATATATGCATTTGCTTATAGATGCGTTTGCCTGTATATTCATATTGTCGTGTGAGTATTCGTTCATAACACTACCAAGTACTATAAGAATATAAAGTGTATAAATACTAACAGCAAAAGTCCTCATTATCACACTAAACTTATATTCATATTAACAAACATAATCAGCGTGCATGAATGTGTAACAATGTGTGTTGGTATTGATGACAAGCGTGTGTGTGTGTGTTGATGGGGGTAATGTTGTATGTGTGTGCGATTGCGATGATTTTTTAACAGAGTGTGGCTCAAAACATTGCACAGGAGGTATAAATGCGCGTTTATGCAACCGCTTTCTTTTTTGCGACTTACGTAAATATGTTTATATCAAAATCCGTTTAGTTGATGTGTACATACTCATACATACATATGTATGCAGTTACATAAAAGGATATGTGTAAGCCATTGATTGGTGAAGTACACAAGTAAATAATACTGAAATGAATTGATGGGATATAATATATGTTTTAAAATTTACCAAATAAAACAAAAATAACTGCTCTTTAACGACTGTGTATTTTTTTTTAAATACTCCATGTCCACATCTTGCAAAATATTTGATTCACAGAAAAACGCATTTTGTTTATTATATTATAACATCTTAAGAGTTTTTTTTAACTAAGAGAAATAAGCCTCATTTACCAAATCTAATCATCATTATGTTGGGTCTAATTGTTTTCTGTTTGGTGATTCCCTAATTGCCAGTAGAATTTTTGTTATTATAATTTGGGGCCAATTATGCACCTCGAATAAAAATATATTTAAGAATTAAAAATTAAACTTAAATTTTTCAGTTTATAAATTGAACTTAATGTGATTCTTGTTTAAAAAAAGGTGTGATGTATATCTTCTGTAGGAAATTTCTTTCTTTTGTGTTGTGTAAAATTTTAAAAACAACAAACACGAGTGACCTTAAGCTTAATTTATAAAATCAAAAATATTATTATTTTTTTTTTAAATTTTTAATTTTTATTACACTTTTTACAATGTGACAATAAGTAATCGAATCTTCATTATAGGGTGTTAATTGTCTTAAATGTATAAACAAGATAGCTTATGTCGAATGAAAAATAATACATGTACATAAATAAACTAAGTTTTAAGCATCATCGTGACCCACTTAGAAATGTTAAACTAGCTCTGAAGGTGCTATCATATTATTGTTTATTACTGGAGTTGGAATATCTGATATAAACACGGGATAAAATATTGGACCCAGTTCACTGACCTGAATTATCCCTGCTCTTATAGAGAAAACTTCAAAATACACATCCTTATATTTCGCATAGAAAAATCGTTGTTTAAAATATAGCTTTGTAGTATTAGGTAGAAATCATTTGGAAGTTGAGATTTTCATTTATGTAGAAGGCCTTTGAGCTATACACTATAATCTGCAAAATAGAATTTATTTTTGTCAATATCAGTGACTATTATTTTGTAAGTGCTGGATAGTAGAATGCTTTCCTCTAAATCCAAGCTGGTGGTCGGAGATGAGCTGTCTCTCCAAAACAATATGCTCAATGCGGCTAAATAAAAGTGTATCAAAGAATTTAAAAGCAGTGAAAATTGTAGAGAGCAGTGTAATTAATCCGGATAATTGAATTCAATATGTTTCTTAAGTAGACAGCGGCTTTATTTGGCAACTTTTTTTAGGACCTTACTAGTGATATGATCCAGGAGATTTGTTATCTTTTATGTTTATTCTTATAAATTCAAAAATATTTAATCAGCAGAAAATCTCTCATAACGAAAACAATTTAGAGGAATGTTTGAGATCTTCTGTTAATATCACAAAATTAATTACAGTTACAAATTTTAGACAAAACTTTATTTAAGAAAGTAATTCAGTGGTTTTGAAGTACATTCTACTTTTCTTAACAAGCTTCATTAGTAGTTTTTGAGTGAAAATTTTTAATAAATATATGTATCTTCTTACTATATCCTAACTTAAGATGTAATAGCAAATCTAAAAAAATATAATTCTACGATGCGACAAAATCAAGTTTTCATAGTGTTGAACAGTTCTTATTACAACACTAACGGAAGCGTCATGCTAACGGCTTGAGTCTTACTTTTGATAAAAAACACTCTTCTCTGATAAAACACTCTTTATCTTACCCAAGATTTGAGTTGACACGAAAGTTTTTTTTAGATTTATTTTTAAGTCTCTTTTGCATTTTATTTTCAAATACTCACATAAACATTTCTGCATTCACGTTGCATATGCACCCTCTCTTGGCAGTACTTCATTCATTTTCAACAAGTTTTAACGCTTTTTCTTCTTCGATTTTGTTTCACTTTTTTTATTATCACATTCATTTAATTTAAAGCAGTTTATGTGATTTTTTATAAGTATAAACATGTGTCTACTTACGTGTGTATGTGTAAAAGTACATACATACATCTATATGTGTATGTGTGTAAATTAATATTATGCACAGATACACAAACATGCATGCACAAATTTTAAGGATACATGTCCTTGAGTGCCTCGGTGCTTAAAGTGTTGTGCTTGCGATACTGTATATGTTTTTAAATGTATTATATACTTGTATCAAAAGCATCAAATGCAAAGATGCATACAGATACGTTGAGTACACATATGTACGTACACATACAAATTTAAATCTTTATGTTGCATTCGATTTGACTTGGTACTTTTTATTTTGAACACAAAATTTATTCCAACTTGATATTCTCAAAGAATTTTTGTTAATGAGAAATATTTTTTTCTTATTATTTGTGCATTCAAATACGTACGTATGCATGCATGTTCTTTATGCAAATATATGGTGGTTATAGAAATGATCAATTTGAGGTTTAACAATTAAGACACAAAAATGATTGAAAAAAAAAATTACAAAAAGACAAAAAATAAATAAATTTTAAAAAACAAGCATCGCATTCAAAACAAGATAAAAGTGATGATTCAACTTTAGCTTTCTAAGCTGGCCAACTATTAAACATTTATTTAATAGCACTCAGAAAGTTCTTTGAAGTTTATGGGAGCTTTTACTAAAAAATAGTATTTTGACACTCATACATATAATTGATAGACAAACGTTTGTTTTGTATATAATATAGTGATCACAGCGATATTTGGCATATGCTTTGAAAAACAGCATTTCGAAAACTAATAAGTTGGCGATAGCCCAGGGAAAGGAGGCTAGTAGGGATTCCCCTAAGATAACTTGTTTATAATAGAAAATAAATATTTAAAATATATTTTATATATTTTTATTTTCTTGAGCTGAAGGTGTTTTTTTATTAGAATATATGAGCATTTTGGTCCATATTTCGCTCTCCTTCAGATAGCTTCTTCAGGACAGTAATAATGAAAAAAGTTTTGATTGGTTTTTCTTTTCAAAAATGAAACATAACAACAGATATACTTGAAGGAAAAGCATTTATGTACCTTTTCTGTCTTTCACATTTTAAAACTTTTAAAAGGAAAATATTTTTCTTTCATACACACATACAAAAAATAATACAAATAGTTTTAGAACATC
This sequence comes from Sturmia bella, assembly GCA_963662145.1. Classification (NCBI taxonomy): domain Eukaryota; kingdom Metazoa; phylum Arthropoda; class Insecta; order Diptera; family Tachinidae; genus Sturmia; species Sturmia bella. The sequence goes on along the minus strand of OY759168.1, from coordinate 30,748,300 downwards.
CTCCTTACAAAATTATTTCAACAACCATACATACATGAAAAAACAATTAACATGAACAGCAATAATTACAACAAATAACAAATTGTTTATATAAATGGAAAATATTTTTTTTGACATTCAATTTGCAAAATTTATCTTAATATAAAAAGAGTGAAATATTTAAGTCAGCAACATATTTTTAAGCGTAATGACGACAACCACACCACATGGAGTCCGCAGTTAATCCGTCAAGCTCAAAGCACAAAGTAGAACAGAGCTGAAACGCCACCAGAATGAGGTAGCAAGTCAGCGCAAAGCTCTGTACGTCTCGTTTTCACAATCGCTCGAGAACTTGTAATCAAAACAAAACGAAAAGCATTTTCTACAGAAAAAGTGGTGGTTTTTTGTGTTATAAATTTATGAATGCTTAAAAAGTAAATTAAATGGTTTTTTATAATATAAAAATTTATAGTATTCACTGTTTATAATGTGCTAAACATTATTTAATTGTGTTTTATTTTGTAACTTTAAAGATATTGCTTTAATTTTACTTTGTAGTGGTGGTTTTGTGAGCAAAAAATACATGCACTTCGTAATCAATTTTCAAACACTCAAATATGTATAATCAAATCCTAAGTCAAAGAGGACTTTTAGTTGACCACTTTTTATCAATTTTTTGCTTTTAATTTACTTTAAATTATTAAATTTTTGCTGTTTCGGTGGTCGTTGTTCACAAAAACGTGTTATTTTTTGTTTTGTTTACATTTGTTTTTCGTAAAAAATGGATACTATAGCCTAGCTCTTTACACAATCTGTCTAGAAGTTGATTTGAGCCATTTTCAAATGTCAGTTTTAACATCTCTGTGTACTCTGTGCTCAAAGCATAATTTGAATCAAGAATTTTCTCAACTGGCCTATACATTTATAGAAAACTGGTAATATATAGAATACTAAGTTGTCCTTTATTTCTCCTTCAGTAGCTTGACAACTACTTAACTGATATTGCAGCGAAAACATAAGTTTTAAAAATCTACTAATTCAGGTCCAAAAATGAACCTTTTCAAAAAATATTTGCTGTATCTTTCAGCTGTCTATATGCCGACGACATTTCGATGGTGCTAATCAACTCATCAGTAGACTTGAAAAATTCTTAAAAGTTTGTTTGAAACTTAACTAGTTATTCCATAATTCCCATGAACAGAATGAGAATCAGAAATGTCTTAACTACTTATATTTTTTGAAAGGTTCATTTTTGGACTTGAATTAATACATTTCAATTGGCTCTTAAAGCAAATAAATAATTAAGTTCATATTTAAAAATCTACTTTTACTCATGTTTTTATTTTTAAACAGAAACGTAAAATTCTGCTTATGGATATGCATTAAATGGAAACTCTTGTGTTGATGTATTTTGCTTTATAACATGTATATACTTATATTGAATCGAAAATTATTTTTAGGAATATTTTATTTTTAGTTCAAAGATTTACGCCTTTAGGCTGTCCGTATGCAAGAAAAATAATTTGATCATGCAGTAACGCGAAAATTTTGATTGTAGTTGTGCCTAAGCTTCAGTTCTCACTCTCGAGCTCTTTCCGTAATTCAATATGGGATCGTTGAATTAATCAAAATATGGAAAAAATCCTAGATAAGAAAAAAATTAATATAGTGTCGTTCTACATGATACCAACGATATACAGGGTCATTTGAAAAGATGTATTTGATATAAGTTTTGTGAAAGCTTATTTATGAAATATTTTATTGAATAATATCTTTCACTATAAAATCTCTTAAAAGTGCTTAGTTTAAAAGAACCCAAACAAATCTTACCTCAAAAGCAGTTAGCATCAACGATTGTAGCACACTCTAAAATGTTTTCTTACCTAGTGCCCTGTTCTGTCATATTTCAACTTAACTTGAAACTCTACATGAAATTTCCACTTTACTTGAAATATTTCTTCACTTATTAATAATGAGCAAATATACAAATTCTTTTCAGTTTCTCGCATTTCTTGTTGTTTTCATAACTTTCTATTTGTTTATGTTTGCAAAAAAATATAACTATTCTTTTTTTTTTTATTAGACAAATAAAGTAAATTTGTGGATGATTAAATAAAAAACAAGTTTATTAAAAAAAAGAAAAAAAACAGACAAATACTTAAACATAAAACAAAGTTTAACTTTATAATCAACGAAATTTGCCATAAGAACAACTAACTGAGTTGTACAATTTACGATTTTCATAAAGAACATCAAGTTTTTGAACAAAGCAGAACAAATTTATACATTTTATTGAAAGTTTTTTATTCTTTCGATACAAGTGCAACAAAAATAAAAGCTGCAAAAACATGATGATTGCTGCAAACAAAAAAAAACATTCTTTCGTCATTTGTGTATGTGCATGAGCATGTTTGAGTATGAGTGTGTGCTTTCGACAAGAATTGTTTAAACACAGAACACCCACAAATTGCAAATTTTACATGGCCATCAGTGTAACAACCGACCAACATCAACAAATGCAAAATACTGTTTAAATGAATGTAAAAATTTATCCATGAATCCATGCAGACCATAAAATCAACCAACAAATGCTAAATGCGACAAATATATGATGAAATGTTATTTTCAGTTTTATTTTTTTGATTGTCCAGCGTGTCTACTGACTGCTCGTTGGTTTGTTGGTATTGGCCCTCTGGTTAAACTGTCTGCAATGCATGTATTCTCGTTTGCAAGTAAGTATGTTTATTCATTCATTGTTCATACTACATGCACACAAATCTCTGTTGTGTTCTGTTTGTGTGAGTAAATATTTGTATGTCAACGTCATAACAACCATTGAAAAAATATAAAAAATATATGTATGTAATTTTTTTTTTGATAACAAATGCTTAATTTTATACAAAATTTTAACGAACATCGTTTAATGTTCGTTTTATGCAGGTTTTAATTATAACAGGAATTGAATTTTTATTGTTCTTTGAGTGCATTTGTTTAAACTATGAAAATGAAATCAGAAATAAATATCAGTTCGAGCTACAATAGAGGCACAAAAACAAACAAACATAAAAGGACAAAAACACATGATGAAAGGAACAGGCTGCAAAATGTTCAAATTATAAAAATATTGGCAATTTTAATTCCATATTTAGTGATTTATTTCGTGTAATAAGAATTCGAAATAGGTTTTTATTTAAGTGTGAATGAAAAACATGTTAGCATTAACGCTGTTCTTATGGTTTTCTGAAGTACCTCAGTACAAAAATACCATTTTAGAGCTGCAGTTATATAAAACATGGAAGACTATCTGGAATAGAACCCGCACCAAATTGTCATGGCAGCCTGCTAAATATTTTTAAATATCTGAAATATACATATTTAAATAGCTTGTGGTGTTAAATCTGTATTTGGACTGAATGCCTCTGCATTCAATGATCCTCTGCAGTCGGTGATCGCATGAACAACATGCTTCTTAACTTTCATAATACCATTATTTATCTATTAAACACATATTCGTTTAATGAGAATTGAACGCTGAAAAAAATATTTTTTTTGTTTGTTTGCTCTAAATTCGTAATTTTTTGGAGTCTGGGCGATATCGAGGAATAATAAATCAAACTTACGCAGGTAAATACTAAATAAAAGAGTGAAAATAAAAACGCTAAATTAACTATCAGACACCACAAATGGCATGGAGTTCTAACAATCTTTATTGTAAAAATTCATATTTTCGGAAGACTAAAAATATTATTAAATATTAAATAATTTTTTTCTCATAAGCAATTGCAGGCTAAAATATGTATTTACTTCATTCAGATATTGAAAAAAAATTAACATTAATGTAACATTACAAAAAAAAAGAAAATGTTTTTTTGGAGATTGAGAGGGTGTAGAAACCATGAGAAATTTGTTCCAATTGTTCCTGTAGATAATTTGTTATTTAAATACTACTTTCGTCAAGTGTCGCCGTTCACACAAATTACACCACTTATTTAACTTACAATAGCTCTCGGCCTGTATAAGCTGTTGAACAAAATACGTTACTTGATTCTAAAAGCAAGTACATATTAGAAAATAGTTGCTCGCTACATGAAAATTGCGGAGTGGTGTTTTACACTTGGAACATTGAAAGCAAGACAGATAGGTGAAGTTTGTTGGAGCTGAAATGGTGCGGTAAAATGGGAAGTACACGTTCATTTCTACGAAAAAGTTATGGAAATGTTTTGTTTGCTGTTGAAATTTCCATTTATCTGCTTTACATCACTCTTCTCATGGTACCGTCATATTAATGCTTTAAGCCATGGGTTTGTGCGTGTTGCTGTGTGCAAAGGGTGTGTAGAATTTATGTCGGTCATTTAATTTCCCAAAGGTGACTGCTTCGGACAGACCAAAAAAATTTAAAAAAATGTCTGCGTCTCAATTGCCAAAGTGTAAAATAGCTCTAAGAAAAGTAAATTGTTTTGAAAACCGAATTACTACTACTACTTCTCATTATCATACATTTCCTAAAAATAGCAGCGCAAATAGTATATTTTAAATCTGAGTTTTTTGTGTTTACTGACGAGCTAAGTGACATCAGTGAAGTATCGTTCACATATAGGCGACTCAAAGGTTAGACAGAAAATAACACACAATTGAATAAACAAGCAAATAAATAAGCAAAAAATAAAGAAAACCATAATAAATACTCGCTTTTACTGGAATCAAGAATCATAGTATAAATTTTCTCTTAATGCAAATTATGATTAAATTATAAAATACTTCAAAGATATCTATGTTATGTTATGTTACGTTTTGCGTTCCGCCGGTTATGAGACCGGCCCCACATATATCCGGCCGGTTTCGCCATGAACCAGCCAGATGTACGAATGAAAGACTCCACCCCATCCAACCCGGATTCCGACATTTCCGCCAGCCCATGTAGTATCGGTCTGCCCAAGTAATCTGGCTAGGGAGAACTGGCCATCGACAGAGGAAGTGTTCGACACTCATCTTCTCCTATTCACAACTGCAGACTCTGCAGTAGTCATTGTATAGAAGATTTAGTCTTTTTGCATGTACTCCCATGTGACAGTGTCCTGCCAGAACAGCTACCAGGGTGTGTAGCTTTTGTTTGGGAAAGTCCAACTAAGCCAAAATTTTCTTATAACTATGGCTGGGTCACTTGAGCCCCGATATTCGACAGGAGCTCCCATTCGATCATCGATCCTATGCAGTTCTTAACAGCAGACGTTATTCTGCTGTTGCATTTCCTGACACAACATTGTATCCAAGCGCCCAGAAAAGCTCCAGCTCTGACTGCCTCGCTATCTCATTAAGAGATATCTGGCATGCATGAAGCAATCTGTACCCGCGCACCCGCAAGCTCATTTGTGACAGCCTCGCTGTCACTACAGATTAGGATATGCTCCCCGTATATCCTATAGCACCTCATCTAGTTTACACCACCCTTATAGCCGCAACTTCTTACTGAATGACGCTACACTCATCCCGTAGCCTAAAACTGATCCTATGTCGAAGTCGAGGGATATATATACAACCACCCACCCCTGCTCTGCCGGCTCTTGGCCGCACATTCCGCTAAAAACATTTTGCATTTTCCGACAATTTAAGTTCAATCCATTTTACAATCGGTGATTACAATGCCGAAGATTTATAATTCCTAGTAAAAAAGACACGCTCTGTTTTCTCCGGACTTACACTGAGACCACTGTTGGTGCTCCACGTACTTATAGTGGGCAGCGCTATGTGAATTTGTTGTGATAGGATATCGGAATATTTCCTTGAAACCGCTACAGCAATATCATGAGCTTATGTTTACTAAAGGGATAGAGAAATACTGCGCGAAATATTTTTATATACTTCATTATCTAAGGAAAACAAGAGATACATTTTTTACACAGTCACATCCTCTGAAAAAAAGAAGAAGAAAAGAATTCAACATTTAGAATAGAACTCAGCTTTTCACAGTTACCGGAACATTGACATATTTGGAAAATCTGTAGACGATGTCACAAACCCTTGTGTAGGTTTCGAAACAATAAAGGTGTGAGCATTAATTTTACTACCAACACAGAAATTTTGCCTTAACTAAAATCAGATGTAAGAAAATTAAACAAAATTCTCTGCCAACTTCGGGATCAATTAGTGCTCCTTAGGAAAGTAAATTTGTACAAGCCGCAACTATTGCTCCCCTGAGCAATAGATCCACATTTTCAACTTTCGCACAATATATTTCATGGCCGGTAGCTCTCTTACATTTGAGAAATGTTTAACTAATTATGAGCTTAAGAATTCAAACTAAAAATTTGAATGTCATTTAAGAATTGTTTCAGATCTAAAATATTTAGTAGCAATGAAAACTGACAAAGCAATTCGACCGGTTGAATTTTTTAAATAAAAAGAAACACACGCCCTTCTCACTTACCCTGAAAACTTTTTCAATAATTTTTATTCACTTTAATGGTCCAACCATTATTTTTTAACATACCAGTGCTTACATACACTTGTGTTCGTTTAAGCTTAGTATCACCCCCACAGGCATTAAATGTTCTTTCAAAAGGACACTTTCGTTGCAAAAACATATGTATATTAAAATAGACTAATAACAACAATTGCTTAACTCTCTCTTTTTGTATGTGTAAAATGTGTGTAAATGTATATGTATATACATAGATATGCACGTATGTACATACATATATTTGCTTTCCAGCTACCGTTCCTTTTTATGAAGAAGCTTTGCATATGGGTTAGTTGATATCAGTGCACGTTTGTATGTCAATGGTCATTGTCCTGAGGAAATAACAGTTTTAAAAACAAACTCACAATTAAGAGTGTGAGTCTGCTTTTTTGTATTTCTTGAAGTGAGTTGAAGGAAAAATATAGAAACTTAACTCTGTTCAACTTCAGTTAACTCTTAAACATAAGTTTACTTAATTTTTAGTATAGTTTTTCCTTTTTTACTACATAAATAAGCAACTTTAAAAACATTTTTATAAACTAACATACAGAAGCATATTAGTTGATGTTTTTGCTTGTGTGTACATGTAATTTAAAAGTATTAATGCCAGTATAAGAGTAGCAAGTGCAATAAATTTGTAAATGCTTAGAATTTTGTATGGCATTTTAGTTTAAGACAACAAGGGGAAAAATTACATACATATATCTATAGTGCAAATATATATGTGAATAACTTAAGCACCCAACAACAACTCATGACAAAAAGGGTTCCTTCACTTTGTATCAAAAGGAAAATTAAAAAAAAAATTGTGAATTCTTTATAAAATACACAAAAAATTTTAGTTTGTGTTTACCACATAAATAAAAGTTTCGGTTTTATGTAGCATGTATATAAAAAACTGACTTCAATTTCTTACTTGAGTTTTGTATGTTCGATTATATTCACTACTCAGGTTTGTATTGATGTTGATAATTAGTTTTGTCCAAGTGAAATTTCTTAGTTTTTCATTTCTCAAGAAGACGAACAATTTCGAAATTTTATTCAAACCAAAAAAAAATAAATCATAATTTGAATAAGAGTATAAATGAAAAGCTTTTAAAAACAAGTACAAAAAAAATGTTTTAAACGGAAATTTACAATCTTAGTGGAGGTCAAATAGGAAAAAGTTTCATTATTTAAAATCTTAATAAGCGTAGACAGAAAAAATGATCCAAACTAAGTTTTAGTTTTGCTACCTGATTTTAGTTCGAAGCATGTTAAATATTTAACTACCTATAGCACAAAAATATAGTTATTACAATCATGATAGGGATTATCAAAGAGAATCAATCCTTTTTACTGTAAATTTTAATTTTGTTATTGAACTTCTGTGTTGTAATACATTTATATTAAATTACTTTTTCAGGCTTAAGTTCAACCCTTGGTTTGTCACTACTTTTAATTAATATCAATTAAGTAAAGAAAAGTAAAATTTAGTAGCTAGGTGGACAAATATCGTTCAAGACTGCAAAAATATCATTGCTTTGGTTAATGTTAGTTAAATATACAAACAGAAAGTAAAATTGCGTGAGCTTTGGTTGCCGAGTGATTAAAGCGGCTGTGCCAAAATTGTGAAATTTGACACGTCCAAAGTTCATAGGGTGCTGATGAAGGGTGTTTGCTACCCAGAAACAGCCGGTTGTCCACCTAGCTACAAAAAGTTTACTTTTCTTTACTTAATTAATATTGATTTAAAAGCGACAAACCAATATTTGAACTTGAGCCTGAAAAAGTAATTTAATATAAATGTAGAATCAATCCTGTTAGAGCTTAAAATCGGTGGCAAATTCTTGGGCGTATTTGGAACCAGCGCTTGTGTGTGCTAGTATGTGCCCTGAGTTTTTGTTTTAGCTTTTTAACTAATGTGACAGCTGAATTTCCAGACCAGCCAGTCTGAACTGTCAGAAGTTAGGTTAGAGGTTCAAATGCGCAAAGAGACAAAATATTTTAAAAATTATTATCGAACTATTAAAGTACACTCATCAAAGTTTCACTCTTCAAAATAAAGTATCTACTAAGCACATTGCACATCATGTTTTGATGTAAATTTCTATGTAAGACATGTGTTCTATTTTATTATTTTTTGTTTCTACCGTTTCTAACGTAGGAGTACATACATTTTTGAACAGCTTTGTAACATAGCACTGGACCCAATAAATCCATATTCGCTCTTGAGCATTTAACTGCTCATGTGTAATAGTTAGAATGTGCTTATGGTAATTAAAAAAATGCAACAATAAATTTCGAATTGAGACAAAAACTTGAAAGTTGTCGGTTACCCAAAATATTGCAAACAAGAAATTGTAAAAAGACAAAAACGAATAATTTCAAGAAATTAATGAAAACTAAGTAACTAAAAATGGTGGACTACTACATACTGCAGCTCAGCGCTATTAATGGGACGGATAAAAAACAACGTTGCAATTTGAAAATAGCTATATGTTTATTTTCTAAATTATTAGCTCACAAAGGCAATAGTTTATACATCAAGTTTGAGCACAGCTAAGTTTTAAAAAATTCTATAATAACGAGGGGCAATTATTCGAATTAATATTAGAGGTAAATAACTTTTGTTGTTATTTGGAATTAATATCATTACAATGGGATTGGAAAAAAATAAAACATCGTAGTTTGTCTAAATAAACTTTAGGAGAATACTGACAAGAAAAAGCTGTAAATCATCAAATTACTTTTTAGTAATAACAGTAATGCGTCATTAAAAAACGAATGCTACTGGACTTTTTCTTTTCTATTTTGCAACAGTAATCAGTGGATGATACCAACACATAAATTGCATGGCAACGGTGAGGACAAGAAGTGTTTTGGAAAAAAAGATGTAGAAGGGTTTCTGTCACTAAATAAACAAATCTAGAAAAAGAAAACGAAAACACACCAATGTTATCACATTTCTTCTCTGCAGAATTAGAATTAAGTGCTGCTGATTCAATTTTAACTTAAGGTACAATTTATGCAAGATGAAAAAAAAACCAAAAAAAAAAAAAAAAATTAAAAAATAAAAACTGCATGAAAATTTCTATTTGCCAACAAAGAGATGAAGTGACTTAATTTTGTACCATCTGTAAATATCTTAATCTACATGTTAGTTGTGCAAGTTGGTGAAAATTAGTTGTTGAATATCTTAAGAAACTTCAATAGTAATTCTGGTTTTATCTGTTAAACAATTTGGGTTTTCTTACAGCCCCTGCAGTTGACCACACGTGTTTGTAGACAATTTTCAAAAAAGCAAAAAACTGTATGAGAATGAGGATTTGTACGTAAATAAAGTGACAGCTGCTGAAAATGACTTTGGTGTAAGTTAAATGTAGGAAAAAGTTTCTTAATAATTCTTTTGTTTTTTCAATGGTTCGGAAGAGTTTATAAATATAGTAATTTTCTTTCATTTATTTTAAGCAAACTTAAAGTGACACTATGAGAATCAGCAGTGGTACCACAAGAAACAGTGTCTTCACATCACTTTAAATACTTAAAAATCTTCTAAATTGAGTTTAATGGATGTTTAGAGAAATAGAAACTTTAAACTTCCTCGTGAAATTGCCTCAACTTTTAAGAAACGATATGAAATGAATTATAATAAACGATCCAAATCCAACATAACCCTGCTAAAGCTTGAGCCAAATAAAGAACATGATACCAAAATGTTTCAGGTAATTAATTTTAGGTATATGCAAATATTTGTTTATGTTCACGTGTATGTGTATGCGTATGTATATGTGTATAATGAACGCAAGAACGTTCTATGTACAATAAAGGTACTAACGAGAAAAAAATTTAAAATGGAATATGAAATTAAACAACAAGCAGTGTGTGTATCTTTAAACTAGCTGCTGAGTAGTAACGTTCTAACAAGATACATGCAAGAGTATGTTTGGAAAATGTTAGCCATTTCGTAAGATAATATTGGTACATTTTCCTCAATGTTCAAAATTACCATATTATACAAAAGCATAGTTTCTGAAACAAAACGGAGGGTAGTTTTGTTGTTCAAATTAACCAGTGGTTAGATGAAGAAATTGGAAAGCTAAAAAAAGTATGTACTAGTTGGCAGAAAGCTAACTGGTTTGCTGTTTTAATAGTAAAAAATATTGCTAACTATTTTGCTTCATATGATTGATCACTCATCGGATTCATTCAATGACACCAACCGCCTTGTTTTATAAGACAATAACCCATCTTTATTTTACACTTTTATACAGCTTCAGATCGTATTTAATATACAAATTTATTAACAATATTATTCAATATTTCGCTAACAGTTTGTTGGCATCTTCAGGATAATATTTGTATTTAAATTGAAAATGTTGAACAAATTTTGATTTATAATTTAAAATGTTTTCAACAAATTTTTGTTTGTTTTTGATTTACATATAAATCAAAATTTGTTTCAACATTTTCAATTTAATTACAAATATTTTAATGAAGATGCTAACAAACTGTTAGCGAAATATTGAATAATAGTGTTAATACATTTTTATATTAAAAACGATCTGAAGCTGTATAAATAAGTTTATTCAATAATTAAAACGATCAAATAAAAACTATCCCCCTAATTCATAAAAATTTCTTATTTCAGCTTATAAGCTGGTAATAGTTATCATACACTAACAGTGTTATTAGCAACTCATAAGAAATTCAATTCATAAACACATTATATGCGTGAAATAACTAATAAACTCTTTTATTAATTTTGTACTTTATTGTTGGCAATACCATGCAATGTTCACTCTCATTTTGTGCCTAGTGCTGCATATATGAGATGTATGTAAGAAACTGATTATTTGGGTAGCTGCGAAAAATGCAAAATATTATTTACTTATATAACATAATTTTGTTCGAATATGAAATAATTTATTGGTTTACCTATTTTTATTGCGAAAAATATGTATACAAGGCTTTGAATTGTAAAAAATTGTTTCTAAACACATTTGTTTAACGACTGGTACCAAAAGTAGTCGACTACTTACTCTCTAGCATTTGTTTGTGTAGCACTATAATTATTTGCAAATATTTTTCATGAAAACATAATGAAAAGTGGTAAATATTATTTAATTTGCTAATATCTTTTATTAAAATTAATTTATTGATGAATTCTTTCTTCGCAACTCTTCATCAACTCAACGAATGTCTCTTTATCAAACGCTTATAGTTAAGTAGAGGCCAATGCGTGTGTATACATTGTAAATACAGGCAGGATCGCTACTGTTGTTTGTGCGTAGATATGTATGTGTATGCATGCATACATACATATGTATGTACATGTCTATTCAAATTTGCAATAGAGATAGTACTATACATATGTATGTATGTATGTATGTAGGTCTATATTTCTTTGTGTATTGTATCGATATAATTCGTCAAAATATTTGTACGGCCTAATTCATAAACACATTATAAGAGTAGTATAACCAACTTATAAGCAAAAATCCCGAAAAGTGTATTCATAATCGACTTATAGCTTATTATGCTGCTTATAACCATCTCATAAATTGGATATTTTTATTGTGGCCTCTACCCAACTATAAGCGTTTAATAGTGAAAATTGTTGAATTGATGATTTTTTTATTTTAACACTATTTATCAATTTTTGCTTCTTGAATGTGTCTACATGATTGCATTTCATTGTTTCTTACACCAAATCATCATTACGCATTAAACTATAAAATTCGAATATATGTATGTATAAGTCGGTTAAATTCTACTGATAATATGGTGTAAAAATCAGTAATATACACTCATAGAGGCACATTAACCCTGCAAAAAGCATCTCATTTTTTTTATCAAACAAATTTTTCTTTAGTTTTCACATAAATTACAACAAGTATTTTGACGACTTGTATCGATACAATACACAAAGAAATACATACATACATATGTATGTATGTATGTATGTATGCATGCATACACATACATATCTACGCACAAACAACAGTAGCGATCCTGCCTGTATTTACAATGTATACACACGCATTGGCCTCTACCTAACTATAAGCGTTTGATAAAGAGACATTCGTTGAGTTGATGAAGAGTTGGGAAGAAAGAATTCAGCAATAAAATAATTTTAATAAAAGATATTTGGGAATTAAATAATATTTACCACTTTTCATTATGTTTTCATGAAAAATATTTGCAAATAATTATAGTGCTACACAAACAAATGCTAGAGAGTAAGTAGTCGACTACTTTTGGTACCAGTCGTTAAACAAATGTGTTTAGTAAAAATTTTTTTTACAATTCAAAGCCTTGTATACATATTTTTCGCAATAAAAATAGGTAAACCAATAAATTATTTCATATTCGAACAAAATTATGTTATATAAGTAAATAATATTTTACATTTTTCGCAGCTACCCAAATAATCAGTTTCTTACATACATCTCATATATGCAGCACTAGGCACAAAATGAGAGTGAGCATTGCATGGTATTGCCAACAATAAAGTACAAAATTAATAAAACAGTTTAATAGTTATTTCACCCATATAATGTGTTTATGAATTGAATTTCTTATGAGTTGCTTATAACACTGTTAGTGTATGATAACTATTACCAGCTTATAAGCTGAAATAAGAAATTTTTATGAATTAGGGGGGTAATTTATATGAAAACTAAAGAAAAATTTGTTTGATAAAAGAATGAGATGATTTTTGCAGGGTTAAAGTGTCTTTATGACTGTATATTACTGATTCTTAGAATTTCGTAGAATTTAAAGTACATATGTATGTATGTACATATTTTCGAATTTCATAGTTTAATGTGTAATGATAATTTGGTGTAAGAAACAATGAAATGCAATCATATACACATTCAAGAAGCAAAAAATTTGATAAATAGTGTTCAAATAAAAAATCCTCAATTCAACAATTTTCACTATTAAACGCTTATAGTTGGGTAGAGGCCACAATAAAAATATCCAATTTATAAAATGGTTATAAACAGCATAATAAGCTATAAATCGATTATGAATACACTTTTCTGGATTTTTGCTCATAAGTTGTTTATAACACTCTTATAATGTGTTTATGAATTAGGCCGTATATATTTAATTTTTATTATTATTTTATTAATATATTACAAATGGCATTAGGCTTAGCAGTAGAGTAGCTCTGCAGAAAAACAACACATTAGTTTTATAATTTAAGCAATAACTTGCAATTCAATTATATCTTTTATATACTTAAAATCTGTAAATATTTATTTCTATTCAATATCTCCCGCAGCCTCAATGACATCGAGGTAACATTCTCTTAACTCGTAATACTTTCCAACCGTGTTTGAAAAAAAAAAAAATCATTTGAAAAATTAATAGAACACAACTACATTTTACAGAAAGTTTCTATATCAATTTGATTTGAAAAGTGGTTGGACCGTAGTTGGTATTTAGAATTTCACTAAAACATACAGCTTTCACAAGTTTCATAATAGCTAAATAGTTTTTAAGAACCACATAAATTGGAAATACCAGATAGAAAATTCAGAGTGCTAAGATTCTCGGATTGAAAAAATTCAATCTACCGATTGAATTTTTTTTTTTTACATACATACGGTGGAGCCAGGCCTGGGCGGTATTTGAAATACATGTATTTGAAATACGTATTTAAAATACAAATACGTATTTTGTATTTGTATTTTAAATACGTCCCTTGACTGTATTTGTATTTTAAATACTAAGCGCTTGAGTATTTTGTATTTTGTATTTCAAATACTCGTGCTCTCAAAATAAATTTTAAATTTATGTTAAAGTATATGCGCTAAAAATTATTCCATTTATACATCAACTAAAATCGAAAATTTTGCTACTGTCTTGTTTCCAAAAAATTGCTATACCACAATTTAATTACCAAATAGTAAAGAAAACGCAACTGAATGCACGTTCATTGAGAAAGTCGCCAAGCAGTTAGAAAGTTAAATAATGAAAAAATAAAATACAAAGAAAAACAGCGTTCGACATTTTAATGTAGAATAAGAGAAAAAAAAAAATATAAATCAAATGTTGACTTGGATAGACTATATATAGTTATATAGCATTTGGTGAAACGTTTTTTAATGTCTTTCAATAAATTATAATTTTCTAATAAGAAATCATTGAGATTTTGTCGCTAGTTGGGTTTCTTTATTCACCACCAAGAGATTGTTTGTCCGATATCACTTTTAAAAAACTAGTGTTTATGAAAGAAAATAAAAATTTTTTTGATTAAAGGTATTTTGCATTTTAAATACATATTTTTTTTACACTGTATTTGGTATTTTGTATTTCAAATACTTGCTTTTGGAATGCAGTATTTTGTATTTTAAATACATGGAAAAAAAAAGTATTTGTATTTTAAATACACAACTTTCATGTATTTTGTATTTTAAATACATTAGAGCATGTATTTTTCCCAACACTGGGTGGAGCATAAACCAATATTAAAAATACCAAAATGTAGAAGAACTAAGTATTATGCAATGTTATGAATATTTTCTGCTTACAGCTACTTAAAATGTATGAAAGTAGTACATAGTGTTACCAATAATTAAAAAAAAAAAAAATACATATCGGTGAACCCCTTCCCTTATTTTAGTGCGTTAGACAAACAGTAGTATAAGGAAAATTTAAAAAAAAACTCAAAGTTTTGTGCTTCATACCTTATTGTACGTTAGAAATTAAATACTAAGCTATGAGAACAGCGATGTTTAAAGAGGTGTAGAAGACCAGCACCAAATAAAACCTTATTTTTACCTTTGTTTATTTTAGGTTTAGCTCGGATATATTCTTATTAAAATTTCAGGTAACATATTACTTCAGAACTAGCAGGAATGATTCTTAGTCATTTTTTTTAATATAAAAGGGGTATGTTTTGATTTTCCTTAGGCTGGCCATACACTTTTGGGAAGATTTCTTGAAAAATATATTGCTCACCTCGCTTTTTGTAAAACTGGAGAAAAATGATTTAATTTTTTTTCAATTATTTTTCCAACTTATAAAAAAATGTATTTAGTAAAAAATATATTTTTTGTAGCAAAAGCTAATTACTTTATTTTTCCCGAAAAATCTATAATAACTTTCACATTTAAAGCTTTTATTGTGTATTATTGAAGAATATGTGTACATTTACTTAAAGTTTTGTATGTGTTTTTTCAACAGTTTTGAATTAGAAATACCTCAAACTCAAGCTCAGTCTATATATTTTTTACCTTTTTTTATAATTTATATATTCTTCAACCAGACAGGCTGTTAAAGGGTAAATGACTGGTATTTCAGACCAAAACAAAATATTAAAACAAAACTTTTTGCAGCTGAATAAACCAAACTGTAACAAAAGAAAAAAGGTGAAAGGCAGACTTTAAAATCTGGATTAATAAAAAGGAAAAATCATCTACGAAAATGTTTTGAACGCGTCACTGCAAGTGATAAGACAATTATTCTCTAAATGACACTTCTGTCAATTATAAACAAAACTTTTTTTCGTAGCGCCTTTTTTCAGCACAAATAAAAGAGAATAAATCTTTTTCATCTTTTGATTTTTATGGTTAGAAAATTGGAAACTAAATTCGTGCTACGGTTTGCTGTAACTTTTTTTTGAAAGTTTGTGTATTTTTGAATACATATACATGTGTGTGTAGGGATGTGTCTGTGTTTTTGCGTAGCCTTTATGGCTTCACTCTAATTTGGTTTGGTGCTGGGTCACCAAAGAAGTTGACGTACAGTAATAGCGGCAGTGATGAAGGCAACTAAAGCTTTACCGTTGTGGTCACGGTCATTTGGTGCGCTAGATTTCTTTTTTATACTTTTTTACCCGTTGTTTATTTTGCTCTGTCTTTTTTGCGGAAGTTGGCGTTTTGTTTAGATGAATATGTAAATATTTTTTAATAGAAAATAAGTCAAAAACGGAATAAATCTGAGTTGTATAAAAATAAAATTTCATCAAATAAAGAGAATTGTTAAACAATAAAATTATTTTTCTCAGGGCATTGTAGACTATTTTTATTATTTGCATTTTGTCCATTGTTGTTTTATATATTATTGAGCAAATTCTGAAACCAGAAAAATTTATATTTAATGCAGAAAAAAAAACTCTTAATTCTTTGTTGTTTACCCAAAAATAAAAAAAAAAATTCAATGATTAGATTTTTTAAAATGGATTATCGTTGAGTCCAAGCCACATTAATTGCTATGTGGGAACATTTCACATCGTGATATATATCGCCATCTAACTCCATGTCAGTAAAGATTGTTTACCCAAAAATAAAAAAAAAAACTTCAGTTAATGATTAGATTTTTTAAAACGGATTATCTTTGAGTCCAAACCATATTAATTGCTATGTGGAAACATTTCACATTGTGAGATATATCGCCATTCAACTCCTTGTCACTAAAGATGTATAGGTCAGCCTTGACAACTCGGTCGTTTAAATATTCTCCAAACCCACAAATAAAAATAAAAATTTAATATTTGGTTTTCATTTAATATTCATATATTCTTGACCTAAGGATCCTTTGTTATAAATTATTTACATGTATTTATTAATTTGTGCTGATATATCGCTCTGCTTCGGGAAGCTTCTTCAGGGCAATATTAGAAATTTTCACCCTGCTAAATGTCTTTGATGTCTTCTTTGTCTAATTTAATTAATATTAATCACAAGAATAATATAGAAAGAAATTGAGCCTGATAAACTTAATACAAAAAAATAATAATTTTGATTTTTTTTCTGCTAGATGAGTCGCAATTAATAGCTCACACTCATAGAGTAAGGAAGGAATACTTTATGTTTTAGCTAGTAATATACGTATTTTTACAGAAATAAAATATTGGATGCACCAAAGATCTCGTAACTTCATACAAATTTGACCAGTTAGATGATTTATGTACTCAATCCATGTCAAATAGCTATTGAATATAGGTTCTAGATTTTTTGCTGATTTCGCTTTCTTAATTTTCCCACCATTTAATCAAATAATTTGCGCGTTCAGAGATTGTGGTATTTTCTTTGTTATTATTATGCATTTAGATTTGCTCGCATTCAAGCAGAGACTATTTGCATTAGCCCACAAGTTTATTCTGCTAAAATCTTTATTTAAAAGAAATATCCCACAATACTCGTGTTTATAAGATTTCATTTCCTCAAGAACATGTTTCGCTTGTCCCGGCACACGGAAGTGGATATATCGGGGTCGTCGCTGAATGTTAGCATAAGTCAGTAATGTTACATTGCCAAAGTTACCATACCATAGACTTGCTCTCCAAGGCCTCAGTGCTATAGTAACAGCTACGACTTCTAACAAAGAAAATATCCACTGATTTCATGTGGCCTATACCGTGCGGAGCTAAGAAATTCTCGGTAAATAGATACATATACAAACATATGTTCATATGTACAATATAATTTTTCTATTTATTATTTCCACACCATTACTAAAAGGCAAAATATAAATTTTTTAAATGCCGTAATTGAAGTCTTTGGACAATTTATTGGCCTTAATTTTAAATGAGTTGGTTTTTATCTATATTTTTCGCACAGTATGGAAAACGGGCAAAAATGGATTCAAGCTTATTGGGATATAAAAAAAAAGACTACTGCCAAATTATGTTTTCTGGAATTTACACTTGTTTATTTTAGTTTCAGTTGGCATTTTCAAGAGTGTAAAAGTTGGTATAGTTTTACATTAAGTAATTTAAAAGTAATTTACATTAAGTAATTTAAAAGTCAAATATAACAATACCATCCTCGACATTCTAATGAGCACTGCAAGAATATGTTCAATAACAATATTAAACGACAATAATATGTAGGTAATTGTTGCGTGAAAATCAAGTACACTTTTATTGAAGCTTCATATTTGTAGGCAGCGTTTCTAGTGCATTTTTCTGTTTTAAAATTAAAAAAACAACCTTTTAATATTTTTACAATAATGTATATTAAAAAGTATCTTATTTCTTCAAGATAATCAGGGTTATTCTAAACTACGAGCTTCTTTTCACGCGAAGAGATATCGTTTGAATTAATCGAGTTTTCACTTGCAAAATAAAGTTGTAAACAAAACAGAATAATGAACAATGGCTTATTTTTTATTGAAATTGACGAAAATAATCTTCACCCTTTAATGAAAACACTTAGGTACAATACAATGGATTTATTTGAAACAAGACGATACAATATGAGTCCTAAAATATATTCTATTATATATTTTATCCCACATATCATTCTGTTCTTCGGGTGGTAGATGCTTAACCGCCGTTTCCAAAATAAGGTGTTACTGCATAAATTCCACCAGTGTTTTAAATTGTTCGGGTTTGCTTTTTCCACATAAAAATACTGAATAATTATTTTCTATTGTATTTAATTAATAGTATACTTTAATTCTTTATTTCTAGCACAACGGGTTTGCTCTAAGCGCACTGAAAATGGTGTCGAATAGAAATGAAGCCATTGTTTATTCACCACGCTTATATTATTATATAATATGTCGAAGGATGTCATTC
Source organism: Sturmia bella (assembly GCA_963662145.1). NCBI lineage: Eukaryota > Metazoa > Arthropoda > Insecta > Diptera > Tachinidae > Sturmia > Sturmia bella. The sequence continues at coordinate 30,729,344 of OY759168.1, read as the reverse complement.
ATATCGATTCAATATTACAAAATACCGAAGTTCAGCAGGAGTGCTCAATAGAATACCGGATTGTGATTTTAGTACGTTTTTGGGTATTTTCGGATGACCCTGATTATATATATTCAATTGAAGTGCGCCGACAGAAGAACATTTTTGTGAACCCATTAACAAATACATGTCTGCGGAGTCACGATGTAAGTTTCATTGGGAAACATAATTGCCCAGTTATAAGATAAGAGTATTAATATCAACAATTCTGTTAAGCAACATAACTTGACATATAAGATTCGGCACGGTCGAATGTAGTATTTTCACATGTTTTACAAAAAAAAATTATAAACTATTACATTAAATTGTTTAGTATTTCCAAATAATTTCAACACAAATAATAATGATAATAAGAAATTATATCAAATACCAAACTTACAATTGCAGGGACAACAAAGTTCATTTGCTCGCTTTAAGCGATTTGAAAGTTGGAAAGAAAACAAATAAATAAAAATGAAAATAAAAGCAAACGATTACGTTTGTGTCCCTTATTACAACATTTTGGCTTCTTATTTTATTTTAATGTCTTTTTATGATTTCTTTTTCAACATAAAAACACAACTTGGTCTTATTTTTCTCTAATGCAGGCGAGAAGCCGAAAAAAGTTTTTTTTGTTTGTTAAGAAATTACGAAAGTTTTGATACTATATAAATTGTGAAAATATATTTTTCATTTTGCTTTCTACATAATTCATTTAAAACTTATTTATTGTTTCTTTTTTTCTGAAGATACAAAGGAATTTACATTTAAAAAATTCGGATGAAAGTAAGAATTGAAGAGGAAATTAATGCATAAGTAAATATGTTAAGCACAGCAATTGGATGCAGTTTTAACGTGAAAAGGTTATCAGTTAAATAGTGCTTAAGAAGTAAGTATTGAAATATACTAAACCACTGCAAAATATATAAACTATAACTCAGTGGCACAAGTAACTCACAGCAAGTAAAATATATTTACACTTTTCTATAATCTCCTGAGCCTAAATCATTAAAATAAGAACAGTCATAGTGAAAACTCAAGAAAATCAGTAAGCTGTGTGCTCCATAATGATTTCTACATACGACTATAACAATCGTTTTTTTTTAACTATTGACTGTTCAGAGCTCAGTTATTAGAGCTGCTGCTTAAAAAAAAAAAAAAAAAACATAATATTATAAAATAAAAACGTAAATTGGAATTTGTTATTTTTATAACTTTACTTGTTCTACCCAAGGATATACAGCACACTGTTGTAACAAAGCGCAACATGCCACAAAATGACAACATAATGCACTAACAATTCACTGCATTATTGGCAAACCTCTATATACGCAACAGAATAAAATATTTTAAGCCAAGAAAAAAAAAATTGCGCACAAACTTTAGTATGTACAAGAAAATAAAAAGAATGCCTAGAAATAAGTATTCATTAACGATTATTAATCCATGCGCCCATGGCAACATTAGTGAGAAAAATATATAATTAATAATTATGTCATATACTGGCTTAGGCTAAAACTGAGAAATACACTGGTAGCAAATTTTAATCATTGAACTCAACTTTCCTGAACTCAAGGCACACAATAAATGTAAATATTGAGGACATATTTGCTAGATAAGCTCTAACTGTTGCGTATCCGCTATGGTACTAAGTATCAAACTGGCTTCTAGGTCAACTCACTAAAAGATATGTACTGTTTGGAGCAGTGATCCTTGGACTACTCAATTGGCTGGAGCCTTTAATTTACTTTTGGTCTAGAACTCTTTTAGAACAGAACTTCAAAATTGATATTTGTATTAGCACTAGTACTCGTATTCTAAAAATTTAAAAGCAGACTTTTTAATTAGTACTCACAATTATTAATACTGATTGTATTTGCAATAACTTACAGTAAATAACAACATTCACGGTAACTGCTTGGCAGACCCCATTTTCTAAGAATTACGGTTCGATGATGGCGCCAGCCCACTAAACTGCACAAACAGTTACTCTTAATGGGTGCGTTGGCTATTGAACAATTATTTGTAAATTTTCGAATTTATGCAAATACGATGAAAGTATGCTGATCAAACGACGCATTTTACTGAAAGTTTTTAGAAATCTCAACACGTGTGTAATTTTCCATCTATGAATTTTTAAGGCACTGATACACAAAAATGTTATACTAAGTTGAACAAAAAGCTTGACGTTATAGTGACATTAGGAACTAATATTGTGCATCATGGTTGGACCCACTTCTATATATATCATTTCTATGTGGTTCATTTGTATATGAGTGAGCATATTGTAATTTACGTATGTGTGATTATATTCCTTCACTAGCTTGAAGTTCATTATTAAAAGAAATCAATAAATCTTCCAATTTATTTTGCAGCTTAGAATTTTTATTATTATTATTATTTTTTGTTTAAGAATTTTCGCAAACGCATCAGATACTAATTCGTACCACCGAAAGCCTTGGTATGGGTAACAAAGTGATAAAAACTAATTGATAAGTCAGTCACATTTAACCAACTTATTAAATCTTTTCCATGTTAAATCTCAAAAATATATGTGTGCACTCGAGCCATAATAAATTGGTCAGCTCTGCTGTTAAAAAAATCGCACACAAATACACAATATGAAATAACATTACAAGGAAAAATTGCAACACGAATAAATATGAAACATCAAAGTTGGAGGCTGTATTGTATTTATTTCTTGTTGCATATAAATATTTCTTTTAAAATTCTTAAAAATGCACGTGGCAGCCAGCGGTAGTATCAACTAGTTACATATTGTAACAGAAAAGGAACAATAAAACGAAACACAACAACAGCTGCTGCAGCTACACTAGTCAGCCATCAAAAGCTTAACATAAACTTTGTTGCTTTTCATCCATTGTTGCAACCCATACACACATACACACATATATGCGCATACTCCTTTCTCACACACACACACACGTACATGAATTACCTTTGTATACATCTTATCAATGCTGTAGTGTGGCTGTTCTGTTGCGTGAACATTTTTTTATTTAGTTTTGTATTATGGTTTAAATTCAGTTTTTTTTTTCCTAAAAGATTTGCAAATATGAAAATGTGCGTCTGCTGTTTCTCTTTTGTAATTTTTAAGTAACTTTAAATGTGGTGCTAACAAAAGCATAAATGATTTATATTCAATCTTACTTCAAAGCAGATTTCCAAATGTGTGAGGGAAATACATTACATTTAAGGGAAATACATTAGTTTAGTTCTCAATTTACTGGAATTTTTCTTAGTCCTGTGTGACATAAGGTAAATTTTAGGAGCTTATATTTTATTAATATCAAAAATATATTTGACAAATTTTGTCTACAAATTTGTTAAATAATATCTTTATAACCATACAACAATTTTTCTGTAAATGAGACTAATCAACCTCAAACCTAAATTTTCAAAACCGAAAAAAAAATGTGTCAGCTTAGTTGAAACCATAAAAGCAGAAAGCAACTCTAAATTTTTGATTTTGTTAAAAGCATGTTTGATTTGCAATTAAATTGACTGGGCGACCATTATACTATTGTTGCATTATATTCTTACTTCTATATACATATTACATTCTTACTTCTATAACAGTGTTATTTTAAAATATAACTGCTTCACGTTTCTGTTTTAGGTTCAAAAATAGACCATAGTAGTGTTTTCGGTCTTTTGCAGCCGTCTTTATGGCACTGAAATTTCGGTGGTTTCATCATTAGACTCGAATATTTGACACCTAATTACTTACTTCATAATAACCATGAACAAAATGAGAATCAGTAATATTCAAACAAACCTTTAATACCGAAAACAGTTTTCGCCTTGCAACACTTTTACTTTTCTTCACAACTTCTTTACTACAACCAGTTACCATTGGTTACTACGATTTGTATTCTTGAAATTATCAAAAAGTAAAAGATTTTTTGAATAACCAAAAACGAACCTAATTATTTATTTGCTATAGGAGCCAGTTACAATCTATAATTTTAGGTCTAATAGGAGATCTCATTGAGATACCTATATATATATATAGAATAAGTAGTCAGGTTTCCAACATTGTTTCCAGTTTTTTTAAATTCACTGATGAGTTGATTAGCATCAACGATATGTCGGCTGCATATATGTAGGTGGCTGAAAAAATTTATAAAACACTAATAATTTTGGGACCTTATATAATGCATTTTAACTGGCTCTTTGAGCAAAAAAATAATTGAGCTAAGTTTTGAATATTTTGTATTTTTTGTATTCAGCTCGAGTTCGATCTGAAAATGATGATTACTTTAATTTTATCACAAAGAATATTTCCTTAATTTTGAGGAAGTAAAATCGAACTCAAGAAAGATAAAATTATTAGCAATGGTAAATTATATAGTTCGATAACAAACTTAAAATTAAAGCATCCATATTATTTTAATCATAAATCTAATTTTGTCGTATGTCTGTGTTTATTCATGTTTATTTAGTTAATGTCATATTTAAGGCTAATACTACTTTTATTCTAATCATTCATATTGCCCTCGTAACCTTCTAAATTATTTTATTGATGATCACATGTTCAGCAACGTTACCGTCAAAGGAAATGATATTATTATAATTATTGGCACTCAATAAATTTTATCATAATTATCATAAAATCTTATCCCATTCATACGTTTATGTCACATTGTACAGAAATATGAATCTAACAATTAAACAAGTAAGAGTGTTGCATTCGACTGTGCCGAAACTTATATACCCTTCACCAAATTGTAATTAGAAGCTTTTCTATATAAATGTCTGATATCAGGTTGTATATGAACTTTAATATCCCTAAGTTTATTTGTAAAATAGGCACTTACGTATATTAAAATAATGAATTTTGACCAAGCATTAGCAAAAATCGGAGACTAAAATACATATTTTACACAAAATAAATAATAATATGTTTATGAATTACTTAAAAGAACAATCTATTTTTAGTAACTAATGTTTGTAGTATACTACCGAAAATTTCACCTACAATTTACATAGCAAGTGCTTATGGCCTGCATTATGTTGTAACTATATTTATATATCAGATACTTTTTCCATTACATTGTAACGCATTCTTTTTTTGTGTGTTATACAATTCATTATTAAACTGCGTCAGCTATTAAGCCAAAAGGTCCTAGTTCGAATCCCGGATGGGCCGAACATGAACAATTATTTTTATAATTTTTTTTTTTGGGTTTAACTGATGTTTTGATGATTTATACACTATGGGTTCTTGTTTTAATTACACATATAAATAGTGTAATGCATTACTTATGGGATATATCGTATTTATCTAAATATTTTTGTCGATATTTCGCTCCCATTCGGACAACTTCTTCAGGACAATGGAGCGAAACCTTGTTTAGGTCTAAAAATATAACTTTATGTTTTCTATCAGTTCTAGTTCTTATTTTGTTCGTGGGAATTTTGGAATAAGCAGTTGGGTTTCATACATTGTCTTAAGATTTTTCAAGTATACTGATGATTTTATTAGCTTTTGTTGCTGCTATTTCGTCGACGGCATATGAACAGCAGAAAAAAACAGAAAACATTAAGGTCTATTTTTAGACCTAGAATAATTCATTTCAATTGGCTCCTAAAACATATATGAAAATAAGTTTGTTTTTCTGATGTCTTTATAGCATGCCACAAAATAATGCTGAGCAGGGTAGTCATACATTATCATATATTTGACGTATGTAAAAGTTCAAAGTTTTGAGCCTAGAAAACAGTAGAAAAACTTTACCACCTTATGCGGAAAATAACGTCACTAAACTGATTTGTGAAGACAATTTTAAAATTAAATTTCCAAAACACGTGCTTATGTAATCATTATTTTGTTTGTGGTTTCATTCATGATCGTATGTCGCCAGCTTCCTGTTGGGGGCTGCCAACACAAAAGAATTTTGAAAAATTGTTAAGACGCTCACGTCATATTCTCTTCCTTTGTGAAAATAAATAAAAATTTTGGAAGCCTCTAAACAAAATATTAAAGAAAATATATTGATTGTAATTAATCGCTAGATAATCCTTGATAAGTCGTAGTGAGTAAGAAGTTTTTGTTCAGTTTATGCAATATAATATCATAATGTTTTGGAAAAAAAATTAATGAAATGATCCAAAAAAAAAAATAATTCAATATTTAAAACAGTTTGCAGGTGTTGCTACACATGTTACTTTTATTATCAATTGTCATATATCAAGCAAAGTTTTTTCAAAAATGGTTTGTATTCTTGGAAGGAGGTATGAAAACATCAATCAACTACATTCAATTTTGTTAAACGAATTTGAGTTTAGTTCTAGCCGTCCTAAATTTGCAAAAAATGGCCTTTTAAATTTTTACACTAAGAATAGCACTTATGAACTAGTTTCACTGAAAAAGAGTGTCAGGAAAGGATGATTAAAATACATTACATAATTTGCTAAAATTAATAGGCAATTATTGATGACATCGATAATGCAATTACGCAAAATATTTTTGAAATATTAGTTTTATTTGTTATTTTTTGTAATAGGAAATCAGTTTGCCTAAAATATTTTTTTTATCTCTTCTTTTTCTGTTGCTAAACACAAGGTGTGTATGTATTTTGGAATTTTTTTCAGGATATACGAAATAAAATACTGTGATGTAAGTAACAATGTTTACATTGATATGAATGTAAATAAAGTATGACACCCTAGTTAAACTGTAAGTACAAACTGTCACTTCACTCAAATGCGAAGATTCCGTTTTTTGTTGACAGCATTTAAGATTGACATAATAACGAAACGCTAAACCTGAGTATGTTGAAACGCACACCTCGGCAGTCATAGAAACACATTGACACTGCAAAGACACGAAGAAATTTGCAAAGTCCCTGCTACTAACTTTTTTAACTCGTTACATATTGATACATTTATATCACTACAAACAACAAGGATAAAATATGTAGTACGCTACTATAGAAGTAACGCTCTCCCTCCTTTTTATACGAAAATGAAAGGTAGACAAAAAAAGTCTGCGATTAGCAAGCAAAACATAGTTTTTTTAACTTTTGGTTTTGGAACATTTTGAAGCAAAAATAATAAAGAAGGTATAAATATAGCCTAAATTTAAGTTTAGTGAACCATAACAGATCAATAAGTGCTATCATTTTATTGTATGTATGTCTTCTTATTTATAAATTCTGGTATATATTGTGTAAAATAATAGTGTGCAGTCAGTGCGCACCGGTATAACAATAACTGAGTCAATTTTACTAATATGTGATAAGACAACGTGAGCTTCTATTACGGTCAAAAGTACAACCTAATACTTATGTATAGAAAGAAAATAAACGTGCAATCTCTGTGATTTAAAATCAAACAAAATGCTTATCATCACTGACTTTATTACCTGCAGGGCTAGCATATGCACACATTTGCCAATATGGATGTGTCAATGTTAATACAGACTTCTTTATGTATATGAAACTATACAAGCAAAGTTGCATATGCACTCAGCAGGGCACTTTCGTAGGTCTTCCAAAATTAGGCCTTTTTTAGACTTTTTATTCCCTCTTTTAGATCCGGAGCCTCCAACTCGCAAAACAAGACGAACGATGGTCGACTTCAGCAACTTCTTAAGTTCTATGAAGGATTTCCGTTGAATTGGGATATTCACAATATGATTTGATTTTTGTAGATAACATCAACAGCAGACCAAAATCACAAAACGAAATATTTTACTTCAACATGTTTAACATCGAATTTTGATGTAAGTAAACCAAAAAAGAAAACCAATGTCAGGACAATTCAACTACCTCTTTTTAAAGGGTTTTTTTTCAAAGGAAATCAAAAAGGAAGTTATTTGAAGCTACGCAGTTGGAAGAACTAGAAGGAAAATGAAACGATTTTTGCCCCAAATAGCTGCAATAACAAGAACTCATGCGTAGGAGATGTACATACAGAGTTATAAATAAAAATATCAAAAATCGCGATTATACCACCTAATCAGAGCAAAGAGATAATAATAACAGCAGATTGCTTTGTTGGCTTTGGTATTCTGTTAAATTATTTATTTTTCATTTTGTTGACTATAAAACAAAAAAAAGTTTTTTTTACGAATAAATGCTATTGCTTAAAATATTTTTCAATAGAGCCGTTTATTTTCGTACACTGTCCTAAACTCAATAAGCCAAGCAAGACCTTCCGCAACTCATTCTTGAACATACCTTTTTATGTGCATAAAGAATAGCTAGCTCTTGTTTTCGCCAAGAAAAAGGGGTTCCAGAAGGCCTCTGCTCACTCCTTTTTGCGTAGCTCGAAAATACATTCATTTGTATGTATGCAACGCGTGGCCTACGTTTACACTTTCTTTGCATATTTATGTACATACATATCTTGCTATGTATTTCAGAGTCAATATAAACTATATTTATGTTTGTGTACGCGCTGAGGCGTATCACTTTGTTAGGTAAACACAATTTAACATTCCGCTCTAAAGTAAAAAAAGAAACCTTGAGCATTTCTCTTTTCACTTCCGGCAATCAGTGTCTGGTTTTAGCACAAACAATTTGGAAAAATTTAAGCTTGGAGAAGCCTTAGGATTAGACAAAATTTTACGACATGAATTCATCGAAGGAGAAATTTACAAAAGTAAGCACTGGAAAATTTTAGCTTCTTTTTGCAGTTGAACTAAAAAATTTTACTAGTTCTGACTGTTCAATGCGCGGCTGACAACTAAAGGAGTCTATTTAAATATTATGGAGGTGTATTTAAAAAGAATAGACCTTTCTTACTAGCAAAATTTGGAAATAAGTTTGCATAGCATTGCTCTGTTATTTCTCTTTCCGCTGCTTATATTAAACAATCTATAACGGGTTATCAATTCTGCGGTTTCAAAAGTAAATGTAAATAGAACTCATATAAATTATTTTTGATGATATTTATATTTTATTATACAGTTTGAACGTTGACAATATGTGTGAAACACTGCGTCATTTAAATGACCGCCCCGCGAAGTGCTGCAAGCATTGGTTCTCTTCGGGTAATTTTTGGAAAACTTTTTGACACATATTGGGCGGTAGCTCAGCCATTACTTGACGATTGTTTATTTTTAAGTGCTCCAGAGTTAAAGGTTTGTCTGCATAAACAATGTCTTTCGCGTAGCCCCACAAAAAGGTCTAATAGTGTCAAATTGCCTGATCTTGGTAGCCAGTTGATATCGCCACGACGATATCAACTGCAGCCAGGAAATGTCTCTTGCAATAAAACCATATCCACAGTACAAATAAAATTTGATTAAATTTGCGTTTGCTTGTGTTTGCTCTTGCAAACTTGTTTTAAGACCAAAAACAAAAAGCAAATGCTGTAAATATTGTTTATGTACCTTGATCAAACACAGCCTTAACATATAACTACTTTTTTCACCGACTTTTGGTTTTGTTTATGTGTCCATATCTAGGTGTACACATTTTTAGTTGTTTATATCCATGTGCTTAGCAAGAACATGACAATAGTGGTCCCCATTGTTGACGGCTAATATTTAATAGTCTGGCCGTACCTTATTCTATATTATTATTATTTATGCTAGGTTGGTCCAGGATGGCCCTTGGCACTGCGACCAATAATGATCTATTGTGCAACCCCTTTCCCTCACGAGTTTAATACATCAAGAAACAGTACTAGCTCCTTCAGTGGAAGCCCTTGCAAGTCCTGTGAACCCAATGTATAGGCCTGCAACAGCCTGTATCTTCTGTGGCCAAGTGCCACACATTCAGTAATCAAGTGTTCCATTGACTCCTCTTCTTCTCCGCAAAATCTGCACGTTGCTGTGCTGGATAGTCCCATTCTGTGTAGATGTTTCCTGCAGGTATAGTGTCCTGTTAGCGCCCCACACAGTGTCCTTAAATTCTTCCTATTTAATTTTAGAGCGAGATCCGCTCTCTTGGCATCAAAGCTAAGAAATTTCTTCGAGTGTTCTAGACCCCTAGTGTCATTCCACAGTTTCTCTGTGATGGATGTTGTCCATTTTCTGATCTCCCCCCTGAGGAGTAGCTTATTAAAGCCAAAGGATGGAGTGGGTCCAATTAAAGCCCCATTGCCTCCCCTTTTTGCGTAGGTATCAGCCAACTCGTTACCCTTGTGCCCCTCATGACCTGGCACCCATATCAGAGTAATCTGATTGTGAGTGGCCAGTTCATTTAGCTTGTCGTGACATTCCAGTATTGTTCTGGATGTGAACGAATAGCCACTCAGGGCCTTGAGTACCGACTGGCTGTCGGAGAGTATCTTGATTTTGATAATTCCGCCTGGAAAATTGTGGTGTCGCTGCTAAGGGTTACTGCCCTGCGTGCCCTAGGCCCCACTATTCCCGTTCCCACTCCATGGATCGACTTGGATCCATCAGTGTACCATTTTTGTGAGTGATCTCGTAGCCATATTGGGTTTGAGCACCACTCCTCCCTCGTAGGGAAGAAGACCCCTTACTTTCTACAGAAGCAGAGTGTGGGATCCATGTGATCACTCGACCGAGACATATGCAAAACGTCTCTGAATCCCCTTAGGATCGTTAGATGACCAATAAGGTTACCTTCCTCCAGTTCCTCTCTTCCATAGATGTTGATAGCCCGCATGGCTGCTTCTTCCTGTACACATACATGAAGTGGTGTCAGGTTAAGAAGTGCCTCCATACCTGCTGTCGGGGTGGATTTCATGGCCCCTGTGATGCACATACATGCAAGCCTTTGTAGTCTGCACAGCCTTGATATGGCTGTTCTTTGTTTGGTCTTGCCCCACCAGACTAGTACCCCGTATAGTATTATGGGTCTGACCATCTGCGTATATATCCAGTGCGTCATCTTGGGGCTCAGACCCCAGGATCTACCGAATAATTGTTTTGCTGTCCAAAGATGTCTTGTTGCCTTTCTCAGTACTGACTCGAGGTGTGGCTCCCAGGTGAGTTTCTTATCCAGAGTAATACCCAGGAATTTTACCTCTTCCTTGGGAACAACCTCTATTCCGTCAATCTTTAATTCTTAAGGCCGTACCTTAAGAATTAAAGCTATGAATAATTTTAGCAGCAATTATCTATGTGTTCTAGATGCAACCACAATTTGTTTTGCTGCTCTAATGCTGATACTTTTAGAACATCTTAATAGTTTTCGGACTAAATTTTGAAACACAATTTTTAGATGAAAGTAAAGTTTGAGTCAATACCGAAGAATTGCTTAGTGCGCTTTAGGAGATTTTCGAATAATTATTATTATTGCTCTAAAACTGGTAGGTGGAACAGCAGTTATAAAACACCTTGCATTATTTATTAACCAACCGAAGAGCTAGGCACAAATTGCTTTCTCTTAATTTACGTAAAAGAGCTTATGTGTGTTAATAAACAAAATTATTCTGAAGCAAAAATAATTTTCACTCAAGTTTTTCTTTGGCATCGGCCCAAATATTCTCTTAGTTCATATACAATTGCTAGTTTATGTGAATTTGTACTAATAAACAAAACTATTCCGAAGAAAAACTGTTTTCGACACGGGCTTTTTTTTCACATTGCCACAGATGTAACATATGCAATTAGTTTTTTAAATAATAAATTTTCGTTTCATAAGCACCTCCGCAATTACATTTATTTTCCCTTAAAAGGATGCTGAAAAATTAAAGAAGCTCCTTGTTTACTTTTTGTCATCAATAACTGACATTGTTTTTGAGATTAAGTAACTCCCTTAAGTACCATTTTAGTACAAGAAATGGAATCAACCTTTTGGTGGGTATCTGCGTTTTGTCTCTTCAGAATCATAATTGTTGTGTTTATTATTGTTAGCTTTTAAAGGCAGCAACTTTGCAATATAACAGGGAGTATATTAAACATATTATATAAGTATGTGTACAAGGAAAATAATGTGTGCACTCAAGGGTTACTTCATTCTGTTCAATATTATAGTACAGCAGAGTATGAAAAATTTTATTTTTTTCATTTTGAGACCACTGGATATTTTTCTAGACAAGAGAGGATTTATATGTGTTTGTTAGAATCACAAATGGTATCGAATCTGATATAACTTTAACATGGAACTGTACTGAAAGAATGTCCCCTAGGGTTGTATTTTTCATACAAACTCAGCGTGCCCTAAGATTGAAGATCGGTTGAATTCTTTAAAGTTATCCCTTTTAATTTTCTTGCTTCACTATTTTATTGACTGACCAACATCAGCTTATGTATTTTTGTATGAAGATTTTTTTGTTCATAAATATTTCAAATTGTTTTTAACAGCTTATGGAGTTTGCGATACTACTTATTTTGATGCCATAAAGTTGTTTAATAGCATAGTAGACTTCTAGTTTTACATTTTTTTTATATACGTATACAAATAAATAAAAGAAAATGTTGTTCCATAGTTGGTGTTATTTAACCCCCCATTTTATTTAATATTAGTATTTCACTGAGCCAAAGGTATTTCTATTTCGATATTTTGCTCTTTTGGAAAAAAAAAATTAAGATCTTTTCAATACTATTGTCCTTACCTCAGGAAAATACCAGTACTAAAAAGATTTTATGCTTGTTACATCTGTTAATATTTTTGTCAACAGCAGAAACATTACACCTATGCCAGCGCTTGCCACATATAAGGGGTGGTTAAGTTTTAAGGCATAATGTGGAATGTGAGCCCCACCTGAATTTCAAGCTTTTTTCTGCATTTCATTTAATATTTCTCCATTTCAGACTAAGTCATTTTAAAGGAAGAAAATAGATATACACAATCGAGCAACATGCTATAGTTATTCAGTCTTCATTATAATGTGGCTGAAGAGTCACACTGACTCAAAAACTAAAGCCTCTTGACCATTGCAAGTGTCGTCAATGCTCAGAATGGTGACAAGAAATGGCAACAGTATATGATCATTCATCTTCAGCGTAGAAAATCATGAGAAGCATTTCATCTCAGTGGATTAGTCAATGAGCAGAATTGCGGCGTTTTGGTGAATGATATAAGCCAAGAGTGATTGCCGAAACACGAATGCACCCAAAATGGGTAGGCGGCATCTTCAAGAAGTATTTTCTTCAAAATAAGGCCGATTGCTGTGATTAGTGTTTGCTATCTTGAGCTGATAACGAACTTTTCCGGGTTAGATTGGAAGATAAAGATGTGGACGATATATGAGTTCAACAGAACGCTGCCACTTGGCATACAGCTAATGAAACATAGTCCGTTTCGTGCGGCAAATTCAATGACCGTGTTACATCATGATTCGACACCGTTGGACTTCTTTCTTTGTGGTGATTTAGAAAAATGTGTTCGTAGGTAAGCCTGCAACTATTCAAGAGCAAAAGGATGAGCAAATTTGTCAGATTAATGGTATAGAACCTCAACCATGCCTCAGCGGCATCAAAAATTTGGACCATCGGATGGAGGTCTGTCAACGAGGTCGTTGCCAAAAAGACAATATTTTGTTTCGTACGTATGTGGATCATAATAAAAAGAAATGATAAAATTTCTCCATAATTTGTACTGTATTCCAAAATCAATATTGGCCCTTAAATTTTAAAAACCTTTTATTTTACATGGAGTATCTTGTGTGGTTAAGTTATTTGTTATCTCTTCCTTCTTTATTTTGAAACAATACTTGCTGTACGATCCCTACATACGCAGTCCATTGTACCAAAATCGGAAAATAAAAATGATGAAGAACATTTATTTGCACATTCCTATAGGAAATATGATTGCAAGCAACTTGTTCCATTGACGAGCCACACAGTTTAAAAATGAACTTTCTCCGCTAGCAGTTAAACATTTTACTAACCATTCGACTGCAAATGGGTAACCCGTTATCTTGGGGACTAAACTAAAAAACAATTCAATCCATTTTTACTTTAGCCATTACCCAGCGGTGTCAAAAGTACGGTAAGTAAGCACTTAATTAAATTATGTGCTTATGTAAAGTACGGATTTTTCAAGCGCTAAAAGCTTAATTTCGGCCGCACTCAATCCCAGTTTCGAATTGATATTAGTCATATCCAATCCTGGTCTCAGGTTGAATAAAGCTTAAATCCGTACTAATTCAGGTCGAAAAATGAACTCGTTTTTACAAAATGGTTGCGGTCCTTTTCAGCTGTCTATATGCATCAGTAGACTTGAAAAATTCTTAAAAGTTTGTTTCTTATGTAGTTAAGTTTTAAACAAACTTTCTGCAAAGCAAACATTTTGTAAAAAAGGCTTCATTTTTGGACCTGAATTCATACATTTGAATTGGCTCTTAAAGCAAATAAATAATTAAGTTCATATTTAAATCCGTACTTTAAAACAAGAACACCATTCTTGATTTAAGAACATTGATACTTACTTTACTTTTGAATCGATGTTCCTGCAGCCTATTTAATAACATATTCGTACCTGAAATATTCCGCTCTACTGCCTTAATTTAATAATAATTTATAAATATTTTGTCTCTTTGCCGACTAGAACCAAATCAATACTTACCCAAGCACACACAAGTGTTGGTTACAAATACACCCAAGAATTTCGTACTCATTTTAAGCTTTAACAGGATGGATTATCTTAAATAATCCCTATTCGTCTTGTTTTAAGCTTACTTTTCTGCTATGCGCACTTAAGTTCTTAAGTATACTTCGTACTAAAATCAAGTAGAAATAACTTAAATTTAGAACGAGCTATTTCTTTGTGTGTATATGCCATACTATGACAGTGCTTCAAGGAGTCAATAGATCTAAATACTCTGCCCGGTTGAGTAACTACACTGGGAGGATGAGGCTACATTTAAGAGTTGCATTTTATTATCGGTCCGGTATTTGTATGTACGTATGTCGCTTATTTAGGCAAAGGTAGAAAAATACTTTTTTGCGAGATGAAACATGTGACTAACCCATCAAATATCATATAGAAAAAATAGCAATTCCTTCACAATTTTTTTTTAGCTGACTGAATAAATAGTTAAAAAATACAACTGAAATTTTTATAAAATCATTTAAAGATATACATTAGTTAAAAATCATATAATTATTTCTTAAACAAATTATATTTCTTCATTTGAAATTAACAATTTTATATCTAATTTTTTTCTGTGCACAGTCAGCCTTCACTCCAAGAACGGTAAGAACTTCTGATTTTTCAATCCATCCATAATTATAGATGACAACATTAGGTCTTAGGACTAATGAAATCATGGCTAATTTTACAGTTCTTTTTGATTGATATTGGATTCGTTTGAGTTTTTATTAAGTAAAGCAACAAGTTTCGCCTATGCAAACCGCTTAGCATTACACTTATAGTCTTAAAACGCCTTGACAATGGGCAGGCAAGCATTCATTCTATCCTATGCTAGTGCTTTTCTATGTGAAAATATTTGGAAATTATGTTTTTTGTTTCTTTTGAAACATTCGCCAGTTTTGTTGTTGTTTTTTGGGATCTTTTAATTTATGTTTATGTAGAAAATACGCCACAATACATGTACTCGTAAGTATGGTTAGTTGTACTTCTCATATACATAAATATAATATTTACACTTCACTTTTTGCTTTCTTAGCAAAGAAAATTTTGTTCATTTGGCTTATCTAGCAACGTTAATTTGTTCGCCTTTACAGCTTTCAATGCCATTCAGGCCTTTGTAGGGTTGCAATCATAACATTCTTAAACTTTTACCATTTTTCTTTCTGCGGCAACAGCATATGCTGCTCATTTACCAAACAGATCACAAGGAATAAAACTACTTTTAAGAACAAGTGAAAAAAGAAATATAAATTCATTGAAAGTTATAGAGGGAAAAATAGATGTTCGAGATAAATTCTTTGCCAACGCTAAAACCGTTTAGAAATGAAAACTTTTTAACCACATTGTGTTTAGAGTTTAAGTGTTACTTTAAATACCACTAGTATTTATGCATACTTAAACAAACATGTGAATTTTCTTTCATATTCTCGCAGACATCCAAGCAAATACATATCCATCTATATGAACACAATGTTCGAAAGATTTATAGAAATGTATGTATGTTACTAAGCAAGTGCGTATTTGTATACATTCAAATGAAAAATAAGAAAACGGAAAACTTTTTAGTTGTTTTTTTTTTTTGTAAGTGAAATTGAAAATAAAGAAGAGAAAATTAGAAGATACTTGTACGTTTAATTATCGCAACCGCATAAATGTAATTTCCGCTCGAAGAAACCTAAAAAAACAAAAATAAGATAAAAATAATTAAACGCAATTTATATGGAGCAACAAGATTTTTTAAGTCTTTTTAAAATCTTATTGTTTTAGTAGAATTATTCCTTAAAATGTTGTTTCTAAATATTTAACTCAACAACATGCTTCTTAAGCAGTACAAAAGATTTTGCAAAGCACGTTTCAGTAACAGAGCTGAAAAACATAAAAATTTGCTAACTATGAAAAATAGAAAACAGAAGTTTTTAATTTACGTTAACTTTTATCTTTATTTATATGAAATGGCCGGCCTTGCAGCAGTTTTAATGTCAAGTCCAAATATGATATTCAACCAAAGTTAGTGCAGCGGAGGTCTTGTATTTGCAAGATAGCAAAGATATTTACTACCATTAAGAGCTTTAACTCAAACCTCTCTCGAAGTCTAAGCAATTTGAGATAGAAATGTTGTCATTATAAGCAAGGTTTATATTTAAAATAAATAACGAAAAACATAAGATCGCGTTTTGCGTTTTACATCAGTAAAGTGTTATAAAACTAAAAATTTCTGCTAAATGAGAGTTACAGAAATGTAATTGTAAGTTTCAACAGACAAAAGATATTTCTAGAGAAAGATAGGTTTAAATAAGTAAATATACCCTATGTTTATAATTATCTCCAAATCTGGATTCCGAGCACTACTGGTATCAAGTTATTGCATAGTACAGCTGTATACGATTTATTTTCATGTAACACTAGAGAATTAGCAGATGTAACTATTTTGTCACTATTTAATACATATTGTTGAGGCTGAAGAGTTCCAGACTGCCTATTCTCACTAAAAACGGGTTCTTTCTATCTTGTTGTTATATTATTATCTTATCTAGATATCCAGTGGTTTTAATGTATTATGTTATAGTATTTGCTATATTGTATTTAGTCAAATTAGAGGATTTCAAAAATGCTACTGGAACAAAATTTCATTCGCTTTTACTTCAAGGTGTGTATGTGCCAAAAAAAAAACATACATATTTGTTTATAGCACAGTAATGCCACCGAAAGAATGTCGTCACATGCAGCAATCTTCAAATATGTTTATTTGTTTGTTTATGTGTTTTCTATCTCATACGCCAACGCGATGATCGGCAAACAATTTAAACAGTGTGGCCAAGTCTGTTTCAATTGGTTTTGCTAACAAGGGCTTTCCGTCTTTGAATATTTATTAATATATATACATATTTAAGTATATATAAATATATACTTAAATATGTTTTTACTTACATATTACTACAATTAAAGTTTTAATAAATTTAGTTATGTTCACAAATTCTTCCAAAATATTTTACAATGGTAGCTGTAAAAATCTGCAATTTTCAAATTTGCAGTGCGTTTTATGGCAAATTTGTTTGTTTGCGAACACCCGAGTTGGCAATATAGTAATGTCAAGTTGGTACACAGCCGCAGCCAATTTTTTTTTGGAAAAAGATACCCATATAAATTAAAATTAAAACACGATTATTAGTTATATTAAGCTAAAGTTTATCTTACTCTCAATTCACTTGAATATGTTTTTTATTGCATTAAACTTTTTACAACAGCCGTTATTTTCTGTCTACACCGCGGAAAATTGTTAGTAGGCCTTGCCGTCTATTGGCGCCATCTGTTATTGTTTATATTACGTATTTTCAACAGAACATTACTTTTGCGTACTTCTATCTGATCAAGGGGTTTTTTTTAGCGCAATTGAGGCAAAATTAAGCAAATAGCAAATACATACAAATAGCAATACAAATAGCTAAAAAAAATCGGAGCAGTTTTGTTCAGCTTGGCTTCGTTTACACAGTTTGCACTATCCTCGTGAAAACTCTTAATACTAGTTTAGACAATGAAATGTAATTCATTGTTCAATAATGCAAGTTCATTTGATTATTATAATTATACGCACGATAAGAAGTAAAATTCTACCATTTTACTATAAATTTTTAATTTTATTGAACTTCTGTATTGTAATACATTTATATTAAATTACTTTTTCAGGCTTAAGTTCAACCCTTGGTTTGTCACTACCAATATTCTTTCATTTCATATTTGTGTAAGATGTTGTATGTGTCGAAAAATTCAAACCCTGGAACAAATACACTTTTATTATTTAAAATACATTACATAGTACCTTCAATTTAAAACTCGTCGTAAGACCGACATTTTTTGTATGGATCAGTTATGATATAATATTGCTTTAAGTAGAAATATGAAGTCAATATTATTTACAAAGCCAAGTGTGCAGGGACAAATTATTATAAAATACTCTTAAAGAAAGTTAGTTACGTTTTTAATTTAAAGCTTTTATCAAGCAGAATGTGCTTTACGCTTTTTTCAGTATTAATTTATAATTATAATTTTCAGTATTATATATAATTTTTATATAATGGAGTGATTTTTATTGTTTGGTACCAATTGTGAACACTCTATAGCTTGCACTAAAAGTACGCAACGGATTTTGCTGTTATTTTGCACGACGATCTTAGAATATGAATTTTTTTTTTGACGTATTCGTAGTGTTGGGCGAAATTCTCCATTCTTCCCAGTGTGTTACCGGTGCCAGATTTCAGTACACAAATTTGCTGACTTATGGCGTACATATTTAGTAAATGAACACAAATAATACATAAGAAATAGTTTGCTGCATTCCAGATTCATTTTGCTAGTATTCCCACATTGATGCTCTACTACATCATACCGCTGGTGATTTGAATAATTTCCTGAATTTCTATTACGTGAATTTTGAAAATATGTATATCAACAAAGAAAATTTCTAAAATTATTTCATAAATATTTATACTTATCACCCTGGTGAAGGGTATATAAAGCTTGATCAAAAGAAATGAAAATACTTAAACGTAGAAATACAAATGAAATCACTTTGAGATTTTTGTTGTAGTTGTTATAGTTTTCTAAACAGTTTTTTTTTAAAGCTTTTAAATGATTTGAACTGCAGCGAAGCAAAGTTTCAATTGAAAGTCAGCCAAGTGGAAATATTATGAACGCTTCAATCGATGATTTAAGCGCGTTGTGTTTTTGTGTTATATTCGTTGTTATATTTATATAGTACGAATAAATGAGCACATACATACGTATGTACGAACATAATCATAAGCATGTGTATGCACTGGTACCTAAATAGGTAGCTTAACAGACATCCCTTCGTTAGCTTGGATATTTATATCTTAAGGTATGCGTGCAGCAGAAAACAATCGGCCTTAACTGAAAATATGTACGGTAGTTCTGTCCTGTCTTATGTCAGTCATTGTGTTTTGCTTGAGTATAATTTTTTATAAGACTATTATAAAATAATTTAAAAGATGCCGCAATATTCTTAAAGACGATGACATACTGAAACTTTTTATAACCAACTTAGATTTAGGCTCTGTTTGCCTTTTATAAAGCCTAGCTGTTTTCATTTTAATGTGAAGATTTTTAATAATATGCTAAACAAATGTAAGTTCAATAATTGAATAAGTGGATAGTAAATTTCACGTTACGTATTGAAATTTGTCATATTAGGCTCATGCCTGATATTAGTAAAAAATATGAACTTTGAAAACATAGATAACAAGAATATTGGATTGTAATTTACTCCTAAGGCTGTATACAAACAAATGGACAACAACATGCATTTACTGAGCTAGCTTTGTGGTAATAGGAAACTGACACAAATTCTTCAATATAAGTCTAAGGGATGAGTCGTATTTATGGTTGAATAAGTACATCAGCAAATGCAACTTAGAAACTTCTGTCGATATACTTAGAACATGGAAAGAACGCACCGCCATTGGCAACCTTAAAAAAATACTACGTAGTTAATACCAGATTAAGGTCAGCAGCACAATTTCAATCAGAAAAAGTTTATAAATTTACATTTTCGAAGTGGTTAATCACTAAATTGGCTGAAAAAATTGCGATCTAATAAGGGTTGCTCATGAAATTCTATATCCAAAACACAGATCCAATTTCTTATTTTAAACAAGAAAGTATTAAAAGAAGAAAACTTCAATGAAACAAAAAGTTTTTCGGTAGAAACTAAAAGCTCGATTTTGACTTACACCCATAATGTCGGTGGCAAACCTCTTAAGAAAGAGTCGTATGTTTTGACAAGTGTACACTTTAATAAAATTACTGCTTCTTTACTGCAAAATAGTTGTATTAATAAAAAAAAATACTATTTATGAAAAACAAGTTTTCCATATAAAGCCAAATTATTCGTACAGATAAAAGCGGTAGTAAACACCACTTTTTCTTAACAACTTTCAAAAGTAAATGAAACAAACTGTGGTGATCTGTAATGTTTAAAATTTTTTTTTAGACTTATTGCAAATCTTTGAGCAACTCGTCATTAAAGGACTTACTGTTTCATATTATTTCATATAAATATTTAAAAACAACAATGAAAAACATGAGGGGTTAAAAACAGTTATTTGAAAGAAAAAACTTGTTTTCTTCTGGCTATTTTTTTTTTTTTTGGTTTTTTGTGCCTTACACACTGTGCAGCAGCATATTGTTTGAAGGATGCACATTGATTTTATACACACAAAAGTACTCAATGCCTGATCCAAAATACAAAAAAAGAACACAACTACTAAAAATTCTGTAAAACAGAGAGTGCAACACTAGAGGAATAATAAAAAATAACAACAACAACTGTTTTACAATCGAGGCATTAAATGTTAAATACAAACGAACTTTAAGAGGTACTTGCTGTTTATAGCATCAGCAAATGCAGCATCGTACTCAACTCAACTACATGAATTGCCTCGACTTTATGAGCCAATATGGTTCATTTAAGCAGGTACATACATATGTATATTTTGTTAAAATATGTGTTTATAAAAAGAAAACGAGCAAATACAAAAAAATATATATATTAACAACAGCCAGTACCTGTTCTAAATGAACTAATTTCAATTAAAACTGTTAATTAATGTTTCAATAAATTTAATAAGAGATTGCGCAAAACTTTAAAACTAAAAGTAAGTGCACTCCGAAACTCAATTTATGTAGAGCGGCCTAAATTACGCTGCAACATCAACAAGTAAACAGACAAACGAACAATATCTTTAGAATATAACAACGTAAATGTTCCTCTTATTAAATTTCTGTGTCATTTCAAAAAACTGTTTTAAATTGAAATGAAGTATAGAAAACTTTGTGAGTAAGTATAAACGAATTACCGTTTTATTATTATATTTGGACATGATCCAAAACAGCGAAGGGAAGAAGGAACAGAATCAAGGGCTTAGCACTTCAATTGAGTCGAGTCACTGTCATAATTCACACACAGTTGTAAAAACCATAACTTTTTTCCACACAATTTCATGATAGAAAGGAAAGACTTCCAACATTTCATACATTCCTTTGCTCTATATGTAAAATTAACACTCTAACATGGAACCGTTTACAGTTTTTGTATGCATGAGGATGTGTTTATCGATATTTAAATAGTGAGGAATAAAAATTGCACTCATTTACAAAGGAAAGTAAAATGTTTTTAATTTAATTATTTCTTTGTCACTGGCTTATGAAACAACCTCACTGTAGGTGTTTTGTGAAAATTACTTAAAACAGAAAATTCATTTTAGGTCAAAGTTGTAACATTCGTTTAAAATGTTTTTTTTTTTCGAATTCACATTCGACATACAAAAAATATTAATTTTTTAATATCTCGGTGAGTTGTAGACCGTTTTGCAAAATTATTTTTGTATTAAGATAGTTTGTATCTAAAATGAGTTTAAGATCTAAACGTAGTATTTATACAAAAAGAAAAATATTAAAACTTACCCTTCCAAATACCCCGATTTTGTTGAGAATTATATTTGTTGACAAAATCTTTTTGATTTCATAACCGAAATTTTTAGCACAATCGTTTTTTTTTTTTTTAAAGAAAATCGAATATAAGATCATTGAAGTGTATTTTTAGCTCAGTGCTTGAATTAATTTTAGTTTCCACTGTATCGAATATAAAATTTGTTCATACAAAAAAGAACACTTTCTGGCTTGTATGGCTGTTACATTGTATTTAAACAATGTTTTCTAAAGTGGTTTGAGGGTATAAATATTTATGTTACATTTTTTGCCAGCATTTAGTCAGCTAATGCCAAAACTAAAATCAATTTGAACTGGATAAAATCGTTTAGATTAAGATTAAAACATTAAGCTACAAAAGTTGTTTCACATTATTGCTTTTTTTTTTATCATTATTTCAGCCATGTTCGTATCGTTTTTTAACATTCCAACGGTAACGCCTTTTATGACATCACCTATAACTTTGTTGGCATCAAAAAGTTTGCAAATAGAATTTGTATTATTTGTTAGATACATGGATGTTTTTAATTTGTTCGTAGATTTTCTCTTCCGACATACTTGTAGTCTTTTGAAATGGTAGAAAGACATAATTTTGTTTAGTTTTATTGATTACGTTTTGAACCATAATTTTTTCCAATAATGTTTAGTGAATTTTAATACATCTTTTATTTTTATTTTTAAATATAATAGTAAAACGGCAGTCTGGTAGATAATGTAAATAGCTGGAAAATAGAGAATCTTTAATTTTCATTAAAAGCGAAAATATCTGAGCAAGCTATGTGATTTTTAAGTTAATTTTGCAACAAAATTAGAATGAGATATGAACGAAAAAATCCTTGTATCAATCGGCAGAATGTGTAAGCATGTATATACTTCTAATTTGGGATTTATAAAGTATTTAAGAAAGTTTTTGTTTCCATTTTCATGCTTGCGGGTTAAAAATTTACAAGCAGTACTAAAATGTTAAGTAAATTCTTAAACATTGGATTTTTTTAAGTGGAGTAATCACATTTATAAACAACTATGTTTTTAGTTTAGACTGGGTCAAATAATTAGCTCTAGCTAGTTTTAATTCAAACAAAAGCATGTCACTATCCCAAATAATGGCAACTTTGCAGAAATTTATTAAAAAGAACAATTTACACATCGCAACTGTGCAAACATTTTAATTGAAATATTTATGACTTTTGTTATCTAGAATTTTTTAACATACATTGAATAAACCATAGCTGTTAAGCAATGATTAGTAATCATAATCATTACTAATTAGATTATTTTTGCATTTATTTTTGACCAATCGCAGTATAAATATTGATAAAAAGATTGACTTAAAAGGCTAATATGGTCATACCTTATTCTCAAGATGTAAATAAAGCTATTTTATTTCCTCGTGGGTTTCTGTTAACGTTTAGATTATTTAAAAAATATTATTTTAAGTATTATTCTTGATTCTTTTTAAAAATTTTTCTCATATTTTCATTTCGTTTCAGTACAAATTTAGTTTGTTTCATTTTCCATACATGTCCTGACAAGTGAAAACTAAAAGGTAATTTTATACGAAATCAGCTTTTTCAGTAACGATGTTGCAACTTTTTGTTGTTAGAAAATTTAATAAAGCTAAATGTACAGCATTCTTGCTGCATACAATTTGCGAAAGAAATTTTTCTCTCATTTGTAAAAAGCAGAAAGTAGTAAATAGCTGCGTTGTTGTATTAACATTATTATTTAGGAAAAAGTTGCTGAGCAATATTGTATATCTCTAACTTAAAAGCTATTCGTCAGAGAAAATTTGTGAGAAACAACGTTTCGCACTTAGTTTTATGCTCATTACAACTATTTTCCTAGTAATGAAACATAAAAAAAAAATTTAATTAAGTATCGATCGAAATTTGAAAGATTGAAGTTCAGTTATTTCGGTTTACTTTATTTCATAATAGGTATCAGATTTGAGAATATTAAAAAAAAGAGTACTGCCTGATACCTAATAAATATAATGTATACTCGTATACATATATAATTTGTGTCTCATAAAACTATTGCTGAAACATTGACAACTGAAAACTATTTAAGAAAAATCCATCAGGCTCCTTTTTTACCCTCACATTATATATGTACCTCTATAAATGTATTTGTATTATTCAACAGATTTGGTTGATAGACATTCTCGTAACTCTTCGTTATTAATAATATTTTCCATTTTACACACTTTCCATTAAAAACACAGATAAGCCAACCAAAGTCTTATGTTCAGCAATACATATGTATATAATGCATGCAAAGATTAATGTGCTATTTTATATTTTAAGTACAAAAACACATTCCGTGTTACGTTCATTTGCTTAATTACTTTAGGGATTATAATCAAGGACTGATCATAATTATTCTTAAAATAATAACAATTATTGTACTCGCAATGGCTGTTGTACACACAAACACTGTGAGTCAAAAACAGTAATACTAGTAACAACAACAACAACAATAAAATTCCTATTCAACACGTTTTCACATTTTCAATTAAGTTTATTACTTAGAACAAAAACAAAGCACAACAAAAAGAAGAGTAGTGACAATATACATATGAGAAGGCGAAATTTAAATTTATTAATTTTTGTAAGAGCAATTTTGTGTAAATATTATATGAAAATTGTAGCAAAAACAGACATACATTAAGTTTGTGTAGAGCCCACAAAACCCTTCAAACTCATACGCATTTGGATTAATAAAATCACCTTAACACACCCATTATCATGTGGACATAACGAAACCAGCAAGTTGAAAATATGATATTGAAATATCAACGTATACTTTTTAAGACCAGATCAGATTATTATAGTGTGTATTAATACTTTAATTGGATTTTACGAGAGAGTAGTCTTAGTACATTGCTTGTGACTGTCAAGAAGTCTAACGTGAGATACATTTTTCATTACCACCATTACACTTAAAATAATATAGCAAATTTGAGTAGAAAAGAAAACAGTTGTCAATAGCTTTTTACGCAACTGTAAATTCTAATTATTTTATCATATTTGAGTTTATTTCCAAATTATAGTGGCATTTTTAAGGAAGAAAAGAAGTTTTAAAAATGACAAGCTAATGCTAATGCTATGCTAATTTCGGGAATATTATTTCTTGTTACACGCATCTAGAATCTTCATAATTTTTATATTTATTCAACAAATAAATCTGCCCAAATAGAACTTTAAATGACGGTAGGTGGGTTACTTGACGCAGGCGGTAGCGCACCCAGTTAATTAATACTTACACAGTCGAAATTAATAGAATGTGCTTAAAAAATGTATCTGTATAAATAAGTTCAGTAATAATTTTAGTCCTCAAGAAACACTCTAAGGCTATAACGGTAGAGAAAAATTGTTAGTGACCTTTAAAAAATACGTTACGAAGAACGTTGGCAAGCATTAAAAGTTGGGTACTGTCTTTATTTAGCTATGCCACAGGGAAATCAGTACCATCTTGTAAGCTTTTCGTTGTTTTTAAAACTCTACCATTAACCTTAAATATGTGGACTAGTCTCTACTCCGATATCTCAAAAAAATAGTTTCGACAGAAAATTTTTACCCAAAGGAGTTATGGTCAAAATACTGGCAACAACTTAATTTTTAGGAAAAAATAAACGAGTGGAGAAAAATCGTTATGTGGCTAAAAATATATCCACTTTCAGTTTTGTAATGATAAACTGGTTAGGAAAATTGGCGTGGCTCTGAATCTACTACATGCAGTATTTTCTGCAAAGCGTAAAACACGTCTTCCATTGAGTTCTAAGGTTCTTGAAATACATATATGGTATTTGCGTTCAAAAACAGATTTCAAGAGTTATATCCTATTTGATGTTTTTTTATATCAATTTCGAAGTCGTGAGATTGTTCGCATTCTGAGCGAAAGAAAATTGTTTGTGTTCCTCTATGATATTCTTTAATTCGGGAGATAACTCGATCGACAGGTCAAAAAGACGTAAGTGTTATCGTAAAAAATCAGATTCCTCTATTTCGATCATGTCGTCAGCACTGCGAACAAAAACGTAAAAATCAATCACTTGCTGTTTTGCTATCAAGTTGGTGCTTTTATAGAAACAATTTTATATAATTTTATAAATTTTATTTTCGTACTTTCAAAATGTTTTTTTATACTAATTTATGTATGTTTTTGCTTTGGTTGGCCAGATACAGCTGACCAGCTTTAGGAAGGCTTGCATTTACACAAGAACAGCTCAATAGTTTTTGTCAATACTTTAATAACAAATCAACCAAAACTTTAGTTTACTGATCTGGTAGGTGTATGAAGTAAATGACCAAAATTTCATGACGTAAGCCCATGCGAACGTAAGCTATCGAAATAGAGGAATCCAAATCGATTCGGAATCGAGCGCATATATTTCGATCGCTTGTATTTCTTTGCGACATTGAGGGACAGGCAGTAAGCCTTTACTGCAATAGCGCTCTAGCTCAAGAAATGCAGTTTTCAACTCTTTGTAAAAAAATTACAAAAATAATTCGTCTACTCAGCTCCTTAGATATCGAAAGGTTTATATGCAATTTCTGCCTAACACGCTGCTTTAAGTCCCTATATTTTCACAGCAAAAGCTGTATGTGTATTTGCCAAAATATGTGTGTACATTCACCTCATATTATTTTATTTCTCCGCAATAACTTTTAGATATCTAATAAAAAAAAGTAACACAAAAGAAACATTTAGCGCACTTGGTTTATTCTGGCTTATGTCTTTGTCATTTAAATAATTATATATCACAAAGTCATTAGCCTAGTCAATGACAATTTCATTAATGATCTTGTCGCTGGGGGCCCCTCGATTATTTTGAAATAAGTGTATATGTTGCCAAAAGTCTTTATTTGCGCACAGTGATGATTTGCCTGTATTGGACGTACAACTTCAAACCAGCTGTCGTATATGTTCATATTATGAAAATGCTAAATCAGTTTTATCTAAGCAATTTCATACAACATTTTATTTTCTTTGCTTCTGTTGCACAAAAAGCATTCTGGTAGCTGGTCACGTTACGTAGTCGTTATACATAAGTGGTTCTTTGTTTTCGTTAAACATAACTAATCCAACAAAAGAATTCAGGGTTTTTAAGTTAATGATTTTTTGCTGTTTTTGGTTATTAACATGACAAAAATAAAAACATCAACATTCTGCCTATGAAGGCATAAAACACAGATTTGTTTAAACTTGTTTTTTATTACAATCTCTTTTAGGGTAATCGTGCAAGATTTTGATGAGGGAATTTTAATATAGCAGATTTGGTTAACAGATAAAGTAATTAGCTCTATAGATGTTTTTGTTGTGAGCACTCTCCCTTTTTTATATTTTTTGTTTAAGGAAGATTATGCTATAAATAAAAAAAGAATTGCTTAACTACTTATAACTTGCAATAATCAGAAGGGGCTGAAGAACTAGATACTAATAGAAAGACTTAAGCATGTAACATTTACAGAATGGCAACTATCCATTTTGGTTAAATCTGACTAGAGCATATAGTTTCCATATTCATGGCATGTTATTTTAATTACGTGAATCAATTCAGAATGATGGATATAACCATGCAATATTGTTAAAAAAATTTAATAAAAATATGTTGTTCATAGAATATTTCCATGCCTACCATAAACCGATTGTCTTAAACATATCATTTCGGGTTGAAGAAATCTGCTTTGAAAACAAAATTTTGATATGAAAGAAAAGAGACTTGTAGATGCGAAATTTGTCCTTATATAGCTTTTTACAAAATATTAAGTTTCCGTGGTTTTCATAGCAACTCATTTTTTTGAAACTACGATAATTCGATCTATTAAAAATTCAAATTTAAAGTTCGGTGAAGTAACAATATGATGATAGATATAAAGTTTAGTGTTAAACTCTTGTCTATCGATATTAATAATTTTCTAAATAGAATAATTTTAACCACCAAAAATCCCACAGAAATATCTTTCGCTTGGAAAAGAGCTTTTTTATTAACAAATTTAAATAAAAATTGTTTACTCTTAAGGGATTTAGTGTATCTAAAATTAGAATTAAGTGATAACTAACAGCCTACCTATTTAATTAAGACAAGGTATTTGTCTGTTTTTCTTTTATATATGTATGTGTATGTCGCCGCTCAACACACTTTTTCGTGTAAATATGGACATGTATACAAGTAGCTCACAAATTATACACCAGTGGGTTGTTACCAGTTTTGTACATATTCATTGTTGTGCTGCGTTTTAATGTTTTAATAACATGTAAATGTGGATTTATACTTCCATATTACATGCTAAATTTTAGTAGGAGATTGAACTCAACTGTATATAATAAAGCTGAGTAATCATTAGAGATAATACATCATAAAGGAGATATTTGAAATGATATAAAATTTAGACGAAAAACTTCATGCAACGCAGTGTTTGAAACGTTAAGGTGGGTCGATTTAGCAATAGATATTGTGCCATCTATTTTTCGATACCCTTCATCGAGGAAAAAATAATTTCCACCATGACATATCAAAACTTAACTTTTTAGCATTTTTTATGAGACTAAGTTCGATCTTTCATTCTATTGCCTTATATTGGTATATAAGAAATGAACACATCATACACAAATTTGAAATTTAAGAGTGAAACTTCTAAGTTACAGAAATAAATTACTGAGTAAATTGCTAAATACGTATAGTTTGCTTCGTTGAACCCCTTACTATAACCCAATCAAACAAAAAAATTTACCTTTTCTCTTTACGTAGCTAAATCGAAAACCATTAGCACTAAAATTAGTGCAAATATCTAAAACCGAACTAAAGTATGATAATAACAAATCATTTAATATCAAACATTAATTAACCGGTCTACAGACACTCAAAAAGCCTTAAGGTTGTTAAGCCTTGGTATGAATCCATGAGCAGCAGCATAAACAGAGATGTGTACACGTGTATGTGTGTGTGTTTCTTAAGTAGTGTTGGTTTGTGCAAATAGCTTTGGTGGCCGCTCGCTCGATTATAGATTATTTAGTGTTGTACTTTAAGCATTTAGCTCATTTCGTATATGCCGTGGCATAATTGCATATTGTTTTAATAATTGTGCAAACAGCTCGAAAATGAAAGCACTCATAAACCAAAGAGGTATTTGGCACGAAATCAGCATCAAAGGTACTTGCTGTATAGAACGGAGAATATATATATATATATATATGTATATATTTATATATATATATATATATATATATATATATATATATATATATATATATATATATATATATATATATATATATATATATATATATATATATATATATATATATATATATATATATATATATATATATATATATATATATATATATATATATATATATATATATATATATATATATATATATATATATATATATGTATATATATGTATATATATATATATATATATATATATATATATATATATATATATATATATATATATATATATATATATATATATATATA